>BMAR01000014.1:0-1200000 GCA_021605115.1 Astrephomene gubernaculifera
GTCAGCGTGCAACGTAAGCACGGCACGCGGCCACTGAGCAGAAAAAAAGCACGAGGTATTCGTGGCCTTGTTATATTCTGTTATTAACCTTGCAGGTGTTCAAACCAAGGCCTCCGCTACAAGCCAAGCGGACACCGGGGTTTCGGAGGCAACCAGTAGTAACAAGGTATCTGCTGGTGTCAGCAGCAACGGCAACGACAGCATCGGCAACGACAGCAGCCGCAGCAGGTTTGCAGTGCTAAATATGAGCGTGGCGAAATATGGCAAGGTGCTAGCCAGGATATGGCGGCCTTAGGCCATCTAGGTGTCCATTGCCCAGAACGCAGTCGTATGTGTTGGGTTTAGGAAGGGGTAATGACTAACGAGCATGAGGAAGCAAGGGGATATTGGGGAATGAAGGCATGACGTTTCTCACCACCAGTGTGGACTCTGCGTCCTGTCGTACCTTGGTAGCCACTGGATACGACACAAGGGCTGCCGGCATGTGGGGTGACGTGGCACGGTTGACGATGGCGTGTCACGCACGGACACGGCCATGGTCTGGTCCATTAAGGCGAAGAAACTGCGCTGTTTGATATTATTGTTTGTAGATATGAAGTCCTGAATTATATGTGTTAAGGAAACTGGTCGCGAGCCTGAACCATGTGTGTATGTTGCGTGTTGCGTAGGTCGTGCAACGTCAATCCATCCCTAGTGTGGGCGCTACAGCAGGTTTGCTAGCACCTGCAGGGAGAGCCATGTACGGGTATGAGGCAGCGGTAACGCATGCCTATCCTAGGCAGTGTAGTAGTTTAGTAGTTCAGAAGAAGCAGAGCAACGGTTGTCAGCAATGCAATGGTTAGCCTGTTTATTTGCCGCTGAAAGGCGCCAGTGCTGAGGTTGACGGGCCAGAAGTCAGCACCGGGGGTAACATGCATCCGTACATGTTGTGCATAAGATGCTGAAGCGGAATGTGTAAGGGACCTTGGGACGTATGCTTGTGTATAGGACCTGTGTATGGATCTTGAATGCTGTCTAATGCATTCCTCTTTACCTCCTGTCTTAATGTCTCTTTCTGTCTGAAGTACGGAATGTGTTAGTTTAAGTTGCTGTTGTTCTCTTATCTTCCTTTATGCGGCACGGCGTACAGTACAGTACGGTCATGTATTGCGCCTTTGCGGATCTGATGTGTAACCTAAGCCACGTTTTCCTATCGCCAAGGAAAGTTAAAGAAGGTTGAAAAGTCACTGGAGGTGTTGTATGCGTTTGCTGTTGTGTTTGGGCGAACATGCCGTCCTTTTTCTGGGGGCATGTCCAGCAGGACGCGGTTAACAGTTGTACAGTGTACGAACACGTCGGTTGCGCAATGGGACCTGTACCGTGTCGTGACGGTGTTTGTAAGGACCTTTTGATTGCAGGGACGGGCCTGCCCGTCTAAGGATTCAGGTGATGGCTGCACAGCAGTGAAAGGTGGTTAATGGCTCCTAGGGACGAATGCCTTCGAAATCAGCACCGTTAGCGAGTGAAGTAAGGCGGCGGGCTTAGGAAGCAGCCAAGATGAACTGCCAGGTAGTCGTATTGCCGTTACCGAATGCAGTACATGCTTCGTTCTAGTATCCGTTCTAGTACACTTCTTCAGTACTTGCCGCTTACGGGTGTGAGTATGCCGTAATCATTAGGGAGTTGTGTACGGATGTCAGCAACGGTGGCGGTTGCACTGTACGTCAGCAGCGGTTGACGCGACAGGCGCACAATGACCAAAATCAGCGGCCCATTGCACGAAGAGCTTTTATCAAAATTGACATCGCTATCACGTTGTAGTAAAAACACCTACTACTCGTCGACATGTCCAACCTCAAGTTGCAATTCCATTGAAACACCATGGGCAACGCACCGTCGGTCTTGTTACAAACAGAAGTCGACTGGGACGCGTACTTGACGCAAGAGTGGAGAAGCAGTTCTGCGAAGGACCTCGACCTTCTAGGCGGTAAGCGTCAGAGTCGAGCGAGCGACATGTCGTCCGCCGACTGAGCGAGTCATGTCAGCCGAAAAGCTGCGAAGCAAACCGACGCTGAGATTTACAAATTGCGCAATATTATTATGCCTATGTAGGTCTAGGTCGTCTTCCTGTACCGCTTGCAGCGACCTCCTCCGAGAAATTGAGGCTGGTGGAGGTTAGTCCCCGCTGGCACTGGGCGACATTTCTTAGGCAACCGCTTCTTGTGCTAAGCAAATACGAGCGCGTGCAGGCAACCCTTGGCAAGCCTGGATCTGAACCGGAGAAGTTACTGCAGCACACGGCTGACGACCTAGCAGCCAGGCGGTGAGCAAATGTCTTTTTAGGTTTCTCGACGAGCCATCCCTCCTGCGTGTGCTATGCTCTAGGCCTTTTCTAAATACCAGAGGTATCACCACTTTGGCCTTCCCACACCGCATCCATGGATCACACACGGCCGCCAATCCATAACACAATCACGATTAGCTTGACCGGAACGACCGGAACACATTCGTGCGCCCGCAACCAAGCCAGCAGCTCCTTTGAGGGCTCCTGCTGTCTGCGCCTCGCTAGTCCTCCCTGAACTCTAAAACATAACATGCTGCGTGAACTAACCCAACGGCCCCCTCCCTTGCTGCTGCTGCTGCAGGTCGCACGGGACGAACATTACCCTCCCAGCAGCAGAGCTCCTCGCCGTAAGGAAACGTACGCACTGCTCAACCTGCTTATTACTCAGCCAACTACATGCATGCCTGGTTCATCATGGTCTCCACTTGCTCCAGCTCTCGAACACGCACGACAATGGAAACATCCTATTCCCGCAAACGCACTATCTCGCTCCCCCTTTCTGCCTATGCAAATGCAGGGCCGCAGCATCAGGAGGCGCCCGAGTGGCGGCGCCACGTGCACGCCGCAAGGCGGCGAGTACTGCTGGTGGTGCGGTGCGCAGTGTTGATGATGGCCGGCAAGGTGAAGGTGGTTTCGGCGCCACGTCTGGAATCCTTTGACGTCGCCATCTCCGCTACATTGGGTACGAAGGGTAGAGGGGCTGCTGCTGGCTTTACAAAGCGCACATGTGTGCATGCGTCGAGAGGAAATGAGTTGCCTACCGTGTATGGAAATTAATCATGCTTGCACGTGCGCTTACGTGTTCTCCAACCGCTGCAGGGCCTGAGGTCGCTCGTCACGTGGCGCAGGAGCAGCATCGCTACCTGGCGCTGAGGGGACAAGTGGAGTCCGACAAGGTAAGGGACGGGGATACATACGGTAGACAGGGTAGGGGGCTGATGCAAGCATGCATGAGACACCGACTTCACCGGTATTTGGAAGTGTTGTGTACTTAATTTAGGGTAACATGTTAAGAAGGTCACCAGCCCGCTATGTGGCTTCACCTTTTACCACACATGCCGCATTCACATCGTCTGTTTGGTTCGTTGCGTCACTACCCGTCCCCAGGTAGCACTGCAAGATGCCCTTCATGCCAGGATGCCTCGGTTCTCATCAGACGGAGGAGGTGCCCCCACCGCCGGTTTCTACGCCACTTACGGCTACCAACACCATGCCAATGGCTGCAACAGTGGCGTTGGTTACGGTGGTTGCGGCAGTGGGCTGCAGCAGCCCCTCGCCCCACCTGACCGCCTGCCTTCACGACTGGGTCGGTTGGCGCAAGCCGCGGCGGGAGCGACCACTGCAGCAGGAGCCCCCGCTGCAGTCAGCAGGCTCCCAGCTGCTACCCTACCACCAGCGCCGCCGCAAGCAATGATGATGCTGGTTCAGTCCTCGTCATCGCTGCTCCGTGACGGTCACAGTTGTTACGGTAGTAGTTCGATAAGGGGCTCGGCGCGCAGCCGATTCGCAAGCCAGCAGCTGCAGCAGCTGCAGCAGCAGCAGGCGTCGACGCTGACGCCGCGAGTGGGTGGCAGCCGGGCGCTTCTGCAGTCGCTGCTGTCGTCGATGGTAACGACGGCGGAGTCGGTAGCGGCTGCAACCAATGGTAAGGACGCAATGCATGCAAATGCAAGCAAGCGAGCACGTATGCATGCATGTACCGTGCCATGATTTGCAGGCAGGAAACTGTAGCCCTTGGACTAGTAACGGTAAGTGTTCTCACTTGTTAGAAGAGCGCCGCATCGTACTTAACAGCAATCAATGGCATGTTCCCTCCTCCTTAACCCAATCCGCGCCCCTGCAGGAGGCTCGGATGACGGCGGCATCTTCACCCCAGCCTACGTCCCAGGACGACGCATGCCGCAGCAGGTTACGACAACAGTCGAGCCGTTGGGTGCTGCTGCTGTAGCCCATAGGTTGTCGCTGCTGGCTACTGCTGGTAGCCCCTCTGTGGTGAACCCCGCCACGAGTAATGCTGCTGCTGCTGACCCGCCCGTGGAGGAGGGCCTCCTTGCTGCTGCTGGAGCCATCAGCGGTTCGTCAGAAGATGCTGCAAGGGTGTCCCTTGACGATGCTGACGCACCTTCTGTTGCTCCCGCCATTGCGGACACCGTCGCTACCTGTGATGACAGCAGCCAAGCAGGTACAAGTGGGCAGACCTCCTTTACACGCGGATGGGGGGCTTATGCATTGGAATGCCGGAAAGCAGGTTGCGGCACATGCATGCCGAATAGTTAGGAGGACCACATGCAGGACTGATGACTCGTACATGCTTGTTTGACCACGTCAATGATAAAGATCCTCACCCTAAGCTTCTTGGCTTCCTGCAGGGCCGGAGGAAGGGCCCCCGGTGGCAGTGGATGAATCGGCCCCGGAACCAGCTGCTGGGCCCTTGCCACCGCCCCGCGCGACTGCACCTGCCGTACATGGTTCGAAGCCGTCAGGGCTTTTCATCCGATGTAAGTGATGAGAGGCTGCTGGCAAGCAAGGGCTGGCGCGTCCCTGCTGTACATATCCTGCCTTCTGAACGTACATACATTGCTTATTAGCCGTACTGCTGGTCTAACAAGCGCTGATGTGGTATTTGGTGTTTGCAGCCCGCGTACCCCAGGCGCAGTCGCCCTTTGCGCTGACCGTTATTCCAGAGACGGAAGTCGCCAGCAGCAGCGCGGGCAACCATGCTAGCGGCGGTGGGGGCAGCGGCGCTGTGCTGTTGACCCCTTATTCCACATCGGCTGCTGCTCCTGCTGTCAGCAGCGATAGGGCAAGGCGCTCGTCGGTCTGCAGCAACGACGACGGCGGCAAGCCAACCTTCAGGCGAAAGCCGCCGCCGCAGCAGGAGCGACCACAGTGGGTGCCGCTGTGGTCTCGAGCTGGGGGAGGAGGCGGCAATCAACGCAAGCAGCAGGACGCAGGAGGAGGAGGATCGCTGCCAGGCACGTACAATATTGGGGCCGATGGGTAGCATGCATGTCGTCTCGTATGGCGTACAAGTAATAAGGGAAGGTTGTTTGCATGCGGCATGGGGCCGTGGGAGCAGTTGCACATCCAACACAGTAGCCTAAAGCCACAGATACGGTACCGCCAGAAGCACGCACCCTATTCTTGTAGCCATACCCGCATACCTCCTTGGCTCCCGTGCACCTGCCCGCCTTCACTCCCTCCTAACCCTTGTCCCACACCGTTACGCTCGCAGCGCTCTCACCCGCCAGCACCCGTCGTCGCGCTTCGATCTGCACTGTGAGCGGCGTCCAGCCGGCTCCGACGACCATGGCAGCAGCGGCAGCTCGGCAACCGGAGCGCGTGAGGTTTGCAACGGTGGAGCTCACCGCCAACCGCACGATGAAGTCCACCGCTGGTGCTCCTGCTGGTGCTCCTGCTGGTGCTGCTGCTGGTGCTGCTGCTGGTCCTGCTGGTGCTGGTGCTGGTGCTGGTGCTGCTGCTGGTGCTGCTGCTGGTGCTGGTGCTGGTGCTGGTGCTGGTGCTGGTGCTGCTGCTGCTGCTGCTGCTGGTGCTGCTGCTGGTGCTGGTGCTGGTGCTGGTGCTGCTGCTGCTGCTGGTGCTGCTGCTGGTGCTGGTGCTGCTGCTGGTGCTGCTGCTGCTGCTGGTGCTGCTGCTGGTGCTAGTCAGCAAACTGCACAGCAGCAGCAGCAGGGACACGCCGCTGAGCTGGCAATGAACGCGCCAAAGGCAGCGGAAGTGAAACAACAGCAGGAACATGTGTCCTTGGCTACTGCCACTGCTGAGGACGCATGGGCTACTCGCAGGATGTCGCATGGCGGGTACGACGATGCCGCAGCAGCAGCTAACTGTGCTCTTCATGAGAACCATTACTGCTGTGACGGACATGCAGCTAGCTATGGAGCGGATGGTCAACCGGTGATGGTGGAGCGGCTGTCCGCTGGGAGCATGCCAAGAATGCTGGTGGCTGCAGCGGCTACGCCTGACGGTGAGTATGTTGCATAGCATGTGCCGTACAATGACGGCACTCCTGCTGCACGGTATTCACGCAAGTACGGCGGTACGGATGCTTGGGTAAATTCCACATATGCACGCACGCATGCATGCATGCCCTGGTAGCGTCAGCACTGCACAGAAGGCCCTAAACCGTACTGCACCAGTAGTCTACTCTAAAATCTTTTCTGGACGTCAATGCACCCAAAAGCTCCAGGCCGCCAACCACACCCCTCCCCCAGGTCAGAGGCACCCTGCTCAGCTGGGAGACCCTCCGCTGCGACTGCCGCCGGTGCTGCGCCCTCCCACAAAATCAGCAGCTGCTGTTAGTAATCCCTACCTTGCCACATCAAGCCGGGCAGCAGCAGGAGGAGCAGGAAACGTGGCGGCTGGTGCCAGCAGCAGTATGTGCCACATGCGGGACAGCAGAGTGCAAAAGCAGCAGTCAGCATTTCCCATTACTAGTGTGTTACTGCAGTGGGAGTCAATAAACGCTGCTGGCGGCGGTTTCGGGGGGTGTCAGCAAGATGCTGTCGGTGGGGACAGCGACGGTGGGGACGGTGGCAGTACCCACACAGCAGCAGCACCAGCAGCATACGGATTGCGTCCGAGTAAGCTTTCTGGCTCGGCTCTGCGCGCTGCCGCCACACGTGACTTAACGGCGGCGGCCGTGACGCCAAATAAGAATAATAACATCAAGGATTACGGTAACGGTAACGGTCACCCGGCAAATACTTGTAGTACGGAACAACAACATACCGGTAGTGTGGGAGGAATGAATGGAGGCTTACCCGCCCTGGGCAGAAGCCTTTGGTCATCAGCCACGCACATTATTGCGCGTCCATCTGCTGCCCATGAGTCAGCATCGTTGCCATCAACGCATGCTGCTGCGGCACCGGCGGCCACGGCAGTCAAACAGGTCTCCAAGGATGCGTCCGCCGCATTGCTGCGTACGGCACCGTTCAAGCTGCAAGCCGGCACTACAAACGGCTGGAAAAAAGACCAAAACACGAGTAATGACGGTCGGTACGGCGGCGTTAGGGGCAGGCACGTCGCCAACGCCGCTGATGAGGATCCCAACACTGCAGCAACTGCTGCTGCAACTTCGGCTCGTAGTAATGAACAACACGTGGGCATGCTGGAATTGCGGTTGCAGCGACGCACCGAGGAGCTTCAGCGCTGCGAGGAACAGCTGTCAGCCTACCTTGACCGCTGCAACGCGGCGTGGGCCGAGGCGCAAAATTGGAGTCAGCAGCCGCCACCCATGGTTACCCAACCAGAGCTGGAGGCGTTTGCCCAGACGGAGCAAGCCAAGGCGTTTCGTAGTGAGGTCCTCCGCATGCTGGCGTACGGCGAGTTTGCCGTACATCTCCGTGCTGCGAATGATGACTTGAACTTGAAGTCGTCTGCCGCGTCATCAGGAGCAGTGGCGGGAGCAGCCCATGGCGGGAGTAATGGCAGTGGTGGGACTAACAATAATACGCACCGGTACCATCATAGCAATAGCGTTGACATTATCAGCGGAGGGGGCCAGCTGCTAGGCCACCACGAGGCTTCAACTTTGCTATCAAGATGCAATGGTACCACGTATGGAAACGGCTTTGTAGGGGATGCAGTGGGCGCTGATAGTAACGGAGCTTGTTGGGCGGCGGAAGGTGGAGGTGTCGGCGGCCGCGTCGGCGGTGCTGCTGGGGCGAGGGAGTTTTGGACGACAGACCCGTGGCGCCTGTTGCAGACTGGTAACAGGTGGGTCGCAGCTGGACGTACCGTAGGGAGATAGGCACACGCAGTAAATTGCATGCACTCAAGATCCAGAACCCCTGCGCTGCCCAGTTGGTAATGGTCCGTCTACCTGTCTTTAGGTGCATCTCTCTAGCTGCGTCCCTGCTGCCTTACTCGGCCCCCGAAACTGCTCACAGATCCGGAGGCACGGTTAACAACGGCTGCAGCAGCGACTCCCGTATAGACGGCGTGCCGCTGGGTTGCCGCTTTGTGGCGTCCCTGGTTCTGTCGTTGCTGTCGCTGGCGGGCAGGCAAGCCGTGGAGAAGCTGCCGCTCGTGCTGGTGGTTGGAGAGGAACAGCAGTACGACGCTGTACGGCAGCTGTACGGCTTCAAGTTCTTTGGGTAAGGACGAAAAGACGTCGGTAGCAACGCTGCTGGTCACTAAATGCCTTTGATCGACCCATGGGTCATTACTCGTATCTCATCTTTCACTCGTGCGCCTTTCCGAGTATTCATTTCCTTTATCGCTTACTTGCAGCATACCTCGCGAGAATGTGGTCGTTGTGGTGCAACCCTCTCAACCTGGCTTCCTGTACGACAACAACAGCCGTACTTGGATCCATAATGAAGTAGATCCTGCCGTACGTGCGAGCAGTTCGTCGCTAGGCAGCGGCTACGGACTCCTGCAGCTGACGTGGCGGGGAGAAGCCATGCGGGTAACCGAGGCGGGCTGCCTGGAGCCCCTGCAGGTGTCTGCCTTGGAGTGGCTGGAGGCGCGGGGCGTTAAGTCTTTATCCAAGCCCGCTACATGCATGCACTGACTGCCGCCGGTGTCGCTACCAAGGAGAGCGATGAATGTTTAGCCCTCGCTTAAAGGTCCATAACAAATCAGGTCTGTCCTTCATACATGCCTTGCAGGTGGGTAATCAGCCGCAGAGCCTGTGATCTTGGTCTGCTACACCCAGACGGCGTGTTGGATCTGGATTCCCTTTCGTACGGATTGTACTACCAAGCTGAAAGGTGGGCTTCCGTGGGAACTCGATTAACAGTAAATGTAAAGAAAGCAAGCCCGCACCCATGCACCTGGACAACCAGACAAGCGGCCTTACCGGCGTCAGGCCTAGCATTGCGTGAGCCTTGGCATAACTCCTCTTCCTGACCCCTGCGCCGCCTCATGCTCCCCTCCCCAGGCGCCCAGACACCAACATCCTCATGGAGGGCATTACCTGCCCAAACCTACAGCTGCCGCGTTCACTTGATAGGTATGTGTTCTAGTTTTTCTTCATGTTCGCTCCACGCATCCACGGTTGCAAGGGTGACACATGGTCAAGCATGCAAGGTGCCTTGCATTGCTCGTTACACGTACCAGGCACCCGCACCTTCCAAACCGTACTTGCTGCCACGCATAAGCCTTGCTGAATAAGTCACCCCACAAACCTAACCGAAACCGTGAGCCGCCCCTCCCCCACGATCCCGCCTTCCTACCCACAGCCTTATCATGTGCCGCAGCTCCAGCCCCAGCAAACACGGCAGCCACCCTGCAGCAGATGCCGCTGCCCTCTCCCCTCTGCGCTACAGCAGCCATGAAAAGAACACGCATCTAGGCAAGCTGCTGCAACCAGCGCCCAGCGACGGCCCTTATCAGCAGCACAAGCCACAGCAACAGCCACAGGAACATCAGCACTCACTCTACGACTACGCATCAAAGCCGCTGTCTCCGCTGTCTTCCTACCCCGCCCCCAGCCTCCATGACGCCCACAGCCGCTACATCGACTCCCATTACCTTCTAGAGGAGCCGCTACTCCAGGCCCTACACAAGGCCCTTCAGGCCCACTCCAACCGCCACCGCAGCTGGCACCAGTCGCATCCCTCGCCTCCAACCCAGCAGGTGGTGGAGGTCCGAGCCCGGGAAGCAGTGGCATGCTGCGTGCGGGGCTGGCTGGCTACATGCCGGCGGGCGGCGGGGGCCGTGTGGTGGCGGGGCTGGGGAGGTACACGTTGAGCCTTCGGGGGCTGCGAGGTGAGGAGCACACCTGCACCTGCACATGCACATGTACATGCTTACTTGTGATTAAAGCACATGCTGGTTGGGATATACATCATACGTGCAGGCGTTGTGGGACGGGCTAGCTTTGTTCAATGTGCGTTGGGCTGTACATACGAGCGTACGGCAGCAGCATCCTGGGAGGGCTCTATTATGTGCAGCTGCTGGCATACTCAGGGCCCTAGCGCTGTATACTTTATAGCCATACATTCTTCTCGGGTTGCCTGGTGTGCCACCGGCAATTGACTGGTTACTGGCGGCCCTATGCATGCATGCATGCATACACCAGGGATGCTTGCGGGCGGGCTATCGGTGCTGCGCCCACGGATCGGGGTGGCGGAGGGGCTGCTGCACGCCTGGCTGGAGATGGGCGACATCACCTCCGCGGAAACTGCTTCCACGTTGCTGTTGCAGGTAGGTACGGCATCTAGCCAGCTAGGACAGGAGGGCTACTGCTGGAAGCTTGGCAGCTGTCGTAGCTTTGCACTATCAGTCGCCCCTTACAGTAGCGTGCTGCCGTACCGGCTTAGAAGCAGGTTGCAGGGGTGAATTTGAGTTGATGACACGCACGCAGTCGGCGGGACTACCTATTCCTGCCAACCGTGCGATGTCAAGCACTGCTATTGCCTCGACTCTCCTTTCTTCCTGCAGGCCCGAGGCGATGCCCCTCACCATCATCACCAGCTGCTTGCGCATGACGACCTGTCGGCCCTATTACCGCTGCTGCAGGTAAGGTGCGAGTGGCCACATCACTAGACCCAGTCCATCATCACCAACACTACTTGCGCACCGGCTCCTTGGTAACCCTACCTGTAGATATACGCGGTCCGCATACTGTACTTCAGCATTTGACGTAGTTCGTTTCATGTAAACATGGCCTGCATAGCAACGAATCAACCGTGTCATCCCACGACTGCGCATGCAGGCACAGGACAGCAGCCACGCCTTCCGACACCTCCTGCTCTCCTGCCGCCCCAGCGATCCCAGTAAAGGCAGCAATCCTCTCTTTTAGGGAACACAAGGCCAGCGGCGGGACCACCATACCGGTAGCTAAAACAGGACGGTCCCCCGATATACCGGAAGCTAAAGAGGAAGGTCCACTGACGGCTAGCGTAGCTTGTGCGGCCTGGCCAACACGTCATGGCGTCGCACCTGTCATCATGGGGTCTAACCACCTAACCGCCAACGGCCCAACCAACTCTTACACCGTGTCAACAAACTGGATTGCTCCGTCCTCGCCACCGTAACTGCAGCACCCCAGAAGCATGCCGAATTGAAGTATCCACCACCTCTTAACCTACGAACCGTGCCGCTAACGTGTTTCTACAGCGACTACCTGTGCCCTTGTTCCATGTGACCCTTGGTTCTGCGACAGCTAGCTGTCAATGTCCCGAAGTCGGTTCTTATTTGTCTAGCATTATGCTCTATGGCGTGGCATGGTTACTGTGATGGGGCCGGACCGAAATCATGATCGGTCCGTACCAAGTTGGTGCGTGCGTGGCGAGGATATTTGACCATCGTTGAGCAGTGCCGGCTTTATTACTGCTAAGTAGCCCCTGCCTAGAACTGTTTATTGGGTGTGGGCTGATGACACCGTGCCGTGTTAGCGTTCAGGGGTGTTCATTCAACTGAGCCGCGTAACGAAGTCGAAGTAGTAAGTATTGCAAGGGATTGATTGACAATAAGTTTGAATGGTTCTGTAATCATGCTTTAAGAGTTGTCCCCCCGATTCAGTTGGAGCACCGGAGAGAATCGCAATTCCTTCGTCATGCGATTGGTAATAAGCAGTGTGCAGCTGCCAGCCTTGATGTTCTGTCTAGATGCTCAAGCCGTCCCGCCAATGGAATGCCAAACAGGTTGTAGAACATGCACTTGCGATTTACATATTTCCGTGTCTGCAGTTATCATTCAGTTGTACGGCGAGTAGCAGGGCCAGTTCGTACACGTAATCGTGCCAGGCAATTCAAGCTCTTTCAACGCCTTGTTATTCCATCGATTAGACCATAGGCAGCATCTCTTTTCCGTGCCGCAGTATAGACAACCTACTAGTGAATAGCCTGACGACCCACATCTCTCCCTCCCACACCAATCCCCACCCTCCCGCACCCGCCCCCACCCTACCTACCTCTCCGCCCCACCTACCCGCACCCGCCCCGCACCCGGCCCTACCTACCCCTCCGCCTCGCACCCGCCCCGCCCATCCCACACCCGCCCCCTACATACCTACCCGCACCCGGCCCCACCCTCCTGCACCCGCCCCCTACCTACCCTTCCAACCCCTGCCCCCACATTCCCACCTACCCCCACACCCAGCCCCACCTAATCCTTCCGACCCCGTCCCCCACCTACCTTTCCCCGCCTTCCGCCCCCACCTACCTTTCCCCGCCTTCCGCCCCCACCTACCTTTCCCCGCCTTCCGCCCCCACCTACCTTTCCCCGCCTTCCGCCCCCACCTACCTTTCCCCGCCTTCCGCCCCCACCTACCTTTCCCCGCCTTCCGCCCCCACCTACCTTTCCCCGCCTTCCGCCCCCACCTACCTTTCCCCGCCTTCCGCCCCCACCTACCTTTCCCCGCCTTCCGCCCCCACCTACCTTTCCCCGCCTTCCGCCCCCACCTACCTTTCCCCGCCTTCCGCCCCCACCTACCTTTCCCCGCCTTCCGCCCCCACCTACCTTTCCCCGCCTTCCGCCCCCACCTACCTTTCCCCGCCTTCCGCCCCCACCTACCTTTCCCCGCCTTCCGCCCCCACCTACCTTTCCCCGCCTTCCGCCCCCACCTACCTTTCCCCGCCTTCCGCCCCCACCTACCTTTCCCCGCCTTCCGCCCCCACCTACCTTTCCCCGCCTTCCGCCCCCACCTACCTTTCCCCGCCTTCCGCCCCCACCTACCTTTCCCCGCCTTCCGCCCCCACCTACCTTTCCCCGCCTTCCGCCCCCACCTACCTTTCCCCGCCTTCCGCCCCCACCTACCTTTCCCCGCCTTCCGCCCCCACCTACCTTTCCCGCCTTCCGCCCCCACCTACCTTTCCCCGCCTTCCGCCCCCACCTACCTTTCCCCGCCTTCCGCCCCCACCTACCTTTCCCCGCCTTCCGCCCCCACCTACCTTTCCCCGCCTTCCGCCCCCACCTACCTTTCCCCGCCTTCCGCCCCACCTACCTTTCCCCGCCTTCCGCCCCCACCTACCTTTCCCCGCCTTCCGCCCCCACCTACCTTTCCCCGCCTTCCGCCCCCACCTACCTTTCCCCGCCTTCCGCCCCCACCTACCTTTCCCCGCCTTCCGCCCCCACCTACCTTTCCCCGCCTTCCGCCCCCACCTACCTTTCCCCGCCTTCCGCCCCCACCTACCTACAGGGGGCCATTATATAGCGAGAAAGGAAAGAAGGGACTGAAAAGCCATAGGAAAAGATGCGTGGGGGATACAAAAGAAGGGAAGAGGTAGGTCCGTTGTGGGAGGGAGGGGTAGGTGCGGGAGCGTGGGGGCGGGTGGGGGTTAGGTGGGGCGGGTGTGGGGACGGAGGGTAAAGGTAGGGGGCGGGTGTGGGGAAGGTGGGGCGGGTTCGGGGTGGGTGGGGCGGGTGTAGGGTAGGGGTGTGGCCTTGGGAAGGAGTCGGTGGGTCGGTAGGGGCGGGTGTGGGGTAGAGGGGGCGGGTGTGGGATGGAGGGGTAGGCAGGGGGCGGGTGTGGGAGGGAGGGGGCGGGTGCGGGAGGGTTGGGGCGGGTGTGGGAGGGTGGGGGCGGGTGTGGGAGGGTGGGGTAGGTGGGGCGGGTGCGGGAGGGTTGGGGCGGGGCGGGTGTGGGGTGGGCGGGGGCGGGTGCGGGAGGGAGGTGGGAGGGATACGGCTATCACAAGATCCTGCTCTCCCCTCCATTCCTAGGTGGTGCATTATTGAACATTATAAAATGCAAAGGCATTGCTATATTCATACACACATTGTGCATAAAGATGCAGCGGTGGTCGGCACAATCGCTATCAACAAACGCCGACCCATGGGTCAACCTGTCCTCATGCCTCCCGCCCACAATTCCGCACGCTCAGGTGTTGGAGTAGGCGGTGGAAGCCGTTGGGAACCCGAGCGCGTAGCAGTTGCAATGGAGTGTCTGGGGCGGCTGCAGCAGGATGTCATCTCTCCGGAATCGCCCGAGGCCCGATGGATGCCCAATGGCTGCGAGGCGTATTAAAAAATGGAGGCAAGACGAATGTCCTTGAATGAGAGACCAGGCATGGCGCGTGTAGGGTAAGGGGCATGTCGATCTGAACCACATAAAGGGACTTGATGAGGGCCGATAATGTGTACAGGGTAGTGCGGATGCAGTAGTAGTTGAAGTCTGCAGGGTATGGGCCTCGGTCGCAAGCGACATCTTTTGTAACACGGCAAAAGCGTTTGGCCGTGAGGGCACCGGCGGCTGGTAATGACTGTGGAGGGGGGCAGTGAACAGTCCCCGCTGTAGCCCTGGGAGGAGGTGAGCGAGGTATACATGCTTTGCAACTGCCGTGGATGTCAACAGAGAGATTCTATCTTGCCAACATAGAGAGATTGTACCTTACAAGTGCAAGGTTGAACCAGATGCATGGGTCCAGGGACAATGGTCCCGCAGCATACAGTGTATGCCAAACTAACCACGCGTGCTGATTGCACGCTGCTGGGACCATTAGTTAAAGCGCACGAATTGCGTGGCAAACTATACACCATGTACCTATAACCCAGCCATGCAACTTCAATGTTCCCGTGTTACGTGTTACTTGAGCCACTCCCAGGCCGGTTGCCCCCCCCCACACACGGACGATTTGTATTTGTAATTACGCCACCATACACCTCAGCTCCTGTGGCGTTTCTGTGGGGACTTGATCTTCCGGCAATCACAGAATGTTCCGACTCGCGGCCAGTTTTCTGAACACACGCACAACCGCACAGGGCGGCTTGCAGTGCGTTCGTAACATGCACAGACCCCGCATGAACAGATCATCCACTCAAAGCGCCTGCCACCGTCTCGCCAGCCAAACCGCATCAACCCCAACTTCTACCCCCTCCGCCCCGCCCCTCGACGCGAAACACCCACAAACACAACAGCACACACTCCTTTACGCACAGGGCCAGTCAATTTGAGCCAGCCAGAACGCACAGGCCCGCATTCATTCATAGTGCCCTCCTCAAGCACCCGCCACATCCCAACCCTAACCACCGACACCACCCCGCCCCCTCACGCCACCGGCTGCACCCGCACCGGCACCGCACGCTGCTCCTCCTGCTGCTGCCCCTCCTCCTCCTCCTGGTCCTGGTCCTGCTGCTCCTCCTCGTCCTGCTTCACGACGGCGAAGCGGCCGGGGTTGATGGCGACAGTCTTGGTGGCGTTGTCGGTCTTGTAGATGCCCACCAGCCGCTCCGCCAGCTCAAACATGTTGTTGCGCAGGCTGATGATGACGAACTGCGCGCCCGCGGTGCGCTCCTTGATGTAGTGCCCCACGATGGACACGTTCTTGAAGTCTACGCGAGCAAGAGCACACGGTGTCAGGTATTCGTGACGGATGGGGGTCCATACAACCGTACCGGTGTAGAGGGGACAGTTGAGAGGGAGAACGAGAGGGCACAAGAGACCATGAGAGGAGGCATGCAGGAGGAGTCCACATGTGAAGCGCCATGCTGCACAACACATAGCTGCCTGGTGTGACGCCATATACGACCGTGGACTACCGGTACCGGTAAGCAGACCTCAAATACAGACGACCTCAACACGTCAACAGCAGCAGCACGTCAGCAGCTGTCTCTTACCCAGCGCCGCGTCGATCTCGTCCATCACGTAGAGCGGGTTGGGCTTGTAGGTGTGCAGCGCGAAGACCAGACTGAGGCTGCTGAGGGTCTTCTCGCCGCCCGACAGGTTGGAGATGTTCTTCCAGCTCTTCTTGGGCGGCCGCACGCTGAACACGATACCCTGGCAGGAGGGGCACAAAGGGGGGAAGACAAAGTTGTGACGCCAGGACATGCATGTGGGCTCGCAGGCTGTGGGCTCGCAACATAGCCCTGGTCGGTATTATTGGGTTTACCGGTAATGCAAGTTACGTGGTTCACTATTTGTACATCACACGCCCCCTGCCCTCACCTCGGAGAAGGGGTCCAGCGAGTCCACCAGCTCCAGCTCCGCGTCACCGCCGCACGTGATCATTTGGTACACCTCCTGCGGGGGGCGAGGGGGACAGATGCGGGAGGGGCAATGTAAGAGTGTTGTCAAAGAGTCACCAAAACATACGCGCGGGATAGCCGAACCGGATCTTTTGCGAGGTGGGGAGAAACGCGGGAGGGGCCATGGAAGAGTCGGGAAAGGGGTTAGGAGAAACGGGAGGAGGTCGTCAGCAGGATGCCAAGAGGGGGAAGCACAACAAGACATCGCAACCGCCGCCATCCTAAACTAGGCCCCGCCTCCCCCCCAACCCACCTTGAGTCGCAGGCTGATGACCTCGAAGCCCGACATGAAGCCGTCCAGACGGGCCTTGCGGAGCGCCTCGTACTCCTTGCGCAGCTGCGGGGGAGGGGGTGTACGGCAGGATGAATGACCGTTGTACGGCACCGTGATATGGTGTGCATGATGTGCAGCGAGAGCGAATGCAGGGTGGGTAGCAATGAGTGAGCAGTGAAGAGGGGTCTTCTCGGTCAGGTGCCAGGGTGAGGAACCACAGGTGGGTTTGCAATGCAGCCAGCCGTGAAGACCCTCATAGCCAGCGTTGACCTACACCCTACACGCTGAAGGAACACACCGCAAACACACGCCGGTAGCCCAGTCCGCCTCACAGGGTTAGTGTTTCCTCTTTTCACCCACCACCCCACTCACCGCGTCTCGCTCGGCGGTGGCGTCATCCAGCTCCTTAGCGCGCTCCGAAAACTCCTTCGCCTGTACAGCAAGTCAACAGGGCAGTGCAGGGCGGTTAGGTAGGTCTTCCTTGCGCATGTGGCAGTTGAAGCACCCCGCCCCCTTGAAGTAACTCCCGCCCCTTCCCCTCACCTTCTGCCGGAACTCCTCGATGGTGGTCAGGTCGGGGCTCAGCTTATCCAGCTCCGCCTCTAGCATGGTGGCCTTGGGAGGGCAGGGGAGAGTAGGAAGGGAGGAGGAGGTGTGCGGTGGAGATGAAGAGAGGTGGAAGAGGAATGGCCATTGTCGTACGGCATCGATGAAACCGTAGAGGACGTTTCATGGGTGGCTTGCAGAAAGAGGGACCAGAGGCAGAGAAGGAAAGACAGGACGAGACAGAGAGATAGAAACGTACGGCACTTCACTCTGCCGTACCTTGAACGTGCACTCGTCGGCCAGCTTGACCAGGTCCGCGTCCGTGGCGTTACCTCGCAGCGCCGCCTCGTCCACCACATAGTCGTCGCTGCCTGATCAGGACACATGCGTGACAGCGGGATGCCAGGGTGATAGCGGAGGCAGGCGGCCAGGAGACTCGGGTGACAACGATGTTATAAGTATGACAGCGGGAGGAGGACGGTAGGAGGGCGAATGTGAGGCCAGCATGCGGAGGCCAGCAACTACCCTACCTCGCAGCTGCAGCCGTACACTCAACTCTAGCCTGACGACCCCACAGCTGTAAGCAGCTCCCCCGCATCCCCTCCCCGTCCCCACGCAACCCACTCACCCACAGCCTCCGCCAGCTTCTTTCGGAACTTGGCCCTCTCCGTCGCCAGCGAGCCGCTCTTGGCCCCCTCCTCGCGCATGAGCCCCGCCAGCCGCTCCAGCTCCTCCTCAATCTTGGTCTCCGTAGCCCGAATGACCTCGAACGTCTGGCGCAGCTGGTCGTGCTGTGGACGGGAAAGAAGGAAAGCCATCCGAGGGGTAAGGGAGGGACAGAGAGAGGGAAGAAGAACGGGTGGCGGTGATGTTGAGGGGGTGGGGGCCACGCCCATGCGTTCGGTTGTTGGGTTGAGCCAACACCCAGGGTGAACGCATTGAGTCGGTGGCATCAGTGACTGTGACTTCCTCCCTCTTCCGCTCCCCTGCGCCTCTGTCCCTTCCCGTTCTGTGTCCTATCCAGTCCCCTGCATGCCGCTACCCACCGCGCCACGAGCACTCTCCACCTCGGCGCCCGTCTCCTTGCCCTTCTCCTCCGCCGCCTGTTTGCGCAGGAGTACCTGCAGCAGCAAGGCAGCAAGGAGGCGGGAAAACCGGGGGACTCGAAAAAAATGTTAAGCATTTTTACAAGTCCGCCCTCACATGTCTTAAGACTATGAAGGCAAAGGGGGCATACTCGATGAGACCAGAAGCGGAAGAACGAGTAGATATCCTCAAGCCGCCCCCCCTTTTGGCAAGGGAGGCAATGTGTAAGCCCCCCGCAGCTGTGCCTGCGTATCTGCATCTGCAGCGTGTGTTCCCGCAGCAGTACCGATGACGCACCTGCTCCGCCTCCTTCTCGATCTCCTTGGTGGTCTCGGAGCATGCAGCCATCTCCGCCTCCAGCTTCTCCAGGTCCTTGTCTGTCGGTTGGGAAGCCGGAGCCGCGGGTTTCGGAGCCATGCAGGATGTGAATGTGAGTTCAGCTTTCCAGCAGCATGCACGTTACGTGTATGTAGAACGGAAAGTTTACAGGTTATCAGCGAAAAGAATCAAATTGTCTTGAAGCAAGCAGGATGTAGGAGAGATGCGGGTGCTATTCCCTCGCGCAGCGCTCGTGGGCCGGTATGTCCAAGGCGTGAGACCCCTTCTCTCTGCATGATGTACGAACCCAAGTCCCAATCCAAGTCAAACGCACCCTGCTTGGCAATGTCCTTCTTCAGCTTGTCGGCCTGCTTGGCGTGCGCCTTTGCCTGCACCTCCTTCTTGCTGATGTCAGCCTGCGCGGGTGTGGGCGGAGGAAGGCGTGATTACTAAATTGTTGTTTGAGAACCATAATAGTTGCTATCGCGCGGCTGTTCGTCCACCCCTCCGGTGCAACACAGCGTGAGCACGTAGTGGCAGGCCTTCAAGGCATGAGAAAGCATCCAACCGGGCGCAACAGCCGTGGGGGTGGCATACGGTAGCGATCACAATTGGCATGACCATTTACCGGTGGGCCCCTCCTCTTACCTCCGCCTCCTCGATCTTCTTGCGCGTCTTCTCCACTTTGGTCTTCTGCGAGCGCAGCTTCTCGCCGCCTGCAGGACACAGTACACAGCCACGGTGAGGTCGTCATCACAGCCGTAGGTGACCCATGGGTCACTATCACTCGGCACCACTGCTTCCGGCGCACCACCATGCTATTACCCAGCTACCCACCATCCCTACGCGCATAACCCCACCCTCCTCCGCACTACTCACCCGCGTTGTCAATCTTGTTTTGCAGCGATGTCGCCTTCTTGTCCAGGTCGCTGCACTGCTCCTTGAGCGTCATCAGCTCCACCTTCTCCTTGGACACCTTGATGTGCAGCTCCTTGATGCGGGAGGCGTCGGCTGCGTCAACCTAGTGAGAGAGGGGAGGGGAGGGAACACCATGCGAGAGGCAGAAAAGGAAGGGACGGGCGCGGAGGACTGAGGACTGCCAACTGTTACATTAGATTACCGGTACTAGACAGAGGTTGGAAGGAGGATTCGGGAGGGCGTAAGGGGTGGAAAAGAGAGACAGTGGTGGTCAAGGGCGGGTAGCTGGGGTGTGTGTCACTGCGGGCTCCCTGCTGAGAGAGCGCCAACATGCCAGTGAGAGCACTGTGCCGCTGGTTCGTTCTTAGTATCGTGTCCTAGGCTCACCTGCACTCCCTCCTGCAGCCCCGCCATGCGCTCAGCCAGGTCGGCCGCTCGCTGCGTGTTGGCCTCCGCCTCCATGCGGGCCTGGGAGGGGTGGGGGCCAGGGTGGGGGGTTTGGAAAGCGGGATGGAGGAGGAAGCATGAGGAATGAGAAAGGAAGGACAGGTTAGAAATGATACACGTCTTCGCATGCACTGGCGGAAAACCAGAGCTAAGGCGATAAGCTTCAAGCGCCACACACCGCCCCCTCCCCCCGACGGCATCCTGCCGCCTCCTACCCCCATTGCTTTGCCCTAACCTGTGGTCTCCTATGGTTTGGTATGGTCTTTGACCCCCCCTCCCCCGACGTCACAACTTGCTGCCTGTGCTGACTCGCGTGCAAACAAGCAAGCCTGTTCAGTTCCCCTCCTCTTCCCGCCCCCCATTCCTCACCTTGGGCAGCTCCAGCTCCAGCGCCGCCACCTCCCTCTCCGCGCCCCTCACCCCCGCCTGCGCCGCCGCCACCCGCTCCCTCGCCCCCTGCACCGCCCGCCCCAGCTGCTCCGCCTGCCGCTCAACCTCCCGCAGCTCGGCCTCCGCGGCACGAGCGTCCGTGGCGGCCCCCCGCGGAGCCTGGTTGCCCAGTGCGATGCGGCCGGTCTGGGGGCGCCCGCCGCCCGACATGGTGCCGCTGGACTCGATGAGTTGGCCCTGGAGGGTGGTGGAGGATAGAGGATGGGGAGGGGGGGGGATAGAGGATGGAGAGAGGGGGGGGGAGGTGTCACGAGTAAAGAAGCCCCAGGTTGAGACATGCAGTAGACGGGTGTTAAAGAGTCTTGGGGTTGGGGGTGAGATACTCGATACATAGTGTAGGTTCCTGTCCACATGTTTGCCAAGTCCCAGTCCCAGCCCCACCCCTCCAACCCACCTGCAGCGTGACCACGCGGGCAAAGCGCCTGTCGCCTCCGTAGCCGATGCGGCTGGCCTGGTTGAGGTCCGCTGCCACCAGCGTGTCCCGGCACGCGTAGTAGAAGGCGACCCGTAGCTTGGGGTCCTTCACCTTAATCAGGTCGAACAGGCGGGGGCAGCCTGGTAGGGGGTTGGGTGGCCGGAAGGGAAGTGAGACGGATCGAGGGTTTTATGGGTGAGCAAACCACGTGCTTTCCCTTCGTTTTGCGCCATCCTGCGTGCGATTGTCCCCTAAACACTACCCCCCCCCCGACACCCCGCCCCGCTCCCCTACCCTCCGGCGTGTCCACCCTCTCCGTCACCCTCTGCGCCCACTGCTGCTGCGCCTCCAGAATGAGGAAGGTGGCGCACCCCGCCCCCGTGCGCCGCAGGTGCTCCACCGCCCGCTGCGCGTCGCTGGTGGTCTCCACCACCACGTTGTCCAGCGCGCCGATGGCGGTGGAGGCGGCGGCGTCGTACTTGGCATCGATGGCGCCCAGGTCGCCTGGGGGGAGGGGTGGAACAGTAGGGTGCATGCAGTGGCAAAAGGCCCGCAATGGAGTGGCAGGACTCAGGCCTGAAGGGTGTCATAGTGCCGTGTGCAAAAGGCAAACCAAGCCTTTAATGCGCATCCTCCAAGCCATGCCATGCCGCCCCCGGGCCCCTACCCCAACCAGACACGTACCCAGCCTGCCGTAGATGCCGCTGAGCTCCCCCCGGGACTTGGCGGCCATCAGCTCGCGCATCACACCCGACTGCCCCTGGCTGGCCTGCAGGTCAGCCCTGCAGTGCAGGAGAGGGGCGAAAGGGAGGGTGACTTGCTGCCAGTTGCTGGTAAGGAAACATTAAAATGGCAGTCATGGATGGGGCCGGTCCGAGGTAGAAAGGTGTGTACGAAAAAGGAAACACCCGAGTTACAGCCACGTCAACATGCGCTACGCTCCTTGTCAGTGGGTCCCGACCCAGACCGACCCAAGGGTCACAAAACCACCCCAATGCCGGCTCTCCTCCCCCCACCACTCACCTCAGCTGCACCACCCTCTCCCGCACCGCCCCCAGCTCCTCCTCCGCCTTCCTCTCCTCCGCCTGGGCGGCCGCCAGCGCCTGCTTGTGCCCCTCGGCGTCCCGCTTGCGCTGCTCCAGGGAGGCCTCGAGCTCCTTGATGCGCTGCTCCTTGCCGGCAGCCGCGGAGCGAGCCTCCTCAAGGTCCCTGGGAAGGAGGAGAGGGAAGGGAGGAAGGGAAAAAAAGGTAAGGATGAGGAGGAGGTTCCAAGGTAGTATGGGCTTACGGCAGACGTTATGATTTGATGCATGTTACCGCTCGCCATGTGGGTCGTCTAGCAGGTTTGGGAACCACATCCTCAGCGCACATAGAGACCTCAATGACACTAAATCCATCCAGCCGGAATCCATCCATCCATCCATCCGCCACCAAACAAAAGCCACGACACGGCTACCGCAACCCCATTCCCAACCCATCCCCGCCCCACACGGTTACCGGTAGTTATTGTCTCCTTTCACCCCACACCCTCTTCTATCCCAAACACCCCCTCCCCTCTTACTTTGTTGCCTTCTCCAGCCGCTTCTTCGCCTCGTTCCCCTGCCGCTGCAGCAGCTCCATCTCCCGCTCGCTCACCGAGATGCGCGCCTGCACCTCACCCATCTTCCTCTCCCAGGGCGCCAGCTCCTTTCGCACGCCCGCCAGCTGCTGCCTCAGCCCCTCCACCTCGCCCCGCGCCGTCTCCTGCATCTCCTCTAGTGCGGCCTCTGCGGCGGCTAGGTCGGCGGTGAGGGACTGCACCTGCGCTGCCAGCTGTGGGCCCGCCGCCTCGCACTCCTTGCGCTCCTTCTCGAGCGTCTGAGGGAGTAGGCGGGGAATGCGGGATGGGGATGGGGAGGGTGTGAAGAGGAGAAACCAACTACCGGATACAAATTGATACTAAGAAGGCCCCCGCATGTACGTGTGGGTGTCGATGTACAGCAGCTTCCAGCAAGCGGGGGCTCACACAACCCATCTCTGCAACCACAACACCACCATGCAGGGACATATCCGCCGTCCTCCCCCTCCCGCCCCCTCGACAGCCCTCACCAAGCCATCCTACCTCGAGCTGCTTCTTGTCCGCTGCCTGCTTGTCCGTGAGCTTCTTCTGCTTGGTGCGCAGCGCCTTGAGCGTCTCCGTGTTCTGAGCGTCCTTGCGCTCCATCTCCTTGAACGCCTCCGTGGCGGCATCGATGGACTGCAGCGACACGTGTTGGCATGGGGTAAGGGCCCCGACAATTGCCCCAAAGCGCATAGGAGAGGTCGCAGAGGAAACAGTACCCGAAAACAGCGACCTCCCCACCTGTCTATATGCATGTCGGACCTACCCACCTTGACGACTTGCTCATGCGCCTTCGTCGCTGCCCTGTACTTCTTCTCCGCCGCCGTGAGCTCCTTCTCCTGCTCCTTGAACTTGGCCCGCTCGTGCGCCAGCTTGGCCTTCAGCTCGCCAGTGTTGGCCTCGGCGGTGGCCAGGTTGGCCTGTTGGGGAGGGGGCAGGGCGGGGGCAATGGTAAGGAGAGTAAGGGCAGCAAAGAAATACCGGTAAGACTAATTGACATGCTTATACCACTAGGGGATCTGGGACGCCATGTCAGCTTCCGGTCTTCTATGGTCACGGTCAATGTTTCATCGCGCTTCAGTAACTCCTGGTTTACTCCCACACACACACACGCCGCCCACACATTTTCCGACATCCCAGTACGTTCCTACTCGCGGCCAGTTTTTCTTAACACACGCCGCCCCGCGGTACCCAGCTGCCGCTCTCACCTGGACCTTCATGGCCAGCAGGTGAGTCACGTTGATGCGCAGTCGCAGCATCTCAGCCTGCTTATCCAGGAACTGCTGGGCCTCCTCCGCCTTGCCCTGTGGGGTGCCGGGTCGTGTCGTACAACGGCCGTACAGGGACGGAAGAGACCGCCGCGTGGTGTTGGTAGATGCAGGAGAGGTTCGGGAAGTGGGTCGGTAATTAGTGAGGTGGGAGAGGAACGTTCACGCCATAGTGCGCGCAGTAAGCCGTTTTCGCTGAAGACGGAGACATACATTTCGATGCAGCCAGATGCGATCAGCCCGAAACCCTAAACATCCTCTCCGCGAAGATGTGCCGACGCACCTGCAGCCCGTCCTTCTCCTTCTCGGAGACCTTGAGCCGGGCCACCATGGTCTGCCGCTTCTCATTGATCTCCTCCAGCCTGCAGACATGAGGGTTGGCATTGGCAGGCGGGCATGTAGATGGGCATGAGAGGAGTCAGGGCTGGGCAATGCGCATGGCTGGGCTGAGTGCATCAACAGCCCAGCATGCATCTAAATCTAAGTAGTATTGATTGCAAGCCCTGATTCATTCCATCTGGATTACTTCCAAGCCTGCTGTCCCAAGCGCTGCCTCCCGCATACGCCAGTCCCGCTCCCGCTGCTGGTCCCTCCCGCTGCTGCCCCTGCTTACTTCTTGCTGGCCTCCTCGATGGGCTGCACGTACTTGTCCGTGCCGATGATATCCTGCGAGCGCATAAGCAGGGGAAAGTTGGAATCAGCACTGCCCAATCGCACGGGTAGGGGTTACTGTCGCTCAGCACAGTCAACGAATTGCCAGCTGAGCACGCTCAGCTGGCAACCGGCATCAAAGCTAGCGACGGCGTACTCAAAACCGTTCGTTCCAGCCCGGCCCAGTCCATTCCCTTCCTTTCCCCCTGTGTTTTTTGGTAGATCTTTGTTGGCATATCCCCTCCTTCCCTCACCTCCAGGTACTCCAGCAGCCCGGTATCGTTCTTGTCCTCCGCCTTGGGCTTCATCATGGAGATCTGCTCCACCTCGCCCTGCAGAAAGGTAGGGGAGGACGAATATGACGGAGGAGAGGGGGTTTAAAAACAAACCGAGGAGGGGAATGACGGGGCTGTGCGGGATGGTGGGAGCTGTGCTGTCTTTCCTTCGGGTTGGCGTCTCCCTAAGCCTCCTCCCTGCTGCCACTGCTCTACATTCCCCTGTAGGACAATGCCTTTCTCCTAACCGCCTTCCTGAACCCTTACAGCTTCTCTAACCCACGTCTCCCCCCTCGTTCTAACTCCCTCATAACCTCTCCCCTGCTGCTGCTCCCCACTCGCCTGCAGGATGAGGAAGCGGTTGTTGTCCAGGTCGATCCCCTTGGCCTTGAGCAGGTCCGTGACCTCCTTGGTGCTGACTTTGCGGTTGTTAATGTAGTAGTGCGACTCGTTGTTGCGCTGCGCGGTGCGAGCCACGGAGAACTCGGAGTCGGGGACCAACTCGTAGCCGTCGCCCGCCTGCGGTAGGGAGGGGTGAGGCGCAGTAGGAAGGGGTGTGGGGAGTAAAGGAGGAAAATGCAGACATACGGTATGCAGCAGTCGAATGGTGTGATGGGATGAGGAAAGCGGTATGGTGGGGTTCAGGGGAACGCATGGTTGTTAGGAAAACATGAGTAGAGCTGCGTTTGCAGCGCGTCCCCTGCAAACGTGCGTTTACGGATGGATGCGTCTCCAGACATCTCGGGAACGCGATGTGGGTCAGAGCGCAGTGTTATCGTGAGGGACAGCGCAGCTGCTGTTGTTGGTGCCCGGACGCGCCATGCAATTGGATGTGTTGAAGCTCAAGAGGAGTTCTAACCCGCAGCTTCTTGGCTCCAAGCGTACAAGTGCTCAAGGCACCTCGCCTGCGCTCACCTGATCGATAATCTCTTGAAAGCGCACGGTCACACGCGCATAGTCGAGGTTGCGGTGGTTCTGTGAGTTGTGAATGAGCTCCGACACCTTGTTGAAGCGAAGCTGTGATGCGATATCGCAACAGAAGAGGAGAGAGCTCAGGCTTTTCCTTGCGTGGCTTGCCGCAAACAAGCTTGCGTTCCAAAAGACGGTATCCATCCCGCACCTGTTTCGCCCTCCGACCAAACACGAAGAGCATGGCGTCGATAACGTTCGACTTGCCGCTGCCATTTGGTCCCACGACAGCAGAGAAGGACTGCGACAAAGCAGGGCATTGTTAGGGCCCAGCTCGCTTGACATGCGCATGCCAAGTGCGGCGAGCTCCCAACCTTATGGAAAGGCCCGACGCGCTGCTCTCCCGCATATGACTTGAAGTTTTCCAGTATCATCTCACGGATCATGAGCCGCTGGGACGGTGCATGGGCACCGCTGTTTGCCATCTTTGCGTTGTAAGGGACACAACAGCCCTACTGTATTCAGAGCTATGTGGTCACGTAACAAAGTGCGTAACAACGCTTGCTGCAGAACAAGGCATCGGTCAGGGAATGGGCTCGGAGAATACGAAATAAGTAAAGAGCTCTATTACGTCATTTAGTCCTACACGTATAATCCATGCGTAGCCTATTCCATGTGCACTTTCTTCGACTCGCCATGCTTGGAGGATTTTGTTTGAAATAACCGTCTGGATCTTGCTGTACAAATTGATGTTTGCATGTTGCCAAATGATGCCTGGCGTAGTACTATGGCGTCCGGGACACCAACTTTAACAAATGGTGGTTGTTCTTGGAAAGAGCAAACGATGCCCTGAACGAAGCCATCCAGTGCGGTAACAAATGAGCAAACGTTCTGTAACGCGCCCAGATTCCCGGTCTTCTGTTGATGTCTCACACTACACGTTCTCGGTCGCCGGCTTAGAAGGCGGTGGTGGCAGCTACGCGTTATCATCGTACACGCATACAGCCGTGTTAGTGCCCACAGTGCAGTGACTCACACGCGCAGACTGAGACACATACATACTCCTCAGCTCTCGCACCCGGAAGCCATATGGACTGTACCAAGCCCACAGCACAGGCGATCACTGGTGCCAACGTCCACATCCCATCGGCCACTGGGGGCTAGCGAGACAAGAGGTGCCAACTCCCTCGAAGCTGGAAAAGGAGCGCATCCCCCTGTTTCCCAAAACTGCGGGACGCATGCTGCACCTGAGCAACAATGCATATAATTTCATCGCAACCCATCAAATGCAAGCCGGTGAAACTGGTCACGGATCCAAATGACCCCCTAGACTCCTCGTACCCGCATATGTCTTCATGCTCACGGCTGCTACCGGTACCTCGTCATGTCGTCAGTTTGCCAAACTCGTGTCGAATCCAGCCCTACACACCCTAACTCTCTTCTTCTTCGTCATTCCCCGCCCTGCCTGCATCGCCTCAAGGGTGGTTCCCAAAGGCTCCCACCCGCAGGTACATCCTGATTGGCGGCATGAAGCCACGGACATGGCGGGATCAACGCACTCACGCTGGCACACCAAACCCTGCTACAGTCACCAACTCCAACACTCTTTACCAACCCTGTGCTGAAATCACCATTTGGGTCAGTTTACATACAACACCTGCGCCAGTCCAAGCGCCTCGATCGCTACCAGATCACGGCGCCTGCATGGAGAAAGACCCATCACAATACCGCTATGCTCACAACAGAGCAACGGCGGCAACGGCGTTCTACAACGGCTGCGTAGGCAGGCTGCCTTATACAGCATGCAGCACACCTTTCGGTGCCGTTAATAAGCTCTTCAGATGGCCATCAATTGGGATGTCATCACGGATATGTAGACGCATGGCACCGCCCCTACGGCCTTTCAAACGGGCCGAACCGTAGAGCGGCTTTAGGAGGTAGTATCGCGTCGTTAGGCGCCCTAGCGCTGCAACACGGGTGGTCGCAGAAGGTGGGATGGTGACCCCTGAAAGGGGTTGTTCCCTGAGGGGCTCGGTTTAGCCGGGGTAGACAAAGGCGCCGCTGCCGCTGCTGTGCTGTCGCGCACACCCACTGTAGCCAGGAGCTCCGTCCATGTATCGTCTATATGGTCAGCCCCGCATGTATGACACTTCCAGAAGACGATTCGGTGGCCTGCAAGGAAAGCCGGGCACTGGACGTTACACATCCTCCCGCAACTAACCGCGCAAAACATTATTACAAGCTGCAGCGACGCATTATCTATACAAGTCTCAGCGAGAAATTAAGGGGAGTTACGAAGCCACGGACGCCTACCGTTCGGCGGTTCGGTAAGATGCGGTTCCTTGCGAAGTCGCTTCGCCACAATTTCAAGTTGCTCTGCGCCATTCTTAAATTCACGCTTCCACAGAGTGCCGCAGGTAGCACAGGCTGTTAGCTCGGTGAACTGAGTGGACTCAGCGGACTCCATTACGCTTCGCCAGAGAACTAGATACTCACACACCCTATGGTGGGTTGCTATAAACACCTATCAAACCAAGCAGTCCTTGTCGGGTGGAAAGCCGAAGGGGTCTCTCGTCGACTGTTACTGGACGTTGTATCATGTAAGTTGGCAAGGCAAAGCTTGTTGCGGCGCTAACACTCGCACATATATAGTTTGCCCTAAAATTACTTGTTCCCTGGGAGTCTGCTAAGGGGAAGTGGTTTTAACAAGATGCATCCTCGCACAGCTGCACATGTCGCGGTACGGACTGCTGCGATCGACATGATGCCCGGGTATGCGCCGGAGCGCCGGAGCATCCTCCCAGCTATGCCCCGCTCGCATCCCAGCCCAGCACCCTACATTCTAGCACAGCTGCTCCCGAAGCACACACAACACATGCGGGTCGGCTGGTTAACAGCTTGGTACTTGCTGCTAGGGTCTATATGTTTGGCTTTTCAGCTTGAATAGCCAAGTGGAAGGCAGGAGGAAGATGCCGAGGCAACTGTCGACCCTAACCACGTCAAGTCGAGAGTATGTCGAGAGTATGTCGAGGCAACTGTCGACAGTCAACCGTCAACCGCATGCGTTACAGGTATGATGTACGGCACGGCGATACCTATGTTGCTGGTATGGAGGCGCCCCGGTCCCCGGTAGGGATCCGTGTTCCCATTAATGTACCGGCTGTCCGGCGAGGAGCATGTTCCGTGTTCCCACCTTCCAAATGCCTCAAATGCCTATAACTACAACTCCATGCAGTAAGTGTCATCCAGTTGATGTCGAATTTATTACTTGGCACTGGATTCCTGCAGGAAACACGCTTCCATATGATCCCGTGCTCCAACGTATTCCTTCCGTGTTCCCATCCTCTGTGCGTAGGAGTCTGGTCCGGCAAGCACGAAACCAATCGTGTGATGCCCGCCAATGCTTCAGCATCAGCTAGAGGCCCTTCCTGGCATGGTAGGTATGCGTGAGGTGTTTGGGAGGTGGGAACACGGAACATGCTCCTCGCTGGACAGCCGGTACATTAATGGGAACACGGAACACGGATCCCTACCGGGCTGCCGGTCGGTCGCTTACTGGTTGCTGCAGACATTTCGGCAATTTCGGTGGTGATGGTAGTTGCACTTGGGATAGCGAGCAACGCACTGTCTTGCTTTCGGTGGTGATGGTAGTTGCAATTGCGATAGCGAGCAACGCACTGTGGCAAGACATACAGCAGTTGGTACATGCACTGTAATAAGCGACAGCAGCAGCATCACTTCATCAGTATCCCTCCCACCACCCCATCACACCAAAGACCAAGGTTGCCATGTGCGTCAGCCAACCACCCGCCCAACACCCAACCCATCCGCACAGCCCTCATCCGTTCGTGCACTTCTGCGCGTTTGCATACTTTTTTATTCTCCTAGTAGCGCTGTTGATAATAGCAGTTGCGTCAACCCTCTCTAGTAGTAACCCAAACGCCGCATATGCGGCGGCTTTGGCAACGCCTTTAATATCCATGCTGTCAAGTCACTCTCAGAAGAAGAGTCAGTTATACAATCCACGGCACGACATTCGCAACGAACTACCAACGGTTCGCAGCGAAACGAACGTCACACACGTGTGATACAACAAGGAAGCCCGCACATATATATCGGTGTATCACCGCCGCCACCGCCCAAGCAGCAGCAGCACATACAAAAGCCTCGGCCGGAGCAAAAGGTGGTTTATTCTCCGAGCCTAGGAGCAGCTACCGGTAACAAAACTCCACCCAAGCTTTCTTTACACCAATCACGATTAACATACTTGCGTCCGACCAGGCAGATACTCCTCCCTGTCAAAGTGCGCAACCTGTCAAAACCTGCTCCTCCACCTGACATGTCAGAACCTGCACTTGCTCCCCTCCTCCCACAACAGCATTACCGAGCTCTCATCAGCAAAATCTTCAAACGAACACAGGAGGAGGAAGAGTGCCATGCGTGTGGCCAGTTTTCTAAACACCCGCAATCTCCCACCCCCTGCCCTCCTTAAACCCACACACACACCCGCATCTTCCCCTTGCGGCCCGCGACATCCGGTTCATTGCAACACGACTTATTCATCACGGAGGCGCAGAAAAACGCGAAACGCCGAATGTAAGGCATGAGTGGTTTTGATATATTGCTTGTATATTTCGTTCTTCTTCCTCTATAACAAGTAGGGAACTTCATGACAATCTTCCTTCCACCAGCCACCGCAATGAGAGGGGCTGCTGGCGCCCTCAAGATAGACCGAAAGACCTCACCTTCAAAGACTCAATAGCTGACAACTCACAACACAAACGCGGGAACCGCGAGAAATGGAAACATGATAAACACATGTCGTCGTCCAGGTCAAAGGTCCCAGCAACGCAAATGGGTTAGTAACATGGCCCAACGTGGCTTAACGCAAGGGGTTGCCCATACATGCAGATTGGCGCTTGCCAGGAAACCATCTGTGTGTGACGCGCGATACGAGTCGTGTAGTCGTGTGTGACGCTACGTAGTTGATCGGTCAAACGTTTCCAGATAAGCACAACCTACAAACAAAACCCCAAGACAGTTACCCTAACTATCCACCTCCTCCTCTTCCCTTCCTTTCCCATTCTTTTCCCGCCCCCATTACCCGAAAAGCAAAATGCTCAATACGGCACCGCTCATGCATAAACGTGTGCAGCCGACAACCGATGCACACACACACATAAGTAAAGCCACACACCGTGGGTCAAGCTCACAGCCACCACCACCTCCTGCTCTTCCACCTCTCCCTTCCCTCCTCCCTCCCCCGTTCCACTTCTATCAAGCAAATTCCATCCTCCTTCCCTCCCCTTTCTACTCTTTAAAAGTCCCGGAACATGCGGTCCCACTCCGCCATCTCCTGCGCGGTGGCCGGCGGCGGCTCCTTGGGCTCCCCCCGGTGCGCCTCCGCCAGCTCGCTCTTGCGCTTGGCGCTGTCGCTCTCCTTGGGCTTGCGGGGCGGGTCGATGCGGCGTGCGGCCAGCCCCTCCCAGTCGAACCCGGCGAACCAGGGGTGCTGCTTGATGTCGCGAGCCTTGCCCTGTGGTGGGAGGGTGTGGGGGTGGGTGGGGGCAGGGTGGGTGGGAGGGAGACGTCCTCTACCGTACGTGCACGCATAGATCTAGATCTAGATCTAGATCATCAGATGTACGGCAGCAAGCCTGAGCTGCCTGCTGCACTCCCCTAGCAGCGACCCATGGAGGAGCCCATAGCCCACACCACACCCATTTCTTGCCCTTTACCCCCCTTCCCTCCCCTCCCCCCCCTCCTCCCCCTCCTCCCCGGCCCCACCTGCAGCATGCCAATCCGCTTCACCGGCTTCCTCTCCAGCAGCTTGCTGATCAGGTCCGTCGCCTCCTCGCTCATGTAGGGCGGGTACTTGATGGGCCAGCGCTCGTCCACGATGCGCCGCATCACCTCCATGGGGTCCTGCGTCTTGGGGCTGGTGAAGGGCTGGCGCGCCGTCAGCAGCACGTACATCAGCACGCCCAGGGTCCACCTGCATGGGTGGGTGTGGGAGAGGGGGGAACATTATATATAAGGAATGCAAACAACTAGAGTCCCAATCACAACCGGAGGGGGAGGGGGGTAAAGACTGGGTAACGAAAGGGCATAAAAAGGGTGGGAAAGGGAAAGAGGAGGTATAGGAGAAAGGGTATAGGAAAGGAGGTGGGGAGAGCGGGTGTAGAAGGATGACCCGGGCTTCCGTGTTCCCCTCTTGCCCCTCTACCAGCTGTCGCCAAGTGCCCTAGGGAGCCCATCCTACCCTCTCCCCCCACCCCCTCCACCCCCACCCCCCTGTTCTTGCCTTGTTTGCCATTCTTATTCAACACATTGAGTATCCTTGATTTCCGCTCCCCCCAACCTGTGGTCTCCTATGGTTTGGTATGGTCTTTCACCCCCCTCCCCACCCACCAGTCCACCGAGTGGTTGTATCCCCGCCCCATCACGTTCTCCGGCGCCACGTATCCCGGCGTGCCGCAGAAGGTGTAGGTGCGCCCGCCCGTCTCCACCATCTTGGCGAATCCAAAGTCACCCAGCTTCACGTAGCCCTAAAGCAGCAGCAGGGGGAGGAGGGGGGAGCGGCGAGGGGAGGGACGGTGGAATGTAGGGGGTGGGAGTGAGGTCAGAGATAGGCCAAACCGTACGGAAAGTTAGGGGGGGTGGGGTAAGAAGCAGGGCATTGACGAGTGGGGTGGGGTGGATATGCCATCGGTACGGTATGTCCAGCGCGAAGAGGGCTAGCTAGCACATAGCGACAGGCCAGTACCGGTAGTACTCCTACCGCCGACCTTTCTAACAACGGTGCTCTTCCCTTCCCCCCCCTTCCCCCCCCCCCCCCCCGCACCCCCCCCACCTGCGCATCAATGAGCACGTTCTCCGGCTTGAGGTCGCGGAATGCGATGCTGTTGTCGTGCAGATACTCCAGCGCCAGCACGATGGAGGCGATGTAGAAGCGAGACATGGACTCCTCCAGACCCTGGTGCGGGGTAAAAAACAATATCATGAGACAGAGCGGGAGGGGTACAAAGATATACGGTGCCAAAGGGGGAAAATAAAAATTCAGTTCCAGAGGGTGAGGGGGAGAACGGAAGAGGTGGTAGGGGTCAATGTAGGGGAGGTGGGGGGGGGAAGGTAAGGAAGACCAAGACCAGAGCCCCCTAGCTGCTGTTGCGAGTAACGAGTGACAGTGACAACGGCACCCCCTCGCGGCCCATCACTGCAGCGGACAGTGCGACTCGACTCCCAAACCCCCCACATGCCCACATGCAGTGCCAAGCAACGTGCCCTCCTCCACAGCGCTTGGCCCTTGTCATCACACACGTCACGTGCTGACACATGGTGCAACTCCATGCTCTCCACCCCTACGGTAGGCCACGTCTTTAGCCACACAGCTGAACCTCTCAACCCCCAACCACCACCACACACCCCGCCAACCCACCTGCCACATCTTCATTTTGGGCGCCAGACAGCCCTTCCGCAGCGAGTTCTTGTCGGGGACCGGGTACTTGATAACCTGTGCGGCGGCGGCAGGGAGCGGGCGGGAGGGGGGCAGAAGGAGGATCAGAAGACCATGTTGTTAACATTCAATCAAAGCAACCTCCTATTTTCGAGCGAGTGGTTAAGAAAGCGGGCGGGGTGTCGCTGTGCGGTGCAAAACCGGTACTATTCCCCCTCTCACGTGCTTTTGCGCTTCCCAAGGGCCCCCATACACCATGCCTCTTTCCTCCCCTCCCCTCCCCTCTCCTTCTCCCCCCTCCCTCCCTCCTCTCCCCCCTTCCAACCCCACCTTGGCCTCCGCCACCAGCACGTCCATGAGGTCGCCGCCCGGCATCAGGTCGAACAACATGTACAGGCTGTACCGGTCCTGGGGGGGGAGGGGTAGGGAGGGGTAAGGAGGAGGAAACTGACGTGAGACGGTGAGAGAGAGGGTAAAAAATATAATGAGACACTGACGAAGCAACTGAGAGAGAGGGGGGGAAGAAAGGCGAATTATGTGTGGAATGATGAGAGGGGGGAGAAAGATGGGAAGAGTGGCTGAGTAATTAAATGCACATTGCGCACGTGTGGGGTTACTCCTTAGAGCATGCATCATGCATGTGTATGTGAAAAATACAAACCGCAGCAGACAGACCCATGGGTCACATAACACCCACCACAGTACCACCAAAGCGCACCACCACCAGCAACAACAACAGGCGCGCCACCCTCCTCCCCCTCCTCCCTCCCTCTCCTCCCTCGCCACCCTGCCGCACCCCCTAACCCCATTGCGTCTGGCCCTCACTTGCGGTTTCCTTGGCGGTTAGGTCTCTCTATCTCCTCGTCCCCCCCCCGTACCTGGAAGGACGCGTACTGCCGCAGACAGAAGGGGTGTGCGATGTTGCGGGTGATGTGCTGCTCGCAGAACACGTGGTCGGGGCACTGCAGCGCCGCGGACTTGGCCATGCGCTTCAGCGCGAACACACGACCCGTGGACTCCTCTGCGGGGGGGAGGGGGGGGTGGGGGAGGGGGGGCGGTGGGGAAAGCATGGTAAGTGCGGCAACTGGAGGGTAGGGCGGTGGGGGTCTGAGAGAAACGGAAGTACACGAGGTACGTATATTTCCCCCCGCGTTTGAGGTCAGAGCTATGAGGAGGACGGCGGGGAGGTGGGGCGGCAAAGAGGAAGGAACCAAGGAGTGGTGGACCGCTTCACCCGCCTCCGCAGCAGCTCCTCCCGAGCAGCCTCCCTCTCCCGGGACCCCCTTCTCGCCGCCCCATTAGCTGCTGCGACTGCCTGCCAGCCTACCGTACCTAGCTGCCCCACCAGGACACCACCATCCTTCCCTTCTCCTCCTTAGGGGCCTTGTCCTACCTCCCCGTCCCCACATAATAAGCTTCTTCTCTCCCCCCCCGGTCCCCACCCAGTGGTTCAAAGCATGCGGTACCGCACCCCTTGTTTGTTTCTCCCTGCCCCCTCCTTCCCTCCCCTCCCTCCCCCACCTGTAACCTTGCACACGCGGCTGAACGCCCCCTCTCCCAGCAGCTCCCCCTCCACCAGCACCAGCCGCCGGCTGTGGTCCCGGTGCTCATCTGGCGAGGGGGAGGGCAGGTTGGAGAGGTTGGGAGTCAGAGAGGGGTTTGGGAGAGAAGAGAGAAGGGAGGAGGGACTAGGGGTGGGGTGGGGTTGAGGTGGGCGGGGTTTAGCCAGGGCAGGGGCGTGAAGAGGGGCGGAGGGACAGACGGAGGCCATGCATGTCTGCGTGCGGGGAGCTCGGGGTGCATGCATGTGGGGGGAGGGGGAAGGCAAGGGAGGGAGGAGGGGCGAAGAGGGGGAGAGGCCTCACGGGGACATACATGAGGGCCAGTTTTCTTAACACACAGGCTGGGGCCCCATGGGGCCTCCGCGGGTGTCCCTTCCTGACAGCATGGGTTTTACCCTACCCCGTGTGCGCATGCCGGTGTCCCCCCCTCCCATCACCCCTTCCTCCCCTTTAGCCATTGTAGTTGGTCTTCGTTGTACCGCCTCCCCCCTCTCCGCCATCCCTCCCTGCCTCATTTTGTACATTTGCCCCATCTCCCACTCCTCCTTCCCCCTCCCACCCTGCATCTTCTGCCCCCTTCCCCCCTCCCCCTCTCACCCTGCATCTTCTGCCCTCCCTTCAGCAGCTCCAACACCTCGTCCAGATGCCCGTCGCACATCACCTGGCGCGACTTGCCCGAGCCAGCAGACGCCGCCCCCGCTGCTGCTGCCACCCCTGCTGGCCCCGCTGCTGCTGCTGCTGTTGCCGCTACGTGCCCCCCGTAGTTCTTGATGAGCACCTCAGCGGTGGGTCGCCGGAGCGCCGCACTGCCCTGGGGCCTCAGTTTGGCCATGCGCTGGTTCACCACCTGAGGGGGGGGGCGGAGGATGGGGGAGGGGGGAGGGGGGGGAAGGAGGGCGGGAAGGGCAGGGAAGGAAGGCGATGAGGGCACCTGACGACGGTGACGACAGCACACGCAGTTCCCCTTCTTCCGCCTCTTCCCTGCCCCTCTGGCCCCTGCGGACTCGGTATGGGTGGGCGACGATAACCCTCACGTGTTGCGTGGCACCCTGCCGCCTCCTATCCCCGCTGCTTTGCTCTAACCCGTGACTTCCTGTGGTTGGGTCTGGTCGTCGACCCCCTGCCACCCTGGCCCCCAAGCTCCCCTAAGCACCCAAGCACCCCCAGCCCCAGTTGCTGGATTCCATTTGCTGCACTTCTCACTCAGTTTTACGCGCCCCCCCGCCCGCCTGCCCCCACCTCCGCGCTCTTCTCCTTCTTCATGATGTCCTGCAGCGGCCCCAGCACCGCCACGAAGGTGCGCCGGTCCAGCGTGAGGCAGGTGAGCGAGGTGAGCGCGTTCACGGTGGCACGACTGCGGGGGAGGAGGGGGGGGAGAGGAAGGGGAGGAAGGGGAGGGGGGGGGAGAGGTGGCAGAAGAGCGGGGTGAGAACCTTAGCACGGCGGGGTGAGGGATGCGGGCATGGCAGAGGAGGGGAATGGACATGCTGCGCGTGCACATGCACCAGAACCCTTTTCCCTTTCCCTCTCTCTTATGCCCTCCCATGTCCAGGGGGAGCATGCAAACCTATCCCCCTCCCTCTCCCTCCCTCCCTCTCCCTTGTCACACGGGGAGTTCGTTCCACCCCTCCCTCCTCCCCCTCCCCGCCCCCTCACCGCGGCTCGTCTTGCAGCAGCGCCTGCTCCCCGAAGAAGTCGCTCCTGAACAGCCGGTTGACCTCCTTGTCGCCCTGCAGCACCCGCGCCTCGCCCTCCTTGATCAGGTAGAACTTGTCACCCAGGTCGCCCTCGCAGATGACACGGGCGCCGGCTGGGGGGGTGTGGGGGGGGAGGAAGAGGGGGAGAGGGGGCGGGTACGGGAAAGGAAAGGGAATGGGTCACACCCCGAATCGGTTTAATCCTCTCTTGCCGCCCCACCTCTGCTAAACCCACCCACCCACCCGCGTAGCCTTTTTCCATGTCGCCATCCTCACCCAGCTTTCCCCCCCTCCTTCCTTCGAGCTTCAGTCTTCTTCCTCTTCTTTACTCCTTCCGCTTCTGTGCTGCTCCCCGTGCAGCTCTCCTCCCTCCTGCCACACCTCCACCCACGCCCACCCACCCTCGTTCCCCCCTCCCCTCCCCTGAGCGCAATCCTAAAATCCAGCGAAATGCGGGCTCTTCATCCCTCCCTCCTACCCACCTGCGTAGACCTCCTCCTGGAACGCGTCCACCAGCTTCATCTTCTCCTCGGGCCGCAGCGACGCCAGCAGCGGCACCGAGTTGAGGAAGATCTGGACCTGGCTCTTCTCGTCCTCCACACTCGCCTGGACAAAGTGCCTGGGGAAGGGAGGGAGGGGGAAGGGGGGTGGGTGAGAGAGGGGAGGGGACGGGCGAGGGAAAAGCCATGTGGGTCGCGTGATTGGATCGGGGGTGATGTGGGTTTGTCGTAGCGTGTGCCGGGGAGTTGCAGGTGGGTCGGGCTGGCTGGGGTGGGGAGAAACCCACATAGGAGGTCATTCAGCTCCGAATGTGTGCGGTGGAGGGTAAGGAAGGGTAAGGTACCTGAAGACGTCACGTTCGAGGACCCATACGCTTGCGTCCGTTGTGGCTGCGACGGTTGCTGACCGAGGGCAGTCGTACATGAGGCTGATTTCGCCGAAGACATCGCCACGTTCCTTGGTGTTGACCTTGAACATGACATCCTTCCGCCGCTCAAGGACCTGCCATGGAGCAGCGACGCAAGGTTTCTCGCATGGCATTTTAACTTTTGGTAGCAAGGCAGATATGGGGGACCCACCGGCAAAAGTCACTTACTTCGAACTTGCCGCTGCGGACCACGAAGAGTTTTGTCGCAGCATCCCCTGTGTCGCCTTGCTGGATTAGGATTTCACCGGCCAGTACTGGGAGCATATACATTTCCGAGACAATACGTTGAGCTGTAACCCGATCCAAGCGGCTGAAAAGCAGAAGGTTGATAAGCGAGCTCTGCGGAATTCGGGATTGGCAGGAGTCAGAACTTCGCAACAGCCATGTGTCCACAGTAACAAGAATCATACCTTAATGAATTCATAATCGCTAGCTTCTGTACGCGTCGCCTTCGGCGGTAACTTGATGTCGAGCTTGGTAGCGCCCGCTTTGTTGCCTGTAATAGCCTGCAGAAGACAAAGAAAGAAACCGATTGTACTCCAAAAGGTTGTGCGTTGCAGGTAGGAAACAAACTCTGTCTATAAGACCGTTGGTGGTGCAAGCATTGCCCGCTAGCTCACCTTGGCACGCCCGACTTGCGTCTTTTGAGCGATATATGGAACATGCCCATGGTCTCTTTCTCCATATTTACTATGCTCATGGCCCATGTCGCCCTCCCAGTCGCTGCCGGAACTCTCCGCAGCAAGCTGAGCGTCAAGTGCCCTTAGCTGTTCTGCAAGAGAGTGGTGTTTGAGCGCCAGTGTTCCTAAGCCCACACTGGGGCGAAGACAAGATGAGCGCCAGCCGGATTTTAAAAGAGTAGCGCGTCAGCGTGTAGGAACCGGTACTGTCAGTAAGTCGGCGTCTGCTACTGTATAAGGTGAGTTAATTTGTGCAGTGGAACACTGGAGGTGCTTATAGACAGATGTCGCTTTCACTGTGGAAGTGAATGGTCTCTGTAGTTCGGTCAGAGCAATATGCACCGTACGCCGTCGTACGCAGGCAAGCGTCGTCGTTGTCTGGCGAGTTTTTGCAAGTATCTCCTTCCTGAACATCAGACGCCTAAAACACGTTTTGGTATCCTTCAAAAGTCCAACTGGGGAATGCTCCGATCGAATTCCGTTGACAAGTTTCGCCCGTTGAAGACAAGGAGTGTCACCCCGCTGCTTCTTTATCCCAACGCCAACCTCCTCATGGCCCTCATAATTACGGATTACGTCGACGGCGAGCTTCTGCAAGATCCTTTGGTCTTTCCGAACGACGAGGTCGGTTTCTATGCGTCCTGACACGAGGACGCAATCCAGTCGGACAGTTGCACTTCAAGGCTTCTCTATCATGGTTGCGATCGTCTAGCTTAGCAATGGCTCAATCCTAATCTGGTTATGGAAACCGGGGTTGTAGCCGGGCGCCTGTAATACGGTAGCCTACCCTTGCACGCTTCTGCTGCGGTATGCTTATTCGCCCTTAGATAATGCACCGCTAGTAACTGGAGACTAGGTGAGAAGCATGTCAGGGTCGAGATGCGGTCGCTTCGTATGCATGCCGATATGCCGAGGCGGTTGAGACTCCAACTGCCCAAGCACGTGAACAAGCCCAATACTACACCGAAACCATTTCGGTGGTTCGTGACGGAAAGCGTTTCCACGGTAGCCGGCGATCGCTGTGCTCAACTGCCAGCCCAGAATGCAGCAATGATGGCTGGACATCCATGCAGGAGCGAGAGGCATGTAAGGCACTGAAACCTTCGCACCTTCGGTGATTGTCGCACCTTTGTGATATTTAGACTATCCATTACAGACCACCACACGCGAAATGGGTTGTTACACGGTTCGACATCCGAGGCCCCTAGCGTATACGCACATGCAAGGCTAGCAGCCTATTCTACCTTCCTCAGCCACTACCTACAACCGATAATACATACCGGTATGCGCGCTCCCAGCCGTGTTACTTCAAGTTCTAACCCTGCCGACTGCTTTCTTCCCACCTTCTTCGGACTCATACGTTTCCGGCTGTGAGTCCGAACTCTTTTGACTCCGCCAGCTATTTACAGCTGTGCTGTCGCTGGGGTGAGGCGACAAGGCCGCCGTAGGGGTGGGGGAGAAAGAAATGAGGAGCCAGGGCGTGGTGGGCGGGGCTTGCATCGTTTCGCATCGCCATCCAACTCTTCCCTCCTCCGAGGCAATGCCGTTGCAACTCATGCCAGGGAGATGAGACACTGGACAATGATCTGGGGTTTTGTTATGTTATTGTAATTTCGTACATTGCAGCGTGCATTGAGGTGTGGGTATAGTAACCTGGGGGCTTTAACCAAGGGCCGACAGGCATCGTAGGCATGTAGACATGTACAGCCGCAGGCGCTGTACATGCTGGTTGCACGCAAGGCAGCGTGGAGGGTTGCCAGAGAGGCAACCTGGGCATGCAGTCTGCATGCAAGCCCTGCTGCTGGTTGACTTGCGTCCATACGGCCTGCTGTACATCATTGGCGTCCAGATAGTTAGCGGTGTACGGACACAAGGAAAGGGTTTGCATGATGTACAATAAACGCAATCGTAGCTTTATGATATAAAAGGCCCGGTTGACAGCACTTAATGCCTCATAGCGCTTATATAATTGGTTATATAATTGGTAACCAGTAAAGGATGTCTTTAGCGACCCGTCGCTCGATGGGATCAGTAAGCTGCTCTGGCAGACATGTTATACAGCATAACACCTATGCAGCATCGCGCTGTAAAGGCACGATCTGGCCGGCCGCGGCGACAACTTGCCGCTCACGGATGACAACTGCAATTAGAGGCACCCCCTCAGACGAATTGCCATCCGCGCCTTCGCTTTCAGAAGACTCGCCAGCGCCACCAAATGTAATACAAATTGAGGTAAAAGGCTAGGGGACCCAAATGTGTACCTGCCGTTGGGCATGGACAAGGTAAATGCCTTTCCTTTACTTGTTCTTTGGCATTATCCTCCTCAGGAACCAAATCGGAACATTAATACAAGCAACTATCGCGCGCTAGCAGCTCTGGCATCTGTCGGTTTGGCTGAAACAGCCTACCTTACCTACGTGAGTCCGAGCACGAGTGCCTCTGCCTCGCAGGCTGCACGCCTGGCGCTGCTTCTCGCAAGCAACCATAGTAAGCCACCATGCTTCCCCTTAAGCCACCACTCCTCTCATACCGTCCTGCCCTCCAGGCTAAGCTCTTCGACGCGCCCCTCGTCTGTCCCACCAATGGCTGCGACAGCGTCCTCAACAGCCCCTACGCGCAGCTCTTCGGCCTGCCGCTGTCGCTGTTCGGAATGCTAGCGTACGGCACTGTGGGCATCCTCGCTGTGTCGTACATGATGCAACAACAACAACCAACCACACCTGCATCAGCTACACCCTCGGCCACGTCAGCTACAGCCCGTCGGCTCACCTCGTGGGGCCTTACGGCAGGTGTAGCAGCACTTGCAACCACCAGTGCCGTACTCGTGTGAGTATCATTTCCCCTCTCGTCCCCCCTCCTCCGTTTCCCCGAATCCTTGTTCGCCCCGCTTGGGTAACATGGGTTGAGCTCGATGAGGTTAGCCCCACCTCCCTACACCCCTTCCTCACTGCATGAGTCGGGATTTGAGATTGGGACTCCGTTGCTGCACCTCTCAATTATTCTTCTCCCTACCCTACCCCTCCCCCCCTCCCTTCAGTTCGCTGCTGCACAGCCGCTTCCCCGGCTCCTCCTGCGCCTGGTGCCTGCTGTCCGCCGCCACCTCCACCGCGCTGGCGGTCACCCTGGCTACCAGCATGAGCGGCAGGGAGTGGCGGGTAGGGGTGGGGGGTGGGGGTGGCGGGTAGGGGGTGGGGGCAGGACGGCAGCTGTGTTCCAGGGTTTACGATACAAGGGTGGGTAAGGAGGATGAAAGCGGCCGTGTGACTTCCTGCGTTGCGCCGAGTGCGTGTGTGCGGGTGGGAAAGGTGCGGATGGGATGGGACAGCAGCCGCCTGGAGCAGGCAGATGCAGATGCGGGTGGGTGGGTGGGTGGGTGGGTGGCTTTCATTACAGTCCAGTTGCGACGTACCCCCTTACCCTCTGCATGCATGCAACCCACCTCCCCCCTCTGCATGCGACCCTCCTCCCACTCCCCCAACCCCCCCTCCCGGCCCCTTATTTTAACATACACCCCCCCACCCGCAGGACAACGCCCTAGCCGGCCTTGGGGGCGCCCTGACCGCCGCAGCCCTGCTGTTCCTGGGGGGCCCGGGGGGGCCGCTGGCGGCAGCAGGGAGTGGCGGGTCGGTGCTGATCGATGACAACTTCTTCCTGGAATACCAGGTGGGGGGCGGGGGGGGGGGAGAAGAACACTACCATGCGCATTGGGGGTGCGATGGCAGGGCTAGGTGGGGCTGGGGCTTCTGCATTGCATTATCGGGTGTACATGACATGTGAGGAGCATACGGGATGACGAATGTAAGAAAGACGTCCTTATGTTGTCGCCTCCTCCCCCTTAACCAGCACTCCACCTCCCTGTTCCCCCTCCCTGCTCCCCTGCTCCCCCTCCCTGCAGGCCCCCACCATCACCTCCCCCTCCTCCCCCCGCGCGCTGGCCCTCTCCCGCCGCCTGGCGGCTGCGGGCGCCCGCATGTACGGCGCCTTCTGGTGCTCGCACTGCGCCGAGCAGAAGGAGGAGTTCGGGGTGCAGGCGGTGGAGGGGCAGGGGGACGGCGGCTTCCCGTATGTGGAGTGCTTCCCGAATGGGTGGAGGAGGGTGAGGACGAGGGTTGGGGTGGGGGGAATTAAATAAGTGAAACAACGAGTCCCAGGGGATGATGGCCGGTACATGGCAAGTACTACCGGCATAGTGGCGTCAGGCTTCTTCTGCAGTACCCCCTGCTCCCTTTGTTTTTCCGCGGGTGTGCAGCTGGTTTGTGGTGAAGCAACCAATGAAGGCTTCTTTCGCAGCCGCTGGTATGTATCTCGCGCAATCACAGTACGTTTCTCTTCGCGGCCAATTATCATAACACACCTGTACCTTTACCTGTACGTTCCGACTCGCCGCCACTTTCCTAAACACACGCATCCCACCCCCCGGCTGCCTCCCCGCCACCCTTTCCCTCCCCTCCGCCCTGCAGGGTGAGCCGCTGGCCCCCGCCTGCGAGGCTGCCGGCGTGCGCAACTTCCCTACCTGGGTGATCGGGGGGCGGGCGGTGGAGGGGCAGCTGGGGCTGGGGGAGCTGGAGGAGCAGGTGGAGCGGGCGGAGAGGGAGGCGGGGCAGCAGGGGGTGGGGGTGGGGCAGCAAGGGGAGGTGGCGGGGGAGGCGAGGGGGGCAGGGGAGCAGTGAGAGCGGAGTGGGAGGGGGAGCAGCAGGGGGTGGTGCGGCAGTGAGGGCGGTGAGCGGAGAGGTGGAGAGGAGAGGCACAGCACAGCACAGCACAGCATGTGGGGTGCAGGGGGTGCGAATGAGGGAGCGGTGGCACGTGAGGAATTACCGTACTCGCGCAGGGGCTGTGGAGGCAGGGAGTTCGGGGTTTGAGAGGTTTAATTGGGATGTAGAGGGTACGAGTTGTGAGAGAGAGGAGAGATCAAAGAGGAGAGAGTATGAGGGTTGTGGCTGGTGAGAGGACAGGGGAAGGAGAGGGGAGGTGTGCGATGTAGGCAGCGGAGATGCGAAGTGAACGCAGTGTAACTCTAGACTACTTGCGGTGGACGGTGAAGGAACGACCCGCGGGTCACGCGAACCCGAACCCAAACCAAACGTCCGAAGCAGGCACGTCTTGAGACACATCCCCGTTCACAACACAGTCACGAGCAGCTACCAAAACATACAAAACGTTTCCAACATGGGCTTTCCCTTCTCGTGTGTGTAGCTGGGTCGCTCACTGGGTGCTCACTGGGTCGCTGCTGCCCCTGATGGTGTTACCTGCCGTCGCCGGCTGCAGCAGCGCCACCGCTGGCTGTGTCCTTTGTCCCGTCCCGCATACAAGTCTGCCGTGTTGTAGGCAGGCACGTTTGCCACACGGGGGCCCGCCGGTGGAAGAACAGCCGTGCAGGTACTCGGCGGTACCGCCCGTGCGCTGCCCGTGGCTGGGAAGGCCGGGATCGCTATGTGAAGTATGCAAGGGTGCAAGTAGCCCGGCAAACGGCCCAGAGGGTTTTAGGGTTACCGGCAGGTGGTTTTAGGGTTGGGGAGCACAGGGAAGTCCGTTGGAGGCCAACAGACGTGAACCAGAGGCCTGGGCGGCCCCAGGCAGCTTCAAGCATGTGTTGTACGACAAAGGCACAACACACACGCACGACACAAACCCACCATCCCTGCCTCCTTCCCTCCTGCCCTGCCTCCAGGCTTCGACTACACCTCAGAGCTGGGCGCCCACGCCGCTCCCCTGCGCTTCCGGCCACCCAAGCTCCCTCCTCCTCCTCCAGCCCCCTCCCCATCCCCATGTACCCCGTCTTTCACTACTCCTAGCCAGGCACAACACCCGCACCACCCTTGCCAGCCGCAGCAGCAGCAAACTTGCCAGCAGCAGCAGCCACCGAAACAGCAGCCGCCACCGCATGCGCAGTCGATACCAATGCCCGACCATAAGGGAGGCCCCCTGCCTCTGCCGTGCCACCAGCACCACCTGCACCATCACCAGCAGCACCACCTCCACCGACCCATATCATTGCAGCTGCAGCAGCGGCCGGAAGAGGAGCTGTCCGTCGCTGCATGCCCCTTGCGTGTCCCACGGTTAGCACCTGACCACCTACACTTCGGCGACGCAGCAGCGGCAGCAGTGGCGGGGGGGCCGCACGCAAGCCGCCCTGACAGCACCTCCCCCGCAGCCGCATGCGGCCATGTAGGCTCGTCACCGAGCGGGACCTGCAACCGCGGCAGCCCACCGGGGAACGCACTCCTTGATGACGCACCTGGGCCAAGAGGGCAGGCAGACGCAGGGCTAAGAAGAGTTGCGGGGCTGGCAACAGCAGCCGGTGGCGAGGGGGTTGCTAGCAGCGGCAGCAGCACTGGTGAGGGTTGGTGCAACGGCGCGTTGCGAGGCAGCGATGTTGGTGGCGTGCGGAGCAACCTCTTCAACGGAGGTTGCGGCAAGGGCCATGCCAAGGAGGAGGTGGCTGGGGTCGACACCGATGCCGGGCGCTGGGTGTTCTGCCGGGACTACTCCAATGGGGGCCCAGTCTTCCAGCTTGCGAGCGACATACCGGTAGCAACAGCCGCCACCGCTACTGCAGGCGCTAGTAGTACGGCAGCGGAAGCGGAGGCGGCATTAGGGCATGGCACGGATGATGCGCATGCAGTAGCAGCAGCCGCGTCATCATCATCCGCAGCCACCGCCTCCTCATCCCCAGCAGCACCAGCAGCAGCACCAGTGGTGGGGGCTGTGGAGGTGCTGGCGGTGTACCCGGATCTGGGGAACGCGATGGCGGCTGTCAGGTGCGCATGACGTCAGGGCGTTGGGTATCCCACGTTTCTAAACGTGGGAGAGTGGGTGTGATTAGCTAGTTCCAGCATAGGTAGGCACATTGCGTTTGGCATGGACCTCCTCCCCACCTCGTTCCCCCATTGTATTGCCCTAATTCATGGTTTCCTATGGTTTGGTCTTTCTTTAGTCCCACCTCGTTCCTTCCCAAAACAACACGTCGCTCTCCACAAACAAAAACCAAACACACAGGTGTCGTGTGGGCCGGGGCGTGGCGGTGCTATGCGGTACGCATCCCGAGATGCCGTACGAGTCACTGTTGAATGCCGTATTGCCGTACGACGCACGACAAGCACGACACGTGGCGGCACTTGGCTCGGAGCTAGCGGCCTGGGAGCGACAGCGGCGGCAGTTTTGGATGGCACTGTTGTTGGCATGTTGTACGTCAAGCGCTGCTGCCGATGATGATGATCCGGGATTACCGGCGGCGGTGGCAGCAGGGGCTGCAGCGTCATCGTCGTCGTTAGCACTGTTTGGTGGCGTGTTGTCGGCAGCGGGAGTGAGCTGCGACGCTAGCAGGAATGTGGAGGCGGTGAAGGCGGTGGGCGTGGCGGTTGAGCGACGATGAGAGGGTCTGTCAGGGTCTGTCGCAAAGTTGGGGCTGAGAAGCAACATTTGATGATGTCGCCTTTTTAATATCAGGCCGTTACTCTTCCATCCATCCTTCCTTCCTTCCTTCCTTCCTATGTATAATGTTAATAATTGTACACTGTTGCACACCTAGGCTGATACCCGTTCATCCTCCTTCCCGCGTTTCCAGGCCGCTAACCGCCTTGAATAGTTTGACTCCACAGTCCACAACTAGCAGACTGTACACGCAAGAAGAAGGTTAAAGCTTGATGCCGTAACAACCCTGCGATGGCTGCTGCAGCTGATGCACTTTATGAGGGGGAACACTTTGCGGTTGGCGACGGCGAGTTAGTAAGCGAGTTCGACGATACAGATGGCAGTGGACATGACTTTGGTAGCCAGGATGGAATTCCAGGGCGGGAGGCCTCGAGGCAGCACCTCTCCCAGGCGGAAACGGACGCGGTGTCAACGCGCAGCAGCATCACCAGCACCTTTTATGCGTCCTCTGTTGTTTCATCGTCAAGACCAGCTATAACGATAATCGGTGTTGCTGAAAGCTGCATCTCCGAGACGGATGGATGGCAGGGCCGCGCGAACGGAGGCATCGCGAGCCGGGGTGGCTTTGCCACTCTACTAACAACCCACCAGCACCAGCAGCACGGACCTGCTTGCAGTAACAGCACTGCAAGCATCCCACAGACCAGCAGCAGCAACGGCCCACATCCCGACAGCTGCGAGCGAAGGCCCTTTCACAGCAGTGTGCACCTCGACCAGCAGCCACAAACATTTACAGTCGAGAGCACTTGGGCTTATCATCCTCCAGCCCTTACAGCTACCGCACCATCACAACAACCGTACCAAGGGCTTCCTGCGTTGCCAGTTCCCGAACAAAGCGGACCGGGCGGACCCAGCACGCGACCCGACCCAGCTGCTAGAAGATGCCTGACCGCCTCCTTCACAGCGGAAGCCTCCTCATTCCCCTCCTCCTCCTCCTCTTTCTCCCCGTCGTGCTCCTTCCCATCAGCCCACCCTCGTGTCTGGCAACACCACCAACAACAAAAACAACAGCAACCGCAGCAAGGGCTTCAGCTCGAAGCAAGCGGAGCCGTGCACGGAGCGCATAGGCATCTGGGTCCGACAAATCCAAGCCAAAACGACCCATGGGTCACTACACCACCCGGACGCCACAGCAGCAGCAACGTCGCTGTTCCTTCCGATATCACTAGTTCCTCCCCGCCTTCCGCTCGCATTCCTCCCGCTCCGCCCATGTTTCACCCGAACCAGTCCGCTGGTTCTTCTCCCTCAGGGCAAGTGCATGCGACACCTCCACGCCGGTCCTCAGCCCCCCATGCTTATGCCGCTGCTGCTGCAGCTGTTGCAGCTCGCCATCCGCTGCCGCAGGGGGCTCCCCAGCCCTCCGCCAGCCCATGCAGCTTCGGCAGCCCCTGTCCCAGCCCTCCTGCTGACTCCGAGCTACGCCACGTCAGCCACCGCAGCACCCCTGGGGGTCGCAGCGGGGGAGGCATGTACGACGACAACCCGTACGACAACAGCACCAACAACAGCAAGACCGTTACGACGGGCTTGGAAACGTACGACAACGCATTGCAGGAACGGAAGCAGCGGCAACAACAGGAGCAGAAGGAACATTTGCAGCAGCATGTATTCCAGCAGCGGTCGCCTGCTGCTGCTGCTGCTGCGCCGCCGACGCCGACGCCTCTGCCGTTGGAACCGCGACGGCAGCAGCAGTCGCCGCTACAGTGGGCGGGGCTGTCACCGCATCAGCATCAGCAGCAGAAGCAGCAGCAACAGCAACAGCAGCAACACTACCAGCCTTCGCAATTCTTGCGGCCATTGCACCAGTCGCAGCAGCTGCAAGATCAGCTGCACCAGCGGACGCATTCCCCCACACACCCCGACACCTCCACCGCCACTGCTGCTTCTGCTGCTGCGCCCCTCCGGCAGCCTGCTGCTTCCCAACCGCACCCGCCGCCGCAATACAACGAACGACACATTGAGGTTGACGGCCACCCTGACCCACATCCCCATGCGCGCAACCACCACCGCCATCAGCAGCAGCAGCAGCAACAACAGCCCCTCTTTGCATACCTCAACATGCAAGGTAGCGCCAGCCTCCATGCAAGACCAGGCCCGGGGTTGGACCCGACACATGACGCTCCTGCAGCCGCCCCGAACGGCGCTGCTGCTGCGGCTGCTGCCCGGGGCTATCCTGGGGGCCCCAACATGTACGGCATGTACGGCAGTGCTGGTTGCTGCAGCGTGTACGGGAACAGTTCCGCCGATACCCGCGGTGGCAGCGGCACGCCGTACGGCATGTACGGCAATGCGTGCACTCTCCCCAGCGACGACAACGGCGACTGCGGTGCAGGCGGCAGGGATGGGGCGGGAGGCAGTGGAAGCGGTAGTGGCTTCGGCGATGTGGCGGCGGCTGCTCGAAGTCAGGGCGCGGAGCTGCTAGCTATGGCTGGGCGGTGGATCAGTGGCTGGCGGGAGCGGTGTGCGGCGGCGGAGGCGGCGATGGAGGAGCTGGACCTGCAGGTAGCGTGGGGGCTGGGGGGGCGGGGGTTGGCACTGCAGGGAGCGGAAAAAAGGGTGGGACGGGGAGCGACGGGTGGGGGGGGACCCTGGGGCGAGGATGTGAGCAACGTGAGGTGAACCCGCGCGCCCCGCCTCTTCCCGCATGCCGGTACTGATACGCCACCTCCTCGCCTGCCTGCCGGCCTTGCGCGCATGCATGCACCGCCCACGCCTCCTGGGACTCCTATCAGGTTCGTCTAGCCCGGTGGCGTGCAGCTGAGCAAGAGAGGGCACTGCAGGCCAGGGAGGAGGAGCGGGGCGCCGCAGTGGCACGAGCGGAGGCAGCGGAGCGGAGGCGGGAGGAGGCGGAAGGCGAGTACGGGTAACTAACACAGCAGCAAGGCTTTAGGAGGGGCAGTTTGCTTGGGAGGGGGAGGTGGGAAGGCGGTAGGGCAGGCGAAGGTGCTGCCCATCTCGTGTTGGCTGCGTATGGTGGTGGCAGGAAGGTTGCTGTCCGGAGGGATAGCTCTGCAAGGACCCTGCAAGGACCAGTACAAGGACCGCATGTCTAACATGGGTGCCCCGCCCTCGGCAGGTGCTCTAGCTGCTGAGAGGGAGCGCGCGGACAGGGCGGAGGCGGAGGCGCGGGAGGCGGAGCAGCGGGCCGAGCAGGCGCAGGTGTATGGTCTGTGCTGTGTTTGGAGGGTTTGGAGTCCTTGGGAGGAGCAGGAAGGGTCCGGGAGGAGGAACTCGGGAAGAGGGGGTTGCGGGCTGCGCATGAGCGGGCAGACAGGCAGGGCTGACGGCTGCTGGGTCCAGCTACGAATGGTAATGCGGAGGAGGGTTGTGTTCATTCTTGGTGAGGATGGATGGGGTTCGTTGCCTATGTACCTATATTCTCGCCTTCTGTGTCGCTTGCCCCTGTACAGGCGCAATGCGAGCAGCGGGAGCGGGCGGCGGCGGAGCTCCAAAGGACAGTGGAGGCGACGGAGGTGGAGGCGCGGGCGGCAGTGGAGACGGCACGGCGGGTGGCCGCTGTTGTGGAGGCAAACGTGCAGGTGTGTGAAGCTGTGACGAGCTGCCCACCGCGGTGTGTGTGTTTTTGGCTGCTCTTGGCCCTAGTCCTTCCTTCGCTTTTCGCCGCCATGACCCAATGTAGGCGGCGGAGGCGGCAGTCACGCGCCTAACCGCCGTCGTCACGGCGGCGGAGGCGCGCGCATCCCAGGCGGCTGAGGATGTACGACAGCTGCAATCGGATCTCGAAAGCACTCGACAGGAGCACGAACGCGCGGCGGCGGCGCAGGCGGCGGCGGCGGAGGCCGCCGTACGGCGTGCTGAGGCGGCGGAGGCAGCTGCGGAGGGTATGGCGGCGGAGGCGAGGTCTCAGGCGGCGGCGGCGGAAGCGGCTGTACGGCGTGCGGAGGCGGCGGAGGTGGACCGTGCGGCTGCGGAGTGTACGGCGGCGGAGGCGAGGTCACGGGCGGAGGCGGCGGAGGCGGAGGCGGTTCGGCAACGTACGGAGGCGAATGAGCAGCGAAGTCAGCTGGTAAGAGAGAACCCACATGGCGTGTACGGCATGTATACGACATGGGATTGGGTTCGTGGGTTGGTATCCGGGACCTTATCCCTCTACTCCTCCAACCTACAACAATTGGAGACAGCATCCCCTAGCTGCATGCCATTCCCAACCCCGACCCCGACCCCACCTGCCCAGGAGCAGCTCACCCACCAACTATCCTCCGCACGCTCCTGTAATGCGACACTGGCGGCGGCTCTTACGGAGGCACGCGAGGAGCTGGCGGCTAAGCAGGAATTGGCAGCGGAACTGCAACGAGAGGCGGCGCGGGCGGGAATGGCGGCGGCGGCGGCGCAGGAACAGCTGGCGGCAGAGGCGGCGGCGCAGGCGGCGGTGACGGCGCGGGCAGCGGAGCTGGAAGCGGCGGTGGCGGCGGTGACGGCGCGGGAGGAGGCGTTGCGAGAGGAGATTGAGTCGCTGGGAGCCAAGCTTGTGGAGGTGTGTACAACTGGTGTTGGCGCTGGTGCGCATTGCCTTGCATGGAGCACATTGCCGGAGTTGCTGCATGCTTCCCTGCATGCATAGCACCGCCGCCTCGCATTGCATAGCATACATCACCTCCTGGCGACTCACCACCCCCGCTTGCCTCTCATCTCCCCCGCCCTCTCCTCCCGCCTGCCACAGGCTGCTGACGAGACGACCCGCCTTCAGCACCAGACCCAGGCAGCCCGAGCGGCGTCAGAGGCGCTGCATGGGCAGCTGTCGAGGCTGCAAGGGCGGCTGGAGGCGGCAGAAGGGCAGCTGGAGGGGATGCAGGGAGAGTTGGAGGCGGCGGTGAATCGCGGCGTGCAGCTGCAGCGACGTATCGCGTGCATGAGTGGACAGGTGGGACAGATGGGCGTGCAGGGCTGCTCCACCCACCTAACCCTGCCTCGTCAGTTTCCAGACTTTTACCGGTACCTCCCCCTCCTAACTTGTGGTTTCCTATGGTTCCGATATGGTCTTTGGACCCCCCCCTCCTCGCTGCACCCCACCCCACCCCATGCAGGAGGAGGCTCTAGCCGCCCAATCCCTGGACACCCTGGAGGCACTCGCGCAGCAGGCGGAGGCGGCGCTGCCTCGCTTACGACATGCCATCGTGGCGGCCAGGGTGGCAGCGGCGCGGTCGGAGGCAGCGGAGGCGGTGGAGGCGGCGACGTGTGCGGTGTGCCTGGCGGCGCGGCGAGACACCTTCCTGAATTGCGGTGTGTGAAGACTGTGGAGGGGGGCGGCACACCTGCGCCTGTGGTTGCAATCGCTGCGAGTCCAATTGCATGGCTGTCTCGTTACGCGGGCCCCCGGGGTCCCGAGGCCATGCCCTGCTGGAAGATTGGTGGGCTGCATGGGTGGATGGACCGATTGGGGGCTAAAGCAGGCGACCAGGCTGAGCTGAGCGCGGGACCGGACGGCCGGTTGTCGCTTCGGCTGATACGCGCGCAGACGGCTGTGGCAAATCAAGCGGGCATGGCAGCAGCAGCGGCGACAGGGCTGCCTGCGGCGGACCCTGCAGGCGACGCTGGGGCAGTAGCTGCAGCGGCGGCGGCAACGGCTGGTGAGGCTGTAGCCGCCGGTGATGCGGGTTTGCAGAGCTCGGCTGCCGCCGCTGTGAATGGCAATGGTGCCGTTCCTGCTGGCGAAACAGCATCTGCTGCTGCAGCCGTTGCGGGCGCTGCGATTGACGCTGGAGGTAACCCAGCTGGGGGCTTGCCCCTTCCCTCCGCCGGCTCAGGCTCCTTAGGGGGGGTTGTCCAGCCTGGCCCGGTGCCCATCCCCGCCTCGGCCCTGACTCCCAGCAGTAACATGGGCCTAGCCGTTGAGCTAAACGACCGGTCTGTGACCGACGGCTCCATACGACTCCCGGTGCTTCTGTGTCGGAGCCTTTTTTCGGGCCTTACGGCGACCAATGGGTCGGGCTCGGACAGCGCTTAAGCGCTTAAGCGCTTCAGCACCCATGTCACGTAGGCGCGCTGGTTTGCGTAGCCATGCAGGTGCGTTTGGAACACCTGCCCATCGGTATCGTCCACCATTCGTACCACAATGTCCGAGCCCGACCCATTGGTCGCCGTAAGGCCCGAAAAAAGGCTCCGACACAGAAGCACCGGGAGTCGTATGGAGCCGTCGGTCACAGACCGGTCGTTTAGCTCAACGGCTAGGCCCATGTTACTGCTGGGAGTCAGGGCCGAGGCGGGGATGGGCACCGGGCCAGGCTGGACAACCCCCCCTAAGGAGCCTGAGCCGGCGGAGGGAAGGGGCAAGCCCCCAGCTGGGTTACCTCCAGCGTCAATCGCAGCGCCCGCAACGGCTGCAGCAGCAGATGCTGTTTCGCCAGCAGGAACGGCACCATTGCCATTCACAGCGGCGGCAGCCGAGCTCTGCAAACCCGCATCACCGGCGGCTACAGCCTCACCAGCCGTTGCCGCCGCCGCTGCAGCTACTGCCCCAGCGTCGCCTGCAGGGTCCGCCGCAGGCAGCCCTGTCGCCGCTGCTGCTGCCATGCCCGCTTGATTTGCCACAGCCGTCTGCGCGCGTATCAGCCGAAGCGACAACCGGCCGTCCGGTCCCGCGCTCAGCTCAGCCTGGTCGCCTGCTTTAGCCCCCAATCGGTCCATCCACCCATGCAGCCCACCAATCTTCCAGCAGGGCATGGCCTCGGGACCCCGGGGGCCCGCGTAACGAGACAGCCATGCAATTATGCATGGCCGTCTCGGCACCTCTTGCAGTCGTGCACCTCGCTGCTACATGCATGACGGCAAGGTTATGATGTGGCCACCTGACGGCCGATAATACATGCCTGCCAAACAATACGTGTCTGCTGGGAACCACAGTAACGCGACCATGCATCCATTGTCAGATTACCGTATCACATGCCCGTCGAACTCGCTCCGACCCCGCCACAGGACACATCATCTGCCAGGACTGCGCGGAGCGGTTAGAGCTGTGCCCGCTGTGCCGGGCGCACATCAACCACCGCTCCCGGGCCTTCGTGTGATGGGGGCGGATGATACGCGGGCGTTCGTGGGTCGACGCGATGAGGGCTGGTGGCATGCATGCGTGCATGGGGTACACCTTGTGTCGCTGCGCCAGCCGAATATGTGGTGTCATGATTACGCATTCCATAGAACGCGAGGTTATTGCCGTAACTTCCTGATGCTTTTGATTGTGTCCTATAGCCCATGTGTTGCATACTTTTCTGTACATCAAAGGTTGTTGTACATCATGGCTAAGCACCGTACGGGATTTGTACGGCAGTACAACCGTACTACGGACGAGTATTGGTCTTCTCTTCTCTTTCAAAATTGGGGATGCACGACTCTTTCTTCTTCACGTCGGCGACGATGCGCACACCCTTCATGCCCGCAACGAACCCGCCGAAACACGTTGTGGCTGTGAACACCGCTCCACACCCGTCTCTTCCTAAACCCAAAACAAGCTCTCCTTCTACACTCCACTCCCAAAGACAGTCCAAAGCCAACTGGCCTCCCTGCCCATGCTACAGCTGCCCAGCTGCAGGCAGAAAACGGCACGGCCGGCCCTTCCCTGTGGGACAACCCCCATAGGGCTTGCACACCACCACTGCCTAGCGGGGGGCGCCCAGCATCCATCCATGCAGCTGCCCATGCATGCGACAACACAACACAACTGCCGCTCCTGCTGCTGTTGCCGATCCTACTGCCCCCGTGTGTTGCTGGTGCTGTAGTCACCGCAGTCACTTACACCTTGGACCAGGGCTCGTTCCAGGGGAAGTACGGCACGGACTCCTTGCCCGGGTTGAGGGTCTTGGTGGCCTCAATGATCATGGGCAGCACGCACAGCACAGCCACGGTGACGCAGGTCTCGGGACCCACGGAGGAGGTGTAGACTAGGGGGGAGGAAGGGGAGCGGGGCGCAGGCAGGGAACATTTGCAATGGGAGGAGAAAGGAGTGTTGATGCCAGCTAAATACGTTTCTTACGATTGCTGTAGACCGCACCCCACGCGTGGATCCAAGGAAAAGGTGTTATCGACCCATGGGTCACCACCACAAGCGGCGTTACCAAAGGGATTTATAAATACTATCCCCTCGGCAGAAGTACAGGGAATATAAACTCACTGTTGTTGTGGCCGGGGTCAGCCAGGTGGGTGGTCAGGCAGTCGATGGGGCCCTTGCCGGTCACCGCGGCCTGGGAGCAGAAGCCCACGAACGCCAGCATGGCCTGTGCGGAGGTAAGAGGGGGGAGAGGGGTGTACATGCATGGAAGGGCGGGGGGACGGGGACGGGGTTTGTGAGAAACCAATCGTCTTGAAGGAAACCGCAAGGCGGCTGGGTCATGATGGGTGTGCTGGGAGTAGGGGCTGATCGAATGTGTTGCGCTGAGGGTTGCTCAGCAGCAGCTGCTGCAGCGGTTGCTGAGGGAGGGGTATGCTGGCTGCACAGCCGCCGCCTTTGCTTGTCACCCCAGCGCCCTGAGGTGCACCCTGCAGGTGGCGGTTGTTCCCTGATTGATACCGGTACGAAAGCAGCAGGGGCCTTCGTGGGCCGGGGCGTCCCCAGCTGCTCCTCCTCTGCTGCTGCTGCCACCACACCTCCCCAGCTGCTGACCCCTCCCCTCCAGCAGTCCCGTCGTCCCACGTTTTATGCCCTCGCGGGCCTTAATTGCATACCACGGACCGCTTACCCAAACAGTCCCCCCAAGGGCAATCCCACCCCACCAGCCCCCCCACGCACCAGGCGGCCGTTCTTCAGCTCCCGCAGCTTCATCTCGGGGCTGCGCATGCCCAGCGGGTCGAAGGGGGCGAACGACAGCAGGCCGCACTGCGGGGGAAGGAGGGGAGGGGAAGAGGGGGGAGAGGGAGAGTGGGGCGACGCACATGCATGGCGCGAGCATGTGTTGGGAACGCGTGGAGAAGATACAGGAGCAACGAGCGGTAAAGACCCACGGGTCACTGAGTACCCGGGGGACCTGCGCCTGCGCCGTTTCCCCCTCTTCTCTCCCTCCTCCAGCATCTGTCATGCATCCTCCAACCACCACACTAGCACACACGCTCCATAACCGCTAGCCTTTTCAGGATGCATCACCTGCTCCTGAATCGCAGCCACGGCCCCAGCCCCAGATCCCCTCAAGCCCCAGCCCCCATCCCGCCCCCGCCGCCCCCGCTCCCACCTCTCCGGTCTTCTTGTAGATGTCGTACCGCTTGGCCTCCAGCACCGCAAACACCGCCAGCTCGATCAGCGCCAGGGTGGGGGTGTCCAGCGCGTATTGCTGGCGGGAAGAGGGGAGGGAGGGGGGCATGTAAGGAAGCAGGACGTGGGGAGAAGAGGGGGAGCAGGCAGCAAGGACGCTGGCGATAGCCGCAGCCGAGGGCGGGAGGTAACCGGGCTGCTGCTGGTGATGCTTAAGCCGCTGCTGGCCTTGCTGAGGAGCTGCTCTGACGCCTAGCAGCTACTTCTACCTCGGTGTCCTTAAACTGTCATGAAACCCGTGTGACGATTTTCATGGATAGGATACGGCAGCTGGAGGAAGGCCCGGCCTTGCTGTGCCATGGCCAGGAATGGACGAAACGAAGCCAAGAGGCCTTAGCCGCTGTGGTGTGGCATCCGGCTTCTGCTGAGATCCGCTGAGAACACCCTCACATCAGCCAATCGCCAACCCCGGGTGTAGCAGCTGACTGTTCCTTTGTGCAGCAAGCCCAGTTGTAGCTGAACTGCTACATGATGCGCAACTGCTGTGTTCTACCCCGCTGGACAAACGCACCTCAGCGCCAGCCAGCCAGAACTTGGGCAGGCCAACAGCATCCGTGAACAGGATGCCTGCAAGCAGCGACTAATTTTAGGTCAACCAACACGCTCGCTGACATAATTTATGAAAAGCGCTGCTTACCAGCAACAGCGGCCATAGCCCAGCGGCCGTTGGTCAGCTCAGCCTCGCGGAACCACTTCAGCTGCTCGGGGTTGGTGCCCAGGCGGAGAGGGTCGAAGCTGCGCAAAAATACCAACGCGATTGCTGATCATACTTGTCGAAAAATAAATATATACTTAGCGTCTCTTTTCGCTAGCTAGAAGTTTGTGTCTTTTTATTTCCGCATGCAAGGCCGCTGATGCTGCTCTTTACTCGCGCCAGGCCTGAAATCAAGCTAGCTCACCCGTACTCACCCAGCATGGTGCCATCCAGATGCTTAGGGGCGGTGGCGCCAGGGTACCACATAGGGCGAGCAGAGGCGCTCACACGGACGGTGGCGCGCGCCGGGCGCACACCGGCGGCAACGCGAGAGCGCATCATCATGGTGGCCATTTTTGTTGGTTGTTGCGACAGTTCCCGGTCGAACACGAGCAAGCATAGAAAGTCAAGCTATACATCTGCCTTCATCGACTGTACGGCTGAGATTGTGGGCCCTATACAGCTTGTTTGTAAAGTGGAAAGTTTGTCACACGTTAGAGCAAAGCTGTGCTGACGATAGAACAGTAACTTTGATGTACATACTGGTTTGTGAATTATTCCCGCTTCGGCCTTCGAATTGTTCTGCTTGGCCTGCACAGCCAGTCTGGAAAACAACTAGTAGGACTATGGTCGCAACTTATCAGGTTTTGTGCCGAGGCATTTGCTTACATCACTCCTTGATTGCCGTCGCTGTTCATGGCATATGGGTTACAACAACAGCTGACTCGCACGTGTGTTTAGAGACTATACTATTGTGACACAAGAGGCTGACACCAGCTAGCTATGATTGCATGTCACGCATAACGGCATAATTTGTGCCTTCCGTGCGGTCGACCGGGAGCCTCGTTGCAACACCCACGCATCTGTCCACTGCTCCACTCCACCTAGCGAAACACCTTCGGGTCCGCATTCTATAACATACCCTAATCTATTGCTATGCTAGCAGACAAGTGCAAGCTCATATACCTCTATTCACTCCAAATAGGGACCTAAGCACCATGTAGGATACTGCAAGTGCTACGTATTGCTTGATGCTGGTTAGTAGCATTTCGGAAAACGGCTAGCTGGTTAAGTGGTTATCCTGGCGACTCGCCAGCGGCGAGCTTGCATGGTTTCTTTTGGTTCCGGCGCACGCAGGCCTTTTCGCGCGCTTTCCTGATAACACAGGCGCTTTAGCCATTACGACTTGCTCATGAAAGAAGCACCAGATAACAAACTCTGTTCAACAGTAGCTGCGTATTATCCTTGCTTGTGCACTGGCTCCATCCAACATGTTCGGCTTTAGGTTGCGGCGTAGTGGACGCAAGAAAAGTGATGATTACACATGTGAAGAAACGGGTGTCGTAGAGGGTTCTGTCTGTGAACCAAGCTCCATGTTCAAGTCGCAATTACGCCGCGGTGTCGTAGCACTATTAGCACTTTTACTTTTAGGAGCAACCCTCACACCGCTTATGCTATATGAGTGGTCTCCTGTACCATCGCATTGCCCTGTGCCGGAGCCTGTGCGACCGGTCGAGGCCAAGCTGGTTCCTACCTACCATGGACCCGCAGGTGCGCGATTCCGGCCTCACTTCGCAGCCATTCACTACCGGGGCCCAAGCAAACCAACTTCCTCGGCACACACCCAACACCTGGAAACGTCTGCTGCCGAAAAGGGGCTTCCCTTTCCTTTCCTACACCTTTCTACTCTTCATACCCTCCTCCTCCCCTCCTCGTCCCTCCTCCCCCCGACACACACACGCACACATACACACACGCCCCTCCCCGCCCCACCCTTCCCTCCCAGTTGAGTTCCCCGATCGCTTCACGCTGGTGCTCAACTCCTTCCGGCGGCCGCAGCTGCTGCAGCGCGCGGTGGCGCACTACGCGCAGTGCAGGAGCGTGGATGCAGTCAGGGTGGTGAGCGGCGGGGGGCGGGAGGGGAGGGGAGGCAGGCAGGGGAGGGGAGGGGAGGCAGGCAGGGGAGGGGAGGCAGGCAGGGGAGGGGGTCAGAGTAAGAAACCAATCGCACGACATGCTTCACCATGGGGAGTTGCATGAGGGGGCCCTTCCTCCTGTTCCTCTGCTCGGGGTGTTGCTTCTTTCCTGATACCCAGCTAGTCGCGTGCTGAAGAGCGAGAGGATGAAACACCCACGCACCCACCCACACACGCCGCCGCGGCCAGTTATTTTAACACACGCCGGGCCCCCGCAGATATGGTGTGAGGGCGGGTTGCCACCCACACGCGCGGAGGCGCCGCAGTACTACTCTGACGTCAAGGAGGTGCGGTACGACATCGTGAGTAACTCCTCACTCAACAACCGCTTCTGGCCGTTGGAAGGTAAACGCGGAGAAGGAAGGGCAGCCAGCAGGGCAGGGCTTGGGCAAGGCAGCTAAAGAGGGCTTACGGGGATATAGTGGCTCCAAGAAGCCCTTGTGCTTGCGTTATCGAATGGTGCTAGGAGACCCGCGAGGCTTCGACGCCATGTTCCGCCTAATAATTCCGCCTCCTGAGATGTAAAACATACTCACATATCAGATCACTCGCTGTTGCAAACATTGTACGGTTGTTGGCGGTTACCCTCCTCCCCTACCCGTACCCGACCCGTACGTGTGTGTATGTCGTACTCAGGTCTCCGTACGGAAGCGGTTTTGAGCCTGGATGACGACATCCTAGCGCCCTGTGAGGTGCTGGACGAGCTGTTTGCGGTACGACACATGGGGGGCCCCTGGTGTGGCATGACTAATGAGGGGGGCATGGCTAATGGGGGGGCGATTTCAAAGGGAAGGAGGAGGGGATGGGGAGGAACGATGGGAACAACAGGATGGGGGAATCGTGTACACATGTCGCCTGCCTCTGACGCACACCAGCCGTCCTCCTGCTCACCCTCTCCTCCTCGCCTTCCTCATTGCCTCATTGCCCTTTCCCCCCCTCTCATCCCCCCCTTCCAAAGCTCTGGCGACGTGACCCGCATAACATGGCCGGCTTCTACCCCCGACTACACGTGCTAGACAAGCAGTGCAGGTGTGGGGGCATGTTGGGGGGGCACGGTGGGTGGCAGACATGGGGCCATTGGGCCCATGCAGGCGGCATGGGTGGGTTGCATGGGAGGCAGGTGTTTGTTGACAGTTGACAACAGACACGTGCGCGGTGCGACACGAGTGAATGAACGGCTGATGATGGGACGTGTGGGAGGTGTGACGCAGGCCTTTCTCCTCAGCAGAGGTGCTGAGCCCTCCCCTCCCGCCCCTCTTCTCCCCGCGGACCCCGCCGGGGGAAATCTTCCTCCCCCCCCAGGTACCGCTATCTCCAGGGTTTCGGCACGCTGACGTGGCACGGCGCCTACAGCCTGGTGCTCACCAAGGCGGCCATGCTGCACCGAGGTGGGGGGCACGGGTGGGGGGGCTGGGGGGGAGGGCTGGAGGTGAAGGGGGGTGGTTACTTCCGCGCTAGGCTGGATTAGGTGAGGTGAGGGCCGGGCTGGGCGGGGAGGGGACATCCACGTTGAAGCCACCAATCAACGACTCCCTCACGAACACTCGCCACCAACCGCCGACCTCCCCCAACCTCCAACCGCCCAACCAACCGCCACCAGACTACCTGGAGTACTACACCAACCACATGGATCCCGCCGTACGACAACACGTGGATGCCGTACACAACTGTGAAGATCTGGCCATGTCGTTGTTGGTTGCCTCTGCTACTGCGCGACCGCCCGCCTTCCTACACTCCCCTCGAGTGGTGGACTTGGGGAAGGGGCTGCTGAAGGTCAAGGGGATCAGTTCGGGCAAGAAACATGGAGATGTGAGTTGACGCGGGGGGTGGGAGATGTGAGTTGGTAGGGGTGAAATGGGGAAGGGAGAGGGAGAAAAGGGGGAGGGAGTAACCTGGTTGGGGTGTTACATGCGGGGATGGGAACCATGTCACACCGCCCACCCACGCGCCCACCCAACCAACCCCCTGCACGCCTCCCGTCCCACACCCTGGTGCTCCCTCCTCACGCCCTGGCTTGTGGTTTGGCCCTTCTTTGCCCCCCTTTCCTTCCTCCCCCCTTTCCTCCCGCAGATCCGATCCGGCTGCCTGAGCTTCTTCGCCGAGCGGTACGGCGGTGTGTTGCCGCTGGTGGCGACCAGCCTGTCGGAGGCGGCCGCAGCGGGGGCGGCTAGGGCGGCAGCGGGAGGGGGCGGGGCAGGGAGAGGAGGGGAGGGGGCAGGGGCGGGAGGGGAGGCAGGAGGAGGGAAGGGTGGTGGTGGTGCGGCTACGGTTGCGTGGATGCGGTTGAGTCCCTTCACGGATGCGTTGTACAGCCTGGCGTCGGGGCACATCTAGATAGGGCAGTAGAGGGGAGGAGGAGGAGGAGGAGCTCGCAGCAGCGGGGTGTACAGCAGGTTGTGACCGGTTGGGCCGGTTGTGACCAACGGCTGTGACAAGGCCCTCTCCTGGAGTCACTTATGCCAAGCACCCACGCAAGTCCCCTACCGCGCACTGGCGGCACACAGGAGCTGCGGCACAGGAAAGAGTGACCACCACGGTACCTACATCACACAGGAAAGAGTGATCCTACCTTTTGATACCACCACGGTACCTACACCTACAACAAGCCGCCTCACGAGCGCAACTGCCTGCCTGCCCCGCTTGTGGACCGATCCCTACCACATGAAATACCAAGACGCCGCCTCCCCTCTCCCTCACCACCTCTCCTCATCCTAGCCATTCCCCCCACACCATCTACATCCGCTCGCCTACCCCAACTAGACCCCAAGATCCCACCGCCACCGCCGTACTTGCTACAACCCCTGCCTTCTATCTTGGATCCGGTCGTACCAAGCTTTGCAAAATCACGTCTGGTACATTACGAGTAAAATCCCACCGCGCGACTATCCCGACACCTTCATCCCCACCGTATGCATTACTTTGTCGGCATGCTGGCTCTTTCCAGCTAGTTATTTCTTTCCACCATTATGCTGATATGCAGTTCCACACAAGTCCACCTGTTACTCTCCACAGGCGCTTGCTAATGCCCCTGCCCCTGCCCCTTCTACTACCTACTGCCACATCCCTTTCTACTGCCCCTGCCCCTGGCCCCCCCCCCTCCCTGCTGCTGCTGGTGCCACAGACAACGATTGATATTACTGCCCCTGCCCCTTCTACTGGCCCATCCTATTGTCGCCCCTGCCCCTGCTGCCCCCCCTGCTGCTGCTGCCCCTGGTGCCAGGCCACTACTTGCTCGTACGGCAGCTTCCCCCCGAAAATGTCCAGCGCTGATCCCACCGTGATGTCCACCCGCCCGCTGCCCGCCACACGAACCCGCTCCAGGTCCTCCTGCGGCAGGAGGGGGGAGGGGGAAGGGAGGGAGGGGGAAGGGAGGGAGGGGGAAGGGAGGGAGGGGGAGGGGGGTTACAGGTGGCACCGACCGGATGATTCGTGTCGTAACCAGGTGCGGTTCCCATGCCTCCATGCTTTCAACCCTTCCTCCTTCCTCTCAGGTCTCAGCCACCCTCTCCACTCCTTCCCTCTCCACTCCTTCCCATCTGGGCCTTTGAGAATACCCCTGCCCTTTCCTTTCAGCCCCTCCCCTCCCCTCCCCTCCCTCCCCTCCCCTCCCCTCCCCTCCCCTCCCCTCCCCTCCCCTCCCCTCCCCTCCCTCCCCTCCCCACCCACCAGCGTCCTGGCGCCCCCCGCATACGTCACAGGCAGCGGCGCCCACGCCCCCAGCGCCCCCACCAGCTCCTCATCGATCCCCAGCTGCATGCCCTCCACATCCACCCCGTGTACCAGGAACTCGTCGCAGCTGGCGGCAAGGGAGGAGAGGGTGGCAGGGGAGAGGCACAGCGAGGAGAAGCGCTGCCACCTGGGGGCAGCAGGGAGGGGGTCAAAGACCATACCAAACCATAGGAGACCACAAGTTAGGGAAGGGGGGCCGGAGGAGAGGAGGGGGACAGACGGGGGCGGGGGGAGAGCAGCGGGTGCTGTGATTAGATAAACTGACCCACATGCGGGAGGGAGGGAGGGAGGGAGGGAGGGAGGAATGCTTGGTTGAAGGCACTAGGGAAGCGTCAGGCTCCGACAGCAGGCACAGCACTGACATGTGGGGGGCGGCGGTGTGTGGCGATTGAGGGTTGCGCTGCGCAATGTAAGACCGTGACACGCTGCTTGGACTGTGGTGTTTGAGGACCAGGCTGCCTGCCGAAGGAATGCAGATGCCGCTCCCCCTCCCCTCCTTTTCCCCCCTTCCCCTCCCCCCTTCCTCCTTCCCCTACCCCCTACCTCCTTCCCCCCACCTGTCCGTCACCACCCAGTACTGCCCCTCCCGCTTGCGGCAGCTGAGGTCCAGCACTAGCCGCTGCTTGCCCACCAGCTTCACCTGGGGCAGGGGGGGAGGGCGGAAGAAGGATACCCAATGTGTTGAATAAGGCAGGGGCAGGGACAGGGAGGGGCGGGGCGGGGGATCAAAGGTAGACCAAACCAAAGGATGGAGGGAGGGAGGTAGGAGGTGGGGGGGGTTACGATGTTGGCAACCAACCAACCAGTGAGTGAATGTGAGTGAATGAGGCGGGGTCAGGGGGCCAACAGGGTCCCATTCACTCCACTCCCTCCCTGCTAAGCACACTACCCTCCCACACACACACCCCACCACCAGCTGCTTCAGCCGCTCCTCTTCCCGCCTCCCTCTTCCCACGCCACTTCCCACGCCACCCACCCACCCCCCACCCTTCCCAGCAGACCCCCTCCACACACCCCCCTCCCACCAGCTGCTTCAGCCGTTCCTCCTCCAGCCGCCCCTCCCTGAACACGTACGACGTGACGATCACGTGGCTCGCCCCCGCGTCCAGCCACTCCGCCGCGTTGTCAGCAGTCACCCCGCCGCCCAGCTGCAAGCCGCCCGGCCAGGCGCGCAGAGCCTCCAGGGCGGTGCGCCTGTGCTTGCAGGGGGGGTGGAGTGGAGTGGGGAGAGGGGGTGGTAGGGGTGGGGTGGTGGGGAGGAGGGACGCATGTGAGGAGATGGGTGGTCAGGGTGGTGGTTGAGCGGCGCGTCATTGTGACATGTGTACATGTTCATGTGCATTGGTACGGCATTCTGGGCGTGTGGTGCGGTGAAAAGTACGGCATTCTCGTTGCTTGGTAGCTGTACGGCATAACTAGAGCCGTACTTGCTGTCCGAGTCCGCCCCCAGCATAATGACGTGGCCGCCCGTCAGCCCATCCCGCCGGTAGAGCTCGCTGAACCAGGAAGCAGGTTTGTCAGAAACAAAGTTGGTCTTGAGCTCCGCTGTTGCAGAGGAGGACCTGCATGCGTTTGAAAGTTAGTTAGGCTGAGTGATTGGATGTGCAGGATGCGTTGAGGGGGCGAAGGAGTAAGGTGACGTCAGCCACTGGGATGGTTGCCCATCTTACCCCGGGGTGTCTGGCAGGTCCTTGAGCGTGGAACCCACAATCTGCTTCACCTTCCCCTGCAACGCATGTATGATGTGTGACCTTGAGCCAGCCCGCTTGGGAAGTGCAGCGCACACGAGTTCAGGAATCGGGCATGTGGGCGAACCTTATGGATGTCGATGCAGGGCCGAAAACGAACCGCGCCCATGATTCCGGTGCTTCCGGCTGGGGCTGCAGTCGCCGATGGAATGACATTGCCCCGAGCGGTGTTGATGCCGGGGCGAAGACCCGGCGCGAGCATGATGGCGGCGAAAGTTTGCTTGCAGGCTTGTAAGTGGCTTTATCTGGAAATTCGAACAAACGCAGAGCTGCTTTTAGTAAAAAACGGCATGCGTTGCGCAGCTAGGATGGACGTGTCGTACGAATAGCGTTTGAAGGAAACGGAACTGCAGAAGCTGTTGGCAACCTCGAGCCTCCCACCGACATGGCTGCATTTCAATGTAAGCGCTTTGTATGTTCTTTGTGTAAGACTAGCAAATGCTGCAATAGTAATGTATAGCTATGGTCCGCTGGCGACAATTCATAAGCGCGCGAGGACGACGACATAGCGACGTTTTGTCGCGGACTATTATGACAAAACTATCGTCTAGAGCAATATAGTAAACGCCGCGGGTGGCGCTTTGCACTCAAGCGCGATAGCCGGGAGCCATGGAGGACGCGAAGTCCGTCCGCTATGTCTCCAAAGACCCCATCCAAAACCTCAAGATCCAAGTTACCTTGTGGCGTTTGAGTGTTCAGAGGCCCCAAGTCACTCTCAACAACGCTGCGGTCGCGAACTCGGTAGGTTCTCGCCCAGATGCCTAACTTCGCAATTGAATCCCCTCCTGTCTCCCCTCACCAGTTCCCGCCTCCCTTCCATACGCCCCTCCATGCCCTCCTTTTCTATCCATTCTTTCCCGCCCATAGGCTCAAGCCCAAATCCAAGCTCAAACCGAAGCACATGTCCAGTCATCCCTGCAGCAGCAACTCCAACAACAACCCTTTCCACAGCCCCAACCCCAACCTCAGCCTCCCCAGCAGCCGTACAATGCCGCCCTGGGACCGCTATCAGGCGGTGTCACATCCACCGGCCAAGCCCCTGATCCCCAGACACCTGCGGGCATTGCGGCAGCTGCGGCAGCAGCAGCTGCTGCCTCCGCCGCAGCCTCAGCAGTTGCGGGAGGCAGCACCGGTGCCGCGGCCGATCAACAACAAGCGGCTGCAGCAGCCATGCAACAACAACAGCAGCAGTTGATGCTGCAACAGCAGCAGCAGCAATACCAGCAACAAATGTTGTTCCAACAACAACAGCAGCAGCAACAAATGCTGATGCAACAACAACAGCAGCAGCAGCAGGCGGCTTACATCAGCAACCCGCAGTGGCAGCAGCAGCAGCCCCGGGCCCCGGGAGCACATCCTCCGCCTCCCCCCCAGGCCGGCCAAGCAGTGGCCGAATCCTACAACGACCACCTAACGCCGCCTCTTCTTCCCGCTCCCTTTGCTGCTGCCACCGCTGCTGCCGCGGCTGCTCCTCCTCAACCTCCTCATCCGCCTGCTGCGGCTGCTGCTGCTGCCGGGTTTGGCAGGAGCTCATCTTCTTCTCAGCGCCAGAGGATGGGGCCGGGGCAGGTTGCTAGCGCTGTCACAGCAGCAACAGCAGCGAGCGGCGTGCAGCAGCATCAGAAAGGGCAGGGATACCAATCGCACACATGGAATCCTCATCCTCGTCTTCAGCAGCACCCTGCAGCAGCTGCAACAGGAACAGCCGGGGCGCCAGCAGCAGTCGCGGATCCGTTTGCCTGGGTCAGCAGTGGTGGCTATGGTGGTGGTGGAGGCGGTGGACGACCCATGGGTCAGCCGCTGGGGGAAGGTAAGCAAGGCGTCTGCGGTTGTTGACACATTCAGGGTCACATGGCCCTCCATGTCCATGGAAACTATGGTACCCCATCGGTGGCCCTACTCGGGTTACCTGCATACCAGGCTATGACGCCAGCACCCCCACAATAAGCCAAAAGACAGTCCCCCCCACCTTCACTGCATGCACGTGGCCCATCTCCACCCTCGCACCCTCTGCCCAACCGCTTGTTCCAACCGCCCCCTCCCTCCCTCCCTCACACCCCGCCCACCCACCCACTCATGCTAGCTGTGGAGCACCCAGGGGGTGGCTACGGTGGCGGCCCAGAGGGGTACGGAGCACCTGCAGCAGCAGCAGCGGGAGCAGGTGGTGCAGGTGGTGGGGGTGGAGATGACCTCGAGCCGGAGGAGGCCGGGAGAGGAGCAGCAGCAGCGGGCGGAGGGGGCAGGGCGCCCCGGAGGCGGAGAGGCGGTCAGCTGCTGATGCAGCCGCCTGCACACCCGGAGCAGGAACAACAGGAGGGAGCGGGAGGAGGTGGAGGAGGAGCCGCGGGTGCTGCTGCTGCTGCTGGGCCTGAGCAGCAGCAGCCGGCAGGGGGCGACGGACCCATGGGTCACCAGCAACAGCAGCTGCAAACCCCCCAGCCCCAGCAACCTCAGTTGCTGATCCCGCCCCAGCCGGTGGGCAGCTACGTGCCGTACGGCAGTCTGGGTCCGGGGAGCCACATGGGGCCGGGGGGGCAGCTGCCGGTGGTGCTGCCCACCACCCCGCACCACCTGCGTGAGTGTGGCGGGGGGCTGTGTTTAGAAGGGAGGAGGGGCGGGAGGGGGAGGGCAGAGGGTTGGAGGGTACTGTAGCCGGGGGATGGTAAGGGGCGAAGGAGGGTAGCGGGATGGAGGGGTGAGGAGAAGGGTGGCCAGGGGCGGGTAAGGGGCTGCCTGCCTGCCAACTTCCTGCTTACCCTGTTCTTCTGCCTCTGCCGGCCCTCCACACGTCCCCCCACCCCTCCCCCTTCCCTCCTCCCCCCAGTCCCCGAGAAGTTCAGCACCAGTCGTGTGTTCGGGTGGCAGGAGAAGGTGTACAGCCGGGGGGAGGTGGCGGCAGCGCAGGTGGGGGAGGGGGGCAGGGAGGGGAGGAGCAGGGGGGGGGGCTGGGGCTGGGCAGCGCACGGGTGCAAGCGGCCGCCACCACGCCCAAACTGCGTCCCTCGCCTGCTGCGGCAGCCGCTGCTGCTCCTCATCCCGCTGACCTCTGTACCCATCCACCTGCTCCACCTGCTCCCTCCCTCTCCCTCTCCTATCTACCGTATCCCAACCCCCACCCCAGGCGGCAGCGGCGCTAGCAGCGGGCGCCACCCTCTCCCCCCCCATGGTGCCGCCGGGCGGAGGAGGGGATGCAGGTGCTACTGCGGCTCCCTCCCGGCGGCTGCGGGCGCTGGGGTCGCAGAGCGCACTGTACAACAAACACCTGGTGAGGGGCTGGGGGGGCTGGGGGAGAGGGTGGGGGGGCGGCAGGTAGCGGGTGGGTGCGCGGTGAGAGCACTGAGGAGCAGGTGTGGGGTGTGGGGGGGTGAGGGGTTTAGGGTGGGTGGGGGGGTCCGGCTTACGGCCTCCTGCCGTGTGCATGCGTATTGCTTGGGTATGCCGTACTTGGTCCTCTTCCCGCCTCGCTGTCCTCGTGACCACCTCCCTCTCCGCCTCCCTCCTCCCTCCTCCCTTGCGGCTCAGTTTACCTATTCCTCACCTAGTGTTGCCCCTCCGCCTCCCCCCTCCCTCTTTCCCCTCCCCCCCCAGGACCCCCGCACGCCCGGCTCGCTGCTGTTCAGCTACGTGCAGACGGACGAGTTCTGCGACGCGCAGGAGCTAGGGCGCACCGTGACCACCAGCGGATACGAGGGAGAGAATGTGTTGGTAGGGGGCGGGGGGGAGGGGGGGTCGGACATGTACCAAAACCACAGGGTAGGGCGAAGCAATGGGGATAGAGGAAAGCAGGAAGGCAGGGAGGGTATTCGGAAGACCACAACTTCGAATTGACTAACTGGCGTGTAACCGCATCCCTGCCCCTTCGCGCCCCCTCCCTCCCTGTCCCTTCCCGCCCCTTCCCTCCCTCCCTCCCTGCCCCCCTCACCAACAGGTCACCAAGCTGCTGGGTAACGCCAAGGGCCGGCAGCAGGTGGGGGGTGGGAAGGGCCGGCAGCAGGTGGGGGGTGGGAAGGGCCGGCAGCAGGTGGGGGGTGGGAAGGGCCGGCAGCAGGTGGGGGGTGGGAAGGGCCGGCAGCAGGTGGGGGGTGGGAAGGGCCGGCAGCAGGTGGGGGGTGGGGGGGACAATGAGGTATCTGATGCGGTGGGTTCGGTTGGGGGGAGGCAGGTGATAGCAGGTGGGTGGGTATTGCAGGTCTGTTAATGTAGTTGTCCATGTTTTCTCACCCCTAGTTTACCTCCGACACCCCCAACACACTCACCTCCCACCCCACCCCTCCCCTCCCCTGCCCCCCCTGCTCAGGTGCTTTCCTTCCGCTCCATGTACATCGTGGCGGACCTGGGGGGGGAGGGGGAGCCGGCGGGGGCCAACGACAAGGTGAGGGGGGAGGTGAGGCCAGTAGATGGAGTTCGGGATTACGGTAGCAGCGAGCAAAGAGTCCGCCCTCTTAGTGCCCTGTGTTATTTCCAGTTCTCCCGGGGTTCTCCAGTCCTTTCTTGTCCTCAGCTTCCTCAGGAACGGGCTCTACAGGCGTTTCATTTCTATCTACTCCCCTCCTTCTCCCACCTCCATCCCTCCTCTCACCCCCCACCCCCCAGGTCCTCGTTTCCATCCGCGCCTACCCCGACGGTTCCTTCGACATGTGCCCCGCCTTCTCGCGACCCACGGGTCACCGCTACCGCTTCGAAGACCGCCACGGCGCCATCTACGAATACGTCGTACAGTCCGCCAGCCCCGCCTCCCAACACGAGCTGGGCGGGGGAGGGGTGGGGGGTGGCGGGGCGCTGGAGCGGCGGGCGGCCAAGCTTGAGAGGGCGGTGGTGGCGAGGGCGGAGGAGCTGAGGAGGGCGGCTTTGAAGACGGACTTTGAGAAGCCGCCTGGTGGGGTGGGGGGGGAGGAGGAGGGCGGGAGGAAGGGAGGGGTGGTAGGGAGGGCGGAGGATGGGTTGGGGTGGGGTTGCAACTGCGGTTACGGTTACTGCTTCTGGGGGAGACTCACTTGCGATTGGCCAGAACTGAATACAGCCATTGCCGTACACACCATTATGACCTCACAATGTCGTACGAACACCCTCCCCACCCCCCCCCCTCCCTCCCCAGCCTCGGGCGCCACCCGGCTGCTGCTGCTGGGTGAGATCCAGGCGGCCGCTGACTTCCCGCTGGACCGGCTGTACGTGGAGTGGGCGGCGCGCTGGGACCCGGGGGTGTGGGAGCTGGCGGGGGGGCAGGGGGTGGAGCAGCGGGAGGAGGGGGTGGTGCAGGTGAGAAGTGGGGGGCAAAACAGGGGGGGAGAGTTAGGGTTAAGGTGGGTTGGAACCTGGTAATGCGAGAAGGGTTTTTCCTCTGGCCTTACCTAGGTACGAGGCGCTTCTCTGCACCCTCTACTCTACCTCTCCCACCCTTCCAGACTCGTCCCTGCCCCGCTGCTATCCTCCTCCTCCTCACCCCCTCCCCCCTCTGCTCCCCCTTGCCTCCCCCCTGCACCCCTTATCGCCCCCCTCAGGGAGTGACGCACATCTGCCGCACCACCACCTACCCCGCCTGCCCCGCCTCCGACACCCCGGCCAGGGAGGTGGCGCACCTGGCCCACCCCCTGGAGCTGGAGTGGGTCAGCAGAGGGGGGGCAGGAGGGGGGAGAGGGGGGGGGCCGGCGGAGAACAAGTACCCCGTGCTGTTCTTCCAGGTGTGTGTGGGGGGGTGAGGGGGTGAGGGGGGAGGGGGGGGAGGGGGTGAGGGGGGGAGGAGGGAGGGGAAGCTCCCTGATCGTGCGTAGGGAGGGGGAGGGAGTGAGGGGGAGAAGGTTGTAAGAAGAGTCCGGGGCCGGCAGAACCCGAGTGGCGAGTGAGCGATGCCTTCCCGTACCCGTACGGCGGATCCCCGCGCTCGTACATTTTCGGTGTGTATGCCCCACGACAGGACTGCTTGCTTGCTTGCTGTTGTTCAGCGCTTGTGTCCCTCGCACGAACCCCCCTCCTGCACCCTCTCCTGTCATCACACCTCACCACTTCCCCCCTCCACCCCTCCCCCCAACCCCCTCCCTCTCCCCCCCCTTAGGTTTGCTCTCTGGACTCGCTCAACCGCTACGCCAGCCAGGGCTACGGGTGGCTGGGGCTGGAGGGGCGCGTGCCGGGGAGCGGGAGCCACGTGGTGCGCACTTGGAGGCCGTTGGGTGAGGGGGGGGGGAGGGGAGAGGGGGGTGTACAGCAACCTAAAACACATGACCCGCCCGCCCCTGTCCCCCTTGGGATGGAGACTCCTGTTGCCCTTACTCTTAATCTTTCCTCCCTACCGTCTCTTCCCCACCTCTCTCGCCCGCCCCCTCCCCCTCAGGCACCATACGAGAGGGCCTAGCCCAGTTCTTCATCGGCGGCTCCCCCGAGCTGGCCGACCTGGCCTACCTCACCACCCCCGCGGGCTTCAACGGACGCATCCTGAACAAGTACGGATTCAAAACGGAATCCGGCGGCGCGATCAAGGCAAGGGGGAGGGGGGGCGGGCTGGGTGGGGCGATGTAGGCAAGGGGAAGGGGGCTGCGGCAGGGGTGGTTAGGAGGTGGTGTACGGACCGTGGGGGTAATGTGACACCACCTCCTAGTGTGGTCGTGAGTTCGGGTGTCGCTGCCCCTTCCCCCCGCTTACACCCTCCCTCTCCTTCCTCCCCTCCCTCCCTCCCTCCCTCCCCCCCTCCCTCCCCACCCCCTCCTCCCCAGGTCCGGCTCAACACGGTCACGCAGCGCTTCGACCCGGATGCGGAGGCGGCGGGGGCGGGGGCAGGGGCAGGGGGGGCACTGCGGCGGTCGGGAGGGGGGCTGGGGGGAGGGGGCGGGTCGCCGCTGCCCTCTGCACGGGCTCTGCTGGGGGCGGGAGGGGCGGCTGCTGCCAAGCGGAACAAGAAGGACCCCAGTCTCAAGGTGGGGAGGAGGGAGGGAGGGAGGGAGGGAGGGGGTCGAGGGAGGCGTGGGCAATGAAACAAAGGTGTACCGTATGCATGTGTGGTGGTTTCTCTGAAGCAGGTACCGGTATCCCGAAGAGACAGACCAATCAACTTGCTTCTTCGTCTCCTCCTCCTCCCTTAACGTTCAAGGATTCAGTCCTTTCTCCTTCCCTCCTCCTAATCCTTTTCTCGCCACCTCCCCCTGTCCTCCTCCCCCCGCCCCCCCCCCTCCTCAGGTGGTGGTGGAGAGGGCGCAGCGGCGGTTGGATGAGGCCTGGAAGGCCAAGGAGGGGGCAGCAGCAGCAGGGGGAGGGGGAGGGGAGGTGGGGTTGCGGCCGGGGGTGGTGGCGGAGGCGCCGACCATACTGGAGCAGCCGCAGGTGGGTTGGTGGTGGGCAGAGGGGTGGGTGGGAGGGGAGGAGGGGTGGGGGGGTGGGGATGCGGGGCGGGGTGCAAGGAAAAACCCATACCGAAGCAGAACAGGGAGTTTTATACCCCCCCTAATTCGCAATGCCTACCCTGCCCCTAACCACCACCATCCCCTACTGCCCCCCTCCTCCCTTCCTCCCCCTCCCGTCACCCTCACAACCCCAGGATGCGGTGGCTGCGGAGGACGGCACGGTGCGCTTCCGAGTAGTGGCTCGGGTGGGTGGGGGGGTGGGTGGGGGGGTGGAGGAGGGGAGCTGGGTCTTGGCCTGGGGCAGCCGGAGAGAAGGGTCCCTTCCTTTGACGTCGACTGTATGCCGCCGCTACGGTGTTGCTGCTGCGTTTCCCGCAAAGCCTCTTTCTCTTCTGTTTGCACCCAACCCAGCCCAACCATGTCAATAACTACAATAAACCCATAACTATAGTGGTGTAACGCGCTAATTTACCCCCAACCTGCGGCTTCCTATGGTTCGGTATGGTCTTTGACCCCCCCCCCCCGGCAGGGCTTCTCCCCCCTCAAGTTCGAGTGGTTCAAGGACGACCGGCGGCTGCTGGTGGCCACTGCGGACCAACAGGAGCTCATTCTGGTGCAGGTAGAGGGGGGGTAAGAAGGGGGGTGGTGGTAAGGAGGAGGACACTGATGAGCGGGGAGGGAGGGGGTGAGAGGGATGAGGAGCTGTCTGGCATGATGTTTGCAACCCGTGATGTTTGCAACCCGTGATGTTTGCAACCCATGATGTTTGCAACCCATGATGTTTACAACCCATGATGTTTGCAATCCATGATGTTTGCAACCCATGATGTTTGCAACCCATGATGTTTGCAACCCATGATGGGCAGTGAATGGCCCCTATAACACGGTTATTCCCCTCCCCTCCCCCCCTCCCCCCCCTTCCCCCCCGCCCAGGTGTCCCTGGACAGCGAGGGCGCCTACTACTGCCAGGTCTCCAACAAGGACGGGTCCGTCAACTCGACCAAGGCGACCCTCACCGTCAAGCGGGCGGCGCGGGTCAGCAGGGCGGCGCTGGCGGCAGGCGGGGAGGCGGGAGAGGTAGGGGGCGGAGAGGGGGGGGTGCGGGGGGCGGAGGGGGGAAGGCGGGAGAGGTAGGGGGGCGGAGGGGGGGGGCGGGGAAGGGTGATGTGGCTCAGTGTTGTCTTAACACACGGGGGTGCTGATGTGGGCTAGGCTGGAAGGGGCAGGGAAGGAAATCTGTGCAGTTGGTTCAAACGCTCGTAGTGTAAGGAACTAGGGATTGTAACACTCGCGCGTGAAGCGCAAGTACCTCTCCATCCGTACTGTAACTTCTCATTGACCTCATGCGCATGTGTGTTTGCATGACTGCACATGCCTTCCCAACCATGCAGGGCGGTGTAGGCGGCGGCAGCAGGCTTCGTCGCTCAGCCACCCGTCTTGGCGGTGGCGGTGGTCCTCTTTCCCCCGGCAGCAGCACCAGCGGCGGCGGGGGCGGGGGCAGGGCCCTGGGGGGTGGTAGTCGGATGTCCCGTTTGGCTCGTCTGGATGCGGGGACTGCTGCTGCTGGTGGTGGTGGTGGTGGTGGCGGGAGTGGTGGTGGCGGTGGTTCGGAAGGGGGCGGAGGTGGCGGCTCCCTCACCGCCGCCTCCACGGCTCCCTCTTCCCAGCCCTCCATGTCAGGTGCTGCTGCTGCACCTCCTCCTACCGGTAGTGGAGGCAGTGGAGGTAGTGGGGGTGGCGGCAGGGATCCAGCGGCGGTGTCCCGAGACGGAGAGGTTGAGGCGGATGGTGGCGATGGGGCGGATGTTGGGGCGGTGGAGCCGCTGGAGAGGTGGACCTCGGGAGCCGCTGGTGCTGCTGGCACTGCTGCTGCTGCTGGGGCGACAGCAGGTGAGCTGCGGGGGAAGAGGGGAGGGGCTGCTCTCTTGCCTTCCTGTGGGTCTGTCGGTTGATCTGCCTGCCTGCCTGCCTGCCTGCCTGCCTGCGTGTCGCTGCTGTGACGGTGCCGCTGCTGTTTCCTCAGCATGTGCCGGTAGGTCGTACGTCTTGAGGGTCAAGGCATTGGCCATTGTACATGCACCAGTCTGTCACTTAACGGCCGGGCCTCCTCCCCTCATCAACTCCGCTTACCTGCCCCTCGCCTGCCCCTCCTGTTCCCCCCGTCGTGCAGCAGGTCCTGCTCGCCCCCAGCCCCCTCTCCAACAGCTGGCTCAGCAACAGCAGCTGCCCCCCCTGCAGCAGTCGCGACCGCCACTGCAGCAGCAGCAGCAACAGCCCCCGGAGTCGCGCCGGCAGGAGCTACCGCAGCCTCGGAGGATAGCCGCTGCCCGCGATGGCGATGATGACTTGGAGGCAGGAGATAGCGTGAGAGGAAGAGATTGAAGGAGGCGCGCGCGGGGGAGGTTGCCTGCTAGAGCGAGCTATATGCGGGGTAATTGCTGGGGGTCGCGAGGCACGTGTTCTCCTGCCTTCTCCTGGTGTACATGCGTTGTGGGGTGCGGTTGGGGGGGCAGCGCAGAGTGATGGAGGAGGTGCTGAGAGGTAGTTGGGGATTAAGTTCACTGGCCCATGCTAGACAACACTCTTGGACATAGCTGTCGACCGAGGGAGATGCACAGTGACGGTTGCTGTGTTTGTGATTAAAGGAAAACGACAGGTCACGGCGAGCGTGTGTTGTACAGGCACTGGATTGGTGGTACTGCAAATCATAACTCATAACCACATACCGGTAGTTATCGTTGGACCGGGGAAGCCGCATGCCAGACCCAGTGGCTGTTGGGTACCGGAAATGCTGGCAATGGCTCATAACACCTTGCTCTTACTGAGACCTCGGGATTATGTGTTTGCTGGCGTGTTGTGGACCTTTTTGTTCCGTTGGCAACCGGGGGACGCAGCTGTCTCCATACTGAGTGAATCATGCCGGGGATACACGTCGCAACATCTTTATCACGCCGCCAACCCATCACAAAACGCACAGTTACTGATCAACCCATGACCACCGCCCTACGGTTTACCGCCGCCCATCTCCCTCCACGCGTCCTGTCCTGCCGCGCTGCTACCCTCCGCCCTCTTCCCACACCCACCTCCGTCTCCACGCCTCCTTTCTGCCCCCGTTTTGTCCTTCCGCATCTGTTTCTCCAATGTGGAACCGCCGCTGGTTGCTGCTGATGCTGGCCTATCCGCACACTCCCTCCCTTCCACCCGCCCCCTCCCTCCCGCACCCGCCCCACCTACCCCACCCTCCCACACCCGCCCCCACCCTCCCGCACCCGCCCCCACCTACCCCACCCTCCCACGCCCGCCCCCACCCTCCCACACCCGCCCCCACCTACTCCTCCCCCCCACCTACCCCCACCGCCCCCACCTACCCCACACCCGCCCCCACCTACCCCACCCTCCCACACCCGCCCCCACCTACCCCTCCCTCCCACACCCGCCCCCACCCTCCCACACCCGCCCCCACCTACTCCTCCCCCCCACCTACCCCCACCGCCCCCACCTACCCCACACCCGCCCCCACCTACCCCTCCCTCCCACACCCGCCCCACCTACCCCACCCTCCCACACCCGCCCCCACCCTCCCGCACCCGCCCCCACCTACCCCTCCCCCCCACCTACCCCACCCTCCCACACCCGCCCCCACCTACCCCACCCTCCCACACCCGCCCCCACCTACCCCTAACCCCCACCTACCCCACCCTCCCACCGCCCCCACCCTCCCACACCCGCCCCGACCTACCCCTCCCCCCCACCTACCCCCACCGCCCCCACCTACCCCTCCCTCCCACACCCGCCCCCACCCGCCCCCACCCTCCCACACCCGCCCCCACCTACCCCTCCCCCCCACCTACCCCCACCGCCCCCACCTACCCCACACCCGCCCCCACCTACCCCACCCTCCCACACCCGCCCCCACCCTCCCGCACCCGCCCCCACCTACCCCTCCCCCCCACCTACCCCACCCTCCCACACCCGCCCCCACCTACCCCACCCTCCCACACCCGCCCCCACCTACCCCTAACCCCCACCTACCCCACCCTCCCACCGCCCCCACCCTCCCACACCCGCCCCGACCTACCCCTCCCCCCCACCTACCCCCACCGCCCCCACCTACCCCTCCCTCCCACACCCGCCCCCACCCGCCCCCACCCTCCCACACCCGCCCCCACCTACCCCTCCCCCCCACCTACCCCCACCGCCCCCACCTACCCCACACCCGCCCCCACCTACCCCACCCTCCCACGCCCGCCCCCACCCTCCCACACCCGCCCCCACCTACTCCTCCCCCCCACCTACCCCCACCGCCCCCACCTACCCCACACCCGCCCCCACCTACCCCACCCTCCCACACCCGCCCCCACCTACCCCTCCCTCCCACACCCGCCCCCACCCTCCCACACCCGCCCCCACCTACTCCTCCCCCCCACCTACCCCCACCGCCCCCACCTACCCCACACCCGCCCCCACCTACCCCTCCCTCCCACACCCGCCCCACCTACCCCACCCTCCCACACCCGCCCCCACCCTCCCGCACCCGCCCCCACCTACCCCTCCCCCCCACCTACCCCACCCTCCCACACCCGCCCCCACCTACCCCACCCTCCCACACCCGCCCCCACCTACCCCTAACCCCCACCTACCCCACCCTCCCACCGCCCCCACCCTCCCACACCCGCCCCGACCTACCCCTCCCCCCCACCTACCCCCACCGCCCCCACCTACCCCTCCCTCCCACACCCGCCCCCACCCGCCCCCACCCTCCCACACCCGCCCCCACCTACCCCTCCCCCCCACCTACCCCCACCGCCCCCACCTACCCCACACCCGCCCCCACCTACCCCACCCTCCCACACCCGCCCCCACCCTCCCGCACCCGCCCCCACCTACCCCTCCCCCCCACCTACCCCACCCTCCCACACCCGCCCCCACCTACCCCACCCTCCCACACCCGCCCCCACCTACCCCTAACCCCCACCTACCCCACCCTCCCACCGCCCCCACCCTCCCACACCCGCCCCGACCTACCCCTCCCCCCCACCTACCCCCACCGCCCCCACCTACCCCTCCCTCCCACACCCGCCCCCACCCGCCCCCACCCTCCCACACCCGCCCCCACCTACCCCTCCCCCCCACCTACCCCCACCGCCCCCACCTACCCCACACCCGCCCCCACCTACCCCACCCTCCCACACCCGCCCCCACCCTCCCGCACCCGCCCCCACCTACCCCTCCCCCCCACCTACCCCACCCTCCCACACCCGCCCCCACCTACCCCACCCTCCCACACCCGCCCCCACCTACCCCTAACCCCCACCTACCCCACCCTCCCACCGCCCCCACCCTCCCACACCCGCCCCGACCTACCCCTCCCCCCCACCTACCCCCACCGCCCCCACCTACCCCTCCCTCCCACACCCGCCCCCACCCGCCCCCACCCTCCCACACCCGCCCCCACCTACCCCTCCCCCCCACCTACCCCCACCGCCCCCACCTACCCCACACCCGCCCCCACCTACCCCACCCTCCCACACCCGCCCCCACCTACCCCTAACCCCCACCTACCCCACCCTCCCGCACCCGCCCCCACCTACCCCTCCCCCCCACCCGCCCCCACCTACCCCTCCCTCCCACACCCGCCCCACCTACCCCACCCTCCCACACCCGCCCCACCCACCCCTCCCTCCCACACCCGCCCCCACCTACCCCACCCTCCCACCGCCCCCACCCTCCCACACCCGCCCCACCTACCCCTCCCTCCCACACCCGCCCCGACCTACCCCTCCCCCCCACCTACCCCTCCCTCCCACACCCGCCCCCACCCGCCCCCACCCTCCCACACCCGCCCCCACCTACCCCTCCCCCCCACCTACCCCCACCGCCCCCACCTACCCCACACCCGCCCCCACCTACCCCACCCTCCCACACCCGCCCCCACCTACCCCTAACCCCCACCTACCCCACCCTCCCGCACCCGCCCCCACCTACCCCTCCCCCCCACCCGCCCCCACCTACCCCTCCCTCCCACACCCGCCCCACCTACCCCACCCTCCCACACCCGCCCCACCCACCCCTCCCTCCCACACCCGCCCCCACCTACCCCACCCTCCCACCGCCCCCACCCTCCCACACCCGCCCCCACCTACCCCACCCTCCCACCGCCCCCACCCTCCCACACCCGCCCCACCTACCCCTCCCTCCCACACCCGCCCCCACCTACCCCACCCTCCCACCGCCCCCACCCTCCCACACCCGCCCCACCTACCCCTCCCTCCCACACCCGCCCCGACCTACCCCTCCCCCCCACCTACCCCTCCCTCCCACACCCGCCCCACCTACCCCTCCCTCCCACACCCGCCCCCACCTACCCCACACCCGCCCCCACCTACCCCTCCCTCCCACACCCGCCCCGACCTACCCCTCCCCCCCACCTACCCCTCCCTCCCACACCCGCCCCCACCTACCCCACACCCGCCCCCACATACCCCTCCCTCCCACACCCGCCCCCACCTACCCCACCCTCCCACACCCGCCCCCACCTACCCCTAACCCCCACCTACCCCACCCTCCCACACCCGCCCCACCTACCCCCACCGCCCCCACCTACCCCTCCCTCCCACACCCGCCCCCACCTACCCCACCCTCCCACCGCCCCCACCCTCCCACACCCGCCCCCACCTACCCCACACCCGCCCCCCCCACACCCGCCCCCACCTACCCCACCCTCCCACCGCCCCCACCCTCCCACACCCGCCCCACCTACCCCACCCTCCCACCGCCCCCACCCTCCCACACCCGCCCCACCTACCCCTCCCTCCCACACCCGCCCCACCCACCCCTCCCCCCCACCACCTACACCTCCCTCCCACACCCGCCCCCACCTACCCCTCCCCCCCACCTACCCCTCCCGCACCCGCCCCACCTACCCCTCCCTCCCACACCCGCCCCCACCTACCCCTCCCCCCCACCTACCCCCACCGCCCCCACCTACCCCACACCCGCCCCCACCTACCCCACCCTCCCACACCCGCCCCCACCCTCCCGCACCCGCCCCCACCTACTCCTCCCCCCCACCTACCCCCACCGCCCCCACCTACCCCACACCCGCCCCCACCTACCCCTCCCTCCCACACCCGCCCCCACCTACCCCACCCTCCCACACCCGCCCCCACCTACCCCTAACCCCCACCTACCCCACCCTCCCACACCCGCCCCACCTACCCCTCCCTCCCACCTACCCCCACCGCCCCCACCTACCCCTCCCTCCCACACCCGCCCCCACCTACCCCACCCTCCCACCGCCCCCACCCTCCCACACCCGCCCCCACCTACCCCACCCTCCCACCGCCCCCACCCTCCCACACCCGCCCCACCTACCCCTCCCTCCCACACCCGCCCCACCCACCCCTCCCCCCCACCACCTACACCTCCCTCCCACACCCGCCCCCACCTACCCCTCCCCCCCACCTACCCCTCCCGCACCCGCCCCACCTACCCCTCCCTCCCACACCCGCCCCCACCTACCCCTCCCCCCCACCTACCCCCACCGCCCCCACCTACCCCACACCCGCCCCCACCTACCCCACCCTCCCACACCCGCCCCCACCCTCCCGCACCCGCCCCCACCTACTCCTCCCCCCCACCTACCCCCACCGCCCCCACCTACCCCACACCCGCCCCCACCTACCCCTCCCTCCCACACCCGCCCCCACCTACCCCACCCTCCCACACCCGCCCCCACCTACCCCTAACCCCCACCTACCCCACCCTCCCACACCCGCCCCACCTACCCCTCCCTCCCACCTACCCCCACCGCCCCCACCTACCCCTCCCTCCCACACCCGCCCCCACCTACCCCACCCTCCCACCGCCCCCACCCTCCCACACCCGCCCCCACCTACCCCACCCTCCCACCGCCCCCACCCTCCCACACCCGCCCCACCTACCCCTCCCTCCCACACCCGCCCCACCCACCCCTCCCCCCCACCACCTACACCTCCCTCCCACACCCGCCCCCACCTACCCCTCCCCCCCACCTACCCCTCCCGCACCCGCCCCACCTACCCCTCCCTCCCACACCCGCCCCCACCCTCCCTCACCGCCCCCACCCTCCCGCACCCGCCCCCTCCCTCCCGCACCCGCCCCACCTCCCCCACCCTCCCACACCCGCCCCCACCCCACCTACCCCTCCCGCCCCCACCTCTCCCTCCCACACCCGCCCCCACCTACCCCTCCCCCCCACCACCTACACCTCCCTCCCACACCCGCCCCCACCTACCCCTCCCCCCCACCTACCCCTCCCGCACCCGCCCCACCTACCCCTCCCTCCCACACCCGCCCCCACCCTCCCTCACCGCCCCCACCCTCCCGCACCCGCCCCCTCCCTCCCGCACCCGCCCCACCTCCCCCACCCTCCCACACCCGCCCCCACCCCACCTACCCCTCCCGCCCCCACCTCTCCCTCCCACACCCGCCCCCACCTACCCCTCCCCCCCACCTACCCCTCCTTCCCACACGCGCCCCTCCCACCCCACCCTCCCACACCCGCCCCCACCCCGCCTACCCCTCCCCCCCATCTACCCCTCCCCACACCCGCCCCACCTACCCATCCCGCCCCCACCTACCCCACACTCTTTTGTATCCCCCACGCATCTTTTCCTATGGCTTTCCAGCCCCTTCTTCCGTATCTTGCTATGGTAGTTACCCCCTTATGGATAGCACAGGACACGTTAAAAGGGCTATATATATCTGATGTCTTGTTATAGGGCTTCATTGTTACTAAGGGCTGCCGGTAAGGTTGCCACCGTACAAGTTGGCTGCCGCTAACAACATCTGCGTAGTGGCTGCTGGTGAGGGGGTCATTGCGTTCTGTGGCTGTAGCTAAGCGTGCTGTGCTGTGTAGGCACTACGAGGAGGTAGGGAGACATCTGGCCTGACTGGGGTGGGTCGCTGAGGCGCATGTGGCCGACCCACCCCGTCCGCCCCCAAGCCGTGTTGTACATCAGGTGCTGGGCTGCGAGCGAGCTAGCTGGGAGCTGCTGGGCGCTGCAGAGGGGTCTGCCTTCCTTGGTGGCAATCTACCAACATAACTCGCCGCCTGTCAAGCTGACATCACAGCAAGCCCACAGCATATCCATGAAACCCTATGAGCGGTGCGACCGCCAAAAGACTACCCGCTACGCAGCATGGCAAGCGGTACGACACCACCATACACGTCTGCAATGCCTGCAACGCCCGCATCCCCCCACCTCACGTCTCCTCAGCAGTCTCTCCTGCAGCCCTTCGGCTCCCTAAACGTCTCGCAGTGCTAACTACGCATGCTTATGACTCAAACCTCCCAACAGCTTAGTGTTCTCAATTCAAGTCGTTACTGCTCCGCTTGTCCGCACCAGAGACACCCAAACGCCAAACGCAAATGTCGTCAACCCAACAACAACCCAGCAGCATGCAGCAAGACAAGCACAGAAGCGACGTTGGTGACCGCTGCGTCACCTACCCCAATTACACCGCCAACCAGACAGCGCAGCTAGGTACAACACTGGCGCATCCACTACCCAACGACCGTAAATCGCACGGAAGCGTTCACAACAGGCCCCGAGCTTGCCACAGATGTAGAGTGACAACTGACGTGTGGCGAGTTATGGCGGTTAGGCGGCGGAGGCGGGCTTGTGACGTAAGCGACGTCAGTCTTGAGGCGCCGGCGGCAACGGTAGTGGAGGCGGGCTTGGTGTGACGTTTACTTAAGGCGGGGGTGCCGTTAGGTCATCCGCCCCCAAGTACGCCAGGTCCATGAAAGCTGCGGCGGAGGCGGAGGGGCCTCGACCCATGGCATGCGAAGGGAGAGGGAGAAAGGGAGGGGTAATGGTGAGGAGGGGTAGTATGCAGTGGACATTAACACAACATGACCTTTCCGCAAAGCCCCCACGGGTAACGGCACCTATGTCTTGCACACAGCCCTTGCCGTGCGTGCACTTCCTGTCTAGTCCTAGCTATGCAGCGCAGGGTCGGGCTTTCATTAGTATGCCCAAGCTCCCATCCTGCCCCCAACTCTAGGTAAGTCCGCAATACGTCGGGCTTGCGGAACCCCGGCCGTGCTAATGCCGTAGTTCAAAGGGCGCGAACAGCCCACATGCGGATACCGTACAAGAGCAACGACCAATGCGACTTACCCTTACAGGGCCCTTGGAACGCGGCACGCTCTATCATGCACGTCGGTTGGGATCCACCTCCACCTGTTGACTCATTTGCATGCCTTGGTCTCCTTGGTTGGAACGTGAAGCTGCGGTCTTGAGATGCCTAGGCGTGTTACACGCACGACGGCATTGTGCCATGTGTCCCAAATGGTGTAACAAGCCTGTGGCACAGGGTGGGGGGGTATTTCAGGCACATTTATAGCGGTGTCCCCATAATAAAAGTGTAGAGGTAAAGCTGCGAAGCTTAATCGGGGGCAACGCACTGAAGTCACTAGAATGTCATTCGGCAGGTGCCCGACGCACCGCTGAAAAGGTTAAAGCTGCACTTATAGATATATACAGCCGTATCCTATAGATGCATCTAGTAAGTGTAGTGTAAAAAAGCGTCATGGTTGAGGGTTAAAACTGCGGTCGATGAGTGTCTCTGAACCCGTCCTAACTATTTATTGTGTTAACTTGCTCTCTTCAGAAAGCGTACACGATTGCAGGCAGATCCTTGGATTGTGAAGAGACTCGGCAAGTATGCTTCGTAGCGGCCAAAGCCCCAACCCTACAAAACGGTGGTAAATACCGAGTTGCAGATGGTGTCAGCATGAACCTTGCAGTAGCTTATATGGAACTTGCCTTAACACCTGGCGCTCGCTTCATGTCGGAGCGTTAGAGACTGTCACTGCTTTCACATCCTTGAAACGCCTTGGATACAAGCCATAATGGCAAGTGGTATAAGCGAATTGACTTTGGGGTAGTAGAGGTAGTGCGATAGATAGAGCATGGCACCTCGAGTACTTATGACCGGACTTTTGTTGCCGTATCCCCAGTAGCGCCGTAGGCCCTAAACCGGGAGGCCTAATAGAAGGTTACGGAAATGGGGTGATGACCGATGCAAAAGTGTGCATAACGGTGGCGAACGGCAGGCACAGGAAGGCCACTTGGTTTACCTGGAAGGATAAGTACCGATGGCTTCCAATGCATCATAACGAGTATGCGCGCATTTCGGAATCAGTACCCCAACGTTTCTGCTTATATGTATGCGGGCACACATTGTCCTTAAGCTAGTTAGTGTCACGACCGGTGAGGACTTGGCGATTCCATTCGGCGACCTTACCACCAGTTAAGCATAGACCTTGAGCAAAGTTACAACCTTGAAGCCACCCAACACCATGCAACCCAGTGCGACAACTAGCGAGCCCTTGTGAGGCTTACGCCGTCACCAGCCGTTCGTGCCCTTGTCCTTGGCGACATGCCCAGCACAAGGACGCACCATCCATAAAGCCGTCCCATTGCAACCAATCATACTTACGAAGGGACTTTGAGATGGTCGGCCACCGCTCCGTTCCGCACATTCACCCTTTGAATAACGGTGCATGATAATCTTACTGATAGCGTACGCCTAGTCGATAAGCCCTCTCACGATGTACGCGACACATGTCGGCGTTTATGTGACTTGCCTGTCAACCTCGACTGCACAAGGGGTTGGCATGCACTTAACCACACTAGCTGCTTCCAACAAGGGATACGGTATCACCAACCAGGACAAGGGATGTTACCTTCCCAGGCAAGGGGTACCAGTTTTTCCAAACAAGTGGTGCTAGCTTGCAAGACGTAGCTTCTCAACAAGGGGTGTCAGCTCAGCGACTGCCATGGGTTGCCACCTCACAGGTACACACAGGGCGTGCCTCCTTCATCCAGTGCTCATCATGCATTCCTGTCCTCAGCAGTGAGACTCCGTCAGTCTAAAGAGGTAACTGCATCCCTTGTCCACCTGCACACCGCCAATCAAGGAAGCCGGGAACACAAAAGTCAACGCCCTCAAGGTCAGCTTGAATCCCACGCAAGCCCACTCACATTACCGGTACGGCAATATGAGAGTATACGTGACCAGCAGCATCCAAGTACTCTACACTCCACCGGTCCCCCACAACGAACGAACGCACCACCACCATCACCACCCAGACTCACTCCTCCACATCCTGAGCTCCCTCAACTACCGGTACCTGTTTTCCTCGTCCCGCCTTGAAGAGACCCGCCCCGCAGCACTCCCACCCCCACGTGCGCCCTACGTAGAGTTAGTCCTCCTGCTTTTCTCTTCCATGGTAGAAACGTAACCCTCCTCCTCCTCTCCCCGGGTCACACACCACCACGCCCGTACCACTCCCAGCTCGTCCAACGACTCTCTACCAGATTCCTATGTACGAGTTTGACGACTGATTGCAAGGAGCCGAGTCCTCACCCGACATGCGCGACCACCCGGCATGAGGCCACCCAGCGCTATTGCGGAGAGGGATCTCTGGAAAGCACGGAGCTCCAGGAAACGCAACCAGGAAACGCAACCAGGAAACGCAATTAGACGTTGCTAGCGACCGCTGCTACTCCTGTTGCGTGCCATGCGCCTGCTGCGTTAACGCTGTTGCGACCCCGCACCACCACCACCACCGGTACCACCACTACAGGAAACAGTGGTCTGCGACACAGCACCCCTCATAGGGCCACTACCACCACCACCGCCATGTCACCCTGACACCCCACCACCACAACACCACAACACCATGTCACCCTGACACCCCACTACAAGAAGTAGTCGGGTGCTGCGCGCTTGGATTGGATGCCCCGCACCTCCTGGGGGGCCGCCTCGAACACCTGGGGCGGGGCAGGGCAGGGGTGGGTGCGGGGTGGGCAGTAAAGAAAGAGAAATCGACTAGTTGACAAGGAAGGGCCCCAACCTTGGAAGCCTTTGCTACCGCTATATCCCCCTTCCTCCCCTTTCCCTGTCCCCCTCCTAACCTTTCTATGCCCACCTACCCTCTTTGCCACCCCCACTTCCTACCCTCCACCATGCCACCCCCTCCCATGTTGACGCCTTATCCCTCAGTCAGTTAGTTGTTTCCTCTTTACCCTCCCATCCCCTCCCACCTCCCCCCCTACCTTGTAGTTCTTGGCCAGGTGCTCGTCCACCTCCATGATCGCCGCCACGTTGCCGCAGCGGTAGCAGTAGTTGGGCGCGCTCCACACCGTCACAAGCTTGTCCCCGAACATGGTCTTGTAGCCGTCCATCACCAGCTGGTGCGCGCGGCAGATGAGGTCGATCTTGTTGGCGTCCGTGAAGGCGCGGCACACGTCGGCACCGAACAGGAAGCCGGCGCCGCGCGGGGACAGCCCCCAGCCCTCGATGTCCTCCGGGTCGGACCAGAGCAGGTCGCACATGGCGCCGTCGTGCGGTACCTCCTGCTTGCGGTCGATGGTGCGGATCTGGGGGGGGGGGAGGGGGGATTAATTTGGAAACAGGATCCGCATTAGGCTGGGTTGGAAGGGGGGGAAGGGAGGGGAAAGAAGGACACCCATGAATACCCAAAGTGTTGTTTGAAAAGGGTGAACTAGGTGACAAGCCCTGGGGGAAGAAAGAGTGAGCCGAGCCGGACTGGCGACGTAAGCCAATGGGGGAGGGAGGAAGGATAAGGTTTATTGAAATGACGGGCTAATCGCAAGGGATGGGAGGTGATAGCCCGAAGATAGCGGAAGACCAAGATTGGTGCTCCGGGTGTCGCATGCACAGCCCTCATGCAGCACGCCGGCGCTGCGGCCCACCCCCTTCCCTACCTGGTCCAGGGTGGAGATGGTGGGCGACAGGCCCCCGTGCACCGCGAATATGGAGTTGTCGATCACGGCGGAGAGGCTGAGGTAGTCGAACACGTCGGTGCAGTACCGCCACACGTTGACCGAGCCGTACTTCCGAAGGCACTCGTCGTAGAAGCCGTACACCTGTGCGCGTGAATGCATGGCGGTACGGCAGCATGCAGGGCAGCACGCAGGGCAGGGAGAGTAGGCGGCAAGAAGGGAGATGTGGAAAGCGAGTGGGGACAACTGGACGCTGGCGTGACGTCACCGGGTACGAGTACGTTCCCTGTTCCCTATGTTCCCTACGCTCCCCATCCCCACAGCCCACCCTTACAATCCTAGCAGCCTGGGCCCCAACATCAGTACCCCTCGAGCGCTCCCAACGCCACTGCATCACCGCAGCTGCCTACCAATCCCACCAGCGCTGTTCCCAAAGTGCCTTGCCTACCCGACCCCTCCATTAGGCCGTGCCATGTGGCCCGCTGTCCTCTTCAGCCCCGTACCAAGCAGCAGCCCCGCATCCCATTCCTTGCATTCCCTGGAATCCCCTCCCCCAGCTCACTGTGGCCCTCCCCTCCCCCGACCCAAAACAGCCCCGGTCCCCCATTGTTTCGCTTGGCCTAATCCGTGGTTTCCTACGGTTTGGTCGTATTTAAGACCCCACCCACTTGGTCTTCCTTGACCCCCACCCACCCCCACCTGGGTGATCTGCCTGCTCTCATGGTTGCCGCGTATGAGTGTGATGCGGTCCGGGTAGCGGACCTGCAGCGGGGCGGGGGGAGGGGCAGGAAGAGGAGGGATACGGGATGAGGCCAGGGGGAAGGCCTGGGAAGGAGTCGGCGCCCAAGGCCCCGGACGTAGCCCCTTGCCGGCTGAGCGGGTACGCCAGACCTAGGTGCGCGTGGCTTCTGCTTCCTAACAACCCGCCGTTACGCCTGACTGCCTATCCGCCAGCCATGGGTCGTCCAACCATGCAGCCGGCCGGCTACCCATGCAGGCAGCAAGCCAACCGGGGGGCTGGCGGTGCAAGCCAGCTGATGGCTGTTGAGGCTAACGGCTCCTGACCCGCGGGTCGGACCACTCCGCGGCGGCGGCCCATGCAAGGGGGGTACAGCTGCGGACTGCGCCTGCATGCGGCTGTGTCGGGAGCGTCTGCTGCTGTAGCTGCTGCTGCAGGGGGCCTGCTGCCGCCCCGGGGAGGCTGTATCCAGTGGTGCCACTGGCGGACTCCGGAGACAGCCGCATGCAGGCACCTGAGGCTGAGGACACCGCTGCGGTTGAGCTGACTGCTGAAACGGCTGCTAGCACGCGCCGCTGTCGCCAACCCGCGCTGCAGCCTGCTTGCCACCCGCGGGAACATGGACACATGTCCCACACGCCCACGTCGCTGCTTTGTGCCTTTGCTCCTCCTCCTTCCAACATATAGCCTCCGCTGCTGCAGCTGCCCGATTGCTCCGGAAGCAAGAGCAGGTGACAAGGGCGGCAGGGGGCCCGGGCCAGCCGGCTGCTAGGAAGGGCCATACAAGCTCGTGGCCCACTGTGCCATTTCGGCGGAAGAGCCGCCACTGCTGCCTAGCTGCCGCAGCTATCATGTTGGATTGCTGCCTGGCTGCTGCTACCGTTAAATCGCAGCCGGGATTCGCAGCTGGAACACAGACGAGGGGAACCGGGGAAAGGCCACACCCCGCCGGCAACCCACCCCGCCGTAACCTGCTTGGTGTTTGCCGCCCCCGCTAGAGCCGTTGTCTTCACCAACGCCCCAACCACCTGCGTCCTCTCTAACTAGCCCTCCGCCCCCGCCCTGACTCCCTCCCTCAGCCCCCCACCCCGTACCTTGAGCGCCAGCAGCAGCAGGAAGGTCTCCACGCTGTAGAAGCCGCGATCCACAAAGTCGCCCATGAACAGGTAGTTGCTGGGGGGGGAGCAGGGAGGAGGGACGGGGGGAGAGGGATGAACAGCTGAGAGGGAGGGATGCAGGGAGGTGGACCATTTGGACAGGGTTCCGAGGATGACCAGTATGAAACGCACAGCCTCCATCTAGCTGCCTTGCTTATGTTCCACAAACTGGACCTCAGCAGCAGGGCTAAAGCCTTTGTGCAGCTGCTGGTCATTGTGCTTGGGCCAACCAGTGCGTAACCGCCCAGGCTTACGTCATGGGGCAGTCGCCTCCCACTTGGAAGAGCTCCATGAGGTCGTAGAACTGGCCATGTATGTCGCCGCCTGCAAGCATGCGGGCAAGGAATGCGACGCTTCGACAAGGCTATACGCCAAAACAAGAGCCCCAACACAAATACTGCGACCTTAATGTCCGTGTATTTGCCCGGCATTGGTTAACAATCGGGAAAGCTGCCCTGTGTGCGAGCACCCTGTCTTGCGCGGGAAGTAACTACATGCCGCGCTACTCACACACGGTCACAGGTGCGTCGACGCGCTGCACGTTGCTCTCCTCTACAAGAATTTCTAGCGCCTTCTGGCAAAGAGTCTTCACATCCGACTCCTTCAGTGGCTCGCACTTCTTCAGCTGCTCAATCCACCGGTCCAGCTCTGACTGCCCCGCCATAGCGTCAGCCAGTAGCGGTCCCCGGTGGATTGAGTGCGGCCAGTGCTGCGGTGCCACTGGCACTGTGCACTAATCTCCTATGTCCCCGCCTAGGGGTAGTCGGCGCCTAGGCGCCGGTGCGCCCCGAAATAGTATCCAGCGTCAATTGCAGGTTGTAGATCAGAGATAAGAAACGGGAGAAAGGGCTACAGAGCCAACGGAACAGTCAAGCGGAACTGTCGGATTGTTACGGTCAAGTCTTTTAAGCTTTTGGTTCTTGTGTAAAAGATAACAGAAAGGCCAAATAATTATAACGTCTACGGCTGTAAATGGAGAAGGCGACTTGCCAAAGGGGTGCATGGGGGTGGCCAAGCACGGCACCATCTTCATCCTGGGAAATACGTGGGTATACGCCGCGTACATTTCTTACTTGCGCACCTATAAAACGTGGCTTTTTGCCCGCGTTCGTGAACAACGTTTCCTTCGGCTTACCATAGTTCACCAAGATGCTCGCTCAACAACGCCTAGGCGCCGCTCGGCAACCTGCCGCCTTCCGTGCGGGTGGGGTTATTAGATTCTTGAAAATCGATAGCTTCTGCGTAGCTCTATCGCGGTAAATATGTGGATACACGTGGCACTATGACGGCTGTGCTTGCACGCATGCAGGCAAGGTATACGCGCGACCGGTGCGGCGGACTGCCGTGAAGGTAAGCTTTCAATATAGTTATGCAGCATTAGGCAGCGCTGCGGTGGAATGGCATTTCATAGGGCCACCGGTCCTATCGTCCTCTTTTCTCTCAGGCTCGCGCGACCCTCAAGGTCATGATTAGCGGTGCGCCAGCTGCCGGCAAGGGCACGCAGTGCGCCAAGATCATCGAAAAGGTAAGCGGCTTTTAACGCCTGCGACCGTACCCTAAGTAACGCATACGATCGCATGTGTGCACAGTTTTGTCTAAAGCAATCCCTCTCACCTACTGCAGTACGGACTTGTCCACATCTCGGTTGGCGATATCCTGCGTGATGAGGTCAAGAACGGAACTGCCGCTGGCAAGAAGGCTAAGGACTTCATGGACCGCGGTGTGCTGGTGCCCGATGAGGTCGTGGTGGAGATGGTTAAGTCGCGCCTGGCCCAGGACGACGTGAAGCAAAACGGCTGGCTGCTGGACGGCTACCCTCGCAGCGCTTCGCAGGCGGAGGCCATCGAGAAGGAGGGCATCCGCCCGGACATCTTCCTGCTCATCCAGGTACGGGGCGGAGGCGGAGGGCTCGGGGGATCAGCATCACCCAGAGCCTGCGCACGGAACTGCATGCATGGAGCGGAGGTCTATGAGCAAGGAAAGAAGCTCTTCTTCTTACTGGCTACAGAAAAGCGAACATAACAAAAGCAGCTGCCATCCTGCCTGCCCTCCTCGTCCGCCTGCTCACTTCCTCCTCCTCTCTCCCCGCCTGCTCACCTCCAACCCTCCCCCACCCCAGGTCCCCGACGAGCTGCTTGTGGAGCGGGTGGTGGGTCGGCGGTTGGACCCCGTCACCGGCGCCATCTACCACCTCAAGTACAACCCGCCCCCGGCCGACATCGTGGGCCGCCTGGTGCAGCGCAGCGACGACACCGAGGAGAAGGTGGGGACGAAGGGGGGTAGCAAAGAAAGCTAGTCATTTGGGTGAGGGTGGTGAAGGGAAAAGGAGAGAGGGGAAAAGGAGTAAGGGAAGGAAGAAGCGAGGGAGGGACGGAGGTAGCGAGGGGAGATGGGCATTAGCCAGCCAGCTGTCTGGGGCAGGGGTCGCAAACTCGAGCTGCGCTTTCCGACACGGCTAAGGCTGCAGGCTAGAGCATAGGCAATCGATCTGGGTCACTAAACTTCATTTGTGATCTGGGTCAGAGAGGCAAGGGAGATCCCGGCTGGGGCACGGGGCTGGGGATGCGGACGGTACGTGGTCCGCCGCGAGCGCATTCAGGCAGCAGGGAGGAGTGGAGCAGCACCCGAGGACGACTCCGGGGCGGCTTCTGCAGTGGAGCCAGCCGGGGTCAGCTGGAGTGGAGCCAGCTGGAGTTGAGTCGGGCCAGCCGTGGAGACAGCTGTGTGTTCTGCAGCGACCCACCTGCAGCGACCACATGGGGCTCTCAGGGCCCTGGATGGCGGGTGGCCGGAGGAGGAGTCGCACGGTTGGCATGCCGCGCAAGGGCGACAGATCAGCAGGAATCAGCAGCAAGGAGTACGGTAGCCTCTACCAACACCACCCTCTGGCCTCACCTGGCCCCCGGCTGCCTACCCACCTGCTGCTCGCCAACCCTCCCTCCCTCCCCCCCTTCCTCCTTCCCGCTCGCAGTGCCGCGTGCGTGTGGCCACCCACAACGCCAACGTGGATGCCGTGGTGGGCTACTACACGGACTGCAAGGTCGACGTAAGTGACCCGCGGGTCGGGAAGGGAGGATGATGGGAGGGCCGCGCCCGGGACGCGGGGACAGGGGATGCCCATGCCCGGCAAAGGGGCAGAAGGGTGCCATTTGGGACGGGCTAGGATGGCCAGGCGGTGCGCGGGGCTTGGGAGAAGGCATGATGTGGCAGCAGCAGGGCAAGGTGGGCGGGGTGGCGAAAGAAGGAGGCCGGCCGCCAGTTGAGGCTCCAAGTTGCGCACTTGTTGCCTTGTCTGTTGTACTTCAAGCATCTGGGTCGCATGGGGGCGTCCCAGATGCTTGAACAGCTGCAAGCGTGCTGCGCTCCGTACCCTTGACCCACACGAGTTATACTGCCGACGCACCAACCCTGCCCTTCCCCCCACGCCCCATGCTGCTTCCTTCCCTACTTTTAACGTCCTACCCCATGCCTGCCCCGTGCCCTGCCATGGCCCCTCCCTACACCCCCACAGATCGACGGCACCCAGTCCATGGCGGAGGTTTTTGAGGCAATCGCCACCGCGCTGGACGCCGCGGTGGCCAGCAAGGACCCCCTGGAGCAGTTCTGCAAGGACTCGCCGGACGCTGATGAGTGCCGCGTGTACGACGATTAAATGATGCGCGCCGTACACGTTGATGTGTCGTACACGACAGCAACTGCGGTACGTGGCATGTGGAAATAGGCATTCGAAGCTGGAGTGTGGCTCGTGTTAATGAAACATCATGGCCGGCGTTGTCGTTTGACCGTTGACCACGGGCTTTCCATGCTAGGACTAGGACCGGGCTAGCAAGCGGATTGGGCCAGACGGGTGCGGTTGGGGCAGGGGAGGCCAACCGGTGGATAAGGGACGAGGCCCTGGAGGGAAGGGCGAAGCAGACGGCGCTGCAGCTGAAAAGGAGCGTCATATATGAATCCCGGTCAGGGGAGCATCCTTGCCGGGGCCGCTCGAACTGTGAGGGATGGCGTGCGTTCTCACGTGATCAGTTTTATGGATCTTTGGATATACAGACGCTTTGAAGGCAAGGGGCGTCCATGTTCGTGCTATGGAGCGTCTGGCCCTGTGATGTGGGGAAGTGCCGTGCCGAGGCACAACACGGGGCTTGATGAATTTGGAGGACGTTGAGGTAGTCAGTACGTGATATATGGGCGAATACTGCTGATACATGTGCATGTTGGTTTCGTTTAAGTCCTTGGCATACCTGGATCGCTGGATGTGGGTCGGCTGTGGGGTAGGGTTGAGGGATAAAACATCCGTACGAGAGCAGGGGTAGGTTTACGTGCCCATGTGGCACCCAGACTGTAACCGCTGCCATAGAAGCGTCCACACTCACAGAGCGCACGGTCGTTGGTGGCTCGCAGGGTGGCGTGTACCATCTGTCGAATGCTCACCAACTTAGCCCGGGCTACCGTCAACTAACGGACAAACCTCCCATCTGCCATTGCAACATTTAAGCTGAAGGTTGACAGCGCTTCCCCTTATTTAGGCTGTACATACCGCAAAGAAGGCTTCCTTTCACGTATCCACAGCACAATAGTACGGCATGTTGTGAGAATTAACTGGCAATCCATAGCAAAGCATAGCGTTCCTTATAGTCGCACTTGTAAAAGCACCCTACCTTCACAAGTTATTAACGATAGGCTTAAGCTTTTACAGTTGACTCTTTTACGAGCTGCGCCGGGACTGCCCCGGCCGCGCTGCCAGCCATGATTCCACCTCTTTCATCCCTTGTTAGATATGATAACCCTGTCTTAGTTAGCACTAGCAAGGACAAGGGAAAGGGCGCGAAGGGGACGCCTGGAAAGAAGGTTCGCATGCCAAGGTCTTCGAGGACCCTTGTGCAACCGCTGACTTCGGTTTTCCCGGACGACAGGGTGCTTTGCCACCAGTGGAACAAAAGCCTGGATTGACACAAACAGAGGATATCCTCAACTCTATCCTACCGCCTAGGTGCGAAGCCGCGCCATGTACGCTGCTCTTATGGCTTCGCCTGAGCCAATATCCCACGATTTTACAGGGAATGGACGGAGGATGGCCAGCTCTGGGTTCAATACGTTTCCAGCACTCCTGCGACGCGCTTGGATGTCATAAATTTGCAGGAGAAGCTAGACCAACAGCTGCAGCAGCGACAGGTGCGGTTCTATACGCTTTGACGATACCTACAAATACAGAGATAGTCACATGAGGAAAACCGCAGGCACGTGAAACGGGCATTTGCCCCATCCGCGAGGAGCTGTACGCACAGACGTTCGATGAGCTTATCCGGCAAGTCACCATCAACTGCGCCGAGCGCGGTCTCCTCCTACTGCGTGTGCGTGATGAAATGCGCATGACGATTGCAGCATACCAGGTATGTGTGCCAGGGGTCACCGCGATAGAGGGGTCACCCAGGTGGAGCTGCGTTGTCTACCCAGGAACTTGCCGTAACTAACCGCGTGACAAGCACCCACTGTCTTCTGGGCTTCCCAAAGGCTAACGGATATCCCCGAGGCGCCTGTCGCCTAGCCGGTTGGATAGCGCACGGCCACCTGCTCTGTTGTGCAGCCGTCATGAGCCGTCCTCACTCTCGGCCTCGCACCTCTCATTATCCCTTTGTAGACCCTGTACGAGAGCGCTGTGGCGTTCGGCATCCGGAAAGCGCTGCAGACGGAGCAGGGCAAGAGCGAGATGGAGTCGCGGATCACGCAGCTGGAGGCGGACGTGAAGGACCTGGAGCGCCAGGTACGGTGGGCCATGCGACTGGGGTTTTATAGGGGTTAGTTAGGTGCCTACCACCAAATACGAAGATGGAATGAAAGCTAGATGTAGGGCGAGGCAGTGGGGGCAGCACGGCGTGTGTGGTGCGGCCCACTTACCCGCATGGGGCGTAGCCTGTATATAGCCAGAGACGGGCGATCTGGGTTGGAGCTTTTGGATGCGGTTACTGGAGCTGGGGGAGTACGGTATGTATGCTTTGCTAGGGTAGGCAGGCTAGCGATGGGGGCTGTGTGGGTTCCCATGTGGATTAGTGTGCCGCGCTGTTCCGAGTGGGAGCAGGAGCACTGGCTCGCATGCCGCCTCCGTGTGTCACACCACTCGGCGCAGCACAGTGGATTGCCCATGGCCGCTTCACCAGTACCGGGGCTTAGGTTAACTGCACCTACATCGACCGCTAGCGCGACCAACGCTGCATGCGCACGCATCCGGTCCGACAGCACCCAAAGCCGTCGCTGCCTTCCCTAGGCGTATAGCTGCAGCTGCCGCCTATCCCCCAACCAAGCCCATGCTCCCACCCCAACTCCCTTTCCCCAACCTTCCCTCCGCCCCCCACAGGTCCAGGAGTGGAAGTTCAAGTGCGAGGCCATTGAGAAGCGCGAGAGCGAGCGGCGCGAGGTGGACGCCAAGAAGCACAAGGACGAGGTGGCCTACCTGGAGAACTACGCGAAGCAGCTCAAGCAGCAGCTGGAGACCTTCCTGGTGCCCGCCAAGAAGGGAGCGCCGGGCGCCCCGGCCACCGCCACGTAAGGAGGAGAGGGGCTGGAGTGGCTGCCGACTGCTGGTTCCTGTCGGGGAGTGTGCGGGGAGCCGCGCTGTCGTGCTGTGCGCTGTGGAGTGGAGCGGAGGAGGGAGTGGGCAACACGGCGGGGAGGCGGTGTGCTGGAGGCGGAGTAGGTGGAGGAAGAAAAGGACGGGACGGAAAAGGGTGTGGGGTGTGGCAGAACCGGGCGCATTTTGGGGTGCAGGAGGTGGGGTACAGGGAGGATATGTGAGCCATAGGAAGAAGGGGCGTTGATGCTCCCTTTTTCTCTGAAGATGGGGAGGCTGGATGACGCCCAAGGCTGTCTTTGCATGGGCTTGGGGGATGCGGTGGTTTACCGATTAGAGGTGCTGGTTGTGGTGATACTACCGGCATGTCTGGCTAGCAACAACATAATGACCGTGCATGCTGACGTGACACGTCTAAACTTATAACAAAGACTGGCGTCGTTTTTACCCCTTCACAACCATGTATCTGTTTTCTCGTGTGACCTTGGGTGGATCTGAGACGTGGCGCGCCCTATGTATGTACATGCCTGCGAGTGGGGAGAGCGCGTGCTTGCTACGACCGGCGATAACAATCCACGACACCGCTGTACAGACAACTAACTACCTGGCGCGTAAACTGACATGGTACATGTCAATGTAATGTATGCTGACGTGTGCATGTCTTTGCAAGCGCGCAAGGGGTATTCGGGGCTGATGTGGGTTATACATCGATCTTCATGTTGTCCAGGAGGCACACGCAAGGGAACAGTAGCAGCAACAACAAGGGAACACCATCCATTCATATAAAGGCTTGCGTGCATCTTTACCTGACGTACGAAAGCTGCCGTATTAGCAACTTGCTTTAAATGGCCTAATCTGGGCCATGGACACCCACGAAGCTGGGTTCCAAGCCTGTGCTGATTAGGGTATCTTCTCCGGATCGCGCGCGAAAGGGGTGTGGTTCACGGTTGAACCCATACAGCACGCATAACCTGCTAAATACAAAGCTGACTTTACCCAGATCCGGGATCAGCGCGGATAGCTCGTCCAAATCATGACGAGCTTCTTGCCAACTTACGCGCACCGGTATTATCAATCCCGGCGTCCAACATCACTTCCTGTGCAACCTTCCACCCAGGTGGCTTACCGTGGCAGCAACTGCCATTTATGCCATTGAATAGAGACGATTCTCACTTGCGTAAAGCCCCGTTCCACGAAACAACTGTTGCCGTACAACAGTCGTTGGAACGGCACAACAGCGGCATTACCGGTATCTCCTAACCGTTGTACCGTTCCGACAGCTCTGGAGGCGGCCGCTCCTCCATGATGTCCGGATTGCGAGCCAGGTGCTCCGCGATCGTCGTCCTCCTGTGTTAAAGGTATGAAAACGCACGGGGTTAACGCCCCGTGGGTCAGCTGCGCATCCTGAGGACTGTAATCCTCGCACATGGTGTACCTGCCAGCCAGTCCCGACCGGCCCGCTGCTCCTCTCACCCACCTGCAACACCGCACCCACCTGTACCCTCCCACCGTCAGCCCCACCCTCCCACCGTCAGCCCCACCCTCCCAACACTCACCTGTCCGCTAGGAAGGTCCCCTGCAGGAAAGCCTCCTCCGCCTGCGGCCCCAGCGCCCGGGCCGCCAGCACACAGTGACGCAGGTAAGTACGGCAGGGCAGTACATCATCCCGCCATACGCGGGTTATGCCGTACGGCGACCAGCGTCGAGCCCACTCGTCGGGCGGGCAGCGCAGCCGGCGGTAGTCGGCGTCCGTATTCCGCGCGCAGATAACCTTTGGGGAGACGAGGTTAAGGGGTGAGGAGGGGGGCCTACCGGTTACTGTGAGGTGGTGGAGAAGGAGGCGGAAAGCATCCACCATCCCTACCCACTATCCCTATCCACTGTCCTACGGAAAGTGGCTGTTGCGTCAACACCTTTAACCCCGAGCAATCCTTGACTCACTCACCGCTTTGCGTCCCACGGGTCTCCCTTCCATGTCAGTCGGCTCAACCGCCACAAACCGGAACTCGTGTTCCCGTGCTATGAATGCCGCCACGCTGGCGGGGGTGGCAGGTACCTCGAACAGCGAGACAACCACGGCCGCAGGAGTTGCTGCTGCTACCGCTGGTGTGGCCGCCTCCGCTGCCGCCACCGGCGCAGGCAGTCCCTCCGGAGCCCCCGCTGTGGCTTGCGCAACCAACACGCCCCATTGGGGTTGTTGCGATGTGGGTTCGCATCGCTCCAGGCTCAGGCTCGCTATCTCGGCCTGCAAGCAGCGGCCCCCGTGCGGTGGTGGGGGGGGGGCAGAGGGGCCGAGAGGGGGGGCGCATGCAATGCCTAACGAAGGGCTCCCAGGCCCCTATGCGCCAGCACCGTCGCCAGCACCAAGTAGGGGTGGTGTCACGCATCCCATACACACCGTGTCTGGTCTCGCAATGCCACGTGCGAAGAACACGTCGGCTGTATGCGCAAACACACGGCGCCAGCCGTGGACCTGGGGGGAGGGGGGGCGTGTGTGGGGAAGAGGGAGGCTGGGTGAGGAGGAGGGAAGGTGGGGAGGAGCGAGAGGCGAGCACTGCGTTAACCTGCGAGGTGGGGATGGTGACGTCACCAGAATTGGCTTGCAGTCACGTCAAGCCATGCGTACATAACCCCATTGCAATCCATCCCATCCGTCCCATGCTGTAGCCCCGCACAGGCCCTTCAACCCCGCACATGCCTACCTTGCCCAGTCGAAAGTCCGTGAGGTTGGGGAAGGTGTAGCGAGCGCTTCGCTCTGGTGTTGATGGTGGCATGGTAAGCATGTGGTAGGAGGAGGGGGCGATGGAGATGTTGGCTTGGTATCAGGGTCGTTGGGAAGGAGGAACGTCCGTGTTAAAAGCACCTTACCAGAAAGCAAGCTGCCGAACCCGGCAACAGTCATCGGCCCGTCTTCGCTCTGCACGCATGTGGTAGGCGCTTGGGGTGTAAACTTCGGGAGCAGGCAGCAGCCATGTTGTGAGGGGCGGTCGGTTGGAAGAGCGTAACCATTGAAGTGATGCCGACCCCCGCGCCAAGGAGCAGCCGTATGCACTCACCGCAAGCCCCGTAAAGCTGTCATCCAGCTCGTCTTCGTAGACAAGCTCAAGCTGGTCGCCAGCAGCACCCATGGCTCCGTCTTTCGCAGCTGTCTTTGCTGCAACTCTGTTTGATGAATTGTGGTAATAGTTCTTGTTAGGCAATCAAGAGTACTAGTGCAGAACGAAATCGCGTGTTGGGCTTCGCTTGCTTTAATAACGACGTGCAAAACCGGGGGGTATCTTTGCGACAAGACGCTTTCATGCGCATATGGTTGCTCAGCGAACATGGGAGCGCCATGGTGTTGTTAAACAGCCTATGGCTTAGCTCATAGTGCCGAGCCAGGGCTTGCCTAACGCACGCTCCAAAACTTCGCCATAATAACCTATAAAGTCGCTGGCCTGCAGTGGAAAAGCAAAATGTAGTTGAACTGTATTTGTATGAAACGGTATTATTAAGCGTTTTCCAACATGGTCGCGACGCAGTGTCCCGAGGGACGCCTCAGCCAACCGCTTGCATGATCTCACAGTTTACTCGCCTCTCATGTGTTCTTCCAATTTGAATCCGCTACCAATACTTTACAGAAGAAAGCAGCGCTGCTCTAAACCCTCCTCCCCTGCGCCCAACGCTTCGTTATCATTGCTTGCTTGCACGCCTCGCCATTTGCTCCATAGCTCAACGCAACATATGAACCAAGCCTACTGCTAATTCAAGCATTTCCCAACGTGCATTGTGTATGAGAGCTGTCGCTGTATACCGGAAGCAGCAGCAATGCCATTTTGTGCATTTCCTGACGCAGGCATTATTAGCCCAACAGCGTTGCGGCGGGACATCAATCTCATCCTGTGAAGCCTTGATACCTTAACCAGTGGGAGCTAAGTGGGCACATTGGTACATCGCACCGTAGCGGACCAGAGAGCAGCCGGCGCACCCGGGGCATACGACTCCCCATACGCATGGCCGGCAGAGAAGAGCCGAGAAGGGGCCACAACGCATGCCGCTCCCGCTACTGCTGCTGCGGTGGTTGCGCCAGCTGCGTCAGCTGTGCGTTCCGTCTCATGTTGACTAGCTGCGGGCGCTTCCTGGAGAAGCGCTCGTGTGTTTTCAGCAGCCAGCTGCCTAGTGCTCCTGCGGCGGTGGCAGCGGCGGGGGTTCCTAGGGCTGCCCGGTGCAGTGGGTGGCAGTGGAGAGCAGTGCTAGCGCTCGGAACATGTGCGGTAGGTGTGGTAGGTTGCATCTTGCATGAAGCGAGAAAGGTGACGCAGGCGGTCCCTTAGCTCCCGACGGCTGAGAGCTGGTGACCCACGTTACTTCCGTTTCGGTTCCGTTAAAGAACGCCTGCAGTGTTCACCAACGCATGGTAGTACGGTATGAGTGCGCTCTGAGAGTAACCAGTCTCAAGACCGAGAGGAGCCCATCCTGTCCATGTAGAATTTAACGTGCCGGCTTTATCCGCGCAGGTCCTTGTGCTCTTCTCCGTACTTGCAGCCCCAAACTGGACCCAACAGACTGCGTACGATAGGAAACCACACCGCGTACGGCCAGCTGAGGCCGCTGCAACAGCAAGGCTTTCAAATAACGGCGGGCAGGAAGGTGCCGTACCGGACATGGTCGTACGGCAATCGTTTACAATCAGCAGCGACAACGGCAGCAGTAGCGGAAGCGGAGGTGGCGGGTTCAATGACAGCGGAGAAGGACGTGTAGGAGGAGAAGGAGTCCTTGGGAATGCCAGAGTGGACAAGGGTGATAGCAGTCGGGTCGCTGCCGGGATCTCTATCAGCAATGAGCAGAAGGAAGAAGGCAGGGAGGAGGTCGTCGCCCGTCGCGGCGTGAGCGTTACGTCGTCACGCACCACTAATACACTGCCGTCCTGTGAGGAACCGTTGTACGGTGTACCCGTACGGCCCGAGGGATCGTCGGAACATCCGTACTTGCGTCCCGTACCGGACCCAGAGATGGCTCTGTACAGGTGATGAGTGCGTTTAGGGGTGGGGAAGGACGGGGCTGGGGAATGGCGGTTGGGGCCGTGAATTCAGGAGCGACTGGATCTGGGCCTCCAGGGTGGGTATCGTGCTTGCTGTGTAACACACCTCCGCCAAACACACACACACATACACGCACAGTCCAGTAGACTCTCCTACTTGCGGCCAGTTTTCTTGACGCGTTGGTATGCGGTTCGCGGTACCGGTATCACCCTGTCTTGCAGGCGCCGAGTGGAGGGCTACTTGGCCTCGCCCGCTTTCCGCGCGCGCATACGGCAGCTGCAAGCGCTTGACAGATGTACGGCGCGCAGAACTGATGCTAGCACCAGCACCGGCGGTGGCAGTGACGGCGGCCGTGACGGCGGTGGTGGGGCTGTCGAGGCGGGTTGTGCCCCCGAGGGCATCCTCATCAGCGCCGGGGGGCCCCGGCTGCTGACGAATCTGGTGGTACTGCTGCGGGTGTGTACGGCAGGGGTACGGTAGGCTATGGGTAAAATGCCAAGGAGGAGGGAGAGCAGGGAGGGAGGGGGGTCTAGGGTGTGTGTAGCGTGTGTTTGGGAGATGCACGATGTAGCTGCATCGCTCAAATTGGACACCGCTTTCCCATCAGATACCCGATTCCAACTCCTTTTTGGCCTCCCATGAGCTACGGTCTGGGTCAGTGTTTCCACAGCTCAGTTAATCTATAACCCCCATGAGCCCCGCGCAGGTCCTCAGGCACCACCTCAACTGCACGCTGCCAGTGGAGGTGGCCTGGGCGGGACCGGAGGAGCTGGGGGGCGGTAGCGGCAACACTGGCAGCAGGGACAGCAGTAACAGCAGTACCCTCTCAGGCAGTAGCGGTAACAGCAGTGACGCCGCCTCCAAGGATGATGATGGGGATGCAGGGGCAGAGGAAGAGGAAAAGGAGCAGCAGCCCTTCATTTCCAAACTTCGCGCAGCAGGCTTAGGACCTGTGTACGGATTGGATCTCAGTCGAATGCCGTACCCGGAACACCACCGCAGACCTCCCAAAATCACTCACTGGGGCGCCAAGGTATTTGCGCTGCTCGCCTCCTCACGGTTCCGCCGAGTGCTGCTGCTGGATGCGGACATCCTGCCGCTGGCCGACCCGCGGGTCACCCTGCTGCCGCTGCTGCTGCAGAGGCCCCTGGAGCTCCAGCAGCAGGGGGGAGACGAGCATGCAAACCCCATGCAACCAATTGGGGAGCATGAACAATCTCAGGGCCTAAGCAGCAATGGCAGCAGCAGGAGCAGCAGCAGCAGTGGTGCGGCGGCAGTGGGGCGGCACGTGCGTGGAGTGGTGGTGTGGCCGGATGCTTGGCGGGGCTGGGCGGGCGAGGGAGCCTACCGGGAACTGGGATTGGACCCGCGGGCAGCTCGGGTAAGGGGTTTGGGTGGGTGGGCGGTTGGGTAGTCGATTGGGCGGTTGGTTTGGTTGGTTTGGTTGGTTTGGTTGGTTGGTTGGGTGGTTGGGGAGAGGGTGTCATCCGTGTCATGCTGCTAGCCCTATGATGGGGATGACGGTGTCAAGGGAAGAGCTTACCGTAATTCAATACTTACCTTCTAAATCACTCATGAAAGTCGTATACACACGCGCATGGCCTGCTGCACAGGCCGCCCTCAACCTGCTTCCGAGCCCCGCAACCGCGGAGGCAGCAGCGGCAGCAGTCGGTGGCTATCCAGGCAGCGATGGTGGCAGTGGCGGCAGCAGGAAAGATGACGCTACAGCTGGAGGCGATGATGGTGCCACTCCTGGACGCAGCGGGTTTCGCTGGCCTCGACGGGATGCGGAGAGCGGTGCCGTACTGATCGACCGGGCAGCGCATGCAGATGTGCTGGAGTACCTCTGGTGGGGGTGATTGGGGGGCAGGGTTACTACCCCTTTCGTGAGTGGGGGGATGGGAGCAGGATGCCGGTGGGATGACAGCGGGGGCGGCTTTCCTAACCTGTAAGCTTCCCAACCAACCCTTCCCCGACCCTCGCGCACGACCCCAGGTGGATAAACTCCTTCGGCGACCGCCTGTACCACCGGCTGCTGCACGGCGACAAGGACACCTTCGCGGCCGCATTCGCGGTGGCGGGGAAGGCGCACTGCTACTGGCAGGTTGCCACACCGCCCGGTACGAGGGGGGCTGGGGTTGAGCGTGCGTGGGGGTGACAGGAGGGAGAAGGGGGGTGAGATAGGACATAGGACATACCGGTAGATAGGAGGAGGAGCTGCCCTCTTTGTACCGTATTTGCGCACTCGCTGCATGACAAGCATGCCCAGGGTTCCCCTTGGTTAGGCTATTCTTGTGTTAGGCTACTCTTTGTGCTGCGTGCTGCAGTCCGAAGGTCCCGAGCTCCCCGCGACTTACCCGTGATACCGATACCGGTACCCGCGGTCGCCACACGGTACCCGGCCCACAGGGGGAGCCTTCCAATGGGGTCGGAACGCGCTGGAGGTGAAGGCCCCGCTGCCTGCCCCTGCACCGCCTCCTGCTGCTGCTGCTGCTGCATCCTCTCCTCCTGCACCTGCTCCTCCTCCTCCTGCATTCGCCCCTCCTCCGTCCCCCACTCACGGCTGGCAGCTAGTGGGATTCACACAGCACCATCCCACCACCGGTCAGCCGCTGCTGCTGCACCGAACCATGAACAAGTGGGCCCCGCTGAAGCTATCGCGAACAGTCGCAGCAACCCCAGCAGCGGCAGCAGCAACAGCAGCAGCAACCCCTCCAACAGCAGCAGCAACTCCCGAAGCAGCAACAACAGCAGCAGCAGCAGGGGGAGGCCCTCCCTTGCAGCTGGCTTCTGCTGCTGTTGCTGCTGCCGCAGTGGCGGGTGGGATGGAGGGCCGCCGGGCGGCAGTGGCAGCAGCGGAGCGAGGTTGGCCGCTGCAGGTGCTGACGGGGCCGCTACCCACCCGGTGAGATATGAGATGACCCAGATGAGCTGTGAGAGAAAGAGGTGTCTGTGTGACGGAGGTGTGTTTTAAGGGCCCGTTTGCTAGGACTCCATGGGTGGGATTGTAGTAAATAAAGCGGCGCCCCTACCCCGTACATCATGCTTTCCTTTCAGCACGCCCTCCCTCCCTCCCGTGCCCCCATACATCAGCTGGTGTGAGTACTACCTGGCGCATGACAGCAGGGGCCCCACGAAGGTAAGGAGCAGGAGGGGGAGGTTTCCTTAGCCGGGTAAGGGCGTGTCCGGTTTCAGGGTGTCGGGGTTAAGGCGACCGGGGGCAGGGTGTTGGGGCTAGGCTGCTGGGCTCTGAAGCTGCCCCAAACACTGTAGCGCTGCCAGGCAACCGCACACGAACAACCGGTTACCGTATTGAGTATTGCCAGCAAAGATGTGTAGGCTCAACTCGCTGTCCTTTACTGCTGCCCCGCCGCCTATTACCTGTACCGTTATGTGCTGCACAGGGCGTGTGGTGGGAGCACGTGGTCCCTAAGAGCGCCCTACGTCTGGTACCTCACCCCGCCTGCGTTGCTGCTGTCACTGCTGCGCTGCCCAACTCTGATCCGGTACTCACCGCCTCCACACTTGCCGCCTCAGCATCTCCACCCACAGCAGCAGCAGCTCCTCCGTACGGCTCCGTACTGAGGAGGTGGCTGCAGCCCCCGGGATGCAGCCCCTGGAGCTACAGCCAGCTCCTTGGAGGCGCCTTCACCGGGGGGCTCCCAACCGCCCGCAGCACTGCAGCAGCAGCCCTGCATGCAGCTTGTGCGCCTGCACTACGAGAGGCAATGAGCCGTGCGGCCGAACGTGCAGGAATAGGATCCGGGATCAAAAACCGTACGGGAGCGGTTGCCGTGCATCGTACAGGCTTGCCGTACAATACAACGACAATGACTGTGGCAGCAGCTGCAGCAGCAGCAGCGGCTCTAGGGCCCCCATGGCGGCTGGGAGACAGGCGCTTAGCTGCCGCACTGGTGCGGGCTCTTCTCACATCAGCGCCAGGTTCGCCGACACTGTCACCACCACCATTTCCATCACTCTTGTCAGCAGCAGCAGCACCTTTGGGATTTGGGGCAGGTCCGCCACCCAGCAGAAGCCGTCTACCCAGCTGGCCCTCCCTGCATGCAGCGCTGTTCCGGCAAGGTATGACAGAAGACCTCCTGGAAGAGCCGTACACGCCTGGCTTGCCGTACCCGCCTCCGTCATTACAAAGGGGCAATAGCGGCGCTGGCACCAGTACAGGCGCAGTTACAGGCGGGGGCGGAGATGAATGGGGTGGCCGCTGGCCGCCGCCGCCACCACCTCTGCTGGGTCTGGCGGTATGCGTGGCCACACCTGTGGGTGCAGAGGTCAGCACGCACAGCGCGGAGAGCCGTTGCGGCCCTGTTGTTAACAAGCAGGAGAAGAGCGCTGTCATCGCCGTCCAAGTGGGGGATAAGAGTGCTGGCACGGCACAGGGTACGGCACAGGGCGGGGTAGAGCAGGAGTTGCTGGGTCATGGTGAGCCGTTGGGATGGCGGCGGTTGATATGGTTGCCGGCTGGATCAGCTCATTTGCAGCGGCCCAGTAGGAGGCCCCCAGGCACCCGGGTTGTGAAGGTACCCTCTGCCTTTGCAGCCCGCACTGCTGGGGGTGGCGTGGCGGGTGTGGAGTCAGCTGCGGGAGGTACGGCGGTGGCGGTGGATGATGCGGCCTTGGCGGTGATGGCGGCGGCGTACCAGGAACATGAATGGGCGCTGGAGGCGGCGGCCAGTGGGCAGTGGCCGGAGCTGGTGCAATGGGAGTGATGTGCGAGCCTGGCTCACACATGCGTCGGTGTACTGTAGCTGAAACCGCACGTTAGGGGAATGGAATGGAATTGTGGGTGGATGGGACACCAGCGGGCAATGTTGCTGGGCCTTGTGCTATTAGGTGGTGTGATTGGGGACCTGCCGTCAGGTGTAGGGGCGTTGGAGTAAAGGCGAGACGTTGATTAACAACAGCAGCCATGATTGCTTGAGAGCGCCGCAGCCCTCCACGTGGGAGAGCCATAGCATGTCGAAAACTGCACGCCTGCGTGGCCTGGCCTGGTACTGCGGTCCCAACACCGCCACCACTACGACCACCCGCTTGGTGTGTCCTGACTCCCGAGCCGCGACACGCAGTACCGGTACTACTACATCGCTCTCAGCAACTAACCCAGATACGGTACTCGGCAGCAACCAACCCGGCGCACACCCTGTTATCCACCCCACTGAGATTCTCATGCAAAATGCAACCCATGCAGCATCGTTCGTTAATGTAACAGCATCGTTCATTACCAGCTATACACACCCGAATACAAGCCCATGACGACGTCCGGCACACATTTCCGCAACCAAGCTGCGTTCCTCGTCCTGGCTGTCCGCCACTAAGAATCCTCCTAGCGTCCGAACGCATCACAATGTCCAGCGTCGTTGTGCGGTACGCTAATACTGGCCCGCTACTCATCAACATCCCCCGTCCTACTGGATACGGGCTGGTTTGCATTCCTGCGAACACACGCACGCATGCCGACGACACGCTAAACGGAATTATACCCTATGCAGAAAGGCTACACGCACAGCTACGCAAAGCAGCCTTACTCCTCGACCTACACGCTCTGCAACGCACCACCTAACACCGTGGTAGCAACACACGGCAACACACCCACAACAACACTTCTCCATACACGAGCACACGGTCACGCACCGCTACAACAGCCAACACACACTACATCCCCACCTCCCACATGGACCTCTAAATCATCATATCCAGCTCGTGTCGTGCATAGGTGTTGCCGCCTCCCGCGCCGCCCCCGCCGTTCTCCTCGTCCGGCATGTCTGGGAAGCAGGCCACCAGCGCATCCTGCGCGCCGATGTACAGGTTGTTGTACAGCTTCCAGTACACCTGCCGTACCTTGCGAGCCGGGTGCCACAGCCCCTGCAGCACGTAGTGCAGCACCAGGCAGGGACCCAGAGCCACGCGGCAGCCGTCGATCGCAAAACCCACAGCCTGAGGAGGGATGGGGGGAGAGGTGGGAGGGACAAGGCAACGGTGAATTGTGTTGTAAGCTTGCAACGGCTTGGCATCAGGCACTACAGCGCATCACACCTGCATCACGTAACCATCAGCAGTTGCGAACAGACACGACTGCCGTTGTCCAACTGTTTGAACCAGCCACCACACGGCTTCAACGCATCCCCTGGCCCCAGCACCACCCAACGCACCCCCCCTTTCTCAACACCAACGCACCCCATCCCACCTCAACCCACCTCACCCCAACCTCCCGCTCACCTGCACCACATGCGGCGACACCTCGAATATGTTGGGCCACACGTAGTTGAGCAGGTGCACCAGCGGCGCCTCGCAGCCCAGCCCCGCCACCCCCAGGCTCATGTGCCCCACCACGCTGGCGGCCGTCTGCCGGTGCACCAGGTCGCGGTCCATCAGCGCGTCCTCAAGCAGCGGCGTCACGGCGTTGATGTAGTCCTTGCCCATCTCGCCAATGTACTCAAACATGAAAGACAGGGCCTGGGGGTGGGGGCGGGTGGGGCGGGTTAGGGCAGATTAGGGGTTGATAAGGGATGTTGAGGGGTGCTGAACTGCTCATGGTTGGCTTCTCTAGCGGTATTCCTTGTGTTTTCGACCCCAGAACAGAACAGCGATACGCTGCAGGCGGCCCGGTTAGGGTCATGCACTCCCAAGCATGCATGCATGCGGCTCCCGCGCACTGCCTGTGTGCCTGTTGCCCCTTCACCACTGCCCCTCCTCCCCCCAATTCCTTCCCTCCCCCCCCCCTCCCTTCCCGCCGCACCTTGAGCACTCCGTTCTGCACGTTGAGCTCGGGTGTGCGGTACTCGTTCATGAGCGCCGGCAGCACGGTGAAGGGCTGGCAGGACTCCGCCACGATGGCGATGGCGACGGTGGTGCACACGCGGTTCTGGCGCTCCTGCACCTTCAGGTTGTTCAGCAGCGTCACCAACACGTCCTGGGGGGAGGGAGGGGAGGAGAGAGGCGTTGGGGGTGGGAAGTGTTGACTCCTTCCGCCATAAGGGCTTTCACACGCCCTCTTCCCCCCAAAGGATGGAAGGAAGTTAGGAAGGCGTTCCATTTTCCACACCACAGTCCACACCACAGCACCATGGCATCCCCGCGCCCTCCCCTCTCCTTCAACCTCCCGTACCCACCTGCGGTCCGATGGCCTTGGCGATGTAGCCAAACGTGTTGACCGTGGCTCGCCGAATCGCCTTCTTGTGCGCCTTGAGCATGTCCAGCAGCTCAAAGCAGATGCGCATCCACTCGCGAGCCGGCACGTACTCGTGTCCTCGGTCCGCGATGCGCCCCACCAGGTCGATCACGTTCTCCTGCACCTTCTCGTGCCGGTTCTTGAGCACGGGCGTGAGGCGGGGAAGCAGCTCCTTGATGGGCGGCGTCATGCGCGTCATGCCGATCACGTTGACGATGGCCTTCAGGGCGCCCAGGATGGAGCCCAACACCTCGGGGTACTCCTCACCCAGGTACTCGTACAGCACCACACCTGGGGGGGGCAGCGGAGGGGGCCGCGGAGGAGGGGAGGAGGTTAGGTTGATAGTGTTAAGAAACATGTCGTCCTTTAACCGTTTTCAACCGCCTTGTTGCCGGATAAAAACACACATCCTAGTTCGCCTTCCCATTCAAGTCCGGCAGGCAAAACCCACCAACCTTCCCCCATCCTCCTCCCCTATCCAGCCCCACCCTCCTCCCCTATCCAGCCCCAGCCCCCCCCTCCCCCCCCCCGCACCCACCCAGGTGTCCCAGCAGCCCCTCCTCGTCGCACTGCTTCATGACGGGTGCGATGCGCGCAATCAGGTCGGCCGCCTGCTGCCGGATCTTGGCGCTCTTGTTGTTGAGGCGCCACTTGATGGTGCCGCAGATCTGCGGCAGGTAGGGCCGCGCGCGCTTGCCCAGCCCGTTCACCGCCGTGCCGAAGCCGTTGAGCATGACGGGGGAGTCGTCGGCAACCTGAGGGGAGGTGGAGGAGGGGTGGGGGGGGGGGGGCGAGGAATGAAGGGTCGGGAATAAAACGATGACGAGTTGTTGCAAGCGTCCAACCATCCGAACCGCTTCCCGACCCGCCAACCCCAGCCCTTTCCTTCCCCCGTCTTGGCTTGAATAACTCTTTATTTGGATTCGGCAGGCTAGTTGGCTTCGCCCCTCCCCTAATGGAGGAGGGGGTTATGGGAAAGCCAGGCTAACCAGACCCTCCTCCCTCCTCCCACCCCTTCTCCCTCTCCCCACCTGCTCCTGGAAGGCGTACAGGATGCCGTCGATGAGCAGCTCCTCCAGCCGCGCGTCAATGTCCGCCGCGCCCAGCTCGCTGATCACCTTGTCGATGGTCTCCATCACCATGCGGCGGTACGGCTCGCTCTCGTCCTTCAGGTCCTCCACCACGCGGGACACGATGTCGGAGCAGCCAACCTAGGGGTGTGGGAGGAGGGGTGAGGGAGGAGGGGTGAGGGAGGGGGCTAGGTATGGTCTTTTCCTATCATGCTTCGAGAAGGGAATGGGGCTTTCCCCTTGGGAATGATGACCCAAGCTCCTTGTCCTTTTCGTGGCTGTTCATCAGGTTTTTTCGCCGCCTGGAAAAAGCAGGCCAAAATCTCCATGCCGAAATTCCCCCCCCGCCAGCTCTAACAGCCTCACCCTCTTGCAGGGCGCTTCCCTACCTCTTCCGTACACCCCCCGCCCCCTGTCCTATCGTCCTACCTTGTTCGCCAGCGCCACCGTGGTCTCCACCAGCGCCTTGTAGTTCCGCCGGTCCAGCGCCATGCGCCGGTTCCAAAAGGCCTTGAAGAAGTCGGGCAGGATCTCGGAACGGATGTAGTCGGGCTCCACGCCCTCCGTGCCCACACACTGCTTCACCACCTTGAGCACGATCTTCTTCATCTCCTCGTCGGGCGTGTTGAACTCGCGGCGCAGCACCACCATCACCTCGCGCGTGTAGTAGAAGGCGTGCTCCGCGTCCATGAGGGGGATGATGTGGCCGATGGCCTTCAGGAAGGCGGCCAGGACCTGGGGGGGGAGGGGAAGGAAGGGATAAGCGGTCTGGTTGTATATACAAAGCAGCAACAGCAACAGGAACAGCGACAAACGCAAACCGCCCCACGCACACATGCTACATCGTGGAGGAGCCTACATGTCACAGTGTTAGTGCCTCTCTCCTTTCCTTTCCCTGGCCCCCCCCTATGGTTTGCTCAGTATGTCCAATCCTCCCCCTACCCCTACCTTGCCCCTCAGCGAGCGGATGCCCCTCCACAGCGGCTCCAGCACATCATCGAAGGACTCGATGCCGTACGGCGTGGAGGCCTCCGCCAGGGCCGCCAGGCAGAGGGCGGTAATGGTCTTCACCTTCTGGTTCTCGTCCTGGAGGAAGAGGGAGGGGGCCGAGGAGGGGGTAAAAACATAATGAGACACTGACGAAGCAACTGACGAGGAAGGGGGGGGGAGGCGTTAGGGAGGTCCGATAAGAGAGGTGAAAAGTGCGTTTCCTTACTTTTCCTTACTCTGCACCCCTGATACTCCCAATACTGGATGTACACTCCACCTGAACGTTCATCAGCCCCTTGCCAACCATTCTTCCAACTCTCATACACAATTGCCTTCCTCACCAGGCATCAGGCATCATCCCCTCCTCCACCCTCCTCCCGTTCCCCTCTCCTCCCAATCCCCATCCCTCCCCGCCCTCCTTCCCCCCACCTTGAGTCCGTGCTTGACGATGTCCACCATGGAGCGCAGGTGGGGTAGCACCGCACAGCCCATCAGGATGGCGATCTGGATAAGGGGGGAGGGGGGGGAAGAGAGGGAGGGGTGTAGGGGTGAGGGCTAGATGTTTCAGCAAACACAGACACGCCGCATGACGTAGGAAATGGCAGCATTGTAGGATATGACAGGAATATGAGAGGATTGGTAGACAGGAGCAGTGCGCGTCTCACTTTCTCCAAGCAAGCGTGCGAGTACGGCAGCCCCACCTGCTGCACCTCCGCTCCCCCCTGCCCGGACCCCCACCTGCTGCACGATCTTGATGCCCGTGTGCCGCGCCTGCCAGCTCTTCTTGCTCAGACACACGGCCTGTGAGGGGCGGGGCGGGGCGGGGAGGGAAAAAGAAATTCCAAAGTGTGGTGTGATAAGTGGGGAGGGAGGGAGGGAGGGGCAGTCAGGCAGCAGCCAGGGATCCACACACACAGGGATCCTATATAGGAGCATGCACGGTGGCGCCGCCGCCTCGGTGCAGGGCAAACTATGCAGCATGCCACGCTGTGAAGGTTTCATACCTCAGCAGCCCCTCGCCGTTCAACCCAAACACCCTGCGCTCACGCGTTCAGCAACCCTTGTCCCTGCCTGATACGTACAGGGTGGTAGGCCTAGCAGCGCCGCTCTGTACCCGCTCCCCCCCCCCGGCCCTGATTATGTACCCCTCCCCAACCGGGATGCATGACTCCATTTGCTTCACATCTCACTCATGCCACCCCCTCCTCCACACACCTTGAGGAAGGGCAGCAGCGCCGGGATGCCCAGCGCCGACGCCACCACACTGAACGCGCGCGCCGTGGTGTTGCGCACGTACTCGTCGATGTTGTCAATGTCGGGTCGCATGGCGGCAATCATCTGCGCCAGCCCCGCGGCCTTGGAGAGGTTGGCGATGATCTCGCGCCCCTCCACGCGCGCGTAGTAGTCCTCGTCGATCAGCAGCGGCTCGATGACCACCAGGATCTTGTGCACGTAGGGCCGCACCAGCTCGTCCAGCTTGTACAGGATCCTGGGGGGGAGGAGGGGAGGGGGGGGGAGAGAGGGAGTCGAATGGGGTAAAGAAGGAGGAGAGGGAGGAAGAAGGGAGGTCCAGCTCGTCAATCCGCGTGTCACTCCCGGTCCCTGTATGTCACCTCACGGTGCTGTGTGTCTTCACCGCAGCAGCAGCATAGCTACCAACACCCCCACCCCCAGCCCAGCCCCCGATCACAAGGGTTGTAACTTGAGGAGGCTCCATTTCACCCCCACCCCCCAGCAAGGGGTCAACAACTCCGATCCTCATGGTCACATTCACGGTGCCCCTAAGTTACACCCCACCCCCTTCAACCCACCCAAAGCAACCCATGTTGACGCCTTATCCCTCAGTCAGTTAGTTGTTTCCTCTTTACCCACCCAAAGCACGGTTTCTCCCTCCTCTCAACCCCCCTCACCTGTCGATCACCTTGACCAGCAGGTGCCGCTCCTGGTCCTCCAGGTGGCTCTGCATCAGCAGCGGCAGGATGGCGTTGAACAGCGGACCCGCGCCCAGCTCGCGAGCCTTGTCGGTAAGGGTCCTGCGGGGGAGGGGGGAGCGTCAGGGAGGAGGGGGTCAGAGACCAAATCAGAGCCACCAGACAAAGTGAGGGTTAGCGGGGGGGAGGGGAGAGAGGGGAGGGAAGGGGACGCACGAAGTAAAGCCCGATGTCGCTCACGCGGATCTCCCCGACCACTCGACAACACAAACACAGGACAGCACAGCTGGCGAGGGAGCGCTGCATCACTCATGCTCTCCCTCTTTCTCGCCTCCACTGCGCATGTGTGTTTCATGCACCCCCCCCCGCATTCCCCATCCCCCCGCCACCCCCAGCCTCACTACCTTCCCCACCCTGCATCAGCAAAGCATCCCCACCGCTCCTCAATACCCCGCCCCAGCCTCCTCACCTCAGCGCGCTCTTCCTCTGCGGCGGCGTGCCGTTCTTAACCTTGAGCAGCAGCTTCATGATCTTGCGCTCCTTGGCCTCCTCAGCGGACAACTCCGCCTCGTCAACGTCCTGGGGCGGAGGGGGAAAGAAGATCACCCAATGTATTGAGTGAGCATGAGGGACAGGGCCGGCAGAAGTGCGCTCAGCGAAATGCGAGCTAGGCGGGCTATGTGCTACGTGTTTCCTTTGGTGCCGTCCCCACCCGCCTTCCCTCAACGGTTTCCCCTCTACACACGCCTCCCCATGCCAACCCCTCGTCTTCGCCCCTTGCCGTCCTCCACAACCCAGCCTTCCGACCCCGTGAGTTTTCCTCTTTGCCCCCCCTCTCCACCCGCCCCACTCCCCACCTGCAGCAGCTTCCCAAACATGGCCATGTCCTCGGGCTTCATCTCCGGCAGCCCCTCGGGAGCCACCGGCAGGTCGGCCTTCAGCGCGAGGTTCTCCTGGGGAGAGGGGGGGTGCGGGCGGGCGGGCGATCAGGTATAGGGTCACGACAGGGAAAAGGGAGTTTGAGTAACCAGCCCAAGGGAGAACACGGTGAAGGTGCAAGGGGGGAAAGAATCGGTTCATTCTTGGGAAGCTGTAGGGATAGTATACAGGTCAACAACAAGGCCTCCCCAACCCAGTGGACCCCTCTGAAGCTGCACTACCGTCCACGCTTTCCTGACCCTCCGCAACCCACTTATCCACCCCCCGCTTCCTCACCTCCGGCATCGCGTACAGCGGTGTGCCGCCCACCATCGGTGTCGGCGTCGCCATGAGCTTCCGGGCGGGGTCAATCACCGGCTTGTACCCGGGCGGCGGCGCCAGCACCTTGTACCCGTCCTTCTCCCCCGGCAGCATGGCGTCCAGCTCCTCATCGGACAGGGGGCGGTTGCGCTCCCACATCTCCCGCTGCAGCCGCATCTCCTGGTAGGCCTCCGGCGTCAGCGGCACCCCGCCCGCGGCTGCGCCGCCGAGAGCGGAGAGGGAGGGGGTCTCCATGCCGAGCATGGGGGTGGCGCCGGCGGCGCCGATGGCGGGTGTGGGTGCGGAGAAGAAAGAGGGGGTGACACCCGGGGCGAGGGCGGGTGTAGCGCCGGCGCCCAGGGCAGGGGTTTGGTCCCAGCGGGAGCGCTTGGCGGCTGCGCCGGCGGCGGGGGTTTCGCCACCCCAGCTGCCCGCAGGCGTTTCGCCGGGCTGCGTGCGCGGGCAGGGGTTGGATAGGAGGAAGCGGTTAGCAGGCAAACAACCTCTCACGAAGCTGCGAAGAGCAAGAGGTAGGGCAGTATGGGCCGACAGACGTACCAAGCTGAGACCTAACAAGGCACTTTACAACGAACCTCATATCGCCCGCTTACCCTTGCGGGTGTCGGGTCGTCCCATCGGTTGCGTCGCGGCGTGGGCCCCGCCTTGCCGGCCCCCGGCGTGGCGTCATCCCATCTCCCCGCTGCTGGCGTCGCGTCCGCACCTCCCAGTCCAGGGGTGGCATCCCAGCGGTTGGCTGCCGGGGTCGCCTCGGTGAGGCCGACTCCAGGGGTGGCGTCCCAGCGGTTGCCCAGGCCCGGGGTGGCCTCCACGCCATCCGTGTCCCACTCCGACCGTGCCTTCTTGGCACTGGGGTTGGGGTTGGGAGGGGAGGGAGGTGGGGTCAGGGAGAAACCCAAACCAAGCGATACTGCAGGATACAACTCAAGTGGGGAGGACATGGGAGTGCCTGCTGATGCTTGATGCGGGAGACGTAAGAGAGGTACCGGCTGCAAGCATTAGCCTGAGGGGGGAATGCAGTAGACGCACGGTCGAGAGTGCGGAGACGAACCCGTTCCTTGTATAGCTGCCCCCTCCAATACCCTACATGCACCCCTCAGCACCCACATCCCCCCAGAATGTTTTGAGCGTACTCCCATACCCCCCGAACGCACCGCGAACGAAATCCATCGTACACCCCAACCTCAACGTTGGCGTCCAAGTAAACCCCTTTGCCCTTCCCGTTCCCCCGCCTCCCCACTCACGGCTCCGCTTGATCCCATCGGTTGCGCCGCTTCGCCCCAGCTGCCGCGTCGCCAGCAGAAACCGGCGGCGCGGGCATCGAGCCAGCTGACGCGGATGGAGCTGCTGCCCCGGAGGTCGCTGGCTGCCCTGACGCCTGCGCTGCTGCTAGAGCCTCCGCCTCCTCCTTCGTCTTCTTTGCAATGTTCACCATGGTGTTATCCATCTCCCGCTGCAGCTGCTGCTCCCGCATGATGTCAGCGTAGGTGCGGACGCGTGCGTCCGGCGTTTTGTCGCCCATGGCAAACGCGTCGTTGCGGTCTGGCGAAATAATGCGGTTAAGACGCCTGCGTCTGTAATCATCCTCACGCTCGTAGATGCTTTTGGGCTGCTGAAACCCAAGACCGCTTGCCCCTTCCTCAGCTTCCGCGTCAGGAATGTTAGATAGCGCCTGGGCCGCCGCTGAGCCGAACGCGCGGCCACGGCTATAAGCAAAGGAGCAAGGCACGAGCTTAAATAGATGCCCTCATAAAGCATAATCGCATGCAAAAGCGCACTACAGGTCGGCCTGGGCACAAGAAATGAAGTTCCAGCCACGCGGACAAGCAGTTCAGCAACGTTGCACTTACCCCATGTCCTGATCATCCTCCTCTTCCTCCACAAGCTCGCTGCGATATGCTGCACGGTCAGCCCCGCCATAAAGGTCCTGATCGTAGACTACGCCCGTCAAGGGCACGCCCTTTGTCCGCTGCTCGTCGTCCGCCATGGCTAAAGGCGCTGTGGCCAGCCCGGCAACGAACGACGGGCACGCTGTTGCTCTTTTCGGTGTTCACTGGGTTACCAAACGTATGAACAATGTAGATTGGGGAAAAGGTAAAATGCTACTCCTGTAATATTTTTTTGCCAAACAAGTATTAAGAAAATAGCGGGGTGTTAAAGTATGAAGTTGATGAAACAGCATGGAATGGGGGTGTCCTGGCCCATGCAGTCGAGGGAGGGCCCACTCCATAAAGCACCCCGGTTTCCCCAAGTCGCTCTCTTTCTTCGCCGGAGCTAAAAAATGAAGCTGCTTCTGGCCAGCCGGACCCTCCCGGTCCCTGATGGGATTAAAATCGAGGTCAAGGGCCGGGCGGTCCGCGTGAAGGTACGGCGGCGCTGGCGGCAACGCAATGCTCTGCGCTTTTGGCTCGTCGGCGCCCTCACCGCTTCTTGCCGCCGGCTCTAATGGATTTGGTGACCCCCCTTTTTGTTGCAGGGGCCTCGCGGCACCCTCACGCGCGACTTCAAGCACCTGGCTGTTGATATGTTCCTCACGGAGCAGGACGGGGCCAAGGTGCTGCAGGTCGACTGCCACTTCGGCAAGAAGAAGCGGCTTGCTTCTATTCGCACCGTTTGCTCGCATGTGAAGAACATGTTCACGGGAGTCACCAAGGGATTCGAGTACAAGATGCGCCTGGTGTACGCCCACTTTCCCATTAACATCAACATCGAGAACCAGGGCAAGAAGGTGGAGATTCGCAACTTCCTGGGCGAGAAGCGCGTGCGCGTTGTCAACATGCTGGACGGCGTTAAGATTGCGCGCTCGGAGGGCGTGAAGGATGAGCTGGTCCTCTCCGGCAACGACTTGGAGAACGTGTCGCGCTCCGCCGCCCTGGTCAGCCAGTCCTGCCGCGTCCGCGTCCTGGATATCCGCAAGTTCCTGGACGGCATCTACGTGTCGGAGAAGGGCCTGCTGGTGAAGGACTAAATTTCTCGCAGCGTGTGTAACGGCGCAGTAAGAGCCCAATCCCTCTCTCTTTCCCCTCATTATCCCCACAAGCAGCAGCAAATGGTGCAGCGCTTTTGGACCAGCAGTGCATACCAATGGGCGGGAGAGCATGATTGGCGATGGCTGCAGCAGGGCGCAGCCGCCATTCAAAGCAGCAGCACAGGCGCTAAGCGTGGCTAAGCAGTGATCGCTAAAGCAGCAGCGCGTGGAGAATGGAAGAATGCAGGCGAGGCTGATGCTTGGTGTAGCGGGTTGTTAATTGGAGCATGCAGATGCTAACACCATGTCCAGCCTGACTTCTAGCCGGTGACAGTCTATACCTCTTACCAAACATCACTTATCTCAGACGTTACAGACGGAAAAACTTATCTATAGGTTGACCCCTTCCTCTGTAGCCCCCTGTCGGACCCCTGGGTCGCCACCTAAGCAGTCAGCTCGCCATTAGCTTGGGATTAGCATTGGGGGTTTGCGTTTAGGTTTCGGGTAAACAGCATTAGCCAAGGGGAACATCCTTTGTACCCTTGTGCTCCTGAACAACTACAGCAGGTGGTTGCTCTCAGGGAAACGGCAGCATCACAGCTAAGGAGGGTTTTGACGTTCACAGTGCGTACGGTACGGTATCAGCCAATTAAGATTGCATGTGTATTCAGCAGAAACAAAATGCCAACGTGCCAGCGTTTGAGCCTCTTGTGTGCTTTGCACCGGTGTGAACGGCTATCATTAACAGGGTTATGTACGAGAGTGCCGTGACTCCCATACACAGGAGACGTGACGTAGAATACATATGTCTTGTCTCTGCATAGCAGCGACCCGTGCTGCTAACCCAGCCTGCATAGAATGCGTGGAGGCTCAAATGTCAGAACGGTGTTGCACTCCCATAGGCCTGCCACTTGGGTAACAGATCAGGCCTATGGGTAACAGATTTTCAAAGCTAGGCAACGTGTAAATGCTGCCCCTCGAAAGCCCCCTGCAAGGAAACAAGCAGCAAGCTCACAACTGTCACACCGCCCACTCCTTGGATGTAACCAAATTGCTGAAAACTTGGCAGTACTGTTTTGCAAGTATTAGGACTCTGTAAATTTGAAAGTTCAATGTATAACAGATATATGTTCTGTGGACACAACACATAAGTGGCAACGGTCAAGTTACTGCAAAGCTAGTAAATAAGGTGTACGACCTGCAACTCAAGCCGCCAAGCAGAGGACTGGGGATTAACTATACCCCTGTTATGAAGTTCCATAGACCTGGTACATACATACGGAGAGTCAACTAAGGTTCACGCGCCATACCCTGCTCTCGATCTGTACTTAAATGAACTTGTAGAATCGGCCAGGCATGACGAAGGTCAACCAATCCCGCATTAGGGAGGCCCTGACTGCTGGGACAAATGTCAAGGAGAAAGGGCCGCCTGTCGCCGACGGTCAGCGCAGCATAGCGGTCCGAATCCCACTTGCTAGAGCGCTGCGGTTAACACGACGACTCTTCTGCGCTCGCCAGGTATCCTCTCGGTGACACCGGATACCCCGGAAATGCTGGAATGGCGCAGCCGGTCAGCTCTGGACGTGGCGGAGACATCGTCCACGTTTTTGGACGACGAGGACGATGGTGCGCTTTCGTATTTGCAGTGGATTGGGCTTGGTGCTAGATGGAGTCCAATTTGATTGCTACCAGGGATGGTGCTAGTTGAACTGCCCGCCAATAGACTAAGCTTGCTTGCAGGTCCCAAGCCGCATGAACTCTACGGAAAATTTACCTGGAAGATTGAAAACTTCTCGGAAATTAGCAAGCGGGAGTTGCGCAGCAACGTCTTTGACGTGGGCAGTTACAAATGGTAGGAAACGACAGGGACACCCGCGCTGTTAGGGCTTCTAAACACGCGTAGCGCTGCTCCTCGCACAGGTACATCCTGGTATATCCCCAGGGATGCGACGTTTGCAACCACTTGTCCTTGTTCCTCTGCGTCGCTGACTACGACAAGCTGCTGCCGGGTATGTAAGGCGCGGGGCTTGGCATTATGGCCGGGGATTGGACGCGACCGTGTCGCAACTTGATGCTGCGCAGGGTGGAGCCACTTCGCCCAGTTCACGATAGCCGTCGTGAACAAGGACCCCAAGAAGTCCAAATACTCTGGTAAGGAGGGGGCCGTCTCTCTCTCTTGCCCGCTGGACGGACCCTGTTATAGACAGAGACGAACCCCACCCCTGCCTGTGTCCGTGTCCACAGACACGCTGCACCGCTTCTGCAAAAAGGAGCATGACTGGGGGTGGAAGAAGTTCATGGAGCTGTCAAAGGTGCTGGACGGCTTCACGGTGGCGGACACGCTGGTGATCAAGGCGCAGGTGCAGGTCATCCTGTGAGTCGTTGCATGCATGCATCGGGGGCAGGGGATTAGGGTACCGGTAACTAAGCCGCCACGAGGAAACGCAGACCGTTGCGGCGATTCATCGCCGTGGCCCCGCCGCTCCCCAACCACACAAGCACGTTGCCTAAACGGCATCATGTCGGCGCCCGCCTCCCTCAAACCTCCCTCCCCAACAACAGGGACAAGCCCAGCAAGCCCTTCCGCTGCCTTGACCCACAATACCGGCGGGAGCTGGTGCGTGTGTACCTGACCAACGTGGAGGGCATCTGCAGGCGCTTCTGCGAGGACAAGAAGGCGCGGCTGGGGTGGGCGCGCGAGGAGGCGGCGTCGTTCTGGCACTTCTGGGGCTCCCTCAGCCCGGAGCAGCAGCGGAAGTACCTGACGGACAAGGGGGAGGCGATCCTGAAGGTGGGTGTGTTGCGGATGTGTCGTCTGGATGCTGGTACTCAGAACAGGGTTAAAATGGAAGGTGCTCGGTCTAGAGTGGGAAGGGACCTCCGGGGTTTGTGTAGTCGTGATGTAATGGCGAGGTTAAACGCATTCCAAGCACAGCAACCGAGATCATGCGCGTTACATAGATTCCCGCGGTCATCTCCCCCGTGCCACCTCGCCCACTGCTGCATGCAGGCTGTCGTGAAGCAGTTCTTCAACGAAAAGGAGGTGACCTCCACGCTGGTCATGGACGCGCTGTACAGTGGCTGCAAGCAAATCGAGGAGCACAGCAGGGCGTGGCTGGAGGTAGGTGGGCAGCAGCGCATGGGGCCGGAGTCCCACCCCTACCTGGGCATTGGGCTGGGATTGGGGCGCTGTTGGGGGCAAGAGGGGCAGCCTGGGTTGTGGGCCATGGCCATGCATGGAACCTAGGCATGCAAGGAAAGCACAGGCTGAGGACAGCGCTTCTGGGGTGCACTAGCGCCCGGTGGGGTGCTGGAGTCATATAGCTGTGCGATAGCGGACACATCTTACCTCCCGGGGTACAGCTGCCAGCTCGCAACGTTATAGCTGGCTAGTCTCAAAGCCGGGCGGACACACTCTCATGGGAGCTGATTCGCGGCAGCAGGCTAGCACCGGTAGCTAGGGCCGCCTTTGGGCATTGCAACGCACAGGCTGAGACCAGCGCTGAAATGGGCTGCAACGATGGCCCCTAAATTTAGGCGCCTGGAGTCAGAACTGTGCGACGGGGCCGTAAACTGTCTGGGGTACAGCTGCCAGCGTCTACTGTATCGCTGGATAGTCTCGAAGCCCCATGGACATCTTCAATGGCAGCGGGTGCTGTAGCAGCAGAAGCGGTAGCTTTTTACGAGCATGTCCTTCCACAGGCTGAAATCAGCGCTGCCGAGGTGTCTCCGGCACCGAATTGCGGCGTCTGGAGTCAAATCTGTGGTATAGCAATGAGCCGCCTGGGGTACAGCTGCCAGCACGCACTGGTATCGCTGGATAGTCTCAAAGCCCGGTGGACATTCGCATGTGAGCTGACGCACCACGGCAGTGACCTGCCAGCTCGCGTTTTGCTGCTGGCACCACGCACGGGCTGAGGCCAGCGCTGAGATCGGGTGCCTGTCGGCCTCTCAGTGGAGCGCTTCGAGTCATACAACTGTGCGATAGCGGACACATACCGCCCGGGGTACAGCTGCCAGCGCTTGGACGTGTCGCTGTGCAGTCTCAAAGCCGGGTGGACAGCTACGATCACTATCGCATCCTCACACCCCTAGCATTCAAGCTGGTTCGGTGCCTTGCATGCCAGAGCATTGCTCACATCCCGTTCGAGTTCACGAGCCCCCTCCTGCCCTCCGCTTTAGAAGCCCTTTGTGCCCCCCCCCCCATCACCTCATGTGCCCAACGTGTCCCGCATCCCGCATCACCCCACCCCCCTTCAGGGCAAGTGCAGCGGCGACAACGCGCCGGTGGTGCTCATCAAGGCGGAGCGCAACACCTTCACGCTGTGCTGCGGTGACATCATGGAGATCGTGGAGCGGGTGCAGAAGGACTACATTCCGGCGGCCAAGGACGACAACAAGGTGCGGGTCGGCCAGGGGTCTTGGCGGACGACAGGTCCTTGATGCTTGGTCTTTCTGCGTGCCACTTTAAGAAAGGGTGGCATGGGGCTTGGGGCGCCGAATGTTGGTTGACATTGTTCCCGAACCGCGGTCCCGCGCAGCAATCGACGGTTTCATGGGATCGGCTTGTTGGCTTGCGAACAGCTCATTGTCTTCCCCTCATGCCGCTTCGTTATCCTGTTAACTGGTTACCCGACATGCACCCTGCTGTTACCCGCGCGCCATGCGCCCACAGGCGCTGCCGCCCAACGACGGCCTGACGCTCCGCAGCGGCCAGGACGGGGACGACTACCGGCGCGACTCGATCGAGCGGGACGAGAAGCGGCTGGCGGAGCTGGGGCGGAAGACCATTGAGATGTTTGTGATTGCGCACATCTTTTGCGAGAAGCTGGAGGTTGCGTACCGTGAGGCGGAGGCGCTGAAGCGACAGGACCAGCTGATTGCGGAGGAGTTTGAGATGGCGCGGCTGGAGGAGAGCAAGGCGCAGGCCAAGGCGCAGGCGGATAAGGAGAAAAAGGCAAAGAAGAAGGTGGGGGGAAGCGCCAATGTGGATGTTTTTATTCTTCTGCGGGTTCGTGAGTGACGTGTTGGGCATCGAGGTTGGTAGGCGTGTCACGTGTAGACTGCTTCACTTTTGGGTATATGGGTGTGAAGTGAATTGAAGGCTGGCACTTCCTCTGCCTGTCTTGTAGGAGAAGCTCAAGCTGAAGCGGGAGGCGGAGAAGCTCAGGCGCGAGGCGGAGGAGGCGGAGCGGAGAGCGCGGGAGGACGAGGCACGCCGGCAGGAGGTGGAGCGCAAAGCCAAGGAGGCGGAGAAGCGGCGGTGAGTTGCAGGGCAGGGCGGGTGGGCTTTTCCAGTCTTAATTCTCAAAAGCTAAACCGAGTAGGTGTGAGAGCTGCAGCTCATGGGTTATAGATACGATGTGGTGCTTTTGCGTCGTGCAGGTTGGAGGAGGCCCAAGCCCAGCAGCAGCCCTCTACCCAGCAGCAGCAGCAGCCGCAGGGACGCAAGCAGGCGCCCAAGCCCCGCGAGGACAAGCGGGCGCTCCTGCAAGCGCCGTCGCAGCAACAGCAGACGCTGCAGGTAAAGCAGGCCTTGTCAGCGAGTACCAGCCAGCAGCAACAGCTGCCAGCGGGGCCGACGACCCAGCCGTCAACGCACGCGGCTAACGAGCGGTGCGCAGCAGTAGCTGGCAGCAGCTTGCCCTCCCTTTCGTCGTTGGCTGCGGCTGCGGTCGCGGAGTCGGCTGCAGACGCAGCCGCCTGCCAGGCCGAGCGACCGGACCGGCGCGACGAGCCGTCGAGCGAATCCGGCAGCGATGAGGAGGTTGGGACGGTCAACCAGGCGACAGGTGCGGCGGAGAGCAGTGGGAGCGGTGAGGACGATGTGGAGGCGGGCGCAGGCAGCAGCAGCGCAGCGGGCGGAGCAGCGGCTGCGCTGTCGGAAAGCGATGGGGCGAGTGACAGCGAGAGCAGGGCAGCGCTTGAAGAGGAGGTGACCATCCTCCGGGCGCAGGTGATGCAGCTGCAGAAGCAGCTCGCGGAACGGGACGCGGAGCTGTTTGCGCTCCGGGCGCAGCTAGCGGAGCTGCAGCCGACGGAGATTGCGGATACGGTCAAGGCTGGGGCAGCGGCTGCGGCTGCGGGTGGGTCAGGAGCGCCGGCTCGTGCTAGCAGCAGCTGCTGCAGTGGCGCCGCGACATGCAGCACTAGCAGCAGCACACCGGTGGAGGGTGCTGCTGAGGCGGCGGCAGCAGCGCCTGCGGCCAGCGGGTCAGTTGGGCGGGAGGCGGGAGCGGCTGAGAGCAGCTCGGGGTCAGGACGGCCGGAGACCAGCCGGTCAGTAGAAAAGGACCGGACGGCAAAGGCCGAGCCAGCGACTCCGAACGGGGTCAAGGACTCGCATCAGCAGCCGCAGCCTCACTCCTCACCCACGTCCACCGCGGCCGCAATTGCGGCCGCGGCGGTGCGTAGGATCCAGGCGTTGGCCGCGACATCGGCGTCCGCGTCGGGGCATGACCCAGCCGGCCCCCTTTCTCACCCAGGGGTGATCCCAGCACGGTCAGCTAGCTCGGGGCCAGCGGTGTCGGCGCGGCCGATGCCGCCGGTAGCGGCCTCGGGGCAGCCACGGTCCGCTGGCTTGCATGCAGGCGGGGGCGAGGCAATTGCGCCGCACCACCCGCAGGCGGCTGCTGCGGCAGCAACGTCAGCCTCGACGCAGCAGCCGCAGCCTGCAGGTACGGCATCCGCAGCAACGCCGTCAGGAGAGTCCCACTTAGCGGCGGCACCACCTGCCGGTGTCATGATGCAGCGCTCCACATCAGCCACGCTGCCTGGGGTGGCTGGCGGTAGCAGTACGACGGCACCAGTGCCGTACACGCCCTTGGCACAGCACCAGCTGGCAGCGGCGGCGGCAAACGGACGACCTCGGCAGTTGGATCCAGCAAGCTCCGGTGCGACGACCAACAGCGCTTCAACAAGCAGCGCGACGACGGCTTCCTCCACAAGCAGCAAGCCGGTGCCGTACATGCCGCCATCGTCGGGAGCCGCGGGTACGACAGCGCCCACGGTGGCCCCATCCGCCAACGGTATCCTCCATTCCAGTACGGCACAGGAGGGCTTGTCGTACCGTAACGCTGCGGCAGGTGTGTTGGCATCCGCGGGGCCAGCGGGATCTGGGTCGCACTCGTTGGCGTCGTCAGCACCGGCGGCCGCAGCCGGGTCCATGGCAGCAGTCGCGCCCATCTTAGCCCCGGCGAACCCTGGTGCGCCGGCGGGGCAGACCTCGGGCGGGGCCCACAAACGCGTTGACGAGGGGCAGGCGGCAGCGGCGGCCCGCCACATGGGGCACTCTGTAGCCACGTCAGCTGCTGAGGGGGCGTTCAACGCCTCAAGCGCGCGCATCATGATGCAGCAGGCGCAGCGCACGTCACTGGGGTTCGGCACGCCGCCAGCTGTGTCGTCAGCAGCAAAGGTATGTAGCTGAAACAGGGTTGGTGTGGGTTGCTAGGCGTCCGTTGCATGCTAGACGCCACGTGAGCCCCGCTACATGCATTTGGTTCTGCCGTGGTTCTCTTGAACCCGGCATAAGGAGCATTGTCCTGTTCGGACACCTCAAAACTTCAACAGCATTCCTAACTGTGCTGCTCCTGTTCCCATCCCCCACAACAGCGCATGGCCGCTTCCAACCAGCTGGACAGCCCGGGCCTGGAGGACTTTGCCCACATCAACATGATCGATGACTTGCTCACGGAGTGACACCTCTTGCTGGTGGACATTCTCCCTCCCCCTGGTATCACTAAGGAGGGAACGAGCCGTCGTTTTTGCTTGTTTTGGGGGCTGGTCCCGTGCATGTGGTTGCTCTGAGGCCCATGTGCTATGCCCCTGTCCGGGGCTGAGGGCCTTTGTACCGCATTGCGGTGCTTGGCTGCGGAATCCCGGCACTGCCCGGCTGACTGGATGTAAAAGGCCAGATATGGATAGAGATTCATAAGCTGCAACTTAGCACTGTGACAGCACTCAGCAGCAATATCCAGCTATGGCCCAGCGCAACACAGCCAAGACACGATAACACACACCCGAATGTTACAGGAATAAGATGCCTGGTTCGACATAACCATACAATGTCTGGCCAGACATAACCGTTAAAGTTGATGATACAGACTTCAATGCGTGCTACCACAGCCCCAAAAAGCACGAATCTCTCGCCTTGCACCGGCAAACCCACGACTATCGATGCTAAGATAGACCCCGCTCCAAACCGCTTCATCAAAACCATTCTCAATCCCTAAAGCCCAAGTAAGCGTCTCCTCTAGGGGCAAACATCTGGTTACCAGGATCATACGCGTCACAAGAAAGCGCCCGACCGACATGCCGCTAGCTCCAGCTGAGCGCTATCCACCTGCCGCTGCACAGCCACGGCTGGCCGCTACTAGCCCACGTCCGCTTACTTGACGGCCTGAGGGGTACAAGTGGGGCATTGGAAAAGGAACGGTAGGGTCGTCAACAGTATACTTACCTTCGCAGCCCCATCCTGCAACCCCATCCGGTGTCCACTACAAGCACACCGCCAAGTAAACTAGGTCCTATTTACGGAGGGGAATGGGGACTTTACATGACCCCAGGCATCGTCAGCAAGGGCAACCCCATTTTCCTCTTGGTAGATACCCCACCCGCTAGCATAATCTAACTGTACCGGTAGTAGCTGCAACCCCGTTACCCCGACATACCTTCTTCTTGCCCGCAACCGTCTTGGCCTTGCCCTTCCGTGTGCGGGCGTTGGTCTTTGTCCGCTGGCCTCGCACCGGCAGGCCCTGTTTGGCGGCAGGGGAGATTGAGTTGCGGGGTCCGGGTAAAGGGCGTAAGCAGATGAAAAGGGCGGGTAAGGCCAGCGGCTGTATCTCACCATAATGTGGCGACGTCCACGGTAGGAGCCAATATCCTTCAACCGCTTGATGTTTTGGGCCACAATGCGGCGCTGCACGGGGGAACCGCCACGGGTATTATCATCCACCGCCAAACACAGGCAAGCGCTGCGTTGTTTGCAACTTTTCCAACCGCACCAGGTCAGCCTCGGTCGTGTACTTCTCCACCTCCTGCCTAATCTTGTTAATTTCCTCCTCATTCAGCTCATACGTCTTCTTGTTCTCAATACCCTGCGATGATGACAGCGACGTAAGCGACGACCCTACAGTGCCAGAGACCACATCCCCAATTACGCGGTCCCAAACGCACCGCGTCCCGCAGAATCGCTATGGCCGTAGTGTTACCAATGCCGAAAATGTATTGCAGCGAGCACTGGATGCGCTTGCTGTTGGGAATCTCCACGTTGTTGACACGCAGGTTCATAATTTGCAAGGGAGCACGGCGCGGTGCTGCAACCTGTTCCACGATCACCGCAAAACAACGTCCATAAAAAAGCGGAGCATGGTTACAGGGATTAATAAGCAACACACCTGCATTGGCCTAGCTGCAGGCAGAGGCCGCACAGCCGTGAACGGCCGGCCACCCTGCAAGCCATCGAGGAAGCATTTAACACCAGCTCAAAAGCAGCTACTTAATTGTTTACAAATCTCCTGATTAACATACCGCAACACGGTGGGCTGAGAGAGTCTGCATTTCGCGTAGGTTACTCGTAAATTCCTAGTTTAATATATAGTCGCCCTATTCACGGCTCACCGCAGACCTATAGCTGCCATGCGCGATGACGCTGCCGTCGATCGAGGGCATTACGACCAAGCGCTCCAGACCCGTACGGAAGGCGGCCTCTTTTATTCCTGGGCCGCGATTTTCACGCCAGCCTATTTCGAATTCGTTATCATGGTGAAATACATTCCGCAGGCGTGCTGCCATTGCTATGCACCCGCTAGACGGACCGTGTGGGGAACATCCCAGCCCCCTTCAAGGAAATCCGTTAGCCAAGCATCCATCCACCTGCGTGACGGAAATAGTGCGTGGTAAGGAGGTCCAGCGAAGGGGTTACCACCTGCCCCTTTGGTGCCTTTGATAGGGAGTTGGAACCCGGTGAGCGAGTTGCCAGTTGGTGTCACGGCCATGCGTGCAAACACCCACGCTCGCTTTACTGCGTTGCCGCTTCTCGCTGCGGCGGTTCTCGCTGCGACTCGCAGTACCCGAATCGCTGCCAGGTGTCTTCAGGCGCACGCCTTTTCCAGCACGCAGAAAGGCATGCAAGGTGGAAGTACTCTTCACCCCTTGTCGACCTAGGCAATGCACTGGTTAAGGCGAACCGTGGCACTGGATCGTCGCGCCGTTCGATGACTCCTCTAGTGTAAGGATCCTGGCGCGTGTGGGTTACCTCGTTTACTAAGAGAACTGGCCGCAAGTGGGGACCATCTCGTGTACACATTAAGTATATGGCGCCACCACTGCTCAAATGCACCGGCGTAAGCCGGCGCGGCCGTAAGCAGACCTTTGCTGCATCTCAGCACTTTACCGCCCAGCCGCGTGAATCCAACGGCCGGGCCCCGTTCTGGATGTGCTTCTTCCCAAAGCCCCCAGTGCTCGTAGCAACCCGCCGTGGCACAGCTGAGGCTAAACGTCCCTCGCTCGTCCAGTAAGCCCCATCCTTCTAACAGGGCATCCTACGCAGGCTGGAATTTAGTTGCCTACCAACACGCGGTCAAACCACCTCTTACCCAGAGGCCACATCGAATCACCGCAACGCGTACGCTCGCAAACCGCCGCGCTCTGCTCGCATTGCCCTTGCCCACCTTTCGGTTCCATGCCCTGAACAACCGCACGAGTGCCACCCATGCGCGCTATTAAACAACACGGACGTGCGTCCTCTGACCGGAAGTGCGCTCGCGGTATTGCAGGTAGCCCCGCTCCGCGCATGCAGATTGCCTAGCTGCCAGCTAGGACTCCTCCCCTTCTGCGGCCGCTTGCAAGCGGCAGCACATGACCCCTTGCCTATTGCATCCTTGCTGGGGAGAGGCACAGTTCCGCCTCGCGGCCAGTCATTTTAACACACCGGGTAAGTGCCGTACGCTCTCCTCCCGTCTTCGCCCCAAACGTGGCGCACGCAGCCTGCATGCGAGTCGGGACCGTCAGTCCCCAGGCAACACCCGAAGGACAGCGTACCTCGTGCCTCCCAACAAAACCTTCACAGCTCCACCTTGTCTTCCTCACTGCCCACATCCAATTCCGACCTCTTCCCGCTCACCACCCCCTCTCCAGTCTCCCTTAATCGCTCTCATCTTTCCCGCACCTTCCCCGAGGCGCTGGGATTACAGTGCCTCACTTCTTTTCCTCCCCGTACGGTGGTCGTCGCCCTGCTCACGCTCCCAGAAGCGGGTCGGCAGCCATCAGCTTTGCCGCCATCTCGCCCTGCTTCAGCTCCTTGATCTGCGCGGCCAGCTTGGCCCGCATGGCGCCGCGAGTGGCAGCGGACAGCAGCGGCGGGGGCGGCTGGTCGGGGTCAGCCTCGGGCTCACCCAGCCGCAGACCGCTGAGCGCCTTGGCGACCTGGCGGCGGGGAAGAAAGAGGGGTCAGACCATGCGTTGAAGGATGACGGGGACAAGAAGAATACAATATGATGGGGTAAAAATATATGATGGGGGGGGGAGAAAAGAAACAAGACCATGTTGGTAAAGATGCGTGGGGAAGGGGAAAGAAAGGGCGCGTTAGGAGGGGAGGAGGAGAGGAGGAAAGGAACGTGACGTTGAGCGCGAGGTAAGGACAGGAAGCGGGAGAGATAGCTGCGGGTGGGATAGGTGATTGTGGGAGGTGGGAAGGGCTGTGATGGCATAGATGGTGCGGAAGTTCTATAGACTCGTGTAACCATTGACAGGTGGGCGGGCAGGCCCGCCATCCATGCGCCTTACCGCTTCGTCGACATCCTCACTCTCCTCTTCGTCCTCTTCGCTGCTTTCCTCCTCGCTCTCCTCACCCTCGTCCGAGCCATCCTCATCCTCGTCGTCGTCCTCACTGCTTGTAGCCTCAGCCGCTTCCCCGGGCTTCCCCGTGGCTGCCCCCTCGTCATCGGTATCATCGTCGGTTTCATCTGGGGCGGCATACGGATATGTGCTTTATGAACCAGCTTTTGCGCGGACATGGGACCCGACCCCATCCTCTTACCCAATTCTTGTTTCTCCTCCAGTAGTCTGTAGAACTCCTTGATCATCTTGTTGTCTGGCTCCAAGGCTAAAGCTGCGCGGATCATGGCGCTAGCTGTGTCATAACACGCTCACGCATGCACACTGGCTTCACACGCGTACCTGTACGTGCGTGCTCCAGAGCATCATCAAACCGGTGTTCTTTTAACGCTTTACTTAGAGCTTGGTGAGACTGCAGCCGTGATCAGGGACGAGTGGCTCATTGCATGGGCAACCTCCTCGCATGTTCGAGGTACATACGCACCTCCAAAGCCCGTTTTCGCCGAGCTTCAGCAAATGATGCAGGCGCTGGGGGAGCTACAGTTGCCATCGTCCGGTGTGTACTAAGCTATGCCGGTCACTTTCAGAGATAGCCGCAGCGAGAAGCGGGAGAGCCGCAAAACAGAGCGATAACAATGCGACTTATGATGGAGAGACGCCAATTGCCCACAGATTTGCTGCGCCACTATGCAAGAACCAACCGCTTTGACCGGATTAGCTTGCCGTACGCCCTTTCAAGTCCTGGAACAGGCCGCTATACATGTGCAGCAATGTGCGGCAGTGTTCTGCATCCAAACAGCGGCACGCCCCCGTATGTGCGCCCTCGATCCCCCATCCTGAAGTAAATCGCCAGCCTTGTGGGGGGTAACTGCACGAGTGCCTCTTCACTCCTGGTAACTGTCTTCGCTCATGACGCGCTTTACCCACCTGATCCATGCGCGATTGCCCATCTACACTGCATGCAGCCTTAATACACGGTCTCTATTCACCAAGTAACGGCTATTCGCCAGCTCCCTATGCCTCCCTTTCCCCGTCGCCACATCACACAGACAGTCCTGTGCTGGGTGTCGCCCCTAACCTATCTCGAGAGGCTTATTGTATAGGGTGTAACGCTCACTTAGACTGCCGAAGGGAGAGGTTCAGCAACGTAAAGGAGACAGCTGCCAAGGGCCATTACACTGCAGAAGCCAAGAAGCAGGCAACGCAGTGGCTGCATGGCCAGGGCCACACGCAGGCACCACAAGCGAGACGTCGTCGTCCGCTCATCCCCTACCCCTACTACCTTTTACTGCTCTGCCTGTCCGTACATTCGTCACCAAAGCGACTTAAGGACATCAAATACGCCTTCTCCTATAATTCAACAAGATGCGGACATACATGCCGATGAACACCACACGTGCCAAGGTGACTTGCTGTAGCAGCATAGGGTCGTCAGCTACCCTCCGACGCCCCAGCAAGTCCGAGAGCTTAAAGTTCCCAATACCCGTATACGACTAATAGCACTAGTCCAGATCGGCGGTAGTGACCATGCCCGAGCCCCGGACGATGCGTGTCATGAGTTGCTCATCAGGTCTTACTGCATGCGCAAGAATGAGGGCCTAGTCACCAGGAATGCCAGCTGTCCCCAACTGCCTGGCATTGCAGGAGTAGGAGCCCAACAAACGACTGGCGTGTATCCCAACCTCCTCTCATTTCCATTTCTAACTCTCTTCGAATCCCTCTCGTCCCTCAATCCGCCTTAACCGCCTTGAATATGCTGTACACAAACCACAAGCTAGCTCCGAAACCCAGTGTGCCCATGGCATAGTAGAACGCCATCACAAACAGCGACATGTAGCAGAGGTAAATGAAGACGGGAATGAAGCCGGTGAGGGTGGACAGCGAGGAGGCCAGGAAACCCACTGCGTACACCCCAATGTAGAGCGACACGCTAGCACCCCGGTAGAAGGAGCGCCACCTGGGAATGGGATACAATTCAAGGGAGGCAGAGATTAAAACAATGTTCAAATAATGTTTTGAGTGGTGTGTGAAACATAGTAGCTGACCTAAGAAGGTGGCGGTGAGGGCAGCAGGCAGCCCAAATTCCAGCCCGTATATTCCACCCCAATATGCTTTCAGCAGCAGTAGCAAATACGTGCCGGCACACTCACCACCAGGAGTAGTCCTCCGCACAGAGCTGCACGTACGTGCACAGCACCGCAATCTCCGCGTTGATGACGCACGTCAGCGCACCAATGAGCAGCACAAAGCCAAAGAGGTAGTAAAAGTAGCCCAGCCACAGCGATGTCATGGCAAAGTACAGCTCAATAAACATGGTGCCAAACGGCAGCACGCCCGCCGCCAGGAAGAGCAGCAGCGGCGAGGCCGCCAGGGGTGCAGGCGGGATGTGACGCGGGATTTGGTTGGTCTTGACGGGCCAGTCCAGGAGCGGGACGCGGACTGCGAGCATGCCGCCGATGAAGGTGAGCGGCGTGGCCACCAGGAACCAGGTGCCCACGAGGGAGAAGTACATGCCGAGGGGGATGGCGCCGGTGGAGCCGGTGTGGTGGATGGCCAGGTTGAGGATGGTGAAGATGAGGAGGTTCAGGCCGGGGTAGTAGACAGCCACACGCGCAGCGACGCCCTGAGCGGTCAAGAGTGAGGGAAGGAATGAAAAGGATAGGAGTGCAGGGGGAGCATCATCAGTCGTAAATCAGCCCTCCGCAGGGTGCTCATCCTCCGAGGTGTCGGTATGCCGTCCTCAACCCAAACCTGCCAAACGCGTCAGCAGCAACCCGCAACCCGCACCCCTCCCGCCTCCCACCTGCCAGTTGTTGAAGGACCGCTCCATGAGCCCCCACACGTACACCGCTGTGAAGCCCGCCAGGCCCGCCAGCAGCACGAAGAAGACGATGCCGGCGGTCAGCAGCGCACCCCGGGCGGCGGGGGAGAGGAAGCCCAGCGTTGCGAGGACCAGAGTCACCAGGGAGGCGGCCAGGATCTGAACGCCGGTGCCAACCTAAGCACGGGGGAGGCAGGGGGGATAGATATGAACATACGATCAGATAGGGTAGGTGTAAGGGTATGAGTGGGCGGTTTTAATGGGAAAGGGCACGTGACGCATACACCGGTACGCTTACTAAGACCTTTATCGCTGTTGCACATGCCCAGTTGTCTTGCAGTTGCAGTTCGTGCCCCTCCGCTGACCCCCACCTGCACTGCCAGCATGAACGACCTGGCAGGCGAGCGGAACACGTCACCCGCCACCAGCTTCCAGCCCGCCTCGTCCCGTGGGTCGGCGCCGCCGCCGGGCGCCGAGCCGTCCACCATGAGCGCCTCGTACTTTGAGAGATCCCGCCGTACTGTACGGATGAGGATCATGGCAACGATGGTTGCCATGACCAGCACCACCAGCAGGCTGTTGACGATGGAGAACCAGTGAACCTGTTGGGGGGAGGTAGGACGTGGTGTGAGGAAAGGTTTGGCGAGTGGAGCACAATCCCATGTGCCGACTCGTGCGGTGTAATCGCAACAGCTCTGAAACTACTTTAGAGAAGCCTAACCCAGGAGGTGGAGAGGTGAGGGTTAGAGAAGATGAATCGTTTGCACAATGCTGGAAGTCGGGACTGCGTATAGTGGGGTGCTGGCGTGTGCGGATTGGGAAAGGGCACCGGCGTTTGAGTAAGGCTCATGGGGGTTAACGCTATAATGAACGGCCAGAAAAGAAGACAGGTAATGCTTTCCCTCTCACAGCCTCTTTCCTATCCCGTCAACCGCCCATTGCGCATTATCTCCACATTCAGGGGCGGCGGGGGCGGCAGGTGCGGCCGCTGCTGCCTGGCCCTCACCAGGGGTGGCTGCTGGTGGCTGTCTGAGCACATCTCCCTCCCCCTCCTCCTCCGGCCCCCCACCGGCCCCCCGCCCCACCTTGCCGCCCGGCATGCGCAGGTACGCATCCCAACGCGAGGCCCACTTGATCTTGCTGTCCTGCCAATACACGTCGTACGTGTACACGATGTTGGCGCCCTCCTTGATCTCCTGCGGGAGTCGGAAGCAGCAGCACACAAGCGTAACACCGTTAACAAGGGAAGTAGCGTTCTTTGGTATGCAGGAGCACACAAGCGTAACACCGTTAGCAACGGAAGTAGCGTTCTTTGGTATGCAAAGTAAGTTTGTTTGAGAAACGTGTTAAGATTACAGCTTCCTGGGCATAGTAGGGACCGTAGTAGGGCCTGCTGCCCCATTAAGCTGTACCAAAAGCCACCCTGCCCCCCCCAGCAGCCCCACCTGAGGCGTGATGTGCGAATTATCATCCACGCCGCACACGATATCCTCAATCTCCGCGCCTGCCTTCCTTGCGATGGAGCATGGCGACACCTCAAACCCAACCACCATGTAGTACGGCGGGTTGCCCGCCTCTGCCGTACTCGCCGCTGCCGTACCATCCGCACCCTCTGCACTGGCAGTGGCAGTAGCGGCGGCGGAGGCAGCCTCCGAGTCGCCTCCCAGCAGGGCCCGGCTGTTCTGGTGGGGGTTCCGGAGCAGGTGGCGGTGGTGGCGGGTGTCCAGGGAGTCCACGGTGAGGGACTTGGCGTAGGAGTCGCGAGCCGCGGTGTACTCCCCGTGCGTCATGTAGACGAGCACGTTGAAGACGAGGTGGTTGTGGATGTAGTACTTGCCGTCGCGCTTGAAGCCCAGCTCGAAGCCCGGACGCAGGAACTCGTTCTTCTGTGGACGCAAGTGGATGGGGGCAGAGATGGGTGTGGAGGCGGTGGATAAGGCCTACGATAAGGATTAGCCCGGTTTCTCTGTGTTCCCCCCGTCCCCACCGCATCCAACACCCGACTGCCAGCCCCAGCACCTCCCGCCCTCCCCCCATCCAGCAACGTGTGGTATTCCAAGAGTTGGTCTATCTTTGCCCCCCCTCATCCCAGCAGCCCTTCCCCCCCCATCCCAGCCCCTCCCTCCCTGCCGTCCTCCCTCCCCCCACCTCATCCAGCAGGTCGTACACGGTGACCGGCAGGTTGTCCAAGATGAGGTTGACCCGGTAGTGCTGGTCAATCAGCCGCTGAAGGGTCTGGGAGCGGGAGGAGGAGTGGGAGGGGAGAAAGGAAGAGACAAGGCGAAGCAGGGGCAACGAGGAAGGAAGGGGGATGCTAGGTGGGGTTGCACGAGAGGTAAGGGTGTCAGGGAGGGCAGCCGGGTTGGCCGTACGTGTCTCCTAGGTGTGGTTGTGATACCACATCCCTGACAGTCATGTGGGCTGGGATGCAAAGTCGTGCATGCATGCTCAGCTCAGTGCAATGAGCTCCCATCTTGAGGGCTTGACGCCCTAATAGCCTTGAGGGCTTGACACCCTATAGCCAAATCCCCAAACAACCCATCGTCCGGCAGAAAGAGCCCGCAAAGCCCTCTTAGCCGCTGCTGTTCCCGTCCTCCTGCAAAGCTAGGCCCCTACAACGGCCTACCTTGACCTCATGGCCTGTAAGCGGCCCATACGACCCCTTTGGACAGGCCTTAAGGCCCGTTTGCTTGACCTGTGCCAGTCGTTGCGGGCCCCAGGGTCAACGGTGGTCAGCAGGTTGTGCCGAGAAGAGGGGCAGATAACAAAGCTTGAAGCATTTATCCTTGCCTTCATAGAAAAGTTGTATGGCGAGTTCTCTATCCGGATGCCTTCCAAGATGGTCCCCGGGTTCGCAGCGTTGGCAATCCGGTGCACGCCCTCCGCAGGCTTGCAGAAAGGCATCGTGTAGTACTCATAGGGCAGCTCCGTATCAAACGATGTCAAAGTACTGACATGAACTGCGTTTGTGCACCGAGGAAAGCAGAGGCAACAGCGGATCGCTGAAGGTTTCGCCTAAAACCAAAAGGATGCCCTGTCGGCATTTCCGCAAAGAGATCTAACCTTGCAGGGGTTCTCCAACTTTGAACTCCGCTGGGTAAGTGCCAGGCACGTAGTATGCGCTGGCAAAAGCTAGCAGTGCCAACGGAAAGAGGGCGCCTAATAGGCGCCTCTCTGACCTGTCACGCATAACGTATGTCGTCTATTATATTATTTGCTACTTTGCGTTCGGCAACTGAGGAGAAGCGAAGTTTGAAAGACGTATGAAATTGCTCCGTGCGGTAGAAGAATATGTTCAATAATTCACGAAGTAAGGCTAACAGCTGTGCTGACAGAATGCCAACTTTGCGGCGGTTGGACCAAAGGGATCGACGGTCTCGCGCCGTCGTACATGCGGGGTCATGCGATCATCGAGCTACCCTGGGCAACATGTGCTGGCAAGTCAAACACAATGTCCCTCGTATGAAAGAGTCACCTCCGCTTGTCTAGCTTCATTCGCTTACCCTTACCTAGCACGCCAACAAGTTCCATCGCGTCAACCCGCCCGTAACTCAGTCGTAAGCTGTGTATAGGTATTGCCACTCCGTCAAGAGTTTTATAACCCGAGGAACTACAGCGCTTTCCATAGAATTGGTGAATCCTCGACCCAACGACCCATCCGCGCAACTATCCACTCCTCTCATCCTTACTGTTTGGGGTATTCGCTGTCGACAACAGTCGGTCAACTCCTTAACGGCTTACCTGTTAAAGTTAACCAACGCATCGACCGGCTTTAGTCCAGCGCAACGTCAGATTGTGTGACATCCTAGCCGCCGGCTTACAAGAGCGACGCAAACAAGACCCATATAGAGCACCGTGATGGCATCCACGGCACCAACCAACGGCCCAACAGACGTCCCGGCGAATGCCAATCAACGTGAGCCCCTCGGTCAGGGCTGGCCAGTTACATCTCCAGCTTCCCAATCGCCCCGACACGCTCTTGAGCGGTTCCCCGGGTGCCACTTGGACAACCCAGATGCTGCTGCTGTGCCTCGCTACCTGTCGCACTCGCCCCCTCCCCACCTCTCCATCTCCCTGCTCCCCGCCTCACCTGTTCGCCCCCTTCCCCAGACTGCCCGGGCGCCTCCAGCGAGCAGGCGGGCAAGGCGGCCGCATGCGCCGGCTGCCCCAACCAGAGCGCCTGCGCCACCGCACCCAAGGGACCCGACCCAGGTGGGGCCGGCGGGCGGGGGTGGGGTGGGGGGTAAAAATAAGGAAACTGTCGAGCTGTATGTGCGGGGGGTGGGGGTTCAATAGAGAAACCCAACCATCTCGGTTTTTTGGCGCCTGTCTGTCCCCTCCCCGTAACAGCCCGCACTATTGGAATAAGGAAAACGGTAGTCCTGCCCTTCCTACCCCTGCCACTGTGCCCCACCATTTTTTTTCTGTACCCCCCCTCCCCTCCCCTGTGGTTTGGTTTATCTCCAAGCCCCCCCTTTTTCATTGCTGCACTTATCTTTCATCCCCCCCCCCTGCAGACCTGGCCGCCATCTCCTCCCGCATGTCCCGCGTGCGCCATGTGCTGCTGGTGCTGAGCGGCAAGGGCGGGGTGGGCAAGAGCACGGTGGCGGCGCAGCTGGCGTTCGCACTGGCGCGCAGGGGGCACGAGGTGGGTGGGGGTGGGGGCGGTGTTTGGGGTGGGGGGGATGATTGCTTGGGGGGCGGGGTGGAGGCAGGGGACACAGGTTGGGCAGGGGGTGTTGCCGAGGGGGGCGGCAGCAGGGGCACGAGGTGGGCAGCAGGTGAACTCGGAGCCAAGCTGGCAACGATAGCTGGCAACGATAGCTGGCACCGGTAGCCGTTAGCTCCTTCCCATCACAGCTGCTACCGGTCGTGCCCCGGTCGTGCCCCGGTCGTGCCCCAGTTGGAGTGCGTGCGATGAGGACTCACCCGGGTCACCTGCCAAAGCCCACCCGTCCCCCTCTCTCCCCCTATCCCCTTCACCTCCCCTCTTCATCTCCTCTCCCCATTGTTTTGCCCCAACCTGGCGTTTCCTATGCTTTGATGTGGTCTTTGACCCCCTACTACGGTCAGGGTCGGTGTTTCTGTGGCTCAGTTTACCTAATTCCCCTGCCAGGTGGGCCTGCTTGATATCGACATCTGCGGTCCCTCCGTGCCCAAGATGCTGGGGCTGGAGGGGCAGGAGGTGCACTCCTCCAACCTGGGCTGGTCGCCCGTCTACGTGGAGGACAACCTGGCTGTCATGAGCATCGGTGGGAGGGGGCAGGGGGAGGGGGCAGGGGGAGGGGGAGAGGCGGGGGATGGCACATGACGACACATGGCCGTGGGTCATGATGGGGCCGGCTATGAACAACGCGTCACTGGGAGGCTGTCCTTGTGGGGACGTCTCCACATTCAAGTCTTTGACTGAGTATATCTTACCTTTCCTTCTGCTGCTGCTTTGCTTCCCACAACCGCCGCAGGCTTCATGCTTCCCAACCCAGATGAGGCCGTCATCTGGCGAGGCCCGCGGTAGGGAGAGACGCAGACTTGTCTTTGGTGCATGTGACCTTCTCCTGCTCCTACCGTATTCGTACTTGGCGCTTCTAGACACATGGCGCGGCTCAGCACCTTCATGCTGCCCCGGCACGTTGCCTCTACCGCTCCTCCTTCGAGGGCAATGAATACAATGCTTGCTTTATACCAGGAGGGACGAACGCCCTTTAACCAGGTGGTCACACTCTTCCTCGTTCCTCCCTCCTTCTCCCTCCCATTGGATATTCTTCTATTCCCTCCCTCCCTCCCATGCACGTGTGCCGCCCGCGCAGCAAGAACGGGCTGATCAAGCAGTTCCTGAAGGACGTGGACTGGGGGGCCCTGGACTTCCTGGTGGTGGATGCGCCGCCGGGCACCTCGGACGAACACATCACCATCGCGCAGTGCCTGCAGGTGGGGGGGATGGGGGAGAGGACAGGCGGGGCCAAAGACCATACCAAACCATAGGAAATAACAGGTTGGGGCAAAACAAATGGGGATAGGAAGCGGCAGGGTCCCACAAAACAAGTGTTGGTTTACATGTAGAAGGCTTTACCATGTGTTGCTTCAAAATGGGTGCCGACCCTTTCAGCCGCTGCCGCTGTCCTGTCCTGCCGTACAGAGCGCCGCCGTCCCCAGCGCGGACGGCTCCTCCTCCGCCCCCTCCGGCACCAGCGGCAGCAGCAGCACTGCCTCCGCCATCATCGTGACCACCCCGCAAGACGTGGCCATCATTGACGTGCGCAAGGAGGTCAGCTTCTGCCGCAAGGTGGGGCTTCCGGTGCTGGGTGTGGTGGAGAACATGGCGGGGCTGGTCACGCCGGCGGGCCGGTGCACCTTCACGACGGTGGGCGGCGAGGCGCAGGACGTGACGTCGGAGGTTCTGGCGTTGCTGGCGGAGCGGTTTCCGGGTCGGGAGGTGCGTGTGGGCGCGGAGGTGTTCCGGGCGGGGGGCGGGGCGGAGCGCATGTGCGCGGAGATGGGGGTGCAGCTGCTGGGCCGAGTGCCGCTGGATCCCCGGCTGGGCGAGGCGGCGGATGCGGGGAGGAGTGTGATGGAGGGGGCGGAGGAGGTGGGGGCGGGGGCGGCAGCGTCGGTGGTGTGTGTGCCGGCGTTGATGGGGATTGTGGATAAGGTGGTGGAGCGGACGGTGGGGAAGGAGGCGGCGGGCAAGTAGAGGAGCTGCGGGGGCGGCGGGGGATTTGGTAAGGGTGTGTGGAAGGCAGGGACGGGAACTGAGCCTGTCAGCTCGCTGCTCGGGACTGGCTCGCAAAGCCGGAGCCTTGTAAGGAAGTCGGAGTACAGTATTGAGGTTGTGCAGGGTGTTGGAAAAATGTGCCAAGAGTTTCATGAGTTCAGGTCAGAGGAGGGAAGTATACCAGCAGGAGTGGTGCACAGTTCCCGTTCTATCCTGTAGGATAAAGCTGGTCTATTTTGTTCATGTCCCGATTTCGGGGACAGCAGGCTGGCCAGGCAGGTTGCTATTAGCATTTAGCAAGCCTTCCCGCTACGTGTTGAAAGGGTTCTATTGCGGTCTGCCGTACCCCGCCAGGGACCAGGCAACGGTCAACCAGTTACGCCAACCGCTGCCTTAATTAACTGCGCTCTCATGCGTTGAGGGTCGTCTTCACTGCCGGTTGCTGTTACTACCGCTCTCAGCAGCTACCAGTGCCGTCCTGGCGGGCTGTTTGCACCGTGTGACCCAGTCCGGTGTGCACCCATAGGTGAGCTATAGGTGAGCATCTCAGAATCAGCCGGGACAGCTGAGAGACACATGCTCGCTAGGGAAAGACCGTAATGCGCTTACCCTTCAAGCTACAAGTACAACACTTCGGTGTACAATACTCAACATCTCGCATATCTTAGGTCATTACAGGGTAATGGCTCACATACATGAATCCGCGTGCAGCCCCCTACCAAGCCGCATGACAAGAATGCATGCGCGCAATGTCTGCGCTGAAGTGTTTCCTCTCAACCCTCCCGTGTCTATCTCCCAAGCACAACTGGCTCTATAACATTCAGATCCCCAGAAGCCCGCTCTGCGTCCAAAAATGCCTCCCAAACGGTTACTCCGGCCCCCCCCCCACGCAAGCTGAACGAGCACTGCCACCCATAAGAACAAAATTGTGGCAAGTCAGCTGCAACCGCTCAGGCCTCTCCAAAACCCCCAACCGCTCCTCCGGCAGCGGCAATCGCCAAAATGCAGGCTGAAAACTACAGCTTCCTCCTCTGCTTAGGCGCCATCCTCATCCGCTGATGCCCCGCTGTCCCACACGTTCATAGCGAGGCTGTATCGCCGCCGTTGAAGCATGGGGTCCACAACTGCCGACGACCGCTAATTGTGAATTGCTTAACTCAGATCTTAACTGCGTCCTTGGGCACCACCACCTTCTTCATTTTAGGCTCCATTACGTACGCCTTCCTGAGCAGACCCTCCACAGTCTCTGAGGGCAGAGCGCCCTTAGCCAACCACTCCTTAATCGCAGGCGCGTTCAGGTTGGTCTCCTTCTTCAAGGGGTCATACCAGCCCAGGTACTCCAGCGGCTCGCCATCCCTCCGCTTCTTGCTGTCAATGGCCACAAGGCGATAGAAGGGCAGCTTCTTGCGGCCAAAGCGTTGGAAACGGAGCGCAACACGGTTCTCAATTACAGTGGCCACACGAGCAGGCCTAGCGGCGGACACGCGGTTGGCAGTGAAAGGCTGCACGCTGCCTGTGAAGGCCTTGGAAGATAGCGTCTGCATTGTCACAGTCTTGAACAAATGCTTCCTAACTGAAAATCATACAATTCTGTACAGAATTGCGTGAAACGTTCCTACGCGCGCCGAGCCTCATGTACGTGGGCCCAACTATGTGCCGTGCAGATACATGTACTCTTCCTGTTCAACAGATGTGTTACTGAGAAAAATGCCCTCTGCCCTCCAAGGCACGTTCCATACTTACCGGCCTATACGCCGTTTAGGCCAGGGTGCCTTTGGCGAGGTACGCGACAGACCATTAAGTATTTTTGCTGTCAGGGATCCCCCATACATGAAACGTTACTACGATGCCTTTCTCAGGTGTCCCTAGCATCGGTATTGGAGACAGGCGAAGTTGTTGCTTTAAAGCGAATTCACATTCGCAACACCTCGGGAATACCAGATGTTATCGTTCGCGAAATCAAGGCGCTGCAAAGCGTTTCACACCCAAATGTGGTTGCATTGCTGGACGTCTTTCCGAAGGTGAGTCAAAGGGTCGCTGCACATCGAATCCCTGGATTCCCAGGGCCACCCTCTTCTCAACCCTTCTAGACCAGGCATCCGTTGACCCTGACCTTACCACATCACTCTTTCTCTTTTTTCGGTAGAGTGCTCTCCTGATATGTCCTCTTCCTTCACCTCTGTCTGCCGCAACCCCTCCAGGGCCAGGCCATCTACCTCGTTCAGGAGTACTGCACCACCGACCTAGCTGCGCTGCTGCGCCGCCTGCCCGCACCGCCCCCAGAACGCATTGCAAAGGGCCTTATGCTGCAGATGTGTCGCGGCCTGGAGGCTCTCCATGCCGAGGGTAAGACTGCTGACGTCTACCCCCCTGTTAATACTTCTAAATTCCTTCCGCCGGCCCTTCCTAACCTCCTCCTCCTTTCTCCCCATCCTTCTTTACCCTTCCCTCCCCTTCCCCAGGCATCATGCACCGCGACATCAAGCCCAGCAACACACTCCTCTCCGCCTCCTCAGGCACCCTCAAGCTAGCCGACTGCGGCCTGGCGCGCCCCCACGACGGCGGCGAGCGCCCCGCATACACACACGCGGTGGCCACCCGCTGGTACCGCGCCCCCGAGCTGCTGTACGGCGCCCGCTGCTACGGCCCGGCGGTGGACACGTGGGCGCTGGGGCTGGTGTGGGCGGAGCTGCTGGGTAGGAAGCAGGGGAGGGAAGAGGGGAGGAGGGTCACGGGGGGGAGGAAAAGCGGATACCCAAGCATGTTGACTTGGGACAAAGAAGCCCGGCTGGACTCACCGAATCCGGCCTGTGTTAGCCAAACCAAGGCAACCAGTAAACGCACCAGAGGAGATGGAGAGGGGCCGTTGGTGGGGTTCAAATACCTGGCGTCCACAGCCCTGGCCCCAACCCGCTATGCAGGCCTGTCCCCCCTGGTCCCCGGCGACAACGACATCGACCAGCTGGGTCGCGTCATCGCCACATTTGGCAGCATGGAGGCTGTGTGGCCGGTGGTGTGCGAGCTGCCTGACTGGGGCAAGATCGCCTTCCCCGCCGCGCAGGCGGTGCCGCTGGGGCGGCTGCTGCCGGGGGCCAGCGGGGCCGCGCTGGACTTCCTGGCGCAGTTCCTCAGGTGTGTGTGGGGGGGGGAGGGGGTCTCATGCCCCCCCTGCTCCCATGTGTGCCGTACACACCTGCTGTACCCACCTCCACCGCGCAGGTACGACCCCTCCCAGCGCATCACCGCCTCGGATGCCGTCCGCAGCGCCTACCTCACCAGCCAGCACCCCCCGCCGGCGGATGAGGCGGAGATCGCGCAGTGGCTGGCCGCAACGCTGGAGGCGGCGGAGGCGGCGACGGCAGCGGCACGCAGAGCAGCAGCAGCGACGGGGGGAGGAGCGGCACGAGGCGGCGGAGGTGCGGGTCAACAGCAGCAGCAGCAGCAACAGTACCAGCAGGAGCAGTCGCATGTGCAGCAGCAGGCGGGTCCGCAGCAGGGCGGGCTGATGCATGGCGGCTGCTGTGACCAGCAGGAGCTCTGGTGGGGCGCGCAGTGGCGGCAGCCGAAAGCCCCGCTTGCCGCCTGCTGGGAGTCCCTGCCGCTGATCTGACAGGGCCTTGCAAACCAGCAGCAGGCAGACACCAACCGGGCAGACACACACGTAGTAGTGAAAGCGAGCGGCGGAAGCAGGGTGCACCTTGTCACGGCATGGAAGAGGAGCATCAGCACCCTGAAGCCGCAGCTTGAAAGGGTGCAATATCGCACGGGTGCTGTGCTGTCCGATACATACGCTACGGTCTCCTGCTGGGCCCGCCGTACCGGACATGTCGTACCTCACATCCTCCCACGCCATCATCCGGCAGCGCAGTCACCCTGCGCTTGGGAAGCGCAGCTGCGCCCTAGTACCGGTAAGCTACGCGCTGATGGCATGGCCGGATGATGGGTTGTTACGCCTGGCAGCAGCAGCTGAAGTAGCTGCAACAGCCACCGGTAATGCCACACGTTTGACATTCGCCCCGCAACATTCGGGGATGGTCCTCCCAGCCGCTAACAGCTGCAGTACAAGCTACAGCGCAGGGCCAATTCGCGCCGCCTCATGCGTCCTCATGCGGGAGTTCTGCTCCCTCGAGAGGGGTGAAAGGGGTCCCCAATACACGTACGCGCTCTTTCGCTTCCCGCTTCCAAACAAGCACCGCCTCCCAGCGGGATTGTGTGTGCAGCAAATGGGGGGAAGTACGTACCGAGCCTTCCTGTGCACCCACGTGGACAGAGGAGTAGCGGTTGAAGGTTGAGGTGGTGTTACGTGCGTCATGGTTGTTGTTAGCGACGATTCGGTTTGGGTTGTTAGCGACGATTCGGTTTGGTTTGTCGCAACTTGGGCGTCGTCATGGGTACATCAGGATACATGTCAGGGGGACCGTGTTTTGCACACCAGGAAGCAGGGTGCTGCAGCTGGCGAACAGGCGTTGCGTGGGCCTAGATGCAAGGGTGCGGCTTAGCGATGAGGGGTTATTCACCGCTAGGCGACGGCTAGAACTATGCATACCTGGTCCGCTTACCTGTTCACCTGCGAAGCAGTGAGCCCCCCAACAATGCGTGCAATGTGTTACATGCGCACCAGGGTGAGCCGTTGGCTGGGCGTAATCGATGTTTCGTTTTTGGTTAAGGTATAGGGATGTTACGGAGGTCATCGTCATTGTCAGCATCAGGCAGGTTTCGCAACACCTTCCAGAGAAGTCCCTGCTGTGGACGGTACGGAACGAAGACTCTGAAGATGGTCAACTCTTGGCGCTCCTTTGCCCTCTACTATGTAATATGTACACATCTCTATGCACTTATATACCGTACAAGTCCGCCTATCTGTCGGTTAGCCGAGCTGGCTCACAGGAAGCGGGGAAATCCTTTACAGAACGATGACTCTAAAAGCTAATGAACGGCAAAGGCAAGCATGTAAAAGCCTGCAGCCTATGGAAATGCAAAGGGCCAACGGTCTAGATATCGACCTGGTACCATTCGTCGCGGACCACCTCAGGCGGCATAGAGGGTGTACCTTGGTAAACTGTTTCAGCAGTAAGAAGCAAAACCATAAGCTGCTGCAAGGCGGGATGAGACTTCCAACAATCTTTCTAGAACGTTTCGTGCCAGCGCGGCATGCCAACTTGCGGCCTCGTTGCGGTCGTACCGTATCAGGGCACAAGGCCCCAACCCTGCCATAGCTGCGCCTACACGTGGGCAAGTCTCTACTGCTCTGTTTGTATACTCAACGTTCTTATTTATATATAGGGTGCCTGCAATAGACCACTGCTTTTGCCCAGCCGCAACCGCACAAGTCTTGACAACCTTGAGTTTGCTCTACGCCACTTTTACTGCGCTTTCCCATAAGTAAGCTAAGTATTAAGTAGCCTATGCCAGCAAGGCAACAACAGATCCCACCGGCCCGAACGGGTCTTTGCCTTTCTTAGGGGTCTCTTCCCGATCCGTTTGCCATGTCGTCCGCCCCAGCCCAGCCAGCGCTGCCGGGCGCTCCTGCCGCTACAATTGCAGCACTACCTCAGGATGGCTCTGTGGTAAAGATGAAGGGGCTTCCCTTTAAGGGCGGCAAGGAGGACATCATAAAGTTCTTTGCGGGTTTCACGCTCCGGACGGACCAGGTGTACCTGCGCAAGCACCCTGATGGCAGGCCAAACGGCGAGGTGCGGTAATTTAAATTAAGCCTACGTCCTATGCTTGCTTGCGGCGTGGGCGTCGCTAACTACTGGGGGTGATTGTAGTCTCAGCGCGCCTTTCCTTCATACAGGCCTTTGTTGTTTTTGAGAACAGCGACGAGGCTCGCCGTGCTACACAAAAAGACCGTGAGACGTTCGGGGAGAAGTTCGGGGACCGCTACGTGCGGGTGTACCCAACTCTCGATTCAGACATCCCGGATATGCAAGCAGCCGTGGCGCAAGCGCAACAGCAGGAGCAGGCGCAGGTGTGGCAAAAGTTTGGGAATTGTTTGCTTCAATCTTACCAAATTGGTCCTTTATAAAAGTTTGTTGGAAAGCACTTGGGAAGGGCACCGACCATCCTTCCGCCTCCTTCCTTCGTTGTGTAGGGAAGTGGCAGCCACAGTCATGGCGCTCATTCAGACAGTGTTGTGAAGATCAAGAGCCTGCCATTCGACGCCACCCAGCTTGACATCATTCAGTTTTTTGAGAGCTTCAAGCTCAAGCCGAATGGCGTGCAGCTTGTTGTTCGATCCGATAACAAGCCAACTGGCGAGGTAATATATTTGTTGTTCACCTTGTGTCACTTCTCTTTGAGGGGGATTGTAAGTTCACCGCGAATTCAACTTAACGCACCAGGCATTCGTGGACTTCGAGACTCCAGAGGAAGCAGCGCGCTCCATTAAGGAGAAAGACCACAAGATTTTCTCCGAGAAGTTTGGGGATCGCTATGTTCGCTTGATACAGGTGGGTAGCCACTTTGCAAGTTCGTTAAGCAGCTGGCGTGTGGGGTTTGGCGTGTGGCGTGTGGGGTTTGTAAAGCCCGGGGCGTTTGGCATCAGTGCTAGGAGTAAGGCTGCATCGCAGCAAGAGCGGAGTAGTTCTCGCCTATGTGTCCGTGGTTCCTATCCCTAGAAACAGCCTCTTGCATCCTCGTCAAATTGCGTTTCATTACATAAAAACGCCTCCGCGTTCACGGATTGCCTCACCAACAGCACGCTCACTCGTTTCAACTTCCCCGCCCGTTCCAGGTGTCACGCAAGGAGATGCAGGCCACGCTGGCGCTGCGCTTCGGCGGGGAGGGCGTGCTCAAGATGAAGGGCATTCCCTTCAAGGCCACCGCCATGGACGTGCGGAAGTTCTTTGCGGGCTACAAGATCAAGCTGGAGGGCGTCAGCTTCATCATGCACGCGGACGGGCGGCCCACGGGAATGGCCTTTGTGGAGTTTGAGACACCCCAGGAGGCCGTGCGGGCGATGGAGAAGGACCGCCACAAGTTCGGGCCGGAGTACGGTGACCGCTTCTGCATGCTGCAGCTGGTGGGGCGGCATGAGATGGAGAAGGTCACGCTGCAGCGTGAGAACGAGAACACAGCGAACAAGCTGCTGGTAGGCTGGGCGCGGGACCTGGGTCAGGGTCACGCCTTCGTGCAGCTATACAGCGGGAACAGCGGGTTAGGGATTTGGTGTTGCACCTGCAACACCGGCTGACTTGCCCCTAACATAAACAGAGCGGAATACGCGTCATGGGGTGGGTGGGCTTGGAAGGAACTGCCGCCAGTAATGGTGGAACTGGCCATAACTCGGACTACCTCGCCTCCTAACATGTGCCCTGTTCCCCTGCACTGCCTCCCCTGCAGAACGGCATCAACGTCCTGCAGGCGGCCGCATTCGCCACGCAGGCGGCGCTCAACAACCCTGCGTTGCAGCCCATCCTCATGGCCGGCTCCAACCCCTGGCTCAATCCCATCTACCAGGGCATGGGCCTGGTCAACCACGCGACCACCAACCAAGCCGCCGCAGCAGCCGCGCTCGCTAACGCGCAGCTGGCGCAGGTGCCGGGGGCCTCCCCCAGCAGCCCCATGCTGGACGCCACGTCACTGTCCGCCGCGTCGCAGTACGGCGCGCCGCTTTCCCAAGGTCTGTGCTCGCGACCTGGGTACACGGGTCTTAAGAGCGGGTGATTGCCGTATGCCCTTGGGACGACCTGCCATGAGCCCCATGCCAGGATTATCGCATGTGATAAAATGAAACAGCGTCCGGAAATGCATCATCCGCTCCTCCTCGCTGTCCCCCAGGTCCGCCTTCATCCCTGGTGAACAGCGGCATGAATGCAGCCACGCTGAGCTTGTTACAGCAGCAGCAAGCGGCGCAGGCGGCGGCACTTCAGCCTGGGTCGGGACCAGGAAGCGGTGTAGACGCCGCGTCGGCAGGCTGGGCGCTGGACCCCGCGGCAGCCGCAGCAGCAGCCGCGACGAACAACTTCCAGTTGCTCTACCAGAACACCGGCGCGACGGCACCGCCGGACTGGGCGCGCGCGGCGGCGGCAGCTGCGGCGGCGGCAGACCCAAGGTGAGAGACACCGGGTTCCTGCCTGGGTGTTGTTGCATGTGGGTGTTGATACATGGGTGTTGCGCGACCGCCCCACCGGTGGGGGATGCGCAGGGGATGATGCGGAGGTAATGGCCCCCTAAAGGGGGTGCGTAGCGCTGCGTACCGGTACCCGGGGCTCGTTATTAACCTACTGCGTGGTGTGTTTATGGCGTTATTCCTTGTTCTTCCTGGCATGCGCCTTTATTCCCCCAACCCTGCACCACCACCAGGCATGCTGCGCTGCGCCCCACGCTGCGAGTGCCAACTTCTTGGGCATGACTTGCAAGTACGTTAGCGTTGCGTGATTGGTTCAGCGTGCAGATTCCCCCCGACCGGCCGCAGATTCCACCAGCCCACCACCAACCCCGACTCCCAAGCCCGTATTAAGCCCCGACCAATCGGGCATTGATCCCCCGTGCATGTGCCTTCTCCTCATCCACTGCCTGTTTAACTGCACTCCAGGGTCGTGACCAATTCGCTGCCACCACTCCCGCTGCTTGCCGCTGCCTACGCTTCGAACCCGTCGGTTCAGGTTAGTGCCGGGGCTGGCGGCGGCTGGGCTGGGCGCGGTGCCGGTCAGCAGCGTCGCGCCTCATACCCTGGCGACGCCCTCGCCACCGGACCTGGCGGCTATGAAGACGCAGGCTGTAACCTCCCAGTTGCCCCCGGTAGTTTCGGCGCTTGGTAGAACGCTGGGGATGGCGCCGCCACAGCTGCGGCCGCCGCTGTACGGCGCTCCTATTTCTGCTATCCGCCCCGACGCCATGGCCATGCCGCCAGCTGCTGCATTAGCTGCGACGGCGGCCGTGGGTATTCCGCCTGCGGTTTCGGTAGCTGTGGAGGATACGGCGGCGGCGCTTGCCGCCGCTGGCCGCTCTGTGTTATAGGAGGCATGGCGCCTGCTAGGTAGGAGGACGCAGCAGCCGAGACGCTAGCGATTATTAGTAGCACGAACGGGCGCCTTTGTTACAAGCAGCCTTTGTAGCGGCAGTAAGAAGTGTATTTTGCTGTTGCTGTGAGTCATGAGATATGCGTTTGGCCCGCGGTTTGGGGCTGTGCTATTGGCTACTCTCTGTGTCTGCCTTCTTGTGAATGTGGTTTGGATGTTGCTGCTGTATCCTAACCCAATTGAAAGGGAGGTATTCCAAGTCTTCGACCATGCCACACGTTTTGCCTACTTTTGTATGTAAGCCGTGTTTGTTGGGACTTTTGCAACTGTTGCTCCTGCTTGCTCTGCTGCTGTTGGTGATGATAACGATCCTGACCCACTTCAATACACACAGATAAGACTATTGTGAGAGGCGTGGTTTCAGCCTGTGTGAAATTATGCGCGTGTGGTGTGTGCTGGCGCCGCATGCCTTCCCCCGTGAGCCGAGCGAGTGAGGGTTATGTTTGTTTTTGTGGTTGCTAGCTTAGCGAGGAGAGCTGTTTGGGGCCTAAGACCTGCGCGCTTTTGGCCCTGTCGATGCAGTATGGTGTCGGTTGGTGAAGAGGATGGGAGTGTGTGGCCAGCGAATAGCTATGGTTCGATCGCTTATAGTTTGTTTACGTTTTGACATCCTTTTGGTCCCACACTTGTCGGCTTGTCGGCTGCTTGGGCTCCTTGTGACTGCATTTTTCGTGAGTCTGCCGCAGACGGCCGAGGGGTGTGGGTGTGTGTGCTGTGTGTCGTGGTGGTGGTGGTGGTGGTGGTGATACGTTGTTTGCCGGACTGGCATCTCCGTTGCGCCTCCTTCTGCAGTGTGGTGCGGTGCTGTGGACGCCTCTGTTGCGTCTTGTCGTGTTGAGCGGAGCTTAATATGTCTAACTATCAGGCGAGTGGTGTTTTTCCTCCTTTGTGTGTGTAGCACTGTGTGAAGTCATTGTAGCCCTTTTGTGGGGTAAGCTGCTGCTGATGCTGCTGTTACTGGGAGAAGAGCAGAAGCCAAGGTCACGTCACTGGCTGTATAGTTCTCTGACCTGTGTCTTGGTCACGTTCCGTCAACGCAAAAGGCATAAAGCCTTAAGCCCAGAACGCGTTATACGTGGGTGCCCAGGGCCGTGGCACCCGGCATCCCGTCTTATGCTGCTCGGTTGGGGTGTCTCTCTGCCCGCTCTTATTGACCCTTATTGCGCTACAGCTTTTGTCGTACGCCCATGTCTCTTTTGGTTGAAAGGTATTGGGTATTGGCATTACAACTCCAGGTTTTTGCCCCTCCTTCGCGGGCTGTGCAGTATACAAAGGGACTTGACGAGTCTTTACCTAATCATGTGGAGTGATGATGAGGCGTCCTGCAACGGTTTGCTGGCGGGTTAGCTGAACTAGGTATTCTTTAGAGTGCGGCTTTGGCCATCCTCCCCTTCAAATGGACAAACCCCTTCTGCTGTTTGCCCTGCGGGCGGCGCGCTTACGTAAGCCACTTTGTGCGTGTGCGTTCTGTGTGGTCATAAGGAATGGAAGCATGCAGCTGTTGGACGCTGTTTCGGTCCCGTGTTTTATGGTCATGTGTGAGAGGGCCGACGCGTGTTTTGTGCTGCAGTGGTGCTGCGCTGCTTTTGTCCAGATGGGTAATGTCCTGATTAGGCATATGCTTTTATTCACGAAAAGCATTATAAAACAGTGTTCGAGGAGAAACAACACGTTTTGTCGAGTCAGGACTGGTTTGTCATGTGTCCTTTTGTATGGTGGTGAATACACATCATGCCTATGTTGCGCGGTTTCGGTTGGCCTTTTTCCAAGTATCGACAGTTGTCGATGTAGGCTTCTCCTCACCGGCCGCGGTCAAGTTAAGGTTCAGTAAGTCGATAGCTTAGTAGCACAGAAGAGGATCAAGATCGTCGATGACTTGCGCCCCATTTTAGGTACGGGGCAACAGACACGCCGTACATGGCGTGTGTGGTGTATCGGGCCCGCCTGTTGTAGGGGGCCGCTGTACGTTGCTACTGGGGGATATTCTCTTGGCCATCGCATGTGCCCAACATGCGGGGTGTTAAAAGCGGATGTAGCCCTTCATGGCTCGGCCTTGCCTTGAACCCATGAAGGGGCTCAGAAGGCGGGTATCGCAAGAAACGGGTATGCTGGCCAATTGCCAGCTGCCTGTGTAACCTCTTCACCTGCTGTTTGTAACCCACTTGGGAAACGGAACTATGCGCACTTCGGAGAGCTCGATGCATGGAAGGGGGATGGGGACAGCCTATCAGCCGCACGTATCCTCGGGGATTCACCTCCGTACGACGTGTCCACGAAGGGTAGTGCCATGTCGACCGCCATGTGATATACAACCACGTAGTGTCACTGTTTTCTGGCTGTCAGGATAGGAAAGAGCAAGCGCGACCCTGTGTGCATTGACATGGGTATAGAGCTGTTCTCTGGGTTGAACACGGCAAGCATATATGTCTTAGCACGTATTCTGGCTTAAACGAGAGAGCATGACAGAGCTAAGGAATGCATTGCTACGCGTGGTGGCGCGAGCGGCTGCACTGGCGACCCATGAGCGGCGGATGATGGGCCACTGCGCAGCAACATTTTGCAGCGAGCGCTTCTACAGGAACAGCACCGCAAATTCGACAAGATGCCATCATGTACCATTTAGTCGTATTACAATTAGAAGGTTCAGCTCGGAAGGGCTCGGAGCTGTCGCTGATGGTCGCGAGCTCCTAAGAGCAAGTTGGGCCGGCTGCCCGCAACCCAAACGAATTCCATACTCAAAAGAGTACAACGGCAGGACCTGGGAAGATGAGTACAGGTGCGATTAGGGGCTGCATAAGCATCAATGTGTAAGCAGCACCCGAAGACAACCCTTCACAGGCAACCCTTGCTCCTGGTCAGCTTCTTCCCATCCTCACTCCTGCTCCTCCTTCAGCCCTCACCGGACAAGCTGTCCTCACCCCCTAACCAGCGCTGCCCCGCCTTACCCTGCCCCACCCCACCCTCACAGCTGGATGGACCCGTTCCCTCCCGACCCACAACCCAGCGGCAACAGCACCACCAGTAGCACCCCCACCCCCGCCTCCTCCTCCTCCCTTAGCCGCTCCCAGCAGCAGCAGCGCCAGCAGCAGCTGCGGCGACACCTGCAGCGCGAGGACGCACACACCTGCCGCACCCTGGCAGCTGGCGGTGTGCGGGTGCTGCAGCAGCAGCTGCTGGAGGAGTGGCGCAGCAGCTACCTGGGGCAGGCGGGAGGCGGGCGCGAGGCAGCGGCAGCAGCAGCGGCAGGGGCAGGGGCAGGGGGAGATGCGGCGCCTCCGGAGCGGTTGGGACCGTACTACTACTGGACGGTAACGGGTGCTGACGGCGGCGTGGAGGCCTACATGCGCAGGGCCGCTCCCGCTCCCGCTCCCGCTCCCGCTCCCGCTCCCGCTCCCGCTCCCGCTCCCGCTCCCGCTCCCGCTCCCGCTCCCGCTCCCGCTCCCGCTCCCGCTCCCGCTCCCGCTCCCGCTCCCGCTCCCGCTCCCGCTCCCGCTCCCGCTCCCGCTCCCGCTCCCGCTCCCGCTCCCGCTCCCGCTCCCGCTCCCGCTCCCGCTCCCGCTCCCGCTCCCGCTCCCGCTCCCGCTCCCGCTCCCGCTCCCGCTCCCGCTCCCGCTCCCGCTCCCGCTCCCGCTCCCGCTCCCGCTCCCGCTCCCGCTCCCGCTCCCGCTCCCGCTCCCGCTCCTGGGACCCAACACCAGCACCAGCAGCGCCAACAGCCGTCCGCGCAGTCGCGGCAAGCAGCGGCAGGCCGGTCCAGGGGCCCGGCAGCAGGGGGCCCTGCTCCCTGCCCGCCCCCGCCCCGGCCCCCGCCCCCTCAGGTGCTTCTGGACCGAGGGCTGGTCGCAGCGGACGCCCGAGTGGCCGCGCAGCTGACGGGACTGCCCCTGGGTGAGCTGGGAGGGGAAAACAAGGAAACGTACGAACTGGTGGAGCACGGGAACTTGGGGGGAACTGGGGGGGGGGCGACAAACGGGAAGTGATGTGCGGGACGGCTGTCCTTTGGGTTTACTCCTTCTTGAAGAATTGTAACAACCTTGCACTGCGTTGCACCTCCCCGTGTTGCTGCCCCCTTGTGCTGAGTGCTGCGTTGCGTGCTGCGTTATGAGCCTTATGCTGCGTTATTCGCCTCATGCTGGTGCAGGTGAGGATGTGGGCGCAATCAAGCTCTGTCCGCGCCACCGGCTGCTGGCATATACGCTGCCGGTTCGGGACCAACATGACGTGTACTGCGCACTTGTACGGGATACGGCAACAGGTGAGCTTTCCTCCTTCTGCAGTTACGCACTACTTACTATTCCTTACTATGAACTTGCGGTAAGGAGGTAAGTTTGCAGTGCTCCTCACCGTACACCCACCATGACGCACAGCCCATCATGGAGGGAGCCTTGCTTCACATGTGTAGTCGGCCTTTAGTCTATGTGTTTATCCTCTCTACCGGTACCCTTCCCTCACCTTTGCTTCATTTTTCATCTATTTACTCCCTCACATTTTGCCTCCTCCCCCTCACGCGCAGGTCGGCTGCTGCTGCCCGGCGGGGTGGTTGGCGGGGTAGCGGGTGCGGGCGGGTTGGAGCTGGCTGCTGACGGCAGGTCGCTGCTGGTCACCCGGCCGGATGCACTGGGCAGGCCCTGGCAGGTGAGGGGGAAGGGGGGGAGGTTGGCAGGTGAGGGGGTGGGGGGGTTGGGCAGGTGAGATATTGGCAGAGACGTCAGCTGCGGAGGGAGCCTTCACGTGCCGACAGCAGCAGTTCACCGGGCGGTGAGGTGCTGTCCCACATGTGCTGCCGCATGTAGTGGTGTTGCTGCTGCTGTTGCTGTTGCTGCTTCCCCATGTTCTTCCCCACCAGCTTTCACAAAGACACTGCCACTGCGCCCACCAACCCTCCCCCACATGCGCTCCGTCCTCCCGCCTGCTGTATCTCCTTTTGATGTTTAGAGTCAACCAGCAATCAACACGCTAATCGAGACGGCACCCTCCGCCCGCTACTCCGCCCACATGGCTAGTTCGCTCCCTGATTAACCCGCCCACCGCTCTCCCCCCAGGTGGTTCTCCACGACCTGCACTGCGCCTCACCCCCGCGGGTGCTCCTGACCGAGAACGACCCGCGGTTCTTTCTTGCGCTGGGTCGCACCAAGGACTGGGCCTTCCTGCTGCTCAGCAGCAACTCCAAAACCAGCTCCGAAGTGCATTTGCTGGACGCAGTGACCCCTGGGTCGGTCCCGCCGCGACTGGTGCAGCGCAGGATGCCCGGTCTGGAGTACTTTGTTGAGCATTTTGCAGCTGGTGATAGTGCGAATGGTGCTGGTGATGCTGCTGGTGGTGATGATGGTGCCGCGGGGCGATTGGTTATTCTGTCCAATTACGATCCCAAGGTGCACCGAGATAACGAGGAAAGCACCGGTGCTGCCGGCAACCGTGTTGACAGCGTTGGCGGCAGCATCAGCTGCACCAGCAACAGCATGAGCGCCGGCATCGTCAGCAATGGCAGCAGTACCGGCGGCGAGCTGCATGTGTTTTCAGCTCCGGTGGGCACCCCTGGAGTGGCGCACTGGCAGCCGCTGCTGGGCCCCCGACCTGGGGTGGTGGTGACCGACCTGGACCTGTTCAGGTGTGCAGTGCGGTGGCGTCGGCTGGGCGGAATGGGGAGACGGCTTCTTTACCCCTAAGATTGGTACCGATGGTGGTGTTTTAGGGCTGTTGGTGCCGCAGACCAAGGAAAGAACAGACGACAGACCCCCTTCTTCCAATCGCTCCTCTACGTCTTCTTCGATAACTCCTACATGCTCCTCCTCTGCCTCCCTTTCCACCACACCACATGAACATCTAAACGTGAACGGTGACGCCAACCGCGACGACGGCAACCGCGCAGCGACTGCTGTGTGCTGTACGAGCGCCGCGAGGGGGTTCCCGCCGTTAGTGTCCTGCCGCTGGCGCCACTGCGGCTGCGGGGAGCCTCCGGAACCCTGGCAGCTGCAACTCCCTTCGAGGGGCCGACTGCCGCGGTGGTTCCTGTACAGGTGGGTGGCAGCAGCAGCCTCTGGCTAGTGGGGCGTGTCCGGGGCTGTAAGGGCTGTAAGCCACCTGGTGCTCCCTGCCTGCATTCCCGTAATCCCTGCCGTTTAGCCGTCTAGCCGTCTAGCCGTCGTAAGAAGCGAGGAGCAGGCACCAAAAGCCAACGACTCCCTGCGCCACGTCCGGATCCTTTGTATCCGCAGCTCGTCCCATTCCTTCCTTCCCTTCCGCCTCCCACCGCCTCACCCACCCTCCGCACCCGCCTTTTCCGCTCCCCAATCCCAGGTGCCCCTGCCCCCCTGGGCCCTGCACCTCGTCCCCGGCATCAACGCCGACCCGCACTCCCCCACCCTGCGCCTCACCGTCTCCAGCCCCCTGCACCCGCCAGCCACCTTCGACTACCACCTCTCAACAGGCCGGCTGGAGCTCCTCTCGCAGGAAGCAGCGCCGCCGGCAGCTCGGGAGCTGCTGCGTCGCTGCTCACTCGTACGGCTAAACGTGATGACGTCACCTCGTACGTCAATGTACGACAGCCCAAGCGACGGCGCCGGCAGCGGCGGCGGTCACCTTGCAGGCGATGTTTCAGGGGGTGCTGTACACGTCCAAGTCCCCGTGACGCTTGTGTTGCCGCCTGGAGTGAAGCTCGTCCCCCAGTTGCGCAACAACAACAACGACAACAGCAACGACAGCAATGGAAGTTCCACCTTTACATGGCAGTTGGTGTCAGCAGGCTGTGATGACGGTGGTGGCGAGGCACCAAACGGCTACGAAACCACAGCTGCAGCCGTGACGTCAACTTCCGGGGGGTCTGTGCCCAGGCCGCTGCTTCTCTCCGTGTACGGCTCGTACGGGCTACCGCTGGAGTGCGGGTACGACCCCACGCTGCTCAGCTTGCTGGGCCGGGGCTGGGTGGCGGCGAAGGTGCATGTGCGGGGAGGTGAGTGCGGTAAGGGCGGAGGTGGGGCTGGATGAGTGGAAGAGGTGTAAAGGTTGGAAAGCAGAAAGGCCATGCTCGTGCTTTGGAGCTCCTGACAGCGGCCACGCTACAGCCATGTGCCTACGCATGGAAGCAGCACACACCGGTCAACGGTCGCAGTCACCGATCGGCCAGTTTTCTTAACACAGACCGGTCAGTCTGCACGCTACACCTCCGCTGCCCTCCTCCAACCCAAATCCACGCAAACCCAACCCACAGGCGGCGAGAAGGGTCGCGGCTGGCATGTCGCGGGCCGCCGGGCCTCCAAGCGGGCCGGGGTGGAGGACTGCCTGGCTGCTGCGGATGCGCTGGTGGCAGCGGGGCTCACTGCGCCGGGGCTGCTGGCGGGGCATGCCATCAGCGCGGGTGGGGTGGGTGGGAGCGTGGGAGCGTGACTGGACGGGACGGGGTTGGCGGAGTGATTGCAGGAGGTTGCGCTTGTCAGGCGCGATTGCGGTTGTTGTCCTTTACAACAAAGCGCATGGCAGGGTATCGATAGGTTTGTTACGAAGGTTACGATGCAGGACGGGTAAAGTCAACCCTGTTGTGTTTATTGTGGGCTGTGATGCTCCTTAGTTTTCTGGCTACCGATTGTTCTAAAACATACAACCACCCTAACCACCCGTACAGGCGGTGTAGTCCTAGCCGCCGCACTCAACGCTCGTCCAGATCTCTGGGGCGCTGCCGTACTGCGTTGCGCCTTCTTAGAGCTTCGGAGCAGTTGTACGGATCCGCGATTGCCGCTGACGGCGCACGAGTGGGACGAGTGGGGCGACCCAAGCGACCCACGGGACTGTGCGGCGTTGTGGGAGATCTGTCCGTACGGCAATCTGGATGCGAGTGGCGGCAGCGGGGGCGGTTGGAGGGCAGCGGTGTTGGCGAGCTGTGCGGATGAGGTAAGGGAAGGATGGTGAGGAAGGTGAAGGGTTGCTGTTCGGCCTGGGTTGGTTCCTATACCGGTATCTTGGGTTGACGACGCGGGCCTGCCCCCTCCCTCTTTCCCTCCGCTGTCAGGACCCGCGCGTGCACCCCGCCATTCCCGCCAAGTGGGTTGCAAGACTGAGGCACCAGCTGCGCGCCACCACCGCCGCCGCCGCCGCCGGCGGAGGCGGCAACAGCTCTCGAATGCCCGACGACGATGCCGACGCTGTTACCGGCGACAGCGACGGCGACCGCGATGTCAGCCCCTGGCGTCGTTTCCTGTCCCGCGGCATTTGGAGGCCCAGAGCGGTTGCGGCTCGGAGACGTCGTGGCGGCGCTGCCGGCTGCGACGATGACAATGACACCAGCAGCAGCAGCAGCAGCAGTGGCGGAGAGGGCGTGCCGGGCGTGGTTGCCCCGTTGCTGCGGGTGTATTGGGACGGTAGCGGGCACGTGCGAGTGGGGGAGGCGCAGGCGGCGGAGGCGGCGGAGGAGATGGCGTTCCTGCTGCGGGTGCTGCCGTCACCACCGCCGCCGGCGCTGCTGCAGTCGACGTCAACGCCGCAGCCGACACCGCTGCAGCAGGCGCGGCAATAGCAGGAGTGGCAGCAACAGCCGACAGCTGCAGCAACATCCGCTGCCGTATTCCGGTTCCCAGCAGCAGCGGCGAATGAGGAATGGGATCCTTGCGTGCATGCCGCTGCTTGGTGCTGCTGAATGGTGGGGTGCATGATGAACGGGGCTTTACTGGTGTGATGCTGGGAGGTGCTCGCATGTGTGTTGCGACTATAGGAGGCAGGCGAAGACAGAGCTTCGGGGAACAGGCGGTGCAGGGACCTAAGCAACGTGTGAGCAGCCTAACGTTGGGGCTTGGGAAGTCCCGTCACCCGGGACGGAAGGCAGGGTGGAAACCAAGTGCGGTGAGTATGCTTCTCAGTGATGCTAGTAAACCCCTGTCCGTAATCGTGGAGCTCTTGGCATGGTTGTTACGACCTGTAGCCCACGCTCAGAGCCGCCAGCTCGCTTCGGCGGAGCATGCCAAAGAAACCCACCACGAGCCAGCATGCATCTTGGGATCAGCGCCGCGCTTCACCCGGGTTCGTGTTGGCCTTGTGCCGGAGCAGCCCGACCGGACGCGGATGGGCAGCGGTGCCTTCCGGCGTTTAGTGGCGCAGGCGTCTGCCGGTCGACTCTGCAACGCCTGCGCTATAGTGCGCTTGACCCGCGGGTCGGCGCTAATTGCTGCCTCTGCTGGGAGCCCCCGCGCGCGCTGCCAATCCGCCAGAGCGCTCACGGTCCCAAGGAGTGTGGAGGGCGCCAATAACGGCGACGAGTGCGTGATGAAGAGGCAGACTAGGAAGCGGTTGAGGTCCTGGCCCCGGGCCCGTGGGAAACGGTTGAGGTCCTGGCCCCGGGCCCGTGGGAAGGCATCCTGATCGCTCAGGTGCAGAACATCGACGCAGAACCTCAGGAACCGCTGGCGCCCCGCCTTCTAGGTGGCCGCAGACCGGGACTGCATACCCATGGTGTGGCCCGCCACCACACCTCCGTTCAGACTCCAGTGTAAGAGTTGTATTTCAGCACACCCTTGCAGGAAGGGCGGACAGCTTCTTTTTTGATACCCTATCTTAAACAGTATGTTATGCCGTCTTTAGAGCGACATGTGCCAACATCCTTGACACTCCTCTGTATTTATCCTATAGGAAAGTTGTATTACCGCGAAGAGTTTCCACAAGTACAACTAAGTTGAGAAGGAACTACAGGCGAGGCGTAGCTGCGCGACGTAATTGCCCTAGGAAGCCGTCATGCCAAGCAGTGGGACCGACAGATGGCGACGGAGCCAAAATACGCCCTACCCGTGCATAGAACGGTACACGCACTACAGTTCCCGAAAGCTTTTAACGGGTCGCTGCAAGGTACATAAAACGTCGGATCGGCATCTAGATCGTCGGTTGTCCGCGGCAAGCGACCGCACCCTTCATTAAGCGAACTCTTTGCATATTTGGAATCGGTAGTGCAGGAGAGGCTCCTTTCACTCACGAGTGCCGATATAGTACCCCTATGCGGGTGAGCTCTTTCCTGGCTTCCAAATAAAAGGTATAATAACGTAGGCGCCGTGGCATTGACACAGACACATAAGGACGTAACGAAGCGTAATATCTTTTACGGAAGATTCTGCGCCGGGAAAAAGCGTAGGTTCCAAACGTACGTGGCTTCCAAATCGCCGTAACTGTGACGCGCCATCCGAAGCCCATATAAGGCAAAGCGTTTCCAATTCCGACATAGAGCTTTGCCTTGCAAAGGTAGTTATACACTTTGTTTGTCGCTAAGCCTCAACAGCCTTCACCATGGCCCTTCTCGCTCAGCAGCGTCTGACCGCCTCCGCCCGCGCTGGCCGCCCCAGCCGGTCCCGCGTGGTGTGCCCTGCCATTCGCGCTGAGGGTGGCAAGGTCAAGATCGGCATCAACGGTAAGTAGTGACTGACTTGCCCATCAGAGTTTCCGAGACGCTTCTGTCGGAGGGTGTTCTGCGTCGTGCCATCTTCTCATGACTGCTTGCATACCTCTGGTACACCTTATGCTATCCCGGGCGTGTTCGGTCCACCTTTGCAGGCTTCGGCCGCATTGGTCGCCTGGTGATGCGCGCCACGATGCTGCGCCCCGACATCGAGGTCGTGGCCATTAACGACCCCTTCATTGACTCGGAGTACATGGCTTACATGTTCAAGTATGACTCCGTGCACAAGGTCTGGCCCGGCAAGGTGGAGGGCAGCGCGGAGGGCTTCTTCGTGGAGGGCCGCAAGGTCCACACCTTCACGGAGACGTAAGCATTGCATGCAGGGCATATGGCAGTCACTGTTGCAAGATTTACGTTTGCACAAGGGTGGGCGTGACCGTTAAGTTCCTCCGATCTTACTTCACATTGCGGCTTCGACGCTGTTAGCAGCTGGCTGCTACATGGCTCGCTTACCAAAACGTAATCTGTACTTTACATTTTGGCATTTTAACGATATGCACTTTTACGGTTTACTGTTTGTCAACTTCCTAATTACCTGACCTCGCTCTCGCCCCATAATTTGACTCCCACAGTGACCCCACCAAGATTGACTGGGCTAGCGCTGGCGCTGACATCGTCGTTGAGAGCACTGGCGTGTTCACCACCATCGACAAGGTGCGTTCCGTACCGTACTCGACGGTCCTTCTTCCTTTCGCGATATGAGGCGTCACCATTTTTGGTTGCGGCCTTTGCTCCCACTACTCGCTTACCCCCATTAAAGTTTTCACCACATGACTAGTACTTTAGGCTTCAATACCGCTCCCTTGCATCGTTTGCTCATCCGATGCCATTTCCAACCGTTTACCTTCCCTTCCGCGCAGGCTGCTCTTCACCAGAAGGGCGGTGCCAAGAAGGTCATCATCTCTGCTCCCTCCAACGATGCCCCCATGTACGTGATGGGCGTCAACCACGAGAAGTACGACCCCGCTAAGGACCACATCATCTCCAACGCCTCCTGCACCACCAACTGCCTGGCTCCCCTGGCCAAGGTGCGTCGCGGGATCCAGCAGCTGGCCAACCTGACAGTTAGGGTCTATGTCTTCTTTAGGAAAGGCTTAAAGCTCAATTCAAACCTAGTTGCTTCCCTGCTGGCTCCTCCTCACCTTCCTTTCGCACCTGCTGCCCCGTCACCACACCCGCAGGTTGTGAACGAGAAGTTCGGCATCAAGGAGGGCCTGATGACCACCGTGCACGCCTCCACCGCCACCCAGAAGACCGTGGACGGCCCCAGCCGCAAGGACTGGCGCGGCGGCCGCGCCGTGAACGGCAACATCATCCCCTCCTCCACCGGTGCCGCCAAGGCTGTCGGCAAGGTGAGGATGCAGGAGGCAGAGTCCAGGCTATCCACCTTGTCGCCATGTCAGCAACTGCTAGCTACCGGCGCTGTTTGACGCATCTGCTCCCAGGCATATCAGCATTCACACCTGGGGGAACCGCTTCCGACCCGCCTCTTGCTTAATCCGCTCCTGCACTCATCCGCTGCCCCCCTTCCTTCCCTTCCCTCCGCTGCTGCTGCTGCCCCCCAGGTGCTGCCTGAGCTGAAGGGCAAGCTGACCGGCATGGCCTTCCGCGTGCCCACCAACGATGTGTCTGTGGTCGACCTGACCATCACCCTGGAGAAGGCCACCACCGTGAGTTGGGGCTGTGGGGGGAGCTTAGCGGGGAGCTGTAAGAAGCATTATTCAGCGTATGGAAAGCGATGGGGCGAGACTTCAGCAATGTGATACATGTACAATGGGATATCGGAGCATCTTTACTTGCCCTGCCTGTTCTACCGGGCTAGGTCGCTGATGTTTCCCTGTCCGTTGGCGCTGCTCCCCTTCCCATCCCCTCTTCCATCCATCCCTGCAGTACGAGGAGATCATGGCCGCCCTCAAGTCCGCCTCCGAGAACGAGCTCAAGGGCGTGATGGCCTACACCACCGACGACGTCGTCTCCTCCGACTTCATCACCGACCCCGCCTCCTGCACCGTGGACGCCAAGGCCGGCATCATGCTGAGCCCCACCTTCGTCAAGCTGGTGGCCTGGTACGACAACGAGTGGGGCTACAGCAACCGTGTGGTGGACCTGGCCCTGCACGTCGCCAAGAAGAGCGCCCTGGTCAGCGCTTAAGCGTGATGCGAGTGCTGGAGGAGTGCCGCGTTGGGCTGGTTTGTTGATGATGGAAAACTCAAGGTCGGATGGTGGGGTTGGTTGGAGGGGACCATTGTAGGGAGTAGCGGTGGAGGAAGTAATAAAGAATGGGGAGCTGGAGGGGCTTTCCCTAAACGGCGTTCGTCTTTGTGGTACAGTAGGAACGTATTTTGGTGGGTTTGTTGTGTGGTGGTGGTGGTGGTGGTGACAGGAAGAAGGAATGTTGCAAAGCGGTGGCATCATCAGGTCATGATGTATGTTGCGGCAAAGTGCACTCTCCTGCCTCTTCAAACACAAGGAAAATTCGCGAAGATTGGCCTGTTTGCATTTTGCATCGTTGCACAGCTGGCATTGGCCCGCATTAGGCCACGGATGCACGCTGCTGGATGCACGCTGCTTGTGCATTAAATGGTTGATTAGACGACGAAGAAGAAGCTTTGACGGCACATGGTGAAGCCGGATCTGTCGCTAGTAAGGGTTTGTGATAGGAGGTATCGCGCGCTGCTCTTGATGTGCGTGTGCATGCTTTGCTTGACATCATATGACCTTGTTAGTGTGCAGAATTTTTTTGCGTGAACTGTGATTCAGATTTGGTTGTTTCACCGGCTTTTGTGTGGTAGTGGAGTCTCGGTTGTGGTTTTGTTGTTGTGAACGGTCTTGGGTGTCTACGGTTGTGTCGTGGCCCCAAAGAGGAGAAGAATATGAAGAGACGCTGCAACATGGGAGTCTTGCGTGCATCGATGCTGAAGTATGATGCATCGAAGATACACCGTGTAACGCTATTTGTCAAAATCAAGGGTGCTTTGCTCTCAGCTCGCCAATGTAGAGCAGACACGTGCGCAACATTCAGAATGCGAGTTAATACAGGGAGGTGACAACAATCCAAGTGCAGCGCACGATCCTATCATAGTGAGAGCTCGGTACTTTGGCCCGTGCTGGTGCCGTACGGGAAAGCACGCTGTACGGCAAGGTAGAACAATGTCTGCAGCCAAACTGTAGTGTCCTTAGCACGTCCTTTCTGCTTCCTGGTTGGCTACCGTCTCCTGCTCCGGCTGCCGTCATGATAGGTGCGCTGTTGGAATGCAAAGGTTACCGCTAGTAGGGTGACCGGACCTCCTGGAAACCGTACAAGAGACCGAATCGCTAGCGAGCTGTTAGGTGTGCTTCAAGGACTGATCGACCGCTGGATAAAGCTGAGAGCTTTAGCTCTTGATCTTTTTGCAAAGGCATGTAACGTGCATGTCCGGCCCTCAACCATTTCCAGACTCATGTTACATATAGAAGCAGGCCACACACATGAAACCCACAAGGGGCTGCCCTACAATTGCGTACATTTGCGTGTAAAAGGTTCCCGCCCGTACAGACATATTCCAGCTGGGGAGGACGCAACACTGCAGCAGATGCATCATCTAACATTGTTGGTTACCAAGTTGCTTATGAAACCCCGCGCACTCACCCTCCCTGCCCACGGCCAGACACATGCACAGCCTGCACGCACCGAGCCAAACCGCCTCAGACAAAGGCGGAGGAGCCACAGATTGGGCGTTTGCGCCCGCCTAGTTGTGTCGAGATAGAAATACCTCCCTGCCACACTCTAGCCTAGAAACCTAAAAACTCATCACGTAACTCGGGACGCGCCACTGTTATACACCGCCAAATCCCAGCAGCCCTGCTACTACTAACTCTACATCCTTAGGTTGACTACATGCAAAGGGCCACGCATACGGCCCTGCAACCCGCTCTCCTTTGCACCCAAGATACCCTCCGTATTTTACGCATGTTCGCCCCTCCCTCCCGTCACATCATGCTAAAATAAAACCGCAGCTGAAGCGTACTGCAGCATTTTCACAAAGCTGCCCTTCTTACAAAGCAGCAACCCAGCAGATTAAAGCCTAGAAGAGTTCAAAAACCATGTATTAGACTACACTTGCACACAAGCAAACTTGGGATCACAATGCGAGGCAACTCCTCTAATCCCAATCCTCAGCGAAACCGCCGACCTTGGGTGACGCGGTGGTATCATGCGGCCCGGCACCCGTGCTTCCAGCGTCACCTCCTGCTTCAGGCGCAGCAGCCCCGTACATATCAGCGCCAGCAGCAAAGTCACCTGCGGCATCAGTGGCCATCTCCGCCGCAAACTGCGTGTTCATCTCTGCCTCCTCCGCAGCCGCCATCTCGTCACGCAGGCCTGCCTCCGCATCCGCGTCAACGCCATAGCCATCCTCCGCCTCCTCCTCCCTGGACTCGGGCTGCGCCTTGGCCTCCGCCTCTTCTGCCTCCTGCTCAGGTTCTGGTTCAGCCACCTCAGCCTCAGCTTCAGCTTCAGGCTCCGAACCAGCCTTTCCGCTTGAAGCCGCTGCACTAGCCTGGCTCGCTTCCGCTTCGGGCTCGGCAGGAGCACCTGCTGCGGATCCTTCCTCGTCGTACGATGCCGCCGCCGCATCGCCGTCACTGCCGTACGTCTCCTCCTCCTGCGCGCCCCCTTCCGGCTCCTCATCCGCAGCAGGGGCATCGTCCTCCTCCGCAGCGCCCGACGCCGATGCAGCAGCAGCAGCAGCGTCGGCGTCCTGGTCAAACGCCTCCTCAAAGCTATCATCGCCAGCCTCCTCCTCGGCCGCGCCCTGGGAGCCCTGAGAACCGCCGCCGTAACTTCCGCTGCTAGCACGCGTCTGCGCCTCCCTCTCCTCCTCCTCTTCCTCCTCCTGCTGATGCTCATACCTGCCAGCGTCCTCCTCCTGCTGCCGCTGCTCTTGCTCCTGCTCAAACTGGCCCTCGTCTTGCTCGTACTGGTCATCACCGTAATCATCACCGCTGTGGTCCGCCCCACCACTGCTGGCACCGGCGGCCGAAGAGGCGCCGCCGACCTGTTGCTGGGAGCTCGAGGACGCCCGTCGCCCCTCGCTGCCCGCCTCTTGCTGTTCCTCCGGATGGTGCTGCGTCGCCTGCTCCTGATGTGGCTCGACCGGGTTCTCCTCCTGCTGCTGCTCCTCCTGCTGCGCGCCGAAAGAAAATGTAGCGGCAGCAGAGGCAGAGGTGGGGCGACTAGTCGCCTGGCTGCCCGAGCGGCTTCCGGCGTGGCTTCCGGCGAGGCTTCCGGCGTGGCTGCCAGCGCGGCTTCCGGCGTGGCTGCCAGCGTTGCTGCCTGCGCGGCTACCTGTGCGGCTGCCTGCGGCACTGCCACTGGCGCGCCGCGCGGCAATGGCAGCCTCGGCGGCAGCAGCCGAGTCTTCGGCGTGCGAGGAGCTGCTACGGCGCGGCGATGCCTCGGCCAGGCCTTCCGGAGAAGCGCGGGTGGGTCCGACAACGGTGGAGATACCGGTGCGTGAGCTGCCGCGCGACAGCGGCACCGGGATGTCGCGGTTCTGCGCCTCCTCATAGTACTGCTGCTGGGAGAGGGGCGCGGGCATGCTTGAGCCCAGGTGCGCGGGAGCAGTCCGCAGCGGACGGCTGGTGCTGGTTGAGCGGCCGGGCAGGGGAGCAAGGTAGGCAGAGTTGCGGGTGGCGCTTGTGCTGCGGCCCGGAGGGTGGTACCTGCAGAAGGGAAGCAAAGGAGGAGGCTAGGGGTTGGAAGAGTGTTTGGAATGGACAGGAGGAATGCCGTCCGTGCATGCAGCATCCGTCCACACCAATATCCAACGCGGACAGGTCGGTAACCAAGAAAGAGCGATGCTGAAGCAACATACCTGGCGTGTTCCGGTCCACGGAAGTTCGAGATGCGGTTGACGAGGATGCTCTCTTCGTTGTGCTGCCGCTCAAGCTTCTCTACACTGTACCGTGAGCGCATGGTGGTGATGGCCCTCAGCAGCTTTGTATTGTCGACCTGATGAGGAGAACAGCACCAGTAAGGAATGCGCAGGGTTAAGAAGAGTTTAAGGAAGCGTAAGGTAAGGTGCGCAGTAATGTGCTTGTGGAAGCCCCAAGCTATAGCTACTGCTCCGTTCAGAACCCGGTCCTGCTTGGAAAGAGTACTGCCCCGCCGTAAACCGAGCCTAAACGCACCTGGATCTCCATGTCGCGTAGGCGGGCTGTGACGTCAGGCGGCGCGGTGCCGGGGCGGGTGAGCGCGAAGTAGTGGATGGAGCGGGGCGAAACGCTGCTGGTGAGGTTGATGTGGTCGAGCGTCTTTGTGTTGGTTGCAGGGTCATAGTAATGCCCGACCTTCCATTGAAAGGTTGAACGCGCTGTCCATGGCCGGAAAACCGCCCGTGTATCCTGCTCCTTAATGCGTACCATTTTCTGCAGCAGAATAGCGTTCTCCTGCGCAAAACCATTACATGTTCGTAAAATAAGGAACCCCTGTACACAAAGCAAAGCACGAGAGATAATCCTGATCAGCTCACCCGGTCGACCTCTGTCTGGCGCTCCTTGTCCAGCATTTGACGCTTGCCCTTCGAGAGCACCAAGTCGAACGTCTCTGGCTTCGTGTTATCGATACGGTGCTTCATATCAGCAAGCCGCTGCTTGTGAAGATCCATACAGTGTCGTTGCCAGCGCTGCGCAGCAAAGGAATGAGACAAGGATTACTGCCTGTGGCCGGCGGCACCAAGCTTATATCCAGTTCCTCAAAGACTAAGATGTCCCAATAGCATCTATAGAATCTGTGTGAGAAAGCGCACGTCACATGAAACTGGCTATCGGCGATGGGGCGCGGGTTCGTCTATAATAACCCCAGGAAGTCTGGACTCACCTCATCGCACAGATGCGATGAGACTGGGAACGCCTTTCGTCCCCTATCAGCCATTTGTCGGCGTCAAAAGTGAAACTGCCCGGAAAGGGCTAGTAACGCCTTTACTTGCTAAACTTTTTATGCGTGACCTATGTTGGTTGTGCTACCAGTCGCTGAATTCTAATGAATGCCTACCTACTCGGTAGGCTTTGAATTCTTATGTATGAAGGAGGCCTTCGAATACGGCAGGTACCTTTTCATGCCTCGCAGCGAAAACCAAAGCTACTGCATCATGTGAAGCCGTTATTTGTGCATATAATGTTAGTCCTAGAAGCTGAGAAGCTAGAAGCTGAGGCAGGTACGCCGTCAGGACTAAAACTTAGTACCAGTGCCCAAACTCACGCGTAACCACGCATGCATGGTCCCACATGCCTTTAATTCGGTATGTTCTTCTTAAAGCTTACAGCGCCACGACATTTTTAAGGGACCCGTGGGCCTTCGTCCCGTGCGCGTACCGGTATGCCTTATCCATTTCTGCCCTTAGCCAGCTACTATTCTTTCCAATAAAGTGCAGCAAGTGTAGAGCGTATCCTAGCAGTGGAACAACCCCTGCAGTTTTCAGCGCAGGGGGCCTAAGGACCGCGTGTGAAACCCGCTACAAGCTGGCCTGACCGGACCCTGTTCCGTAATCACCGCCTGGAGCTGACCACCCCACGCGACACCTCAATGTGCAAATCCACATAGCATCAAGGGCTGTGCATACCCTTGTAACAAGGGCAGCCAGGGCTGCTACTTTGCCAAAACTTAACCCTGGTGGCAACTAGCGGTGTTCGGTAATGCATATAAACAAGACGCTCAAGTGCTGAATCGATGCAGGCCGTGGTACACCAAAAGTTCATGGCTGGGGTTGGGGTTGCTTTCGCTTAACGTGCTCCGGCAAGACGTCTCGTGTCATCCCCTAACACCACTGCCCAAGACGTGAACCCGGCTTCAGTACAACACGGATGAGTTTACGGTTACGGTGTACCCTTGGTGCGGATCAGTAGTGTTAATAGGCGCTGGGATGCCATGCTGATGCGTACCCTTGGCAAGGTTCAAGGCAGGAACTAGGAGGCCTAGGGCAACGAATTCGGACTTGCGATACTCTACGAAAGTCATAAAGCTGCCGGTAAATCACGCCTCCCTCTCCGAAGCAGTCCTCAAAGATTCCAGGTTCGTACCTGTCATGATAGTACGACGGTTCCGGGGCTCATTCTAATCCTAGGCCACCTTGCATGAAAATTGTATCCGGATTAGGAAGCGGATTAGCAGTCACATCATATCGCATCGTGGGTACCTGGTACAGACTAGACAGCTTTCCCCTAATCACATACAGCCTATACCTTTAAACCGCCCTGTAGGTTAGTACCGTTAGCTGCCCTGATAGAGCACCGGTGAAGCATTATAGAGGATACAAGGGGGGCCGAAAGCAGTACAAATACAAACGCTTGGATGTTTGAAGCTGTAGTCTCGCACCAGACAACTCGGCGGGAGTCGCTGCATAGCTTGACGCGCATGAGCAGCAGCAGCAATGTCGGGGTTATACCAATCAGCTAGCTGGTTTGCAGTAGAGGCGCCATTCCTTAGGTAAAAGGTTTTGGAGTAGTGCTGCGAGAGCTTATAACCATACTAGATGTAATATCACTCAACATACTTTTCAAATTCAGGCAACTTGCTGGTATCTTGCCGGCCATGCGACTCCTTCCTGCCCAACGGTTGATTGAATGCCGACATGCACCCAGGCCGGTAAGAGGATTGGAGGGCGCGTCCACCTCACCTAACATATATACTGAGTAGTGTTCACGCTGCCCCTGCAGACGGCATATTACTCCACTTGCGCTCATGTGAGCATCGCGAGCTTGCCAAGTGGAACGCACAGCTCACTTATCATGAGGTGGTCGAGGGGTGCAGCAGGGAGACCCAGCGGCCGACCCGAGGTGGCTGCAAAGGCGCTTCCCTTCGACAGTTCATCCGGCGAAATCCTAGTCGCCGCGGAGGCCGGCGTCGCCACCAGCACGCTTGTGCTTGGATGCCTGTTCACGATGCTGGGCTCAAAGCCTACGGTGGGTGCTCCTTGCCGTTCGGGATCTCCATCAGCAGATGGGCAGACGCTTTTCGCTTTTCTGTGCGCTACCATGCCCCGTTACAAACCTGCATTACCGCAGGCGGCACGTGCTGCCGTCAGCGCCGCTTCCGCGACCACATCTAAGCACCTTTCGCCACAGCCGCAGCTACAGCAGCAAGTTCCCCACCAGCTTGCAAGCAGCGCGCCCGCCAGCAGCGTCCATCCCGGTTCCCCAGGATCGACAGGTAGCGCCGCTTGCCCACCTCAGGAGCATAGTGAACCTTCAACCTCGGCGGGTGGCGGTAGCGGGCACGTCTGTGATAGCCACACGGACAGCAATAGCGGCAGTGGAGCCCGCAATTGCCACACCAACGACAGTGGCGGGAACGGGAGCAGCAGCGGGGGGCATGGAGACCATGGCGGCGGTTTCAGCGGCGGCCGGGGAGGCTCCAGCGGAGGATGGGACGGGGGCTGGGGCAGGGGCTTTGGCGCTGCTGGTGACAGCGGCGGCGGCATACCCCGCGGCGGCATCGCTGCTTGCCTGCTGGCCATGGCCGCTGCGCTGGCCCTGGTTGGCCCCTGGTCCAACACGTTGAGGCGGCTTCTAGGCAGCGACTTCCAAGACCACCATGTGCTCCGAAACCAGCAGCAGCAGCAACTGCATCAGCCGGTCGATTACCTGCGGCAAGAAGCCCCGGGCGCGCGTCCTTCGCAGCGGCCCAGTGCAAGATGGGAGCTACCGGGTAGCGGAGCAGGTAGCAGCTTTGCCATCCGCATGCGTCGTATCGCTTGCCCGGGGTTCCCAGCCGGACGACGCCTGCTGGGAGCTTGGCCCGCCTGGCTCCCGTTGTACGAGCACAACTGCCAGCGGCTGGCCTTGCCGTACAGCGACGAGCATGACGTCCAGCAGGACGCCACAGAGCGGCTGATGGCAGCGAGGCTGATGCAGGAGCAGAACGCCTGGATGCATGCGGATCCTTACGGCTTTTCGCATGGGGGCGATGAGTTGGCGTTGCGGGCCCCACAACAGCCGCAACAGGAACCGCGGCAGCAATGCCACCATGCATCCGGGAGGCGCAGCAGGTCGGCATCGCGCGCTCATCATGCTGCTGCTGGCGACCGCGGTGCCAGCAGCAGCGGCAGCATCAGAGAGGTATCACCGGAACGCTTGCATACATCAGCAGCCCGGCGGTTCGCTGGGCGGGTGGCCGGGCCTGGGCGCGAAAATGCGCTGCGGCGGCGGACGGTATCGGGGAGGTTGAAAACACCCGTTGCTGGTGCTGACGGAGGGGAGGGGTGCGCTTCCGGGCGGGGGCATGGCGGGATGAAGACAGTGAACCTGCGGGAGGAGATTGCGGCGCTGGGTGCGATGAAGGAGAGGCTGCAGGCTGCACACGACCGTGCGGAGGGGTGGCTGCTGGCGAGCCAGGGAAGCGGGGTCGCGTTGGCGTAGGAGTTGCCGAGGATGCAGCTGGCGGCTTGGGGTGGCGTTGGGGGCTGAAGCAGCGGGTTTTTCATGCTTGTTTGCATGGTAGGTGATTAACAACAGCGCTGCAGTTATCGAGGAGGGCATTGTGAAGGTTCTTAGTGTGTCGTGTGATTCCTAGGTTCGTATGCAGTGGAAACATTGGAAGGCGTGACCCTTTTGTGCAAACCTTGTGAACTAAACCGGTGTCAGGCGTGCAAGTGTCGTACATAGAATATCGTCAGAGCCCAAATCTGCAAGTGTGGGCGCAGGTTTTACGGCCTCCCTTACAAACATCGTTGGTACAGTTGCAGTTGAGGGTAGTTCGAACGTAATGGCTTTTAATGTTTCATAACGGTCGTCAATGTGGCTTGCACATAGCTCAGGACCGGTCATAAAGTACCATGCATAGTTACCTGGAATGCGGTACCCATGCTAGTTACTAAGCGGCAACCTTGGCAAGAGAGTGGCACATACCGGTACCATGTAACTACTTTCCAGCTGCTTTGTATACACCCCACTTGTGACGCCATGCTGGGCATTAATGCTGACCCTTCTCAAGTCAAACCGCACATGCGAATAAGGAGCATGCACATCCCCCTCTGCCCTCACCAAGTGTACGACAACGTGATCGTAACGTCGTGCACCACAACGGACGAGAAACAAGTCCATGAACGTCATCTTGCAATCAACTACGACTGTGTTGATGACCGGTGCCTTGATGCACACGTGCAGCTGGGGTCATCCAGCAGGAGGCATCCGTTGCCGTACTAGCATCAATGCTGCGAACATCGCAGGCCGAAGTCAGAAACAAGGTATCGGATGGAGACCAAGCCGCCTCGCCGTGCATGCGGCTTTACTTAGCCCTTGGCAATGTAGCTACGGGCTATTGACGAAACGCACGCGCGGTGCACCCCAGGACCAGCGCTGCAGCTGCCCTCCCGGCAGCTGGGTCTTGGTAACAGACCCGAGTCACCAGTCACCGTCCTCCTCGCCTACCCAAGCATTACAGCCTTCCACGTTCCATGCATTAGTTGCTTATGCCTATCTAGAGCGCAGAGAAGCAGCAATATACTGGTGTCCAAGCTCAAAGGAGTGTGCCATTGTGACAGCCCACAGATACACTTGTTACCAGTATCCTAACGGCTATTCCTATATTAGGGAGGTTCTCTGCGACGACCAGCCTCCTACCTCCACCCGCAGGCGCCATAAATCGCAAACGCATGGACAAGTCTGTACAGTCGGTTACAATTACTATGAGGGAACCACGTCCAGCAAACGCTGGTGCCGTAAGCCTGCACCAGAGCCCTGCACCAGTTGCAGAATTCAGGGCTGCAGCTTAGGACCTGCCGGCCCAAGTTCGTCCCGCATGCAAATCACCCTGAAACCATCCGCAGCCTAAAAGTCATCCAGTGCCTTGTGCACCTTGGACTTGGTCACCGCCGTCACCAGGCTGCTGCTCTTAGGCGCCGTGACGGGGAAGGACTTGGTGAAGTGCTGCGAGGCGGCCGTGTAGGTCAGCGGCATGTCAACCTGCGAGGGCGGCTTTAGCCCGTACGTGTTGTTCGTTGTGGTGTACACCGCGTGCTGCTCCTTCGCCCCATGACGCCGCGTCGTGGCATCCGCAAAGCGCAGTGGCATGGTGCTGCCTGCCTTCACGCCGCCACCGCTGTGCCCCATTCCGCCGCCGCTGCCGCCCAGCAACACCGAGGCACCCGTGATGCCGCGGCCTGCCATGGCTGCGAGGTCATGGTGCCGGTCACCTCGCAGCCACCCATCCCAGAACCCGCGGAAAACTTTTCGAAGCTCCTTATCCACGCAGGGCTCAGGCGGCCGCGCCGCCTCCACTTCCGCCATGAGTCGTACTCCCGCCGCTGCCGAGCCGCCCGCTGCCGTGCGAGCCTCATGCAGCTGCGCTAGCCGCCGCGACGCCTCCAACGCGCGCGCCGCATCGCCTTTGAAGCCCGCCTTCTCAGCAGCGTAGTAGGCGTAGAAGTTGGAGGTGAGCGCGACGTTGTAAGCATCTGTGAGGCGGAAGAAGCAGTCCAGTGGCATGGCGTACATGGAGGGATGCGCAATGTTGCCAGGCTGCAACGCCGCGATAAGGCCCCCCATTCGCGAACTGTACGACGCGGCGCCCGTCTCCACCGTCTTCACCAGCCGCTCCAACGCCTCTGGCCGAAGCATGGCCACCGGCGCCAGCACGGGCGTCAGTGTCGCGGCATCTACTGCGCCGCAGGGCTCCGCATCCAGCCCGACCACACGTTGAGACGCCGACTGAGCCGCCGTACGCGGGTCTTCCAGTCCCACTACTGCATGCCCCTCGAGCGACATGCCCTCGGGAGCAGCCATGTATATGACGGTGTCCTTGCCGCGGACCACCGCGTGTTCTACAAGGCGGGCAACGCCGAAGCAGGGGCCGCACAGCGCGTCGGCCTCGGCGACCAAGAGGCTGCGCCCGGAGACGGAGGGCGGTGCGGCGGCTAGGAAGGACGCGACGTCAGCGGCCAGGCCGAGGCTGTCGTCTGCGCCGTTTGTGAGGATGTTTTCTAGGGGGAAGCCGCCGCCTGAGAAGGCGGGCTCGGATGCCCAGGCGCGTACGGCATCCACGTTGACTTCGTTGCAGAGGATGAAGACCTGCATGAGGGGCGCATGGCGTGATGGGGCGCGAGGGATTAGGGATGGCTAAATTGCGCTTGTGCACGCGTTTACCTAAGATTTGGGCTTTCGATTTGGGTCAGCACACACACCTTTTGATCCAAGGGTTGTAGCCGCGAACACTGTGCCATGGCAGCCAGCCAGTGATTCAGGACTGGTTGCCCGTTGACGCCCAACAGGACCTTAGGCACTCCATCCGGGCCCTCGACAAGCGATGTGTAGCTGCCTGAAAGTGACAGCAGCGCGGCACAGGGAGGTTAGGTTTGGCACAGACAAGAAAAGGAAGGAAAGATCATGTTGCTGCATGGAACAGATTTGCTTGCGTATTGCCCATATTGCCTTAAGGGTGTACAGGTGTTGTGCAGTATGAGCAAGTTCGGGATGCGGGACTACATGGCCAGGACAAAGTACGCGTACCGTGAGCTGTAAGTTCCTCTGCCAATCCTCGCCCTGAGGAGGTGGCGACCAGCAAAGCGGCAACCTGCATACGCAAGCCCGACGTGAAGGGAAAATGGCATCCCATGCAGCCGTGGTCCAGCCCCAAGATGGTGCATAATCGCGGCTAAGATGACGATAACGCTCACAGCAACCATACCGCACCTGGGCCATGCTTCCCAGCAAAAAAACGCTAAGAGGGCACTATTCCAGCGTAACGAGGACAAATAGCAAGGGGCCGTGCACTACCGTATTGAGTGCTATTTACCCTAAGGTTACGCACCTAGCAGGAAACATTGATAGGAATTACCATGGTTGATACTATTCGTACGGCATAAAAGAAGCGTCGTTCGTCGACTTCGTCAGCCTCTCCCAAATGCTCAGCTTACACCATTTGGAACTTCAAGCTCATACTACCGGTACTTCAAAATCTTATAATCACAGGAACTATTCGCAACCATGCTGACAGTATTTCCAAGATGGGCTCTGTGCTATGATTGAAAATTGGAGGCTGAGACGGGCTGAGACTCCAACAATTATAGTTCCCTTATAGAGGGGAAAAGCCTTTAGCTTCTTTGCTGTCAGCTTTGTGTTAGGTTCTGCTGCCTCCGGCGCCTAACACCTCGCCAACCGCTGAATAAGAATGGGTTGCGGCGCAAGCGCACAAAGAGAAAACGACGTACCAATTACACGGGTTGTTCCGTTGCCGCAAGCAGTTTCCGAGGCCAACACTGTGAGTTAGAGAGGCAATTCAGGGCCTGCTGGCTGTTGCTGGGTGTATACGATTGTTATATGATGTATTTTACATGGCGTATGGGAGCTTTTGTAGCTGCAAGTACCAGCACTGAAGGAGAGTAACTTTGCCATTGCAGTTGACGCTGACAGGCGGCTCCCAGGAATTAGGCAACGGCGGGATCTCACAATACAGCAAGGCGTCCTTAGACAAGGTCAACTCGCTTACAGACCGCGCGTCGCCAGAACAAGTGCTGCAGGCTCTCTTGGACGGCAATGCACGGTTCATAAGCGGAGCAAGCGTCCATCCGCACCAGGACTTTTCTCGAGTGAAGCAAATTTCTGTTAAGCAAAAGCCGCTCGCGGCAATCCTTGGATGCGCAGACTCCCGTGTACCAGCTGAAATCGTTTTCGATCAGGGTTTCGGCGACGTCTTCGTCTGCCGCGTTGCTGGAAACATAGCAACGCCGGAGCAGGTAGCAAGCCTCGAGTATGCCGTCCTGCACGTCGGGGTGAAAGTGGTTATGATCCTTGGACACACGAAGTGCGGAGCCGTCCACGCGGCGTTATCGGGTATGTACCCGGGCCATGCCTAACGGCGTATCATCGTCTGGGTTACATGGCCATGCCACGCTCTTTCCACCTTAACCATCAGGTTTCTTTGGGCAATCTGCCTCGTTATGCATGCTCACAAGACTCCTTAACCCATGGCAGTTAGCCGGAGGAACCCCACCCGCCTACCCTACCCAAATCGCTGCTCCACTCCGCCCTAGCACCACCAACTCACCCCTCCTTGTCCACACCCCATAGCAACACACCTGCACCCTTTGGCATTCCTCACCTTGACCCTGAACTTGAACCCTTCACAACCCCCACAGGCAAGGCCTTCCCCGGCTTCATCGACACCCTGGTGGGCAACTTGGACGTGGCCATCGCGCGCGTCGACAGCGTATCAGCCAAGGCGCATCAGCGTCTGCTGGACAGCGAGGAGGAGCGGCAAGAAAAGGTGGTCCGGGAGAACGTCAAGTACCAGATCCAGCGCTGCCAGCGCTCCACCATCATCCAGGAGGGGCTGCAGCGGGGCAAGGTGCTGCTGGCGGGAGCCGTGTACGATCTGGACACCGGTCGGGTGCATGTGATCGTGACGAAGGGCGGCACGAGGTGATGCGGGTTTCCAGGGTTCCATTCATCAGCCGGGCAGAGGGGTTCGGTTTGGGTTATACAGGGTGTGTAGGGGTTGGGTTTAGATGATTGGCGCAGTCAGGGGCGTGTTGAGGGGGATGCGAGCGGTCATCTTGGACTTTGCTGTGTTGGGTTTGGGGGTTTGGGTTTCGTCGGGATGATTTGGTATGGGTTCAAGGTAGTAGGGAGAACTGAATAACGTATGATTGAGTGCCCTATGGCACGGCATGTGCGCTGCTGTTGTAGTGGCTATTAACACACGATGCCATGTGCATTGGTTTAGGCGAGGCAAACAACGACTGACTTCGTATTGAGGGTGAAAGCTAGGTTATCTTTTGTGGGACACTTTCATTGCGTTTCATACTACTCCCTACTAAGCGACTTGAATTGACTGTTCCTGTTTGTGCCAATTTATATAAGCATGAACTGTGCGGGGCGAGGCTAGCGGCCATAGCTTGCGTGGCAGACCTTCGCGTGGGTGATACTGCCTAACGTTCACTAGATGGCTGCATGGCAGGGCTGCCTTTTGGTTGTTTCTGGAGTTTTCACTTACGAACGCATACACAGTGTTTCAATGATGCGGGCTTCTATTGGTTTTGCAGGGCGTGGTAACTATTGGAGGGTTAGTGCCGACAGCACGCTTGTAATGAGCTTCACATGTATGAAGCGACACCTGGTTTTGTCCAGTGAGGTCATAGTACGCGAGCGAGAACTCGCCATGTCCTTCCCTCCTTTTGTGATAAGGACTTCGAAGGGTTGCCTGTCGTAATAGCCGTCGGGTGCCAGCTGTGAGTGCCGGGCGCATTCGATATGTGGTAGTGCCATGCTATGCTCGTATGCGAGACCGGCATTTGGAACACTAGGTCAGTTAAGCCGGGAGCAGGAGTGGTTGGTGTGGCGGCTGTTGTCGGCCGTGTAGTCCGTTATTCTTACGTCTTTCTTTGCGTTAGGAGGAAACGCGTTACTCGTGGGACATGCGTTCTGGCCAAACGTATGAATTGTTGCTACTGGAGGTTAGGTTGTTGACCGTGTAGACTGCCACCGCTAAGTGGAGAGGAACTTAGGTTTGTGCCCGACCATTGTGGTTACCGTGCTGTGCGCATGGTTGTGTATATGTTGGAGCGTGCATGATTGCACAATCCGTTTGTGTGTGTATACGTGAGCGGGTATGCTGTCTTGCGAGGGGTTGCTGCAGCTTGCATGCTGGTGTAGAGCGGTGCGGCTGCTTTATCCCTATTGCACGCAAACTGTCGTGGTTCAAACGCTCGGTACCTTATATATATGGCAAACTGTCATGGTTCGAACGCTGGTTACCTTCTATATATGGCTTTAACCTTCCAGTCTGCCTGTGTGCACGGCGGCTGTTGCGGTTATCCTATCCTGCTCAAAAACGAACAAACTGCTGAAGCGTGTTGACTAAGCTCAGCGCTGTTTCTCATGTCTTTTCTCCTTGTTTCTCCGCGCTAGTGTGCCTCCTGAGAAAGGTGGAGGGTGGGCGTCCGCTCGTGAACAACATTGTAACCATAATGGCTGCTTGCATATAAACGTGCTGCTTCCAACTGGTTGCGCTTGGGCACTCAGGCGTCATCAGCACGAGGCTCTACTGCTGTCATTTGCCTGAGGAAGCGAAATAAAAAAGCCGATTCGAGTGCATACATGTTAACCGTGCTACCCATGGTGCAATTACGCCTGTCACGGCATTTCGAAACCTAAAGCCCCAAACTGCGGAAATTGATCTCCAGATTTGCCGGCGACGGACATCGTGAATAGTTCTTCGCAAATTCACAGGCATTCAGCAACATCTACCAATACAAGCAACACCTAGCAAGCGAATACGGTACGCATTACTAATACCCCGATCGTTAGCGTGCAATGTTTGATCCTGTGCCAGAAACCCCGGATACAGAGGGTGACACCGCCGGCCCATGCATATGAACATGGATGTGACGAGAACCACCCAAGGTGCCGCTAGTCCCTGACATGGGCCTCGACTGCGATTGTTGCTGGTTGGCCATGTGAGGCGTGACAACGGAGCCGCTCGGACTGCCGCCGGACTGTGCTCCGCTGAGGGATACACGCCCTGTTACACCGTTGAACGCCTGTAAGGAACAAGCGCCCGGATGACACATATCGGTAAGAGGGATCAGAGCTCAGAATGAAACAAAACCGCATGGGAGGGAGAGGCGTAATATGTTCCCTCAACAAGCACGGGTTTATCCCGTGGTCGCTTTTGACCTGGAGGTTTTTCTCAACCCAGCGTACACGTCGCACCTGCAGCTTTCGGCGCAGCGCCTCCACGGTGCGTGCCTTCTCCGCCGCGTCCTCCTCGTGTCGCTTGCACCGCTCCATGAGCGCCGAGATCTGGGCGTCCTTGCCCAGCCGTAGTGCCTCCCAGGCTTGCAGCATGGCGTTCAACTCCCTGCGCATGCGCATGTGGGGCTTAGCTTGGTTAGCTACCGTACTTCTACCAAACATGGCTTTGAGAGGCGACGGCAGCAAGGGTAGGTGGTCCCTGCCGCGGTAGCATCCCTCGTGCGCGTTCCTCAGCACCCTCACCTGATCTCGTTATTTCGCAGCTCAAGCTGTTCCCGGTAGGCAGCCGCCTGCTGCGTCGCTGTTCGCAGGTCAGCTCGGGCTGCATCCAGTGACGCTGCCGCCTCCTGCCGGGCCAGCGACGCGGTCTGGCCGCTGCGCTGCAGTGCCTCTGATTGCGCATCAAGCGACCGCACACGCTCCTGCAGGCGTTGGGGTAGGGAGGCCAGGAACAATGTTATAATGCGCCGCTGAAGGCGATACGAAGCCGTCAAGATAAGCACGCGCGGCGTTACCCGGGCCACATGCCTATGAGAGTGTGCCATGATCCTATCGTATCCCTGCCGTACCTGCAAAGCAGCCATGGCAGCCCGGCCCGCCTGCCACTGCTCCTCCAGCTGCGCGCACTTCTTGTTGAGCAGCGCGCACTCCTCCTGCTTGGCAGCCAGCGCTCCCTCCAACTCGTCGCAGCGACGCAACAGCGCCTCTTGGTCAGCAGACAGCCGGCTGCTGTCGCGCTCCTGCACAAACAACGTACGATATACACATCGACACATGAGGACGTGACCCACATTACGTAACCGCCGTACCAATCGGCTCCAACAGGATGGACAGCGCATCGTGTCAAATGCGAAGCACAACCCCCAACAGTCCCAACATGGCTGTCTGATGCGCCCACACCTGCTGCAACAGCCGCTGCTTGAGCCGCTGGTAGTCCGCGATCTGCGCCGAGATCTCTGTCTCTACCGCCTCGCAGTCCGCCTCCTTGCGGCGCAGCGCCGTCTGCAGTCGGGACACGTCGTCCAGCCGGGCAGCCAGACCGTCCTGCGCGGACCTGCGGAGAGCGGAGGCGGGTGGTCCCGAAGCGGACGAGGACGAGATCAGCTGGCTGCTAGGACATGCAGTGTGGCGTCATCATCACAACACCGCTAAACTCACTTTAGCCGCGCCTCCAGGCGCCTCACGTCCTCCTCTCGTGCTGTCAGCTGCCCCTGCAGCCCCGCCACCTCGCCCTCGAGCCTGCCCATGACAGCCCCGCGCCGTTGCAGCTCCTCCACCAACACCGAGGTGAGCTCCTGCAGTGCATGTCATCAGGGACACATGATGCGACAGGCTATACCGGGCAACATTCATGCCGTACGCTTTCATGCGTCGTAAGGATACTGTGTTTGCATGGGGTCACGTGTACAAGCAGGGAACCGTGTGCCGGAAGGAGGGACCAGCGCAAGGGACCCCAGCAAGCTGCGAGCCTTACCTCCAGCAAACGAAGGGAGGTTGGCAAGGGGCCAGGAGCTGCAGCAGGCGCCCCTCCGAAGGAGGCTTCTGGGAAGTCTGCAAGAGTCCCGCCAGCGCTGGTCTGCAGCTGCTGATGGGCTGAGGCGGCGCCAGCAGCAAGGGCGCCGCGGACGACCACAAGCAGTTGTGCAACCTGGCCCTCCGACCGGCCCAGCTGCTCCTGCAGCGGCAGCATCTGAGGGAATAGGAAAGAGAGAAACAGGCAGCAAGCACATTAGCGGTTAGCGATTGGTTGGACGCACGGCTGCTGTCCTGGACTCCACGTAACCCACACCCACCTGCTCAGTCAGCTGCTGAGCCTCCGTCCTGGCATTGGCGCTCTGATGCCGCAACTCCCAAAGCTCGGCCTGCAGGTTACCGGTATTATATGACATGACGGTTTAAATAGACCAATAATCTAAGCGGGCAAAAGCGCGCCGAGACGCTACTGCCTGGCCTAGGCCCGGGCGATGCAATGCATGGATTGCCCCTTTGCAACCGCACCCGCTCGTACCTGCAGCGCCTCCACCTGCTGCTGCGACGCCGCCAGATCCGCCGCTGTGGTGTTGGCGGACTCAAGGTGCGCCTCACCCTCGGCCTGCATTGTAAGGACCAAGGTCCATACCACCCGTCAACTCCAAACTGCCAGTCGGTCAAGGCACCGCCGAGTTGCCCCAGTCGTCCATGTCAGGGGCAGGCGTGCGGTTTCAGTTGAGGCCCAAGGTCCCATAAGCACTCGCTCTGGTTGCTCACCTGGAGCGTCAAGAGGGAGCGCTGCGCGACCTGCAGCTGCGCGCGAGTGGTCCGCAGCTCCTGCTCTCGACTCTGCAGTTCGTCCTCCAAGGCAGCAAGCTGCGGCCAGAGCAGGGTCGAGAGCGAGCGACACCGGCAGATGCAGGTTACTAGCGTTACAGTGACCTTCGCACATGCCTTACAAGCTTGCCACGCCGGCAGCACACGTAAAAGGTCTTTTGGGGGGCCTACACACCTGTTGCGCCTTGACGGCCAGCTTGTCCTCTGCCGCACGCAGCTGTGCTCCCAGGCTCCCCCGCTCTAGCTCCAGCTGATGCTCGCAGGACGCTAGCGCCTGCTCCCGTTCCAGCACCTGCCCATCATGTTGAGGTTACACAACGGGTCAGACAACATCCGCCAAGGCTACGTCCCGTCTCTTGCGCACACCGGGCTCGCCGCCGGCCTGTGCAGGAACTACACACCGCCCCGCAACAGCGCGTGTGGCTTACCTTGGCTGTCAGGGACGAGGCGTCCGCCCGTGCCCGCTCAAGCTGCGTGGTGTAGGTCGCAAGGTCCGCCTGCATGACAACCGCAACATCCGGGTGGCTCTTATACAACTCACGCATGTCAACTGCTGCCAAAGCCAAAGCACGTCGGTTTCCAAGGGCCATCTTCTAACGATCCGGTCAGCAGCGACGGCTCAAACCGCTGCCTGCTCTTGGACCCAACTCTTTGCACAATGCTGGAAGTCGGGACTGCGTATAGTGGGGTGCTGGCGTGTGCGGATTGGGAAAGGGCACCGGCGTTTGAGTAAGGCTCATGGGGGTTAACGCTATAATGAACGGCCAGAAAAGAAGACAGGTAATGCTTTCCCTCTCACAGCCTCTTTCCTATCCCGTCAACCGCCCATTGCGCATTATCTCCACATTCAGGGGCGGCGGGGGCGGCAGGTGCGGCCGCTGCTGCCTGGCCCTCACCAGGGGTGGCTGCTGGTGGCTGTCTGAGCACATCTCCCTCCCCCTCCTCCTCCGGCCCCCCACCGGCCCCCCGCCCCACCTTGCCGCCCGGCATGCGCAGGTACGCATCCCAACGCGAGGCCCACTTGATCTTGCTGTCCTGCCAATACACGTCGTACGTGTACACGATGTTGGCGCCCTCCTTGATCTCCTGCGGGAGTCGGAAGCAGCAGCACACAAGCGTAACACCGTTAACAAGGGAAGTAGCGTTCTTTGGTATGCAGGAGCACACAAGCGTAACACCGTTAGCAACGGAAGTAGCGTTCTTTGGTATGCAAAGTAAGTTTGTTTGAGAAACGTGTTAAGATTACAGCTTCCTGGGCATAGTAGGGACCGTAGTAGGGCCTGCTGCCCCATTAAGCTGTACCAAAAGCCACCCTGCCCCCCCCAGCAGCCCCACCTGAGGCGTGATGTGCGAATTATCATCCACGCCGCACACGATATCCTCAATCTCCGCGCCTGCCTTCCTTGCGATGGAGCATGGCGACACCTCAAACCCAACCACCATGTAGTACGGCGGGTTGCCCGCCTCTGCCGTACTCGCCGCTGCCGTACCATCCGCACCCTCTGCACTGGCAGTGGCAGTAGCGGCGGCGGAGGCAGCCTCCGAGTCGCCTCCCAGCAGGGCCCGGCTGTTCTGGTGGGGGTTCCGGAGCAGGTGGCGGTGGTGGCGGGTGTCCAGGGAGTCCACGGTGAGGGACTTGGCGTAGGAGTCGCGAGCCGCGGTGTACTCCCCGTGCGTCATGTAGACGAGCACGTTGAAGACGAGGTGGTTGTGGATGTAGTACTTGCCGTCGCGCTTGAAGCCCAGCTCGAAGCCCGGACGCAGGAACTCGTTCTTCTGTGGACGCAAGTGGATGGGGGCAGAGATGGGTGTGGAGGCGGTGGATAAGGCCTACGATAAGGATTAGCCCGGTTTCTCTGTGTTCCCCCCGTCCCCACCGCATCCAACACCCGACTGCCAGCCCCAGCACCTCCCGCCCTCCCCCCATCCAGCAACGTGTGGTATTCCAAGAGTTGGTCTATCTTTGCCCCCCCTCATCCCAGCAGCCCTTCCCCCCCCATCCCAGCCCCTCCCTCCCTGCCGTCCTCCCTCCCCCCACCTCATCCAGCAGGTCGTACACGGTGACCGGCAGGTTGTCCAAGATGAGGTTGACCCGGTAGTGCTGGTCAATCAGCCGCTGAAGGGTCTGGGAGCGGGAGGAGGAGTGGGAGGGGAGAAAGGAAGAGACAAGGCGAAGCAGGGGCAACGAGGAAGGAAGGGGGATGCTAGGTGGGGTTGCACGAGAGGTAAGGGTGTCAGGGAGGGCAGCCGGGTTGGCCGTACGTGTCTCCTAGGTGTGGTTGTGATACCACATCCCTGACAGTCATGTGGGCTGGGATGCAAAGTCGTGCATGCATGCTCAGCTCAGTGCAATGAGCTCCCATCTTGAGGGCTTGACGCCCTAATAGCCTTGAGGGCTTGACACCCTATAGCCAAATCCCCAAACAACCCATCGTCCGGCAGAAAGAGCCCGCAAAGCCCTCTTAGCCGCTGCTGTTCCCGTCCTCCTGCAAAGCTAGGCCCCTACAACGGCCTACCTTGACCTCATGGCCTGTAAGCGGCCCATACGACCCCTTTGGACAGGCCTTAAGGCCCGTTTGCTTGACCTGTGCCAGTCGTTGCGGGCCCCAGGGTCAACGGTGGTCAGCAGGTTGTGCCGAGAAGAGGGGCAGATAACAAAGCTTGAAGCATTTATCCTTGCCTTCATAGAAAAGTTGTATGGCGAGTTCTCTATCCGGATGCCTTCCAAGATGGTCCCCGGGTTCGCAGCGTTGGCAATCCGGTGCACGCCCTCCGCAGGCTTGCAGAAAGGCATCGTGTAGTACTCATAGGGCAGCTCCGTATCAAACGATGTCAAAGTACTGACATGAACTGCGTTTGTGCACCGAGGAAAGCAGAGGCAACAGCGGATCGCTGAAGGTTTCGCCTAAAACCAAAAGGATGCCCTGTCGGCATTTCCGCAAAGAGATCTAACCTTGCAGGGGTTCTCCAACTTTGAACTCCGCTGGGTAAGTGCCAGGCACGTAGTATGCGCTGGCAAAAGCTAGCAGTGCCAACGGAAAGAGGGCGCCTAATAGGCGCCTCTCTGACCTGTCACGCATAACGTATGTCGTCTATTATATTATTTGCTACTTTGCGTTCGGCAACTGAGGAGAAGCGAAGTTTGAAAGACGTATGAAATTGCTCCGTGCGGTAGAAGAATATGTTCAATAATTCACGAAGTAAGGCTAACAGCTGTGCTGACAGAATGCCAACTTTGCGGCGGTTGGACCAAAGGGATCGACGGTCTCGCGCCGTCGTACATGCGGGGTCATGCGATCATCGAGCTACCCTGGGCAACATGTGCTGGCAAGTCAAACACAATGTCCCTCGTATGAAAGAGTCACCTCCGCTTGTCTAGCTTCATTCGCTTACCCTTACCTAGCACGCCAACAAGTTCCATCGCGTCAACCCGCCCGTAACTCAGTCGTAAGCTGTGTATAGGTATTGCCACTCCGTCAAGAGTTTTATAACCCGAGGAACTACAGCGCTTTCCATAGAATTGGTGAATCCTCGACCCAACGACCCATCCGCGCAACTATCCACTCCTCTCATCCTTACTGTTTGGGGTATTCGCTGTCGACAACAGTCGGTCAACTCCTTAACGGCTTACCTGTTAAAGTTAACCAACGCATCGACCGGCTTTAGTCCAGCGCAACGTCAGATTGTGTGACATCCTAGCCGCCGGCTTACAAGAGCGACGCAAACAAGACCCATATAGAGCACCGTGATGGCATCCACGGCACCAACCAACGGCCCAACAGACGTCCCGGCGAATGCCAATCAACGTGAGCCCCTCGGTCAGGGCTGGCCAGTTACATCTCCAGCTTCCCAATCGCCCCGACACGCTCTTGAGCGGTTCCCCGGGTGCCACTTGGACAACCCAGATGCTGCTGCTGTGCCTCGCTACCTGTCGCACTCGCCCCCTCCCCACCTCTCCATCTCCCTGCTCCCCGCCTCACCTGTTCGCCCCCTTCCCCAGACTGCCCGGGCGCCTCCAGCGAGCAGGCGGGCAAGGCGGCCGCATGCGCCGGCTGCCCCAACCAGAGCGCCTGCGCCACCGCACCCAAGGGACCCGACCCAGGTGGGGCCGGCGGGCGGGGGTGGGGTGGGGGGTAAAAATAAGGAAACTGTCGAGCTGTATGTGCGGGGGGTGGGGGTTCAATAGAGAAACCCAACCATCTCGGTTTTTTGGCGCCTGTCTGTCCCCTCCCCGTAACAGCCCGCACTATTGGAATAAGGAAAACGGTAGTCCTGCCCTTCCTACCCCTGCCACTGTGCCCCACCATTTTTTTTCTGTACCCCCCCTCCCCTCCCCTGTGGTTTGGTTTATCTCCAAGCCCCCCCTTTTTCATTGCTGCACTTATCTTTCATCCCCCCCCCCTGCAGACCTGGCCGCCATCTCCTCCCGCATGTCCCGCGTGCGCCATGTGCTGCTGGTGCTGAGCGGCAAGGGCGGGGTGGGCAAGAGCACGGTGGCGGCGCAGCTGGCGTTCGCACTGGCGCGCAGGGGGCACGAGGTGGGTGGGGGTGGGGGCGGTGTTTGGGGTGGGGGGGATGATTGCTTGGGGGGCGGGGTGGAGGCAGGGGACACAGGTTGGGCAGGGGGTGTTGCCGAGGGGGGCGGCAGCAGGGGCACGAGGTGGGCAGCAGGTGAACTCGGAGCCAAGCTGGCAACGATAGCTGGCAACGATAGCTGGCACCGGTAGCCGTTAGCTCCTTCCCATCACAGCTGCTACCGGTCGTGCCCCGGTCGTGCCCCGGTCGTGCCCCAGTTGGAGTGCGTGCGATGAGGACTCACCCGGGTCACCTGCCAAAGCCCACCCGTCCCCCTCTCTCCCCCTATCCCCTTCACCTCCCCTCTTCATCTCCTCTCCCCATTGTTTTGCCCCAACCTGGCGTTTCCTATGCTTTGATGTGGTCTTTGACCCCCTACTACGGTCAGGGTCGGTGTTTCTGTGGCTCAGTTTACCTAATTCCCCTGCCAGGTGGGCCTGCTTGATATCGACATCTGCGGTCCCTCCGTGCCCAAGATGCTGGGGCTGGAGGGGCAGGAGGTGCACTCCTCCAACCTGGGCTGGTCGCCCGTCTACGTGGAGGACAACCTGGCTGTCATGAGCATCGGTGGGAGGGGGCAGGGGGAGGGGGCAGGGGGAGGGGGAGAGGCGGGGGATGGCACATGACGACACATGGCCGTGGGTCATGATGGGGCCGGCTATGAACAACGCGTCACTGGGAGGCTGTCCTTGTGGGGACGTCTCCACATTCAAGTCTTTGACTGAGTATATCTTACCTTTCCTTCTGCTGCTGCTTTGCTTCCCACAACCGCCGCAGGCTTCATGCTTCCCAACCCAGATGAGGCCGTCATCTGGCGAGGCCCGCGGTAGGGAGAGACGCAGACTTGTCTTTGGTGCATGTGACCTTCTCCTGCTCCTACCGTATTCGTACTTGGCGCTTCTAGACACATGGCGCGGCTCAGCACCTTCATGCTGCCCCGGCACGTTGCCTCTACCGCTCCTCCTTCGAGGGCAATGAATACAATGCTTGCTTTATACCAGGAGGGACGAACGCCCTTTAACCAGGTGGTCACACTCTTCCTCGTTCCTCCCTCCTTCTCCCTCCCATTGGATATTCTTCTATTCCCTCCCTCCCTCCCATGCACGTGTGCCGCCCGCGCAGCAAGAACGGGCTGATCAAGCAGTTCCTGAAGGACGTGGACTGGGGGGCCCTGGACTTCCTGGTGGTGGATGCGCCGCCGGGCACCTCGGACGAACACATCACCATCGCGCAGTGCCTGCAGGTGGGGGGGATGGGGGAGAGGACAGGCGGGGCCAAAGACCATACCAAACCATAGGAAATAACAGGTTGGGGCAAAACAAATGGGGATAGGAAGCGGCAGGGTCCCACAAAACAAGTGTTGGTTTACATGTAGAAGGCTTTACCATGTGTTGCTTCAAAATGGGTGCCGACCCTTTCAGCCGCTGCCGCTGTCCTGTCCTGCCGTACAGAGCGCCGCCGTCCCCAGCGCGGACGGCTCCTCCTCCGCCCCCTCCGGCACCAGCGGCAGCAGCAGCACTGCCTCCGCCATCATCGTGACCACCCCGCAAGACGTGGCCATCATTGACGTGCGCAAGGAGGTCAGCTTCTGCCGCAAGGTGGGGCTTCCGGTGCTGGGTGTGGTGGAGAACATGGCGGGGCTGGTCACGCCGGCGGGCCGGTGCACCTTCACGACGGTGGGCGGCGAGGCGCAGGACGTGACGTCGGAGGTTCTGGCGTTGCTGGCGGAGCGGTTTCCGGGTCGGGAGGTGCGTGTGGGCGCGGAGGTGTTCCGGGCGGGGGGCGGGGCGGAGCGCATGTGCGCGGAGATGGGGGTGCAGCTGCTGGGCCGAGTGCCGCTGGATCCCCGGCTGGGCGAGGCGGCGGATGCGGGGAGGAGTGTGATGGAGGGGGCGGAGGAGGTGGGGGCGGGGGCGGCAGCGTCGGTGGTGTGTGTGCCGGCGTTGATGGGGATTGTGGATAAGGTGGTGGAGCGGACGGTGGGGAAGGAGGCGGCGGGCAAGTAGAGGAGCTGCGGGGGCGGCGGGGGATTTGGTAAGGGTGTGTGGAAGGCAGGGACGGGAACTGAGCCTGTCAGCTCGCTGCTCGGGACTGGCTCGCAAAGCCGGAGCCTTGTAAGGAAGTCGGAGTACAGTATTGAGGTTGTGCAGGGTGTTGGAAAAATGTGCCAAGAGTTTCATGAGTTCAGGTCAGAGGAGGGAAGTATACCAGCAGGAGTGGTGCACAGTTCCCGTTCTATCCTGTAGGATAAAGCTGGTCTATTTTGTTCATGTCCCGATTTCGGGGACAGCAGGCTGGCCAGGCAGGTTGCTATTAGCATTTAGCAAGCCTTCCCGCTACGTGTTGAAAGGGTTCTATTGCGGTCTGCCGTACCCCGCCAGGGACCAGGCAACGGTCAACCAGTTACGCCAACCGCTGCCTTAATTAACTGCGCTCTCATGCGTTGAGGGTCGTCTTCACTGCCGGTTGCTGTTACTACCGCTCTCAGCAGCTACCAGTGCCGTCCTGGCGGGCTGTTTGCACCGTGTGACCCAGTCCGGTGTGCACCCATAGGTGAGCTATAGGTGAGCATCTCAGAATCAGCCGGGACAGCTGAGAGACACATGCTCGCTAGGGAAAGACCGTAATGCGCTTACCCTTCAAGCTACAAGTACAACACTTCGGTGTACAATACTCAACATCTCGCATATCTTAGGTCATTACAGGGTAATGGCTCACATACATGAATCCGCGTGCAGCCCCCTACCAAGCCGCATGACAAGAATGCATGCGCGCAATGTCTGCGCTGAAGTGTTTCCTCTCAACCCTCCCGTGTCTATCTCCCAAGCACAACTGGCTCTATAACATTCAGATCCCCAGAAGCCCGCTCTGCGTCCAAAAATGCCTCCCAAACGGTTACTCCGGCCCCCCCCCCACGCAAGCTGAACGAGCACTGCCACCCATAAGAACAAAATTGTGGCAAGTCAGCTGCAACCGCTCAGGCCTCTCCAAAACCCCCAACCGCTCCTCCGGCAGCGGCAATCGCCAAAATGCAGGCTGAAAACTACAGCTTCCTCCTCTGCTTAGGCGCCATCCTCATCCGCTGATGCCCCGCTGTCCCACACGTTCATAGCGAGGCTGTATCGCCGCCGTTGAAGCATGGGGTCCACAACTGCCGACGACCGCTAATTGTGAATTGCTTAACTCAGATCTTAACTGCGTCCTTGGGCACCACCACCTTCTTCATTTTAGGCTCCATTACGTACGCCTTCCTGAGCAGACCCTCCACAGTCTCTGAGGGCAGAGCGCCCTTAGCCAACCACTCCTTAATCGCAGGCGCGTTCAGGTTGGTCTCCTTCTTCAAGGGGTCATACCAGCCCAGGTACTCCAGCGGCTCGCCATCCCTCCGCTTCTTGCTGTCAATGGCCACAAGGCGATAGAAGGGCAGCTTCTTGCGGCCAAAGCGTTGGAAACGGAGCGCAACACGGTTCTCAATTACAGTGGCCACACGAGCAGGCCTAGCGGCGGACACGCGGTTGGCAGTGAAAGGCTGCACGCTGCCTGTGAAGGCCTTGGAAGATAGCGTCTGCATTGTCACAGTCTTGAACAAATGCTTCCTAACTGAAAATCATACAATTCTGTACAGAATTGCGTGAAACGTTCCTACGCGCGCCGAGCCTCATGTACGTGGGCCCAACTATGTGCCGTGCAGATACATGTACTCTTCCTGTTCAACAGATGTGTTACTGAGAAAAATGCCCTCTGCCCTCCAAGGCACGTTCCATACTTACCGGCCTATACGCCGTTTAGGCCAGGGTGCCTTTGGCGAGGTACGCGACAGACCATTAAGTATTTTTGCTGTCAGGGATCCCCCATACATGAAACGTTACTACGATGCCTTTCTCAGGTGTCCCTAGCATCGGTATTGGAGACAGGCGAAGTTGTTGCTTTAAAGCGAATTCACATTCGCAACACCTCGGGAATACCAGATGTTATCGTTCGCGAAATCAAGGCGCTGCAAAGCGTTTCACACCCAAATGTGGTTGCATTGCTGGACGTCTTTCCGAAGGTGAGTCAAAGGGTCGCTGCACATCGAATCCCTGGATTCCCAGGGCCACCCTCTTCTCAACCCTTCTAGACCAGGCATCCGTTGACCCTGACCTTACCACATCACTCTTTCTCTTTTTTCGGTAGAGTGCTCTCCTGATATGTCCTCTTCCTTCACCTCTGTCTGCCGCAACCCCTCCAGGGCCAGGCCATCTACCTCGTTCAGGAGTACTGCACCACCGACCTAGCTGCGCTGCTGCGCCGCCTGCCCGCACCGCCCCCAGAACGCATTGCAAAGGGCCTTATGCTGCAGATGTGTCGCGGCCTGGAGGCTCTCCATGCCGAGGGTAAGACTGCTGACGTCTACCCCCCTGTTAATACTTCTAAATTCCTTCCGCCGGCCCTTCCTAACCTCCTCCTCCTTTCTCCCCATCCTTCTTTACCCTTCCCTCCCCTTCCCCAGGCATCATGCACCGCGACATCAAGCCCAGCAACACACTCCTCTCCGCCTCCTCAGGCACCCTCAAGCTAGCCGACTGCGGCCTGGCGCGCCCCCACGACGGCGGCGAGCGCCCCGCATACACACACGCGGTGGCCACCCGCTGGTACCGCGCCCCCGAGCTGCTGTACGGCGCCCGCTGCTACGGCCCGGCGGTGGACACGTGGGCGCTGGGGCTGGTGTGGGCGGAGCTGCTGGGTAGGAAGCAGGGGAGGGAAGAGGGGAGGAGGGTCACGGGGGGGAGGAAAAGCGGATACCCAAGCATGTTGACTTGGGACAAAGAAGCCCGGCTGGACTCACCGAATCCGGCCTGTGTTAGCCAAACCAAGGCAACCAGTAAACGCACCAGAGGAGATGGAGAGGGGCCGTTGGTGGGGTTCAAATACCTGGCGTCCACAGCCCTGGCCCCAACCCGCTATGCAGGCCTGTCCCCCCTGGTCCCCGGCGACAACGACATCGACCAGCTGGGTCGCGTCATCGCCACATTTGGCAGCATGGAGGCTGTGTGGCCGGTGGTGTGCGAGCTGCCTGACTGGGGCAAGATCGCCTTCCCCGCCGCGCAGGCGGTGCCGCTGGGGCGGCTGCTGCCGGGGGCCAGCGGGGCCGCGCTGGACTTCCTGGCGCAGTTCCTCAGGTGTGTGTGGGGGGGGGAGGGGGTCTCATGCCCCCCCTGCTCCCATGTGTGCCGTACACACCTGCTGTACCCACCTCCACCGCGCAGGTACGACCCCTCCCAGCGCATCACCGCCTCGGATGCCGTCCGCAGCGCCTACCTCACCAGCCAGCACCCCCCGCCGGCGGATGAGGCGGAGATCGCGCAGTGGCTGGCCGCAACGCTGGAGGCGGCGGAGGCGGCGACGGCAGCGGCACGCAGAGCAGCAGCAGCGACGGGGGGAGGAGCGGCACGAGGCGGCGGAGGTGCGGGTCAACAGCAGCAGCAGCAGCAACAGTACCAGCAGGAGCAGTCGCATGTGCAGCAGCAGGCGGGTCCGCAGCAGGGCGGGCTGATGCATGGCGGCTGCTGTGACCAGCAGGAGCTCTGGTGGGGCGCGCAGTGGCGGCAGCCGAAAGCCCCGCTTGCCGCCTGCTGGGAGTCCCTGCCGCTGATCTGACAGGGCCTTGCAAACCAGCAGCAGGCAGACACCAACCGGGCAGACACACACGTAGTAGTGAAAGCGAGCGGCGGAAGCAGGGTGCACCTTGTCACGGCATGGAAGAGGAGCATCAGCACCCTGAAGCCGCAGCTTGAAAGGGTGCAATATCGCACGGGTGCTGTGCTGTCCGATACATACGCTACGGTCTCCTGCTGGGCCCGCCGTACCGGACATGTCGTACCTCACATCCTCCCACGCCATCATCCGGCAGCGCAGTCACCCTGCGCTTGGGAAGCGCAGCTGCGCCCTAGTACCGGTAAGCTACGCGCTGATGGCATGGCCGGATGATGGGTTGTTACGCCTGGCAGCAGCAGCTGAAGTAGCTGCAACAGCCACCGGTAATGCCACACGTTTGACATTCGCCCCGCAACATTCGGGGATGGTCCTCCCAGCCGCTAACAGCTGCAGTACAAGCTACAGCGCAGGGCCAATTCGCGCCGCCTCATGCGTCCTCATGCGGGAGTTCTGCTCCCTCGAGAGGGGTGAAAGGGGTCCCCAATACACGTACGCGCTCTTTCGCTTCCCGCTTCCAAACAAGCACCGCCTCCCAGCGGGATTGTGTGTGCAGCAAATGGGGGGAAGTACGTACCGAGCCTTCCTGTGCACCCACGTGGACAGAGGAGTAGCGGTTGAAGGTTGAGGTGGTGTTACGTGCGTCATGGTTGTTGTTAGCGACGATTCGGTTTGGGTTGTTAGCGACGATTCGGTTTGGTTTGTCGCAACTTGGGCGTCGTCATGGGTACATCAGGATACATGTCAGGGGGACCGTGTTTTGCACACCAGGAAGCAGGGTGCTGCAGCTGGCGAACAGGCGTTGCGTGGGCCTAGATGCAAGGGTGCGGCTTAGCGATGAGGGGTTATTCACCGCTAGGCGACGGCTAGAACTATGCATACCTGGTCCGCTTACCTGTTCACCTGCGAAGCAGTGAGCCCCCCAACAATGCGTGCAATGTGTTACATGCGCACCAGGGTGAGCCGTTGGCTGGGCGTAATCGATGTTTCGTTTTTGGTTAAGGTATAGGGATGTTACGGAGGTCATCGTCATTGTCAGCATCAGGCAGGTTTCGCAACACCTTCCAGAGAAGTCCCTGCTGTGGACGGTACGGAACGAAGACTCTGAAGATGGTCAACTCTTGGCGCTCCTTTGCCCTCTACTATGTAATATGTACACATCTCTATGCACTTATATACCGTACAAGTCCGCCTATCTGTCGGTTAGCCGAGCTGGCTCACAGGAAGCGGGGAAATCCTTTACAGAACGATGACTCTAAAAGCTAATGAACGGCAAAGGCAAGCATGTAAAAGCCTGCAGCCTATGGAAATGCAAAGGGCCAACGGTCTAGATATCGACCTGGTACCATTCGTCGCGGACCACCTCAGGCGGCATAGAGGGTGTACCTTGGTAAACTGTTTCAGCAGTAAGAAGCAAAACCATAAGCTGCTGCAAGGCGGGATGAGACTTCCAACAATCTTTCTAGAACGTTTCGTGCCAGCGCGGCATGCCAACTTGCGGCCTCGTTGCGGTCGTACCGTATCAGGGCACAAGGCCCCAACCCTGCCATAGCTGCGCCTACACGTGGGCAAGTCTCTACTGCTCTGTTTGTATACTCAACGTTCTTATTTATATATAGGGTGCCTGCAATAGACCACTGCTTTTGCCCAGCCGCAACCGCACAAGTCTTGACAACCTTGAGTTTGCTCTACGCCACTTTTACTGCGCTTTCCCATAAGTAAGCTAAGTATTAAGTAGCCTATGCCAGCAAGGCAACAACAGATCCCACCGGCCCGAACGGGTCTTTGCCTTTCTTAGGGGTCTCTTCCCGATCCGTTTGCCATGTCGTCCGCCCCAGCCCAGCCAGCGCTGCCGGGCGCTCCTGCCGCTACAATTGCAGCACTACCTCAGGATGGCTCTGTGGTAAAGATGAAGGGGCTTCCCTTTAAGGGCGGCAAGGAGGACATCATAAAGTTCTTTGCGGGTTTCACGCTCCGGACGGACCAGGTGTACCTGCGCAAGCACCCTGATGGCAGGCCAAACGGCGAGGTGCGGTAATTTAAATTAAGCCTACGTCCTATGCTTGCTTGCGGCGTGGGCGTCGCTAACTACTGGGGGTGATTGTAGTCTCAGCGCGCCTTTCCTTCATACAGGCCTTTGTTGTTTTTGAGAACAGCGACGAGGCTCGCCGTGCTACACAAAAAGACCGTGAGACGTTCGGGGAGAAGTTCGGGGACCGCTACGTGCGGGTGTACCCAACTCTCGATTCAGACATCCCGGATATGCAAGCAGCCGTGGCGCAAGCGCAACAGCAGGAGCAGGCGCAGGTGTGGCAAAAGTTTGGGAATTGTTTGCTTCAATCTTACCAAATTGGTCCTTTATAAAAGTTTGTTGGAAAGCACTTGGGAAGGGCACCGACCATCCTTCCGCCTCCTTCCTTCGTTGTGTAGGGAAGTGGCAGCCACAGTCATGGCGCTCATTCAGACAGTGTTGTGAAGATCAAGAGCCTGCCATTCGACGCCACCCAGCTTGACATCATTCAGTTTTTTGAGAGCTTCAAGCTCAAGCCGAATGGCGTGCAGCTTGTTGTTCGATCCGATAACAAGCCAACTGGCGAGGTAATATATTTGTTGTTCACCTTGTGTCACTTCTCTTTGAGGGGGATTGTAAGTTCACCGCGAATTCAACTTAACGCACCAGGCATTCGTGGACTTCGAGACTCCAGAGGAAGCAGCGCGCTCCATTAAGGAGAAAGACCACAAGATTTTCTCCGAGAAGTTTGGGGATCGCTATGTTCGCTTGATACAGGTGGGTAGCCACTTTGCAAGTTCGTTAAGCAGCTGGCGTGTGGGGTTTGGCGTGTGGCGTGTGGGGTTTGTAAAGCCCGGGGCGTTTGGCATCAGTGCTAGGAGTAAGGCTGCATCGCAGCAAGAGCGGAGTAGTTCTCGCCTATGTGTCCGTGGTTCCTATCCCTAGAAACAGCCTCTTGCATCCTCGTCAAATTGCGTTTCATTACATAAAAACGCCTCCGCGTTCACGGATTGCCTCACCAACAGCACGCTCACTCGTTTCAACTTCCCCGCCCGTTCCAGGTGTCACGCAAGGAGATGCAGGCCACGCTGGCGCTGCGCTTCGGCGGGGAGGGCGTGCTCAAGATGAAGGGCATTCCCTTCAAGGCCACCGCCATGGACGTGCGGAAGTTCTTTGCGGGCTACAAGATCAAGCTGGAGGGCGTCAGCTTCATCATGCACGCGGACGGGCGGCCCACGGGAATGGCCTTTGTGGAGTTTGAGACACCCCAGGAGGCCGTGCGGGCGATGGAGAAGGACCGCCACAAGTTCGGGCCGGAGTACGGTGACCGCTTCTGCATGCTGCAGCTGGTGGGGCGGCATGAGATGGAGAAGGTCACGCTGCAGCGTGAGAACGAGAACACAGCGAACAAGCTGCTGGTAGGCTGGGCGCGGGACCTGGGTCAGGGTCACGCCTTCGTGCAGCTATACAGCGGGAACAGCGGGTTAGGGATTTGGTGTTGCACCTGCAACACCGGCTGACTTGCCCCTAACATAAACAGAGCGGAATACGCGTCATGGGGTGGGTGGGCTTGGAAGGAACTGCCGCCAGTAATGGTGGAACTGGCCATAACTCGGACTACCTCGCCTCCTAACATGTGCCCTGTTCCCCTGCACTGCCTCCCCTGCAGAACGGCATCAACGTCCTGCAGGCGGCCGCATTCGCCACGCAGGCGGCGCTCAACAACCCTGCGTTGCAGCCCATCCTCATGGCCGGCTCCAACCCCTGGCTCAATCCCATCTACCAGGGCATGGGCCTGGTCAACCACGCGACCACCAACCAAGCCGCCGCAGCAGCCGCGCTCGCTAACGCGCAGCTGGCGCAGGTGCCGGGGGCCTCCCCCAGCAGCCCCATGCTGGACGCCACGTCACTGTCCGCCGCGTCGCAGTACGGCGCGCCGCTTTCCCAAGGTCTGTGCTCGCGACCTGGGTACACGGGTCTTAAGAGCGGGTGATTGCCGTATGCCCTTGGGACGACCTGCCATGAGCCCCATGCCAGGATTATCGCATGTGATAAAATGAAACAGCGTCCGGAAATGCATCATCCGCTCCTCCTCGCTGTCCCCCAGGTCCGCCTTCATCCCTGGTGAACAGCGGCATGAATGCAGCCACGCTGAGCTTGTTACAGCAGCAGCAAGCGGCGCAGGCGGCGGCACTTCAGCCTGGGTCGGGACCAGGAAGCGGTGTAGACGCCGCGTCGGCAGGCTGGGCGCTGGACCCCGCGGCAGCCGCAGCAGCAGCCGCGACGAACAACTTCCAGTTGCTCTACCAGAACACCGGCGCGACGGCACCGCCGGACTGGGCGCGCGCGGCGGCGGCAGCTGCGGCGGCGGCAGACCCAAGGTGAGAGACACCGGGTTCCTGCCTGGGTGTTGTTGCATGTGGGTGTTGATACATGGGTGTTGCGCGACCGCCCCACCGGTGGGGGATGCGCAGGGGATGATGCGGAGGTAATGGCCCCCTAAAGGGGGTGCGTAGCGCTGCGTACCGGTACCCGGGGCTCGTTATTAACCTACTGCGTGGTGTGTTTATGGCGTTATTCCTTGTTCTTCCTGGCATGCGCCTTTATTCCCCCAACCCTGCACCACCACCAGGCATGCTGCGCTGCGCCCCACGCTGCGAGTGCCAACTTCTTGGGCATGACTTGCAAGTACGTTAGCGTTGCGTGATTGGTTCAGCGTGCAGATTCCCCCCGACCGGCCGCAGATTCCACCAGCCCACCACCAACCCCGACTCCCAAGCCCGTATTAAGCCCCGACCAATCGGGCATTGATCCCCCGTGCATGTGCCTTCTCCTCATCCACTGCCTGTTTAACTGCACTCCAGGGTCGTGACCAATTCGCTGCCACCACTCCCGCTGCTTGCCGCTGCCTACGCTTCGAACCCGTCGGTTCAGGTTAGTGCCGGGGCTGGCGGCGGCTGGGCTGGGCGCGGTGCCGGTCAGCAGCGTCGCGCCTCATACCCTGGCGACGCCCTCGCCACCGGACCTGGCGGCTATGAAGACGCAGGCTGTAACCTCCCAGTTGCCCCCGGTAGTTTCGGCGCTTGGTAGAACGCTGGGGATGGCGCCGCCACAGCTGCGGCCGCCGCTGTACGGCGCTCCTATTTCTGCTATCCGCCCCGACGCCATGGCCATGCCGCCAGCTGCTGCATTAGCTGCGACGGCGGCCGTGGGTATTCCGCCTGCGGTTTCGGTAGCTGTGGAGGATACGGCGGCGGCGCTTGCCGCCGCTGGCCGCTCTGTGTTATAGGAGGCATGGCGCCTGCTAGGTAGGAGGACGCAGCAGCCGAGACGCTAGCGATTATTAGTAGCACGAACGGGCGCCTTTGTTACAAGCAGCCTTTGTAGCGGCAGTAAGAAGTGTATTTTGCTGTTGCTGTGAGTCATGAGATATGCGTTTGGCCCGCGGTTTGGGGCTGTGCTATTGGCTACTCTCTGTGTCTGCCTTCTTGTGAATGTGGTTTGGATGTTGCTGCTGTATCCTAACCCAATTGAAAGGGAGGTATTCCAAGTCTTCGACCATGCCACACGTTTTGCCTACTTTTGTATGTAAGCCGTGTTTGTTGGGACTTTTGCAACTGTTGCTCCTGCTTGCTCTGCTGCTGTTGGTGATGATAACGATCCTGACCCACTTCAATACACACAGATAAGACTATTGTGAGAGGCGTGGTTTCAGCCTGTGTGAAATTATGCGCGTGTGGTGTGTGCTGGCGCCGCATGCCTTCCCCCGTGAGCCGAGCGAGTGAGGGTTATGTTTGTTTTTGTGGTTGCTAGCTTAGCGAGGAGAGCTGTTTGGGGCCTAAGACCTGCGCGCTTTTGGCCCTGTCGATGCAGTATGGTGTCGGTTGGTGAAGAGGATGGGAGTGTGTGGCCAGCGAATAGCTATGGTTCGATCGCTTATAGTTTGTTTACGTTTTGACATCCTTTTGGTCCCACACTTGTCGGCTTGTCGGCTGCTTGGGCTCCTTGTGACTGCATTTTTCGTGAGTCTGCCGCAGACGGCCGAGGGGTGTGGGTGTGTGTGCTGTGTGTCGTGGTGGTGGTGGTGGTGGTGGTGATACGTTGTTTGCCGGACTGGCATCTCCGTTGCGCCTCCTTCTGCAGTGTGGTGCGGTGCTGTGGACGCCTCTGTTGCGTCTTGTCGTGTTGAGCGGAGCTTAATATGTCTAACTATCAGGCGAGTGGTGTTTTTCCTCCTTTGTGTGTGTAGCACTGTGTGAAGTCATTGTAGCCCTTTTGTGGGGTAAGCTGCTGCTGATGCTGCTGTTACTGGGAGAAGAGCAGAAGCCAAGGTCACGTCACTGGCTGTATAGTTCTCTGACCTGTGTCTTGGTCACGTTCCGTCAACGCAAAAGGCATAAAGCCTTAAGCCCAGAACGCGTTATACGTGGGTGCCCAGGGCCGTGGCACCCGGCATCCCGTCTTATGCTGCTCGGTTGGGGTGTCTCTCTGCCCGCTCTTATTGACCCTTATTGCGCTACAGCTTTTGTCGTACGCCCATGTCTCTTTTGGTTGAAAGGTATTGGGTATTGGCATTACAACTCCAGGTTTTTGCCCCTCCTTCGCGGGCTGTGCAGTATACAAAGGGACTTGACGAGTCTTTACCTAATCATGTGGAGTGATGATGAGGCGTCCTGCAACGGTTTGCTGGCGGGTTAGCTGAACTAGGTATTCTTTAGAGTGCGGCTTTGGCCATCCTCCCCTTCAAATGGACAAACCCCTTCTGCTGTTTGCCCTGCGGGCGGCGCGCTTACGTAAGCCACTTTGTGCGTGTGCGTTCTGTGTGGTCATAAGGAATGGAAGCATGCAGCTGTTGGACGCTGTTTCGGTCCCGTGTTTTATGGTCATGTGTGAGAGGGCCGACGCGTGTTTTGTGCTGCAGTGGTGCTGCGCTGCTTTTGTCCAGATGGGTAATGTCCTGATTAGGCATATGCTTTTATTCACGAAAAGCATTATAAAACAGTGTTCGAGGAGAAACAACACGTTTTGTCGAGTCAGGACTGGTTTGTCATGTGTCCTTTTGTATGGTGGTGAATACACATCATGCCTATGTTGCGCGGTTTCGGTTGGCCTTTTTCCAAGTATCGACAGTTGTCGATGTAGGCTTCTCCTCACCGGCCGCGGTCAAGTTAAGGTTCAGTAAGTCGATAGCTTAGTAGCACAGAAGAGGATCAAGATCGTCGATGACTTGCGCCCCATTTTAGGTACGGGGCAACAGACACGCCGTACATGGCGTGTGTGGTGTATCGGGCCCGCCTGTTGTAGGGGGCCGCTGTACGTTGCTACTGGGGGATATTCTCTTGGCCATCGCATGTGCCCAACATGCGGGGTGTTAAAAGCGGATGTAGCCCTTCATGGCTCGGCCTTGCCTTGAACCCATGAAGGGGCTCAGAAGGCGGGTATCGCAAGAAACGGGTATGCTGGCCAATTGCCAGCTGCCTGTGTAACCTCTTCACCTGCTGTTTGTAACCCACTTGGGAAACGGAACTATGCGCACTTCGGAGAGCTCGATGCATGGAAGGGGGATGGGGACAGCCTATCAGCCGCACGTATCCTCGGGGATTCACCTCCGTACGACGTGTCCACGAAGGGTAGTGCCATGTCGACCGCCATGTGATATACAACCACGTAGTGTCACTGTTTTCTGGCTGTCAGGATAGGAAAGAGCAAGCGCGACCCTGTGTGCATTGACATGGGTATAGAGCTGTTCTCTGGGTTGAACACGGCAAGCATATATGTCTTAGCACGTATTCTGGCTTAAACGAGAGAGCATGACAGAGCTAAGGAATGCATTGCTACGCGTGGTGGCGCGAGCGGCTGCACTGGCGACCCATGAGCGGCGGATGATGGGCCACTGCGCAGCAACATTTTGCAGCGAGCGCTTCTACAGGAACAGCACCGCAAATTCGACAAGATGCCATCATGTACCATTTAGTCGTATTACAATTAGAAGGTTCAGCTCGGAAGGGCTCGGAGCTGTCGCTGATGGTCGCGAGCTCCTAAGAGCAAGTTGGGCCGGCTGCCCGCAACCCAAACGAATTCCATACTCAAAAGAGTACAACGGCAGGACCTGGGAAGATGAGTACAGGTGCGATTAGGGGCTGCATAAGCATCAATGTGTAAGCAGCACCCGAAGACAACCCTTCACAGGCAACCCTTGCTCCTGGTCAGCTTCTTCCCATCCTCACTCCTGCTCCTCCTTCAGCCCTCACCGGACAAGCTGTCCTCACCCCCTAACCAGCGCTGCCCCGCCTTACCCTGCCCCACCCCACCCTCACAGCTGGATGGACCCGTTCCCTCCCGACCCACAACCCAGCGGCAACAGCACCACCAGTAGCACCCCCACCCCCGCCTCCTCCTCCTCCCTTAGCCGCTCCCAGCAGCAGCAGCGCCAGCAGCAGCTGCGGCGACACCTGCAGCGCGAGGACGCACACACCTGCCGCACCCTGGCAGCTGGCGGTGTGCGGGTGCTGCAGCAGCAGCTGCTGGAGGAGTGGCGCAGCAGCTACCTGGGGCAGGCGGGAGGCGGGCGCGAGGCAGCGGCAGCAGCAGCGGCAGGGGCAGGGGCAGGGGGAGATGCGGCGCCTCCGGAGCGGTTGGGACCGTACTACTACTGGACGGTAACGGGTGCTGACGGCGGCGTGGAGGCCTACATGCGCAGGGCCGCTCCCGCTCCCGCTCCCGCTCCCGCTCCCGCTCCCGCTCCCGCTCCCGCTCCCGCTCCCGCTCCCGCTCCCGCTCCCGCTCCCGCTCCCGCTCCCGCTCCCGCTCCCGCTCCCGCTCCCGCTCCCGCTCCCGCTCCCGCTCCCGCTCCCGCTCCCGCTCCCGCTCCCGCTCCCGCTCCCGCTCCCGCTCCCGCTCCCGCTCCCGCTCCCGCTCCCGCTCCCGCTCCCGCTCCCGCTCCGCTCCCGCTCCCGCTCCCGCTCCCGCTCCCGCTCCCGCTCCCGCTCCCGCTCCCGCTCCCGCTCCCGCTCCCGCTCCCGCTCCCGCTCCCGCTCCCGCTCCCGCTCCCGCTCCCGCTCCTGGGACCCAACACCAGCACCAGCAGCGCCAACAGCCGTCCGCGCAGTCGCGGCAAGCAGCGGCAGGCCGGTCCAGGGGCCCGGCAGCAGGGGGCCCTGCTCCCTGCCCGCCCCCGCCCCGGCCCCCGCCCCCTCAGGTGCTTCTGGACCGAGGGCTGGTCGCAGCGGACGCCCGAGTGGCCGCGCAGCTGACGGGACTGCCCCTGGGTGAGCTGGGAGGGGAAAACAAGGAAACGTACGAACTGGTGGAGCACGGGAACTTGGGGGGAACTGGGGGGGGGGCGACAAACGGGAAGTGATGTGCGGGACGGCTGTCCTTTGGGTTTACTCCTTCTTGAAGAATTGTAACAACCTTGCACTGCGTTGCACCTCCCCGTGTTGCTGCCCCCTTGTGCTGAGTGCTGCGTTGCGTGCTGCGTTATGAGCCTTATGCTGCGTTATTCGCCTCATGCTGGTGCAGGTGAGGATGTGGGCGCAATCAAGCTCTGTCCGCGCCACCGGCTGCTGGCATATACGCTGCCGGTTCGGGACCAACATGACGTGTACTGCGCACTTGTACGGGATACGGCAACAGGTGAGCTTTCCTCCTTCTGCAGTTACGCACTACTTACTATTCCTTACTATGAACTTGCGGTAAGGAGGTAAGTTTGCAGTGCTCCTCACCGTACACCCACCATGACGCACAGCCCATCATGGAGGGAGCCTTGCTTCACATGTGTAGTCGGCCTTTAGTCTATGTGTTTATCCTCTCTACCGGTACCCTTCCCTCACCTTTGCTTCATTTTTCATCTATTTACTCCCTCACATTTTGCCTCCTCCCCCTCACGCGCAGGTCGGCTGCTGCTGCCCGGCGGGGTGGTTGGCGGGGTAGCGGGTGCGGGCGGGTTGGAGCTGGCTGCTGACGGCAGGTCGCTGCTGGTCACCCGGCCGGATGCACTGGGCAGGCCCTGGCAGGTGAGGGGGAAGGGGGGGAGGTTGGCAGGTGAGGGGGTGGGGGGGTTGGGCAGGTGAGATATTGGCAGAGACGTCAGCTGCGGAGGGAGCCTTCACGTGCCGACAGCAGCAGTTCACCGGGCGGTGAGGTGCTGTCCCACATGTGCTGCCGCATGTAGTGGTGTTGCTGCTGCTGTTGCTGTTGCTGCTTCCCCATGTTCTTCCCCACCAGCTTTCACAAAGACACTGCCACTGCGCCCACCAACCCTCCCCCACATGCGCTCCGTCCTCCCGCCTGCTGTATCTCCTTTTGATGTTTAGAGTCAACCAGCAATCAACACGCTAATCGAGACGGCACCCTCCGCCCGCTACTCCGCCCACATGGCTAGTTCGCTCCCTGATTAACCCGCCCACCGCTCTCCCCCCAGGTGGTTCTCCACGACCTGCACTGCGCCTCACCCCCGCGGGTGCTCCTGACCGAGAACGACCCGCGGTTCTTTCTTGCGCTGGGTCGCACCAAGGACTGGGCCTTCCTGCTGCTCAGCAGCAACTCCAAAACCAGCTCCGAAGTGCATTTGCTGGACGCAGTGACCCCTGGGTCGGTCCCGCCGCGACTGGTGCAGCGCAGGATGCCCGGTCTGGAGTACTTTGTTGAGCATTTTGCAGCTGGTGATAGTGCGAATGGTGCTGGTGATGCTGCTGGTGGTGATGATGGTGCCGCGGGGCGATTGGTTATTCTGTCCAATTACGATCCCAAGGTGCACCGAGATAACGAGGAAAGCACCGGTGCTGCCGGCAACCGTGTTGACAGCGTTGGCGGCAGCATCAGCTGCACCAGCAACAGCATGAGCGCCGGCATCGTCAGCAATGGCAGCAGTACCGGCGGCGAGCTGCATGTGTTTTCAGCTCCGGTGGGCACCCCTGGAGTGGCGCACTGGCAGCCGCTGCTGGGCCCCCGACCTGGGGTGGTGGTGACCGACCTGGACCTGTTCAGGTGTGCAGTGCGGTGGCGTCGGCTGGGCGGAATGGGGAGACGGCTTCTTTACCCCTAAGATTGGTACCGATGGTGGTGTTTTAGGGCTGTTGGTGCCGCAGACCAAGGAAAGAACAGACGACAGACCCCCTTCTTCCAATCGCTCCTCTACGTCTTCTTCGATAACTCCTACATGCTCCTCCTCTGCCTCCCTTTCCACCACACCACATGAACATCTAAACGTGAACGGTGACGCCAACCGCGACGACGGCAACCGCGCAGCGACTGCTGTGTGCTGTACGAGCGCCGCGAGGGGGTTCCCGCCGTTAGTGTCCTGCCGCTGGCGCCACTGCGGCTGCGGGGAGCCTCCGGAACCCTGGCAGCTGCAACTCCCTTCGAGGGGCCGACTGCCGCGGTGGTTCCTGTACAGGTGGGTGGCAGCAGCAGCCTCTGGCTAGTGGGGCGTGTCCGGGGCTGTAAGGGCTGTAAGCCACCTGGTGCTCCCTGCCTGCATTCCCGTAATCCCTGCCGTTTAGCCGTCTAGCCGTCTAGCCGTCGTAAGAAGCGAGGAGCAGGCACCAAAAGCCAACGACTCCCTGCGCCACGTCCGGATCCTTTGTATCCGCAGCTCGTCCCATTCCTTCCTTCCCTTCCGCCTCCCACCGCCTCACCCACCCTCCGCACCCGCCTTTTCCGCTCCCCAATCCCAGGTGCCCCTGCCCCCCTGGGCCCTGCACCTCGTCCCCGGCATCAACGCCGACCCGCACTCCCCCACCCTGCGCCTCACCGTCTCCAGCCCCCTGCACCCGCCAGCCACCTTCGACTACCACCTCTCAACAGGCCGGCTGGAGCTCCTCTCGCAGGAAGCAGCGCCGCCGGCAGCTCGGGAGCTGCTGCGTCGCTGCTCACTCGTACGGCTAAACGTGATGACGTCACCTCGTACGTCAATGTACGACAGCCCAAGCGACGGCGCCGGCAGCGGCGGCGGTCACCTTGCAGGCGATGTTTCAGGGGGTGCTGTACACGTCCAAGTCCCCGTGACGCTTGTGTTGCCGCCTGGAGTGAAGCTCGTCCCCCAGTTGCGCAACAACAACAACGACAACAGCAACGACAGCAATGGAAGTTCCACCTTTACATGGCAGTTGGTGTCAGCAGGCTGTGATGACGGTGGTGGCGAGGCACCAAACGGCTACGAAACCACAGCTGCAGCCGTGACGTCAACTTCCGGGGGGTCTGTGCCCAGGCCGCTGCTTCTCTCCGTGTACGGCTCGTACGGGCTACCGCTGGAGTGCGGGTACGACCCCACGCTGCTCAGCTTGCTGGGCCGGGGCTGGGTGGCGGCGAAGGTGCATGTGCGGGGAGGTGAGTGCGGTAAGGGCGGAGGTGGGGCTGGATGAGTGGAAGAGGTGTAAAGGTTGGAAAGCAGAAAGGCCATGCTCGTGCTTTGGAGCTCCTGACAGCGGCCACGCTACAGCCATGTGCCTACGCATGGAAGCAGCACACACCGGTCAACGGTCGCAGTCACCGATCGGCCAGTTTTCTTAACACAGACCGGTCAGTCTGCACGCTACACCTCCGCTGCCCTCCTCCAACCCAAATCCACGCAAACCCAACCCACAGGCGGCGAGAAGGGTCGCGGCTGGCATGTCGCGGGCCGCCGGGCCTCCAAGCGGGCCGGGGTGGAGGACTGCCTGGCTGCTGCGGATGCGCTGGTGGCAGCGGGGCTCACTGCGCCGGGGCTGCTGGCGGGGCATGCCATCAGCGCGGGTGGGGTGGGTGGGAGCGTGGGAGCGTGACTGGACGGGACGGGGTTGGCGGAGTGATTGCAGGAGGTTGCGCTTGTCAGGCGCGATTGCGGTTGTTGTCCTTTACAACAAAGCGCATGGCAGGGTATCGATAGGTTTGTTACGAAGGTTACGATGCAGGACGGGTAAAGTCAACCCTGTTGTGTTTATTGTGGGCTGTGATGCTCCTTAGTTTTCTGGCTACCGATTGTTCTAAAACATACAACCACCCTAACCACCCGTACAGGCGGTGTAGTCCTAGCCGCCGCACTCAACGCTCGTCCAGATCTCTGGGGCGCTGCCGTACTGCGTTGCGCCTTCTTAGAGCTTCGGAGCAGTTGTACGGATCCGCGATTGCCGCTGACGGCGCACGAGTGGGACGAGTGGGGCGACCCAAGCGACCCACGGGACTGTGCGGCGTTGTGGGAGATCTGTCCGTACGGCAATCTGGATGCGAGTGGCGGCAGCGGGGGCGGTTGGAGGGCAGCGGTGTTGGCGAGCTGTGCGGATGAGGTAAGGGAAGGATGGTGAGGAAGGTGAAGGGTTGCTGTTCGGCCTGGGTTGGTTCCTATACCGGTATCTTGGGTTGACGACGCGGGCCTGCCCCCTCCCTCTTTCCCTCCGCTGTCAGGACCCGCGCGTGCACCCCGCCATTCCCGCCAAGTGGGTTGCAAGACTGAGGCACCAGCTGCGCGCCACCACCGCCGCCGCCGCCGCCGGCGGAGGCGGCAACAGCTCTCGAATGCCCGACGACGATGCCGACGCTGTTACCGGCGACAGCGACGGCGACCGCGATGTCAGCCCCTGGCGTCGTTTCCTGTCCCGCGGCATTTGGAGGCCCAGAGCGGTTGCGGCTCGGAGACGTCGTGGCGGCGCTGCCGGCTGCGACGATGACAATGACACCAGCAGCAGCAGCAGCAGCAGTGGCGGAGAGGGCGTGCCGGGCGTGGTTGCCCCGTTGCTGCGGGTGTATTGGGACGGTAGCGGGCACGTGCGAGTGGGGGAGGCGCAGGCGGCGGAGGCGGCGGAGGAGATGGCGTTCCTGCTGCGGGTGCTGCCGTCACCACCGCCGCCGGCGCTGCTGCAGTCGACGTCAACGCCGCAGCCGACACCGCTGCAGCAGGCGCGGCAATAGCAGGAGTGGCAGCAACAGCCGACAGCTGCAGCAACATCCGCTGCCGTATTCCGGTTCCCAGCAGCAGCGGCGAATGAGGAATGGGATCCTTGCGTGCATGCCGCTGCTTGGTGCTGCTGAATGGTGGGGTGCATGATGAACGGGGCTTTACTGGTGTGATGCTGGGAGGTGCTCGCATGTGTGTTGCGACTATAGGAGGCAGGCGAAGACAGAGCTTCGGGGAACAGGCGGTGCAGGGACCTAAGCAACGTGTGAGCAGCCTAACGTTGGGGCTTGGGAAGTCCCGTCACCCGGGACGGAAGGCAGGGTGGAAACCAAGTGCGGTGAGTATGCTTCTCAGTGATGCTAGTAAACCCCTGTCCGTAATCGTGGAGCTCTTGGCATGGTTGTTACGACCTGTAGCCCACGCTCAGAGCCGCCAGCTCGCTTCGGCGGAGCATGCCAAAGAAACCCACCACGAGCCAGCATGCATCTTGGGATCAGCGCCGCGCTTCACCCGGGTTCGTGTTGGCCTTGTGCCGGAGCAGCCCGACCGGACGCGGATGGGCAGCGGTGCCTTCCGGCGTTTAGTGGCGCAGGCGTCTGCCGGTCGACTCTGCAACGCCTGCGCTATAGTGCGCTTGACCCGCGGGTCGGCGCTAATTGCTGCCTCTGCTGGGAGCCCCCGCGCGCGCTGCCAATCCGCCAGAGCGCTCACGGTCCCAAGGAGTGTGGAGGGCGCCAATAACGGCGACGAGTGCGTGATGAAGAGGCAGACTAGGAAGCGGTTGAGGTCCTGGCCCCGGGCCCGTGGGAAACGGTTGAGGTCCTGGCCCCGGGCCCGTGGGAAGGCATCCTGATCGCTCAGGTGCAGAACATCGACGCAGAACCTCAGGAACCGCTGGCGCCCCGCCTTCTAGGTGGCCGCAGACCGGGACTGCATACCCATGGTGTGGCCCGCCACCACACCTCCGTTCAGACTCCAGTGTAAGAGTTGTATTTCAGCACACCCTTGCAGGAAGGGCGGACAGCTTCTTTTTTGATACCCTATCTTAAACAGTATGTTATGCCGTCTTTAGAGCGACATGTGCCAACATCCTTGACACTCCTCTGTATTTATCCTATAGGAAAGTTGTATTACCGCGAAGAGTTTCCACAAGTACAACTAAGTTGAGAAGGAACTACAGGCGAGGCGTAGCTGCGCGACGTAATTGCCCTAGGAAGCCGTCATGCCAAGCAGTGGGACCGACAGATGGCGACGGAGCCAAAATACGCCCTACCCGTGCATAGAACGGTACACGCACTACAGTTCCCGAAAGCTTTTAACGGGTCGCTGCAAGGTACATAAAACGTCGGATCGGCATCTAGATCGTCGGTTGTCCGCGGCAAGCGACCGCACCCTTCATTAAGCGAACTCTTTGCATATTTGGAATCGGTAGTGCAGGAGAGGCTCCTTTCACTCACGAGTGCCGATATAGTACCCCTATGCGGGTGAGCTCTTTCCTGGCTTCCAAATAAAAGGTATAATAACGTAGGCGCCGTGGCATTGACACAGACACATAAGGACGTAACGAAGCGTAATATCTTTTACGGAAGATTCTGCGCCGGGAAAAAGCGTAGGTTCCAAACGTACGTGGCTTCCAAATCGCCGTAACTGTGACGCGCCATCCGAAGCCCATATAAGGCAAAGCGTTTCCAATTCCGACATAGAGCTTTGCCTTGCAAAGGTAGTTATACACTTTGTTTGTCGCTAAGCCTCAACAGCCTTCACCATGGCCCTTCTCGCTCAGCAGCGTCTGACCGCCTCCGCCCGCGCTGGCCGCCCCAGCCGGTCCCGCGTGGTGTGCCCTGCCATTCGCGCTGAGGGTGGCAAGGTCAAGATCGGCATCAACGGTAAGTAGTGACTGACTTGCCCATCAGAGTTTCCGAGACGCTTCTGTCGGAGGGTGTTCTGCGTCGTGCCATCTTCTCATGACTGCTTGCATACCTCTGGTACACCTTATGCTATCCCGGGCGTGTTCGGTCCACCTTTGCAGGCTTCGGCCGCATTGGTCGCCTGGTGATGCGCGCCACGATGCTGCGCCCCGACATCGAGGTCGTGGCCATTAACGACCCCTTCATTGACTCGGAGTACATGGCTTACATGTTCAAGTATGACTCCGTGCACAAGGTCTGGCCCGGCAAGGTGGAGGGCAGCGCGGAGGGCTTCTTCGTGGAGGGCCGCAAGGTCCACACCTTCACGGAGACGTAAGCATTGCATGCAGGGCATATGGCAGTCACTGTTGCAAGATTTACGTTTGCACAAGGGTGGGCGTGACCGTTAAGTTCCTCCGATCTTACTTCACATTGCGGCTTCGACGCTGTTAGCAGCTGGCTGCTACATGGCTCGCTTACCAAAACGTAATCTGTACTTTACATTTTGGCATTTTAACGATATGCACTTTTACGGTTTACTGTTTGTCAACTTCCTAATTACCTGACCTCGCTCTCGCCCCATAATTTGACTCCCACAGTGACCCCACCAAGATTGACTGGGCTAGCGCTGGCGCTGACATCGTCGTTGAGAGCACTGGCGTGTTCACCACCATCGACAAGGTGCGTTCCGTACCGTACTCGACGGTCCTTCTTCCTTTCGCGATATGAGGCGTCACCATTTTTGGTTGCGGCCTTTGCTCCCACTACTCGCTTACCCCCATTAAAGTTTTCACCACATGACTAGTACTTTAGGCTTCAATACCGCTCCCTTGCATCGTTTGCTCATCCGATGCCATTTCCAACCGTTTACCTTCCCTTCCGCGCAGGCTGCTCTTCACCAGAAGGGCGGTGCCAAGAAGGTCATCATCTCTGCTCCCTCCAACGATGCCCCCATGTACGTGATGGGCGTCAACCACGAGAAGTACGACCCCGCTAAGGACCACATCATCTCCAACGCCTCCTGCACCACCAACTGCCTGGCTCCCCTGGCCAAGGTGCGTCGCGGGATCCAGCAGCTGGCCAACCTGACAGTTAGGGTCTATGTCTTCTTTAGGAAAGGCTTAAAGCTCAATTCAAACCTAGTTGCTTCCCTGCTGGCTCCTCCTCACCTTCCTTTCGCACCTGCTGCCCCGTCACCACACCCGCAGGTTGTGAACGAGAAGTTCGGCATCAAGGAGGGCCTGATGACCACCGTGCACGCCTCCACCGCCACCCAGAAGACCGTGGACGGCCCCAGCCGCAAGGACTGGCGCGGCGGCCGCGCCGTGAACGGCAACATCATCCCCTCCTCCACCGGTGCCGCCAAGGCTGTCGGCAAGGTGAGGATGCAGGAGGCAGAGTCCAGGCTATCCACCTTGTCGCCATGTCAGCAACTGCTAGCTACCGGCGCTGTTTGACGCATCTGCTCCCAGGCATATCAGCATTCACACCTGGGGGAACCGCTTCCGACCCGCCTCTTGCTTAATCCGCTCCTGCACTCATCCGCTGCCCCCCTTCCTTCCCTTCCCTCCGCTGCTGCTGCTGCCCCCCAGGTGCTGCCTGAGCTGAAGGGCAAGCTGACCGGCATGGCCTTCCGCGTGCCCACCAACGATGTGTCTGTGGTCGACCTGACCATCACCCTGGAGAAGGCCACCACCGTGAGTTGGGGCTGTGGGGGGAGCTTAGCGGGGAGCTGTAAGAAGCATTATTCAGCGTATGGAAAGCGATGGGGCGAGACTTCAGCAATGTGATACATGTACAATGGGATATCGGAGCATCTTTACTTGCCCTGCCTGTTCTACCGGGCTAGGTCGCTGATGTTTCCCTGTCCGTTGGCGCTGCTCCCCTTCCCATCCCCTCTTCCATCCATCCCTGCAGTACGAGGAGATCATGGCCGCCCTCAAGTCCGCCTCCGAGAACGAGCTCAAGGGCGTGATGGCCTACACCACCGACGACGTCGTCTCCTCCGACTTCATCACCGACCCCGCCTCCTGCACCGTGGACGCCAAGGCCGGCATCATGCTGAGCCCCACCTTCGTCAAGCTGGTGGCCTGGTACGACAACGAGTGGGGCTACAGCAACCGTGTGGTGGACCTGGCCCTGCACGTCGCCAAGAAGAGCGCCCTGGTCAGCGCTTAAGCGTGATGCGAGTGCTGGAGGAGTGCCGCGTTGGGCTGGTTTGTTGATGATGGAAAACTCAAGGTCGGATGGTGGGGTTGGTTGGAGGGGACCATTGTAGGGAGTAGCGGTGGAGGAAGTAATAAAGAATGGGGAGCTGGAGGGGCTTTCCCTAAACGGCGTTCGTCTTTGTGGTACAGTAGGAACGTATTTTGGTGGGTTTGTTGTGTGGTGGTGGTGGTGGTGGTGACAGGAAGAAGGAATGTTGCAAAGCGGTGGCATCATCAGGTCATGATGTATGTTGCGGCAAAGTGCACTCTCCTGCCTCTTCAAACACAAGGAAAATTCGCGAAGATTGGCCTGTTTGCATTTTGCATCGTTGCACAGCTGGCATTGGCCCGCATTAGGCCACGGATGCACGCTGCTGGATGCACGCTGCTTGTGCATTAAATGGTTGATTAGACGACGAAGAAGAAGCTTTGACGGCACATGGTGAAGCCGGATCTGTCGCTAGTAAGGGTTTGTGATAGGAGGTATCGCGCGCTGCTCTTGATGTGCGTGTGCATGCTTTGCTTGACATCATATGACCTTGTTAGTGTGCAGAATTTTTTTGCGTGAACTGTGATTCAGATTTGGTTGTTTCACCGGCTTTTGTGTGGTAGTGGAGTCTCGGTTGTGGTTTTGTTGTTGTGAACGGTCTTGGGTGTCTACGGTTGTGTCGTGGCCCCAAAGAGGAGAAGAATATGAAGAGACGCTGCAACATGGGAGTCTTGCGTGCATCGATGCTGAAGTATGATGCATCGAAGATACACCGTGTAACGCTATTTGTCAAAATCAAGGGTGCTTTGCTCTCAGCTCGCCAATGTAGAGCAGACACGTGCGCAACATTCAGAATGCGAGTTAATACAGGGAGGTGACAACAATCCAAGTGCAGCGCACGATCCTATCATAGTGAGAGCTCGGTACTTTGGCCCGTGCTGGTGCCGTACGGGAAAGCACGCTGTACGGCAAGGTAGAACAATGTCTGCAGCCAAACTGTAGTGTCCTTAGCACGTCCTTTCTGCTTCCTGGTTGGCTACCGTCTCCTGCTCCGGCTGCCGTCATGATAGGTGCGCTGTTGGAATGCAAAGGTTACCGCTAGTAGGGTGACCGGACCTCCTGGAAACCGTACAAGAGACCGAATCGCTAGCGAGCTGTTAGGTGTGCTTCAAGGACTGATCGACCGCTGGATAAAGCTGAGAGCTTTAGCTCTTGATCTTTTTGCAAAGGCATGTAACGTGCATGTCCGGCCCTCAACCATTTCCAGACTCATGTTACATATAGAAGCAGGCCACACACATGAAACCCACAAGGGGCTGCCCTACAATTGCGTACATTTGCGTGTAAAAGGTTCCCGCCCGTACAGACATATTCCAGCTGGGGAGGACGCAACACTGCAGCAGATGCATCATCTAACATTGTTGGTTACCAAGTTGCTTATGAAACCCCGCGCACTCACCCTCCCTGCCCACGGCCAGACACATGCACAGCCTGCACGCACCGAGCCAAACCGCCTCAGACAAAGGCGGAGGAGCCACAGATTGGGCGTTTGCGCCCGCCTAGTTGTGTCGAGATAGAAATACCTCCCTGCCACACTCTAGCCTAGAAACCTAAAAACTCATCACGTAACTCGGGACGCGCCACTGTTATACACCGCCAAATCCCAGCAGCCCTGCTACTACTAACTCTACATCCTTAGGTTGACTACATGCAAAGGGCCACGCATACGGCCCTGCAACCCGCTCTCCTTTGCACCCAAGATACCCTCCGTATTTTACGCATGTTCGCCCCTCCCTCCCGTCACATCATGCTAAAATAAAACCGCAGCTGAAGCGTACTGCAGCATTTTCACAAAGCTGCCCTTCTTACAAAGCAGCAACCCAGCAGATTAAAGCCTAGAAGAGTTCAAAAACCATGTATTAGACTACACTTGCACACAAGCAAACTTGGGATCACAATGCGAGGCAACTCCTCTAATCCCAATCCTCAGCGAAACCGCCGACCTTGGGTGACGCGGTGGTATCATGCGGCCCGGCACCCGTGCTTCCAGCGTCACCTCCTGCTTCAGGCGCAGCAGCCCCGTACATATCAGCGCCAGCAGCAAAGTCACCTGCGGCATCAGTGGCCATCTCCGCCGCAAACTGCGTGTTCATCTCTGCCTCCTCCGCAGCCGCCATCTCGTCACGCAGGCCTGCCTCCGCATCCGCGTCAACGCCATAGCCATCCTCCGCCTCCTCCTCCCTGGACTCGGGCTGCGCCTTGGCCTCCGCCTCTTCTGCCTCCTGCTCAGGTTCTGGTTCAGCCACCTCAGCCTCAGCTTCAGCTTCAGGCTCCGAACCAGCCTTTCCGCTTGAAGCCGCTGCACTAGCCTGGCTCGCTTCCGCTTCGGGCTCGGCAGGAGCACCTGCTGCGGATCCTTCCTCGTCGTACGATGCCGCCGCCGCATCGCCGTCACTGCCGTACGTCTCCTCCTCCTGCGCGCCCCCTTCCGGCTCCTCATCCGCAGCAGGGGCATCGTCCTCCTCCGCAGCGCCCGACGCCGATGCAGCAGCAGCAGCAGCGTCGGCGTCCTGGTCAAACGCCTCCTCAAAGCTATCATCGCCAGCCTCCTCCTCGGCCGCGCCCTGGGAGCCCTGAGAACCGCCGCCGTAACTTCCGCTGCTAGCACGCGTCTGCGCCTCCCTCTCCTCCTCCTCTTCCTCCTCCTGCTGATGCTCATACCTGCCAGCGTCCTCCTCCTGCTGCCGCTGCTCTTGCTCCTGCTCAAACTGGCCCTCGTCTTGCTCGTACTGGTCATCACCGTAATCATCACCGCTGTGGTCCGCCCCACCACTGCTGGCACCGGCGGCCGAAGAGGCGCCGCCGACCTGTTGCTGGGAGCTCGAGGACGCCCGTCGCCCCTCGCTGCCCGCCTCTTGCTGTTCCTCCGGATGGTGCTGCGTCGCCTGCTCCTGATGTGGCTCGACCGGGTTCTCCTCCTGCTGCTGCTCCTCCTGCTGCGCGCCGAAAGAAAATGTAGCGGCAGCAGAGGCAGAGGTGGGGCGACTAGTCGCCTGGCTGCCCGAGCGGCTTCCGGCGTGGCTTCCGGCGAGGCTTCCGGCGTGGCTGCCAGCGCGGCTTCCGGCGTGGCTGCCAGCGTTGCTGCCTGCGCGGCTACCTGTGCGGCTGCCTGCGGCACTGCCACTGGCGCGCCGCGCGGCAATGGCAGCCTCGGCGGCAGCAGCCGAGTCTTCGGCGTGCGAGGAGCTGCTACGGCGCGGCGATGCCTCGGCCAGGCCTTCCGGAGAAGCGCGGGTGGGTCCGACAACGGTGGAGATACCGGTGCGTGAGCTGCCGCGCGACAGCGGCACCGGGATGTCGCGGTTCTGCGCCTCCTCATAGTACTGCTGCTGGGAGAGGGGCGCGGGCATGCTTGAGCCCAGGTGCGCGGGAGCAGTCCGCAGCGGACGGCTGGTGCTGGTTGAGCGGCCGGGCAGGGGAGCAAGGTAGGCAGAGTTGCGGGTGGCGCTTGTGCTGCGGCCCGGAGGGTGGTACCTGCAGAAGGGAAGCAAAGGAGGAGGCTAGGGGTTGGAAGAGTGTTTGGAATGGACAGGAGGAATGCCGTCCGTGCATGCAGCATCCGTCCACACCAATATCCAACGCGGACAGGTCGGTAACCAAGAAAGAGCGATGCTGAAGCAACATACCTGGCGTGTTCCGGTCCACGGAAGTTCGAGATGCGGTTGACGAGGATGCTCTCTTCGTTGTGCTGCCGCTCAAGCTTCTCTACACTGTACCGTGAGCGCATGGTGGTGATGGCCCTCAGCAGCTTTGTATTGTCGACCTGATGAGGAGAACAGCACCAGTAAGGAATGCGCAGGGTTAAGAAGAGTTTAAGGAAGCGTAAGGTAAGGTGCGCAGTAATGTGCTTGTGGAAGCCCCAAGCTATAGCTACTGCTCCGTTCAGAACCCGGTCCTGCTTGGAAAGAGTACTGCCCCGCCGTAAACCGAGCCTAAACGCACCTGGATCTCCATGTCGCGTAGGCGGGCTGTGACGTCAGGCGGCGCGGTGCCGGGGCGGGTGAGCGCGAAGTAGTGGATGGAGCGGGGCGAAACGCTGCTGGTGAGGTTGATGTGGTCGAGCGTCTTTGTGTTGGTTGCAGGGTCATAGTAATGCCCGACCTTCCATTGAAAGGTTGAACGCGCTGTCCATGGCCGGAAAACCGCCCGTGTATCCTGCTCCTTAATGCGTACCATTTTCTGCAGCAGAATAGCGTTCTCCTGCGCAAAACCATTACATGTTCGTAAAATAAGGAACCCCTGTACACAAAGCAAAGCACGAGAGATAATCCTGATCAGCTCACCCGGTCGACCTCTGTCTGGCGCTCCTTGTCCAGCATTTGACGCTTGCCCTTCGAGAGCACCAAGTCGAACGTCTCTGGCTTCGTGTTATCGATACGGTGCTTCATATCAGCAAGCCGCTGCTTGTGAAGATCCATACAGTGTCGTTGCCAGCGCTGCGCAGCAAAGGAATGAGACAAGGATTACTGCCTGTGGCCGGCGGCACCAAGCTTATATCCAGTTCCTCAAAGACTAAGATGTCCCAATAGCATCTATAGAATCTGTGTGAGAAAGCGCACGTCACATGAAACTGGCTATCGGCGATGGGGCGCGGGTTCGTCTATAATAACCCCAGGAAGTCTGGACTCACCTCATCGCACAGATGCGATGAGACTGGGAACGCCTTTCGTCCCCTATCAGCCATTTGTCGGCGTCAAAAGTGAAACTGCCCGGAAAGGGCTAGTAACGCCTTTACTTGCTAAACTTTTTATGCGTGACCTATGTTGGTTGTGCTACCAGTCGCTGAATTCTAATGAATGCCTACCTACTCGGTAGGCTTTGAATTCTTATGTATGAAGGAGGCCTTCGAATACGGCAGGTACCTTTTCATGCCTCGCAGCGAAAACCAAAGCTACTGCATCATGTGAAGCCGTTATTTGTGCATATAATGTTAGTCCTAGAAGCTGAGAAGCTAGAAGCTGAGGCAGGTACGCCGTCAGGACTAAAACTTAGTACCAGTGCCCAAACTCACGCGTAACCACGCATGCATGGTCCCACATGCCTTTAATTCGGTATGTTCTTCTTAAAGCTTACAGCGCCACGACATTTTTAAGGGACCCGTGGGCCTTCGTCCCGTGCGCGTACCGGTATGCCTTATCCATTTCTGCCCTTAGCCAGCTACTATTCTTTCCAATAAAGTGCAGCAAGTGTAGAGCGTATCCTAGCAGTGGAACAACCCCTGCAGTTTTCAGCGCAGGGGGCCTAAGGACCGCGTGTGAAACCCGCTACAAGCTGGCCTGACCGGACCCTGTTCCGTAATCACCGCCTGGAGCTGACCACCCCACGCGACACCTCAATGTGCAAATCCACATAGCATCAAGGGCTGTGCATACCCTTGTAACAAGGGCAGCCAGGGCTGCTACTTTGCCAAAACTTAACCCTGGTGGCAACTAGCGGTGTTCGGTAATGCATATAAACAAGACGCTCAAGTGCTGAATCGATGCAGGCCGTGGTACACCAAAAGTTCATGGCTGGGGTTGGGGTTGCTTTCGCTTAACGTGCTCCGGCAAGACGTCTCGTGTCATCCCCTAACACCACTGCCCAAGACGTGAACCCGGCTTCAGTACAACACGGATGAGTTTACGGTTACGGTGTACCCTTGGTGCGGATCAGTAGTGTTAATAGGCGCTGGGATGCCATGCTGATGCGTACCCTTGGCAAGGTTCAAGGCAGGAACTAGGAGGCCTAGGGCAACGAATTCGGACTTGCGATACTCTACGAAAGTCATAAAGCTGCCGGTAAATCACGCCTCCCTCTCCGAAGCAGTCCTCAAAGATTCCAGGTTCGTACCTGTCATGATAGTACGACGGTTCCGGGGCTCATTCTAATCCTAGGCCACCTTGCATGAAAATTGTATCCGGATTAGGAAGCGGATTAGCAGTCACATCATATCGCATCGTGGGTACCTGGTACAGACTAGACAGCTTTCCCCTAATCACATACAGCCTATACCTTTAAACCGCCCTGTAGGTTAGTACCGTTAGCTGCCCTGATAGAGCACCGGTGAAGCATTATAGAGGATACAAGGGGGGCCGAAAGCAGTACAAATACAAACGCTTGGATGTTTGAAGCTGTAGTCTCGCACCAGACAACTCGGCGGGAGTCGCTGCATAGCTTGACGCGCATGAGCAGCAGCAGCAATGTCGGGGTTATACCAATCAGCTAGCTGGTTTGCAGTAGAGGCGCCATTCCTTAGGTAAAAGGTTTTGGAGTAGTGCTGCGAGAGCTTATAACCATACTAGATGTAATATCACTCAACATACTTTTCAAATTCAGGCAACTTGCTGGTATCTTGCCGGCCATGCGACTCCTTCCTGCCCAACGGTTGATTGAATGCCGACATGCACCCAGGCCGGTAAGAGGATTGGAGGGCGCGTCCACCTCACCTAACATATATACTGAGTAGTGTTCACGCTGCCCCTGCAGACGGCATATTACTCCACTTGCGCTCATGTGAGCATCGCGAGCTTGCCAAGTGGAACGCACAGCTCACTTATCATGAGGTGGTCGAGGGGTGCAGCAGGGAGACCCAGCGGCCGACCCGAGGTGGCTGCAAAGGCGCTTCCCTTCGACAGTTCATCCGGCGAAATCCTAGTCGCCGCGGAGGCCGGCGTCGCCACCAGCACGCTTGTGCTTGGATGCCTGTTCACGATGCTGGGCTCAAAGCCTACGGTGGGTGCTCCTTGCCGTTCGGGATCTCCATCAGCAGATGGGCAGACGCTTTTCGCTTTTCTGTGCGCTACCATGCCCCGTTACAAACCTGCATTACCGCAGGCGGCACGTGCTGCCGTCAGCGCCGCTTCCGCGACCACATCTAAGCACCTTTCGCCACAGCCGCAGCTACAGCAGCAAGTTCCCCACCAGCTTGCAAGCAGCGCGCCCGCCAGCAGCGTCCATCCCGGTTCCCCAGGATCGACAGGTAGCGCCGCTTGCCCACCTCAGGAGCATAGTGAACCTTCAACCTCGGCGGGTGGCGGTAGCGGGCACGTCTGTGATAGCCACACGGACAGCAATAGCGGCAGTGGAGCCCGCAATTGCCACACCAACGACAGTGGCGGGAACGGGAGCAGCAGCGGGGGGCATGGAGACCATGGCGGCGGTTTCAGCGGCGGCCGGGGAGGCTCCAGCGGAGGATGGGACGGGGGCTGGGGCAGGGGCTTTGGCGCTGCTGGTGACAGCGGCGGCGGCATACCCCGCGGCGGCATCGCTGCTTGCCTGCTGGCCATGGCCGCTGCGCTGGCCCTGGTTGGCCCCTGGTCCAACACGTTGAGGCGGCTTCTAGGCAGCGACTTCCAAGACCACCATGTGCTCCGAAACCAGCAGCAGCAGCAACTGCATCAGCCGGTCGATTACCTGCGGCAAGAAGCCCCGGGCGCGCGTCCTTCGCAGCGGCCCAGTGCAAGATGGGAGCTACCGGGTAGCGGAGCAGGTAGCAGCTTTGCCATCCGCATGCGTCGTATCGCTTGCCCGGGGTTCCCAGCCGGACGACGCCTGCTGGGAGCTTGGCCCGCCTGGCTCCCGTTGTACGAGCACAACTGCCAGCGGCTGGCCTTGCCGTACAGCGACGAGCATGACGTCCAGCAGGACGCCACAGAGCGGCTGATGGCAGCGAGGCTGATGCAGGAGCAGAACGCCTGGATGCATGCGGATCCTTACGGCTTTTCGCATGGGGGCGATGAGTTGGCGTTGCGGGCCCCACAACAGCCGCAACAGGAACCGCGGCAGCAATGCCACCATGCATCCGGGAGGCGCAGCAGGTCGGCATCGCGCGCTCATCATGCTGCTGCTGGCGACCGCGGTGCCAGCAGCAGCGGCAGCATCAGAGAGGTATCACCGGAACGCTTGCATACATCAGCAGCCCGGCGGTTCGCTGGGCGGGTGGCCGGGCCTGGGCGCGAAAATGCGCTGCGGCGGCGGACGGTATCGGGGAGGTTGAAAACACCCGTTGCTGGTGCTGACGGAGGGGAGGGGTGCGCTTCCGGGCGGGGGCATGGCGGGATGAAGACAGTGAACCTGCGGGAGGAGATTGCGGCGCTGGGTGCGATGAAGGAGAGGCTGCAGGCTGCACACGACCGTGCGGAGGGGTGGCTGCTGGCGAGCCAGGGAAGCGGGGTCGCGTTGGCGTAGGAGTTGCCGAGGATGCAGCTGGCGGCTTGGGGTGGCGTTGGGGGCTGAAGCAGCGGGTTTTTCATGCTTGTTTGCATGGTAGGTGATTAACAACAGCGCTGCAGTTATCGAGGAGGGCATTGTGAAGGTTCTTAGTGTGTCGTGTGATTCCTAGGTTCGTATGCAGTGGAAACATTGGAAGGCGTGACCCTTTTGTGCAAACCTTGTGAACTAAACCGGTGTCAGGCGTGCAAGTGTCGTACATAGAATATCGTCAGAGCCCAAATCTGCAAGTGTGGGCGCAGGTTTTACGGCCTCCCTTACAAACATCGTTGGTACAGTTGCAGTTGAGGGTAGTTCGAACGTAATGGCTTTTAATGTTTCATAACGGTCGTCAATGTGGCTTGCACATAGCTCAGGACCGGTCATAAAGTACCATGCATAGTTACCTGGAATGCGGTACCCATGCTAGTTACTAAGCGGCAACCTTGGCAAGAGAGTGGCACATACCGGTACCATGTAACTACTTTCCAGCTGCTTTGTATACACCCCACTTGTGACGCCATGCTGGGCATTAATGCTGACCCTTCTCAAGTCAAACCGCACATGCGAATAAGGAGCATGCACATCCCCCTCTGCCCTCACCAAGTGTACGACAACGTGATCGTAACGTCGTGCACCACAACGGACGAGAAACAAGTCCATGAACGTCATCTTGCAATCAACTACGACTGTGTTGATGACCGGTGCCTTGATGCACACGTGCAGCTGGGGTCATCCAGCAGGAGGCATCCGTTGCCGTACTAGCATCAATGCTGCGAACATCGCAGGCCGAAGTCAGAAACAAGGTATCGGATGGAGACCAAGCCGCCTCGCCGTGCATGCGGCTTTACTTAGCCCTTGGCAATGTAGCTACGGGCTATTGACGAAACGCACGCGCGGTGCACCCCAGGACCAGCGCTGCAGCTGCCCTCCCGGCAGCTGGGTCTTGGTAACAGACCCGAGTCACCAGTCACCGTCCTCCTCGCCTACCCAAGCATTACAGCCTTCCACGTTCCATGCATTAGTTGCTTATGCCTATCTAGAGCGCAGAGAAGCAGCAATATACTGGTGTCCAAGCTCAAAGGAGTGTGCCATTGTGACAGCCCACAGATACACTTGTTACCAGTATCCTAACGGCTATTCCTATATTAGGGAGGTTCTCTGCGACGACCAGCCTCCTACCTCCACCCGCAGGCGCCATAAATCGCAAACGCATGGACAAGTCTGTACAGTCGGTTACAATTACTATGAGGGAACCACGTCCAGCAAACGCTGGTGCCGTAAGCCTGCACCAGAGCCCTGCACCAGTTGCAGAATTCAGGGCTGCAGCTTAGGACCTGCCGGCCCAAGTTCGTCCCGCATGCAAATCACCCTGAAACCATCCGCAGCCTAAAAGTCATCCAGTGCCTTGTGCACCTTGGACTTGGTCACCGCCGTCACCAGGCTGCTGCTCTTAGGCGCCGTGACGGGGAAGGACTTGGTGAAGTGCTGCGAGGCGGCCGTGTAGGTCAGCGGCATGTCAACCTGCGAGGGCGGCTTTAGCCCGTACGTGTTGTTCGTTGTGGTGTACACCGCGTGCTGCTCCTTCGCCCCATGACGCCGCGTCGTGGCATCCGCAAAGCGCAGTGGCATGGTGCTGCCTGCCTTCACGCCGCCACCGCTGTGCCCCATTCCGCCGCCGCTGCCGCCCAGCAACACCGAGGCACCCGTGATGCCGCGGCCTGCCATGGCTGCGAGGTCATGGTGCCGGTCACCTCGCAGCCACCCATCCCAGAACCCGCGGAAAACTTTTCGAAGCTCCTTATCCACGCAGGGCTCAGGCGGCCGCGCCGCCTCCACTTCCGCCATGAGTCGTACTCCCGCCGCTGCCGAGCCGCCCGCTGCCGTGCGAGCCTCATGCAGCTGCGCTAGCCGCCGCGACGCCTCCAACGCGCGCGCCGCATCGCCTTTGAAGCCCGCCTTCTCAGCAGCGTAGTAGGCGTAGAAGTTGGAGGTGAGCGCGACGTTGTAAGCATCTGTGAGGCGGAAGAAGCAGTCCAGTGGCATGGCGTACATGGAGGGATGCGCAATGTTGCCAGGCTGCAACGCCGCGATAAGGCCCCCCATTCGCGAACTGTACGACGCGGCGCCCGTCTCCACCGTCTTCACCAGCCGCTCCAACGCCTCTGGCCGAAGCATGGCCACCGGCGCCAGCACGGGCGTCAGTGTCGCGGCATCTACTGCGCCGCAGGGCTCCGCATCCAGCCCGACCACACGTTGAGACGCCGACTGAGCCGCCGTACGCGGGTCTTCCAGTCCCACTACTGCATGCCCCTCGAGCGACATGCCCTCGGGAGCAGCCATGTATATGACGGTGTCCTTGCCGCGGACCACCGCGTGTTCTACAAGGCGGGCAACGCCGAAGCAGGGGCCGCACAGCGCGTCGGCCTCGGCGACCAAGAGGCTGCGCCCGGAGACGGAGGGCGGTGCGGCGGCTAGGAAGGACGCGACGTCAGCGGCCAGGCCGAGGCTGTCGTCTGCGCCGTTTGTGAGGATGTTTTCTAGGGGGAAGCCGCCGCCTGAGAAGGCGGGCTCGGATGCCCAGGCGCGTACGGCATCCACGTTGACTTCGTTGCAGAGGATGAAGACCTGCATGAGGGGCGCATGGCGTGATGGGGCGCGAGGGATTAGGGATGGCTAAATTGCGCTTGTGCACGCGTTTACCTAAGATTTGGGCTTTCGATTTGGGTCAGCACACACACCTTTTGATCCAAGGGTTGTAGCCGCGAACACTGTGCCATGGCAGCCAGCCAGTGATTCAGGACTGGTTGCCCGTTGACGCCCAACAGGACCTTAGGCACTCCATCCGGGCCCTCGACAAGCGATGTGTAGCTGCCTGAAAGTGACAGCAGCGCGGCACAGGGAGGTTAGGTTTGGCACAGACAAGAAAAGGAAGGAAAGATCATGTTGCTGCATGGAACAGATTTGCTTGCGTATTGCCCATATTGCCTTAAGGGTGTACAGGTGTTGTGCAGTATGAGCAAGTTCGGGATGCGGGACTACATGGCCAGGACAAAGTACGCGTACCGTGAGCTGTAAGTTCCTCTGCCAATCCTCGCCCTGAGGAGGTGGCGACCAGCAAAGCGGCAACCTGCATACGCAAGCCCGACGTGAAGGGAAAATGGCATCCCATGCAGCCGTGGTCCAGCCCCAAGATGGTGCATAATCGCGGCTAAGATGACGATAACGCTCACAGCAACCATACCGCACCTGGGCCATGCTTCCCAGCAAAAAAACGCTAAGAGGGCACTATTCCAGCGTAACGAGGACAAATAGCAAGGGGCCGTGCACTACCGTATTGAGTGCTATTTACCCTAAGGTTACGCACCTAGCAGGAAACATTGATAGGAATTACCATGGTTGATACTATTCGTACGGCATAAAAGAAGCGTCGTTCGTCGACTTCGTCAGCCTCTCCCAAATGCTCAGCTTACACCATTTGGAACTTCAAGCTCATACTACCGGTACTTCAAAATCTTATAATCACAGGAACTATTCGCAACCATGCTGACAGTATTTCCAAGATGGGCTCTGTGCTATGATTGAAAATTGGAGGCTGAGACGGGCTGAGACTCCAACAATTATAGTTCCCTTATAGAGGGGAAAAGCCTTTAGCTTCTTTGCTGTCAGCTTTGTGTTAGGTTCTGCTGCCTCCGGCGCCTAACACCTCGCCAACCGCTGAATAAGAATGGGTTGCGGCGCAAGCGCACAAAGAGAAAACGACGTACCAATTACACGGGTTGTTCCGTTGCCGCAAGCAGTTTCCGAGGCCAACACTGTGAGTTAGAGAGGCAATTCAGGGCCTGCTGGCTGTTGCTGGGTGTATACGATTGTTATATGATGTATTTTACATGGCGTATGGGAGCTTTTGTAGCTGCAAGTACCAGCACTGAAGGAGAGTAACTTTGCCATTGCAGTTGACGCTGACAGGCGGCTCCCAGGAATTAGGCAACGGCGGGATCTCACAATACAGCAAGGCGTCCTTAGACAAGGTCAACTCGCTTACAGACCGCGCGTCGCCAGAACAAGTGCTGCAGGCTCTCTTGGACGGCAATGCACGGTTCATAAGCGGAGCAAGCGTCCATCCGCACCAGGACTTTTCTCGAGTGAAGCAAATTTCTGTTAAGCAAAAGCCGCTCGCGGCAATCCTTGGATGCGCAGACTCCCGTGTACCAGCTGAAATCGTTTTCGATCAGGGTTTCGGCGACGTCTTCGTCTGCCGCGTTGCTGGAAACATAGCAACGCCGGAGCAGGTAGCAAGCCTCGAGTATGCCGTCCTGCACGTCGGGGTGAAAGTGGTTATGATCCTTGGACACACGAAGTGCGGAGCCGTCCACGCGGCGTTATCGGGTATGTACCCGGGCCATGCCTAACGGCGTATCATCGTCTGGGTTACATGGCCATGCCACGCTCTTTCCACCTTAACCATCAGGTTTCTTTGGGCAATCTGCCTCGTTATGCATGCTCACAAGACTCCTTAACCCATGGCAGTTAGCCGGAGGAACCCCACCCGCCTACCCTACCCAAATCGCTGCTCCACTCCGCCCTAGCACCACCAACTCACCCCTCCTTGTCCACACCCCATAGCAACACACCTGCACCCTTTGGCATTCCTCACCTTGACCCTGAACTTGAACCCTTCACAACCCCCACAGGCAAGGCCTTCCCCGGCTTCATCGACACCCTGGTGGGCAACTTGGACGTGGCCATCGCGCGCGTCGACAGCGTATCAGCCAAGGCGCATCAGCGTCTGCTGGACAGCGAGGAGGAGCGGCAAGAAAAGGTGGTCCGGGAGAACGTCAAGTACCAGATCCAGCGCTGCCAGCGCTCCACCATCATCCAGGAGGGGCTGCAGCGGGGCAAGGTGCTGCTGGCGGGAGCCGTGTACGATCTGGACACCGGTCGGGTGCATGTGATCGTGACGAAGGGCGGCACGAGGTGATGCGGGTTTCCAGGGTTCCATTCATCAGCCGGGCAGAGGGGTTCGGTTTGGGTTATACAGGGTGTGTAGGGGTTGGGTTTAGATGATTGGCGCAGTCAGGGGCGTGTTGAGGGGGATGCGAGCGGTCATCTTGGACTTTGCTGTGTTGGGTTTGGGGGTTTGGGTTTCGTCGGGATGATTTGGTATGGGTTCAAGGTAGTAGGGAGAACTGAATAACGTATGATTGAGTGCCCTATGGCACGGCATGTGCGCTGCTGTTGTAGTGGCTATTAACACACGATGCCATGTGCATTGGTTTAGGCGAGGCAAACAACGACTGACTTCGTATTGAGGGTGAAAGCTAGGTTATCTTTTGTGGGACACTTTCATTGCGTTTCATACTACTCCCTACTAAGCGACTTGAATTGACTGTTCCTGTTTGTGCCAATTTATATAAGCATGAACTGTGCGGGGCGAGGCTAGCGGCCATAGCTTGCGTGGCAGACCTTCGCGTGGGTGATACTGCCTAACGTTCACTAGATGGCTGCATGGCAGGGCTGCCTTTTGGTTGTTTCTGGAGTTTTCACTTACGAACGCATACACAGTGTTTCAATGATGCGGGCTTCTATTGGTTTTGCAGGGCGTGGTAACTATTGGAGGGTTAGTGCCGACAGCACGCTTGTAATGAGCTTCACATGTATGAAGCGACACCTGGTTTTGTCCAGTGAGGTCATAGTACGCGAGCGAGAACTCGCCATGTCCTTCCCTCCTTTTGTGATAAGGACTTCGAAGGGTTGCCTGTCGTAATAGCCGTCGGGTGCCAGCTGTGAGTGCCGGGCGCATTCGATATGTGGTAGTGCCATGCTATGCTCGTATGCGAGACCGGCATTTGGAACACTAGGTCAGTTAAGCCGGGAGCAGGAGTGGTTGGTGTGGCGGCTGTTGTCGGCCGTGTAGTCCGTTATTCTTACGTCTTTCTTTGCGTTAGGAGGAAACGCGTTACTCGTGGGACATGCGTTCTGGCCAAACGTATGAATTGTTGCTACTGGAGGTTAGGTTGTTGACCGTGTAGACTGCCACCGCTAAGTGGAGAGGAACTTAGGTTTGTGCCCGACCATTGTGGTTACCGTGCTGTGCGCATGGTTGTGTATATGTTGGAGCGTGCATGATTGCACAATCCGTTTGTGTGTGTATACGTGAGCGGGTATGCTGTCTTGCGAGGGGTTGCTGCAGCTTGCATGCTGGTGTAGAGCGGTGCGGCTGCTTTATCCCTATTGCACGCAAACTGTCGTGGTTCAAACGCTCGGTACCTTATATATATGGCAAACTGTCATGGTTCGAACGCTGGTTACCTTCTATATATGGCTTTAACCTTCCAGTCTGCCTGTGTGCACGGCGGCTGTTGCGGTTATCCTATCCTGCTCAAAAACGAACAAACTGCTGAAGCGTGTTGACTAAGCTCAGCGCTGTTTCTCATGTCTTTTCTCCTTGTTTCTCCGCGCTAGTGTGCCTCCTGAGAAAGGTGGAGGGTGGGCGTCCGCTCGTGAACAACATTGTAACCATAATGGCTGCTTGCATATAAACGTGCTGCTTCCAACTGGTTGCGCTTGGGCACTCAGGCGTCATCAGCACGAGGCTCTACTGCTGTCATTTGCCTGAGGAAGCGAAATAAAAAAGCCGATTCGAGTGCATACATGTTAACCGTGCTACCCATGGTGCAATTACGCCTGTCACGGCATTTCGAAACCTAAAGCCCCAAACTGCGGAAATTGATCTCCAGATTTGCCGGCGACGGACATCGTGAATAGTTCTTCGCAAATTCACAGGCATTCAGCAACATCTACCAATACAAGCAACACCTAGCAAGCGAATACGGTACGCATTACTAATACCCCGATCGTTAGCGTGCAATGTTTGATCCTGTGCCAGAAACCCCGGATACAGAGGGTGACACCGCCGGCCCATGCATATGAACATGGATGTGACGAGAACCACCCAAGGTGCCGCTAGTCCCTGACATGGGCCTCGACTGCGATTGTTGCTGGTTGGCCATGTGAGGCGTGACAACGGAGCCGCTCGGACTGCCGCCGGACTGTGCTCCGCTGAGGGATACACGCCCTGTTACACCGTTGAACGCCTGTAAGGAACAAGCGCCCGGATGACACATATCGGTAAGAGGGATCAGAGCTCAGAATGAAACAAAACCGCATGGGAGGGAGAGGCGTAATATGTTCCCTCAACAAGCACGGGTTTATCCCGTGGTCGCTTTTGACCTGGAGGTTTTTCTCAACCCAGCGTACACGTCGCACCTGCAGCTTTCGGCGCAGCGCCTCCACGGTGCGTGCCTTCTCCGCCGCGTCCTCCTCGTGTCGCTTGCACCGCTCCATGAGCGCCGAGATCTGGGCGTCCTTGCCCAGCCGTAGTGCCTCCCAGGCTTGCAGCATGGCGTTCAACTCCCTGCGCATGCGCATGTGGGGCTTAGCTTGGTTAGCTACCGTACTTCTACCAAACATGGCTTTGAGAGGCGACGGCAGCAAGGGTAGGTGGTCCCTGCCGCGGTAGCATCCCTCGTGCGCGTTCCTCAGCACCCTCACCTGATCTCGTTATTTCGCAGCTCAAGCTGTTCCCGGTAGGCAGCCGCCTGCTGCGTCGCTGTTCGCAGGTCAGCTCGGGCTGCATCCAGTGACGCTGCCGCCTCCTGCCGGGCCAGCGACGCGGTCTGGCCGCTGCGCTGCAGTGCCTCTGATTGCGCATCAAGCGACCGCACACGCTCCTGCAGGCGTTGGGGTAGGGAGGCCAGGAACAATGTTATAATGCGCCGCTGAAGGCGATACGAAGCCGTCAAGATAAGCACGCGCGGCGTTACCCGGGCCACATGCCTATGAGAGTGTGCCATGATCCTATCGTATCCCTGCCGTACCTGCAAAGCAGCCATGGCAGCCCGGCCCGCCTGCCACTGCTCCTCCAGCTGCGCGCACTTCTTGTTGAGCAGCGCGCACTCCTCCTGCTTGGCAGCCAGCGCTCCCTCCAACTCGTCGCAGCGACGCAACAGCGCCTCTTGGTCAGCAGACAGCCGGCTGCTGTCGCGCTCCTGCACAAACAACGTACGATATACACATCGACACATGAGGACGTGACCCACATTACGTAACCGCCGTACCAATCGGCTCCAACAGGATGGACAGCGCATCGTGTCAAATGCGAAGCACAACCCCCAACAGTCCCAACATGGCTGTCTGATGCGCCCACACCTGCTGCAACAGCCGCTGCTTGAGCCGCTGGTAGTCCGCGATCTGCGCCGAGATCTCTGTCTCTACCGCCTCGCAGTCCGCCTCCTTGCGGCGCAGCGCCGTCTGCAGTCGGGACACGTCGTCCAGCCGGGCAGCCAGACCGTCCTGCGCGGACCTGCGGAGAGCGGAGGCGGGTGGTCCCGAAGCGGACGAGGACGAGATCAGCTGGCTGCTAGGACATGCAGTGTGGCGTCATCATCACAACACCGCTAAACTCACTTTAGCCGCGCCTCCAGGCGCCTCACGTCCTCCTCTCGTGCTGTCAGCTGCCCCTGCAGCCCCGCCACCTCGCCCTCGAGCCTGCCCATGACAGCCCCGCGCCGTTGCAGCTCCTCCACCAACACCGAGGTGAGCTCCTGCAGTGCATGTCATCAGGGACACATGATGCGACAGGCTATACCGGGCAACATTCATGCCGTACGCTTTCATGCGTCGTAAGGATACTGTGTTTGCATGGGGTCACGTGTACAAGCAGGGAACCGTGTGCCGGAAGGAGGGACCAGCGCAAGGGACCCCAGCAAGCTGCGAGCCTTACCTCCAGCAAACGAAGGGAGGTTGGCAAGGGGCCAGGAGCTGCAGCAGGCGCCCCTCCGAAGGAGGCTTCTGGGAAGTCTGCAAGAGTCCCGCCAGCGCTGGTCTGCAGCTGCTGATGGGCTGAGGCGGCGCCAGCAGCAAGGGCGCCGCGGACGACCACAAGCAGTTGTGCAACCTGGCCCTCCGACCGGCCCAGCTGCTCCTGCAGCGGCAGCATCTGAGGGAATAGGAAAGAGAGAAACAGGCAGCAAGCACATTAGCGGTTAGCGATTGGTTGGACGCACGGCTGCTGTCCTGGACTCCACGTAACCCACACCCACCTGCTCAGTCAGCTGCTGAGCCTCCGTCCTGGCATTGGCGCTCTGATGCCGCAACTCCCAAAGCTCGGCCTGCAGGTTACCGGTATTATATGACATGACGGTTTAAATAGACCAATAATCTAAGCGGGCAAAAGCGCGCCGAGACGCTACTGCCTGGCCTAGGCCCGGGCGATGCAATGCATGGATTGCCCCTTTGCAACCGCACCCGCTCGTACCTGCAGCGCCTCCACCTGCTGCTGCGACGCCGCCAGATCCGCCGCTGTGGTGTTGGCGGACTCAAGGTGCGCCTCACCCTCGGCCTGCATTGTAAGGACCAAGGTCCATACCACCCGTCAACTCCAAACTGCCAGTCGGTCAAGGCACCGCCGAGTTGCCCCAGTCGTCCATGTCAGGGGCAGGCGTGCGGTTTCAGTTGAGGCCCAAGGTCCCATAAGCACTCGCTCTGGTTGCTCACCTGGAGCGTCAAGAGGGAGCGCTGCGCGACCTGCAGCTGCGCGCGAGTGGTCCGCAGCTCCTGCTCTCGACTCTGCAGTTCGTCCTCCAAGGCAGCAAGCTGCGGCCAGAGCAGGGTCGAGAGCGAGCGACACCGGCAGATGCAGGTTACTAGCGTTACAGTGACCTTCGCACATGCCTTACAAGCTTGCCACGCCGGCAGCACACGTAAAAGGTCTTTTGGGGGGCCTACACACCTGTTGCGCCTTGACGGCCAGCTTGTCCTCTGCCGCACGCAGCTGTGCTCCCAGGCTCCCCCGCTCTAGCTCCAGCTGATGCTCGCAGGACGCTAGCGCCTGCTCCCGTTCCAGCACCTGCCCATCATGTTGAGGTTACACAACGGGTCAGACAACATCCGCCAAGGCTACGTCCCGTCTCTTGCGCACACCGGGCTCGCCGCCGGCCTGTGCAGGAACTACACACCGCCCCGCAACAGCGCGTGTGGCTTACCTTGGCTGTCAGGGACGAGGCGTCCGCCCGTGCCCGCTCAAGCTGCGTGGTGTAGGTCGCAAGGTCCGCCTGCATGACAACCGCAACATCCGGGTGGCTCTTATACAACTCACGCATGTCAACTGCTGCCAAAGCCAAAGCACGTCGGTTTCCAAGGGCCATCTTCTAACGATCCGGTCAGCAGCGACGGCTCAAACCGCTGCCTGCTCTTGGACCCAACTCAGCACACATGGCATCAACGCGAGCCGCCGCTCCCCACCTGCAACTCCTGCAGCCGAGCATCTTTGGCCCGACACGCGTCCCTCCACATGGCTACAACGCGATCCAGCTTTAAGGACTGCTGCTGGTGCTGTTGGGCCGCCAGCAGTTGCTGCTGGGAGGCGGTCACGCCGGCAGCGGCAGCGAAGCCCTCGGAGTGCGCATGTGCGGACGCAGTAGCGGAGCGAGCCCGGGTTGGCGACAGGGTGAAGGTGGTGTGGTAGGCACGTGTCGCCTGGTGCGGGAAATCGGCGGGAAGGTGACTAGTCGATGACGAACTCGGAGATGACCAACACGCTATGCTGTGTCGCCACAACGAGCCAAAGCCCAAGCAAACACAAGAGTAAGTCGTATACCTGCGAGCGGGGACTTGTTGAGGTGGACGGCAGAACGTCGTCAAAGCCATCGCCGGCGCCCGACGCAGCTGTCAAGCCCAAGGAGCGGGATGTGCTAGTGGGACTGGGAGGACCTGAAGGCCCCCCGGCGGTCGCCTTGTGCGCCGCCTGTGCAAGCGTGTTCTGATGTTGCTGCTGCGAGGCTGATATGAGCTGCTGCAGCATGGCCTGGCGGCTCTCCAGCTGTTGTTGTGCCATTGCAAGCTGCTGCCGCAGCAACTCCGCGGTTGATGCAAGGTCCCGTTCCTGCACGTTGAAGTGGAGAACTGTCGCCCCGTATCCAAGAGACTCGATACCCTCCGGCAGGGCAGCACCCCACTAAAAAGGCACGTATTCGTGCACGAAAGACTTCCACTCCACATACCCGTATCTCGGCCGATGCAAGACGCTGACCCAAAGCGGCAGCTTGCTTGGCAAGCTCGGTGCGCTTCGCATTAGCAGCCTGTAAGGTGTGCAGGCAGGAGGAAGAAGGAGGGGTAAGACCAGGATGCACAAGTTGTTGCAAACTGTGAAGTCGCTGACATACAGACGGTTGGGAACCAACGCAGAATGCGCCTATGCCTTTCACCTTGGGACTCATGCGTCTACCACTCTGCCGCTTGTGCCCCACGTGGGTCATGTAACCCAGCCATCGTTGCTGCGTATGTGGAAAGCGGGAAGCAAGCCTACCTGCAGCTCCGAAGTGAGCGTCTCTATTTCTGCCCGCTGCGCTCGGACTTTATGGGCCAAGGCTTGCATGCTAGCGCTGTTGTCCCCACCGCCAGGGCTGCCAGCACGCCCCTGCTGCATCAGGCGCTCCATCATGCTGGGGGAGGCCTGCTCCACAACGCGGCTGCTCGCCTGGCTGTTAGACGCTCGCCGCTCGCCATCCTGCTGCAGGCGCATTGCGAGCGCCTCGCATCGTGCTTGCGCCTCAGCAGCGGCTGCGGCGCTGGCCGCAGCCTCTTCTTGCGATGATGTTAAGGCAGCCTTCGAAAAAAGTAGGTTAAGGTAACCGGAAATGTCATGTGACAAGCACAGAGCACGGAAAAGCACATAACCAACCAAAGGTGACACACCTTGTAAGCTTCAAGCTCTGACCGCAGCGCGCTAACCAGCGGGTCCGCGCTGTTGGAAGCTATCGTCGACATTTGGCCAGGGTCTGCAGTTAACGTTTCCAAGAACAGCGCTTTGTGTAATACATAGATAACATATAAGACTGAGAAAAGCGAGGTTCTGAATTAATTATCCCTACCCAACAGAAATATCTGTCGTTGGTGTTTGAAGCTCACCTGTCGATACTGAGAGATTTGCCACCTGCGTACGAAGGCGCTCCAGCTGCAAAAAAAGGGAAAATCGTTGTGTAAAACGACCTTCTTCACCGGTACAGGCAATTCATCACCGCATTTACAAAAGTTACCTCGAGGTCTTTACTGCGAAGCTCTTGCTCCTTCTGCGCCAGCTTTGCTTTAGCTTGCTTAAACTTTGAATGGGTTGCAGCAAGCTTTTCCAGCAAGTCCCGGTTCTCGGATAGCATCCCTACAAGATGCTGCTGCGGCACCTGGGATGTTGCGAAACTGAAGCCGCTTACACTGGCCGAATCGTTTTGCTGTGGCGAGCTGCGGGCGCCCTCAGCCTCTTGTTCGAAACTGCAAGTATCATCCCAAGTGCTTACTTGTTAACACGAACCCCAGCGGCCATGGCATGGCATGGAGCGTCCAAACGCGTACCTTGCAACTCTCTGTTCAAGTGCCTCTCGTTCCTGCGTACATAGGCATGGCATTGCTGTTATGAGGACCAAGGCGTCGCACCAATAATGAATCCCGACCGGCCCGACGCACCTTCCTTGCCATCAGCAACTCCCGGCGGACCTCCCGCAGCTGCTCCTCCAAGGCGTCCACGTGGCCGCGAAGCGACGTTGCCTGCTGCCCTGCGCCCTCAATGCGCGCATCACGGTCCGACACCTGCCGTTCGCACATTGCCAGCTTGTCCTGTAGGCCTCGCAGCTGCAGCTGCAACGCGGAAACTTCCTGACGATGTGCCTGTGCGGACATTGCAGTCACGGTATGTCAACATGGTCCGTCGCGCATGAGCGAAGAATGCTTACGGCGATTACCGGTAAGCAAACTTGATACGAGGAACTCCGTACCTCCCGCTCTCCAGCAAGTGCTCCTGCCGTGCGCGTCTCGCCCTCTGCTGCCGCAGCCACTCGCGTCTCTGCCTCCGCCAGCGCCGCCTCTAGGTCCCGCACGCGCGTCTCCAGGCCAGCCGACCGCATCTGAGCAGCAGCCGCCTCCACGACCGCATCCTCCGCCTCCGCCGCCTGCATGAGGAGTGGTTTCCACCACAAACATGTAGTATATTGCTCAAGCAGACTCATGGACCAAAACGTGCTACGGTAGCTCAACACCATGCGGACCGTCGGCAGATAGCTTTTTCCAGCAGGGCTCCTGTCTAAATTAAAAAAAATACGCGTGTAGCTTCTTACCTGCTGCCTGGCGGTTGACAGCGCCCGCTCCAGTTCTGCCACTCGCTGCAGCCAGAGCGAGTCCGCCCCGCGGCCCTGGTTGGCTGCAGCCGCCAGTTGACAGCGCAGCGACTCCGCCTCAGTCCGCTCCTCCGCCAGCTGCAACTCAGCGGTGCGAGCCTGCCAGCACACAGCCGCCCGGACGTCAGCTACCGGTAGTAACGAAACGTGGGGAATTGCAGTCCCGCCTGGCCCCGTCTATTACGTCAGGACGTTGAGGTCTCGGTAGCAACCCCGGATATTTCACGGCACGCCCCCCATGCGTCATGTAATCCCCTAGCGGCCCTACCTGTGCCACGGCCCGGTCTCGTGCCTCCTGTGCCCTGAGCAAGTCGGCCTGAAATGAATGAAAGATGGAGGAGTGTTGTTGTGAGGGCCTGGGAGGGAAGAGCGGCCGCATGCAAAGAGCAAGACCTTATACAGCCAGCTGCTTGGCAACCCACCTCAACCTCTGTCAGCCTGCTTGAAAACTTGTCCAGCTCAGCCTGCAGTAACACGCAATCAGAAGCGCCATTTTTACAGCGGATTTACGGTACATGCCAGGGGCCCTTCCAACACCAGCACCTTGTCCAAACAAGCAAACCGGCGCGAGCCCATGCTCTAGTTGCGCCTAGCTGGCGGCCACGTACCCGCATGCGCGCCCCGGTGTCCACGGTGTTGCGCGCCTCCAGGGCGACCGCATGCCGCTGCCGCTCCAGGGACGCCACCTCACCGCGAAGCACCTCAGCAGCAGCCCTGCTCTCGGCCAGCTCCTGAGGGGCACGTGCCATGGGAGGAATGCGGGGGTGGGTTGCGTGACCAGTCTGGCAGCCGCTGTAGGGTTGTGTACCGATAGTTGGAAGGAAAAGAACAAAGGGCGAGGTAGGTCCCTGCATTCCATTGGAACCTACCCGTTCGGCGCCCTCCGCCCGCGCCAACGCCGCCTGAAGGTCAGCCTGCGAAATCGAGCGCAAACGGTAAGAAAATGAGTACAATCCCCCGGACGCAGCATGCAGCCTTCCACTGAGGTGAACAGAGCGGCCAAGGACCAATGGCTTAACATAAAAACCTAAGGTTCCTGCACAGCTACCCACAACACGGCCGCATGGCATGACCCATACGAGCTGTGTCTACCGTGTCTACCGTATTGGACCCACCTGCAGCGTGCCCACCAGCAGCGCCTGCTCACGGACTTGCATGTCCAGGGCAGACGCCGAAGCCTGCAGTGTGGAAAGCAGTCAGGGGATACCTCCAGGGACATTCCAGCAGGAATGCACACCAGCACAACACGGGGCCCACTGGGCGACGCAAGTACCCCAACAGGAACCCTCCTTAAGAGTTGCAAGACGTGCAGCCCACCTGGCCCGACCCATGCGGCTCCCCGGCTTGCTGCGCCTCCGCGAGCTGTGCGAGGCGCTGGGCGGATGCAGACGCCAGTTGAGCCTGCGGACCGAAAGGCGTCACGGGCGTCAGCGGCACGTTCGTTCAGGACAGAGCTTGCAAAGACCAGGTGTATGGGAAACAAGTCTGGCCTGTAACGGCCTCGGCAGCTGCATGAGACCCTCCCTTCTCCCAGACCCCTTCCCCGTACCTGCAACACTCCAACCTCCAGCTCCCGGTCTTCGCATCGGTGCTGCAGCTCCTCCGCACGTTGCTCCGCCTCCGCAAGCGCTGCCTGCAGCTCCTCGCAGCGAGCATTGGCGCGGAACAGCGCAGCCTGGCTGGCCTGCGAGCGAGTGGGATATTAGTCCATGGAATACCGGCGGTAGCAAGCAACCCTCAGCGCGTTAGCAGCACTTCTCATAGCAGCGCTTATCGCTGCGTGCGGTCCAACCGAGAGACGCTCAACGCGCGCTTAAGCCGTGCTTAAGGCGACAAGGAGAGGGTACAGGTACCGTAATAAGGGTGGCAACAAGGGGTGGCGCGACCGTACGACAATCCACTCCTCCATTCCGCCGTACATTCCATGCCGTATCTACCTGCTCCCGGTCGCGTATCTCGTCCAACTGGAGCTCCATTTCCAGCAGCTGACCGCGCAACGAGCCCACACCTTGGGCCGCATCCGACAGGGAGGCCTGCAGGGAGAAACGGTTGTTGAGGGATGGGCGCACAGGAACGCAGGGCAGGTCGGAGGCGAGAGGCCTAACTCCGCCTGTCATCTGTACCGTATTCGTGCGCATACGCCTACTACAAAGATTGCTGCTACGGTAAGGAGTGGGCAGCATATCGGTGCGTGCCCCATCGTGGGGCCCGCCACACGTGGCTCCTTCATGCGGTTCATGCACACACAAGCCAGGGGCGGGGCAGGTCGCATCCTACGTTCGTACCTCAAGGCGGCCCTGCATGTCCGTTGCCTTGGCTTCCGCGGCCCGCAGACGGTTGGTTGCGGTGTCTAGATCGATGCGGAGTAGTTGGGCATCGTCTTCTGCCTGCTTGGCTCGTGCCTCTGCGGTTAAGAGGTCGCGCTGCGGAAGACCATGGGAATACCGTAGAAGGGACGATGCTGTTAGTGCTCCTATTTTTACGCTTACAGACAGGCAAGATACGGCATGACACACGCAAGCTCAGAAGCTGGCAATGACCATGTAGAAACTACAATACCCCTTCGCACCTGCAGGCTTTCCGCCTTGGCCTCAAGCTCCGAAACCGCCGCATGCAGCAGCCTCGCTTCCAAAACCGCCGAAGATGTCCGCTCACGTCGGCTACGACCGCCGCCGCCGCTTCCTCCACCCTCCTCGCTGCCCGGCAACATTCCATCGCGGATAGGCCGCGGCGGACTGCCGCTGCCAAGGGGCGAGGAGGAAACACCTGCGCGCGGAGGCGATGCGGACCTCAGCAGCCCCACATCCGCGCCGGCGGCTGCCGTGGCCGCTGCCGCCGCCACTGCGGCCGCCCGCCGCTCCGCCGTCAGTTGCTGCAGCTGCTGCTGCAGCTGGGTGTACTGCTCGTGCAGCCGCTCGTTCTCCGCTTGTACCTGCGCAATCCATGTCCAACAAAAGGGGGTCTTAGGAACCCCGTATATGGTACTAAGCGCGCCAAAGCCAAAGAAGCTAAGCGCGCCAAAGCGGAAGCTGACCAAAGAAGCTGCAACCCACGCACCTGCCGTACCAGCCCTTGCTGTCGCGACAACGCCGCCTCCGCCTCCACCAGCTGTGCCTCGCTGTCCACGTGACGCTCCTCCGCAGCCGACAGCCCCGCCTGCAGTGTCTGGTTGGCCTGCCGCAGGGTGTCCGCCTCCGCATGCTGGACCACCAGCTCCTGTTGCAACACGCCGATGCGGGTGCGAGCAGCGGACAGGTCGTCACTGAGGGCCTGTGTGCGAGGAGCAGGGAACCATGAGGGAAACAGCAAGGGAAACAGCAGGCGTGTGGAAAGGGTCAGGAAGGAGCTTGAATTTAAAAGTCGGAGGGGCTAGGAAGGCGAAAAGTAATGGGAAGGACACCGAGGCCTGGAGGCATGTGGGTAGGCGCGAGGTGAGCAGGTGATCCGTGGTGCACGCGCCATGGCAGGGGATGCAAGCGCTGTCTTTCTTCCCCGAAACCTGCCTGAAGCTCAGATGCCAGCGAGCGGCCCTGCGCTACGGTCGCCTCGTGCTGCGCCTGCAGCCGCCGTACCTCCTGCGGTACGATAGGCATATTTCGGAAACGTTTTGTTTCGTATAATTGTACAATCGCCACTGGCAGCGCTGCGAGGCTAGTGAACAACAAACAACCGCCCCCGGCCCTCACCGCTTCATTGGCGGCTGCATTGTCCCGGGCAAGGGACAGCTCCCTTCGAAGGCTGTCCACAGTGACCTGCAGCTGCTGTACCTCCGCCACGGCTGCTTGCGCCTGGTTGCTGCCGCCCTGCTGAAGCTCGCGTAGCTGGGATGACAGCTGTCGTACCGCTTCCTCCGCTGATGCATGCAGAGCCTGAGAAGAGAAGCGGGGTACAGTACGGTTTATATGGTAGAGCAGCAGCAGCAGGAGGAGGAAACGCAAGAGGGCCAGGTCATTTGTTATAGGTGCCTAAGAGAAGCGGTGCTGCAAAAGTAAAGATTAGCCGAAACTATTTTACCTGCATCTGAGACAGCTGTTCTCGAGCTCGGTCCGCCTGCGTCGGCAGGTACGACACTGATCACACATTGCATGGTGACCGTACAAGAGTCGTACTACATCCATACTGTGCAACAAAATGACCGCCCAATGGGACCTAAACGCAGCTGTAACATGGATGCAGGTCGGTCAGCCTCACCTGGCGTGAGCGTTCCTCCTCGCGTGTTGTAGCGTCCGCTGCCGTCCGCTCGGCTTCACGCACACGCCTCTCCAGGGCAGCAGTCTCCTCGCGCAGCCGGCGCTCCAGGGATGCGACCTGCTCCATGGCTTGGAGGCGCACCTCCTGCTCACGGTGGGAGAGTGCGGAGCGGAGCGGGAGAGTAATGAACGGGATGCTTGGGCGTTAGGCCGCCATGAGCGACATGGCAGCAACAAAAGGCTAGAGTGAGGCTTTGTGCACCTCAGCAAGGTGAGAAACGCACCGGACGACCTCGCTGTCAGTAGCACGACCGCGTACCTCAATGGCCTGTTTGGCGTGACGTTCGGCTGCCTCCACCTGCTCACGCGCCCTAGCCTCCGCCGCCTCCGCCTCTTCCCGTCCCCGCCTCTCCGCCGCCTCCACATCCTCCCGCCCCCGCTTCTCCGCTGCCTCCGCCGCCTCCTTGCCAGTGCGTTGCGCCGCCTCCACCTCCTCCGCAAGCCGCCGTTCCGCCGCCTCCACCTCCCTCTTCCAATTCTGCTCGACTGCCTCTACCTCCTCCCGCCCCCGCCGCTCCGCCGCCTCCACCTCCTCCCGGCCTCTCCGCTCCGCCGACTCCACCTTCTCCCGCCACAACGCCTCCAACGCTGCCTCACCCTCCCACGCGCGGGCTTCCATCACCTGCACCTCTCCTCGCCACCATGCCTCCCGCTCCGCTGCTTGCTGCTCTGCCTGCTGCGCTGCCGCCCTCAGCTCCTCCTCCCGCCGCAGCACGCACGCCTCGAGCTCCTCTTGCAGCTGCCTTTGACCCACATCAGCTGCCTCCGCAAGCCGCCCTTCCGACGCAGCCAAGGCCTCCCGGGCCTCCTGAAGTGCGGCCGCGGAGCGCTGGACCTCCTCTTCAAGCTCGCGTATGCGCGCCAGCTGGGCCTCGGTCTGCAGCCTAGCGTCGGCTGCTGCCTTGACGGCCGCTGCAGCAGCGTTGCTGGCGTCAGCGCGTGCTGCTGAAAGCTCCTGTTGCAGCGCGGATCGCTCCGCCATGAGGGAGGAGAGGGCGGCTCGGAGCTCCTGCATGCGCTGCTCCTTGGCAGCCAGCGATGCGGGGTCCAGGTCTGGGGAGGCAGGGGCGGCGGGTGTGGGTGAAATGGGAATTCCGAGGGCAAGGCAAGGCAAGGCAAGGCAAGGCAAGGCAAGGGAGGCGGTATTTGTTCAGTTCATGCATACTGTGCTGTGCACGCTCACGGTTCATCGTGCAGTCGGGCTTCAGTCCGCCTGCTTCATGCCTGTGCCAATCAAGTGCGTGATACATAACAGCCAGTTCAGTACGACAGCGTAGAAGTGCAGCAGTTCCCACCTCGCGTGTACGAGGGAGCCACACTGGCAGCGCCGTCGTCACGATAACCCGACACTGGGCCAGCAGCTCCCAGGCTGGACAGGCCGCGCGGGGTGCTGCCCAGGTCGCCCAGCGTCCGGACCTGGAGGCGCAGGTGCCCCTCCGGAGTGCAGGCGGGCGCCGTATGCGGCGAGGCCAGAGGGAAGGCGCTGGGCTCGGTTGCAGCCGGGGTGTCCATGCGGGCTGCTGCTGCGGCGGCGGTCTCAGCTCGACTGACACGGACCCTGCAGCCACATACGGTGAGGAGGGAAACCCAGGTGGTGAGGTGAAGGTGAGTTTGCGGTGTAAACATGGCATGGAGGTGAGGTCCGGCTTCTACAACAGCATCACGGTGGTTGCAAGGTACCTAACCAGGCTAATTGTCTGCAACCCCTCGGTGCAGGCGTGTGCGTGAGGGTGCATGACAGGCTCATGCACACCACACCACACCACACTGCGCAGCAGCAGCCGCCCACCTCAGCGTCTCAAGTTCCGCCTCCACCGCAGCGCGCTTGGACTCCAACTCAACGTTGACCGCCTGTCAGCAGGACGCGAGGTGGGATGCGGTGACAAGCAACTGAATTAGCGATAGCCAAGGACCCCAAAACTAACATAGTGAACTTCATGGGAAGCGCGTGTTTGACACGGACACGGCAGTGTTTGCAGCCATGTATCAGGATCAGACGTACCTGTAGCTGCCCCAGTTGACCGATCAGGTGCGTCTGTATGGCAGCCGCGTCCCCTAGCTGGCCCGAAGAAATGGCCGGCAGCATTGACGCCGCAGCGGCAGCGGCTGCCTGCGCCGCCGTCACCTGCTGCCGCAGATCCGCAATCACCGCGTCCCGCTCGGTTAGCTCCTGTGATGCGACAAGCAAAGACGAAAGCGGACGGGTCCAGCAAGGGACAGAAGGTTTTAGACCAACAGCGTGGTACATGTACATCCATGCGTGTGTACAAGCCAGCCTGCGTGCTGCTACGGCATGCGTACTTCCTCGATCATTTCGCAAAAAACTAAGCAGTCCAGACCTCCTCTTGCGCCCCAAGGAGCAAGGAGCGACTCCGAGCCCATGGTCGTACCCGCATGGCGGCCGTCAGGCGCTCCTCCGCGTGCATGGCCTCCTCCGCAGCAGCACGGTGCGTCTCCTGCGGAAAGATATCAATGGAGGATGACAACGGGGAGGAGGACAGGATTGACGGTTGCAGCTCTGCATGCTACAAAGCGTATGCCAACATGTCGTTTACTACGAGCGCTCAGCCACTCCCCCCATACCCGCCGCTTTCATGCGAAGCCCTTTGCGGACCCCGAGCTGTGAAAGCAAACAGTTCATTACTATAGCAGCTTTCCACAAAGACATCGTCTCACCTCCAACTCAGCTCGCAGCTCCTCACCCTGCTGAAGAAGCCGAGTGGCGTTGGCCTGGCTCTCCTACGAAGAGTAGGTTACAACGGGTATCTATGAGTACGGGTGTTCGTCCAGACAACCGCAGTTTCTTAAAAGCCTTAGCAGGTCCAATCAACCGCCTTACCTGCAGCGCCGCCGCCGCACGCTCAAGCTCCTCAAGCACCGTTGTCGTCCTCCGCTGTCAAGGGAGGAGGGCGACAGGAGGCGTTGGGGAAGCCGTGTAAATGTCAGTAACACAACGGCATACCGACAGGCTCACACTCCCATACGACCATACCCCACATCCTACACCGCTTCAATCCTCGCGGAAAATAGCCACCTTCACGCAGACCAAGAACATGCCACAAACCCCAAGGATATGCCCTCCCCTCCTCCCTGCCTCCCTCACCCGCTGCGGCTCCAGCTGCTCCCGCACCAGGCGGTCCAGCTCCTTCCTGGAAGCCGTCTCAGCGCGGCGGGCCGCCTCGAGGGCCTTGTTGGCGTCCGCCAGCTGGCCTGCAGGGTTTAGCACATTAGCAGGGTTTAGGGTGACAGCAGCGTCAGGTGGGAGTAAAGGAGGAATTAAATTGGAGCGTCGAAGAAGAGGAAGGAAACGAGGCCGGAGAGGCGGAACGTGCCAATCAGGATCAGGACAAGGATCAGGGAGACAACAGCAGGGGACAGCCAACTGCTACAAGGGTTTCGATGGTAAGGAAGCGCAGCATCTACAACAGCTCACCTGTTAGCTTGGACACCTTATCCGACTGCGCCTTGCGATCCTGCTCCAGATTTATCCTGCATGTGTGCCCAAGTGCACGTGGAAGGTCAGAGGATGCCATGCAGCATCAGCAGCGCAGCTGCATGCCATACAGCATCAGGAAGCCTGCAGCTGTAGTCCACTCAACGCCCCGCACCTGCGCTCTTCCAGCTTCGACAGCAAGGACTCTGTGCGGGATGCCCGGCTCTCCGTCTCCTGCATGCTCACCGCATGAGGCGAACAAACATTCAACGATTGGGTGTTCTGCTTGCCGGGGTGCAGCTGAGAGGATTGATGCCGTACGTGCAATCCCCTCCAGCGCCGTACAGTTGGAAGTGGCCAGAGGATGCAAAAAGCAACAAGGGACACCGTGCCCAGGCTGAACGCACCTGGAGTCGAGATTTCAGCTGTATGTTGTCAATCTGAAGCTGCCGGAGCTGGACAACGCCTTGCTTGATCCTGTGGAGGTAAGAAGGGCATATGTAGGTGGTGGCCGAAACCGACGCCGCATAAGGCTCCGCGCATGCAAAAGCAACTAAAGTCATCATTACGCTGGCTCTATTACCGTGCCATTTCGGGTTTTCTTCAACGCGTCTCCTTACCGATTGCGACGTGCTTCGTCGGACGCTCCCAACTTCTGGGCACGGCGCCTCTCCTCCGTCAGACGCCGCTGCAGCTCCGACCGCTTACGCCTTAGCACTCGAAGCCTGCAGAGCAAGTGGAGCGTGTAGGCTATTTATCAGGCGGCGATCCACAACAGAGAGGCCCATTGACCCAAGGGTCGCTCAGGTGAAAGCTCCCTTGAGGGATCTTACTTTGCAGCCATGACGAGACGCTCCCGGGTTGCCGGACCAGCCACCTGTCGTAACTGCACTAGCTCCTCATTCGCACGCTGCAGCTGCTCAGTGAGCGAGCTGACATGCTGCAATCCCGCGGAGTGCTCCGTCTGCGGGAGGGTACCGTAAAGAGGAAAGAACGAACTCACGGGAGGGAAACATATGGACGTGTATTGTAGTGTGTGAGCAGAAGGTGATCCAGAGGGGAATCCGGCACGAGGAAAAGCGTTGAGACGTTGAGGGTCGAGGCCTCATAAGTAGCACGCCGCGGCAGCGCTTTAACCGTTTTCGCTGTATTGACATGCACATCTTACAAGGTACGGCATAATCGCCTTGAACAGAAAGCTACCGGTATCTTTATTCTGTATTATCATGCCATGCTGGTGCTCGCACCCGTAGTGCCAGTATCTCTGCTTGGGTGGCCTCCAGCAGAGACCTCGTGGTGGCGAGCTCCGTCTGCGGTTGGAAGGACAGCCGTTAGGAGAACAGCGGAACAGCATGCGAACTTGCTAAGAGGACCGTTAGGGAGTCGGTTGGCAGCTAGCCAACGTGTGCAGGAACAATCGTTACCGCAGCTCATGGATGAAAACACATGCGCCCAACGACACTACCTGTAGTGATGTCACTCGCGCAGCCGTGTTGGCAGTCTGCTGCTCGGCTGCTGCCACGCGCGCATCCGCCTGCGCGCTCGCCTCCGCTGCGGCCAGCTCGGCGGCGCGGACCCGCGCATCCGCCTCCACCAGGGCATCCCCGCGAACCTGCTCCGCTACCTGCGGGGAAAAGAAAATAGAGCATACCCGTGGGTACGGTGTTTCGTGAGTGCACGAAGAGATCCGGTAGGTGCAGAGGAAGGAGACGTACCAAGCCACAGCGAGCCAACGGATATCCAAATGGCCCTTTGTGGGTTAGTTTCGCGGTTTACCCCGTTTCTCTTGCAGTGTAGGGTTGGGTGCATCAACCGTGCCTTTTTCTTGGGAACCATTGTAACGGTCATTAATCATCATCCCATTGTCGAGTTGTACCTTAAACGCCTTGGTCACTTCGTTGTGAACCCGGGTGAACTCGGCTTGCGCGGTGGCCTTCACCTGCTGCAGCTCCGCCTCGCATGCGACCAAGCTCTCCTTCAAGACTGCAGCCTGTGCCGCCTCCTGCCGCGCCCCCTCAAGCTGCTGCTGTAGCTGCAGCCACAGAGATCCGTACACGGCATAGGACACAGAAGGGCAGGAGATAATGAGTTGTATGCTTATACAGCATGCAGCCTTGAAGCATCCCGCCTGCTCACATACCGGAATTGGGCCGGAAACCCACAACGACGCATTCGCACCTGACGGAGAGCCTCCGTAACCTGGTCTGCGCGGCGAGCTGTCGCCGCCTCCTGCTCCAAAGCATCCTGAAGAGCCTGCAACGCACCATGGGCCAAGTTCGAGTCGCCTCGGGGAGATGTTGCCAAGGCAGAACAACACCGCCCGTAACAATTACTGTTTCGCCATGCATGCGATTTGAATCAGTGACCCCTAGCAATACCGTAAGCTGCCCAACACCGCCAGCCGGTGATGCGGGGCAAGTACGAATAAACGAATATTTCCCGCACCTGTACGGCATCTGTTACCGCAGCCGCCACGTTCCTTGCCAGCTCATGCACCGGAGCATTGGCATGCTGCGAAGCACTTCCTTGTAAGGCATCAGCGCCTGGGGAGGCAGGTAGAGCCAAGGCGCGGTCCTGCATGGACAGCGACTGTCGTACAGCGTCCTTAACCGAGCCACCGGCCGCCTCAGCAGTTGGCTGGCTTCGGGACCGGGCGAGGTCGCCACCCCGGGCAAGCAGCGCGCTCCGGAACCTCGCAAGGCCTTGCAGCTGCTGCTGCGCAGTGATGAGCTGTTGCTGAGTCAGCGCCTGTTGCGTGGAGAGGAACTGGATGTGGCCGAGCAGGGCGCGGGTGCATGCCTGCGGACGGAGGGGTGGAGCGGGGCAAACCGGGGGTTAAGAATAATGAGGACTCGGGGCCACGGGCCCACAGTGTGGGCTGGGTTGGGCTACGTCCCAAGCATCACGACCGTGCGGCCAGACCATGCAACTACGAGGTACAGCTGTTTGACCAAGAGGAAAGCAACCCCGGTAAGCAGCCAGCAATGCACCCAACGAGCGACCCAACCAACCTGCGGGACGTCCGCCCCGCCCAGGGATAGCACTTCCACGTGCCAGCCGTCTCCAGCAGCAGCAGCAGCAGCACCACCACCACCACCACCACCACGCTGCATGGAGTTAGCCGTACGCGGCCGGTTGCCCTCCATGGCAGCTTCCAACGTCGCCAGATGCAACGCCGCGTCATCAGCAGCAGAGCTCAGGTGCTCCGGCGTCGCGTACAGCAGCATGGGCACCGCACGCGGCCCTCCCACCTGCGGGAGGCATGGCGCATGCCGGGCATGCGTTACCTCTTACTTAGGTGTGTAAGGCTTGCACGGTCGCGGGAAGCGCTGGGCAGGGAAAGGCAGCAATGGAACGCGGCGGGGGACACTGTCCGGGTGACTTGCCTGTTGAAGCTCACGCGCTCGAGCAGCCGCCTCCCTTGCTGCCTCCATGACCTACATGGGCAAAAGCCGTAAGCCGTGGCGCGTAGAATGGCTGGTACGACCCATGGGTCTGCGGTAAAACTCGCACCTGTTGACTGAGCTGCCAGTAGGAGCTCTCAGTGGCTTCCGCCTCGGCACGTACACGCTTCAGCTGCTGCTCGGATGCCTGCAGGACCAAGAAGCATTTCCAGGTGCCCTTAGCAGTCAGCGTTGTGAACTAGCATAACACGTGACACATCTGTAAGGCAAGTTACTTGAGGAAGCGTCAGCGCCAAAAGGCCCAACACCGGCTGATAGCGCTATGGGTAAGTCCTCGCCTCTCCCATTCTCTCATACCTGCACGAGAGCTTCCAGCTCGGCATTCCGCCGCCTCTCATACTCCAACTCGTCCAGGGCCTGCAGGCAAGTGACAAATGGCATCACGCATCGGTACGGCATTGCGCAACGACACGGTATCGACGCCGTCGCCACTCTCCCAACTGCATTTCTGCTCAGCACACGGTTCGTACCGGTAGAAGGTGCTTACCTGCTGCTTTTCCCGGATGAGCATCCCCGCTTGACCCTCAGCCGCCGATGAGTTGTCCAGCGCCGAAGCCAGGGCTGAACGGAGCTCCCGAACGCGATCCTCCTTGCTCTGCGCGGAGGTTTTCCACGGGTACCAATAGCATTTCCAGCAAACTTCAGCTTCGAACGGAGGAAAGCAACCCCTTCCGGAGGAAAGCATGCCGTCTCCCTTTTTTGCGTTTACGCTGGACAGACAACACCGACACGACATGCCCACACGCACCGCCGCCGCCTCCTTGTTGCGTTGCGCCAGACTGCCCAGCTGCTCCGCCTGCAGCTGCAGCTGAGCCACCTGCTGCTGCAGCTGCAGCACCTGCTCCCTACTGGCTTGCAGCTCGTTGTGAGCACCTGTGCAGGTGAGCGAGCGCAACAGGCACACAGATGCACCACATGCAAGCACCACAGGCATCAGGGCTTGCCACGTTGCCAGGCGGCGGTTGAGCTAGCGATGGGCGGGAGCGTTGCAAGGGGCCATGCATGCATCGACAATTCGACACGGGAGGTGTTCAGTTTACCTAGGCAGGCAGGTACGGTACCCTAAGGTGTGTGATGGGCCCTCACCGTCTGCGTCGGCGGCTCGTACGCGGAGGGTCGATGCCTCCTGTTGCAGCTCGCTGAGAGCGGATTGAAGCTCCTCGCAGTGCCGGCGCTCGCCTTGGGCTGCCCTCTGCGCCGCTTGGAGGGAGTTTTCCAGGCTGGTGCAACGTGCGCGGGACTCCTGAGGCGGAGCGGCGTGAACAAAGAGAGGCCGTTGAGCCAGGTTGAGCTTGGCATCAGGGGTACGGACATGCACTCCCGGAGTGCATAAGGCAACGTGGTAACGGAATTGAGGTACGGTGTCTGTGAGGAGGCGGTATTGTATAGCTAGAGGATGACTGTGCCTTCTGTGCATGCTGCCAGGACAATCTCACACTCTCACCTGTAGGTGAGCCGTGAGTTCTTCAACCCGTTGCGTCGCCGTACGTAACGCCACGTTGCAGCTAGCCAGCCGAGCCTCCGCGTCCTGGTGTGATGAAGGTAAGGAACGTACGGCAGCACATTCTCCTCTTCGCAATAATAACCGTGCCATGCCTTGTCCGGGCATCAGAACCACACAACACAATGTGGAAAGTGCGGAACACATGTGGAATCACAGTACGTTTCGCCTCGCGGCCAGTTATTTTAACACATGTGGCGGAACACAAGTGGTACCCAAAAGACCCATCCAAGACAGTGCAGCCATGCACCAATGACTGCAGGATCGACGTACCGTATTGGTTTGCCGGAGCGTGTTTAGCGCTTGGTCCATCTCCGCTGCCATGGCCACCTCCCGTCGCTCCGTCGACATGTAGAGGTTCCGAGTCTACGTGTCAGCACCGAAACATGGCCAACAACAATGTGAGTAATTGGTGAATTGCTGCTTGGGGGGCGCATCGAACAGCCAACGCACAGACAGAGCGCCTTAAAGCGGGCCAGCCTTGGAAACCACTCAACAACTCCAGCAGGAGCTTAACGTCTACGGCGGTTCTAACCACTCCGGCCCCCACCTTGGCTGGGGCCCCGGTGGGTTCGGCGGGTTGCATAGAGACCACAGGTTACCAATACCGTTTTATGGTCCTTTTTTCACCCCGAACTCCCACCTGCGTGACCAGCTCCTTGACGCGCGCCACCACCGCCGCCGCATCCTCCTCCTCCACCGTTCGCTGACTCAGCAGTCGATCCGCCACAGATCCGTACTCCGCCGCACTCGCCGTGAAGCCTCCCAGCAGCTGATCAGAGTAGCCAAACGCAGCCGCCAATGCCTGCATGCACACACGCACGCACACAAAAACGGAACTGTGTAAATCCATGTGTCCCATGGTGTGCGGCTGCCAGTGCAGCCTACCCTAACTGTGCCAGGTCACCTCGCAAGCACATCTCCTGACCCATGGGTCAGGAGCTCGGGGACCACCCGTCATGTTGCGTTCTTCGCAGCCGTTATATCGTTTTCGAGTCGCACGCACCTGCGGCCCAAGCGCCTGATACACCGCCGCCAGCGAGCTGCGCAGTGTCGCGTAGTGCACCTCCTGGCGCTGCAGACGCAGCTGAGCGGCGCCCAGCTCGGATCGCAACGTGGCAAGCTGGGTCTCCTCCATCTCCTGGAGGGTGGTGGTGGTGGTGGGTGTCGGCATGGCGCGGCATGCAAAAACACAGTAGTTGGACAGTCATCGGGAGGCTTTGTTGTGGGAGCTGCGACTTCAGGGCAGTGGCCTTGTGTGGGTGCATGACAGTGGCTGCGGCAACAGAAGGGCGCCATCCTACCACTTCCATGCCGATTGGGCGCCGGAGTACCGTACGTACCGCTCGAATGGTTGGCCATGCGCACTGTTCACGTGTGTTTTTCCTGGTTTACCGTGCGCGCGCACCCTTACGTCCCTCACCTGCACGTGTTTCAGCAGCTGCTTGTCGCGGGCTGCCAGCTTGGCGTTCAGCAGCTGCAGCTCGTTGCGCATCGTGGTGACCTGCTCCGCGGCAGCCTGGTGAGGGGGAGGGGCAGGGTTGGGGGCATTAAAACTACTTCATATGACAGCTATCGGTGGTTTAGAGCACGCGTAGGGACATGTCACGTGCGCCAATAGTAGCATGCGGCAGACAGTTTCCTGTTCCTGCCACACACGGAGGCGCGCGGTGGCAGGAACAGGAACAGACTAGGAGGGTATCTAAGAGGTCCTCGGCACACCCCGACGACTGCAACGTCAATCCTGCACACCTCCAGCCGCATCTCCTGCTGCTGCCGAGCTGCCTCAGACGTGCCCAGCTTCTCCAGCAGCGTCTGCTCCTGCCGCTGGGCGTCTTTCAGCTGGCTCTGCAGCCGTGACGATTGCTCCTGCAGCAACGATGCCACAAAGCGACGTTCAGAATGGTCTCAATTCCTCAAAGCAGCGCTTCAGCCAACCCAGGTGAGACGGTCGTTTTGCAAGATTGGTTCCTCTGCTTTCCCCATTGCCACGAGTCGTGGAGATGAGGATACCCCCCGGAGCTCACCTTTTCCAGCAGCATCTGCTTCTCCAAGCCGGACCTCTCCGCCTCCAAGGCGGCAACACGGGACGACAACTCGCGGGCCGTCTCCGCCGCCTGCTGTGCGGTCTCAACAGCGCGACGCCTCTCCAGCTCCAGCGACTGGCCACAGGTAAACACATGGAAATGCGGTTAAGGAATCCGGTTACCTTATGTAGTTATGTTGCATGCAAGCCTAACGCTGATACCAGACCCTTGGTGCCCCTGTGGCTTGACCAACCTGGTTGGCAGCTGACAGCATCTCCCGTGCAGCCGCTTCCGCCGCCCGAGCCGACGTCTCAGCCTCAGTCGCTGTGCGCAGGCGCTGGATCTCTCCCTGCAGCTGCTGCTGTAGCTGGCTGCACAGCTGCCGCTCCGCCGCCAAGCTCGACTCCAACGACGTAATGCGACCCTATAAGGCAGTTTCGTTTTGACATAGAACCATGTTAAGCCACTGCCACCGCTGTTGAGCCGCTGTTGCCAGATGCACCCGACGATTGAGACACCCGACCGCCTTATCCGACACGCTTTGTGCCGTACGTATGGCAACCACAGCATGCTTCGTCGTCCCACCATACACCCACCACATACCCACCTGCAGTCGCTCCGCCTCTCCCGCATGGCGCCGCTCTGTCAGCGCCAGCGCCTCCTCAGCAGCCCGGCAGCGCGCCTCCAGGGCAGTGCGCTGCGCAAAGACCGCAAACGAGAAGGCAGGGTATGTGGGTTTCGTGGTTAGTACCGCATGCAGTGGTGTAATGATGTTACCCGACGAGTACACCGCAGACACCCCCGCGCATCAATACAAATGTACTTCCCCCTTCTCCCTTTGCAGTCTCCGTTAACCTTGATAACGGCAAGCTCAGCGTCTCACCTCTACGGTGGCCAGCGGTGCTTGGGCGTGCTGCATGCTACTAGCAGCAACATAGCTGCTGGCACCGACACCGCCGCGACCAAGAAACCCGCCGGGTATGGAAGCGGCGCTGCTAACGGGGGCCGACATGGAAGGCATAAGCTGCGGTTCAGTATGGTGGGCTGAGAAGCTCTCCGCACGCGGCATGCCCAGCGCGGCGCCGCTCGGGGCGGTGGTGGTGGGGATGTAATGGAGCTGCTGCTGCTGCATGGGCTGATAGTGCAGCGGGTAACCGGTATGGGGGTTCAGGCCGCTGGCAGCCGTCGTCATCCCCGTCGCAGCCGTGCTAACAGACGTGGTTGGCCGGTACCCGCCCGACACATGCCCCGGCAACAAGCTGCTTGTGAGTTGCGGGGCGCCAGGCGGGCCAATTGCTCCGGAGCCGAAGCCGCTGAAGCTTGGCTCCCGCGAGGGGGCGCCAGCCCGTGGCTGAAGCCCGCTGGCGGACGAGGAGGGAGGCCGGGCCGGCAGGCCAACAACGTTAAACCCTGGGCCGGCCAAGGGCCCGCCACCAGCGGCGACACCTTTGGACGTGGGGACCACCGCATGGGCGGTCGCCTGGGCTGCTGCAGCAGCTGCTGAGATGGCGGCTGCAACGGAGGAGATTCCTCCACTGCCCCCTGCTGCAGCGGCTGCTTTGAGACTTGCGCGGGCGCGTTCTAGCTCTAGCTCAAGGAGGGTCGAGTCGATGCTGGCTGAGACGTCTACTTCCTCTGCATTTGCAGGCGGCGTGCCCATTGGTGGGGTGCCCGGGCTCGCACCGCCGGTACTGGCCCCGGAGGGGCCAGTTGCGGTGGCGCTGTCCTTAGACGCCCAGTCGCGTATGCGCTGCCACTTATGGCGGGGATCGACAACACTGAAGGTTGGATAGTAGGTCAGCGGGCCCTCTTGGGCTGGAGCCTGTACGTCCTGTTCGAACGAAGTGGACTGCGGTGTGGGCTGTGCCGCTGCTTGTGCTGCCTGACGCGGGGAGCTGCTGGGGTGGGGTTCCGTTGGACTCCCAGCGGGGCTGCCTACGTAGAGATGGGCAGGCAGGGTCCAAAGACAGCGCCCGGTCAAATTAACCGCATGCTAGCGAAGCAAACGGTTGCACGGTATGCTCCAATAAAAGGAGAACAGGTGTTATATACCGCAAACGCGTTTCAGATAGCATAGGATGTGTGTCTCAGTACAACCCCAAGATAGCATTGCACACCTGTAAACGCGCCTCCCGTCCCAGGAGTAGGTGCGTTAGGATACGCTGGAAGGCTTAAGTTGTGTCCTGTCCACGGCGTCCCCATAATACGCGACGGCTGACCCTAATGCCGACGACTGCCTCCGTCGCCCAGAAAAATGTTTAGAACATTTCAATTGCTAGACGGTTTTGGTTATTTTAAAGGCAAGGCTGCGTATAGCACTGATAACATTCTTTGACCGTTTGACTTTATATTAATGCGGTTCAGCTAAAGTGGTGCTTAGTTTGTATCAATTATTTGTAGTCCTCAAATGGGTAGGAGTAGAATGCTTTTACGTCGCTGTCTTGCCTTACTGCCCACGTGTTGCTGTCGTAGCTGTTGGATCATCGCGCAGTTGAAATCAAGTGATAACATAGTTGCATATGTTTTCTGGTAAAGAACATACTTTTAAGGACGGCCACATGTAGATCTCGCACAACGTTTCTGGGAAGGAAGACACATGACAATGCGTGCAGCCTGCCCAGCAGCCCGTGCGTTTCCTGTAGCGCGATCGCACTGTAGAAACGTTCTTAGAGTGAAACATCCGCATGGCAAAATTCTTGCACCGGGGCATTGGCTCCAGGCGCGGGCGTTTGTAACGGAGAAGGCCCCAGGAGGCCATTGCCAGCCAGGAGCTGCAGAACGCGAGCTCATCGTCCTTGACTTCAATGAGCTAGCTGCTGGAAAGGATCTATCAGCCGAAATCGAGCAGGTAAGCCTTGACGCCCCGGGTTGAGCTGTTCCCGCCTTCCAAGCCCTCGTCCCCGGTCGCCTCGCAGGCATATGGTCCTGACGGACTCGGCGCCCTAGTCATCAAGAACGTACCAGGCTTCGTCCAGCACCGTGGACGGCTCCTCCGCTTAGCAGACGTATTTGCGGTTAGTTCGGGGTGCCAACTGCCAGCAGGAGATCCCGCCTGTCACATCCTGCATCCGCTTGCACCCGATCTTGTACGGTTACCTTAACCGTTGCCGGCGGTTGCAGGGCCTTGGGTGGCATGCGCTCTTACATGCCCATGTTTCCTCACTACTCGCTTCCTCACCAACCGCGCGGCCCCTGCGCCCACATCCTTTGCGCAGAGGCTTCCAGAGGCCGTCAAGTCAAAGTACGAGGATGTGGCCAGCCTGTACAACGTGGGTTGGAGCCATGGACGCGAATCCCTAGAAAGCGGCCGGCCCGACACGCACAAGGGCTCCTACTACGGCAACCCACTTGTAGACGATCAACTCAACCCCAAGCCCGGCGACGTGCTGAAGCCCTGGCTCCATGACGCCATCCCTTCATCCGCATCACCCACCCACATTACCCACACGTCCGATCAGCAGCAACAGCAACACCCTGCCAGCAGCACCACCAGCACCAGCATCTTCAGCGGTGGCGGTGGTGGCCTAGCAGCAGGAGGCAAGCAGCTGAGCGAGGAGGAGGCGCAGCAGCTGCGGCGGCTGTTCCCCGGCTACTACCGGTCCAACGTGTGGCCGACGGAGGAGCTCCCGGAGCTGGAGGAGGCGTTCAAGCAGTTGGGGCGGCTGGTGTGCGCGGCGGGCTGCCTGCTGGCGGTGCACTGCGACAGGTGCGGCGGGCGCGGAGCGCCATGGCGGGGAATGGAGTGCCATGGAGGGGTGCGGGGTGGGAATTCGAGGAGGACATGTGAATGGTGTACGCAATCAGGTTCCGAGGGTCCGGCTTTGAGGCCGCATAGCAGAAGAAGCTCGGTAGCGCAACGGGCAGTAACGTTGTCTGGACCTCGTTGGAGGCGGTTCACGAAGGACGTGCGTGTTGGATCTGCACAGCTGTATTGCATAGCTGTACGAACTTACAAGCAGTTACCCCGTACCCCGTGTGTTTATGACAGGTATGTTTCCTCGCGGCTAGGCACGCCGCCAGGCGAGGTGGCGGGTGTGCTGCATCGCAGCTTGAACCCCAAGGTGAGGTAGCAGGTACCGGTCGCTGGGGGCAGGGAGCTGAGACAGGATGCGTGGGTGCATGCATTAACAAGCTTGGTCCTTGCATGCAACGCTGGAAGGCCTCCCGTTGCTGGTTGCCTGCGGGAGAGCTACACGTATGATGTCGTTCTTCCCACAGGTGTTGCTAAACACGCTTCTTCACACCACATCAAATCACCTTACAGCGTTACTGACTCCTTGTTTCCTTCCCTCCGTCGTCATTCCATGCGCACCCCTGTCAGGCCCGACTGCTGCACTACTTCCCCGTGTCGGAGGAGGAGCAGACGGCCGCACAGCCCACTTCGGCACCGCCCGCCGCGGAGGGCGGGGCCCTGGCGCCCGTCAGCCACGAGGAGCCCTGGTGCGGCTGGCACAGCGACCATGGCAGTCTTACAGGTGCGTGCCGGTATCGGGGGGTGTTACGGAAACTCCGCCAGGGTGTTTCTCCGTGTGGGTGAGTTCCCTGACGCGGTATTTGGTGCGGTACTGGTTGAGGTACAGCTGCGGTATTTGCGACACAAAGGGGTTGCTGCTGCTCTCGACATAGAGAGGGGTTGTTACGCCACACCAGTTCCGCATGCGGTGGCTGGGGCAGCAAACTGCGATTCCGCTTACACATGCACGTTGCATGGCCAATCGTGCTTCCGTGCGTCCGACCATGTTCTGGTTGTGGTCACCCACACGCCCGCAGGTCTGACAGCAGCCATGTACATCGACTCTGCGGGCAACGAGGTGCCGTGTCCCGACCCCACCGCGGGACTCTACATCCGAGACAGGCAGGGCCGAGTGGTGCGCGCTGTCATTCCGCCGGACTGCCTGGCCTTCCAGGTGGGGTGCGAGCCACAGCTGGGTGGGTCGAGGGGGGGGGGTGAGCATGCAACTGGTTGCCGAGCAGCGGTGATGCACTGGTCGTGCCAGCGGGGTCCGAGGGGCCGGCAAAGGTTTGGCTGGGGCGGCGTCACACAGGGTTTTCCACTTCACACAGAAACGTGCAAAGCATGGAGCGCTTGAGTCACTTAGGACCAGTGTAACAGCAACTTCGTGTCTGCTTCGTTCCTCCTCAACCTTCCCTGCCTGCCCCCCTGTCCTCTTCACAGGTTGGAGAGGCACTGCAGGTGCACTCGGGTGGGCTGCTCATGGCCACCCCCCACTACGTGCGGGCGGCGCGAGGCCCGGGGGCTGCGGGCGTGAGTCGCAACACGTTCGCCGTGTTCATGCAGCCCAACGTGATGGAGTCCATGGAGTGCCCGCCAGGTGATTGGTGGCTGGGGGGATGCGATGGTGAGGGTAGTGGGTGCTGATGCATGGGGAGGGTGATGAGCCCCGACGATGCATGGAGGATATGCTTTGATGTGGTTGGTTCTGGTTGACGAGGCAGTTCTGAACCACGGCTAACCTTGGACAGGGTCACGCTGTGCATGGAGTTAGGTACGGCCATGTTGGGCCCTAGCCTAGGCCGACTGACCCTCCTTTCGTTTCTGCGGTGTATGTGCAGGCGTGGAGGCGAAGCGTGTAGCCATTGGGCAGTGGCGGCCGGGGCTCACGTTTGGGGAGTTTGCGGAGGCCACCTTTGACCACTACTACAAACGCTAGAGCCTGTAGGTGGGTTACGCCTCCTCTTCTCTTTGCTGGCTCGGCTAACTTTGGGTCGGGTTCGGTGGGTTGGTCAGACTGGTGATGTACCGTGGTAAAAGGTTTCCTTCTTTTATCGGAAGGGTCGTGGCACCTGCCGAGGAGGCCGTGATGCGGTAGACACCGAATGCCCGTTGACCAATCACATGGCCCTGTCCGTGCAGGCGGCAACGCCATGCATGTCCGTGGACGCGGAGGCTAAGAAGCGGCCAGGCATGCGTGCTATGGCAGATGGCGTGGTAGAGTAGATACGCTTACCGGTACTGTGCCTGCCGTTATCACGTTCCTACATGCGAACACTCCTTGCCTCGGGAAGGAGGGTTCCTACAGACATGCAGGTCGTTTGGTTCACAGCTTTTGGGTGCATGAGTATGCGAGTATTGCAGGGGAGTCAGAACGATTGCATGAATCAGCAGCTTTTTGTCTTGTACGACTAGTACGGTTGCCGGATGGGCGGTTGGGGTTTAAACTCATTCGGCATTGTAACCCTGGTTGGCTTGCTGCTGTAATGAGAACTAGTCTCTAGGCGGCTTTATCCAGGGCTTCGTTGTCGTCTGTACTATTCTGTAAGTGATCCTTGCTTAACTGAAAGGAACTTGTATAGGAGCTTGGGTGGCGCTTTGGGCATTTCATTTTGGCGTGAGTCATCGGGTTAGGTGTTGTCTCGCAAGACGAGTGCAGTAAATGTCTGGAGTTAGCAGCATTAGCCCTGTCTCGGCAGCGCAAGGATGGAAGGACAGGAGGGCAGCTAAGGCTTAATTAGCGATGGACAGTGATTATGTCGTCTTGCAATAGAAAGCAGCTGACAGTGTATCCGTGGCGACGAGTTGGGCAAATGTAAGATCCACACGCGTAGCTCGCTTGTCTAGGGTGATCACTGATCAGGGTAGAGTGACGGTATAGAACTTGCTGACTGAATGGTCACGGTGCTCTGGACTATGTTAGAATTCTACATGCGACCATGTCGATGGGCGGGTGAGAACATACTAAAGGGATTTTATATGGGTGAGGCCGAGGTATCGATGCTGTAAGGTAGCACACGGAAAACAGTGGCTTATGGACCTTTGTTAGCTAACTGCTAGCGTCTTTGGCCCCAGACATGTAGCGGTTGAACAAAGATACATACGCAAAAACCACATGTTTGGAGCAGTATTATGGAGCCTTTTGTCGCCTTTCTTCCCTGGCATACGCTTCCACGTTCACGCCGTTGCGCTGTACAACCCGTTCCCTTACGCAATACGGTATTCTAAAAGGCTCAATAACTTCCCAAACTCTTTTTACGCTTTATGGAGCTAGTAATGCTATACCACATATAGTCCTGCCAATGACAAGGCATCTTGGTTTTTGGCATATACTTGCATTAGACGAGTACTAAACCTGTGTTAACCTACCGTGCAGCGACTTCCTACCTGTCTACACTATATGGTACTACAAGATGGTCATCAGAGAGAGCATGTTTGGAAAGATGTCCATAGGTAAGGGAAAAATTGTCAGACGATTGCTTACACGGCTGTTACTCCAACATATTGTTTGTCTACTCCAATTAGGATCACGGTGCTGGCAGGACCTATCCTTGTGCAGTACGTTGTTTCGCAAGCCAGCCAAATGGTAAGACGCATGGCTTTACATGCAATTCCCATATGGAACCAAGCCAACACATGATGCACGCACCAGCATTCTAACCTGTGCAATCTTGTTTTAAATTAGGACAGCGATCTTCTCGCACCAGACCTCCGATTCACGTCCTCCCCAGCATCGACCCCCTTCACCACACATTTCGCTCCCGAACGCCTCTCCCCTATCCATCCTCCACCCCTCCCCGCATCCGCAGGTCGAAATGGGGTTCGTGGGTCACCTGCCAGACCCCCTCCTCCTTAGCGCCATGACCCTAGGCGCCTCCCTAGCCATGGCCACCGGCTATCACCTCATGTACGGGCTCGCATCGGCCAGCGAAACACTGTCCGGACAGGCCCATGGCGCCCGCAACCCCTGCGCCCTGGCAGCCACCCTGCACCGCTCCCTGGCGGTGTGCGCCGCGGCGGCGGTGCCGGTGACGGCGCTGTGGTGGAACGCGGGGCCGCTGCTGCGGGCGCTTGGACAGCAGCCGGAGGTTGCAGCGATGGCAGCTAGGTGTGTGTTTTGGTTGTTGTGCAACTATGCATTAGGTGTGTGGAGGGGACAGTGGAAGACTCGTAGGATACCACAGCCTTGGTGGGTTGTTAGGATAGCCCTGCGCATATGTGATACGTCAATACCCCCAAAATCCCTTTCTCCGCCAAGACAATTGCGTGTCATCATGTCGTACATGCCGTACAGGTACCTCCGGTTGACGCTCCCCGCCCTGTACGGCCACACTGTGTTTAGCTGCATTGACAAACACCTGCTGGCCCAGGGGGTGGTCGCTCCCGGGGTGGCCATCACCGCCACCGCCACCGCCCTCTCGCCCCTGTACTGCTGGTTCTTCATCGTGCGGTGGGTGGTTTGCCGGACAGGTCAGGACGGGAAGGAGCAAGCGAGAAACGGGACTTTATTAAGCAGCTGGACTAAGCACAGCTGGCACCTTATCAGTCGCGGTCTATATCGTACCCACGCATCTCCACATGACCTCTTCCTCAAACCTCTCCCCAAACCGCATGCCTCCCGTTTCCCCCCCCAACCACCCAACCCCAGCCTGGGACTCCAGCTCGATGGCGCCGCCTACGCCTACAACGCCACCCAGCTCACCTGCACCTCGCTCTCCCTCGCCTACCTCGCATGGCGGACCTGGGCCTCCGCAGGCAGCCCGGACGCCGTACCTTTGCTCGCTCCCTCGACAGCGGCGGCAGCGGCACTGAGCGGGTGGGGGCCCTATCTGGCGCTGGCTGTGCCCGACACGCTGATGGCTTGCATGGAGGGCTGGGCGACGGAGGTAGGGGGGCCCTAGCTACTTGTAGGAGGGAAGGGGTGCGTTGGAGGACAGAGTAAAGATGGTTTAACGGTGGTTTCTGGTTTGTCTGTCGGGATTGCCTCTCATGAATCTCAATACCGGTACGTACTACAACCCCATTGGGCTTACCACCACCACCACCACCACCACCACCGCCACCACCACCACCACCGCCACCACCACCACCACCACCACCGCCACCACCACCACCACCGCCACCACATGTATGCAGGTGCTGGTGTTCCTGTCCGGCCACCTGCCGCACCCCGAGATTGCCGTGGGGGTCACCGGGCTGTGTCTGCAGCTGTCTACACTGGTGTGGATCTGCGCTGCAGCTGTAGGCGCTGCCACCACAACTCGAGTCTCCAACACGCTTGGTCAGGTAGGCGCGCACATGCAGACATGCTAGATACCGTGCATGCGTCGTCAAGACCTTGGTTGGGGTTCTCGAGCATATCTGTATGACGCTTGTTCATCGTCCTTTTATAGCATTATCAACGGCCCATGCCCTATGCCGTGTTGCCGTCTAAAACCTACCGGTATCACATGGCCTCGGTGTGCGTGTTGGTGACCCGCGGGTCGGTCCAGGGTGACGCCACATGCGCCAAGCGACTGTCACACACAGCTCTGGGGCTGGTGTTGGTGACTCAGACGGTGCTGGGGCTGCTGGCGTACGGCAACCGCTGGGGCCTGATGGGCCTCATGAGCTCTCAGTCGGAGGTGCTAGCGTTGGCGGGAGAGGTGATGCCGGTGCTGGCGCTATGCTTTGTATGTGAGTGACTGGGAGAGGATGAGGGAGGGAAGTCCACTGTGGGAGGGATGCCATGCAGGGGAGACTGTCTGTGCGAGGTAGGGAGGGTCTGAGGCGCACGAGTAACGTCACTGTCACACTACATTTAAGGTTACCTTGGCGAGGTGCAATCCGTGAATCGACGACCAGGAACTTCCCCCGTGTTCCCTCCCTCCAACCCCCTCGCCCGGATTTCCTTTCTCAACGCTCCAGTTGACGGCCAGAATGTGGTGCTTTCGGGCATCCTACGTGGCGCGGGGCGGCAGTGGCTGGGCGCCTGGTGCAACCTACTGGGCTGGTGGGGGGTGGGCGTGCCGCTTGCTTACTACCTTGCCCTACCGAGGCACATGGGCGTGAGGGGGCTGTGGGCGGGGTTTGCGGTCGCATCCTCGTTGCAGGCGGGGGTGCAATGGGCGGTGGTGGCGCGGTTTGACTGGGGGGCGCAGGTACGGAGAGCGAGGGAGATGGTGAGTAGGTCGGAGGGGGAGGTGTTTGCAGGAGGACAGGGCAAGGGGAAGAGGGTTGGCGAGGAGGGTGATGTGGGGTATTGTGTGGGGGAGCATGCGAGACTCATTGTGGCGCAGGGCGAGGGCAGAGCGGGTAAAAGGTGTGAAGAGGTACAGATGCTGGTGGTGACGTCTGGGTAGTGCAAAGGCGAGCCGCATGATTGGGGAGCGCATGCATGTAAGAGGAGGGTGTGCAGGGCATGTGATATTTTTAAGAATTCGGCGAGCGTGTTACTACCATGCACTTATCACATTCGGAATTGTTATTATGTCTTTATTATTGCCAAGGTTGCAGATGTGCCGGAATGCGTGGACAACTATTCCTTGCAACACTATTTGTAGCCTAATGCTGCGTCATGCGGGGTTGGATTGGGGCGCCCTCCGCAGTGACCAAGTTGATCTTTTTCGTATGTACTTCGTTCAGGTTGGTGTTTTGGTCTTGTATCTTTCATATTGCACGATGGCACCCCGCAACGAGTGCCCTCTACCAACCACATTTTAGTGAGCGTCCTAAACCATGATCTTATTGTGTACGATATAGGGTGATTCACGAGGGCTGCGTCCCCAAGCAAGCTGTTTGCTGAACCAAAATCCACAACCGGCCAGACCTGGTGGTATGGCCTGGATGTTAGCTCCAGGCAGCAGGGGAGTTGTAGGCACGCATTGCTACATGTCCCAGCATGTTGGGACGCACGGACAGCGGCCTGCAGGCGCTCCCCGTCCTGCAGAGGGCCCTGCAGCCATGAAACCCCTCGCCTTCACCTTGCCCCAAGACCGCCGCTGTCGGCAGCCGCATGGTTGCCATGAAGCTGTCAACAGTTCAATCTCCTTCACCCCGTCCTTGTGACTCATGAGCGTCACCAACGTCACAACGGTCTTCACTCCAGTCCTGGCGGGCACCTTGGCTCCACCACAACGGGAGTCCACCCGTATCCCAACAACGTATCCCACATGCACCCTAGCAACGCCAGCCAACTCTAAAGGTACCAAGGCCTTTCCCCGGCTCGCTAGCCTGCCCAATCCATCCTCATTCTACCTACCTGGGCTCCAAACAACAACAACACCAGCAGCATCCCACAAGCGGTACCATCAGCTACCCTAGCCACCCGCTGCCCAGCTGCCACTACCTGGCTAGCTACATGAAGTCCAGCCCAGCTAGCTAGCCAGCGCTAGACACGCCTCCGTTGCCACCCCCAGGTCATTCCCGTGCCGCGACAGCGCCCCCGCCGCCAGGGACAGCGGGAAGCCCATGGTGACCAGCTGCTCGCAGCGGGAGGCGAAGTCAGCAGCCTGGAGGCGGAGGAAGAGAGGGGAAAGGGAGAGAAACAGAACCAGGTAGGGCGGGGTACTACGGGTGCGATTGGGGCGGGTGGCGGTGGTGGGAGGGTGCGAATGTGGGGGTTACAGAGCGGGCTCAGATGGGCTGTGCGCCCCACCCGCCCTACCCACCTTCTCCGCGCCTCCGCGGCCGCCCCTGCCGTACACCACCCCCAGCGCTGCGGGGCCCGGGGGCAGTCCCCGCCCCGCCAGCTGCCGTACTGCGGGATCGGACGGCAGCTCCCCGGACTGCATGGGGGGGAGGGGAGGGGGGAGATGAGGAAAGTGCGGGAGGGTCGGGAAGGAGGGAGACAGGGGAGGAAGACGCTCGGGTCCACTCCAGCCCCGCTCGTGACCCCGCATCATCCCTACCTACCTTTACACTCGCCAGGTACCTCTTCGCATCATCCATGCTGCCGCCCTCTCCACCGCCGCTCCCTCCAGCACCACCACCTCCAGCATTGCTGCTGCTGCCGGCTGCTGCTGCCTCGCCCTGCCCCCTGCTTCCCTCTAGCAATTGCCGCTCTAGCGAGAGGTCTGGGATGGGAGTCGCTTGAGCGGAGAGGGACGAGGGGAGCAGCGAGGAGGAGACGGGGACCTGCATGGGGGGGCGTGGTCAGGGATGCGTGTCAGAAAGAAACCAACCCGTGGGGAGGAAATGAGGAAGAGCGAGGGTTATGTTGGTGAGATGGGGACCCGGAAAGTAGGAAAGCGTCGCAGTCGCAGGAGATTAACGCTGAGACTAAAAAGATAGCGGCTTCCTGGGTTATGGAATAGGGGGCGCTTGTTCAAGGAGCGGTAATACCTGAAGGGATGCCATTACCCCACTCACCGGGGGTTCTAACCGAACATCCTCCGAGACTCTTAGTCGCAGCGCTGTTACAGAGCCGGAAGGCATGCTGTATAGGTCCAAGTTGAAGTTCGGGGCGGCGACGGGCGGTGGAGGGGGCACGTAAGCTGATGGAGGTCGTTGTTGCGGAGTTGTGAAGGCGGTTGGTGGCTGTGACACCACGCCGGGCCGCTGGGGATACGGATACATTGTTTTGACCGAGGGAGGCAAAGTCCCGCTGGTCTGGGCCGTGCTTCGCTGCCTGGCTGTTGCCGTCAACGGAGGTGAAGGGCTAGGGTTCGCTATACGTACATATATACAGATTTTAAAGCAAATATGGAACTGTAGACACTTGGAAACGCACAGGAAAGAAAGAGAATAACAACGGGAGTAGCTAAGTGAAGATGGTAAGAGTAGAAGGCCTACAACGCTCGGAATGTTCGCTAGAGTACTGATGTAGGTAACTCTAGCGATGTGCTGCGTAGCTGTGCCTTGCCGATTGCTTGACTCCTTAGCTTTGTCGTCGTACAAGGCTAACTTACCCTGACTCCGAAGCCCACTCCGAAACGCATCCTACGCGTTGCTCCACACAAGCGACGTCTACAGTTTAGGGACTACGTAGGACCGAGTCAGCAGGCCCCTGCGCCAAAGCCGATCGAAAAGCGCTTTTACGTCTTAGTGCATAGCTGTAATTTAGCCCAAGCAGCTAAAATGCAGGCGCTAGCGCGAGCAATGCTGCGTCCCGCAATGCTGGCGGGGCGCATGGGCATGGAGACAAAAACGGTTGCTGCATGCGTGTCGGCGGCATCTTTGACGCTGAAGCCGGCCTGTGGGAGCGTGCGCCATTGGTCTGCTGCGCCTTCAGAAGGTTAGAATGATGTTTAACTCCCCGTAACAATTAGCAAGATGTTGAAGCGGGTCGCCGGCCCCCTAACCCCATCCATGTCGCCTTCGGGCACTCGCTGCGTAACACCTCGGAAGTCGGAACTAAACTTCTGAGGTCAGGAGCTCCAGGCTGAAAGCGTAGCACTTCCCTTCCACTCTACTCGCCGTCTCTCCCGCAAACGGTCTTTGCTGCATACTATCCCATCTCCAGACACCCAACCCCTCATCAGCGCCCCTCGAACCACATCCCCCGATTCCCCCCCTCTCCTCCAGATCCCCACCACTCCTGCCACCCCCTCAAACCCACACCCCTCTTCGTCCGCCTCCCCAGTGTTTTCTCGGGACTCAGCTGGTCCACCTCCCTCACTTGGTCCCACCAAGTCCTAACAAATCCCTCCCTCCCGCTCCCGCTCCCGCACCCTCCCTCCCTCCTCTCTCACCCAGAGGCTCTGCGCAAGGCCGAGCGCATGGTTGACGTGATGAGTCAGAGCCCCGCGCTGCAGCAGATGATGCTGGGGGCCATGCCGGCGCCGCTCCGTAACCCCGAGATGGTCAAGCAGGTGTTCCAGGACCCGTCCATGCGCCGCAAGATCGCCGAGATGATTGCTACCAGGGTGCGTGGGTGCCCGGAGAAGAGGCGGGGAAGGAAAAGCTTGTCCGTCCTGCTACCGACATATACCGTGCCTTGCAACCCTTCCCTAATTTCCTCTTCACGGCTTCTTCTTCTCCTAATTCCCTCACCCAACATGCCTCACCCTGACCTCCCTGCTGCCTCCTACCCCACACCCCCCTCATCTTCCAAACTCCCGCCTCACCCCCTTTAACCCCCCACACGGTCAATTAGTTGTTTCCTCTTTACCCCCCGCCCCCCTCAGGGCATCAACATCCCGGACCACATGTTGGAGCGCCTGAGCCCCACCTCCATGGATGAGACCTTTGCGCGCGCCAAGCGGCTTGGGCTGGACCCCGCGGTGCTGTTCCAGCGCCTGATGGCGCACCCGGGCCTGCTGGCCAAGCTGCAGCAGCCGCGCTTCATGGTGGCGTTCCTGGACATCGCGGAGGACCCCACCCGGCAGGCCAAGTACGAGGGGGACAAGGAGGTGCTGGATGTGGTGTTCCAGGTGGGGGGGAAGGGGGGGAGGGGGGGAGGGGGGGATGGAACCGCCTTTGCCCATGTTGGGTTGAAAAGGTTGGGCACAGAAGGGAAAGGGCGTAATGTAGCGCAGTAGGCATTGGTGTTAGGAGGATAGGAGACAGCGCGCGATCCCGGAGGCTGTTAAGAGTTAAGCCTTTCGCGTGGCTAAGGCTTGCATCTGTGCCGTACGCGCGCGCACGCAGGTGCGGGAGATCATGGGAACTGTGAAGGCCCCGGCGTCCGCGACTCCAGCCACGCCGGAGGCACTGCCGGCGGAGGCCACAGCTGCCCCCGCAGCGCCTGCCTCGCCTAGCGTGGAAACCCCGATTGCAATGGGAACGGGCGAGGCGCCGCCTAGCTCAGCGCCTGCACCTCCGCCCCCGGGCCAGCCTGCTGCGCCGGAGGCTGCTCCCGCGGCCGCGGCTGCGAGCAACGAGGGGGCTGAGAGCAGCACTGCTCCCCCCGCTGCCGCTAGCAGCGCCAGCAGCAGCAGCAGTGAGGCGAGTGATTTCAACCCTCTGGTGGCACTCATGCGGACCGACCCTAAGGCGGCGAAGTAAGCGGACGGGTTCTCGAGTAGCACCGGAACTTGCCCTTGCATGTATTCGCTTTACAGTATACAATTCTTGCGTTGCCCACAGGTGGCTGGAGAACCCCACAGTAATGACTGCTCTGAACGAGGTACGAACGTAATGAATGCCGTGTACGTTCGTTTACTGCTTTGCTGTTTGCAACCCGAATTTGCTGTACATGGCCTTCCCTTACAGGTGCAGAAGAGCCCTTGGAAGACTATGAAGTACGTCTTCAACCGGGACGTCATGGCCGCATTCAAAGTAAGTCCCAGCTGCTGAGAGGTCATATGTCGCTGAAGTGTTTCTCATCTATATTTTGTTTCTGTACCGCACTCGCAGGATCTGAAGACTTTGATGGCTGGCAAGAAGCTCGAGTGAGCAACCAAGTGCAGATGCCAACTGTAACGGAGAAAGATACCAGTTTTTCGCCTCTTATCGTTACACGTATATGCAATCTAAAAGAGTGTTGAGCCAGTTGCATATGCCCGCGCTCATCCGCCGGATGGCAATGTATCAGACAACCACTGCGTTATCGTACAAAAGCTTATTGTACAAACAAGATCGAAGCGTAAACATACAATTGTGTCCATTCATACACAGACTACTGGCCACCGCGCAGACGCAGCACCAGGTGCAGCGTGCTCTCCTTCTGGATGTTGTAGTCAGCCAGGGTGCGGCCATCCTCCAGCTGCTTGCCGGCGAAGATCAGGCGCTGCTGGTCGGGGGGGATGCCTGCGGGTTGATAGGGAGCCGTGGAGATAAGTCACTGCCAACGTTATAAGCGCAAGGGGCGTGTAAGGTACAAGGGAAAAGTGTTTACACGAGAGCCCCCACTGACCCTATGCAAGCACCAGCCGTACGCCTTCGCCAGCCCCTGTCTCGACTCACCCTCCTTGTCCTGGATCTTGGCCTTCACGTTCTCAATCGTGTCCGAAGACTCGACCTCGAGCGTGATGGTCTTGCCGGTCAGGGTCTTCACGAAGATCTGCATGCCACCGCGCAGACGCAGCACCAGGTGCAGCGTGCTCTCCTTCTGGATGTTGTAGTCAGCCAGGGTGCGGCCGTCCTCCAGCTGCTTGCCGGCGAAGATCAGGCGCTGCTGGTCGGGGGGGATGCCTGCGGGTTGGTAGGGAGCCGTGCAGTTAAGTCACTGCCAAAGAAACAAGCGGACAGGGGCTTGGACAAAGACTATACACGAGAGCAAGAAACCCCACTGACCCTATGCAAGCACCAGCCGTACGCCTTCGCCAGCCCCTGTCTCGACTCACCCTCCTTGTCCTGGATCTTGGCCTTCACGTTCTCAATCGTGTCCGAAGACTCGACCTCGAGCGTGATGGTCTTGCCGGTCAGGGTCTTCACGAAGATCTGCATGCCACCGCGCAGACGCAGCACCAGGTGCAGCGTGCTCTCCTTCTGGATGTTGTAGTCAGCCAGGGTGCGGCCGTCCTCCAGCTGCTTGCCGGCGAAGATCAGGCGCTGCTGGTCGGGGGGGATGCCTGCGGGTTGGTAGGGAGCCGTGCAGTTAAGTCACTGCCAAAGAAACAAGCGGACAGGGGCTTGGACAAAGACTATACACGAGAGCAAGAAACCCCACTGACCCTATGCAAGCACCAGCCGTACGCCTTCGCCAGCCCCTGTCTCGACTCACCCTCCTTGTCCTGGATCTTGGCCTTCACGTTCTCAATCGTGTCCGAAGACTCGACCTCGAGCGTGATGGTCTTGCCGGTCAGGGTCTTCACGAAGATCTGCATGCCACCGCGCAGACGCAGCACCAGGTGCAGCGTGCTCTCCTTCTGGATGTTGTAGTCAGCCAGGGTGCGGCCGTCCTCCAGCTGCTTGCCGGCGAAGATCAGGCGCTGCTGGTCGGGGGGGATGCCTGCGGGTTGGTAGGGAGCCGTGCAGTTAAGTCACTGCCAAAGAAACAAGCGGACAGGGGCTTGGACAAAGACTATACACGAGAGCAAGAAACCCCACTGACCCTATGCAAGCACCAGCCGTACGCCTTCGCCAGCCCCTGTCTCGACTCACCCTCCTTGTCCTGGATCTTGGCCTTCACGTTCTCAATCGTGTCCGAAGACTCGACCTCGAGCGTGATGGTCTTGCCGGTCAGGGTCTTCACGAAGATCTGCATGCCACCGCGCAGACGCAGCACCAGGTGCAGCGTGCTCTCCTTCTGGATGTTGTAGTCAGCCAGGGTGCGGCCGTCCTCCAGCTGCTTGCCGGCGAAGATCAGGCGCTGCTGGTCGGGGGGGATGCCTGCGGGTTGGTAGGGAGCCGTGCAGTTAAGTCACTGCCAAAGAAACAAGCGGACAGGGGCTTGGACAAAGACTATACACGAGAGCAAGAAACCCCACTGACCCTATGCAAGCACCAGCCGTACGCCTTCGCCAGCCCCTGTCTCGACTCACCCTCCTTGTCCTGGATCTTGGCCTTCACGTTCTCAATCGTGTCCGAAGACTCGACCTCGAGCGTGATGGTCTTGCCGGTCAGGGTCTTCACGAAGATCTGCATGCCACCGCGCAGACGCAGCACCAGGTGCAGCGTGCTCTCCTTCTGGATGTTGTAGTCAGCCAGGGTGCGGCCGTCCTCCAGCTGCTTGCCGGCGAAGATCAGGCGCTGCTGGTCGGGGGGGATGCCTGCGGGTTGGTAGGGAGCCGTGCAGTTAAGTCACTGCCAAAGAAACAAGCGGACAGGGGCTTGGACAAAGACTATACACGAGAGCAAGAAACCCCACTGACCCTATGCAAGCACCAGCCGTACGCCTTCGCCAGCCCCTGTCTCGACTCACCCTCCTTGTCCTGGATCTTGGCCTTCACGTTCTCAATCGTGTCCGAAGACTCGACCTCGAGCGTGATGGTCTTGCCGGTCAGGGTCTTCACGAAGATCTGCATGCCACCGCGCAGACGCAGCACCAGGTGCAGCGTGCTCTCCTTCTGGATGTTGTAGTCAGCCAGGGTGCGGCCGTCCTCCAGCTGCTTGCCGGCGAAGATCAGGCGCTGCTGGTCGGGGGGGATGCCTGCGGGTTGGTAGGGAGCCGTGCAGTTAAGTCACTGCCAAAGAAACAAGCGGACAGGGGCTTGGACAAAGACTATACACGAGAGCAAGAAACCCCACTGACCCTATGCAAGCACCAGCCGTACGCCTTCGCCAGCCCCTGTCTCGACTCACCCTCCTTGTCCTGGATCTTGGCCTTCACGTTCTCAATCGTGTCCGAAGACTCGACCTCGAGCGTGATGGTCTTGCCGGTCAGGGTCTTCACGAAGATCTGCATGCCACCGCGCAGACGCAGCACCAGGTGCAGCGTGCTCTCCTTCTGGATGTTGTAGTCAGCCAGGGTGCGGCCGTCCTCCAGCTGCTTGCCGGCGAAGATCAGGCGCTGCTGGTCGGGGGGGATGCCTGCAGGAAAGCACGAAAAGATAAAAGAACTGTACTTGTACATCGTAACAAGGTAAGGGCAGAGACAAAAAACGTTGCCTCGAACAAGTTTGACCTTCTTCCGTCATGAACATGGTAAGCCTTGGCCGTGCAAGTCTCGGCAATATTGCAAGAATCTTAACAAAAGGCATGTAATTATGTAGCCCTAAGAGACTCAAACCTAACAAACTGCGCCATGTTCTACTACAAAGCCCTAGGCTAGGGGGAGAATCCGAGTCTGTGTCTTGTGACAGTCGTGTCTTAAACGCAAGTTATTAGGGGACGCTTGCAACGAGGCAGGGCACCTGGACACAACTGCTGACAGATCCTATGAAGGGACCTTCTCGAGCCCGTTCACCTACCCTCCTTGTCCTGAATCTTGGCCTTCACATTCTCGATGGTGTCGGAGGACTCCACCTCGAGGGTGATAGTCTTGCCCGTGAGGGTCTTCACAAAGATCTGCATGCTGAAGACTCCACGCGCCTGGAGGGTTCGATAGGCTTCTGTGATAGACGGACCTGAACTGTATGTCTTTAATGCGAAACAAACGGTATGCGAAGATGGCAGGAAACTGATGACCATAGAGTTCCGCGTTCCTTAAATGTCCAGGCCATGGTACGGTTTGTACGGTACATTCTCTTACATGACTTGGCGATTGACAAAGAAGCAACGTAAACATAATACGTGCACAACGCGAGCTGGTCAACAAACGCCTTTCCGACCGCCTTTGCAATTCCATGCTTAACATGGGCACGCATTTCACGTCAAACCTACCTGTCATGAGCAGGAAATGCACTACTCTTCAGCCTCCACTGCTTAAATGCTTAAGGCTACCTTCATCCTTGATGATTCATGTATCATACCTCGCTTAAGTTTGCGAAGGGCAACCTCAAGCTTGTAGGTGTTTGCCATCGTTTATCTTGCTCCCTCTCGCTCCGGGGAGTGCATGTGGGTAGTCCCCAATAGATAATGCCTATTCAACTTGTTAACGCTAACACCAGAGGCCTCGCTGAAAGTCATGTGCATGTGCTTGGCCCCATGGGTCAGCCGCCGAGGGGCTGCTTTAGCACAACCCGATAGCGCCTTGCGCCCGCCAGCTTCGCTCCTTATCCCTTCTCCTTACCCCACACTACGGCCTGGCCCCTAAAGCCAAACGTTTCGACATTGCCTCCGGAGCGCTTGCGCAGTGTCTGCGCGATGGAAGTGACAGGATGAGAGCCGCTTGCATGACCTTACTAGGCTTGCGCGGCGGTGTCCCTTATCAGGGATGCTGCAACCATGTTTTTACAGTCAGCCCCGCGGCTACCAGCACGCGCATCTCATACCCGGCACACCAACCCACTTCGCTTAACGCACTTTTTGCGTGCTTCCTAGACAGCAGCTCGACGTGACATCATTAACGCCATAGCGTGAGTACGTGACGTACTGAAACAACCGCAACATACCTTCCTTCCTGTCCATTCGCCCATAGCCCACCCAACTCCCGCAGAAACCCATCCGCCTTCACAAAAACCCATAACCGCCCCAAGAAACCCACCCCAACCAACATCCCGCGCACCCCTCCCCACTCGCTCCGCCACACCTGCACTTCACATACCACAATGCATGCATGATGACTAGTCTCCTCACCAAGAGAGTACAAAACAGTTCGCTCCTCACGCGGGTCGGAGGGCCCTTGCGCAAGGCCCCACACACGCTTGTCGCAAGGTGCACACGCCTGCACTGCAATCAGCAGTGCGCAGTCCAGTGTTGCCATGTCGGCCGCGCTGACACATCGCGCGGTATAAGGGTGTTGTTGAATCAAGTGCGAAACCCACTGGAGCCAGACTGGACTACCGCCCTGGAAGACAGGAGCCCCCAGCGTGCTGCAGCCCCTAGACGGCCTCCCGGGAAGCGCCGCATGCGTAACATGAACAAGCCGGACGAATTGAATGCATGCACACATACGTGTTAGGAATCAACTTGCGACGACACAAGTCAGGACGCATCGCTCAAAGTTGGGAATCGAACAAGCATACTTGGCATAGGGACTCCTTCAATATAAGCTCTCCTCTCCCGAGCCGTGTCAGTAATGTCGAGCGCCTGGCAACCGATCACCCGTGCGCGCACGTATGACCACGCGCTACTTGATGCGCAGCCTGTCCCCCGGGTACAGCCGGTTGGGGTTCTTCAGCAGCGCCCGGTTGCGCCTGTACACGTCCTCCACCCGCTTCTTGAAGCAGGACGCGATGTGGCACAGCGTGTCGTCCTCCTGCACCTGCGAAAGGGGAGGGTGAACAAATCATGGGGTTACTGGCCACGCGCTGTAAGGATTGTGAAAAAAGGAGTAGCCATCGGCAGGCGGTTGGCAGCATCCGCCCACCTCACCCCCGCCCGCACCCTCTGCACCCTCCGCTCTTATTTATAACTTTCCCCCCTCTACCCCTGTCCGACCTCCTACCTCATAATACACCGGCCGCTGCTTCCAGATGTACACCAGCGCCCCCACCACGATACCCCCCAGCATCGCCAGAGGCAGCGGAACCTGACTCCCACTCAGCTTCAGAGGCCGCCGCGGCGCTCCTCCTCCTGCTCCTCCTGCAGCTCCAGCGCCTCCGCCTGCGGCTCCTGGCCGCCCTGAGGAGGAGGCGGTGGACTGCAGCCGTTGCTGCTGCTGCTGCTGTTGGGGTGCTGATGACGTCATTCCTGCGGCTGCGGGTCCTGCATGGCCGTTGCTGCTGGTGTGGCCATTGGCAGCAGCGGCAGCAGCAGCGGGGGCCGGACCAGCTGTGGATCGCCCGTTGCTGCTGGTGCTGGCGGGCAGGTCTCGGAAGGCAGCTGCTGAGGGGCCCTGTACGGCAGAGAGGCGGAGTCAGGGGGGGCAGGTGTGGGGAGCTTTGTTGTTGCGTCAACTGCGAGGGTTGTTGCTTGTAGGTTGCAAGGGGACGGAGCTGGGAGGAGGCCCACGGCATGTCACGGTGCTGAGAGCGAGAGATTCCTGTAAGAGAGGGCCGCGTGTCATCCCCCGCCTGTCGTCAGCTGCAGCCTGTCCCCGCTGCGCGCTCTCCCCCCCTCCCCACACACCTGCGGTGCGCTGGCACTGCCCTCCAGTGCTCGCTCCTTGGCTTGGCGGGCGGTGATGGCGTAGGTGGGCGACATGGGCCGGTTGGAGGTGGCTGCGGGGGGTGAGGGGGTGAGGGGGTGGTAGGGGTCATGAGGAGAGGGCAGGAGAGAGGTGTTGCTCCAAAATGGGAGCAGCCATAAAGGGCGAGAGCTCGACGGCCAAAGGTTACTACCTCCGCAGCCTCTGGGCTTCACTGGAGCCCCCTCACCTCCTCCGACCCGTCCTTGCACCCCCGGAAGCGCATCCACCCCACCCAAGCCGTGCGCCTTCCCTCCCTCTCTCGGATCCCCTGCCTACCCGCCAGAGCCCTCTAACCCCGCCCTCCCCCGCCCCCCTACCCGACAGGAACCTCAGCACCAGGCACAGCTCCGCCGTCACACTGCGCGCCGCGGTCTTGAGCTGGAACCAGTGCACGATGGTGCCGCGCGCGGTGAGGCTCAGCACGCGCAGCTCGTCGCAGCCCACCACCAGATCGCCGCGGGGACCCACCTGCAGCAGCTCGATCTGGGGGGAGGGGAGGGGAGGGGAGGAGAGGAGAGGGGGATCAACGACCATACCGAACCATAGGAAACCATGGGTTTGGGTAATATAATTAATGGAAAGCGGCAGGGTCGGAAAAAAAAAGGGTGCCACAAAACAAGTGTTGGTGGGGTGGGGGAGACGGGAGGTGAGCGGGGAGGCGGGGGGTAAGAATAACAACCGATGCGTTGAATGACAATAGCAAACAAGACGACAAGCTCCTGGTAAATGGAATCGAGTTGGAGGCGAGGGAAGGGGGAGGCGAGGAAAATTGTAGTAGAAATGAAGCACTGGAATCCCAACCCCATGGCCCGAATCATGCAGTGAGCGCAACAACCGCGAGGGGGGAGGTAAGGAATGTGTATAGGGTTACTGGAAACCGGTTGTTGTAGAAGCAGGTAGAAGTAGAGGTTCTTGGAGGAGGGGGCGAGGAGAGGTGGGAGACGGGAAGGTGCAACGGTGCAATGGGCGGGTGCGGGTGTGGGTCTGACAGTGCTTATGGAGGCATGTGGGGCTATTGATTACAGGGGCGTGTAGAATGGAGGTGCTGTGGAAGGAGAAGGGGAGGTGGGAGGGTAGGGGCCATAGGCGATGGCGCCTTGCTTACCCGCAGGACATCGGTCTCCTGGTTGGCTATTGCTAGGCGGCAGTCCTTAAGGAACTTGGGTTGCAGTGAACCCCTGACCACGTCGGTTTTGACCTGGAAAGGACGCGATATGAGAGAGGTGACAATGGATGGCATTGTAAAGCCACTATCCTTGCAAAGCATTCTGAGCTAACCTCATTGCTTCCAACGCGTAGCTTCACGTAAAAGTTCTTTTCGGCAAATTCATCAGCTTGCACGTTACGAGCCTCTGCAAAGCAGCCCAAGCAGAAGAGGAAGTGACGAAAGCGCTTTCGCTGTTTGCGCACAAGCACTGATGTTCAGCTAACCTATAACGGAGACACATAGCTTCCCAGCCATCCCGCGTCCAGCAAGCGGTCGAGGCTTAAAGAAGCCGACGAGTCACGCAGCTGAGTAACGCTGTGGAAGCCTACTGAACTGGCAAGGTTATTCCACCGTACATATTACAGGACACAATTGCATCAACTAGGTGCAAGCCACGTAGCGGGTCGCTCCGTTCCAGGCCGTGGCCGTATTTCAGTAGGTTAAATTTGCACGATATGGGTTACTCTTATAACGGAGAGTGCAGTAAGTCCTAGAAGAGGATAGGTTTTCGTGTACAGTTTGGACGAGATGTACAAACTTGGCTTGCTATCGCTCGTCCTGCATGTTGCATACTTGCACCAACGCGCATCTGAACAAACGAAGACAGATAATGCTGATGTTCTTCATTAGGCAAACGGGTTGGCTTAACAGTACTGTGCAAAAACTTGCTTGCTTCGTACCCAACCTCGCCTACCCGTGCCCCTGTGCCAACATTTACCAGCCATTGGCGCCCCTCGGCAAGCCCAATGCAAGCGTTTACCATTGCCGTCACAAGACCATATGCTGCTTATGCGGCGCAAAAGTGCCCACGTGTTAAGGCCGTGGGGTAAAGGAAAGTGTGGCGGACCGTTGCAGCCAGTGAGCTGGACCTCACCAAGAAGCTCCAGTATATAGGAGGAGGATACGGAGGAGCGGCTTAAAGCTTTGTACCTGAGGAATGCCGCTCGGCATGGCTGGCGTGGCCATGGTTTCAGCTGGGAGCTGTGTCGTCGGGCCGTTTGCAGGCAACGTGACGTGCATGCTTTGCGATGCGTGGAGTGCCAGCCATGAATAGATTCAGCGGTAGAGGGAGCTAAAGGCAATCTTTAGGTGCTGCTGTAACCCTGTAAGGCGGGATCCCGATTGGTCATGCAACTGAACGACAGCTGCTGCCACCTTTTGGGGCGAAGACGTACCGCTGGTGCTCAACCTGGCCCTTTATACAAACGTAGAACTTCACAAGACGTCCAGAGCTGCTGGCTATGTCACTTCCTCACGCTTTAGGAACCCATGGACTCCATGCCTGCTAAGCTAGACCCCATGACTTGGTTACTCCTGTAATTGCTTCCTTTTCGTTTTACTAATAATTTGACTTGTTGCTGGCTTGGTTACTAGGATGCCCGCACGCTTTTGGAAGTAGGATTAATAAGTAAGGAGACGCAACGTTAGGATGACAGCGTATACATTTTGCAGACTGTTACGGGAATACGGGCGTAGATAGGCCTGATGGCGTAACTAGCAGCCTGGCTTCACGCGTCAACTGCTACGCTGGCTCATTATCCCAGCGACCCGGCCGTATCCCCATCGCATCACCACCTGCGCGCAAACACCTCAAGCAGAGGGGAAATTACGATTAATCGCCCCGGCAAAGGCGGATACGCCGACGAGTCCTCATGCGCCATCCCGCGGCCTTCCCAGCCTGACCTCAACGGAGCCCTCACCCAACCGCCGCCTCCACCGCTTGCGGCATCAACGGCGGAGGCGGCAGCCCTAGCGCGCCGCATCGCCGCCGCAGCCAATAGCCGCAGACCCACATCCGCCAAGACCTCCACCTCCTCCGCCACCGCCGCTCCCATCCAACGCACCTTGCCGCCTAGAAGCCCAGCCCAGCGACCACCCGTCAACAACCCACATGCACCCCCTACCTCCCAACCCGCCTCTTCCTCCCAACAATACCCACACTCCAACAGCGGCAGCGAGCGGGTCGGCAGCGGGGGCAATGTGGCCCCAGGCGGGGCCAGTGCCGCGCACTGTATCACCACCAGCAGGACACCCCATGTCGCTGGCACCTCTGCCCCGAGGGGCGGCTCAGGTGTCCAGGGCGCCTCAGCCACGACTGCGTACGGAAGTAACAGCAACACCAATAACAGCAGCAGCGACGGCGGCGGCCGCGCTGGTGCAGGCAGTGCCACTGCTGCTAGGAGTGCGGCTGGCGGCAGCGGTGATGACGTGGTGAGCATTCTGCCCCTGGATCAGCAGGTGGCCCACTATGCGGCGCGGGGGGCCCAGGCGGCGGCGGGGGGCGACCCGCTGAGAGCTGCCATGGCAGTGCACCTGCTCAACGGGTAAGAGGGGCGGGGGAGAAGGGAGAGGGGAGGGAGGGTTACCGCCGTTGTGGGTTGGGAGAGGGAGGGTTACCGCCGTTGTGGGTTGGGAGAGGGAGAGAGCGGAGTGTCCCAGACGGACGGGAACGAGAGGGAGCAGGGCAAGAGAGTGCTCTGGGGACAAGGCACCGTAGAGGGGCCTTGGAATGCATCATGTACCCACTTCTCTTAGGTACATGAACCTACCTGCCGTCGCTCCCAGCCCGCCACCGCTCCCTTCCCATCCCTGCCTCCCTCCCTCCCTCTCCTCCTCCTCAGCTGCCTCCTCCGCGCCCCCAGCTACGATGTCGCCACCCGGCTCGCTGCCTCCGCCGCCACCGCCGCCCCCGGCCTCCTCCCAGCCCTGGTGGAGTCCGCATGCGAGGGCGCCCCGCACAGCCTGCTCGCCTTCAGCACCCTCTCCTACCTCGTCCTCTCACCTCCTGTCGTACAACGCCTTCTCTCCGCCGGACTAGTTGCCGTACTCCTTGGCCAGCTTCGTGCAGCTTCCTCCGCTCCCCTGGAGCAGCAGCTGCTGGTTTCGGCGCTGGGGTTGCTGGTCACTCTGGTGCGGGTGGATGGAGGAGCTAGGGAGCGGGTGGCGGGCAGCCGGGGGGTGGCGGGGGCGGTGGCGGGGGTGCTGGGGCGGTGCGAGGGGGAGGCGGTGCGGGGGCCGGCGCTGGGGCTGCTGCAGGAGCTGGTGATGACGCGGAAGGTGAGGGGGAGGGGGAGGGGGTAAAAATTTAATGAGACACGGTGGGGGAGGGGGAGGGGGGATCTTGGGGTCCGCTTAGGGGAATCTGGAGTTCCCTCACAGGGTCTGCTGGGGGGTGGTGAGGTTTGCTTGATTGCCGATACGAGGTTGCTTGCTAGGGCCTTTTGTAAGGTGTGTAGCATGCTACTCTTGTGTCGTGGGGTCGATATGAGGATTTACGGTGTTTCAGTTCAGTGTATTTCGCTCATGTATGTGTGTGTGTCACGCCATCCCGACGTCCCTCGTGCGCCACACTGCAGGGTCTTGACCAGGTGCTCAAGTGCGAGGCGCTTCGTACGGCTCTGGACAAGATGTGTGGTAGTGATGGCGATGCTGGCGGTGGTAGTGGTGGTCAGAGGGAGAGCGACGCAGCTGGGCAGGAGGACAACAGCCGACAGAGGAGAGAGGGCGGACAACGGCAAGAACAAGCGCAACCTCGGCAGCAGCAGCAGCGGGGACTGCAGCAGCAAGCGAGGTTGTTGCGCTCCACGATCGCAGCACTGGCCAAAATAATGAAGTAAGGCGTTGTAACGTGTTTCGTACCCTAGTAATACGAGTTGTGGGGGAAGTTGAGGAGCTGCGGATGAAAAGCGGCTGCGGAGTGCGTGTGATGCTGGGATCGTGTGGGTTCGTCAGGCGTCTTTGCTGTCCAGGCGGTTTGAAGCGATGTCTGGCCTGTGAGAACATTACCTAGCTGCCTCGGGAGGTGGCGAGACGCTATGGAGGTAATGAGCCGGATTCGTCCCATCAGCAGCATGGGGGTATGACTGGCGGAGGGCTGGATCCCTTCGGCTACGCTAGGATGGCACGCTTCCCTGATAGGGGCACGCTCCTGCACGCTCCTGCATGATCCTGTCATACATCACGCGCGGTGTGAGACTGTCGTATCCCACTTGCAGTCCTGATCGTATATCTGGTATTCTGCGTGTTGTGAAAGGATTGTGAAAATGTGGAGCGGGAGGGCCGCCGAGCGCTGCAAGCAACCCATGCGCGAGCACGACCGTCCTGCATGCGGTGCGCCGCTCATGCAGTGCGGGCAAAGGTCCCGACATACCTTCTCAAGCATGCGCCGTATCCTGCTCTACCTCTATTCAAGAGCAGCTAGCTACTGCCTATCTAACACCGCCTGGGCCACGCTAGACCACCGCCACCACCACCGTCTACAACAAGTTCTAACTGTCACAGCTGTGTGTCACATTCTGCCGTGGAAAGCCGCAGCGTCAACCAAACAAACCCACACCACACCCCCAGACCGCACAGAATCCCCTTCAGCAATCTGAAAGACTCCAGGACCCCTGCCGCCTCCTACTACCATCTCCGCTGTCAAAGCTCCATAAAATGCCAAATGGTCAAGCCTGGTCAAGTCTCTCTCTCTCTCCGCCCCCCAGATACGGGGAACATATCCACCTCTCAATGCACCCCTGCTCCCGCCGCCGCCGCTGCCTCCAGTGCCGCTCGCTGCTCCTGAGGCAGCGCTGCCACCAACTGACCCATGGGTCCGGGGTATTGCTGCGTGAGGGCTGCCAGCGTGCGCGCCATGTGCCCCACCACGGGGGGCGGCAGGGGCGGCTGCTGCTGCACCGCTGCGGCCCCGAATGCGGCGACCAGCTGGGGGACAAGGGGGGCGATGCGCTGGGCGTGCTCGCCTGGGGGGCGAGGCAGGGGATTAATATGGTTGGAAGATTCCGCATTAAGCTGGAATTTAGGATTGCGCATAGTCATTTTCGTTGGGTTAGTAGCAGCACACAAAGTACAAACCGTGATAAAGCTCCATAAGCTGGCGGCTGTGCTGAGATCATCATCATTGGACGAATCCCTGACGAGCTATAAGCTGGCGTCTGAGCTCCACTGCATTGCTGTGCGCAAATGCGCTGTAAGCTGTGGCTGGTATGCGGCTGTGTGCACCTAAACATCCCACCCGCCCGCCCGCGCAAGTGACCCCTGGGTCGAACTTTAGCCTAGCCCACCCACGACCGAACCCGACTGACCTGCGTAGCAAGGAAATTGTGCAACGAAGACGTACCAAATTTCGTTAATAGTGAGCGAAAAGCGTCCAGAGACACAAGAAGGCGGCGCGACGGGCGAACAGCAGGCAGGCAGGCGTCCCGGTGCTGTGCTGGTGCTGCGAGCTGCGCTGTATATCGACGCAGGCTGTATGATGATGAAGATGGCTGGCTTATCATGATGAAAGAGACGGGACTATGCCGAGAGTTAGTATTTATGCGAAAGGTGGCGATGCGAAGTACGGCATGGGACGAGCATGCTTAATTTAGCGCAAGCGCAGTATGGGTATTATGATCTAGATATGCAGGGGGTGCAAAAAGTGCGGTGCCAGTGAAATGACAGCTAAAAACAATGACAGGGCAGGGCGGGCAGGGGAGGGAAGAGACCGAGGGAGGGTGTTAAGGTTGGAGGAATGTGCTATACACAACACAGCACTCTGCTCTCCTCTCGCCCGTCTAGAGCATACACACATCCACCCTGCCTCGTCACACGGTTAGCTTCTTCCTCTCCTCCCCTTCCCACCTCCCCTCCCATCTCCCCTCCCCTCCCCTCCCCTCCCTCCCTCAGTCCCCACCCGTCATAAGCCCGCACAGCGCCCCGTACAGCGGCTCCGCCTCCTTCACGTCCTCACGCAGCGGCAGCGCCCCCAGCACCACCGGCAGCACCGCCTCCAGCGGCAGCACCCCCGCCCCCGCCCCGCCGCCGCATGACAGCAGCCGACCCACACAGCCCAGCGCGTTGTCCCGCACCCCGGGCTCCTCGGAGGGGGAGAACAGCGGGTGCAGCGCCTGCGGGTGGGGGTGGAAGTGGAGGTGGTGGAGGTGGGGATGATGGTGGGGATGATGATGTCTGGTTGGGGTTCGCTTTTGTGTTGGCTAGGTTGCTACCACGGATGGACAGCTTTACCAAAGGGACCGGGTGTCGCGTCCCTCTCCAGGAAGTAGTTTCTCCTCTTTTCCCTCTTTTCCCTCCCCTTCCCCTCCTCCCCCCCCACACATTGGAATTGCTTCCCCCCCTATCCTCCTCCTCCTCTTACCGGCAGCAGCTTCCCCAGGTGCGGCGCCATCACGCCCGGCCCCGCCCCCGCCGCCAGCACCCCCACACAGAACGCCGCGTTCTGCCGGTTGATGGCCTCCTCGCTCCTCAGCTCCCGCAGCAGCCCCGGCATCGCACCCGCCACCGCGGCGCCGCTGCTGGCCGCCAGCTGCGCCCCCAGCACCTCCGCCACCTCCGCCAGCCCCCCCACCGCAACTGCGCGGAAGTCCGCGGGCTGTTGGGGTTTGAGGCGGGTGAGCAGGGCGGGCAGGTGGAGGGACTCGAACACGGGGGCGTAGGCGGCGGGGCCGGCGGAGGAGGCGAGGACGGGCAGCAGGTCGGCTGCTGCTGCCAGGAGCTCCTCCGCTGCGTCGCCGCCGGAGGAGGGGTCGTCGTCGTCGTCACCGCCCTCGTCATCATCGTCCTCGAACACCCGCTGTGGTTGGGATGGGGAACGCGGGTTGGTTGTTGTGCCACAGGTTGCGAGGGAAGGATTTTGGGACGTAAGACGGGGAATCGAGGTGTAAAGGGGTTTGGCTTGCATGGGGTTTTGAAAGAACAAACAGCGATTCCTGCTCCCTCTCCCTCCTCATCCCCCTGGCCCCCAGCCCCGGGGTAATGGCCCCCCGCACCCCCCCCCCCCGCCCCTCCCTCTCCGCTACCTGGCACGGCGCCTCCCCCTTGATCACCACCGCTGCCGCATTTGCCAGCAGCTGCAGCACCTCCGGCCCCAGCGCCTCGGCGCCCAGCTGCCGCAGCAGCAGGGTCATGGACTGGGGGGGGGGAGAGGGGAGGGGAGGGAGGGGAAAGAGGTTAGGAAGGGGGTCAGGTAGGTTGGGCTAAGCCTATATGGCTGTGAGCGTGCTGCCCTCCGGCGTTCAAGGCTCAAGATGATAGGCCTGTTGGGGTGTTGGGCCTGCGTACTAACACACGCTTCCATGCACCCCCCCCACGCCCCCCCAAACCCAACCCCACCTGCAGTGCGGCGGTGGTGACCCCCGGGTCGGAGTCGTCCAGTGCGCGACTGAGCTCCTGAGGCAGGGGAGGGAGGAGGGGCGGGAGGGCGTTAAGGGAGGAGGGGGGGCGTTAAAGGGGATAGGCATTAAGAGGGGAAACAGCGGCATCCAAAGGAGACGCACACCCGCCCCCCTTTCCCTACCTTCATTGCACAACCTCGCATGCAACCCCCTGCCATAACCCCCCCTGCCACCCGCACCTCCTCCTCTCATCCCAGTCCACCCATCCTGTCCCTCGCCCCTCACCCCTCCCCCCTCCCCACACCTCAACCCTCCCCATCCACCCCCCCCCCCCCCCCCCCCCCTCCCTACCTTGACCGCAATGTCAAGCACATGTCGCACTTGCGGGGTGACCGCAGCCGCCCCGGTGGCCCCCGGCGGCGGCGGGCAGGCGCCGTACACCGCCAGCACCAGTCGGGGCAGCGCCTCCGCCGCCTGCACCCGCACCTCCTCGTGGAAGTACCTGACAGTGGGGAGGAGGGGGGGGAAGGGGGGGGGCAGGTGGGGAGGGGGGAAGAGTAGGGAGACTTACTGGAATGACTTCCGTTTAAACCCTTTGATAGGACCATTTGGTGTACTCACTACTCGCCACTTCCCGTTGCCATGCAGTCTCATTTCCCCCCTCCCTCCCCTCTCCCTTCCTCCTCACTCCCCCCTGCCTCCCCCCCCACCTGCACATGCCGCCCCCGCTCTTGGTGAGCGCCGCCAGGGTGTCCTCCATGAAGGGCAGGAAGGCGGCGGGGCAGGCCTGCGCGAAGTGGCCCAGCGCTGCCACCGCGGCGCACTTCTCATCCAACACGCCTGGCGCGGGGGATCGGGAAGGGCGGGGAGGAGGGTTTGGAGGATGTGCATGAGCTCGGCTATTCCTCCGCAAAGGGCGGTCGTGAAAGGCTGTGTCACGTGAGCATGGCAGCGCGCACCTCCCAATGTCCCCTCGACACGCCCTGCTGGATAGGACCTGACACCGCAGCAGTGCTGTCATCAAGCAGCCACACTCTCAGCACCAGTACTGGACTTATATATCTACATACGCTACCATATTCCTCGGCTCCTGCGGCGGTTCTGTGGGGACTTCATCTTCCGCCATCCCAGTACGTTCCTACTCGCGGCCAGTTTTCTTAACACACACCTATCCCAACTGCCTGCTCTTGTTTCCGCTCAACTACACACACCTGTACGAATGCTCAGCTGCTGCGCTCTCCGCGCGTCCGTCTCCTCCTCCTCCTCCTCGTCCTCCTCGTCTTCATCCTCCTCATCCTCATCCTCGTCCCCATACACCCCGTCGTCCTGTGCCAGCGACTCCAGCGCGCGGGGGACGCAGTGCGGCAGGTAGGGCAGGAAGTCCGCAGCTAGGGCCTACACAGGGGGGCCACCAGGAAGGAGAGCACCCATGCATAGCGCGTTGGGAGTGGTGAAGGTGTTTAATGAGCGTATGCTGCGATATAGCAAGGGCCCCCATGTCCTCGTGCCCATGTCCTCCCACCCCCGTCCCTCGACCCCCTTCCCTCCTTTGTAGCAATGCTGGGAACTGTCCCTCCCTCCCTCCCCTCCTCCCCCTCCTCCTCCCAACCCACCTTTGCGATGCATGCAAACATGCCGTGACCGTACTCCCGCAGTTCGGAACTGTCCAGCTTGAAACCCTGGGGGGTGGGCAGGTGGGGGGCAGGGCGGGAGTTGGGGGGCAGATACGAGGAACCGGACGAGGCAAGTGAGGGGGGTGGGGAGGAGTGCAGCTGAGCCGCGGTGACACACTCCTGACCTGGGAGGCGAGGGGAGGAGAGCTAGCAGGCATCCTGAGCGGCTGCTGGTGGGGTGGTGGTGGTGGTATTCGGAGATGTGCGCAGGCTATCATGATTTCATGAGGTATCATGAGAGGCTGCTGGTGGTGGTGGTGCTGGTGGTGGTGGCACCGCAGGCGATGGTACGGCAAGAGCACACGCCTCCGCACTGCCCCACCCGGCCCCCACCCACGTTCTAACGTCCCTGTAACACCCGGCCCCCCACCTGCAGCCCCAGCTCCATCAACGCAGGCACCAGCTCCCGCAGTGCCGTACAACCGCCTCCTCCTCCTCCTGCCGTACTTGCACCCTGACCTGCTTGGCCTGCCGTACTCCCGGCCGCTCCCTGACCCATGAGCCCCTCAAACAGCAGCCCCGCGGTTTCCGTGGCTCGGCAGCGGCAGGGCAGCAGCGCGGGGGAGGAGGAGGAGAGGAAGTGGTGCAGCGCGGGAAGAATGGAGGCTGCATGGGAGGGGGGAAGAAGGAGAGGGGGCGGGGGCTCATGCGGATGTGGACGTGATATGTGCGTGTGTCCTACCAGCGGCACTGCGGGGGCACCTGCATGTGGGTTTCGCATACAGGTTGCAACCCCAAACCCCCCCAACCCAAGCCTCATCCCAACCCCCACCCACCCAGGTACGGCTCGAACTCCCTCCCCGCCGCCGCCACCACTGACGCCAGCGCGGACAGCGCCAGCTCCTGTGTACGGCAGGGGGGCAGGGGGGGGGGCGCAGCGCGATGCCCTTCGGCAAACACACCTCAGGCGTGCCACACACGCCATGTGTACGGGCTTCCGGGGCATTCAACTACCACGAGTTTATTAGTACTATTCCCTTCTACTATTACTTCAGTATTTGGACTGTGGATACGATCTATACGCGCATGTGTGTAACGCATGCATCATGCCAGGAAAACACACAGCTCCCCACCTGTACGGCAGGACCCGTGACACTGAGCACCGTACACAGCCCCGAAACCAGCTGCGGCAGGTAGGCCACGATCTCGGCACCCTGGGGTTGAGGGGGGGGGTGTAAGAGATACACAGAACCACAGGTTAGGAGGGGGGAAGAGGGGAAAGAAAGAGAATCATGCACGCCTTATCAACACGGGCGTCCTATGAACCTCTCCCATCCAGTTTCCACCCTCCCTCCCCCTCCTCCCCCCCTCCCTCCCCCTCCTCCCCCCCTCCTCCCCCCCTCCCTCCCACCCACACTTTCTCCCTCTCCTCACCTCCAGCGCCTCACAAAAGGTGTCCAGCGCGTAGCAGGTGCGCTCGCACAGCTCCGCATTGCCCTCCGCCATCAGCGGGAACAGCAGCGGCAGGACCTGGGGAGGTGGGTGGGAGGGCAGGGGAGCGGCGAGGAGGGGGGTGGGGAGCGGGGTGGAGATTGGGACTCCGTTACTTCACTGTTCATCCCCCTTGCCCCTCCTTCAGTTAATCCCCTCCCTCCCTCCCCCCCCCCCCCCCCCCCCCACCTCCTTGTAGTACTCCACGATGTGCGGCTGCAGGAACTCCGCCGCCATGCCCAGGGCGAAGGCGGCAGCACCCCGCACGGGCGCCTCGGGGTCGCGGAGGCCAGCCAGCAGCAGCGGCATCACGTCCTGGGGGAGCAGGAAGGGGGGGAGGGGTGTAAGAGGAGTGGGAGCGGGGTGTGTAGGGCTAACCGGTGGGGAGGGGCAGGGGTGAAGGCGAGACCGGCATGGCGGGGGCTACCTTCCAACGGTCCGCCGCCGCCCAGGGGCCCACCTACACGGGTTCACACCACCTCCGTACCCCCACCTCCATGTCCCCCCCACCCCCTCCTCCTGCAACCCGCCCCCCCCCACCTTGAGCCTCTTCCTGAGCGGCTCCGCGCACCCCTCGAACACCACTGCCAGCGCGGTGAGGGCGGCCTCGCGGTGCGCGCGGGAGGGGGAGGACAGCGCCTCGCGGGCAAAGGAGAGGACCTGGGGGGTGGGCAGGCGGGAGGGAGGGAGGGGATCAGGGAGGAGGGGAAAAAAGAAATTCCAATGAGTGGTGTGATAATGATACAAGTTACTGACAATCCCTGGTGGAAACAACCGTGAGTCGAGCCGAGATGGTGGTTAAAGCAAGGAAGGAGGGGAGGGGTGTAACAGGGGTGTAAGCCTATCTTTCATGACAAGGAAAGTCGCCAACCCAACGAAGCAGCACCAGGGCCGCCCTGCACAATACACTTCCACTCGCGGCCAGTTTCCTTAGCACCACCACCCCTCCCTCCCCCCACAATGGGTATTCTTCTTTCCCACCTTCCCCCCCTTTTCGGGACCGGGTTCAAGCATCAACCTGTGGTCAAGCCTCGTCGTACAGCTCATTCATTTCTTCCCTCCCCCCCCCTCGCTCCTCACCGCAGGATACACGCACTGCGCCGGCAGGTGCAGCGCCACCGAGTCCAGCGCCTGCGTTGCCAGCTTGGCGGGCGGCAGCGTGCCCTCGTCCTCCGGGTCTAGGTCGGGCGGGGGCGGCTCCGCTGCCATGGTGCACAGCGCGCCCACCAGCGCCCGCACCTGCTCCTTGCTGCGGGAGAGCTGCTTGGGCTTGAAGCGGGCAACCCAGTGGATGACCTGGGGGGGGGGCGAGGATGGAGGTGGGCCGCGAGTAAGAAACGTACCGTAACGTGAGCTCCGAAATGTCCTCACAAGTGTGTACCGGTAAGAAACTACGGCAACCCAGGTTACCGCACATCCCTCCCCTCCTCGTATCGTTCATTCACAGCATGGTAGCTTTTATTCCTCTTCCCCCTCCCCCTCCCCCCCTCCCTACCTCCAGCGCCGCCTCCCGCGTCTCCAGCTCCCCCCTCGCATCCGTGCCCACCCCCAGCGCCAGCCCCACCACCGCCCCCAGCTGCCGCCCCAGCAGCGGTGCGGGCGCCTCCGCCAGCTCCACCAGCAGCTGCAGGCAGCTCAGCAACGTGTCGCTGTCGGGGTGCGGCTGCGCGGACTGGGCGCGGGAGGCGACCTGGGGGTGGGGGTGGGGGGGAGGGGAGGGGGGAAAAAAATTAAATATGTGAAACAACGAGTCCCAATCCCATATCCCGACTCATGCAGTGAGCGCATGGGGAGGGGGGGGGAGGGGAGGGGAGTCGGATGTGTGTTGAGGACACGGGTTGGAGAGAGGGAGATGAGGATGGGAATGTAATTACCGAATGAGTTAGGGGATGATGACGAGCTAGGGGTGTGCGACACCGCGGCTGGCGCAGTGTGACTAGGGTACTCTCCCGCCTCCTGAAGTCCCCTCGTCCCCTCCCTTTCCCCCCTTCCCCTCCCCCCCTCCCTCCCTCTCCCCTACCTCGATCACCGCCCCCACCAGCCCGTGGAAGCCCTCCAGCTGCGCCGCCCCCCCGCCCGCCACCAGCCCCGCCAGCGGCTCCATCACCCGCACCGCCGCGCGCACCACCTCGGGGGCGGGGTCGCGCAGGCCGGCGGACACCAGCTGCTGCAGGGAGGAGACGTGGGGGGCCAGGTGCTCACCTGGGGGGGGAGGTGAGGTGAGAGGGAGGGAGGGAGGGGAGAGGAAGGGATAAGGTAAGCCGAGCCGCGAGGAAAAAGGGAGGAGGGGAGGGAGAGGTGAGAAGAACGTTGGGCAGACTGAGAGTGAGGATGTCGCACCGATACAACCGCATTGTACAAGCGGCGAGCTCCGTCCAAGCCCTTCTAAGCCCTCCAAGCCCTTCTGATTCCCATTGCTCCGACCCACATCGTCCTTCTAATCCGACCCACACTGCCATCCCACCCTCCAACCCGAAAACACACCGCCTCTCCCAACCCCCCTCCACCGCACCCCCTCCCCTTCTCCCCCCCGATTGGAGTCCCGTTGCTGCACTCATCACCCCCCCCCTCACCCAGGTTCTCCGCCAGCTGCCCCAGCAGCCCCAGCGCCACCTCCCGCTGCCCCGCCTCCCCGCTGCCGCTGCACCGCCCCAGGAACTCCAGCAGCCCCGGCCACTGCCCCCGCGGTACGGCATACCGCGCCACCACCCCCACCAGGTGCCCCAGCGAGCGGCGCACGGGGTGGGCGGGCTCGCTCACCAGCCGGTCCAGCAGGACGGATTGCATGTGGGCGCGATCCTGGGGGGAGGGCGGGGCGGGGGAGGGGAGGGGAGGGGAAGGGGGGAGGGGTAAAGAGGAGACAGCTACCAGTAACTGACTGTGTGATACGGCGTCATCATGGTTTGCAACATGGGGGTGATGTGGGTTTGTGATGTGGGGTTGATTGCTGTGGATTGGGTTACCGTTACCAGTTAGTGTATAAGGCGGTGGGAGGTACCGGTAGGAGGAGGAGGGAAGTTGTGGGTGGGGTAAAAGCAAGGCTTCAGCCGTCTGGCGGTATTCCTGCCCTGCTGGTGATGTGGTGGTATTGGGCAGCTCGGTCCTTGGCTCCTTACCGAGTCGGATAGCTTGGTCCAGTGTTTGGTGACTGCCTTGCGCAGCAGTACGGCAGAGAGCTGTCGTACCTCCGCCGCGGGGCTGCCGGCGGCGCGGGCCAGGAGCTCGGGGAGGAGGGCGGGGGAGGCGGTGAGGCGCTTGAGGGAGGCCTCCGCGGCTTTGATCGCCTGGAGCGGCGGGGGGGAGGGGGGAGGAGGGAGGGTAAAGTTGTGGTCCGTAGCGAAATGGTAGCTGCTTACTGAGGTTTCGCAAAGGTGGGAATCCGGCCTAGACATCAGTGCATTGCGAGTAAGGATGGCAGTTGACCGCATGTTTTCAGTGGCATGCTCAACTGTAACTAAGGTTCTATGGGAGAAGAACAGAGGCTGACACGTGATTAGGCCGGAAAGCCCAAGGCGACCAGACCCAAAGAGTAATCGCGTAATGGCCGCCGCCGTCGACGAAGCGCACCTCCCTCAATACACATAACGCGATGCGGCGATTATACAGTCCCACCTCAGTATTGTTGGAAAGGCAAGCCATCAGCAGTTGATCCAGCTCCATAGCCGGATTCCCGGCTGCCTGTTGCTGCTCCATGGCTTCAGCGTCGCCCGATTTTAATGGGTGATTTTGTAACTTTCACACGATCCAGAAACAACAGCTTTTATTGTTCTTATAACAACGTGGTATTGTTGCGGCAAAGCGCGTTGTCTCATGCAAGCCGTCCGCCGCTTGTAGGCCCGAAGGCCGTTATAGGAAAACGGAAGAACGAGAGTTCTAACAACGTCAAATTTCATATAATTCCACAGTAGCCTCTAGGAGACGGTTGGTCGCTTTTTTGGCGGTTGAGCCGTACAGCCATACCAGACCTTAGAGCGCTTTCGCTCGCTTACTGGGCTCCGCCTAGGGCCAGTGCTTACAACTTCCGAGTTGCACCTTGGAAGCCTATAAAATGTTAACAACAAAGCGAAGTAGCGATAAAGGGCAACGGTACAGGTGCGACAAGTACTTGTCTGTATGTCCTTGGATACACGATGCCAAATAGAGTATAAGGGAATTCCTATGCGCGTATATTATTTGCTAAGGAAGAGCTTATCTGGGTTCGTTTGATGCACTTAAACGGTCCCTGCGGGCCCCAAGCATGCTTTGCCGTACAACACATGCTCATGGCTGCACAGGGCTATTCAGACCTCAGGTTCCCAATAGACGACCTCCAACAGATTTCCATGGGCTGACGTAACCCTTCCCATGTTGCGGGGTGGTCTGGTGAGGCCTGAGCACGGGCCAACGGAGCTGAGCATGCTTTGCCGTACAACCTGGGCTGCCCAGGCCTCAGGTTCACGCCAGTGGACCTCTACAGCCTTCCCTATGCTTCCGTAACCCTCAACATGCTGTAAGTTGGTATGATGAGGCCTCAGAACGGGCCAAACAAGCTGAGCATGCTTTGTCGTACAACCACATACACTGTGATGGCTGAAGCCCCTATGTCGCGTCAATTCACGTATGAGACTCTTATGTGCGTCTTCCCATTGTGTAGCATAAGAAAACGGTCTGACCGGGCCTGAGCAGGAGCGATGCCTGCGGTTTCGGCCCTGGACCGCTGTTTCACTACGTGGCTTAACCAGAGACGTCGTTCTGTTAGGGCTAAACGTGACAGTGCACGAACCCTTTGGCATCCACCGCTATTCCTTTGGTTGCGCCGCGGCATTGACAAATGATCCGTGTCATGACGGCTAACCACCGGCCTGGGCAAGCTGGATGGGCTCAGCATGTCAGCAACCTCCTAGGCTGAACATGCCCCTAGGAAGCACGCACTACGCTGTGGCAGACAACCGCTCAGCGCTCACACGGCAACACACTCACGAACTAATGAACCGTGGCTTCACATCCAAGTTGCAGTGTTGCCACCACCAGTCTACCTCTCCAGCGCGGCTGCCCATTACACAGTGTTCGCTTTAATAATTGTTACTTGGAAGCGGCAGGAGAGCAGCGACTATAGCTCTCTAAGTTAGATTCTATACGGCAGTCGTACAGCTCGTCCTTCTCGCTGTCTCTTAAGGTCTGACAGCTCCATAGTTCGGCATTCTGCCTTCACTATTGGAGCTTTGTTGCTCGTAACTTCCCCCCGCCCTCCCTGACCAGTGTCTTCCGCGTTAAGCCATGCTCGGCCCAGGTTCAATGGCGCGACAGCACACGAGAGGCTGGGGAGCAGCGGCGGGCAACATGAGTGCAGCAGTAGCGTTATCCACGCCGCCTATGGAGGCGGCGGGAGCTATGAATGCTTGTTAGGCGGGGCATGGGTTGTCGCATGGGCTGTAGGGCTTGAGCGCCGCTGGTGTGCTTCTGGTTTCCCTTTTGGGAATGGCTGGGACTTCAGCATCTCGGTGTTTAGTTTGCTTGCGCCTGTGGGTTTTCCAGCGGCCGGGTGGCCGCTATTGGACAGCGCTTTGGCGCTTACTACGCCCGCGGGCGTCTTTGTTTTCCGCTGTGCAGCGGGTGCAGGCGCACGCCGCTGCACTGAGCCGTGTGCTGTCGCGAGCAGCAGCTCCACCAATAGTGTGTAAGGCCCAATCCAATCCATTGCCGTGTCTCCGGCCCCAACCGCAATTCAGCTCTTCACTAGCTTCCTGGCTGCCGACCGCAAGAGCTGTTAAGACTATAGTATAGAACTTTAAAAATAACCTATAAAAAAACCTCTCCAAGAATACCGTATGGGACAAGGTGAACACCCAAGCCACTCAGCATTCACCCTACTGCACCCTTCACATCCTCGCCACTTCCCCACACATCCCGACCATTGCTACGCTATCCAGTTCTCCGAACGGCAGGACCACGGTCCTAACAGCGCGAGAAGGCTTATTTAAATCGCAGGGAACACAAAATGAGATATACATACCAGGGATCATGTACTGCACCGTTGCCACTACCATAAACCGTACATTCGGCCTCTCCTCCCTCCGTCCTCCTATTCCTGCTCCTCTCTCTTAGCCAGGCGGCAGCAGCCACTGCCCCCCTTTCCTAATGTGCTCTGTGAAGTTGGTAACGCCCAACGGCCCGAGCAGCACACCCCCGCTCGGACCCCACAACCCCATGCCGCCTAACCCCGCCTGCCCCGCTGCTGCCCCGCCCTGCCCCACCTGTCCTCCTCCGAATCCTGTACCGGACCCCCAGCCGGCGGCATCCCCACCAGGACTGGGCATCGCATACCCATGCAACTGGTTTTCAGCTTTAGCTTTGCCGTACTTTTCCGGGTCTCGCAGCATGCTAGCTACGTGCCGTAGCATGGCGAAAAAACCATCTGGCCGTACGACCAGATTCTGGTCTCGCATCCGGTGACCGTTACCCGCACGGGTGTTGCTTCCACCGTTGCCGGCTTTTATGGCAAGTTCCCAACTAGATGCCGTACATTGAGTGGGATCTTCCAAATTGTACGCATGGAAATGTACGTCGTCCCCGGATCTTGGTAGCTGTATCGCCATGTGTACATCAACCCACCAGGTAAATCCAGATCCGAAACCACATGGCCGGATCTCTAATAACGCTGCTGCAGATGTGCCGCTTAAAAGAGGCGCTGACGATGAGTGACCCACGGGTCCGTCGCTGCTGCGTTCGGCGCGCATGAAGAGCGCATTCGCGGATCCGGCTCCGTGTACGGTAACCAGTACGTCAGCGGATCGTACGGCAGCCACGGTGGCTCGGAATCGTGCGATACCGTGTAGGTTGGGGGTATCGTGCGTGGTGAGCACGCGGCAGGAGACACGGCGGAAAGGGCCGTCTGCGGGTTGGGATAGGGCCGGTGAGATCAGGGCTTCAGGGTAGAAAGCACAGGGGGACACAAGAGGGGGCGAGAGGGTAACGTATACCGGGTTGGAGGCAGTGTCGGAACCCCAGTCCGTCCTTGTTGGGCTTGTTGTGCTTCTTCTGTATTGCTTTTGCCCCCTGCCCCCCTTACCCGGCCAGCTCACTCCCTCGCACGCTTCCACTAGTTGATGCAGGTTGCGGATGCCGCGAACACCCGAGTTGCGCGCCTCGATCACCACCCGCAACGTAGAGGACGCGTCTGCGGTACTGCTGCTGCTGCTGCCAGTGCTGCTGCTGGCACCAGCGGTTGGGTCAGGGACGGAGGTGGTGGTGGAAAGGGCCGAGGACGCAGAGGAGGAGGAGACGGTGGTGGTGGTTGCGGTGTTGAACCCCAGTGGGTCGGGTGGCAGCTCCCCGCCCATGTTGGGCTGGGTGAGGTGTCGTAGCACAGCTGCGGCGGTGAGGGTGGGGAGCTGCGGGGAGCCCTCCAGCTTGCAGATGACCATCTGGGGGGCGGCGGGGTAGGGGGGGGGGGGAGGGGGGGAGTAGGGCGGGAGGAGCGGGGTTGGCAGGGGGACGAGTGGGGATCGGAACATGCAACGGTTCACTGGAAACCACATGGCCCGCAACTTCCACCCTACCTTTCCTCCCCCACACAGCGCCCCTCAGTCCTCCTTCCACTGCAGTACAGCTTCTGCGCCAAACCTTCCACACCTGCCCTTTCCCTTTCGTACCGGTACCGCGCCGATCCCCCCCATCCCCCCACCCACCCACCCGCTCAAAGCACCCCACAGCCACGCCCTCAGCCGACCACTCCACGGCCGGCGCACCAGCCCCTGTCTCCGCCCCCGCCCCCGCCGCCTCGGCCCCCGCCGCCAGCTCCCCCAGCGTGATGAGGGGTTTGGTGCTGAGGTGGCCCAGCAGGGCGGAGTGGAAGGGCAGGCGGCCCAGGCCGGAGGGAGTGACCAGCACCAGGGTAGCCTCGCGGTCTGGGGGAAGAGGAGAGGAGGGTGAGGGAGAGGAGGAAACATCGGCGTGCGGGTTAAACAGGAGGAGTGGGGGGATGAAGTACCGGTACAATAGGATGTTGTTCACTGCGCTCCCAGCTAGCTACCCAATCTCCTGTAATCAGACCCAAGCCACACCAGACCAGACGCAGCTGGAGGGCGCAGCGGCGCACCCAGCCTAACCCGGACCCGCCCTTCTCCTTCTCCTCCCTCAGCCTCGTCGCCCTGCCCCGCCCCTCCGACCTCACCCGGCAGCAAGGCCATGCGTCTGATCAGGTGGTCAGCCGCGGTGGCTCCGTTGGTGAAAAACTCGCAGTAGTTGAAGGGCCAGTCGGTGAACAGCAGCACGGGCAGCGTGCAGCGGGAGAAGGGGGAGGCGGGGGAGGGTGAGGAGGAGGAGGTGTTATTGAGGAGGGCTGAGGGGTCAGACGGCTGCTGCAGGCTGAGTTCCAGTTGCAGGGCTGCTTGCTGCAGCAGTGGTCGCGGTTCCAGCCGAGTGGCCGGGCGGAGCAGCAGCCGGTGCCGATCCTGTGTACAAGGGGGAGGCAGGCAGGGAGGTGAGGGCGGAGGAGGGACGCGGAGGGGAGCACTGGGGCGCAGCGTGATACTCAAAACATGCTATTATGCATGCAAGCAAGCACCTGATTGCCCACGATGGCATCAGTGTTGATGGCTCCAGGGATGTTCCAGGCGCCGTCCCAAGTGCTGTGCATATGGCGATAGGATGGAAAACGGAAGAGGAGCATACATGGAGGGGGAGCATAGGGAGGGTTAGGGTGGAGAAAGGGAAATGGGTTGATAAATTGTGATTAAGTCCCAGCTCTATTCCAACGTAGCAAGAGGTGCTTCGATCTCAAGGGTGGAAGCTAGACATTTTGCAGAGGACCCAGTGGGTGGCAGCCCCACCCATCTTACGTCAAGTAAGGTAAGGGAGCCGGGAGCCGTGCGCCCCTTGAAGGATTTTCACGGCCATACGCATAGTCAGGGTCAAAGGAGATGATGTTCCCCTGATCGACGCAGACCTTTCGAAGGACCCCACATCTCTCGCGAGGCATCACCGTCTCATCCAAAGCTGGTGGCCGGCAAGTTTGCCGGACTTCTGCTACCAACAACTTGAAGCAACATATCCACACAAGGCATGTAAAGGTGGTTGACCTCAGTATGGCTCGTGGGGCATTTGGGAGGCATGGGGACATCGGACCGGGTATAGTACTCCCCAACCTTAAAACAGACGTATACTACATAACAGCATACTGATTAATAAAGCAACTCGTGAGCGGCAGGCTTCATACAGCCGACCGTCACTATTGAGCGAACGGTTCCACAAACAATTTATGTTGCGTTTCAATTACAGCACTGCATATGTTTGATAGCACATTGTATCGGTATGCAAATTGGTTGGTATGTTTACCAGACGTCGGCAAACACGGAATTTCGGCTTCGGGAAGGTCCTATTTCGGTATGCCCTCTAAGCGCTCTTAAAAACACGCTTTTGGGCGGCGCGCCTATTCCTTGACTGCCCAATCCATGTACTTGTCCTATTTTCCTTGAATGGGGGTTCGGGGGCGAAGCCCCCGGAGAAAATTTTGGAATTTAAGGGCTTAGGGAACAGAAATTGCACCCTTTTTGCAGTAATTGTGTGTCCGCAGTGCTTCGGTGGGGGTCAAAATGGTCTCTGGGGCTTGTAAGGGGCTGCCCGCCTGAGCACGAGGGCCTATTTCTGTCGCATGGGTAGCTTCGGATACCGAATTTCTGTTTCGGGAACTTCGGTACGACCCGAACTCTCCGAAGCGTTTGCCGATGTCTGATGTTTACCCTCCCGTTCAGACTGGCGTAGTTTTATGTGCAACATGCAATACTACGGTATAGGAATCTTTGCATCGATATGAACCATGCCTTGGTTATGGTGTTTGTTCGTGGGCTACAGTTGCACCAAATGTAAAGTAAATCCAGATTTTGGTAGATTTAAAAGTTCGCTGGGCATAGACCTTCTGCTGTGGAAACGTTACATTAGGGAAACCTTTTAATACAATATTAACCACAGCGAGGAGTACAAGGTCTCTGAGGAAGCCATTGGTCTCCCCACCGTCCTCCCGAATGCGGTATGACAGATGCTGTGGTTGCCAGACTTCCTTCCAACTTGCAACGCTCATACAAAGCAAGATCCCTTGCATTCACTCCCAAGGCTCGTTCATTTGCTTGAGAAAGACAAATATAACCAAGAACTGAAAACCCAGGGCAGCCTTCCAGGCAAACCCTAACAGTGTAGTCAAGTGTAAGCTTGACTTCTATATGTACACAGGTAGGCAAATCGCACAATAAAATGCGTAGCTCGTCAGAAACATTATCAAGCCACGGGTAGCAACCAGCCAGCGAACGCACATCTCATCGCATATCGCCATGGCGTATAAAGAATACTGCGCGTGCGCCACTACCTAAGGATCGGCGGAGGGTTGTCCGCACGCACGCGCGTGTGGCCACACAGCTGCAGGCAATTGATTACCGACCAGGCTGCTCAGAACGGCAGCCCAAACAACATGATTGTCACATGCAATGGCATGTCAAGTCAACATCATCGACCAGGAAAGCAGTCCTGTGCCATGTCTACGGCAGTCTACCCCCTGCTGTCCGGTCCTCCATCAGTCAACAAACAGTCAGTCAACTACTAGTCTGAAGCTCCGCCGTGCCGTGCCAGCGGTTGTAGCTTCCTCTTTCTTGCCTCGCATGGACAGCGGGCCTTGATTTGCGGGCGTTTAAAAGTCCTCGTCCATGGAGAAGTTCTGGACCTTGCCCTGCAGGCCCGCCATGACGCCGCTCTTCTGGTAGTCGCCCACGCGCTTCTCGAAGAAGTTGGTCTTGCCCCTAGGGGATAGAAACAACGCGGCAATAAGTCAGTGCCAGTAGAACTGCAGGCTAACGTGCAAAACAACTGGGCCGTACAGCGAGCATGCAGCTCAAGTACACCACCAACTGTGCAGATATCATATACGCAAACAATTAAACATTTAGAGATTTACTCACTGCAGCGAGATCATGTCCATGAAGTCAAAGGGGTTGGCGACGTTGAAGCTCTTGCTGCAGCCCAGCGCCACGAGGAGCCGGTCCGCCACAAACTGAATGTACTGCGCCATGAGCCGCGAGTTCATGCCGATGAGGTCGACAGGCAGGGCGTCCGTGCAAAACTCCTGCTCGATCTCGACCGCCTCGGTAATGATCTCCAGGATGCGCGACTCGTCCAGCTTGTGGTTGAGCATGCTGTAAGCAGTAAGGACCCCAGGAAACATCGTGGCTAAAGAAGCAACGAAAAAAAAGGAACGTACTGCGCTACAAGGTAGCAAAGCGGCTACAAGGCACGAGTGGATTACTTCGCCTACCTGTAAAGGAGGCAGGCAAAGTCGGTGTGCAGGCCCTCGTCTCGCGAGATGAGCTCGTTGGAGAAGGTGAGGCCGGGCATGAGGCCGCGCTTCTTGAGCCAGAAAATGGAGCAGAAGGAGCCGCTGAAGAAGATACCCTCCACGGCGGCGAAGGCAACAAGGCGCTCGGGGAAGGTGCTGTCGCTGTGGGGATGAGGTGGGGGGAATAGGTTATGGGCTTGTGGTAGAGTAAGATAATTAGAGAGCAAACTGCAGTCATGGCAACGACGGCTGATTGTCTGATGGTCAACGCGAACTTGGAAAGCTGCAGGACGTAACTTATTATTGCCCCATTCCCCTCGCACCTGCCAATCCACTTCAGCGCCCACTGCGCCTTCTTCTTGATGCACGGCACCGTCTCGATCGAGTGGAAGAGCTTGTGCTTAAGGGCGGGGTCCTTGATGTACGACTCCAACAGCAGCGAGTACATCTCTGTGAGAAAGCGGGAAGCGAGGTTAGAAGGTGGGTTAAAGCTGTGTCGTGGTGAAAGGAAAGGGATAGAATGGATAAACCGTTCGGAGCCAAAGAAGGCCTATCTAATACATGAGACTAGCGCTAGAGGCCTTCAGGCTTAGGATAAGAAGGTCGGTCAGGTAAGCGTAAGCAGACTGGGTCGTGTTAGCAACATGTCGGGGAAACAGAGGTGTTCTCACCGGAGTGGATGTTCTCGATGGCGACCTGGAAGCCGTAGAAGGCACGCGCCTGCGGGGAACAAGTATTGGGCTTAGTAAGAGCTCAGCACGGAAAAGAAATATGCGGTAGGTACCCAGGAGCAAGGAGCGTCAGAGTGTATGGCACAAGAGCCAAGACGGTTGACGAGCTTCCTCACCTCGGGCAGCTGCACCTCCTTCATAAAGCGGATCGCCAAATTTTCATTCACGATGCCATCGCTGGCCGCGAAGAAGGCCAGGATGTGCGAAATGAAGTGCCGCTCCCCATCTGTCAACTTCTCCCAGTGCTTCATGTCGTCGCCAAGGTCAACCTCCTCAGCTGCAAAGCAATACGAAATAGAGCACATTATGTAAAGTCTCAAGGGCTTCGGGGCAAAAGGTGCGAACGTCATCCATGTCCGCGGACTGAAGCGTACCGGTCCAGAAGCTGGCCTCCGCCTTCTTGTACATCTCCCAAATCTTAGGATACTTAATTGGAAACATGCAGAAGCGGTCCGGGTTCTCATCTAGCAAGGGCTCGTGCTCGCGCATGCTCTTGCGCGGGCTGGTGAAGAGGTTATGCAGATGGCTAGACCTGGACGCCTTGGACGGCGAAGGGTCCTCAGGGTTGTTGGACTTGCGTTTCGGAGTGCCGGCCTTGCTAGGAGTTGCAGTCTTGGAACCGGCAATGCCGGACCGAGGAGGAGACATTAGCTGAGGCTGAACGTCCTTGAGGGGGCCCGACATTGTTGTTTTTTGTTATTACTCGGTGTATAGTAATCTTGTGTGCAGATAGTTGTTTTAGCCTTAGCTCGTATGGGTGGTCTGCTTTTATACGCGCGAAATTGAAAGTTTGGAGCCATGTCGTACAATGCTGCACAGATTGTCGCAAGGTGGGCCACTCGTTGCTACATCCTGCACACTGCCATGCATAATGGACACGAAGGCGTATTCATCGTCTTCCATTGTGGTTAAGTAACTTACCTAGTAATGTAAGCACGCGACGGATGTAATCGCGTACCGGAGCCCGAGTAATCGCCCAGCTGTGAGGCTGACGCACATACAGCTTTCATGCTTCCCACTTTGTCTTGCCCGCCGCGTTCATGGACTTGTAACGTTTCCGCGCTTGGTGATGGCCTCTTGCCACCCTCGGCTGATGTCAGATGCGCCGAACTACGCTGCACCCAGACTGCGCGCGCCCAGTTAATAACAATACACCTGTATACTTTACTGATAGTTAAAGCATTTTGGCGGCAATCCAGGACCATGCACGCCACACGCAAACGTGTGGTTCGGATGAGCTGCAGCACACGGGGCCAGCCCACAGTCGGTAACCCGCACACCTTCGCTGTGAAACGCGCCAACATGCAAAGTGCGAATATAGAAATGTAAGCCTACGGGGAATTAGGCATGCTCCTAACTCCAATCCTAGGTGTTGGCGAGCCTCCCTCACATCACCTTGATTAGTGCCATGCATCTCTTCGCCCCAGCCCCGCTATCTTTCAGCACAGATGCTTTGAAGCCGCTAACACGAAGCGTCTGGTAAGAAGAAGTACTGAAGTTTTACAACAGCAACTTGCTAGAGCTACAGCCTGCCAGCGCCCATGGCTCTCATCGCCTGCCCAGGCTATCATCCTGCAAAACACGGCATGCGTGCGGCCTGGGCGGCGAAGGAGGGTAACTGCAAGTTTCGTCAGCCCTCTAACAAGCCTCCGCAAAAGACCCGAGCATCCCTTCTGCGCATGGAGGCATGGAACCGTGTTGAAATTGAGGTAGGCACGCCGCATGCACACACAAGCCTGAAGCGTGAACAACTATAGTAACATCTGAGAGCCACAGAATTGTGCATGTGACTGCCTGCCTGCCAAATACCTGATGCGGAATGGGGAAAGATGCGCGGCAACCATTACGTGTTGCTTTCCGTACGCGCACATCTTTCCTAAGCCCGCATGCACCTACCACATTCTGCCTCCGTCTCCTCCTTCGTAAAAACATGCATGCATGACTGCATGGAGACAGCAGCGTCGGAAGACATCGGCACGCCGTCAAAGTACCCACATTAATCAGTTCCAGAATCTCATCCCAACCCGCCGCCAAGTTGACGTAGACACTACATCCGTGGCTTTGCACCCAAGGAAATCATAACCAGCTGAACAAACTATACGGCAACAAAAGGCACCATGTCTGGGGCCTCACAGCCCCGCCGAAAGATTCTTGATGCCCAACCGCTCCTTGCTGCTAAGACGTTTACGCCGTACATCCATGCATCTCCCGTCATCAGCGCACAGCCGTTAGCTTCTGCTAAAGAAGAAGAGCACAGTCGTGCTTGCTTAAAACCCATCGTTGTAAGGAGCGCATGCTGCCACATTGTGGGGTCTGTCGTCCCTTGATGCAACACAACCTCCCTCCCCCGCAATCGTTTTACCATACTGCTTGCTTACTCCGGCACCGCCGCGCCTGCTGCTCCCGTCGCCTTAGGCCTTGCCCTTGCCCTTGTTCTTTCCCTTGCCTCTGCCACCACCCTTGCCACCACCCTCCCCCTTGCTGGCTTGACCAGCGGCAGCGGTGGTGGCCCCGCCGCCGCTGCTGCCGCCGCCACTGCTCTTCCGGTTGCTGTTGTCAGGCGAGTTCGCTACGGTACCGCCCTTCACGCTCGCCGTCACCGCCGCCGCCGCCGCCGCTGGTGGGGCCTTGGCGGCGAGTGGCGCCGCCGCCGGCGGCGCCCCCATATCCTTCGTCGCAAACCCTGCCGTCCCACAGACGTCAGCTTTGTCCACAACAAGGGGCGCCTTCGCGGCGTCACGTGCTGCCACGTCAGCATCTGGCGTCAGACCCACCAGCGGTGCTGCCGCCGCCGCCGCCGCAGGAGCTCCGCCCGCCGCAGGTGGCGGCGCGGATCCCACCGCCGGGCCCTCACCGGACGGCGCCTCCGACGCCAGCTGCGGCAGCGGCGGTGGCGCCGCCGCCGCTGAGGGCTTATCCCCGCCGCCACTGGAAACCCCGCCACCGCCGCCACCAGGTGCGGTGGAAGCTGAACCGCCGCCGCCGCTGACATTGCTTGCGCCCACGCCGCCAGCAGCGCCGGTCACCGGCGTCAGCGCCTCCGCTGCCCCCGCCACATCCCTCGCCTCCTGCACATGCAGGCGCTTAGGTGGCGGCGGCGCCGCTTCGCGCGGCGAGACCTCCTTAACCTCCCCCTCAAAGCTGGGACCCCCCGCCGCCGCCGCTAGCTGCTTCACGACAGCGGTGGCGCCGTCGCCGCCGCCGCCAGCCCCGTCCGCCGCCGCTGCTGACTCAGGCTCCGGCCCCGGCAGTACAATGCCATGCTCCGCCGCCAGGTGCTGCAGAGCCTCCGGCGGCGGCGGCACGGGAACCTGTACGGCAGCGGCGGCGGCATGTACGGCCTCACCCGCCGGCGGCCCCGCAACCTCACCGCCGCCGCCGCTTCCGCCGCCGCCATCCTCAACGTCAGAATCCCGGCGATTGTACGACACGACCACGCGACGGCGAGTGGCGCTGCCGCTGCGGGCGGCGGCGTCTTTGGCGGCCGAGCCGCCTCCGTCGACGGGGGTGCTGATGCCGGCTCCACCGCCGCCGCCACCGCCGCCGGCGATGGGTGTGGTTTGGCGGCCGCTTGCGACGGTGGCTAGCGGCGGCAAGCTTATCAGGGTCTGAGGTGAGGAACCACAATAGGCAGGTCGCCGTCGGTAATTGGGGGGGGGGGCGCGGGAAATACCGGTAAGTGAGAAGTGAAGCAGCAGGAGTATCAATAGCGGGGGAGGCGAAGCGGTTTATGTATGCAAGCGGGCGAGCTGCGGACAGCCGACATCAGGCAGGTAATCAGCGCAGCCGTACATCCGGAGGCGTAAAACTCGTGTTCTGTACGACTGGTGTGAATCCCTCACCGCACCCGGCCCCGACCTCTCACCCCAGCCGGCGACATGACAGCCCGCTTGCGTGTGGGGGTGGGCACCGGAGCCTCTTCACTGCCCCCGCCTCCGCCTCCCTCCGCCGCCGCTCCCTGCGTTGCCGCCTCCGCAGCCGCCACCGCCCAGCCGCTCAGGGACAGAGCCTGGTGCGGGCGTCAGGCGGAGCAGCGTGGAGGGGCCGGACAGCAAAAGGAGCGGTCAGCATGGGGGAGACCAGGACGGAAAGCAAGCATACGGCGAGACGCGAACGAAGACGAACGGGCGGGCACACACATCGACCCCAGGCAGCTGTACGACGGACACGACACAACCCTCCGTTGAACCCTCATTGCTCTTACTGGCGCTCCCAAAGCACCCCCTCCCTCCCCCCTACCTGCGGCGGTGTGGCTCCGCAGTGCGCTGCCGCCTCCGCCAGACTGGGAGGCGGCGGCAGCGGCGAGGGGGAGGAGGGCACTCCTGCTCCCACTCCCACTCCCGCTCCCGGCCCTGCAGCTCCCAGCCCCGCCGCCTGCTCGCTGTATGCCCACAGCGCCGCCGCCAGTTGCAGGTCGTAGGTCTGGGGGGCGGAGCGGACGGGCACGGTGCGGGAGAACATCCTGGGGGGGGGAGGGGAGGAGGGAGGGGAGGGGAGGTGGGGGGAGGGGGGGGTAGAGGGGGGGAGAGGGGGGGGAGAGGGGGAGGGAGGGGAGCGTCAGGCAGGGGAGGGGTAAGGAATGAGAAACAGGCGCAGACGCAGACTTAGTATCGACGAAGCATACCACGCATTCCCCACCCCCCAACCCACCCACCCCCCCCTCTACCTTCCGCCGCTCCAGTGCCGTACGGGGTAATCCAGCAGGGAGTGCAGTACGACAGCGGTGCCGTACAGCGAGGGCCGTACGACGTCCCCCCACCCTCGCCAGGCTCCGTCTACCAGGGTGAGCAGCGGGCTGGCGAAGGCTCCCCGGGCGTAGAAGCGGAGGTCGGCGCGGGGGTCGAGCACATGGGGGGCGCGGTCCTGGGGGGCGGGGGGTAAATGACCATACCAAACCATAGGGAACCACAGGAAACCAATAACGGCCAAGCAATGGGGATAGGAGCGGTAGGGTGCCACAATACAATACAAAAAAAAGTGAAGGACGGCTGCGAAAGGAGGGTGACACGGCGGACGATTCCTCCATCGTCCTAACCTTCCATCATCAAAGGAAAGCTCCCCCCTCCCCACCACCTCCCCCCTCCCTTCCCCCCCTCACCCGCTCCCAGTCCTGCGTCCCCGCCGCCACCAGCACCTCCGCCGCGTCCCCCGGCGGCGCGTACACCGCCTCAATCACCCAGCGCGCGGGCGGCACCGCCAGGGGCGGCACCTCGTCCCAGATGGCAGTGCGCACCCCGCCCGGGTCCACCGCGCAGGACTGGGGGGGGGAGGGGAGGCAGGGGGTGTTAGAGAAACATGCAAGGCATGAGGGAAGGGGAGAGGGTAAAGAGGAAAGCAGCACACTGAGGGCCAGGGGCTAGGGGCTGCCTGGGGCGCCCCCACGTGACACCGCCCTCGGGACGCGCGCTAGCGAGGGCCAACTGCACCCACCTCCCCACCACCCCCACCCCCCACCTGCACCCACCACCCACCACCCACCCCCACCTGCACCCCCACCCCCCACCACCCACCCCCACCCCCACCCCCACCCCCACCCCCACCTGCACCCCCACCCCCACCCCCACCCCCACCCCCACCCCCACCCCCACCCCCACCCCCACCCCCACCCCCACCACCCACCCCTACCTGCACCCCCAGGGGACCCAGCCGGCGCTGCAGCTCGTACGCGAATAGAACCTAGGCGGGGATGGGGGGGAGGGGTAAAGAGGAAACAACGAACTGACGGTGTGATAAGGCATTATCATGGTTTGCAACATGTGAGCCAGCCCGACCCGCCCAGCCCGAAGGGGGGAGGAGGAGAGGAGGGATCTATGGTGCCTTCGGGACAGACACAGCGAAAGGCGGGTTCGGGGCTGGGGAAAGGAGGTACGTAACCCCTCGACGTCGCCATCATAGCTGGTTCGCTCTATACCCCTCCCTCGTCCCTCCCTCCCTCCCTCCCCACCACATCCATACCTAGCCTCCCACCCCCCAGACCCCCCCCCTTCCCACCCCCGTGTCATCTTGTTTGCCATCCCCTTCAACAGATTGAGGGTATTCCCCCTCCCCCTTCCCCTCCCCTCCCACCCCCCCTCCTAACCCACATTCGCCAGCTTGGTCCACGCGTACACCATGGGGTTGGTGGAGTGCACGAAGACCCGTGGGTCGCTCGGCAGCTCGTAGCAGCGGTGCGTCACTGAGCTCACCGCCACCACTCGGCCGCCGCTCGCCACCAGCTTGGCCTCCAGCAGGCGCGTGAGCAGGTAGGGACCCAAGTAGTTGACCTGGGGGGGGGAGGGAGGGGGGAAGGGGGTGACCCGTGGGTCGGTGGGCGGGGGTCATACAGTACCGGTAACCCTGATTGGTTTGTGTATGTATTCGTATCGTACTTAATTGTGTCTAGGGATCCGTGTCTAGTAGTCACACACACTAGAACTAGAACTGTATACGGCAGTTAGCATTACCTAACCTGCCCTAACGCGCGGCGGCTTTAGTTCCTCTTTTTTCACTGACCCCATCCACCCCTCACCTCCACCTTCCCCCCACCTCCCCCTTCCCCCTCTCACCCCTGGCGAAGCCTCGTCATATAGCTCGTCCGTTTCCTTATTCTCCACCCCTCACCTGCACCCCCAACCCCCCTCCCCCTCTCCCGATCGGGACTCGTAATTTCCCCCCCTCCCCCCCCTCCTCCCCCCCTCCCCTCCTCTCACCTGCACCAGCGCATTGACTCCCCTGTCGTCCACCGGCGGCCCGCCCACCATGCTGCTCCCCGCGTTGTTGATCAGCAGGTGCAGCGGGGTGGAGGTGTCGGACAGCAGGCAGCGAGCGAAGCGGCGGATGGAGGCGGGGGAGGCCAGGTCCAGGGGGGGGATGGCGGGGGGCAGCAGGAAGTCCAGGTGGGGGGGAGGTGGGGTGGTAGTGTCGGTAGCCTCGGGAGCTGCTTGCGTGTACCTGCATGCAGGCGGGTTGGGGGGAGGTGGGGGAGAAGGTATGAAGGAAGCTGTGGTGGAGCAGCGGGAAGGATGGAAGGGAGGGGGGTGAAGCGGAGGGGAGGGGGTGGGGGATCCAACCGGTGAAGACGGCATGAGGAAGGGGCGTGTGCCGTACGTGGTGCGTTGGGAACACGAGCCCTTGCGGTACGTCTCACCACGTACGCTCCCCGCCCTTGCATCGTCACCCACCCACCTTTCGCAGCTGGTTTCCTCTTTCTTAACCTCTTCCCTGCTGCCTTACTCCCCACCCCGCCTTACCTCCCCTCTCAACGCCCGCCACGCTCCCCCTCCATCTCCTCCTCCCAGCCCTCTTCTCTACCCCGCACAATTGACACCCCTCCCACCCTCCCACCTCCCCTCCCCACCTCTTCCGAATGCCCGCCAGCACCCGCTCCGCCTTCTCCGGGTTGCGCACCCCCCACAGCACCCGCGCGCCCCGCTCCGCCAGCTGCACCGCCGCCTCCAGCCCCAGCCCGCTGGTGGCGCCCGTGACCAGCGCCACTCGACCCGCCAGATCGCGGGGTGGGGGGCGGTGGGGGGGAGCGCGGTGGAAGGAGGAGGAGGAGGCGGGGTGGGGGGAGCTGCTTGGGGCTGGGGGGGTGCTGCTGCTGCTGTTGGCGGTGGTGGGGGTGGTGGGGGTTGCTGCATTGGTGGTGGTTATGGGAGGAGGCGGAGGAGGAGGCGCGGCAGTAGTGGTGGCGCCGCCGCCGGAAGTGTCGAGCGGTGGGTGTTGCATCGTTTCGGAGGCAAGTCAGACGCGAGATGGAAGGCGGAAGGAGATGTTGGGCAGATCGGTAGAAAACTAAAAGGTTGGTAGTGTAAAAAGGGCAGTTGTGGCGATTAGTAGCTTTTTTCGCGCTTCGTCCGCGAAAGCTAGCCAGGCAGCCCCCCGGAAGGCGATCTGAGGTCCGAGGCTGCTAGCAACGAGGATAAGCGCAATGGATGGTAATTACTCTTGCAAAGCGCACAATAATGGGGCTATGGGCTTGGAATTCTAGCTGCGCGGCTATCCAGGTGCAGGTGCCGCGAGAATGGTTGCGGTTGCTTGCTAATTCGGAAGGTGGCTATGTTGTCATCAAGTATGACATCGGTATTTATCATGTATAACGTATAATTCAGCTGCTGTATGAGGAGGAGGACGAAGAAGACAATTTTGGTGGGTTGTTGTTCCTGCGATGCCCCTCATCATCAGGAGATGGCGCCTCGGCCGGCAGCAGCAGTTTCTCGGCTGCCGTGCATCCAAAGTCCCTTAACCGCCATTTCGGCGCCGCAAACCCCCTTTCTCTTCTTAAGACCCAGAATACCGAAGTACACAGCAAGTAGGGAATGCGGTGGCAACAGAGCACGTGGCAAGGTGCCCTAGCACGCTGCCTGCTGCCCCTCAGCGCGGAAGCTGCTGAGACGATCGGCAGCTTTTGCCCTGCCCTGTTCTACACTAGTAATCCCGTTCTCAACCGCATTGTGAAGGTTTAGAGCTGACTTGCCATTTTGCTCGGGGAAGGGCAGTGCAGTGCGCTGGGGAGATTTGGTGCATGCATGCCGGCATGGGCTAAGCCTTTAGCACAGCATTGTAGCTACTGCATCCGACAACGGTTTGTTCATTGCATAAAAGTAGGGCGGGGAAAGCGAACGCAGCACACCCAAGAGAAGGGATAACGCGTAAAGGTTCGCGGGAGGTCCCTGGGACCTGGCTAGCCGCAATGGGTATTGGAGGTGAGAAACGCGTTAAGCACTTGCCGAGGCTTTAGGCAAGGGGCTGGCCTGAGCTTCGGATTTTGTGGTGAGACCCTTGGGTCAAGCCGGTCGATTGGACGCCAAGCCGCTTGTTAAAGAACATCAACATGGTCAGAAGTCATGGTATAGTCACTTACGACAACGCAGATGGCCGGAAGGTGTGCGCGGCCCACAAGGGTCGTTCGTTAAGATGTACGGCTTTGTTCAGCCTGCTACCTTCGTTTCAGCCTTTACAGCCATAGCTTTCTTCGTTAAAAAACTTACGGCACCAGTCGCTGGCTTGCATTCTTACTGTTCTAGCACAGGCCAACCGATAGGAAGCGACGTTGCTGCAGCAGAAAGCCCGAAAAGAGCTCTAGTGTTATTGGCTGCATTCCAAATACTCTTTAAGCATGGCTATTCAAGACACGAGAGGTGCGGTGCAGCAATTCGTCCTCATGGGCGCGAGTCCCTGCTGTCAACACGTCAGTTTTTCGTGCAGTTATCCTGGTCTTGGCGATAATGTTTACAACGGGAGCGCTTCTACAATTACTGGTGCGCTGAACACCATCTTTCGCCTTCATGTTTATAACTGCTCATTTCCTTTGACTTCCTTTGGCGGTCCGCTGCTCGCTGCAGGGATGCGTACTATTCAACAATTGGTAAGCATACAGTTGCTCTAGTTCTGGGGCGGAGTGCAACAGTACCCGCCCTGGTAACACGGTGTTGCAATAGCCGGTGGGCCCCCTTGCCTCACTCCATGAGTACTTGTTGCATGCTAATGTTTCCAAGCCGCTTCAGCTAAGGTTTTAGCTCAAGCGGCATGAAAGCATGGGAATGCGGGGGATGCTCGCTGGCATGCAGTGGGGCAAGGGGGGCCACCAACGCATCCTACGCATGCTGGCTTAGGGGGCAGGACATGGCAGGTGGAGGGGCACTGGCGCACGCTGGCTCGAGCTCGGGGATTCGGCCATTGACGCGACCGTTGACATGTACGCCGCAGTCATCTGTCGTGCATACAAGCAAACAAAGCGGCCAGTTTCCTTAACACACCCACGTTTCCCCCCCCCTTTCCCCCGCTCACAGGTGGCCCATGCTAGTTGGCATCATGTACGTGCTCGTACCAATGCCGTACTTATTCTTCGGCAGCTCAGGCGGTGAATCGTACGGCATCTACGCCAGCACCATGCAAAGCGGGTATGTGGTTATGTACGGTGAAATCAAGAACTGATGTGTTGTTTGGTTGGGTATAAGATGCGAGTGAGAGATGGGCCGTAGGGAGAGTTGGTGCAATGACCAGGAGACCGGGAAGCCCCTGACCTCCCTGCCGCCGCTCCCTACCCCTGTGCCTCACTGCTGCGCCGCCACATGCGTGCCCTCTCCAACAACCCCCAGCGCTAATCAACACTTGATTGGTGGCACCCCGCTGCTCATATCCCCATTGTCTTGCCCCAACCTGTGGTGTCCTATGGTATGGTATGGTTTTTGACCCCCCCACCCCCCAGTTGGGTTGATGCGGGCAAGTTCCTGACGGGCTTCTCAGCGGTGGGCTCCATCGCCATCCCGGCCATCCTGGCGCATGCAAAGGTGCGGGGAGGGGAAGAGGGAAGGGAGGGGAGGGAAGGGTGGGTGGGGAAGGAGGTGGGCGAGCCATCCGGAGGTTGGTCGAGACACGGGAGGCCGCGGGGGGTGCCGAGGTGGTCGGTGGCGAGGAGGGAGTAACTTCACCCACCCCACTATCACCCACCCCACAACCCCTCCCCACCCCACTGCCCCTCCCCACCCCCGCTGGCCCCCCTCTACCCCCCCCCTCCCCCCCCCTCCGCCTCCACCCCAGGTGATCACGACGGGAGCCCTCATCATGGAGCTGGCGGCGGTGGCGGTGCTGGGCGCCACCGTGCTGACGTACGACTACTACAGCAGCAGGGACGGCAGCGGGGGAGGGTACTTTTGAAGAGGGAACTGGGGAGGAGGGAGGGTGAGAGGGGAGCGGAGCGGTGGAGCATCAGCATCGGGGTGGGCAGCGGCGGTGGGTGCTGGCAGGCGATGACTGACGGGACGGGGGCAAGGTAGATGGGCGGTATCCTGCAGCAGCAGAAGCAGCAGCAGTAGCAGGAGGGGCAGCAGCAGCGGTGGCGGTGGCAAACGGAGGGGAAGGCAGGAGGAGGGTAGACTCTGTAACTGGGAGTCAATGCCGCGTGACGGCAGCAGGAGGGGCAGCAGCAGCAGCGGCGGCCGCTAGCATGGTGGGCATGGCGCAAGGAGGTAGCGGGGGTTTACAACGACTGGTAGGTTGCGGCGGCGACGATGAGGGGCGGTGTTCTCGGCTGCAGCAGGGGGGGAATTCGGTATTGGCTGACTTGACCTGATCACCGCTTTGCATTGCTTGATGGAGGTGCATGGTGCATGGATGGATGCATGCAATGGAGGTCTTTACGCGGATGGACTGGGGTCCCCGTTCCCCGTAGCAGCATTAGCAGTAGCATCCAGAAGATACCAGCATTGGACACCGCAATCGCTTTTGCCGTAGCACACTACACGTCTGTCGTACAACACGGAACCGTTGTTAATATGGATGCATCGGGTGGGCTTTGTTTCAACGGATGCATGCATGCAGGGTTGTCTCGCAGGGGTTTTGTGTACCAGTGGTGTGCTGTCCTTGGTTACCGCTATTACGTTGCTGTTGCTGCGCCCATTGCAGCACCGCTGTTTGGTGCTCTTGTGCTGCTGTGCTGCTGCTGCGGGGGGTCCTGCTGCTGCTGCGGTAGGGGAAACGAAGAAGAAGAAGTACCCTGCGAGAGGGGCGGGGCCTCCTGGTATGGCTGCAAGCTGCATGCTGGGAGGTGCAGCGGCACACCGTGTGGCGGTCCATGGGGCTGAGGACGCGGACGTGGATTGGGGGAGTGCGTCGGGAGGCCTGGAGGCGGCCTGGAGATGAGCGCGTCCTCCTCTGCTGCTCTGTGTTCATTGGACCGAGAATTGTGTTCGTGAGTGCATGTGCGTTAAGAAACTGGTCGCAACTCATCGTTCTCGTCCTCCGCCTCCTCCCAACCATCGTTCTCATTCATAGTCCCTCTCCTAACCAACGTTCTCATCCTCCGCCTGCGCCTCCCCACCCCCGTCTACGCCCCCACTCCACTTCTGGAGCCATGCGGGAACATTAGCAACAGCAGCAGCTACCCGTAGCACTCCCAGCGACTCTCCATGATACCGGTACTGGCAGTGCGTGGAGACAGTGCGCCGCGGGGCTGCCCTGACACCGCATGGCGCCATTTCCGTTCTTTCGTACGTACGGCAAAGCGCTAGCGGCAGCAGATCCTTATGACCAATATACGGAATCTCAACTTACGGAAAGCCCAACACATACAAAACATAGTGTACGACAATTTGCACATACCGTGCCAGCAGTGTTGCCGTGCGCTGCTGCTGATAGGTTGCTGTGCTTGCTGGCATGGTGCAGCCGAACGGGACCGCAGGGCGCTGTGGCGCATTCTTGGACGCATCGCATGGTCCGGGAACACCCGTGAAACCGAATGCTCCCCCCCCTCCCCCTTGCGTCCTGCACACTTTGCCCATGCTTAATCAGTACCAGTTATCGGTATCCTGTGCTTGTCCGCCTCTTGACACAGTAGTAGTCACGCGCAACCCATACGCAACCAAACACACATGCGAGTAGCCCCTACGTGTTCTGGAGGGTACCGGTACGGCAACCAACGACTTCAACCTGTGCCCCCTACCACCACACCTACACATGCATGCATGGCGCACACCCCCGCCCCCGTGTCCTCACACGCTCCTGCCCCCAGGGGGTCCAGCAGCCCCTACCCGTACCCTCCACCATCCCTCGCAACCCTCATAACCCCGGCCTCCTCACACCCGCCGTCGCTTCTGCCCCCGGGCCTGCTTCCGGGCCTGCTTCCGACGCAACCACCTTTCCACCTCCCCGCCGCGCTGCTGCGGCTGCACCGCCCCCACCGCCGCCTCCCAGTCCACCGGGCAGCCCTCCTTCCGCAGCCACTGCAGCACGGGCAGGCAGCAGCCCGAGCGCACGCACCATGTGAAGGTGTCCGGGCCCTGCCAGGGGCAGCCCAGCCGCCGCAGGAGGTGCAGTGTGGCCGTGTCCCCGAGCTTACCCGCCAGCGCATACATGCTATCATCCACGGACTGTATTGGGTGCACCTGCAGGGCACAGGGCAGGGCAGTGCAGAAGCAGCACGGTGGCAGCAGAGGATGCAGGCCAAGGGCTGTATGTGTGACTCGCGACTCAAGGCGGAACCCATGCCATATCGTCACTGCTCCTGCTCCTATGTCCTCCTCATTCAATGGCCAACCAGTATGCATGTGTATGGGCCCTGCCAGCCAGCCGCACTCACCGTCATGGGGCAGCCGTGCTCCGCAAGCCACTCCATCATCCTTGGGAATTGCAAATGATAGGCTTGCATGAAATGATGGAACTCGCAAGCCGCCCCTGCCTCATGCAGCAGGGCCATCATCCGATAGTCCTCCTTTCGGATTGCAATCGCCAGCAGCTCGTCCGAATGTACCCCCAGCCCCGCCACCTGTGCCACCCACTGCACCACATGCAGCTGGCGTGCTTCTACGGCACAGCGGAGGACCCCCAGGAGGCCTGGGTTGTTGTTGCGCACCTCCATCGAGATGCACCCCCGCGCATGCAGCAGCTGCAGCACCCCCAGGTGGCCTGCTGCAGCCGCATCCATGGCCTCGCTGTAACCCATGGCGGCCCCCTCGTCCAGCAGGAACCGTACGGCATCCACATTGCCCACTGACACGACACAGCTTCGCTGACGACGCTAGGGTTCAACCATAGGTAGCCACTGCTGGGACCCAGAAGTGGGTAGCCATTGTCTCTCAGCCAGGTCAGGCGCGCAGCAGCGTCGGGGCACTTCACAGCACCCGCACAAGCATCGGTGGTCTTTGGGAGGCGCCAATTCGCCCGCAACCACTCCAACTTGGCCTGCCAGTCAGCAGTGGGGCTTCGTGCGGCGCTCTTAACAATTTCGTACCGGCACCAGCTCATCAACGGGACCGGCCACACCTTTCGAAGCTCCGTCAGTCTCGCCTGCAGCTGCAGCACTGTTGCAAGGTCACAGCCGTACACGGCTGCCGTCAATAGGTCATCATAGTCGAGTCTAGAATCACGCTTATGCCTTTCCTTGCGCTGCACCAGCCACAAGACAAGGCCCGCTTGACCCTTCCGGAGGGCCGCATACACAACGTCTGCTGCCCAGCGGCAGCAGCCATGAGTCAGCAGCCACTCGCAGATGTGCCGGTGCCCCGCCTCCGCTGTGGCCTCGAGGGCCCCCTCACACAAGTTCTCCACTTCCCCTCCTGGATTCTCCCGCCGTACGGCCTCCACTGCTACTGCCAGGTTGCCAACATCGCCACTGCATGCTGTTAGGCGCAACAGCTGCCCTTGCTGACAGAGATTGAGGCCCTGTACGGCGCCCGGTGAGCCCCAGCGCTGGGCGAAGGCGTGCGGCGGGGAGGGCTGCGACAGCCGAACGGTGGTGTGCTGCGGACCGCTGAGCGCGGCTGCTGCGTTCCTGTTCATAAGCCGCAGGCTGCAGGCCACCTCGTTGGGTAGCAGGAAGCTGGCGATGCGACGGATGATGTCGGGGATCCAAGCGCGCGCTGCGCTGCTGCTGTCTTGGTCGCCAGCAGCAGCTGCTGCAGTAGCATCAAGGACGCCGGCATGACGTGTGGTGTTGTACAGCAGGACGGCTGCCGCAGCTGACTGAAGTGAGCTGACATTGCTCGCTCCAGCGGACGACGTTGGCAGTTTGGTCCCCTGCAGCGGATGCCGCATGTTTTGCTTTCTTTGTTGTTTTTGGATACAAAATAACTATAGAGCTTCCACGAAACAGCCTTTCAGAGGCAGGATTGCTGTTTTGCGGAGAGAGCGCTTTGTCTATGTTGCTTGCGTTATAGGCTACTCGTATACTGCTATGAACGGATAGGAAGATTTTGTACAGACTCCAAGGTACTTTACTTCAAGGCAAGGACCGTCCGAGAAGATGAATCCCAGACGTCACCCATTCAACTTCTCGCCCTTCCGAGGCAGAACGTGTTGCGGGACTTCTTTGTCTATTGTAGCCGTCATATATCCTAGTGCCACGCGGTTTGCATATTTGCTGCAAAGGATTACGGCTTGCCAAGGGCGGGCTAGTATGAGATTTTTTCCATGCCCGCTCGCCTGAGGTGAAGTAGTGTTGTGATGACAGCTGCCACCTGCAAAACACCCATCCGTGTCCATGGAAGCTGCACCACGTTACGGCCGGGTCAACACTCAGGACAGCAGTCAAACTTTTGGTATGGCGCAAGAGCGCTGCATGCCGGTTTCGCCAAGCAGTTCGGAAATGTGTTTAGTTGTTGTTTCGCTCGAATCATAGCTTATGCACCCATTGCAACAACAACGTTGGGTGCTGTTGTTGCTGTGCTGCGGGTTCTGCTGCCGGCAAGTAAACCATGTTGCGGTTCACGCCTGCAGCTGCCGAGACGCGGATGCAGATGGGTAACATGCGTGGGCATGAACGGAGTCACTCTCTCTTTCTCTCTCTCTCCGTAAGCAAGAGAGACCAGCCGGCGGCATGTGACTGAACCCCACTTGTTCTGACGCATGTGGGTATATGCGGAGTAATGTATGTGTGCGGTGGCCAAGCCCGTCCAAGGTGTGTGACGGCATGTCCTATGGCATGGCCACCACCACCACCACAACTACCAAAGGCAGCAGCAGTAACTCCAGCGCACACAGAGCGCCGTTTGAGAACGACAACACGTTGTGCATGATGTAAACGAGCGCTAGAGAGATGCGGCGCAAAATCTGTTGGTGTATGTACGGCAAGTGACGTCCGATTGATGTGAGCCAGGTACGGCGGCGTGGGATGGGAAAAGCGTTGGCGGCTGCTTCTTGTAAACGAAAAGTCTTATGCCATAATACCATGGCATCTGCGGCAAAGAACGTACGTGGTTCATAGGAAGGGCCAGCCGACCCGCGCCTTCTACTAGGACGCCTCCATCGGGCGTTACGAAAGAAACGCGGAAACCGGGAAGCCCTGGCAGCCGGCTTGGCAGGCACTATCAACGTTCGGCTTTCCCTACCTGACAACCGCGCTGTCGTGGCTGCCTAGGGCACAGGGTGCAGGTAGCCAAAGTGCGACCTTGGGGATATAAAGCAGCCCGATTCCCTGGTTCCCGACTATCCCCATCCGACCGGCCGTCAGCGCAGCAGCCCAAGCAAGATGCGCCTTAGCACTCATTCCACATCATGCGGGCTGCTAGTCCCTGTTAGCTGCAATGGGCGCTGCCCAGCAACGCCGTTCGGAATCCGGCGCAGAACCGCGCCGCCGGTTTTCGTTGCCCCGGACCGTCGACCCGCCGCGACTGACCCATGGGTCATCAGGCAGCCACAGGGACCCCGGCCGATTACTACTTCCGCGTTATTTTCCGGCAACAATGGCAATGGTTTGTTGGGCGAAGATGGCGATGGTGACTTTTGGAGCAACGTTCGCTCTCATCCGATTGCTGGCAGCAGCAGCAGCAGCAGCGGAGGCACGCAAGCTGCTGGCAGCAGCGGTGCCGGCAGCAGCAGCAGCAGCAGCCTCCTTAGCGAGGAACAGCGCCGTGCAGCCGAGACATCGCACGAAGTCGCCCTTATCAAGGCTGGTCCCGGCAGCGGCAAGACGCGTGTGTTGGTGGCACGTGCCGGGCACCTGGTGAAGCAGCGGGGGGTGGACCCCGCTCGCGTGCTGGTCATTACCTTCACCAACAAGGCCGCGTTCGAGGTCAAGGAGCGGCTGATGCTGCCGGACGTCGTGGTTCCGTCCAGCAGCGGCAGCAGTAGCAGCAGCAGAATGGTTATTGACACCCCGATGGAGGGTGATAGCTTGGAGGAGGAGCAGTTGGGACGAGGGGCGGTTCATGCCATGACCATACACTCCCTGGGCTACAAGATCCTGAGGTGTGTCGGTGCGTGGGGCAGCTGGCAGCCGGTTACAGAGGATGATTGCTTGCGTTCCTTGCAATGCTCAGGAGGGGTAGTGCGGTTGCTTGGTGGTTGCGTCTTGTGTGCGTGTTATGCTCTGTCACAGCGCTGTCTGGATGACGCTTTGCACCCCTACCTGATGGCCCGCTGTGACCCCCTCAACAAACCCGCATGCACGCCGCGCTTTGCCCGCCGCCAAGCAGCCTTGCTTGCAACGCCCGCTTGCCGCTGCCGCCGGGGCTGGCTCTCAAGTCGCGTTTCGGCGTGGTTGAGGAGGAGGGCGAGGTGCGTGTTTGCTGGTTATCTACTTGTTACAGCGTAGGCCCCGTGCAGTGTCCAACCGAAACCTGGTGGGCACCTGGATGCATGGGTTAATCGCAGCCGTGTCAGTCATGTTGAGGTTCGTATTGTGTTGTGTTTATTGCCAGCGCTGCGCATTGGGGTGTACGGTATCCTTCATGGGCTGAACGCATGCCTGCTTTTTGTTTGCACAACTTCTCTTCTGGCCTTCATTCACAAACTCATAACCCATGCATGCTTGGGCGAGCGTACTTCAGCCTCTTCCACGCGCCCATCACTTCTGCTCTCTCATCACATGCTTCCATACGCACGACATACATTAATAATATCCATAACCCATGCATGCTTGGGCGCGCGTACTTCAGCCTCTTCCACGCGCCCATCACTTCTGCTCTCTCATCACATGCTTCCATACGCACGACATACATTAATAATATCCATACGTTTGCTACCTCACGCGCACAGATAAAGAAGTACATGATCAGGGCCATCGAGACGGTGGAGAAGGAGGTACGGCAATGCAACCAGTTAGACACCACCCTGTACGGCGTACTGGAAAGCACCGCCGAAAGGATCTTGAAGAGCCTGGGCAGGATCCGGATTCAAATGGCAGGACGGGGACAGTACGACGTCGACAGACTGGTAGCGGCTGCTGTACAGGCGGGTTTGATGGATGGGGAGTTTGGAGGGGAGCTTGGTTTCCAGCAGTCAAGAGGACAACAATACGGGACCAGCAGGCGCAGCGACAGCAGCAGCGGCGACAGCAGCAGCTCGAGGATGCCGCCGGGACAGCAAGAGTCGGCGGAAGTCGAGGCAATTGTGCGTGGTTTGGCGGTGTTTGGGTTCCGCCCGGATGGAGGCGCCTACGTGGCAGCAGTAGCTGCGAGCAGTAGCAGCAGCAGCAATCGCAGCAGCAGCAGTAGCGGCGGCGGCAGTAGCAGGAGGTCTGTTGGCCGGGGCGGTCCCGACTCGGAAACGAGGGAGATCTGGACTGTGGAGCGCGTCCAAGCGTACATCAGCACGTTCTTCGGGTACGTGCGCATGCGCTTGTGTGGGCAGCGCGGCTGCTGGCTGTATGTGTGCATGTAAGGGTACCGGGCCTCGGGGCGTGTGCACGCAAAACCTGGCACCAGGCGCCAAACCAGTTGCGGATTACCTGGCCATACATGTGAGGGCGAGAGCAGCAGCAATGGCAGTAGGCTGCTGTTACCGGTAGTCATGGGGGCTGCATGCCGTTAACCGCTGCCAGCACTGCTGCATGTCGTCACCTCACCTCACCCGTATCCGCTGCTGTGCCCCTGCCACAGCCTGCTACGTGCCGACAACAAGGTCACCTTCGAGGACCTCATCATCCTGCCGCTGATGCTGCTGGAGGGACCACCCAGCTCTGCCTCTCAACAACGACCGGTGTCGGCGCCACCACCGCAACCCCCCAGCAGCTCAACACCGCCGTCCTCCGCGGTGCCTGAGCAGCTGCTGATGCCGCGAGAGGAGCAAGCGGATCGCCATCATCACATGCAACCGGACCGCAGCAAGCGTTTGGATCAGTTGCTGTTGGAGCACCTGCGAGGCAGCTTCGATCACATCCTGGTGGATGAGTTCCAGGTGCGCGTGACGGCGTGAGTGTGTTAAGGAAACTGGCTGCGAGTCGGAACGTGTGCCAGGTACGTGTGTGCGTGTAGTAGTTACCGGCGTTCGGCGAGTTCACCTGCGCTTGACATTATACACAACCACTATGGTACCTCAAGGGATTCACGCCAGCACGACGGTGCTGCTGCTACCGGATATGGCGGGCGAGTCCATGAGCCGCATGAGTCAGTAAGGGCCACGGCGCTACTGTTGCTGTTCAGCTTTTTCCTCAGGTAGATACTGCCGTACATACCGCCGTACATACGCAGGACACGGACCTAGCGCAGTACCGGCTGATTAGGCTGCTCAAGGGTGAAGAGCGCACCGGCCTCTTTCTGGTGGGGGATCCGGACCAGGCCATCTACGGATTCCGGGGTGTGGAGGTAGGCGAGGGAGGGGGGCGGAGGGCGGAGATGGCTAGAGGGGCTTGGGCTGGCAAACACTGCCGCTGCTTACCTGGTGGGTTGCAGCGGGTTGCCATACTTTGCCGTACGCTAGCTAATGCCATGCATGGTGTTTCCTGAAGGATTTGTGGTGTAGCACCGGTGTCGTGTCGTCTGGAGAAAGACGTGCTCGCCTGCCCCGCTGCTGCTCTGACCGGGTAATCCAGGTGGGGGCGCTGATGGAGGGGCTGAGGGGCGACTTCCGGGGGCTTCAGACGCTGGGTTTGACGGCGAACTACAGGTGCGTCGTACTCTAGTACATGCAAAAGGAGGAGGAGGAGGAGGAGGAGGAGGAGGGCAGGGAGGGTGTAAGATGGGACAGCGCGATGCATGTAGTTGGCGTGCACGCAACACCCACCGGTACCTTCACAGGGGTTCATCACACCGTCCAAAGAAAACAATTGTGCTCGGCTAACCTTCGGGTACCGCCTCTTCCATATGTGGGCTGCAGGTCCGTTCCAGAAATCGTCAAGGCCGGCACCACGGTCCTGGCTGCCGCCGCCGCTGCCAGCGATGAGCTTTTTACGGCACCCCTCGCCGTACGGCCCACTACTGCCGTGCGCCCGTCTGCTGCTGCTGCCGGCGGCCGCGGCGGCAACGCCATTTCCTACGCCGCATATGACGATGAGGAGGACGAGGCGTTTTGCCTGGCTGACAACATCAAGTCGCTGCTCGCTAGCGGGGTAGCCTCCAGGGACATTGCGGTGCTGTCTCGAAGCTGGAGCGGACTGTGGCACCTGGAGCAGCAGTGTCTGCGGCTGGGACTTCCGTACACGATGGTGGAGAACAGGAACCTGTGGGGGCGGCAGGTAGGTGGATATGTGCGCGGGTTGCATGGAAGCAAGCGCCTGTGTTGTGCCGTATGTGGAGCTTCGTACGTTGTGTTTCAGGTCTATGCTGCATGATGGTTGGGATTAGCGACTGATGGGATTTATAGGCCATGGAAAGCTAGGTACCATGTTACCGGTACTGTTCGTCACATGGGGTCAGCTGCGACTAGCATGAAGATACGTGCATGTTGGTCCATTGCTTGATGCATGTGTGTGACACTGTCCCCTGCTGCCTGGGTACCTATGTTGCCCTGGCCCTCGCACTACTCTTCTGCATGCCGCTGCAGGAAGTACGAGACGCGGTGGACTACCTCCGTGTAGCTCTTGACCCGGCGGGCAGCTCGGACGCCCTCGCACGCATCATCAACACACCCAAGCGCTACATTGGTAGGATGCCCTTGCACCTGCTTGACCTGCGCTGTTGCCGCAGGCTTACATTGGCTCATGCCTGCATGCATGCATGCATGGCTGCTGGTGTGCTGCAGTACGAGTGTGTATAGGTTGTTGTCGTACAAAACAGGAACAGCAGTGTCTGCTGGATAAGGCCTTACTGTGCATGTAGTTCTCCGCTGTTCCCACGCACACGCTGCGTGACTCATGCTGCTGCTGCTGCATCTGCTGGTGCAGGTGGGGCAACAAGGTCCGTGTTGGGTCAACGCGCCAGGGCCAACGGTATGAGCCTGGGGGAGCTCCTGTTCCAAGACTGCTTCACCGTCAGCGACTCGGCCGTTGTGCAAGCCAGCAGCAGCGGTAGTAGTACATGTAACAGCAGGAGCAGCACTATCAGCAGCGGAGGGAGAGGCGGCGGCAACACTAGTAGCCGGAGCAGGACGCCCAAGAAGGGGCAGCAGGCTGGAAGGGATGAGAGTTACCAACCGCCAGGTATGCGCTGCAGCAGGTCATCACCGTACGGAACTAGATCGTTACAGCCCTCACACCATAGTGTGCAGTACTTTGCGTTCGTACGGCTGATAGTTTATCGGTGATCATTCGCTTGCTGCTGATTCAGTCACATAGGTACGCCGGTGCAGCCTTAGTGCGGCGTCTATCCACAACGTTGCTGTTGCTGCTGCCGCAGGCATCAAGCCCGGCAGCACTCTGGACAAAGCCCTTGAGGGCCTTCCGGATACGTCAATTGAGGGAATCCAGGTGGGTCTCCTGTGCGGCTCGCTCTAACACGCACGCTCCTCATGTACTGCATGCACCTCTGCCGTCTTGCAGTTGGCTTGGCTGAGCTGGGTGCTAGGTGCTTTGAAGCCAACCTAGTCCACATACGTTACATGTATTAAGGTAGGGCTGCTGCTCACGCACGCACGCAAGCATGCATGCCGGCATCCGCAGGTACTCCGGGGCACGGTAGCCCGGGCAGCGGGGCTGATCCGGGGCGGTGCCCGCGTGAATGCGGTGCTGGTGGCCCTGCTGGAGCAGTCGGGGTACAAGAAGCACCTAGCGAAACGTGGGTATGGCGGTGACGGGTTGGTGACCCTTTCGTTGGGGACTTGCGGGGAGCTTTACAGGGCATGGAGGAGAGCAGATGTGACGAGGGTGGGTGCTCTTGCTGCTCGCCTAGGGTGCATCACAGCAGCGCCCACAGCGGCACCGGAACGCACCCTTGTTTGCCTGCTCAAGAGGTTTCAAGCGGTCCCTGCCCGGTCAGGCAAGGGAGGCAAGGACGCACTAGCGCGGCTCAAGTTTCTGGTCACTGACATCGCCAAGAAGCCGGAAAAGTGGGCGCTACAGGCTGGGCTAGAAGGTACGGCAGGTACGGCATATATGCCCAAGCATGGCCAGGCAATAAAGAACAGCCGTAATGAAGTATAAATGTGACCTGGATGCCTCAGTATGTAACGACAGGTGCGATACTGCTTGTGGCTTGATCGTCGAATGTGCCAGGTGTCAACTGCCATGTGTTTGAGCTGTTGTCCCACCTCTCCGCTCATGCTGATGGCGTTTTGAGCTTTGTACGTTCCTGTCGTCAGCAGCAGACCTATCGTCGCCTAGCGATGTGGGGAGCGAAGGGGCGGCTGCATTCCTGCGGCACGCGGATATCATGATGGGGCCCGGGGAGCCTGTGAAGGTAAGGGAAGGCGTGCGCGGAGTTTGCCGTGGAGTCGGTTCAGCTTTATTGGTTAGGCCTACCAGGGGTACCAAGGCACCCAAATACTAACCGTACCGGCACCGTCAAGGTTTCAACCTTGGCTAGAACAGGGTAGTTCATATGCGGCTCCTTGTTACCAGTATGTTACTCCCACGCACAGCTTTTGCAACACACCGGGGGCCCGTGGGGTGCAATGGACCATTGTAACGGTCATCCACTCATACCGGTACGTCAGGGCTACCGCTGGGGGAAGGAGAAGCAGCAGGACGAGGCGGCCGTGGAGCGCAACGCCGTACAGCTGGGCACGCTGCACGGCTCCAAGGGCATGGAGTTCAAGCACATGTTCATCATCGGAGTAGAGGTGGGTGCTTGCTGGGTGCATGGGCTATAACTAGCGCGGGTCGTTTCTGTTGGGTACCAGCAATCTGACTCGGCGGCATCCTTAACGCACCGAAGGAGGGTATGCTGCCCTGGCATGGAGCCATCACACCGGCCGAGGTCGCGGAGGAGCGGCGGCTCTTCTACGTGGGAATCAACCGGGCCAAGGACCGCCTGTACCTGTCACGCTGCAGGGTAAGCTATGGGTTGCGGCGGTTGAAAGAAACGACCCATGGGTCGGCCGCGCAGCGCACCGCCGGGCACGGCATGTGTATCGAATGCGCAGCAATTTAGGTATAGGCCTGGTCGTCACGTTGCCGAGACTGTTTGGCGTGTACAAACCGAAAGTATAGATAGCAATCCTTGCGCCCCACCTCCCTATGCGTATTTCCCCTTCATGTGCAGCGGCGGGAGGGCTCTAAGTGGGAGAAGGAGTGGTCACGCTTTGCCCGGGCGCTGCGTACGGACCTGCCGTGAACGTCGTGGGGTCCGCGTTTGTCCTACCTGGCATCGCTGGTTCGGGCGCTCTGAGCAGCACGCACGAGCGAGACCCAGGGTTCGTTGGTTGATTTTGGATACCCTTGAGCCGGCAGTGAGCTGTGTGCTGTTTACCATGGGGCAACGGCTGCTGCAGACGTGCAGAGGGGAGTTGCAATGCTTGGACCAGGAATACGTTGACCGAGTTGACCATGGCTGTACATGTATGTGAGAATGCTGTTTCAGTCCGCAGCGTTGCTGGTGCATGTCGTACTCGGGAGAGTACCGTACGACATGTGTTACTAATGCTGCACAAGGTACCGGTACGGAGTGTTAACCACTAGACCTGCTGGTACGTTAGCTGCTCTTGAATGGTTCCCTGAAAGGGAGCCATTGTTCCAGCTGTACGCACGCGGCGCGCTGGGCTGTCCTGAGCGTGTTCAGGTGGGCACCTCATACGCTGGAATGTACATGGGGCGGACATACCTGGCAGAGGTTTGGAAGCGCGAGGAGGCTTCGGTGCCTTTACCGGTATTCAACAGGGTGGCCTGTGCAATCCAACCAGTGTTTGCGTTCTCAGTAAGGGAACAAGACCTGTAGCCTGTAGACATGCCACGGTAGGCAATGACGGAGCTGTTAGCCGCACGCGCTTCCATGCAGCAAGGTACCGCCCGCCGGTCCACGGCACAGCCACCTGGATCCCAGAAACAAGCAAACAACACACCGGTGAACATTCCCTGCCCAGCGCACCTCAGACGAACGCTGCTGTGAACCAAGAAACAACGCACATGCAAGCAGCGCTCATGCTAATGCATCCCCCTACACACCATGTCCGCATCCATTGTCCAGCCGAAGTCCTCCGTCGCAGCCAATCAAACCTACCCGTACCCCTAGCCAAGGAGCTGCGCGAGGCTGCCCTTAGGTGGCCCTCACAGACTGGAGCCCACCGTCCTCACAGTCTTTCCAGGCGCGCCCCCTAGCCTCTGGTACCCGCCAAACCCAAACAGCCACACGCACACCGGCAGCCAGTGCACCACCGCGCACGCGACCAGGCTGCCGCCGGTTGCCCAATGTGTTGCCGTGCAAGCAACGCCCAAGGCGGCCGCAAGGGTCAGGAAGCGCCAGTCACGAAAGGCCCGTCGGCTTTCCCTCCGAGGGTTGATCAGGTGGCTGGCGACGAAGAGCAGGAGGGGAAGTACGGCGGCCCGTGAGTAGGCAGGCAGGGTAAGGGCTGAGGGCGGGTCAACGGCTGGGTGCGGCAGCAGGGCAGCACGGTACAGGGCTTCCTCTAGTAGGCCGGGTGAGAGGAGGGCTATGGTGCAGCCCTGTAGGTTGGGCAGAAGGGCCGTGTGAGCAGGAGGGGGCAGGAGCACGTTGCCGTGATTGGGTCGACGTGCCTGTTAATGCAGTCGTGGGTGGCCGTAACGGACGTGTGGGTGCATGCGGGTGGCTGCTGCTGTACCAGTTTGTCTGGAAGCACTGCAGTATCATATGGGACGAGGACTCCGGTATTAAGCCTTCCGCTCGGCAACAATTCCCGGACGGTGCTGATGGTTGGATGACAAGCACACTGTCCTTCAACCCAGTTTGCTTCACCGGCTTGCCTTGCTCGGCAAAGCATAAATGGGACCGTAAGCCCTAACGGTCTTGTTATAATAGCTAAGCATGACAGCTAGCCGATGCTTACGGCGACCAGAAGCGAGAGTGCCAATAGCCCCATAACGGGACGAGTACACTTCAAATGACAGCAGCAGCACCTGCTGATGCTGCAATTACTTGCCGAAACCTGTGTGGGAGACTCGGAGAAGAATCCCTAGACACTGAGGGCCTACCTTAATTACGAGGCCTAGGTCTCTAACTCTGTCTTTGCCTTCGAGGAATCGTGTTAAGATGCCAAATGGAACGCAAAAGGCCGCTGTTGCAACCAGGCCCGAAGCCGTAAAAATCCAGCCTTTTGCCGTTGGATGGGTAAGAATACCTGCTATAAGCCGACTGAGGAAAAGCGCCATCTGCAACCTTTATCCGGCAAAGGAGGAATTCGCCGGTGTAAATACCGAGAAGGATCCAAACGTTTTGTACAGCAAACGGATCCGACGCAGGAGTGCAGGAAAGGAATCGTCTTCCTTAACATGACCTACCTTGTTACTGTTAGGTCCCTCTTACAACTGTAGGACAGAGGTTTACACTGCTTGCTCGTTATTGACAGCTATTAAATGCAAGTTGTTCGCTGGAGTTACATAAATAACGCCGCTATTATGCGTTTCTTAGCAGCTATTTTGATATTAAGCCTCAGTATTACAGCTTTTGGATCTGGCATTCGACCTGTGGCAACCGGACGAACAGCGCACAGAGCATTGTCTAGGCCGTCCGGGACCCGCCTTGCAGCAAACAAATGCGTCTTCGTACTTGCAACGGCGCACTCGGGATCGAACGCTCTCATGGACGCTCTGAATCAGATTCCTAACTACCTCATCCGCGGCGAGAACTGGGCTGCTCACCTAAACCTCTTTCATGCATACCAGTGGGTCGAATACTTGGAAGCGGTCGACGCCAAGATGCGGGGAACTTTCTCAGATGTTCCCTGTTTAACGCTTTGCAGGAGGCTAAGCACATTGCCCAGGGCACCAGGCCAATCCTACATCAACTGGGCTGAGCACCGACATGCATCATTTCAGACAGTTAAAAGCCTGTATGAGGGCCAGGCATCAAGCCGGAATCTACCATTCTTTACTGAGTTCCAGATCGACCGGGTTATCATTGCCACACGGCTGTACTACAACGTCTTGTACGGACGTTACGGTGACGGTAAGAGCGGCCAGCCAGGTGCACTTCGCCTTTCTGCCTTTCTTTCACGCACATGAAACCAACCGGTACCATTTGCACGCAGGGGTTGTTTCTGGTTTCAAGGAAATCAGGTAAGAAGCGTAGCTTTGAGTGCGTGTCCTGCGGAACCCTTACTGACGCTGTGTCAAGGATGGCAGGTACGTATGTGGAATAAGCCTCGACTCCAACAAATGCGAAGAGCACTTCTCCCAATTCCTGGCCTTCTTGCGGAGACTCTGCATCCACGTCAAGGTACGTTGCGTGACATGCTAACGGTACGACAGCTAGCCTCCCCCATGTCACTGCTTCAACGCTGTTATGCTGTACGTGCGCAGGTCCTGCTGCTGACCAGGTCTTTGCATACCTACTACGCTAACCCAGGCATCTTCGAGGGTCTAGCTGAGAGCCTAAGGCAGAAAACTGAAAAGGACCTAGAGAAGACCCATGAGGTGTACGACGCCTTTGTGGAACGCTACCCGGAAGTCGTGTTTCGTGTCCACACTGAAGACATGTTTGACCCACAGGTGAGCCGTCCCAATTGATGACCACATGTGTTTCGCCCCAGCGTATGCTGCGTGCGAACGGTCTTCACACGCCACACGCATTGGTGGGACCCTGCGATAGCCGCTCGCCCCTCAGGCGGGGAATAAAGCCCCCTTCTTTTGCTGTCGTCTTTGCTGCCATGCAGAGGAACAGCACGCTGGTGCGGAACATCCTCAGCTTCCTGCAGGAGGATCCAAATATGCCGCTGCGGTTTACTCGCATGCCCAGATGACCAGGCAGCCGCATGGCGAATTGCCCAACAGCAGGTGGCCTCGAATCGTGTCATGCCGCATATGGCTGCATCGCTGCGCCTGACCTTCAGCTTTCTTTTGTCCTTGTCGTATAGTTATTAGTTTACCGTTCATTGTGCTGCCGGCAGCTGGGCAGAGGATTGCATCTAATATCGCAGCAGGACACGCATGTGTATTATACTCGGGTGACGAGAGTCCGCACACATCACTGGTTATTGAGGTGGGGAAGTAAGGCCGGGGTTAAGCACATTGCACGTTAGGGCCTTCCTCACTCTCGTATAGTCGTATTAGGACACGGCGGTGACGCAGCTACGGACACGCTCAGGGGCCTGAGCCGCGCTGGTAGGCGGGTTGCCCGTGAGTGGCAATGCATGGTATCTTGGGTCGGCTGGATGTGGCGTGCATGGGTCCGGGACGTACGAGCCGCAGGACGACTCATGTTGTGTTTGGAAACATGAGTATTGCATCGTATCGTCATGGCTTTGTTCGCGTACTTTGTGCTCTTGGCGTGCGGACAGGCAGGGGTGTCCACTAGTTCATTCATCACCAGTCTTTGTCCGCAGTATGTGGCTTTGGGTTGCAGCCAAATGGCATGCGCGCCATTACTACTAAAGACAGTTACTAATCTTGCTATGTGTGTTTTGATAGGCGGCATGCCATTTATGCCGATCTTATTCTTCCCTTTCCATATATCTGTACGATAGCCCCAGACCTTCTTCCTATGTGTATCAGCATGACGCAGGCCGGATTATTCGGATGCATGTGACTACCGGTATGATTTGCTGCCGCACACGTAAAAGGCTGGCTGATCGCTGCTGCTCCCCTTTAGCCCACGCGCGATTATGCATGAGGCTCCTGTGTGCTGAGGTGTGTTTCATAGAGAGTTTGGCGTGTTGGGTGTTTCCCAGGGACCGTGCCGTGTTAATGGGTATGTTAAAGCGGACAGAGGATTGTCGGTGGAAATACACGCCGCAATGATATACCGGCAGGGACACCACGTCTTTGCCTCTAAAACGTCCAGCTGCTTTGTGACTTCTCTTGTCCTCCGCTCTTCCCAACAACAGTCAACGCTTATACGGGACTGACAGTACGGTATCTTACGGCACCACGTACAATCACGGCATCCAGGCGCGCTAACATCACACCTAACCAGTCAACCCCCGTGCTGCTCGACTGCCACCAGCCGCACTGCACACATCATCACCCAGCCCGTCCACGCCAGCGCCAGCGACTTGCCAGCCCGCCTCGCCGCGTGCTGCAGCTCTGCACTCCCCCGCAGCAGCCAATTGTACGGCCAGTCCCTCTTCATCCCCACGAACAGCGCTGCAACCACCGGCCAGCGAGCCACATGCGTGCACCAGGCGAGGAAGCGCCCCAATGGAAACACCGAAGGCCGTTGCCTCCAAGGCCCCACCAAGGCCGCCCATGCCAACCGAAGCCCCGCCTTCAATCGCCCTACGAACCCCTGCTGTTGTGCCGTCGCGCTGAAGATCGCAAAAAACTTGGCAGCGTAGTTGAACCTCCCGTTGCGCATGAGCGTTTCCGCGACGTCCACGTTTCCTAGCTCTGCTGCCATTACCAGGAAATGCCCGCCTTGTGCCGTCACGTCGCCTCCCGCGGCTGCAATGGTAGCCGCCATAAGCCCTGCATTCAGCAAAACAGCCCGCCGCAGGACGAACAAGGCATCCGCTCCGGCTGACAGCAACAGCTGTGCGGCATGGGGCTGGCCGTACTTGCATGCGAGCAGCAGCGGCAGCTCCCCAACGGCACGTGGATCTGCACCCGCTGCTAACAGCTGCCGTGCAATCCCCGTGTGGCCGTGTTTGGCGGCGGTGCATAGGGCCCATGAGTGGTAAGCTGTGGGGTCTGCGCCGGCGGCTAGGAGCATGGAGACCGCTTCCTTCTGACCCCTGAGGGCAGTTTGAAACGGACAGAAGCTGGGATGGGAAAGCTGAAATGAAATGTCAAGTAGACGGTCTCAAATGCGGCAGCATGGGCACAGGTCAGGTGTGAGGGACTTTCGACGAACTGGAAAACCCCAGCCGGTCAGGAGCAGGAACCGGCGGGATTCCCATCGGGGTTCTAGCCCATACCCAATCCCAAACTCACCAGGTTGCCGCCTCTTGCAGCGCGTAGCTCCCGTGGGCCCGTGGGTCGGCCCCAGCCTCCAGCAGCACCCGCATCGCCTCAACCTCCCCGTACTTGGCAGCATGGCCGAGTGCCGCCGTAGCCAGGACGGCAACAACACCCCTGCTGCCACCACCCTCACCCAGGCCACAACCACCTGCACCCTGCGCACCGGCTGCCGCCGCCAGCTCCCGCAGCACCTGCACCTGGCCCCATGCTGCTGCCGAGCTCAGGGCCGCGGCGGTTACGAGAACCCCCGGGTGCCCTACCAGCCAGCGAACCACACGCAGGTGGCCTGCAGCGGCTGCGTGGCTGAGGACGGGGGCTACTAGTCTGGATTGCGGATGAGGAGGAGCCGGCCTGTTGCTGCCTTGGGAACGTGAGGGAGCCAGTAGCAGTTGCAGCAGCTGAAGCACCCTGCTGTCATGGTCCGCTGCCGGAAGGCTGGCCAGCACGCATTTCAGGAAGCCGGGGCAGGTGTAGACGTGCAGGGCTGCGTTATCGGGGCCGTATCGCGCTTGAAGGTAGCGACTGGCGCCTTCAGGCTGGGTGATCGCGGCGAGCCAAGCTTCGCGAAGGGTTGCACAAGAAGCATAAGCGCCTGCTGCTCCTGTCCCAGCATATGTTAAGATGCAACACAGCAAATGATCTGGTAGTGCGAGTAGAAGCGACCCGTCTGTTGCTAGCGCGTCCTTCTGTTGGTCCATTTCAACTATCGTATAGCTGTTTGCGACTCGCGACGAAACGTATTAATGGAGCTCAGCGCTGCGCGAGAATTCGCAGTAGACATATATGATTATGCCGGTGTGGAAGCAGGCAAGCAATAATGCAGATCACGAGCGGGATGGAGGCCAACAATGCTGGACATTGAGCATTGTACAGCCGGTCGTTGCAGAATGGTACATGGCCTTCCAAGGCCCTTTTGAACCTACATGTGCGCCAGGTATAACCAGATTACCCAGTACATGGCTATCGTTAAGCAATTGAAGTAGTGCGAGTCCCGTATAGGCTGGCTTCGGTAAAAATAACGTCGGCCCTGTTGACACGCTGATTTATGCGTGTGGGTTTACAGCAACCGAAGTCACACCTATACATGAAACCGCGCGCTGAAACGTGGTGATACCATGCCATCCACATTGGAACAGGACCTATCCCCTTGCCGCAACGCAAACTGTGTTGCCCGGTAACGCAAAAGAAATTACGAACACGCACGCTAGCCCAGACGATACACGACGTTCCTAAGCCACCTTTCGGCGCTTTCCGGTTCCCCCCTCTCTCATCAACTAACCGTGTGCTGCTTGTGCTCACAACAATCTAAGAAAGGCAATTCGAACGGCTTCACCTACAAACATCCGTAAGACCAAGCTTCCAAGTCTATAGTACAGTACGTATGTAGGTACGACATTAAAACACATTATACTCCAACAGTGCCACAGTAACAATCTGGAGCTCGAACACGCAGTCCCTATCACAGTTGTGTTCCAGTTGCTCGCCGTCAACCCCTTTTCACTCCATCTCCCCCAAGGGCTCCCAAGCTAGGCCACCGTAGCTAGCTATTACGCCTAATTACGCTTGGTCACGAGCCTGCACACCCCCAATGTACGGGAAGCTGTTGTTCAGATAGGTATCCAACGCCCGGCCCAGCAGCTGCGTCATCTCGTTAGCGGTCACATGCTGCACGGGTCGCGTGGCTGTGGATGACCCACGGGTCGCTTGCAGCTGCAGCGCACTGAAATCCGCAGCCAGGGCTGCTGCTAGGTCGGGGCTGTAGGTTCCCCAGGCGGTGGGATCGCTGAGGGCGGCGGTGTTGGTTCGGTTGAGCAGCAAATCCAACCTGCGTGTTTGGCACGTACGGCAAGGCGGGTGCACCGGTATATCCGAGGATAGCGCTACCGTGAGTCAGCTAGGTAGGTTGGCCAAGGTAACCAGAGTGCGTGCAGAGCGGGGAACCACGATGGCCAAGCCGTGCTAACCCCCTAGCATGTCGGAGCTTCAATGAGTCCCTGAACCCCATAACGCCGTAAATCACACCCCATCCCATACGAACCCCAGCATGCACCAGTCCTAGCCCCCTAGCCCCCCATCCCATCCCACCTGCTCGTCACATCTGCCAGTGCATCCTGGTAGCTCCTCAGCTGCCTGCCCTGCTGCACGCTGGGCGCGTACGCCCCCGCCGCGAACATCCCCGCCGACAGCAGCCCCGTGATGAGCATGGTGACCACCCAGCCCGCCAGGAACTGCAGCGAGAGGCGCCAGTTGACGCCGGAGGAGCCCTCGATGAGGCCCATGCCGGCGGTGGCGCCAACCTGGGGGTGAGGGAGGGTGAGGAGGCTATGGTAAAGAAAGGAAGAAACTGAGGATGGGTAGATGGGCAGTAGCAGCAGGAGCAGGGAGTGCGGAGTACCCGCACATGGACCTGGGATGTGTACGTTGCACGTGAAGTGCAATACGGACATTCCGTTTGCGCTGAGCGACGGCTAGCCCTGTGGCTATGGCTCTAGCCCTGGCATCGGTACACCCGGCATGCACCTGACAGTGTGTTGTGGAGATGGGCAGTCCGTACTTGGAGGCCAGCACCACCACCAGCGCGGTGGAGAGCTCGATGCAGAAGCCGCGGGCGGGTGTGATGACGGATAGGCGCACCCCGATGGCGCGGATGATGTTGTAGCCTGGAGGGGCGGGGGGAAAAATTATATAAGAAATGCAAACAACTAAAGTCCCAATCCCATATCCCGAGAGCGGGGGAAGGTGGGGGGGGGTGGCGTGGAAGGGGGTACAAATAAGTAAAGAAGTGCAAAGATGGAGGAAGGGAAGGAAGGAGGAAGGGGGGATGCATGCAGCGAGAAGAGGGGTGCAATTAGCAGGGAAGAGAGGTGCTTGCAGCTAGGTTGCATCGCCTCCATGCAATGTGTGGAAGGGTGGGGGGTGCACGCAGCTAGCGAGCCAGGGGGCATCGCCCCATGTACCATGTAGGCATTGCAATGAGGGGCAGCACACATGCAACCAGGAACACCATAAGCAACAAGAGAACAGAGGGGTAGCTGGGTAACATCACACTTACCGTACGTGGCGAGACCAACCACAATGCCAGCACCGCCCAGGATCAAGATCCAGACCGGCAGCGTAGAATCGTAATCCACCTGCATCGGGAGCCCAGGCGAACACAACAGCAGCAGTAGTTGTTGAAACATGCAACACTTGTCGTCAACGCTCCGACACCCTGGTACCCCCTGTAGCATCCAACACCACGGTCGCCCTAACACACAGCGCCTGCACCCCCACCCCCACCCCCACCGCAATCCACTTTGACCCCCGCCCCCACCCCAACCCCCCCAAGCGCCCCCCACACCCGCATGTGTCGGTATACGGCCCACACCGCCGCCAGCGGCCCCACCGAGTTGGCCACGTCATTGGCGCCATGGCTGAAGGAGTCGCAGATGGCCGTCACCACCTGCGGGGGGGGTTTAGGGGTTACGTACGGCGGGAAACGGGGTTCGAACATGTGTTGGAGAGTGCTGACGGTTGCGAAAGGCACCCACGTGTGCAAGCGTCAACAACACCCGCTCCCCCACACCACCACCACCACCTCCTCCTCCGTCATCATTCGTACCACCGCCACCGAACCCGCTCTTGTCAAACCGCGCCACCCCCCACCCCACCTGCAGGTACTTGAACGCGTGCTCCGTGGAGGGGTCGAACACCTCTGCCTGCGCGTGTATGGCGGCAGCCACCTCGTCCCCGCCCTCCTCCAGGCAGGAGTGGATGTCCACGTTGGTGCCGTGCAGCACTACGGCCTGCATGCGGGAGGGGGGAACAGGGGGGGGAGGATGTGGGCGAGGGGGTGGTGCAGAAATCGGCTAAACCATGGGAAACCATGATTGGGCAAAACAATGGGAGAACGAGGCGGCAAGGTTCTACAAGACAAAGGGAGGATATGAGCGGGTGGGTGGAGAGATCGAGGTACCGTGAGATAGGTTGAGGAGGGAAGCAGCACGGCGGCCTAGTGAAGCCCGACTAGTGCGGTAGAGCAGATGATGGCGGGGAGCCGCAGGAGGGTGCTGGACTGCGCTTTGCCGGCGAGCGACGCGGTTGAGGCATGCGCCGGTTGCCATGGAGCATTACGGCTGCACCCGTCTTTGCTAGGTACGTGTGCGTGAGCGGTGTGCTGCTGACTCTTGGGACGCATAGCAGTACGGCACCCCAACCGACCACCCGGCTACCCAGCAACCCCTGCCGTGCTCCTACCGTACCTTGAGCTGGTCGAAGGTCTTCTGCCAGTGCATGTCCGCACTACCACCCGAGCCCCCCTCCTCAGAAGAGCCCTCCTGCTGCTGCCCGCCGTCATCATCCCCATCGCTCCCACCATCCCCATCCCCACCACCGCCGCCGCCACCACCACCAGAGTTCACCATCACCCCACCACCACCGCCCCCCACGCCGTATCCCGACTCATGCGCCGAGCTATGCGCCCCCGTAGCAACCCCAGTCAGGGGCCAGCTGCCGGTCCCCAGTCCTCCACCCGCGCTGCCGCCCGACACCGCCTCAGCAACGGGGCCGGGACCTTGCGGCATGCGTGCGAGATGGGCGAGGTGGGCGAGATCCTCGGGCTCTTCCACGGCCTCCGCTATCGGACCGGGACCGGTGTGGGTTGAGGGGGCGCCGACTGGCTGCTGCTGCTCGTCGGTTGCTGTGGCTGCGGCCGCAGCGGGTACTCCTCCTTGTAGCTGCTGCTGCTGCTGCTGTTGTAGCTGCCATTGCTGCTGCTGCGACCAAGCCGGGTCATACGGTTGTTGCTGCTGCTGCTGAGCATCCCAATATTGGTTGTTACTGTTGTTGAAGTTGTTGTTGTTGTAAAACTGTGGCTGGTACTGGAACTGCACACCGCCAATTGCTTGCTGTTGCTGCTGCTGTTGACCTTGTGGCTGCTGCTGTTGCATGGAATAGTAGTGCTGCCAACCCTGTTGTTGCTGTTGCTGTTGCCAGCCCTGACCTTGTACCTGCCACGCATATTGCTGTTGCTGGTCGTACGGCTGTTGCGGTAGGTAGTACTGCTGCTGCGCTTGCTGCTGCTGCTGCCAGTATTGCCCAGCCGCTGCGTACTGCCCCTGTTGTTGGTAGCCAGCCTCATGTCCTGGTACCTGCTGACCTGCAGACCACTGCTGCAGCTGCAGCTGCTGTGATCCCGCATCCACATGACTGCCCGACGGCACTGTTGACGACGCCATCCCATTCCCCGTCTCTACCTGCTGCAGCAGCTGCTGCTGCTGCTGCCCTGATTCCTGCTGCTGCTGCTGCTGTGTTCCCAGCTGCTCCTCACCTCCCGCTGCAGTAGCTCCCGCCACCCCTGCCCCTGCTGCGTTCCCAACACCCATCGCCACCGGCACCATGGTCGTCATGCTGCCAGCGGTGGCACTGCCGCGCGCGAACGGGCTGACCATCATCAGCCCCGGTGCCGCCCTGCCACCACCACCACCACCCGCCATAACACCACCATTACCCGCTGCCAGCCCTCCTGACTGCTGCAGTTGTTGCTGCTGCAGTTGTGCGTCCCTCGTGAGGCTGTCACTGGGGCTGACGGCTGGTGAGGCGCCACCGGTGGTGCGAGCCAGGTGCTGCGGGTGGTGGTGGTGGTGGTGGTGGGAATGGGAGTGGGAGTGTTGGGGGTTGAGGGAGTGGTGGGGGTGGGGGTGGAGGGAGTGGGAGTGGGAGCCGCGCGCGGGTGACTTGCCGCTCTCCTGGTTGGTCACCTCCCGGTCCTTTTCAGGGTCCCCGTCTTTGTCCCGCTGCTGCGGGCTGCTGGCTCGAGCCATCTGCGCGAGGTGGCGTTTGCGCCTGCGTTTGGGTTCGGGCGGGAGGGTGGGCGGCGGTTGGAAGGGCGCAGGCGGGGAGAGGGGGTTGAAGGAGTGCCCAGGGGATGCCGGAGGTGCTGCAGTTGGTCTGTCGTTGGTTCAGCAACCTCTTTTATGGCCGTACAACAGGGCTGTAAGAACACAATCGAAGGTGAGGGCTTTCTTCATGCGTACTCCCCCACCCACACACGTGCGTCAGACCCGTGACTATAAAGCACCCTACAGCCTGCACCATCCCACCCACCCACCCCCTAAGTTGTTCTTGTATGTGTACCTTTCCGTAGCACATTCCGTACCCTCCTTGGCAACACCTCCCCTGCTCCCCCCGCCTCCCACCCAGTTTCCGCACCTCAGCAGCGCTGCTTCGTACACCCGGCGCCGTACGAATGGCAGTCCGATGAGCGCCGTCAGCAGCGAGCAGCCGCCCGCCGCCGCCGCACTCACCCAGGCGCAGCGGTTGGCGTCCCAGGTGAGCCGCGCCTCGGAGCCCTGTGCCGGGCGGGATGTGGGGGTGAGGTGAGGTGGTGAGGGGGGCGGGATGGTGCCCGGCACATCCCGCCCCGGCAAGGCGGCGAGGTGGGGTGGTGATGGTACTGGTGTGTTTTAGGAAAACTGGCCCCAACTAAGAATGTACTGGCACTGTGATTGCAAATGTTGTGCGAGTGTGCGAGGGCAAGGGGATAAAGGGCAGCGGACAGTGGCCAGGGGCTCAAGAATTGAAGCGGGGGGACATGATATATATATCCGGTCCGCATCCGGGCGCATGCAAGGGAGGCAGGCAAGTATGCATGGCAGTTATTTGGCAGGCAGACGGCAGCTGAGGAGCAGTGCTGCAGCTGTACCTTGTAGAGCACGAAGAAGAGGTTAATGAAGACGGTGACCAGCACCAGCAGCGGCAGCGACTGAGAGCGCACGGCGATGGGGCGACATGGGGGGAAAATGAAATAAGTGACATGGGGGGAGGGGGCAGGGGCAGGGCAGTTACATGGCTGCGCATTTGCAACAGCGCAAGCCAAAGCGCAGCCGCGCCATGCACATCTAACCCACATCACCCCCGCTGTTCTCCCGCTGTCGCTGCCTCTCTCCCTCTCCCCCGCAACCCATGATGATCGTCATACCGCTCGTCAGTTCCCCATTTGCACCCCTACCCCCCAGGGCTTGTCACCTGTAGTTTACCACCGTCACATAACACATTGGATATCCTCCCCCCCCCCCCCCCACACACACCCACTACTCGCGGCCAGTTTTCTTAACACACCCAGCCAGCCAGCCACTCACCCACAGAGCCAGCTGCAGGCTGTTCTCCCGCCGCAGTATGGCGGTGCGCACCAGCAGGAAGAGCGAGGTGGAGGCCACACCCGACAGCAGCGGACTGGTGAACCAACTGTGCAGGGGGGGGGAGGTCGGGTGTTGGTGTGCAGTGGGGGGTGTTGGGTCTTTGCGTAAGGGCAAACCAACTAGGCAGGCACATGCCGCATAGGCAGCGGCGCCGCAGCGCATCAACTGAAGAAGAGACTCTGTAGGATGCGGTGTGGAGGACTTAGAGAGGTGCGGTTGCGAATATCCCAGCAGCAGCAGCAGCAGCAACCGCAACAGCCGCCCCTCCCAGCCACTCACGCCAGCACGATGGGCACCAGGCCGCCCATGTAGGGGAAGCCCTCCTGCGGCTCCAGCCACACCACCGCATGACGTCCGCCGTACACGAAGGCGAAACCCAGCACACCACCCACTGCAGGGAGGGGGCGAGGGAGGGGGAAAGAAGAAGGAGAAGAAGGCTTTGGTTGCCAATGCAGAGAGGAGAGTGCTGGAAGCGGAGAGCGTATGGGGGATTGGCGGAGGCACTTGGTCTTACAGGACGCATCTCCCGTAACTCCATGCAAACCTATTCCCCGGTTCCCTCACACCGGTCGCGTGCAACCCTAGTATGGTTCTCGTACACGTGCCACTCACTGGTCGCATGCCCTTCCAATGTTCCCACACATGGCCCCCCCCAAACTTACCAGTTGCCTCGTCAATGCCCTTACTTTGACGCCCCAACTCACCAGTCGCATGCGTGGTGGACACGGGTAGGCTGAGGTAGGTGGCCAGCAGCAGCCAGGCGCCCGAGGCCGCCAGCGAGCACAGCATGCCGTACATGTAGATCTCGGGCTCGCGCTCGAACACGACTAGCCGCGCGATGCCGCTGGCGACGGTGCGGGTGACCTCACTGCCCTGGGGGAGAGGGAAGGCAGTGTATGTGTGGGTAAAAATAAGGAAAACTGACGAACTGTGTGTGTGTTGGGGGGGGGGGGGGGTGAAGAAGAGCAGGCCTTGCGTAAGGGCATGTGTTGGGAGCGGCTCTGTAGGTTGGAGGAGGAGGAGGAGGAGGAGGCTGCAAACTGCCTCCGGGACCCACTCTGGCCCCTCTGGGGCCCTGCGGACTTACCAGCAGCACTGCGCCGCTGAACTCGCACACGGCGGCGATGAGCAGCGCCTGGCGCATGGTGAGGGTGCGCGCAGCCACGCTGCTGCCGAAAGCGTTTGCGACATCGTTAGCACCTGGGATGTTAAGCAGGCGGGGTTGTATGTGTTAGAGGACTTGGGGATGGGTAAGGGACGGTTGATGGTTGGGAAAGGCATTGCTGCGCATGCGCAGGCTAGTGGACTGGGAGCTGCCCAATGTGTTACTGCAAAAATGCGTGCAGTTCGGTTAAGTTGGTTCGTGGGGAGTTGGATTGCGGCCACGAGGTCAAAGGCGGTCGCAGATGACAGTCCAATACCGGTAAGCGATTTAGGCGGTCTGGCTTTAGGCTACCGCATGCAGCCATCATACAAATCCGTCAAAATCGCTTCACAAACAGAGCGACGCTTCCTTCAGCTCACCAATGCCGTATGCCTGCAAGTATGGCAAAACGAACAACCAAGGTTGTTGCCACCGCAAGTTTCGAACTGCTAAGCTCGAAGCCCTCGTTGACGCACCGTAAAAAAAGCTGCAAGTACGCTGACGACGACAATCCAAGTATACTCGGCCCACTCCATGGTGAATAACTAGATTACTTGCATTCAGAGTAACCAGGCAAGTATGAATGTTATAGGATAAAGACAGAGATGCTATCCAGAAGCACGTGCGCTGCCAAACATATGGGACCAGGTGTCGTTGAATGCATGACTGCGACAGACTACGCTAACGCAAATGTGGCAAGTTGGGTTGTGCTGTAATTCGCTGTACCCCTCATAAATAGCGCTCGCTAACGCCAAGGGATCTTAGGCATTCCCGTAGGAATCTGGGTAACCTGTATGGACCATCGTACGGGCTGTGTTACGGTGCGTGAGCGAGTAGAGCCTGTGACCTTAACCACGCCTAGTGGGACATGGGCGCGAGGTATTCCTTTGCTATGTTAGTAATTATAAAAAACACCTCGCGCAGTGGCCCTGAGGGCAGCTGGGCTAGGCGGGTTATACATACTAAGAACTTGAAGGGCCCTAGCAGAAACACGCACACAGGCCACGACGACGCCCTTTCCCTGATCACCCGTGGTTGGATTGTTGTGTTTTATGTCAAGGATAGTAGCACGTTTCTGTCTATTGCTGTTGAAGCCAGATGGTCTTGGCGTTTATTGTTGCTGTTGTGAGGCAGGGAGGGGCATCGATTTGGAGGTAGAGCTGCGAGTGCTCTCCGGCCTTGTGATTGCATGCATGCATCGTTTCAATCGTTGTCAGTCAGGAAGAGGTTACAATGATGATGTCGTTAACTTGTTTTCAGCATGTTAACACAGGCTTGATGGCATCAATACTGTGGGGAACTTGAGCAATAGCCGGTCCTTATTTGCTTTCCCGCAGCACACGACGCATGGCACCCATGCATCAGCACCATCGTCAACACTACTGTCCCTAACACGGCATCATGTGCATGCATGCAACATAACACACATCCAGTACATTCTTTTAGCATAGACGCAATACATGCATGCATGTAGTGAAGGACATGGCCTGGCCTGGCTAGGCTGCCTACAGGCACGCAACATCCGAAAGGCACCCACAACTGTACACCCCTCGTTCATCCCCACCAATCAATACCAGCAGCATTCGACCAGAACGACGAGGGCCAGTACCACATTCGAACGTGGCACTGTGTTTACCAAATAGGCAAAAACAGGCATCGACGTGCACGAGCACCACTAATTCAAGTGGCCTGAAATCCCTCACCGGGAAGCGTATAGGTATGTACGGACAAATTGTACGGCATGTATAACACAGTGCACGTGGTTGCACTTTGTTGTACAACAGCTATATGTACTATTGCACAGACAGGTCAGCGAACCACGTACATCCCAACGCTCTGGTAATTGCCGCCGGCTAAGCCGACATTCATGTAGCAGCATGTACAGCACCTCACGGCATGTTCAGCACATCCGCTTGAGCTAAGCTAGCAGATTAACATATACATATACGGCAGTACCAGCGCTGGTTTGACATCCGCAAACACATATCCCCGACTGCACGCCATCCCCTAGCCCTGCACGCCTCTTTCCGCAGGTTGCTCCCTACAACAGGGGCCAAGAGCACTCTCCAGGGAGACCTCAAGCAGCCTTGACAGCAGCAGCCCCAACGCCCCACTCCGGCAGCAGCAGCTCTTGGATCCAGGCCTGATCCACCTCATCCTTGCCGCACACAGCAGCAGGCCCCTCCCGGCCCCGAACCTCCGTCTCAAACGCAGCCCAAGCAGCCTCGACGGCGGCAGCGGAGGGCGCGGCAGCAGCGGGGGCGGCGGCGGTGCCGTTGGGCGTGCTGGAAGTCGCCGAGACAGCCACTCCTGTCGCAGGCTTTGACGGCGGCGCTGACGACGCGTTGCCGCCAGGAATGTGAGAGGCCGCTGCCGCCGGAGGTGTTGAGCCCGTGAGGCGGCTCCAAATGGCGAGCAGCGCCGACATCCAAGTGCGCGTAACGGCGGGAGCGCTGGCGCCGGCGTCGGCGGTGGGGGCCGCGACGGCGTCGGCCGCCGCCGTCTCCGCCGCCGCCGCAGGCGGCGCCGGCAGCGGCCGGCCGCCCAGCCAGAACGCAAACGCCTGCGACGCATAAGACGCCGCCTCCGTCGACAGCGGCCCCTCCGTCGTCAGCAGCCCGAGCGCCTCCCGCGCCAGCGGCGGCGGCAGCGGCCCCGGCAGTCGCGACGCCAGTGTACGGATGTCGGCGACGGGGCGCTTGCTGTCGTACCACTCCATGTGTACAGCGTCCGGCGGCGGGCGGCCGTCACGAAGCGCCGCCGTCAGGCCCGGATGCGAGAACTCGTAGCTGGTTATCAGGCGCACGGCGGGGCCGACCTGGAGCGGAGGGAGGGGAAAGGATGAGGGGGGATTGGTTGGAAGGGAAGGGGGTGAGGGGATGAGGAGGGCGTGTGTGCATGAGGCGACGGCCGGTAGGCTGGCTCGGAAAGCCGGTGTGGTTTCGGTCGCATTGAGGTAAGCAGGGTCCTCGTATTCCTTCCTTCTGTACTGGCTTTTGCACGACCGCCCTGCGCTGCATGCATGCATGGGCATGCAGCACACATAACCGCCGCCCAACTACACTCCATACCATCCCACCTGCCGTACCCAACCAGCACCGTACACGAGCAGTACAACACCACTATCAACCACCACCCAACCGCCCAAGCTCCAACCACCCACCTGCTCGGCTCCCTCCTTGCCGTACGAATCCGCATGCAGCACCATCATTGCGCCCTTGCCCAGGTACATGCCATACTCCGTCCGGCCGGCGACTTCGCCGCTCGTGGCGGGGGCCTTACGGCTGGCAATGCGGAAGCGATGGTACCTGGGGAGGTGGTGGCGTGGCGTGATGGAGGAGGAGGAGGAGAGGGCAGGAAGCAGGTTAGCTGATGATGGGGAGGAAACGCAGGGAGGCCGGCGAGGATGGCGGGATGAGGAACGCGGTGGAGGAGGGGTTGCTGGGCCGTGCATGTGAGGCTGTGAGATAAAGCAAATTCCACAAAACAAGAATACGCAGGATACAAAGTGAATGATTGTACAGCGGCAAATGGAGCCCTTACGGAAGCAGCACGACGGATACCCCCACCTGTCTAGGGCGCGTGCCTGCAACAAGGCGGCATCCGCAAGGGCCGCATCATCGCTTCCCAGGGAGGCCGAGGTGATGCGTCGGAGAGCGGCTTCGGCGGTGGTTGCGGTTGGTGATGAGGCCATAGCGACTGTTATGACTGAGGACTAAAGGTAAGTTTGAAGGTAAGTTAGAAAAAGTTAAGAAGAGTAGTAGCAGGTGTTTGTGGAGATGATTGAAGAGGGTAAGAAAGCTTGCAAGGACAGGTTTGCTGAAGTAAGGATTGTGTAACTGTAATTGTATTATAATTTGTGGTTTGCGCGTTGCTTTTTATAGGTATCGTGCTTGATATGGACAAGTAAGGATGTTGTACAAAAAATCCTTGTTGTCAAGGTGCCGGAAGCGTCGCATCGAATTAATCGAACGAGCTCGTTCGTACAACACGCGAGAAAGCGTGCAAGCGGCCATCGCCCAAACCGGCTGCGAAAACTAACCCTTGTTGTCAAGGTGCCGGAAGCGTCGCATCGAATTAATCGAACGAGCTCGTTCGTACAACACGCGAGAAAGCGTGCAAGCGGCCATCGCCCAAACCGGCTGCGAAAACTAACCTTAAAACAAGTTGATGTGCTGAATGCCGAAGCTTTTTCTGTGGTAGCTTGTAACGTGCTCTGAGCAGGAACACTGCACGTGAAGACCTGCATTGCCAAAGGAGGGTACACGGGCGGCTGACAAGCTCCTGAGAAGCCGCGGTTCCCGCGCCCTTCACGCACGTTACAACCCTCCGTCTTTCCTGTTCTTACAGCTCTGCATGTAATGCTGCTATTGCGCGTAACCCCAATTTGGCGGCTCCCGTGACCCATGGGTCGCTCTTCTGGGACCCATACCTCACACCTTAGCAAGGTTTGGTCTGGTCGGAGTGTCGAGCGAAAAATGGCGTGCGTCGTTTGTACCTCATCCGTAACCCCGAGACACGATGGCACGTTTCATTTTCTCCTGTAGCCATTAGCGCCCATTGTGCATATGCTACTACGGTAGTGAAGTATCTCAGAAGAAGCTAGCTCGACGGGTGCTACTACTGCGCCCATATCTATCGGTATCTTAATGCATGCATGCTTGCTATTTCCCCTTACCATTGCGTCTGTCAGTGTCTACCCATGTGACCTTGCCACCCTGCGTCTTGAAAGCGCTCCTCGTGAGTTACACAGGGCGACCAGGATTCCACAATCGACTGGAACGCGCGTTCCCAACGTCCTTTCCCGCGCCCTTCCACATGACGACAGCTTGCATGCATACCTCCGCACCCGTCCCGCCGCACATGCGCATATATGCGGGGCACACCTGTACCATTCCTAACGACGGCCTCGCATTCAATGCGCATTGCACTCTCCTCCTCCAACTTGCCTCGCCCAGTAATACCGCGCCTCGCAACACGCCTACCTAACACGACACATGCAACGACAAAGCCACAATGTTTTACGCCATCCTGCAACACACCTTGGGAAAATTAAGACCTTTCAACTTCCGATGCCTGCCAGCCAGCGCATTATGATGCTAGCGGCATGCAACTACCAGACAACAACCGAAACGGAACCCAACCAACAAACCACATCTCAACTCTTACAACAACACGCCGCACACGCGCCCTGCAGCAACACAGGAGTAAACCCAACACCCCAAGTACGACATACCCTTCCGCGCTTTGAGAAGTACACACGCCTGGGAAGCACTGCCAGCGCTAGCTTCGCTAACACGTGCTACGCCCTTCAGCAGTGTAAACGTCTGTAGCTTAGGATGCGATACCCCATGTCGTTTCCTTCCTCGCACCTAGGTATGCCCCTTCTCCTCCTCCTGCTCTCCGCCTGCACTCCTCCTGCCGCACCTTGACCCCCCATCACAGCACATGCAGGCACGCATGCGTCCATACATGTGCCGTAAGCGCCGTATCCTTAATACACTAAAACGCCATACATGTCAGGACACGCCTTATATGCCGTACAAGTCAAGCACGCCGTTCATGTCGAGCACATCTCACATGCCGTACACTTTACGACAGCCTCTCGCCAATCCCGGTGTGCACCAGGGGGGTCTTCTGCGTGGTGGGAGGGGAGACGTCGTAGGAGATGGCCTTGGTGATTCCGTTGAGCCCCTCATCCTGTGGGGGCGTGTGTGTGTATTGGGCGGAGGAGGGTGGCGCATGTGAGGTGGAGGGGTGAGTGTTTTGTACGGCGGTCATCATCCTCCTCCCGCAGTGCCGTACAAACAAATCTCGCATTCACCAGAAACAAGCCCCACCTTGAGGATGGTCACTCGGTGTTCCACGTTGCGCAGGAAGTGGTCGAAAGTGTGCTCAAAGCCCTTCAGGTTGTGCTCGTACACGTGGAGGGCGGTGGTGATGGCCCAGTCCGTCTGTAGGAGAGGAAGCAGGAGGGCATGAGGATGTGAACCATGGGTCGGTCACAAAGGGCGTTGCTGGCCGCACTCGCGAAGCGGTGGTAAGCGTACGTGTGGTGATGGCCGAAACTATCTGCTTTGGTTTGGCATGCAGGCGTGTGGGCAAGTGAGGCAAGTGACCCACGGGTCACACAACACATGAGATAGCATGGGCCCAGCATACGGCGGTGCAACATCACTCCACATGTCACGGTGCTTAAGCAAGCAGCATGGCGTATGCCCCTTTCCCCCCTCTCCCTTTCCACTCCCATGAACCCCACCCCACGCCCCACCCCACCCCACCACGCCCCACGCCCCACGCCCCACCCCACGCCCCACCCCACCCCACCCCACCCCACCCCACACACGGCACTCACGGTGGAGTCGGCGATGGAGAAGGCCTTGTAGGTGGTGTCCTGAACGAAGTTGATGAAGGGAGTGGCGAAGCTGAAGTAGCTGCGCTCGATTTCATGAAGGTTGTCCTGTTTGTTAAGAGGGGGCGAGCGGGCAGCACGTGGGAAGGGAAGGTGGGAAGAGTGGGGGAGAAGCGAGGAGCGAGCGAGGGGGTTGTAAAGCAGATGGCGGTGGCGGCGGCGTTTCTTGGGTTTTACCTGGAAGTTGTACGGCGCCAGGTAGCGAATGAGCAACCAGGGCGTGGAGATGAGCCTGCGGTGGGTGTGGATTGAAGGAGGGCGGGGCAAAGGTGGGTGAGCGGAGAGGCAGCGTAATAAGGAGGAAGGTGAGGGACATTTCGTGGACACCGGCAATACCCGGACACCAGTGGATGGTTACCAGCAATAAGAGTAATTGATGAGTATTGGGCTTTGCCTCTGAAAGCAGAAAGCGGTTGGAGATGTGGTAGGCGTATATGCGCGGCGGGGTGGTGGTGGCAAGTGAATGTGACCCGTGGGTCATTTCCTAGCCAATGGCGTTCAGGCGGCGGTCGACTGGTTGCGCTGTGGATAGACACATCGGTGTTCCAGAACCGTCATGCTACAAGTGCATGCGGGGCAAGATCATGCCGCATTGCCTTACAATCATGTGCATTGCAAGAATGCAGTCTGCATCCAAGGGTCGAGTGCACATCACCGTAGCAGACGGCAAATGGTTCGTGGGTGCAGCTGCTGTCGTCGCGTTATGGACTAAAAGCCTAGCACAGAGCACGAATGCATGCATGTATAGCCTTAAGAAGCGGGCAGGAGGGCTGTGCCACTATAGTAGGATTTCGAGTTGCATTCCGACAGCAACGCGTTCAGGTAGGTTCCGCTGTCAGCAAAAGCTCTTGCCGCAGACGGCGGGCAGTTGCATGTGTAAAGCCCGACTCACCAAGTCATGAAGCTGGTGTAGGTGGCGAGGATGCGCCAAGGCCAGGCGAAACGCTTCAGGCCCGGATAGTGGCGATCGTAGATGGGCCGGGTTGCCGGCGAATGAGTGTTGGTCACGGCCATACCGTTCGTTTTTCTGAAGATTGAAGAAGTGGGCTGAGGAAGCCGCGACGAGAGGGCTTTGGGTAAAGTACAAGCGAGGAGAAAGGTCTTCCTTTTGTATGTATGAGATAGGATTTGCGATATGCAGAGCTGATAGGATCAAGTTGGTAGCAGAAGGGGCTTTAAGACGGCGGCGCCCTGGAGCACTTCCCAAGGAGATGACTTCATAATGTCGATCTTCGGTGGTTGTACTCGTACAACCGCTGGTGGCAGCAGGTGACACTTTGTTTCGCAATTCTTACATCGGCAGCAGCAGCAAAAGCGGTTCTGAACAAAGCCCTTTTAACATCACTATCAGCTGGTCTGGGTCCAGCGGTTGCGTGATGGAAAGCAAACGTACCGTTTCGACGGCGGCAAGAGGCCACGTTCCGGTGTCCGACGTGCAGGCCGCCGGCGAAAGCGCTGTTTCACGGTCATCAGCCGACCCAGGGGTCTGCCCATGCCAGAGTGACAGGTTTTTGGTAGAACCTCTTTCAAGCGCAGCAATGTGATGCGCACAGGCAGCTGTTCTCTAATCCAAGGGTGTCCAGGGCAAAAACAGCGCAATCTCGATCCGATTCAGTCACATCGTAGACTCAGCAGCCTAGCTGGGGGCTGCTGGGGATGCACGTATGCATGCATGCATGGACGTCACCGGCAACCTGGAAAAACAAACCCAAGTGAGTGCCCCCATTTCGGGGGGGCTTGGGATGTGTTGTTCTGAGGTGTGCTCTATAGTCTTTCTTCCCACCCCAAGTGTGTATCCACAAGCAAACGGTACACCCTAACTAACTCCGCCTGGGATTCGGCTGAGGCATACGTCCCATTAAGTTGCCCGGGGCGTGCACGTCACAGAGTCACAAAGGGCCATCCGGAAGCATGAACCATGGGACACATGAGAAATGCCAACCCCGCACATCCTTTCCATGCATGCAACATTGCAATCTCCAAAGGACGAATCCGTACCCTGCGTCTGACAAGAACCCACTCCCAAGCGTTGCACGCCCTTCCAGTGTATTGCAAGCCCACCTGCATGTTACACGCCCTTCCAGTGTATTGCAAGCCTTCCCACCGTGTTGCAAACCCTCCCACCGTGTTGCAAGCCCTCAACCTCTCAGTATTGGGGCTGCTTCATGTGCTTAAGCCGGTTTAATCCACTACGAGCACAAGTGTAACAGTGGATTCATTGTTTGGATTTGTGTCAAAGCCGTTTTGATCCGTTGCAATTCGAATGCGCACGCCTTAATGCGCCCAGTAGGCTTATCCCAGATTTAGACGGATTTAAGCAGATTTAACTTATCCGTTGGCCGGATTAACCCATAGGGGCCGTTGGTAGGGCACGCACCCACATCCAGCAGCCGCCTTTCCTTCCTACACCTGCATCATCACCCTGCATTTACGCACCTCACAGCAGCCCTCGCAGCATGTACCTCTGTCGGTGTGCCTCCCACCGATATACCTTCCTTACCTACGCAAGGCTGCGTCCATCGCAGCAGACGCAAGGCTGCGTCCCCTTTCCCCTTCCCCTGCCCCGTCCACCCGCTCTCCACCCTCCTCTCTGCCCCTTCCGCACTCAACTGCCGCCCAACCCCCAACCCACACCACCCCAAGTTACGGCCATGCGGCACCTCCTGCGGCCACACCGGGCTACCTTATCACACAGTCAGTTAGTTGCTTCCTCTTTACCGCGGCTACGCCACTTGCAACCGCCATCACCACGGGGGACTGCCCCCTCCTTCCCCTCCCTGTCCACCTCACCTCCTCCTCCCTGTCCACCTCCTAACCGCCTCCTCACCCAACCCACACTATTCCTAGGAGGCCACCTGCTGCTGCAGCCGCCCCAGCCACTCCACCTGCAGCCGCCACCTGCCCGGGTCGCTGGGCTGCCCAACGGCTGCCACTGCCTCAAGCACCACCTGTGCGGCCGAAAGGAGGGTGTGCGAGGCAAGGAACGTGCCCGGGACGCAAGGCATGGTAACATGTTCACGTTAGCCCAGGGGTTGGCATGCGGAAATAGCCGCCGTCATGCATGACATGTCTACCGTCATCACCCTCCCGCGTACGGCGGTTGACTAGGCGCGTCTGGACGGTGAACACAGTTGCCAACAAGCAAAGTGAAGCACACGGGCGACTGCTCGCGCTTCTATGTTGGAGATCCAGCAGCTGACTTGCACCGACTTGCGCAGGGTCCCACAGGCAACCACACAACCGTTGCCTCCCCGTGTGTACCCACCGCACGCACCTGTCGCAACACCAACCAAACGGCCGTAAAACAGGACAACCACCTGCTTTCCCACTGCTCATTTAGTCGCAGCCGCAGCACCTCAACTGTGCCCGCCAGTCCCTGCTCCCGCACCAGCTCCTTCACTTCAGCTGCCCGCAAGCTATGTAGGGTAAGGGCAAAGTAGGCGACGTCCCCGGTCCGAACGCTCTTGCACTGCTTGCCACATTCCACACCAGCGGCCTCTAGCAGCTCCAGGATGCGGTCGCGCTCGACTGCGGGGCCGCGAACCAGCAGATACCTCTTAGAGCTGCGTGCCGACAACAGCCGCTCCTCCGGGCCTCCTGGGGTGTTGAAGCACCTCCGGGCGGCATACACGCCTGCAACACAGCCCGCGACATCAGCTCTGCTGCGGACGGGAACACCGGTAGTGACAGCAGCGGTGCTGTGGCGCCAGATGCGGCAGGCGCTGCTGCTTTCCGGGAAGCAGCTGCAAAGAGCAGCAGGTTGCGGTGCTGCTGGTGATCACGCTCAGGTAAGTCTCTATTGCTGCTGTTTAAGTAAAAGGCGGAAAAAGGAGCCAGTAGTGCACGCGGATTAGTATTATGGGAACATGTAGACTGGTATACAAGGATTACGGTATGCTTATGTTGCATGTATCCACGTAGTTAAGGTACAAGCATGTATAGCAAGGGGCATGAGCAGGAATGCCCTTAGCTACGATACGTTGAACGTCAAACAAGTATGCGTGCTTAACAGAGAAAGGTAGAATGCATTTGTTGGGCAAGTGCAACTACAAGGCAAGGGGTTAAGGATGCATAGGGTGCACAAAGCAAAATGGCAAGGCACGTCCCGACGCGTTTCGGCCTTGCCAAAGGGCCTCATCAGGGGACTTTTGCAAAGTGCGCACATGCTTAACTGTCCTAGTTGTAGTGCCCTATGCCCACGTGTAAACGGGACTTACGTGATTCCAGGGGATGCTGTCGCGCTGTTCCCGGTTGTCGGATGTCTGGTTGCGCATGGCGTCCTAAGGACCGTTGGGCGGAGTAGCTTGGGATCATGAAAACATCCTCATCCATAGACGAAAGAAGTCCGATGGTAGGCGTAGAAGCGGGCAGGGAGCCGGGAGGCTCACAGGATGATGCGGTCGACACATCTTTGCCTCGAGCTAAGCTAAGTTGGTAGGTTTATCGTAGTTAACTTAATCCAACGATGACTACTAGAGAAGGCATGTATCATAAAGACGTTTGAAGAAGGAAATGTTGTCGCCATTTGTCGCTGTAGACTAGCAGGGTCACAAGCCCGCTATTATTGCGCACTTTTGTACAAAGGCGGTGTAGCGGAGTATGTCTGGTAAACATATGGTCAGAAGCGCAGGCTTATATGGGCGGTAAGTGGCCGTCGTAAATGTACGGCGTTTTGTCATGCATGAATCGAATCGGAAAAAATCACGAATTTACCGCCATAAAACCATTCTTGAACGATGTACGATTTGGGTCGATCCTAGAATCGTTTGTTGATGGGGTTTAACGGGATTTCCGGTTTGCGAGAGGTGGCGCATGACGACATGCGCGTAGGCGCTGCCCGAGTCCTAGCGGAAAACCAGGTGCCTGGTCATAAGCGTAATAGACCGTAACTGTAAGTAAGAACGTTATCGTAATATGTACTTACTGGGCGCTGCTGCTGCTGCTGCTGCTGCTGCTGAGATTGCTGCTGCGGCTGGGACCCCCCTGTCCCCTGCACCTCTGCCGCTGACTGTCCTCCGCTGGCCATCTGCTGGATATCCTGGCTGTGCTGCTGCGGCAACAGCTGGTGCTGCGACTGTCCACCCTGATGCTGTTCCCTCCGCTGCCTCCGCTGTTGCGCTGCTTGGTGCCTGGCATCACCCAGGTTGGGCTGCATCCAGCTCGGCGGGGGTGGTGAGTAGTGGGTGAAGCGGGACGAGCCACTGTGTGGTCGTTCCTGCTCCCATTGAGACTCCATCTGCTGCAACGTGCTGCGTGGTGCCGATGTGCTGCCTTCTTCTCCTTGGGAGCTTGTGGGGCTGCCTGCCAGTGGCCAAGCAGCTGGACGGAGGGGGATGCTGCCCTCCCCCATCTGCCTCTCTGCCTTGATGGTAGTGAGGCGGTGGCGGGCGTTGCTAACCTCGTAGTGGACGAGTGAGACCTTACCATGGTCATGGCCTGCCGGGTAGCACTGAAGGGTAGCCCACGGGCCTTGCACATGTGGTTCAACTGGCCAAGCTGCAACCTTGTTCTGGGGTGGTGCCGCAGCGTAGTTCTCGCGCTCCTCCAGCGTCCAAAGGGCCCTTTTCTTCCTGCACTTCAGCACGCATGCAGCATGCCATGCCGGGCTGGGCTGGGGTACTGGGAGTTGCGGCTGCGGCTGCACCAGGCGTCCTGTGGAAGTGACTGCCCACACGCTGCCGGTTGGGTCACTGATCCACCCTCCGCACGGGGAGGAGCTCCATGTTGGCAGCTGTGGGATGGGAGCCGTCACTGGGTCGGGCGGCAGCAGCTCTTTCCAGCTCAGCGGTAGCCCCACACGGCACTGACAGCCCCCGCACGGCATGGACAACCCCCACACGGCGCGGACAGCCCCCACCCAGCGCAGATAGCTCCCGCCCACCCCTTCCCAATCCCGCCCGGCCTCGAAAGCCCCCGCACGGCACTGACAGCCCCTGCGCAGCACGGACAGCCCCCACACGGCACGGGCAGCCCCCGCACGGCACGGACAGCCCCCGCACGGCAAGGACGGCCCCCGCACTGTACGGACAGCCCCAGCACGGCACGGACAGCCCCCTCCTGCACCTCTCCCGCCTGATGTGCCGCCTCTTTCTCCCCGGCCGCCCAGCCCCCGCACGGCGCGGACAGACCCCACCCAGCGCAGATAGCTCCCGCCCGCCCCTGACAGCTCCCGCCCTGCCTCGAAAGCCCCCGCACGGCACGGACTGCCCCTGCGCAGCACGGACAGCCCCCACACGGCACGGGCAGCCGCCGCACGGCACGGACAGCCCCCGCACGGCAAGGACGGCCCCCGCACTGTACGGACAGCCCCAGCACGGCACGGACAGCCCCCTCCTGCACCTCTCCCGCCTGATGTGCCGCCTCTTTCTCCCCGGCCGCCCAGCCCCCGCACGGCGCGGACAGACCCCACCCAGCGCAGATAGCTCCCGCCCGCCCCTGACAGCTCCCGCCCTGCCTCGAAAGCCCCCGCACGGCACGGACTGCCCCTGCGCAGCACGGACAGCCCCCACACGGCACGGGCAGCCCCCGCACGGCACGGACAGCCCCCGCACGGCAAGGACGGCCCCCGCACTGTACGGACAGCCCCAGCACGGCACGGACAGCCCCCTCCTGCACCTCTCCCGCCTGATGTGCCGCCTCTTTCTCCCCGGCCGCCCAGCCCCCGCACGGCACGGACAGACCCCACCCAGCGCAGATAGCTCCCGCCCGCCCCTGACAGCTCCCGCCCGGCCTCGACAGCCCACGCACGGCACTGACAGCCCCTGCGCAGCACGGACAGCCCCCACACGACACGGACAGCCCCAGCACGGCATCGACAGCCCCCGCACGGCATCGACAGCCCCCGCACAACATGGAGAGCCCCCACACGGCACGGACAGCCCCCGCACGGCATGGACAGCCCCCGCACGGCACGGACAGCCCCCACACGGCACGAACAGCTCCCACCAAGCGCCGATAACTCCCGCCCGCCCCTGACAGCTCCCGCCCAGCCCCAACAGCCCCGGCACGGCCCCGACAGCCCCCGCCCGGCCCCGACAGCTCCCAACCGGCCCCGACTGACCCGTATGGCACGGACAGCCCCCACACGGCATGGGCGGCCCCCGCACGGATCGGGTATCCCCCGCCCAGCGCCGACAGCTCCCGCCCGGCCCCGACAGCCCCCGCACGGCGCGGGACTGCCCCCGCACGGCACGGACAGACCCCACCAAGCGCCGATAACTCCCGCCCGCCCCTGACAGCTCCCGCCCGGCCCCACCAGCCCCCGCACGGCACGGACAGCCCCTGCGCAGCACGGACAGCCCCCATACGGCACGGACAGCCCCCGCACTGTACGGACAGCCCCCGCCCAACATGGAGAGCCCCCACACGGCACTGACAGCCCCCGCACGGCATGGACAGCCCCCGCACGGCATGGACAGCCCCCACACGGCGCGGACAGCCCCCACCCAGCGCAGATAGCTCCCGCCCACCCCTGCCAGCTCCCGCCCTGCCTCGAAAGCCCCCGCACGGCACGGACTGCCCCTGCGCAGCACGGACAGCCCCCACACGGCACGGGCAGCCCCCGCACGGCACGGACAGCCCCCGCACGGCAAGGACGGCCCCCGCACTGTACGGACAGCCCCAGCACGGCACGGACAGCCCCCTCCTGCACCTCTCCCGCCTGATGTGCCGCCTCTTTCTCCCCGGCCGCCCAGCCCCCGCACGGCACGGACAGACCCCACCCAGCGCAGATAGCTCCCGCCCGCCCCTGACAGCTCCCGCCCGGCCTCGACAGCCCACGCACGGCACTGACAGCCCCTACGCAGCACGGACAGCCCCCACACGACACGGACAGCCCCAGCACGGCATCGACAGCCCCCGCACGGCATCAACAGCCCCCGCACAACATGAGAGCCCCCACACGGCACGGACAGCCCCCGCACGGCATGGACAGCCCCCGCACGGCATGGACAGTTCCCACACGGTACGGGTATCCCCCGCCCAGCGCCGACAGCTCCCGCCCGGCCCCGACAGCCCCCGCACGGCGCGGGACTGCCCCCGCACGGCACGGACAGACCCCACCAAGCGCCGATAACTCCCGCCCGCCCCTGACAGCTCCCGCCCGGCCCCACCAGCCCCCGCACGGCACGGACAGCCCCTGCGCAGCACGGACAGCCCCCATACGGCACGGACAGCCCCCGCACTGTACGGACAGCCCCTGCACAACATGGACAGCCCCCGCACAACATGGAGAGCCCCCACACGGCACTGACAGCCCCCGCACGGCATGGACAGCCCCCACACGGCGCGGACAGCCCCCACCCAGCGCAGATAGCTCCCGCCCACCCCTGCCAGCTCCCGCCCTGCCTCGAAAGCCCCCGCACGGCACGGACTGCCCCTGCGCAGCACGGACAGCCCCCACACGGCACGGGCAGCCCCCGCACGGCACGGACAGCCCCCGCACGGCAAGGACGGCCCCCGCACTGTACGGACAGCCCCAGCACGGCACGGACAGCCCCCTCCTGCACCTCTCCCGCCTGATGTGCCGCCTCTTTCTCCCCGGCCGCCCAGCCCCCGCACGGCACGGACAGACCCCACCAAGCGCCGATAACTCCCGCCCGCCCCTGACAGCTCCCGCCCGGCCCCACCAGCCCCCGCACGGCACTGACAGCCCCTGCGCAGCACGGACAGCCCCCACACGACACGGACAGCCCCCGCACGGCATCGACAGCCCCCGCACGGCATTGACAGCCCCCGCACAACATGGAGAGCCCCCACACGGCACGGACAGCCCCCGCACGGCACGGACAGCCCCCACACGGCACGAACAGCTCCCACCAAGCGCCGATAACTCCCGCCCGCCCCTGACAGCTCCCGCCCGGCCCCAACAGCCCCCGCACGACCCCGACAGCCCCCGCCCGGCCCCGACAGCTCCCAACCGGCCCCGACTGACCCGTATGGCACGGACAGCCCCCACACGGCATGGGCGGCCCCCGCACGGCATGGACAGTTCCCACACGGCACGGGTATCCCCCGCCCAGCGCCGACAGCTCCCGCCCGGCCCCGACAGCCCCCGCACGGCGCGGGACTGCCCCCGCACGGCACGGACAGACCCCACCAAGCGCCGATAACTCCCGCCCGCCCCTGACAGCTCCCGCCCGGCCCCACCAGCCCCCGCACGGCACGGACAGCCCCTGCGCAGCACGGACAGCCCCCATACGGCACGGACAGCCCCCGCACTGTAATGACAGCCCCTGCACAACATGGACAGCCCCCGCACAACATGGAGAGCCCCCACACGGCACTGACAGCCCCCGCACGGCATGGACAGCCCCCACACGGCGCGGACAGCCCCCACCCAACGCAGATAGCTCCCGCCCACCCCTGCCAGCTCCCGCCCTGCCTCGAAAGCCCCCGCACGGCACGGACTGCCCCCGCGCAGCACGGACAGCCCCCACACGGCACGGGCAGCCCCCGCACGGCACGGACAGCCCCCGCACGGCAAGGACGGCCCCCGCACTGTACGGACAGCCCCAGCACGGCACGGACAGCCCCCTCCTGCACCTCTCCCGCCTGATGTGCCGCCTCTTTCTCCCCGGCCGCCCAGCCCCCGCACGGCACGGACAGACCCCACCCAGCGCAGATAGCTCCCGCCCGCCCCTGACAGCTCCCGCCCGGCCTCGACAGCCCACGCACGGCACTGACAGCCCCTGCGCAGCACGGACAGCCCCCACACGACACGGACAGCCCCAGCACGGCATCGACAGCCCCCGCACGGCATTGACAGCCCCCGCACAACATGGAGAGCCCCCACACGGCACGGACAGCCCCCGCACGGCACGGACAGCCCCCACACGGCACGAACAGCTCCCACCAAGCGCCGATAACTCCCGCCCGCCCCTGACAGCTCCCGCCCGGCCCCAACAGCCCCGGCACGACCCCGACAGCCCCCGCCCGGCCCCGACAGCTCCCAACCGGCCCCGACTGACCCGTATGGCACGGACAGCCCCCACACGGCATGGGCGGCCCCCGCACGGCATGGACAGTTCCCACACGGCACGGGTATCCCCCGCCCAGCGCCGACAGCTCCCGCCCGGCCCCGACAGCCCCCGCACGGCGCGGGACTGCCCCCGCACGGCACGGACAGACCCCACCAAGCGCCGATAACTCCCGCCCGCCCCTGACAGCTCCCGCCCGGCCCCACCAGCCCCCGCACGGCACGGACAGCCCCTGCGCAGCACGGACAGCCCCCATACGGCCCGGACAGCCCCCGCACTGTACGGACAGCCCCTGCACAACATGGACAGCCCCCGCACAACATGGAGAGCCCCCACACGGCACTGACAGCCCCCGCACGGCATGGACAGCCCCCACACGGCGCGGACAGCCCCCACCCAGCGCAGATAGCTCCCGCCCACCCCTGCCAGCTCCCGCCCTGCCTCGAAAGCCCCCGCACGGCACGGACTGCCCCTGCGCAGCACGGACAGCCCCCACACGGCACGGGCAGCCCCCGCACGGCACGGACAGCCCCCGCACGGCAAGGACGGCCCCCGCACTGTACGGACAGCCCCAGCACGGCACGGACAGCCCCCCTCCTGCACCTCTCCCGCCTGATGTGCCGCCCCTTTCTCCCCGGCCGCCCAGCCCCCGCACGGCGCGGACAGTCCCCACCTAGCGCAGATAGCTCCCGCCCGCCCCTGACAGCTCCCGCCCGGCCCCACCAGCCCCCGCACGGCACTGACAGCCCCTGCGCAGCACGGACAGCCCCCACACGACACGGACAGCCCCCGCACGGCATCGACAGCCCCCGCACGGCATTGACAGCCCCCGCACAACATGGAGAGCCCCCACACGGCACGGACAGCCCCCGCACGGCACGGACAGCCCCCACACGGCACGAACAGCTCCCACCAAGCGCCGATAACTCCCGCCCGCCCCTGACAGCTCCCGCCCGGCCCCAACAGCCCCGGCACGACCCCGACAGCCCCCGCCCGGCCCCGACAGCTCCCAACCGGCCCCGACTGACCCGTATGGCACGGACAGCCCCCACACGGCATGGGCGGCCCCCGCACGGCATGGACAGTTCCCACACGGCACGGGTATCCCCCGCCCAGCGCCGACAGCTCCCGCCCGGCCCCGACAGCCCCCGCACGGCGCGGGACTGCCCCCGCACGGCACGGACAGCCCCCACCAAGCGCCGATAACTCCCGCCCGCCCCTGACAGCTCCCGCCCGGCCCCACCAGCCCCCGCACGGCACGGACAGCCCCTGCGCAGCACGGACAGCCCCCATACGGCACGGACAGCCCCCGCACTGTAATGACAGCCCCTGCACAACATGGACAGCCCCCGCACAACATGGAGAGCCCCCACACGGCACTGACAGCCCCCGCACGGTACAGACAGCCCCCACACGGCGCGGACAGCCCCCACCCAGCGCAGATAGCTCCCGCCCACCCCTGCCAGCTCCCGCCCTGCCTCGAAAGCCCCCGCACGGCACGGACTGCCCCTGCGCAGCACGGACAGCCCCCACACGGCACAGGCAGCCCCCGCACGGCACGGACAGCCCCCGCACGGCAAGGACGGCCCCCGCACTGTACGGACAGCCCCAGCACGGCACGGACAGCCCCCTCCTGCACCTCTCCCGCCTGATGTGCCGCCTCTTTCTCCCCGGCCGCCCAGCCCCCGCACGGCACGGACAGACCCCACCCAGCGCAGATAGCTCCCGCCCGCCCCTGACAGCTCCCGCCCGGCCTCGACAGCCCACGCACGGCACTGACAGCCCCTGCGCAGCACGGACAGCCCCCACACGACACGGACAGCCCCAGCACGGCATCGACAGCCCCCGCACGGCAAGGACGGCCCCCGCACTGTACGGACAGCCCCAGCACGGCACGGACAGCCCCCTCCTGCACCTCTCCCGCCTGATGTGCCGCCTCTTTCTCCCCGGCCGCCCAGCCCCCGCACGGCACGGACAGACCCCACCCAGCGCAGATAGCTCCCGCCCGCCCCTGACAGCTCCCGCCCGGCCTCGACAGCCCACGCACGGCACTGACAGCCCCTGCGCAGCACGGACAGCCCCCACACGACACGGACAGCCCCAGCACGGCATCGACAGCCCCCGCACGGCATCGACAGCCCCCGCACAACATGGAGAGCCCCCACACGGCACGGACAGCCCCCGCACGGCATGGACAGCCCCCGCACGGCACGGACAGCCCCCACACGGCACGAACAGCTCCCACCAAGCGCCGATAACTCCCGCCCGCCCCTGTCAGCTCCCGCCCAGCCCCAACAGCCCCGGCACGGCCCCGACAGCCCCCGCCCGGCCCCGACAGCTCCCAACCGGCCCCGACTGACCCGTATGGCACGGACAGCCCCCACACGGCATGGGCGGCCCCCGCACGGCATGGACAGTTCCCACACGGCACGGGTATCCCCCCCCCAGCGCCGACAGCTCCCGCCCGGCCCAAACAGCCCCCGCACGGCGCGGGACTGCCCCCGCACGGCACGGACAGACCCCACCAAGCGCCGATAACTCCCGCCCGCCCCTGACAGCTCCCGCCCGGCCCCACCAGCCCCCGCACGGCACGGACAGCCCCTGCGCAGCACGAACAGCCCCCATACGGCACGGACAGCCCCCGCACTGTACGGACAGCTCCTGCCCAACATGGACAGCCCCCGCACAACATGGACAGCCCCCGCACAACATGGAGAGCCCCCACATGGCACTGACAGCCCCCGCACGGTACGGACAGCCCCCACACGGCGCGGACAGCCCCCACCCAGCGCAGATAGCTCCCGCCCACCCCTGCCAGCTCCCGCCCTGCCTCGAAAGCCCCCGCACGGCACGGACTGCCCCTGCGCAGCACGGACAGCCCCCACACGGCACGGGCAGCCCCCGCACGGCACGGACAGCCCCCGCACGGCAAGGACGGCCCCCGCACTGTACGGACAGCCCCAGCACGGCACGGACAGCCCCCTCCTGCACCTCTCCCGCCTGATGTGCCGCCTCTTTCTCCCCGGCCGCCCAGCCCCCGCACGGCACGGACAGACCCCACCCAGCGCAGATAGCTCCCGCCCGCCCCTGACAGCTCCCGCCCGGCCTCGACAGCCCCCGCACGGCACTGACAGCCCCTGCGCAGCACGGACAGCCCCCACACGACACGGACAGCCCCAGCACGGCATCGACAGCCCCCGCACGGCATTGACAGCCCCCGCACAACATGGAGAGCCCCCACACGGCACGGACAGCCCCCGCACGGCATGGACAGCCCCCGCACGGCACGGACAGCCCCCACACGGCACGAACAGCTCCCACCAAGCGCCGATAACTCCCGCCCGCCCCTGACAGCTCCCGCCCAGCCCCAACAGCCCCGGCACGGCCCCGACAGCCCCCGCCCGGCCCCGACAGCTCCCAACCGGCCCCGACTGACCCGTATGGCACGGACAGCCCCCACACGGCATGGGCGGCCCCCGCACGGCATGGACAGTTCCCACACGGCACGGGTATCCCCCGCCCAGCGCCGACAGCTCCCGCCCGGCCCCGACAGCCCCCGCACGGCGCGGGACTGCCCCCGCACGGCACGGACAGACCCCACCAAGCGCCGATAACTCCCGCCCGCCCCTGACAGCTCCCGCCCGGCCCCACCAGCCCCCGCACGGCACGGACAGCCCCTGCGCAGCACGAACAGCCCCCATACGGCACGGACAGCCCCCGCACTGTACGGACAGCTCCTGCCCAACATGGACAGCCCCCGCACAACATGGACAGCCCCCGCACAACATGGAGAGCCCCCACATGGCACTGACAGCCCCCGCACGGTACGGACAGCCCCCACACGGCGCGGACAGCCCCCACCCAGCGCAGATAGCTCCCGCCCACCCCTGCCAGCTCCCGCCCTGCCTCGAAAGCCCCCGCACGGCACGGACTGCCCCTGCGCAGCACGGACAGCCCCCACACGGCACGGGCAGCCCCCGCACGGCACGGACAGCCCCCGCACGGCAAGGACGGCCCCCGCACTGTACGGACAGCCCCAGCACGGCACGGACAGCCCCCTCCTGCACCTCTCCCGCCTGATGTGCCGCCCCTTTCTCCCCGGCCGCCCAGCCCCCGCACGGCGCGGACAGACCCCACCCAGCGCAGATAGCTCCCGCCCGCCCCTGACAGCTCCCGCCCTACCTCGAAAGCCCCCGCACGGCACGGACTGCCCCTGCGCAGCACGGACAGCCCCCACACGGCACGGGCAGCCCCCGCACGGCACGGACAGCCCCCGCACGGCAAGGACGGCCCCCGCACTGTACGGACAGCCCCAGCACGGCACGGACAGCCCCCTCCTGCACCTCTCCCGCCTGATGTGCCGCCTCTTTCTCCCCGGCCGCCCAGCCCCCGCACGGCACGGACAGACCCCACCCAGCGCAGATAGCTCCCGCCCGCCCCTGACAGCTCCCGCCCGGCCTCGACAGCCCACGCACGGCACTGACAGCCCCTGCGCAGCACGGACAGCCCCCACACGACACGGACAGCCCCAGCACGGCATCGACAGCCCCCGCACGGCATCGACAGCCCCCGCATAACATGGAGAGCCCCCACACGGCACGGACAGCCCCCGTACGGCATGGACAGCCCCCGCACGGCACGGACAGCCCCCACACGGCACGAACAGCTCCCACCAAGCGCCGATGACTCCCGCCCGCCCCTGTCAGCTCCCGCCCAGCCCCAACAGCCCCGGCACGGCCCCGACAGCCCCCGCCCGGCCCCGACAGCTCCCAACCGGCCCCGACTGACCCGTATGGCACGGACAGCCCCCACACGGCATGGGCGGCCCCCGCACGGCATGGACAGTTCCCACACGGCACAGATATCCCCCCCCCAGCGCCGACAGCTCCCGCCCGGCCCCAACAGCCCCCGCACGGCGCGGGACTGCCCCCGCACGGCACGGACAGACCCCACCAAGCGCCGATAACTCCCGCCCGCCCCTGACAGCTCCCGCCCGGCCCCACCGGCCCCCGCACGGCACGGACAGCCCCTGCGCAGCACGGACAGCCCCCATACGGCACGGACAGCCCCCGCACTGTACGGACAGCCCCTGCACAACATGGACAGCCCCCGCACAACATGGAGAGCCCCCACATGGCACTGACAGCCCCCGCACGGCATGGACAGCCCCCACACGGCGCGGACAGCCCCCACCCAGCGCAGATAGCTCCCGCCCACCCCTGCCAGCTCCCGCCCTGCCTCGAAAGACCCCGCACGGCACGGACTGCCCCTGCGCAGCACGGACAGCCCCCACACGGCACGGGCAGCCCCCGCACGGCACGGACAGCCCCCGCACGGCAAGGACGGCCCCCGCACTGTACGGACAGCCCCAGCACGGCACGGACAGCCCCCTCCTGCACCTCTCCCGCCTGATGTGCCGCCTCTTTCTCCCCGGCCGCCCAGCCCCCGCACGGCGCGGACAGACCCCACCAAGCGCCGATAACTCCCGCCCGCCCCTGACAGCTCCCGCCCGGCCCCACCAGCCCCCGCACGGCACTGACAGCCCCTGCGCAGCACGGACAGCCCCCACACGACACGGACAGCCCCCGCACGGCATCGACAGCCCCCGCACGGCATTGACAGCCCCCGCACAACATGGAGAGCCCCCACACGGCACGGACAGCCCCCGCACGGCACGGACAGCCCCCACACGGCACGAACAGCTCCCACCAAGCGCCGATAACTCCCGCCCGCCCCTGACAGCTCCCGCCCGGCCCCAACAGCCCCGGCACGACCCCGACAGCCCCCGCCCGGCCCCGACAGCTCCCAACCGGCCCCGACTGACCCGTATGGCACGGACAGCCCCCACACGGCATGGGCGGCCCCCGCACGGCATGGACAGTTCCCACACGGCACGGGTATCCCCCGCCCAGCGCCGACAGCTCCCGCCCGGCCCCGACAGCCCCCGCACGGCGCGGGACTGCCCCCGCACGGCACGGACAGACCCCACCAAGCGCCGATAACTCCCGCCCGCCCCTGACAGCTCCCGCCCGGCCCCACCAGCCCCCGCACGGCACGGACAGCCCCTGCGCAGCACGGACAGCCCCCATACGGCACGGACAGCCCCCGCACTGTAATGACAGCCCCTGCACAACATGGACAGCCCCCGCACAACATGGAGAGCCCCCACACGGCACTGACAGCCCCCGCACGGTACAGACAGCCCCCACACGGCGCGGACAGCCCCCACCCAGCGCAGATAGCTCCCGCCCACCCCTGCCAGCTCCCGCCCTGCCTCGAAAGCCCCCGCACGGCACGGACTGCCCCTGCGCAGCACGGACAGCCCCCACACGGCACAGGCAGCCCCCGCACGGCACGGACAGCCCCCGCACGGCAAGGACGGCCCCCGCACTGTACGGACAGCCCCAGCACGGCACGGACAGCCCCCTCCTGCACCTCTCCCGCCTGATGCGCCGCCTCTTTCTCCCCGGCCGCCCAGCCCCCGCACGGCACGGACAGACCCCACCCAGCGCAGATAGCTCCCGCCCGCCCCTGACAGCTCCCGCCCGGCCTCGACAGCCCACGCACGGCACTGACAGCCCCTGCGCAGCACGGACAGCCCCCACACGACACGGACAGCCCCAGCACGGCATCGACAGCCCCCGCACGGCATTGACAGCCCCCGCACAACATGGAGAGCCCCCACACGGCACGGGCAGCCCCCGCACGGCATGGACAGCCCCCGCACGGCACGGACAGCCCCCGCACGGCATGGACAGCCCCCGCACTGTACGGACAGCCCCACACGGCACTGACAGCCCCCGCACGGCATGGACAACCCCCACACGACGCGGACAGCCCCCACCCAGCGCAGATAGCTCCCGCCCACCCCTTCCCAATCCCGCCCGGCCTCGAAAGCCCCCGCACGGCACTGACAGCCCCTGCGCAGCACGGACAGCCCCCACACGACACGGACAGCCCCAGCACGGCATCGACAGCCCCCGCACGGCATCGACAGCCCCCGCACAACATGGAGAGCCCCCACACGGCACGGACAGCCCCCGCACGGCATGGACAGCCCCCGCACGGCACGGACAGCCCCCACACGGCACGAACAGCTCCCACCAAGCGCCGATAACTCCCGCCCGCCCCTGACAGCTCCCGCCCGGCCCCAACAGCCCCGGCACGGCCCCGACAGCCCCCGCCCGGCCCCGACAGCTCCCAACCGGCCCCGACTGCCCCGTATGTCACGGACAGCCCCCACACGGCATGGGCGGCCCCCGCACGGCATGGACAGTTCCCACACGGCACGGGTATCCCCCCCCCAGCGCCGACAGCTCCCGCCCGGCCCCAACAGCCCCCGCACGGCGCGGGACTGCCCCCGCACGGCACGGACAGACCCCACCAAGCGCCGATAACTCCCGCCCGCCCCTGACAGCTCCCGCCCGGCCCCACCGGCCCCCGCACGGCACGGACAGCCCCTGCGCAGCACGGACAGCCCCCATACGGCACGGACAGCCCCCGCACTGTACGGACAGCCCCTGCACAACATGGACAGCCCCCGCACAACATGGAGAGCCCCCACACGGCACTGACAGCCCCCGCACGGCATGGACAGCCCCCACACGGCGCGGACAGCCCCCACCCAGCGCAGATAGCTCCCGCCCACCCCTGCCAGCTCCCGCCCTGCCTCGAAAGACCCCGCACGGCACGGACTGCCCCTGCGCAGCACGGACAGCCCCCACACGGCACGGGCAGCCCCCGCACGGCACGGACAGCCCCCGCACGGCAAGGACGGCCCCCGCACTGTACGGACAGCCCCAGCACGGCACGGACAGCCCCCTCCTGCACCTCTCCCGCCTGATGTGCCGCCTCTTTCTCCCCGGCCGCCCAGCCCCCGCACGGCGCGGACAGACCCCACCAAGCGCCGATAACTCCCGCCCGCCCCTGACAGCTCCCGCCCGGCCCCACCAGCCCCCGCACGGCACGGACAGCCCCTGCGCAGCACGGACAGCCCCCACACGACACGGACAGCCCCCGCACGGCATCGACAGCCCCCGCACGGCATTGACAGCCCCCGCACAACATGGAGAGCCCCCACACGGCACGGACAGCCCCCGCACGGCACGGACAGCCCCCACACGGCACGAACAGCTCCCACCAAGCGCCGATAACTCCCGCCCGCCCCTGACAGCTCCCGCCCGGCCCCAACAGCCCCGGCACGACCCCGACAGCCCCCGCCCGGCCCCGACAGCTCCCAACCGGCCCCGACTGACCCGTATGGCACGGACAGCCCCCACACGGCATGGGCGGCCCCCGCACGGCATGGACAGTTCCCACACGGCACGGGTATCCCCCGCCCAGCGCCGACAGCTCCCGCCCGGCCCCGACAGCCCCCGCACGGCGCGGGACTGCCCCCGCACGGCACGGACAGACCCCACCAAGCGCCGATAACTCCCGCCCGCCCCTGACAGCTCCCGCCCGGCCCCACCAGCCCCCGCACGGCACGGACAGCCCCTGCGCAGCACGGACAGCCCCCATACGGCACGGACAGCCCCCGCACTGTAATGACAGCCCCTGCACAACATGGACAGCCCCCGCACAACATGGAGAGCCCCCACACGGCACTGACAGCCCCCGCACGGTACAGACAGCCCCCACACGGCGCGGACAGCCCCCACCCAGCGCAGATAGCTCCCGCCCACCCCTGCCAGCTCCCGCCCTGCCTCGAAAGCCCCCGCACGGCACGGACTGCCCCTGCGCAGCACGGACAGCCCCCACACGGCACAGGCAGCCCCCGCACGGCACGGACAGCCCCCGCACGGCAAGGACGGCCCCCGCACTGTACGGACAGCCCCAGCACGGCACGGACAGCCCCCTCCTGCACCTCTCCCGCCTGATGTGCCGCCTCTTTCTCCCCGGCCGCCCAGCCCCCGCACGGCACGGACAGACCCCACCCAGCGCAGATAGCTCCCGCCCGCCCCTGACAGCTCCCGCCCGGCCTCGACAGCCCACGCACGGCACTGACAGCCCCTGCGCAGCACGGACAGCCCCCACACGACACGGACAGCCCCAGCACGGCATCGACAGCCCCCGCACGGCATTGACAGCCCCCGCACAACATGGAGAGCCCCCACACGGCACGGGCAGCCCCCGCACGGCATGGACAGCCCCCGCACGGCACGGACAGCCCCCGCACGGCACGGACAGCCCCCGCACTGTACGGACAGCCCCACACGGCACTGACAGCCCCCGCACGGCATGGACAACCCCCACACGACGCGGACAGCCCCCACCCAGCGCAGATAGCTCCCGCCCACCCCTTCCCAATCCCGCCCGGCCTCGAAAGCCCCCGCACGGCACTGACAGCCCCTGCGCAGCACGGACAGCCCCCACACGACACGGACAGCCCCAGCACGGCATCGACAGCCCCCGCACGGCATCGACAGCCCCCGCACAACATGGAGAGCCCCCACACGGCACGGACAGCCCCCGCACGGCATGGACAGCCCCCGCACGGCACGGACAGCCCCCACACGGCACGAACAGCTCCCACCAAGCGCCGATAACTCCCGCCCGCCCCTGACAGCTCCCGCCCGGCCCCAACAGCCCCGGCACGGCCCCGACAGCCCCCGCCCGGCCCCGACAGCTCCCAACCGGCCCCGACTGACCCGTATGTCACGGACAGCCCCCACACGGCATGGGCGGCCCCCGCACGGCATGGACAGTTCCCACACGGCACGGGTATCCCCCGCCCAGCGCCGACAGCTCCCGCCCGGCCCCGACAGCCCCCGCACGGCGCGGGACTGCCCCCGCACGGCACGGACAGACCCCACCAAGCGCCGATAACTCCCGCCCGCCCCTGACAGCTCCCGCCCGGCCCCACCAGCCCCCGCACGGCACGGACAGCCCCTGCGCAGCACGGACAGCCCCCATACGGCACGGACAGCCCCCGCACTGTACGGACAGCTCCTGCACAACATGGACAGCCCCCGCACAACATGGAGAGCCCCCACACGGCACTGACAGCCCCCGCACGGCATGGACAGCCCCCACACGGCGCGGACAGCCCCCACCCAAACGCAGATAGCTCCCGCCCACCCCTGCCAGCTCCCGCCCTGCATCGAAAGCCCCCGCACGGCACGGACTGCCCCTGCGCAGCACGGACAGCCCCCACACGGCACGGGCAGCCCCCGCACGGCACGGACAGCCCCCGCACGGCAAGGACGGCCCCCGCACTGTACGGACAGCCCCAGCACGGCACGGACAGCCCCCTCCTGCACCTCTCCCGCCTGATGTGCCGCCTCTTTCTCCCCGGCCGCCCAGCCCCCGCACGGCACGGACAGACCCCACCCAGCGCAGATAGCTCCCGCCCGCCCCTGACAGCTTCCGCCCGGCCTCGACAGCCCACGCACGGCACGGACTGCCCCTGCGCAGCACGGACAGCCCCCACACGACAAGGACAGCCCCAGCACGGCACGGACAGCCCCCGCACGGCATGGACAGCCCCCGCACTGTACGGACAGCTCCAGCACGGCATGGACAGCCCCCTCCTGCACCTCTCCCGCCTGATGTGCCGTCTCTCTTTCCCCGGCCGCCCAGCCCCCGCACGGCACAAACAGCCCCCACCCAGCGCAGATAGCTCCCGCCCACCCCTGACAGCTCCCGCCCGGCCTCGAAACCCCCGCAAGGCATGGACAGCCCCTGCGCAGCACCGACAGCCCCCACACGGTATGGACAGCCCCTGCACAACATGGAGAGCCCCCACACGGCACGGACAGCCCCCGCACGGCATGGACAGCCCCCACACGGCGCGGACAGCCCCCGCACGGCACGGACAGCCCCCGCACGGCATGGACAGCCCCCGCACGGCACGGACAGCCCCCGCATGGCATGGACAGGCCTTACACGGTATGGACAGCCCCCTCACGGCACGGACAGCCCCAGCACGGCACGGACAGCCCCCGCACGGCATGGACAGCCCCCGCACTGTATGGACAGCCCCGTTCTGCACCTCTCCCGCCTGATGTGCCGCCTCTCTCTCCCCGGCCGCCCAGCCCCCGCACGGCACGAACAGCCCCCACCCAGCGCAGGTAGCTCCCGCCCACCCCTGCCAGCTCCCGCCCGGCCTCGAAAGCCCCCGCACGGTAAGGACGGCCCCCGCACTGTACGGACAGCCCCAGCACGGAACGGACAGCCCCCTCCTGCACCTCTCCCGCCTGATGTGCCGCCTCTTTCTCCCCGGCCGCCCAGCCCCCGCACGGCACGGACAGACCCCACCTAGCGCAGATAGCTCCCGCCCGCCCCTGACAGCTCCCGCCCGGCCTCGACAGCCCACGCACAGCACTGACAGCCCCTGCGCAGCACGGACAGCCCCTACACGACACGGGCAGCCCCCGCACGGCATGGACAGCCCCCGCACGGCACGGACAGCCCCCGCACGGCATGGACAGCCCCCGCACTGTACGGACAGCCCCACACGGCACTGACAGCCCCCGCACGGCATGGACAACCCCCACACGGCGCGGACAGCCCCCACCCAGCGCAGATAGCTCCCGCCCGCCCCTGACAGCTCCCGCCCTGCCTCGAAAGCCCCCGCACGGCACGGACTGCCCCTGCGCAGCACGGACAGCCCCCATACGGCACGGGCAGCCCCCGCACAGCACGGACAGCCCCCGCACGGCAAGGACGGCCCCCGCACTGTACGGACAGCCCCAGCACGGCACGGACAGCCCCCTCCTGCACCTCTCCCGCCTGATGTGCCGCCTCTTTCTCCCCGGCCGCCCAGCCCCCGCACGGCACGGACAGACCCCACCCAGCGCAGATAGCTCCCGCCCGCCCCTGACAGCTCCCGCCCGGCCTCGACAGCCCACGCACGGCACTGACAGCCCCTGCGCAGCACGGACAGCCCCCACACGACACGGACAGCCCCAGCACGGCATCGACAGCCCCCGCACGGCATCGACAGCCCCCGCACAACATGGAGAGCCCCCACACGGCACGGACAGCCCCCGCACGGCATGGACAGCCCCCGCACGGCACGGACAGCCCCCACACGGCACGAACAGCTCCCACCAAGCGCCGATAACTCCCGCCCGCCCCTGACAGCTCCCGCCCGGCCCCACCAGCCCCCGCACGGCACGGACAGCCCCTGCGCAGCACGGACAGCCCCCATACGGCACGGACAGCCCCCGCACTGTACGGACAGCTCCTGCACAACATGGACAGCCCCCGCACAACATGGAGAGCCCCCACACGGCACTGACAGCCCCCGCACGGCATGGACAGCCCCCACATGGCGCGGACAGCCCCCACCCAGCGCAGATAGTCCCACCCAGCGCAGATAGCTCCCGCCCGGCCCCGACAGCCCCCGCACGGCGCGGGACTGCCCCCGCACGGCACGGACAGACCCCACCAAGCGCCGATAACTCCCGCCCGCCCCTGACAGCTCCCGCCCGGCCCCACCAGCCCCCGCACGGCACTGACAGCCCCTGCGCAGCACGGACAGCCCCCACACGACACGGACAGCCCCCGCACGGCATCGACAGCCCCCGCACGGCATTGACAGCCCCCGCACAACATGGAGAGCCCCCACACGGCACGGACAGCCCCCGCACGGCACGGACAGCCCCCACACGGCACGAACAGCTCCCACCAAGCGCCGATAACTCCCGCCCGCCCCTGACAGCTCCCGCCCAGCCCCAACAGCCCCGGCACGGCCCCGACAGCCCCCGCCCGGCCCCGACAGCTCCCAACCGGCCCCGACTGACCCGTATGGCACGGACAGCCCCCACACGGCATGGGCGGCCCCCGCACGGCATGGACAGTTCCCACACGGCACGGGTATCCCCCGCCCAGCGCCGACAGCTCCCGCCCGGCCCCGACAGCCCCCGCACGGCGCGGGACTGCCCCCGCACGGCACGGACAGACCCCACCAAGCGCCGATAACTCCCGCCCGCCCCTGACAGCTCCCGCCCGGCCCCACCAGCCCCCGCACGGCACGGACAGCCCCTGCGCAGCACGGACAGCCCCCATACGGCACGGACAGCCCCCGCACTGTACGGACAGCCCCTGCCCAACATGGACAGCCCCCGCACAACATGGACAGCCCCCACACGGCACTGACAGCCCCCGCACGGCATGGACAGCCCCCACACGGCGCGGACAGCCCCCACCCAGCGCAGATAGCTCCCGCCCACCCCTGCCAGCTCCCGCCCACCCCTGCCAGCTCCCGCCCTGCCTCGAAAGCCCCCGCACGGCACGGACTGCCCCTGCGCAGCACGGACAGCCCCCACACGGCACCGGCAGCCCCCGCACGGCACGGACAGCCCCCGCACGGCAAGGACGGCCCCCGCACTGTACGGACAGCCCCAGCACGGCACGGAAAGCCCCCTCCTGCACCTCTCCCGCCTGATGTGCCGCCTCTTTCTCCCCGGCCGCCCAGCCCCCGCACGGCACGGACAGACCCCACCCAGCGCAGATAGCTCCCGCCCGCCCCTGACAGCTCCCGCCCTGCCTCGACAGCCCACGCACGGCACTGACAGCCCCTGCGCAGCACGGACAGCCCCCACACGACACGGACAGCCCCAGCACGGCATCGACAGCCCCCGCACGGCATCGACAGCCCCCGCACAACATGGAGAGCCCCCACACGGCACGGACAGCCCCCGCACGGCATGGACAGCCCCCGCACGGCACGGACAGCCCCCACACGGCACGAACAGCTCCCACCAAGCGCCGATAACTCCCGCCCGCCCCTGACAGCTCCCGCCCAGCCCCAACAGCCCCGGCACGGCCCCGACAGCCCCCGCCCGGCCCCGACAGCTCCCAACCGGCCCCGACTGACCCGTATGGCACGGACAGCCCCCACACGGCATGGGCGGCCCCCGCACGGCATGGACAGTTCCCACACGGCACGGGTATCCCCCGCCCAGCGCCGACAGCTCCCGCCCGGCCCCGACAGCCCCCGCACGGCGCGGGACTGCCCCCGCACGGCACGGACAGACCCCACCAAGCGCCGATAACTCCCGCCCGCCCCTGACAGCTCCCGCCCGGCCCCACCAGCCCCCGCACGGCACGGACAGCCCCTGCGCAGCACGGACAGCCCCCATACGGCACGGACAGCCCCCGCACTGTACGGACAGCTCCTGCACAACATGGACAGCCCCCGCACAACATGGAGAGCCCCCACACGGCACTGACAGCCCCCGCACGGCATGGACAGCCCCCACACGGCGCGGACAGCCCCCACCCAGCGCAGATAGCTCCCGCCCACCCCTGCCAGCTCCCGCCCACCCCTGCCAGCTCCCGCCCTGCCTCGAAAGCCCCCGCACGGCACGGACTGCCCCTGCGCAGCACGGACAGCCCCCACACGGCACCGGCAGCCCCCGCACGGCACGGACAGCCCCCGCACGGCAAGGACGGCCCCCGCACTGTACGGACAGCCCCAGCACGGCACGGACAGCCCCCTCCTGCACCTCTCCCGCCTGATGTGCCGCCTCTTTCTCCCCGGCCGCCCAGCCCCCGCACGGCACGGACAGACCCCACCCAGCGCAGATAGCTCCCGCCCGCCCCTGACAGCTCCCGCCCTGCCTCGACAGCCCACGCACGGCACTGACAGCCCCTGCGCAGCACGGACAGCCCCCACACGACACGGACAGCCCCAGCACGGCATCGACAGCCCCCGCACGGCATCGACAGCCCCCGCACAACATGGAGAGCCCCCACACGGCACGGACAGCCCCCGCACGGCATGGACAGCCCCCGCACGGCACGGACAGCCCCCACACGGCACGAACAGCTCCCACCAAGCGCCGATAACTCCCGCCCGCCCCTGACAGCTCCCGCCCAGCCCCAACAGCCCCGGCACGGCCCCGACAGCCCCCGCCCGGCCCCGACAGCTCCCAACCGGCCCCGACTGACCCGTATGGCACGGACAGCCCCCACACGGCATGGGCGGCCCCCGCACGGCATGGACAGTTCCCACACGGCACGGGTATCCCCCGCCCAGCGCCGACAGCTCCCGCCCGGCCCCGACAGCCCCCGCACGGCGCGGGACTGCCCCCGCACGGCACGGACAGACCCCACCAAGCGCCGATAACTCCCGCCCGCCCCTGACAGCTCCCGCCCGGCCCCACCAGCCCCCGCACGGCACGGACAGCCCCTGCGCAGCACGGACAGCCCCCGCACGGCACGGACAGACCCCACCCAGCGCAGATAGCTCCCGCCCGCCCCTGACAGCTCCCGCCCGGCCTCGACAGCCCACGCACGGCACTGACAGCCCCTGCGCAGCACGGACAGCCCCCACACGACACGGGCAGCCCCCGCACGGCATGGACAGCCCCCGCACGGCACGGACAGCCCCCGCACGGCATGGACAGCCCCCACACGGCACGGACAGCCCCCTCCTGCACCTCTCCCGCCTGATGTGCCGCCTCTTTCTCCCCGGCCGCCCAGCCCCCGCACGGCACGGACAGACCCCACCCAGCGCAGATAGCTCCCGCCCGCCCCTGACAGCTCCCGCCCGGCCTCGACAGCCCACGCACGGCACTGACAGCCCCTGCGCAGCACGGACAGCCCCCACACGACACGGACAGCCCCAGCACGGCATCGACAGCCCCCGCACAACATGGAGAGCCCCCACACGGCACGGACAGCCCCCGCACGGCATGGACAGCCCCCGCACGGCACGGACAGCCCCCACACGGCACGAACAGCTCCCACCAAGCGCCGATAACTCCCGCCCGCCCCTGACAGCTCCCGCCCAGCCCCAACAGCCCCGGCACGGCCCCGACAGCCCCCGCCCGGCCCCGACAGCTCCCAACCGGCCCCGACTGACCCGTATGGCACGGACAGCCCCCACACGGCATGGGCGGCCCCCGCACGGCATGGACAGTTCCCACACGGCACGGGTATCCCCCGCCCAGCGCCGACAGCTCCCGCCCGGCCCCGACAGCCCCCGCACGGCGCGGGACTGCCCCCGCACGGCACGGACAGACCCCACCAAGCGCCGATAACTCCCGCCCGCCCCTGACAGCTCCCGCCCGGCCCCACCAGCCCCCGCACGGCACGGACAGCCCCTGCGCAGCACGGACAGCCCCCATACGGCACGGACAGCCCCCGCACTGTACGGACAGCTCCTGCACAACATGGACAGCCCCCGCACAACATGGAGAGCCCCCACACGGCACTGACAGCCCCCGCACGGCATGGACAGCCCCCACACGGCGCGGACAGCCCCCACCCAGCGCAGATAGCTCCCGCCCACCCCTGCCAGCTCCCGCCCACCCCTGCCAGCTCCCGCCCTGCCTCGAAAGCCCCCGCACGGCACGGACTGCCCCTGCGCAGCACGGACAGCCCCCACACGGCACCGGCAGCCCCCGCACGGCACGGACAGCCCCCGCACGGCAAGGACGGCCCCCGCACTGTACGGACAGCCCCAGCACGGCACGGACAGCCCCCTCCTGCACCTCTCCCGCCTGATGTGCCGCCTCTTTCTCCCCGGCCGCCCAGCCCCCGCACGGCACGGACAGACCCCACCCAGCGCAGATAGCTCCCGCCCGCCCCTGACAGCTCCCGCCCTGCCTCGACAGCCCACGCACGGCACTGACAGCCCCTGCGCAGCACGGACAGCCCCCACACGACACGGACAGCCCCAGCACGGCATCGACAGCCCCCGCACGGCATCGACAGCCCCCGCACAACATGGAGAGCCCCCACACGGCACGGACAGCCCCCGCACGGCATGGACAGCCCCCGCACGGCACGGACAGCCCCCACACGGCACGAACAGCTCCCACCAAGCGCCGATAACTCCCGCCCGCCCCTGACAGCTCCCGCCCAGCCCCAACAGCCCCGGCACGGCCCCGACAGCCCCCGCCCGGCCCCGACAGCTCCCAACCGGCCCCGACTGACCCGTATGGCACGGACAGCCCCCACACGGCATGGGCGGCCCCCGCACGGCATGGACAGTTCCCACACGGCACGGGTATCCCCCGCCCAGCGCCGACAGCTCCCGCCCGGCCCCGACAGCCCCCGCACGGCGCGGGACTGCCCCCGCACGGCACGGACAGACCCCACCAAGCGCCGATAACTCCCGCCCGCCCCTGACAGCTCCCGCCCGGCCCCACCAGCCCCCGCACGGCACGGACAGCCCCTGCGCAGCACGGACAGCCCCCGCACGGCACGGACAGACCCCACCCAGCGCAGATAGCTCCCGCCCGCCCCTGACAGCTCCCGCCCGGCCTCGACAGCCCACGCACGGCACTGACAGCCCCTGCGCAGCACGGACAGCCCCCACACGACACGGGCAGCCCCCGCACGGCATGGACAGCCCCCGCACGGCACGGACAGCCCCCGCACGGCATGGACAGCCCCCACACGGCACGGACAGCCCCCTCCTGCACCTCTCCCGCCTGATGTGCCGCCTCTTTCTCCCCGGCCGCCCAGCCCCCGCACGGCACGGACAGACCCCACCCAGCGCAGATAGCTCCCGCCCGCCCCTGACAGCTCCCGCCCGGCCTCGACAGCCCACGCACGGCACTGACAGCCCCTGCGCAGCACGGACAGCCCCCACACGACACGGACAGCCCCAGCACGGCATCGACAGCCCCCGCACAACATGGAGAGCCCCCACACGGCACGGACAGCCCCCGCACGGCATGGACAGCCCCCGCACGGCACGGACAGCCCCCACACGGCACGAACAGCTCCCACCAAGCGCCGATAACTCCCGCCCGCCCCTGACAGCTCCCGCCCGGCCCCAACAGCCCCGGCACGGCCCCGACAGCCCCCGCCCGGCCCCGACAGCTCCCAACCGGCCCCGACTGACCCGTATGGCACGGACAGCCCCCACACGGCATGGGCGGCCCCCGCACGGCATGGACAGTTCCCACACGGCACGGGTATCCCCCGCCCAGCGCCGACAGCTCCCGCCCGGCCCCGACAGCCCCCGCACGGCGCGGGACTGCCCCCGCACGGCACGGACAGACCCCACCAAGCGCCGATAACTCCCGCCCGCCCCTGACAGCTCCCGCCCGGCCCCACCAGCCCCCGCACGGCACGGACAGCCCCCGCGCAGCACGGACAGCCCCCATACGGCACGGACAGCCCCCGCACTGTACGGACAGCTCCTGCACAACATGGACAGCCCCCGCACAACATGGAGAGCCCCCACACGGCACTGACAGCCCCCGCACGGCATGGACAGCCCCCACACGGCGCGGACTGCCCCTGCGCAGCACGGACAGCCCCCACACGGCACGGGCAGCCCCCGCACGGCACGGACAGCCCCCGCACGGCAAGGACGGCCCCCGCACTGTACGGACAGCCCCAGCACGGCACGGACAGCCCCCTCCTGCACCTCTCCCGCCTGATGTGCCGCCTCTTTCTCCCCGGCCGCCCAGCCCCCGCACGGCACGGACAGACCCCACCCAGCGCAGATAGCTCCCGCCCGCCCCTGACAGCTCCCGCCCGGCCTCGACAGCCCCCGCACGGCACTGACAGCCCCTGCGCAGCACGGACAGCCCCCACACGACACGGACAGCCCCAGCACGGCATCGACAGCCCCCGCACGGCATCGACAGCCCCCGCACAACATGGAGAGCCCCCACACGGCACGGACAGCCCCCGCACGGCATAGACATGCCCCCGCACGGCACGGACAGCCCCCACACGGCACGAACAGCTCCCACCAAGCGCCGATAACTCCCGCCCGCCCCTGACAGCTCCCGCCCGGCCCCAACAGCCCCGGCACGACCCCGACAGCCCCCGCCCGGCCCCGACAGCTCCCAACCGGCCCCGACTGACCCGTATGGCACGGACAGCCCCCACACGGCATGGGCGGCCCCCGCACGGCATGGACAGTTCCCACACGGCACGGGTATCCCCCGCCCAGCGCCGACAGCTCCCGCCCGGCCCCGACAGCCCCCGCACGGCGCGGGACTGCCCCCGCACGGCACGGACAGACCCCACCAAGCGCCGATAACTCCCGCCCGCCCCTGACAGCTCCCGCCCGGCCCCACCAGCCCCCGCACGGCACGGACAGCCCCTGCGCAGCACGGACAGCCCCCATACGGCACGGACAGCCCCCGCACTGTACGGACAGCTCCTGCACAACATGGACAGCCCCCGCACAACATGGAGAGCCCCCACACGGCACTGACAGCCCCCGCACGGCATGGACAGCCCCCACACGGCGCGGACAGCCCCCACCCAACGCAGATAGCTCCCGCCCACCCCTGCCAGCTCCCGCCCTGCCTCGAAAGCCCCCGCACGGCACGGACTGCCCCTGCGCAGCACGGACAGCCCCCACACGGCACGGGCAGCCCCCGCACGGCACGGACAGCCCCCGCACGGCAAGGACGGCCCCCGCACTGTACGGACAGCCCCAGCACGGCACGGACAGCCCCCTCCTGCACCTCTCCCGCCTGATGTGCCTCCTCTTTCTCCCCGGCCGCCCAGCCCCCGCACGGCACGGACAGACCCCACCCAGCGCAGATAGCTCCCGCCCGCCCCTGACAGCTCCCGCCCGGCCTCGACAGCCCACGCACGGCACTGACAGCCCCTGCGCAGCACGGACAGCCCCCACACGACACGGGCAGCCCCCGCACGGCATGGACAGCCCCTGCACGGCACGGACAGCCCCCGCACGGCAAGGACAGCCCCCACACGGCACGGACAGCCCCCGCACGGCATGGACAGCCCCCGCACGGCACGGACAGCCCCCACACGGCACGAACAGCTCCCACCAAGCGCCGATAACTCCCGCCCGCCCCTGACAGCTCCCGCCCAGCCCCAACAGCCCCGGCACGGCCCCGACAGCCCCCGCCCGGCCCCGACAGCTCCCAACCGGCCCCGACTGACCCGTATGGCACGGACAGCCCCCACACGGCATGGGCGGCCCCCGCACGGCATGGACAGTTCCCACACGGCACGGGTATCCCCCGCCCAGCGCCGACAGCTCCCGCCCGGCCCCGACAGCTCCCGCACGGCGCGGGACTGCCCCCGCACGGCACGGACAGACCCCACCAAGCGCCGATAACTCCCGCCCGCCCCTGACAGCTCCCGCCCGGCCCCACCAGCCCCCGCACGGCACGGACAGCCCCTGCGCAGCACGGACAGCCCCCATACGGCACGGACAGCCCCCGCACTGTACGAACAGCCCCTGCACAACATGGACAGCCCCCGCACAACATGGAGAGCCCCCACACGGCACTGACAGCCCCCGCACGGTACGGACAGCCCCCACACGGCGCGGACAGCCCCCACCCAGCGCAGATAGCTCCCGCCCACCCCTGCCAGCTCCCGCCCTGCCTCGAAAGCCCCCGCACGGCACGGACTGCCCCTGCGCAGCACGGACAGCCCCCACACGGCACGGGCAGCCCCAGCACGGCACGGACAGCCCCCGCACAGCAAGGACGGCCCCCGCACTGTACAGACAGCCCCAGCACGGCACGGACAGCCCCCTCCTGCACCTCTCCCGCCTGATGTGCCGCCCCTTTCTCCCCGGCCGCCCAGCCCCCGCACGGCGCGGACAGACCCCACCCAGCGCAGATAGCCCCCGCCCGCCCCTGACAGCTCCCGCCCTGCCTCGAAAGCCCCCGCACGGCACGGACTGCCCCTGCGCAGCACGGACTGCCCCTGCGCAGCACGGACTGCCCCTGCGCAGCACGGACAGCCCCCGCACGGCAAGGACGGCCCCCGCACTGTACGGACAGCTTTCCTTGTATCCAGTGGTTTTTTTCTCCGCTGGTTTTTCTTGGTGGTCTTCCTGTCTTTTCTCTGTAACAGTCCACATCGGAAAAAAAAAGCACGGCACGGACAGCCCCCTCCTGCACCTCTCCCGCCTGATGTGCCGCCTCTTTCTCCCCGGCCGCCCAGCCCCCGCACGGCACGGACAGACCCCACCCAGCGCAGATAGCTCCCGCCCGCCCCTGACAGCTCCCGCCCGGCCTCGACAGCCCACGCACGGCACTGACAGCCCCTGCGCAGCACGGACAGCCCCCACACGACACGGGCAGCCCCAGCACGGCATCGACAGCCCCCGCACGGCATCGACAGCCCCCGCACAACATGGAGAGCCCCCACACGGCACGGACAGCCCCCGCACGGCATGGACAGCCCCCGCACGGCACGGACAGCCCCCACACGGCACGAACAGCTCCCACCAAGCGAAGATAACTCCCGACCGCCCCTGACAGCTCCCGCCCAGCCCCAACAGCCCCGGCACGGCCCCGACAGCCCCCGCCCGGCCCCGACAGCTCCCAACCGGCCCCGACTGACCCGTATGGCACGGACAGCCCCCACACGGCATGGGCGGCCCCCGCACGGCATGGACAGTTCCCACACGGCACGGGTATCCCCCGCCCAGCGCCGACAGCTCCCGCCCGGCCCCGACAGCCCCCGCACGGCGCGGGACTGCCCCCGCACGGCACGGACAGACCCCACCAAGCGCCGATAACTCCCGCCCGCCCCTGACAGCTCCCGCCCGGCCCCACCAGCCCCCGCACGGCACGGACAGCCCCTGCGCAGCACGGACAGCCCCCATACGGCACGGACAGCCCCCGCACTGTATGGACAGCTCCTGCACAACATGGACAGCCCCCGCACAACATGGAGAGCCCCCACACGGCACTGACAGCCCCCGCACGGTACGGACAGCCCCCACACGGCGCGGACAGCCCCCACCCAGCGCAGATAGCTCCCGCCCACCCCTGCCAGCTCCCGCCCTGCCTCGAAAGCCCCCGCACGGCACGGACTGCCCCTGCGCAGCACGGACAGCCCCCACACGGCACGGGCAGCCCCCGCACGGCACGGACAGCCCCCGCACGGCAAGGACGGCCCCCGCACTGTACGGACAGCCCCAGCACGGCACGGACAGCCCCCTCCTGTACCTCTCCCGCCTGATGTGCCGCCCCTTTCTCCCCGGCCGCCCAGCCCCCGCACGGCGCGGACAGACCCCACCCAGCGCAGGTAGCTCCCGCCCGCCCCTGACAGCTCCCGCCCTGCCTCGAAAGCCCCCGCACGGCACGGACTGCCCCTGCGCAGCACGGACAGCCCCCACACGGCACGGGCAGGCCCCGCACGGCACGGACAGCCCCCGCACGGCAAGGACGGCCCCCATACTGTGCGGACAGCCCCAGCACGGCACGGACAGCCCCCTCCTGCACCTCTCCCGCCTGATGTGCCGCCTCTTTCTCCCCGGCCGCCCAGCCCCCGCACGGCACGGACAGACCCCACCCAGCGCAGATAGCTCCCGCCCGCCCCTGACAGCTCCCGCCCGGCCTCGACAGCCCACGCACGGCAGTGACAGCCCCTGCGCAGCACGGACAGCCCCCACACGACACGGACAGCCCCAGCACGGCATCGACAGCCCCCGCACGGCATCGACAGCCCCCGCACAACATGGAGAGCCCCCACACGGCACGGACAGCCCCCGCACGGCATGGACAGCCCCCGCACGGCACGGACAGCCCCCACACGGCACGAACAGCTCCCACCAAGCGCCGATAACTCCCGCCCGCCCCTGACAGCTCCCGCCCAGCCCCAACAGCCCCGGCACGGCCCCGACAGCCCCCGCCCGGCCCCGACAGCTCCCAACCGGCCCCGACTGACCCGTATGGCACGGACAGCCCCCACACGGCATGGGCGGCCCCCGCACGGCATGGACAGTTCCCACACGGCACGGGTATCCCCCGCCCAGCGCCGACAGCTCCCGCCCGGCCCCGACAGCCCCCGCACGGCGCGGGACTGCCCCCGCACGGCATGGACAGACCCCACCAAGCGCCGATAACTCCCGCCCGCCCCTGATAGCTCCCGCCCGGCCCCACCAGCCCCCGCACGGCACGGACAGCCCCTGCGCAGCACTGACAGCCCCCATACGGCACGGACAGCCCCCGCACTGTACGGACAGCTCCTGCACAACATGGACAGCCCCCGCACAACATGGAGAGCCCCCACACGGCACTGACAGCCCCCGCACGGCATGGACAGCCCCCACACGGCGCGGACAGCCCCCACCCAGCGCAGATAGCTCCCGCCCACCCCTGCCAGCTCCCGCCCTGCCTCGAAAGCCCCCGCACGGCACGGACTGCCCCTGCGCAGCACGGACAGCCCCCACACGGCACGGGCAGGCCCCGCACGGCACGGACAGCCCCCGCACGGCAAGGACGGCCCCCATACTGTGCGGACAGCCCCAGCACGGCACGGACAGCCCCCTCCTGCACCTCTCCCGCCTGATGTGCCGCCTCTTTCTCCCCGGCCGCCCAGCCCCCGCACGGCACGGACAGACCCCACCCAGCGCAGATAGCTCCCGCCCGCCCCTGACAGCTCCCGCCCGGCCTCGACAGCCCACGCACGGCAGTGACAGCCCCTGCGCAGCACGGACAGCCCCCACACGACACGGACAGCCCCAGCACGGCATCGACAGCCCCCGCACGGCATCGACAGCCCCCGCACTGTACGGACAGCCCCAGCACGGCACGGACAGCCCCCTCCTGCACCTCTCCCGCCTGATGTGCCGCCTCTCTTTCCCCGGCCGCCCAGCCCCCGCACGGCACAAACAGCCCCCACCCAGCGCAGATAGCTCCCGCCCACCCCTGACAGCTCCCGCCCGGCCTCGAAACCCCCGCACGGCATGGACAGCCCCTGCGCAGCACCGACAGCCCCCACACGGTATGGACAGCCCCTGCACAACATGGAGAGCCCCCACACGGCACGGACAGCCCCCGCACGGCATGGACAGCCCCCACACGGCGCGGACAGCCCCCGCACGGCACGGACAGCCCCCGCACGGCATGGACAGCCCACGCACGGCACGGACAGCCCCCGCATGGCATGGACAGGCCTTACACGGTATGGACAGCCCCCACACGGCACGGACAGCCCCAGCACGGCACGGACAGCCCCCGCACGGCATGGACAGCCCCCGCACTGTATGGACAGCCCCCGCACGGCACGGACAGCCCCCACACGGCACGAACAGCTCCCACCAAGCGCCGATAACTCCCGCCCGCCCCTGACAGCTCCCGCCCAGCCCCAACAGCCCCGGCACGGCCCCGACAGCCCCCGCCCGGCCCCGACAGCTCCCAACCGGCCCCGACTGACCCGTATGGCACGGACAGCCCCCACACGGCATGGGCGGCCCCCGCACGGCATGGACAGTTCCCACACGGCACGGGTATCCCCCGCCCAGCGCCGACAGCTCCCGCCCGGCCCCGACAGCCCCCGCACGGCGCGGGACTGCCCCCGCACGGCACGGACAGACCCCACCAAGCGCCGATAACTCCCGCCCGCCCCTGACAGCTCCCGCCCGGCCCCACCAGCCCCCGCACGGCACGGACAGCCCCTGCGCAGCACGGACAGCCCCCATACGGCACGGACAGCCCCCGCACTGTACGGACAGCTCCTGCACAACATGGACAGCCCCCGCACAACATGGAGAGCCCCCACACGGCACTGACAGCCCCCGCACGGCATGGACAGCCCCCACACGGCGCGGACAGCCCCCACCCAGCGCAGATAGCTCCCGCCCACCCCTGCCAGCTCCCGCCCTGCCTCGAAAGCCCCCGCACGGCACGGACTGCCCCTGCGCAGCACGGACAGCCCCCACACGGCACGGGCAGCCCCCGCACGGCACGGACAGCCCCCGCACGGCAAGGACGGCCCCCGCACTGTACGGACAGCCCCAGCACGGCACGGACAGCCCCCTCCTGCACCTCTCCCGCCTGATGTGCCGCCTCTTTCTCCCCGGCCGCCCAGCCCCCGCACGGCGCGGACAGCCCCCGCACGGCACGGACAGACCCCACCCAGCGCAGATAGCTCCCGCCCGCCCCTGACAGCTTCCGCCCGGCCTCGACAGCCCACGCACGGCACTGTCAGCCCCTGCGCAGCACGGACAGCCCCCACACGACAAGGACAGCCCCAGAACGGCACGGACAGCCCCCGCACGGCATGGACAGCCCCCGCACTGTACGGACAGCCCCCGCACGGCACGGACAGCCCCCTCCTGCACCTCTCCCGCCTGATGTGCCGTCTCTCTTTCCCCGGCCGCCCAGCCCCCGCACGGCACAAACAGCCCCCACCCAGCGCAGATAGCTCCCGCCCACCCCTGACAGCTCCCGCCCGGCCTCGAAACCCCCGCACGGCATGGACAGCCCCTGCGCAGCACCGACAGCCCCCACACGGTATGGACAGCCCCTGCACAACATGGAGAGCCCCCACACGGCACGGACAGCCCCCGCACGGCATGGACAGCCCCCACACGGCACGGACAGCCCCCGCACGGCACGGACAGCCCCCGCACGGCATGGACAGCCCACGCACGGCACGGACAGCCCCCGCATGGCATGGACAGGCCTTACACGGTATGGACAGCCCCCACACGGCACGGACAGCCCCAGCACGGCACGGACAGCCCCCGCACGGCATGGACAGCCCCCGCACTGTATGGACAGCCCCCGCACGGCACGGACAGCCCCCACACGGCACGAACAGCTCCCACCAAGCGCCGATAACTCCCGCCCGCCCCTGACAGCTCCCGCCCAGCCCCAACAGCCCCGGCACGGCCCCGACAGCCCCCGCCCGGCCCCGACAGCTCCCAACCGGCCCCGACTGACCCGTATGGCACGGACAGCCCCCACACGGCATGGGCGGCCCCCGCACGGCATGGACAGTTCCCACACGGCACGGGTATCCCCCGCCCAGCGCCGACAGCTCCCGCCCGGCCCCGACAGCCCCCGCACGGCACGGACAGCCCCTGCGCAGCACGGACAGCCCCCATACGGCACGGACAGCCCCCGCACTGTACGGACAGCTCCTGCACAACATGGACAGCCCCCGCACAACATGGAGAGCCCCCACACGGCACTGACAGCCCCCGCACGGCATGGACAGCCCCCACACGGCGCGGACAGCCCCCACCCAGCGCAGATAGCTCCCGCCCACCCCTGCCAGCTCCCGCCCGGCCTCGAAAGCCCCCGCACGGCACGGACTGCCCCTGCGCAGCACGGACAGCCCCCGCACGGCATGGACAGCCCCCGCACGGCACGGACAGCCCCCGCATGGCATGGACAGGCCTTACACGGTATGGACAGCCCCCACACGGCACGGACAGCCCCCGCACGGCACGGACAGCCCCCGCACGGCATGGACAGCCCCCGCACTGTATGGACAGCCCCGTTCTGCACCTCTCCCGCCTGATGTGCCGCCTCTCTCTCCCCGGCCGCCCAGCCCCCGCACGGCACGAACAGCCCCCACCCAGCGCAGATAGCTCCCGCCCACCCCTGCCAGCTCCCGCCCTGCCTCGAAAGCCCCCGCACGGCACGGACTGCCCCTGCGCAGCACGGACAGCCCCCACACGGCACGGGCAGCCCCCGCACGGCACGGACAGCCCCCGCACGGCAAGGACGGCCCCCGCACTGTACGGACAGCCCCAGCACGGCACGGACAGCCCCCTCCTGCACCTCTCCCGCCTGATGTGCCGCCTCTTTCTCCCCGGCCGCCCAGCCCCCGCACGGCGCGGACAGCCCCCGCACGGCACGGACAGACCCCACCCAGCGCAGATAGCTCCCGCCCGCCCCTGACAGCTTCCGCCCGGCCTCGACAGCCCACGCACGGCACTGTCAGCCCCTGCGCAGCACGGACAGCCCCCACACGACAAGGACAGCCCCAGAACGGCACGGACAGCCCCCGCACGGCATGGACAGCCCCCGCACTGTACGGACAGCCCCAGCACGGCACGGACAGCCCCCTCCTGCACCTCTCCCGCCTGATGTGCCGTCTCTCTTTCCCCGGCCGCCCAGCCCCCGCACGGCACAAACAGCCCCCACCCAGCGCAGATAGCTCCCGCCCACCCCTGACAGCTCCCGCCCGGCCTCGAAACTCCCGCACGGCATGGACAGCCCCTGCGCAGCACCGACAGCCCCCACACGGTATGGACAGCCCCTGCACAACATGGAGAGCCCCCACACGGCACGGACAGCCCCCGCACGGCATGGACAGCCCCCACACGGCGCGGACAGCCCCCGCACGGCACGGACAGCCCCCGCACGGCATGGACAGCCCCCGCACGGCACGGACAGCCCCCGCATGGCATGGACAGGCCTTACACGGTATGGACAGCCCCCACACGGCACGGACAGCCCCAGCACGGCACGGACAGCCCCCGCACGGCATGGACAGCCCCCGCACTGTATGGACAGCCCCGTTCTGCACCTCTCCCGCCTGATGTGCCGCCTCTCTCTCCCCGGCCGCCCAGCCCCCGCACGGCACGAACAGCCCCCACCCAGCGCAGATAGCTCCCGCCCACCCCTGCCAGCTCCCGCCCGGCCTCGAAAGCCCCCGCACGGTAAGGACGGCCCCGCACTGTATGGACAGCCCCAGCACGGTACGGACAGCCCCCTCCTGCACCTCTCCCGCCTGATGTGCCGCCTCTTTCTCCCCGGCCGCCCAGCCCCCGCACGGAACGGACAGACCCCACCCAGCGCAGATAGCTCCCGCCCGCCCCTGACAGCTCCCGCCCGGCCTCGACAGCCCACGCACGGCACTGACAGCCCCTGCGCAGCACGGACAGCCCCTACACGACACGGGCAGCCCCCGCACGGCATGGACAGCCCCCGCACGGCACGGACAGCCCCCGCACGGCATGGACAGCCCCCGCACTGTACGGACAGCCCCACACGGCACTGACAGCCCCCGCACGGCATGGACAACCCCCACACGGCGCGTACAGCCCCCACCCAGCGCAGATAGCTCCCGCCCACCCCTTCCCAATCCCGCCCGGCCTCGAAAGCCCCCGCACGGCACTGACAGCCCCTGCGCAGCACGGACAGCCACCACACGACACGGACAGCCCCAGCACGGCATCGACAGCCCCCGCACGACAACAGCCCCCGCACAACATAGCCCCCGCACGGCATGGACAGCCCCCACACGGCGCGGACAGCCCCCACCCAGCTCAGATAGCTCCCGCCCACCCCTGACAGCTTCCGCTCTGCCTCGACAGCCCACGCGCGGCACTGACAGCCCCTGCGCAGCACGGACAGCCCCCACACGGCACGGGCAGCCCCAGCACGGCAGCCCCAGCACGGTACGGACAGCCGCCTCCTGCACCTCTCCCGCCTGATGTGCCGCCTCTTTCTCCCCGGCCGCCCAGCCCCCGCACGGCACGGACAGACCCCACCCAGCGCAGATAGCTCCCGCCCGCCCCTGACAGCTCCCGCCCGGCCTCGACAGCCCACGCACGGCACTGACAGCCCCTGCGCAGCACGGCAACCCTTCCCGACACGGGCAGCCCCCGCACGGCATGGACAGCCCCCGCACGGCACGGACAGCCCCCGCACGGCATGGACAGCCCCCGCACTGTACGGACAGCCCCACACGGCACTGACAGCCCCCGCACGGCATGGACAACCCCCACACGGCGCGTACAGCCCCCACCCAGCGCAGATAGCTCCCGCCCACCCCTTCCCAATCCCGCCCGGCCTCGAAAGCCCCCGCACGGCACTGACAGCCCCTGCGCAGCACGGACAGCCCCCGCACGGCATCGACAGCCCCCGCACGGCATCGACAGCCCCCGCACAACATGGAGAGCCCACACACGGCACGGACAGCCCCCGCACGGCATGGACAGCCCCCGCACGGCACGGACAGCCCCCACACGGCACGAACAGCTCCCACCAAGCGCCGATAACTCCCGCCCGCCCCTGACAGCTCCCGCCCGGCCCCAACAGCCCCGGCACGGCCCCGACAGCCCCCGCCCGGCCCCGACAGCCCCCAACCGGCCCCGACTGACCCGTATGGCACGGACAGCCCCCACACGGCATGGGCGGCCCCCGCACGGCATGGACAGTTCCCACACGGCACGGGTATCCCCCGCCCAGCGCCGACAGCTCCCGCCCGGCCCCGACAGCCCCCGCACGGCGCGGGACTGCCCCCGCACGGCACGGACAGACCCCACCAAGCGCCGATAACTCCCGCCCGCCCCTGACAGCTCCCGCCCGGCCCCACCAGCCCCCGCACGGCACGGACAGCCCCTGCGCAGCACGGACAGCCCTCATACGGCACGGACAGCCCCCGCACTGTACGGACAGCTCCTGCACAACATGGACAGCCCCCGCACAACATGGAGAGCCCCCACACGGCACTGACAGCCCCCGCACGGCATGGACAGCCCCCACACGGCGCGGACAGCCCCCACCCAGCGCAGATAGCTCCCGCCCGCCCCTGACAGCTCCCGCCCTGCCTCGAAAGCCCCCGCACGGCACGGACTGCCCCTGCCAACACGGACAACCCCCACACGGCACGGGCAGCCCCCGCACGGCACGGACAGCCCCCGCACGGCAAGGACGGCCCCCGCACTGTACGGACAGCCCCAGCACGGTACGGACAGCCGCCTCCTGCACCTCTCCCGCCTGATGTGCCGCCTCTTTCTCCCCGGCCGCCCAGCCCCCGCACGGCACGGACAGACCCCACCCAGCGCAGATAGCTCCCGCCCGCCCCTGACAGCTCCCGCCCGGCCTCGACAGCCCACGCACGGCACTGACAGCCCCTGCGCAGCACGGACAGCCCCTACACGACACGGGCAGCCCCCGCACGGCATGGACAGCCCCCGCACGACACGGACAGCCCCCGCACGGCATGGACAGCCCCCGCACTGTACGGACAGCCCCACACGGCACCGACAGCCCCCGCACGGCATGGACAACCCCCACACGGCGCGTACAGCCCCCACCCAGCGCAGATAGCTCCCGCCCACCCCTTCCCAATCCCGCCCGGCCTCGAAAGCCCCCGCACGGCACTGACAGCCCCTGCGCAGCACGGACAGCCCCCACACGACACGGACAGCCCCCGCACGGCATCGACAGCCCCCGCACGGCATCGACAGCCCCCGCACAACATGGAGAGCCCCCACACGGCACGGACAGCCCCCGCACGGCACGGACAGCCCCCACACGGCACGAACAGCTCCCACCAAGCGAAGATAACTCCCGCCCGCCCCTGACAGCTCCCGCCCGGCCCCAACAGCCCCCGCACGGCCCCGACAGCCCCCGCCCGGCCCCGACAGCTCCCAACCGGCCCCGACTGACCCGTATGGCACGGACAGCCCCCACACGGCATGGGCGGCCCCCGCACGGCATGGACAGTTCCCACACGGCACGGGTATCCCCCGCCCAGCGCCGACAGCTCCCGCCCGGCCCCGACAGCCCCCGCACGGCGCGGGACTGCCCCCGCACGGCACGGACAGCCCCCACCCAGCGCCGATAGCTCCCGCCCGCCCCTGACAGCTCCCGCCCGGCCCCACCAGCCCCCGCACGGCACGGACAGCCCCTGCGCAGCACGGACAGCCCCCATACGGCACGGACAGCCCCCGCACTGTACGGACAGCTCCTGCACAACATGGACAGCCCCCGCACAACATGGAGAGCCCCCACAAGGACCTGACAGCCCCCGCACGGCATGGACAGCCCCCACACGGCGCGGACAGCCCCCACCCAGCGCAGATAGCTCCCGCCCGCCCCTGACAGCTCCCGCCCTGCCTCGAAAGCCCCCGCACGGCACGGACTGCCCCTGCGCAGCACGGACAGCCCCCACACGGCACGGGCAGCCCCCGCACGGCACGGACAGCCCCCGCACGACACGGACAGCCCCCGCACGGCATGGACAGCCCCCGCACTGTACGGACAGCCCCACACGGCACCGACAGCCCCCGCACGGCATGGACAACCCCCACACGGCGCGTACAGCCCCCACCCAGCGCAGATAGCTCCCGCCCACCCCTTCCCAATCCCGCCCGGCCTCGAAAGCCCCCGCACGGCACTGACAGCCCCCGCGCAGCACGGACAGCCCCCACACGGCACGGACAGCCCCCGCACGGCATCGACAGCCCCCGCACGGCATCGACAGCCCCCGCACAACATGGAGAGCCCCCACACGGCACGGACAGCCCCCGCACGGCACGGACAGCCCCCACACGGCACGAACAGCTCCCACCAAGCGAAGATAACTCCCGCCCGCCCCTGACAGCTCCCGCCCGGCCCCAACAGCCCCGGCACGGCCCCGACAGCCCCCGCCCGGCCCCGACAGCTCCCAACCGGCCCCGACTGACCCGTATGGCACGGACAGCCCCCACACGGCATGGGCGGCCCCCGCACGGCATGGACAGTTCCCACACGGCACGGGTATCCCCCGCCCAGCGCCGACAGCTCCCGCCCGGCCCCGACAGCCCCCGCACGGCGCGGGACTGCCCCCGCACGGCACGGACAGACCCCACCAAGCGCCGATAACTCCCGCCCGCCCCTGACAGCTCCCGCCCGGCCCCACCAGCCCCCGCACGGCACGGACAGCCCCTGCGCAGCACGGACAGCCCCCATACGGCACGGACAGCCCCCGCACTGTACGGACAGCTCCTGCACAACATGGACAGCCCCCGCACAACATGGAGAGCCCCCACACGGCACTGACAGCCCCCGCACGGCATGGACAGCCCCCACACGGCGCGGACAGCCCCCACCCAGCGCAGATAGCTCCCGCCCGCCCCTGACAGCTCCCGCCCTGCCTCGAAAGCCCCCGCACGGCACGGACTGCCCCTGCGCAGCACGGACAGCCCCCACACGGCACGGGCAGCCCCCGCACGGCACGGACAGCCCCCGCACGACACGGACAGCCCCCGCACGGCATGGACAGCCCCCGCACTGTACGGACAGCCCCACACGGCACCGACAGCCCCCGCACGGCATGGACAACCCCCACACGGCGCGTACAGCCCCCACCCAGCGCAGATAGCTCCCGCCCACCCCTTCCCAATCCCGCCCGGCCTCGAAAGCCCCCGCACGGCACTGACAGCCCCTGCGCAGCACGGACAGCCCCCACACGACACGGACAGCCCCCGCACGGCATCGACAGCCCCCGCACGGCATCGACAGCCCCCGCACAACATGGAGAGCCCCCACACGGCACGGACAGCCCCCGCACGGCACGGACAGCCCCCACACGGCACGAACAGCTCCCACCAAGCGAAGATAACTCCCGCCCGCCCCTGACAGCTCCCGCCCGGCCCCAACAGCCCCGGCACGGCCCCGACAGCCCCCGCCCGGCCCCGACAGCTCCCAACCGGCCCCGACTGACCCGTATGGCACGGACAGCCCCCACACGGCATGGGCGGCCCCCGCACGGCATGGACAGTTCCCACACGGCACGGGTATCCCCCGCCCAGCGCCGACAGCTCCCGCCCGGCCCCGACAGCCCCCGCACGGCGCGGGACTGCCCCCGCACGGCACGGACAGACCCCACCAAGCGCCGATAACTCCCGCCCGCCCCTGACAGCTCCCGCCCGGCCCCACCAGCCCCCGCACGGCACGGACAGCCCCTGCGCAGCACGGACAGCCCCCATACGGCACGGACAGCCCCCGCACTGTACGGACAGCTCCTGCACAACATGGACAGCCCCCGCACAACATGGAGAGCCCCCACACGGCACTGACAGCCCCCGCACGGCATGGACAGCCCCCACACGGCGCGGACAGCCCCCACCCAGCGCAGATAGCTCCCGCCCGCCCCTGACAGCTCCCGCCCTGCCTCGAAAGCCCCCGCACGGCACGGACTGCCCCTGCGCAGCACGGACAGCCCCCACACGGCACGGGCAGCCCCCGCACGGCACGGACAGCCCCCGCACGACACGGACAGCCCCCGCACGGCATGGACAGCCCCCGCACTGTACGGACAGCCCCACACGGCACCGACAGCCCCCGCACGGCATGGACAACCCCCACACGGCGCGTACAGCCCCCACCCAGCGCAGATAGCTCCCGCCCACCCCTTCCCAATCCCGCCCGGCCTCGAAAGCCCCCGCACGGCACTGACAGCCCCTGCGCAGCACGGACAGCCCCCACACGACACGGACAGCCCCCGCACGGCATCGACAGCCCCCGCACGGCATCGACAGCCCCCGCACAACATGGAGAGCCCCCACACGGCACGGACAGCCCCCGCACGGCATGGACAGCCCCCACACGGCACGAACAGCTCCCACCAAGCGAAGATAACTCCCGCCCGCCCCTGACAGCTCCCGCCCGGCCCCAACAGCCCCGGCACGGCCCCGACAGCCCCCGCCCGGCCCCGACAGCTCCCAACCGGCCCCGACTGACCCGTATGGCACGGACAGCCCCCACACGGCATGGGCGGCCCCCGCACGGCATGGACAGTTCCCACACGGCACGGGTATCCCCCGCCCAGCGCCGACAGCTCCCGCCCGGCCCCGACAGCCCCCGCACGGCGCGGGACTGCCCCCGCACGGCACGGACAGACCCCACCAAGCGCCGATAACTCCCGCCCGCCCCTGACAGCTCCCGCCCGGCCCCACCAGCCCCCGCACGGCACGGACAGCCCCTGCGCAGCACGGACAGCCCCCATACGGCACGGACAGCCCCCGCACTGTACGGACAGCTCCTGCACAACATGGACAGCCCCCGCACAACATGGAGAGCCCCCACACGGCACTGACAGCCCCCGCACGGCATGGACAGCCCCCACACGGCGCGGACAGCCCCCACCCAGCGCAGATAGCTCCCGCCCGCCCCTGACAGCTCCCGCCCTGCCTCGAAAGCCCCCGCACGGCACGGACTGCCCCTGCGCAGCACGGACAGCCCCCACACGGCACGGGCAGCCCCCGCACGGCACGGACAGCCCCCGCACGGCAAGGACGGCCCCCGCACTGTACGGACAGCCCCAGCACGGCACGGACAGCCCCCTCCTGCACCTCTCCCGCCTGATGTGCCGCCTCTTTCTCCCCGGCCGCCCAGCCCCCGCACGGCGCGGACAGCCCCCGCACGGCACGGACAGACCCCACCCAGCGCAGATAGCTCCCGCCCGCCCCTGACAGCTTCCGCCCGGCCTCGACAGCCCACGCACGGCACTGTCAGCCCCTGCACAGCACGGACAGCCCCCACACGACAAGGACAGCCCCAGAACGGCACGGACAGCCCCCGCACGGCATGGACAGCCCCCGCACTGTACGGACAGCCCCAGCACGGCACGGACAGCCCCCTCCTGCACCTCTCCCGCCTGATGTGCCGTCTCTCTTTCCCCGGCCGCCCAGCCCCCGCACGGCACAAACAGCCCCCACCCAGCGCAGATAGCTCCCGCCCACCCCTGACAGCTCCCGCCCGGCCTCGAAACCCCCGCACGGCATGGACAGCCCCTGCGCAGCACCGACAGCCCCCACACGGTATGGACAGCCCCTGCACAACATGGAGAGCCCCCACACGGCACGGACAGCCCCCGCACGGCATGGACAGCCCCCACACGGCGCGGACAGCCCCCGCACGGCACGGACAGCCCCCGCACGGCATGGACAGCCCCCACACGGCACGGACAGCCCCCGCATGGCATGGACAGGCCTTACACGGTATGGACAGCCCCCACACGGCACGGACAGCCCCAGCACGGCACGGACAGCCCCCGCACGGCATGGACAGCCCCCGCACTGTATGGACAGCCCCGTTCTGCACCTCTCCCGCCTGATGTGCCGCCTCTCTCTCCCCGGCCGCCCAGCCCCCGCACGGCACGAACAGCCCCCACCCAGCGCAGATAGCTCCCGCCCACCCCTGCCAGCTCCCGCCCGGCCTCGAAAGCCCCCGCACGGTAAGGACGGCCCCGCACTGTATGGACAGCCCCAGCACGGTACGGACAGCCCCCTGCTGCACCTCTCCCGCCTGATGTGCCGCCTCTTTCTCCCCGGCCGCCCAGCCCCCGCACGGAACGGACAGACCCCACCCAGCGCAGATAGCTCCCGCCCGCCCCTGACAGCTCCCGCCCGGCCTCGACAGCCCACGCACGGCACTGACAGCCCCTGGCAGCACGGACAGCCCCTACACGACACGGGCAGCCCCCGCACGGCATGGACAGCCCCCGCACGGCACGGACAGCCCCCGCACGGCATGGACAGCCCCCGCACGGCATGGACAGCCCCCGCACTGTACGGACAGCCCCACACGGCACTGACAGCCCCCGCACGGCATGGACAACCCCCACACGGCGCGGACAGCCCCCACCCAGCGCAGATAGCTCCCGCCCACCCCTTCCCAATCCCGCCCGGCCTCGAAAGCCCCCGCACGGCACTGACAGCCCCTGCGCAGCACGGACAGCCACCACACGACACGGACAGCCCCAGCACGGCATCGACAGCCCCCGCACGACAACAGCCCCCGCACAACATAGCCCCCGCACGGCATGGACAGCCCCCACACGGCGCGGACAGCCCCCACCCAGCTCAGATAGCTCCCGCCCACCCCTGACAGCTTCCGCTCTGCCTCGACAGCCCACGCGCGGCACTGACAGCCCCTGCGCAGCACGGACAGCCCCCACACGGCACGGGCAGCCCCAGCACGGCAGCCCCAGCACGGTACGGACAGCCGCCTCCTGCACCTCTCCCGCCTGATGTGCCGCCTCTTTCTCCCCGGCCGCCCAGCCCCCGCACGGCACGGACAGACCCCACCCAGCGCAGATAGCTCCCGCCCGCCCCTGACAGCTCCCGCCCGGCCTCGACAGCCCACGCACGGCACTGACAGCCCCTGCGCAGCACGGACAGCCCCTACACGACACGGGCAGCCCCCGCACGGCATGGACAGCCCCCGCACGGCACGGACAGCCCCCGCACGGCATGGACAGCCCCCGCACTGTACGGACAGCCCCACACGGCACTGACAGCCCCCGCACGGCATGGACAACCCCCACACGGCGCGTACAGCCCCCACCCAGCGCAGATAGCTCCCGCCCACCCCTTCCCAATCCCGCCCGGCCTCGAAAGCCCCCGCACGGCACTGACAGCCCCTGCGCAGCACGGACAGCCCCCGCACGGCATCGACAGCCCCCGCACGGCATCGACAGCCCCCGCACAACATGGAGAGCCCACACACGGCACGGACAGCCCCCGCACGGCATGGACAGCCCCCGCACGGCACGGACAGCCCCCACACGGCACGAACAGCTCCCACCAAGCGCCGATAACTCCCGCCCGCCCCTGACAGCTCCCGCCCGGCCCCAACAGCCCCGGCACGGCCCCGACAGCCCCCGCCCGGCCCCGACAGCTCCCAACCGGCCCCGACTGACCCGTATGGCACGGACAGCCCCCACACGGCATGGGCGGCCCCCGCACGGCATGGACAGTTCCCACACGGCACGGGTATCCCCCGCCCAGCGCCGACAGCTCCCGCCCGGCCCCGACAGCCCCCGCACGGCGCGGGACTGCCCCCGCACGGCACGGACAGACCCCACCAAGCGCCGATAACTCCCGCCCGCCCCTGACAGCTCCCGCCCGGCCCCACCAGCCCCCGCACGGCACGGACAGCCCCTGCGCAGCACGGACAGCCCTCATACGGCACGGACAGCCCCCGCACTGTACGGACAGCTCCTGCACAACATGGACAGCCCCCGCACAACATGGAGAGCCCCCACACGGCACTGACAGCCCCCGCACGGCATGGACAGCCCCCACACGGCGCGGACAGCCCCCACCCAGCGCAGATAGCTCCCGCCCGCCCCTGACAGCTCCCGCCCTGCCTCGAAAGCCCCCGCACGGCACGGACTGCCCCTGCGCAGCACGGACAGCCCCCACACGGCACGGGCAGCCCCCGCACGGCACGGACAGCCCCCGCACGGCAAGGACGGCCCCCGCACTGTACGGACAGCCCCAGCACGGTACGGACAGCCGCCTCCTGCACCTCTCCCGCCTGATGTGCCGCCTCTTTCTCCCCGGCCGCCCAGCCCCCGCACGGCACGGACAGACCCCACCCAGCGCAGATAGCTCCCGCCCGCCCCTGACAGCTCCCGCCCGGCCTCGACAGCCCACGCACGGCACTGACAGCCCCTGCGCAGCACGGACAGCCCCTACACGACACGGGCAGCCCCCGCACGGCATGGACAGCCCCCGCACGACACGGACAGCCCCCGCACGGCATGGACAGCCCCCGCACTGTACGGACAGCCCCACACGGCACCGACAGCCCCCGCACGGCATGGACAACCCCCACACGGCGCGTACAGCCCCCACCCAGCGCAGATAGCTCCCGCCCACCCCTTCCCAATCCCGCCCGGCCTCGAAAGCCCCCGCACGGCACTGACAGCCCCTGCGCAGCACGGACAGCCCCCACACGACACGGACAGCCCCCGCACGGCATCGACAGCCCCCGCACGGCATCGACAGCCCCCGCACAACATGGAGAGCCCCCACACGGCACGGACAGCCCCCGCACGGCACGGACAGCCCCCACACGGCACGAACAGCTCCCACCAAGCGAAGATAACTCCCGCCCGCCCCTGACAGCTCCCGCCCGGCCCCAACAGCCCCGGCACGGCCCCGACAGCCCCCGCCCGGCCCCGACAGCTCCCAACCGGCCCCGACTGACCCGTATGGCACGGACAGCCCCCACACGGCATGGGCGGCCCCCGCACGGCATGGACAGTTCCCACACGGCACGGGTATCCCCCGCCCAGCGCCGACAGCTCCCGCCCGGCCCCGACAGCCCCCGCACGGCGCGGGACTGCCCCCGCACGGCACGGACAGACCCCACCAAGCGCCGATAACTCCCGCCCGCCCCTGACAGCTCCCGCCCGGCCCCACCAGCCCCCGCACGGCACGGACAGCCCCTGCGCAGCACGGACAGCCCTCATACGGCACGGACAGCCCCCGCACTGTACGGACAGCTCCTGCACAACATGGACAGCCCCCGCACAACATGGAGAGCCCCCACACGGCACCGACAGCCCCCGCACGGCATGGACAACCCCCACACGGCGCGTACAGCCCCCACCCAGCGCAGATAGCTCCCGCCCACCCCTTCCCAATCCCGCCCGGCCTCGAAAGCCCCCGCACGGCACTGACAGCCCCTGCGCAGCACGAACAGCCCCCACACGACACGGACAGCCCCCGCACGGCATCGACAGCCCCCGCACGGCATCGACAGCCCCCGCACAACATGGAGAGCCCCCACACGGCACGGACAGCCCCCGCACGGCACGGACAGCCCCCACACGGCACGAACAGCTCCCACCAAGCGAAGATAACTCCCGCCCGCCCCTGACAGCTCCCGCCCGGCCCCAACAGCCCCGGCACGGCCCCGACAGCCCCCGCCCGGCCCCGACAGCTCCCAACCGGCCCCGACTGACCCGTATGGCACGGACAGCCCCCACACGGCATGGGCGGCCCCCGCACGGCATGGACAGTTCCCACACGGCACGGGTATCCCCCGCCCAGCGCCGACAGCTCCCGCCCGGCCCCGACAGCCCCCGCACGGCGCGGGACTGCCCCCGCACGGCACGGACAGACCCCACCAAGCGCCGATAACCCCCGCCCGCCCCTGACAGCTCCCGCCCGGCCCCACCAGCCCCCGCACGGCACGGACAGCCCCTGCGCAGCACGGACAGCCCTCATACGGCACGGACAGCCCCCGCACTGTACGGACAGCTCCTGCACAACATGGACAGCCCCCGCACAACATGGAGAGCCCCCACACGGCACTGACAGCCCCCGCACGGCATGGACAGCCCCCACACGGCGCGGACAGCCCCCACCCAGCGCAGATAGCTCCCGCCCGCCCCTGACAGCTCCCGCCCTGCCTCGAAAGCCCCCGCACGGCACGGACTGCCCCTGCGCAGCACGGACAGCCCCCACACGGCACGGGCAGCCCCCGCACGGCACGGACAGCCCCCGCACGGCAAGGACGGCCCCCGCACTGTACGGACAGCCCCAGCACGGTACGGACAGCCGCCTCCTGCACCTCTCCCGCCTGATGTGCCGCCTCTTTCTCCCCGGCCGCCCAGCCCCCGCACGGCACGGACAGACCCCACCCAGCGCAGATAGCTCCCGCCCGCCCCTGACAGCTCCCGCCCGGCCTCGACAGCCCACGCACGGCACTGACAGCCCCTGCGCAGCACGGACAGCCCCTACACGACACGGGCAGCCCCCGCACGGCATGGACAGCCCCCGCACGACACGGACAGCCCCCGCACGGCATGGACAGCCCCCGCACTGTACGGACAGCCCCACACGGCACCGACAGCCCCCGCACGGCATGGACAACCCCCACACGGCGCGTACAGCCCCCACCCAGCGCAGATAGCTCCCGCCCACCCCTTCCCAATCCCGCCCGGCCTCGAAAGCCCCCGCACGGCACTGACAGCCCCTGCGCAGCACGGACAGCCCCCACACGACACGGACAGCCCCCGCACGGCATCGACAGCCCCCGCACGGCATCGACAGCCCCCGCACAACATGGAGAGCCCCCACACGGCACGGACAGCCCCCGCACGGCACGGACAGCCCCCACACGGCACGAACAGCTCCCACCAAGCGAAGATAACTCCCGCCCGCCCCTGACAGCTCCCGCCCGGCCCCACCAGCCCCCGCACGGCACGGACAGCCCCTGCGCAGCACGGACAGCCCCCATACGGCACGGACAGCCCCCGCACTGTACGGACAGCTCCTGCACAACATGGACAGCCCCCGCACAACATGGAGAGCCCCCACACGGCACTGACAGCCCCCGCACGGCATGGACAGCCCCCACACGGCGCGGACAGCCCCCACCCAGCGCAGATAGCTCCCGCCCGCCCCTGACAGCTCCCGCCCTGCCTCGAAAGCCCCCGCACGGCACGGACAGCCCCTGCGCAGCACGGACAGCCCCCACACGGCACGGGCAGCCCCCGCACGGCACGGACAGCCCCCGCACGACACGGACAGCCCCCGCACGGCATGGACAGCCCCCGCACTGTACGGACAGCCCCACACGGCACCGACAGCCCCCGCACGGCATGGACAACCCCCACACGGCGCGTACAGCCCCCACCCAGCGCAGATAGCTCCCGCCCACCCCTTCCCAATCCCGCCCGGCCTCGAAAGCCCCCGCACGGCACTGACAGCCCCTGCGCAGCACGGACAGCCCCCACACGACACGGACAGCCCCCGCACGGCATCGACAGCCCCCGCACGGCATCGACAGCCCCCGCACAACATGGAGAGCCCCCACACGGCACGGACAGCCCCCGCACGGCACGGACAGCCCCCACACGGCACGAACAGCTCCCACCAAGCGAAGATAACTCCCGCCCGCCCCTGACAGCTCCCGCCCGGCCCCAACAGCCCCGGCACGGCCCCGACAGCCCCCGCCCGGCCCCGACAGCTCCCAACCGGCCCCGACTGACCCGTATGGCACGGACAGCCCCCACACGGCATGGGCGGCCCCCGCACGGCATGGACAGTTCCCACACGGCACGGGTATCCCCCGCCCAGCGCCGACAGCTCCCGCCCGGCCCCGACAGCCCCCGCACGGCGCGGGACTGCCCCCGCACGGCACGGACAGACCCCACCAAGCGCCGATAACTCCCGCCCGCCCCTGACAGCTCCCGCCCGGCCCCACCAGCCCCCGCACGGCACGGACAGCCCCTGCGCAGCACGGACAGCCCCCATACGGCACGGACAGCCCCCGCACTGTACGGACAGCTCCTGCACAACATGGACAGCCCCCGCACAACATGGAGAGCCCCCACACGGCACTGACAGCCCCCGCACGGCATGGACAGCCCCCACACGGCGCGGACAGCCCCCACCCAGCGCAGATAGCTCCCGCCCGCCCCTGACAGCTCCCGCCCTGCCTCGAAAGCCCCCGCACGGCACGGACTGCCCCTGCGCAGCACGGACAGCCCCCACACGGCACGGGCAGCCCCCGCACGGCACGGACAGCCCCCGCACGACACGGACAGCCCCCGCACGGCATGGACAGCCCCCGCACTGTACGGACAGCCCCACACGGCACCGACAGCCCCCGCACGGCATGGACAACCCCCACACGGCGCGTACAGCCCCCACCCAGCGCAGATAGCTCCCGCCCACCCCTTCCCAATCCCGCCCGGCCTCGAAAGCCCCCGCACGGCACTGACAGCCCCTGCGCAGCACGGACAGCCCCCACACGACACGGACAGCCCCCGCACGGCATCGACAGCCCCCGCACGGCATCGACAGCCCCCGCACAACATGGAGAGCCCCCACACGGCACGGACAGCCCCCGCACGGCACGGACAGCCCCCACACGGCACGAACAGCTCCCACCAAGCGAAGATAACTCCCGCCCGCCCCTGACAGCTCCCGCCCGGCCCCAACAGCCCCGGCACGGCCCCGACAGCCCCCGCCCGGCCCCGACAGCTCCCAACCGGCCCCGACTGACCCGTATGGCACGGACAGCCCCCACACGGCATGGGCGGCCCCCGCACGGCATGGACAGTTCCCACACGGCACGGGTATCCCCCGCCCAGCGCCGACAGCTCCCGCCCGGCCCCGACAGCCCCCGCACGGCGCGGGACTGCCCCCGCACGGCACGGACAGACCCCACCAAGCGCCGATAACTCCCGCCCGCCCCTGACAGCTCCCGCCCGGCCCCACCAGCCCCCGCACGGCACGGACAGCCCCTGCGCAGCACGGACAGCCCCCATACGGCACGGACAGCCCCCGCACTGTACGGACAGCTCCTGCACAACATGGACAGCCCCCGCACAACATGGAGAGCCCCCACACGGCACTGACAGCCCCCGCACGGCATGGACAGCCCCCACACGGCGCGGACAGCCCCCACCCAGCGCAGATAGCTCCCGCCCGCCCCTGACAGCTCCCGCCCTGCCTCGAAAGCCCCCGCACGGCACGGACTGCCCCTGCGCAGCACGGACAGCCCCCACACGGCACGGGCAGCCCCCGCACGGCACGGACAGCCCCCGCACGGCAAGGACGGCCCCCGCACTGTACGGACAGCCCCAGCACGGCACGGACAGCCCCCTCCTGCACCTCTCCCGCCTGATGTGCCGCCTCTTTCTCCCCGGCCGCCCAGCCCCCGCACGGCACGGACAGACCCCACTTAGCGCAGATAGCTCCCGCCCGCCCCTGACAGCACCCGCCCGGCCTCGACAGCCCACGCACGGCACTGACAGCCCCTGCGCAGCACGGACAGCCCCCACACGACACGGGCAGCCCCCGCACGGCATGGACAGCCCCCGCACGGCACGGACAGCCCCCGCACGGCATGGACAGCCCCCGCACTGTACGGACAGCCCCACACGGCACTGACAGCCCCCGCACGGCATGGACAACCCCCACACGGCGCGGACAGCCCCCACCCAGCGCAGATAGCTCCCGCCCACCCCTTCCCAATCCCGCCCGGCCTCGAAAGCCCCCGCACGGCACTGACAGCCCCTGCGCAGCACGGACAGCCCCCACACGACACGGACAGCCCCCGCACGGCATCGACAGCCCCCGCACGGCATCGACAGCCCCCGCACAACATGGAGAGCCCCCACACGGCACGGACAGCCCCCGCACGGCATGGACAGCCCCCGCACGGCACGGACAGCCCCCACACGGCACGAACAGCTCCCACCAAGCGAAGATAACTCCCGCCCGCCCCTGACAGCTCCCGCCCGGCCCCAACAGCCCCGGCACGGCCCCGACAGCCCCCGCCCGGCCCCGACAGCTCCCAACCGGCCCCGACTGACCCGTATGGCACGGACAGCCCCCACACGGCATGGGCGGCCCCCGCACGGCATGGACAGTTCCCACACGGCACGGGTATCCCCCGCCCAGCGCCGACAGCTCCCGCCCGGCCCCGACAGCCCCCGCACGGCGCGGGACTGCCCCCGCACGGCACGGACAGACCCCACTGCACGGACAGCCCCTGCGCAGCACGGACAGCCCCCATACGGCACGGACAGCCCCTGCACAACATGGACAGCCCCCGCACAACATGGAGAGCCCCCACACGGCACTGACAGCCCCCGCACGGCATGGACAGCCCCCACACGGCGCGGACAGCCCCCACCCAGCGCAGATAGCTCCCGCCCGCCCCTGACAGCTCCCGCCCTGCCTCGAAAGCCCCCACACGGCACGGACTGCCCCTGCGCAGCACGGACAGCCCCCACACGGCACGGGCAGCACAGCCGACAGCAGGCAACCAGGAGCAAGGAGCCGGGAGCAGGGAGCAGGGAGCAGGGCGCAGGGAGCAGGGAGCAGGGAGCTGGGCGCAGGGAGCAGGGAGCAGGGAGCAGGGCGCAGGGAGCAGGGAGCAGGGAGTTTGGAGCAGGGCGCAGGGAGTAGGGAGTAGAGAGCAGGAAGGAGGTAGCAGTGAGTAGGGAACAGGGGGAGAGGGAGTAGGGAACAGAGCAGAGAGCCAGGAGCAGGAAGCAGGGAGCAGGGCGCAGGGAGCAGGGCGCAGGGAGCAGGGAGTTTGGAACAAGGAGCAGGGAGGGTATCAGTGAAGTAGGGAACAGGGAGCCGGGAGTAGGGAACAGGGGGTGAGCTGGGGGACGGAGGAGAGAAGAGGTGGTAGAAGAGATCAGGGTGCTGGTAGTGTGGAGCAGAGAGCCAGGAGGATTAGGCTTTGTTTGGTAGGTAGCAGTTCAGAGGTGGAAGCGTTTCCACTTCTGGTTTTTTTGGGTCAGTAGAGGCAGAGCTGAGGGGTCCCTGAACTCAGGGGTACGCAGGGGTATCAGGGGTCCCGAAACTCGGGGGGTTGCATGTGTGTTTTTTTCTGTTAACTGGTGTGTTGGTTTTTTCTGTTTGGAGTGTTGTGTTTTGTTGTGGTTTTGTGGGTTTCCTTTCGTTGTCGTTCCTGTGGAGGGAGGCTGTTTGGTTGTTTTCAGCCTTCGGTGGTGGTGGTGTTGCCCCTCGCCTGTCCAGGTGGTCAGAGTGAGGTTTTGACCTCTTAGGCAGGTCACCCGTCCTTGTCCTTGTCCTGTCTGGTGTGTTGTCTGTTGCAGTTCCTTTCTCCTCTGTCAGGTAGGCTTGCAGGTGGTGTTTTCCAGGGGTGCTTCCCTGGTATCCAGTGGGTGTTTTCTCCGCTGGTTTTTCTTGGTGGTCTTCCTGTCCTTCCTCTGTAACAGTCCACATCAAAAAAAAAACGGGCAGCCCCCGCACGGCACGGACAGCCCCCGCACGGCAAGGACGGCCCCCGCACTGTACGGACAGCCCCAGCACGGCACGGACAGCCCCCTCCTGCACCTCTCCCGCCTGATGTGCCGCCTCTTTCTCCCCGGCCGCCCAGCCCCCGCATGGCACGGACAGACCCCACCCAGCGCAGATAGCTCCCGCCCGCCCCTGACAGCTCCCGCCCGGCCTCGACAGCCCACGCACGGCACTTACAGCCCCTGCGCAGCACGGACAGCCCCCACACGACACGGGCAGCCCCCGCACGGCATGGACAGCCCCCGCACGGCACGGACAGCCCCCGCACGGCATGGACAGCCCCCGCGCTGTACGGACAGCCCCACACGGCACTGACAGCCCCCGCACGGCATGGACAACCCCCACACGGCGCGGACAGCCCCCACCCAGCGCAGATAGCTCCCGCCCACCCCTTCCCAATCCCGCCCGGCATTGAAAGCCCCCACACGACACGGACAGCCCCAGCACGGCATCGACAGCCCCCGCACGGCATCGACAGCCCCCGCACAACATGGAGAGCCCCCACACGGCACTGACAGCCCCCGCACGGCATGGACAGCCCCCACACGGCGCGGACAGCCCCCACCCAGCGCAGATAGCTCCCGCCCACCCCTGACAGCTTCCGCCCTGCCTCGACAGCCCACGCGCGGCACTGACAGCCCCTGCGCAGCACGGACAGCCCCCACACGGCACGGGCAGCCCCAGCACGGCACGGACAGCCCCCGCACGGTAAGGACGGCCCCCGCACTGTACGGACAGCCCCAGCACGGTACGGACAGCCCCCTCCTGCACCTCTCCCGCTTGATGTGCCGCCTCTTTCTCCCCGGCCGCCCAGCCCCCGCACGGCGCGGACAGCCCCCGCACGGCACGGACAGACCCCACCCAGCGCAGATAGCTCCCGCCCGCCCCTGACAGCTTCCGCCCGGCCTCGACAGCCCACGCACGGCACTGTCAGCCCCTGCGCAGCACGGACAGCCCCCACACGACAAGGACAGCCCCAGAACGGCACGGACAGCCCCCGCACGGCATGGACAGCCCCCGCACTGTACGGACAGCCCCAGCACAGCACGGACAGCCCCCTCCTGCACCTCTCCCGCCTGATGTGCCGTCTCTCTTTCCCCGGCCGCCCAGCCCCCGCACGGCACAAACAGCCCCCACCCAGCGCAGATAGCTCCCGCCCACCCCTGACAGCTCCCGCCCGGCCTCGAAACCCCCGCACGGCATGGACAGCCCCTGCGCAGCACCGACAGCCCCCACACGGTATGGACAGCCCCTGCACAACATGGAGAGCCCCCACACGGCACGGACAGCCCCCGCACGGCATGGACAGCCCCCACACGGCGCGGACAGCCCCCGCACGGCACGGACAGCCCCCGCACGGCATGGACAGCCCACGCACGGCACGGACAGCCCCCGCATGGCATGGACAGGCCTTACACGGTATGGACAGCCCCCACACGGCACGGACAGCCCCAGCACGGCACGGACAGCCCCCGCACGGCATGGACAGCCCCCGCACTGTATGGACAGCCCCGTTCTGCACCTCTCCCGCCTGATGTGCCGCCTCTCTCTCCCCGGCCGCCCAGCCCCCGCACGGCACGAACAGCCCCCACCCAGCGCAGATAGCTCCCGCCCACCCCTGCCAGTTCCCGCCCGGCCTCGAAAGCCCCCGCACGGTAAGGACGGCCCCGCACTGTATGGACAGCCCCAGCACGGTACGGACAGCCCCCTCCTGCACCTCTCCCGCCTGATGTGCCGCCTCTTTCTCCCCGGCCGCCCAGCCCCCGCACGGCACGGACAGACCCCACCCAGCGCAGATAGCTCCCGCCCGCCCCTGACAGCTCCCGCCCGGCCTCGACAGCCCACGCACGGCACTGACAGCCCCTGCGCAGCACGGACAGCCCCTACACGACACGGGCAGCCCCCGCACGGCATGGACAGCCCCCGCACGGCACGGACAGCCCCCGCACGGCATGGACAGCCCCCGCACTGTACGGACAGCCCCACACGGCACTGACAGCCCCCGCACGGCATGGACAACCCCCACACGGCGCGTACAGCCCCCACCCAGCGCAGATAGCTCCCGCCCACCCCTTCCCAATCCCGCCCGGCCTCGAAAGCCCCCGCACGGCACTGACAGCCCCTGCGCAGCACGGACAGCCCCCGCACGGCATCGACAGCCCCCGCACGGCATCGACAGCCCCCGCACAACATGGAGAGCCCCCACACGGCACGGACAGCCCCCGCACGGCATGGACAGCCCCCGCACGGCACGGACAGCCCCCACACGGCACGAACAGCTCCCACCAAGCGCCGATAACTCCCGCCCGCCCCTGACAGCTCCCGCCCGGCCCCAACAGCCCCTGCACGGCCCCGACAGCCCCCGCCCGGCCCCGACAGCTCCCAACCGGCCCCGACTGACCCGTATGGCACGGACAGCCCCCACACGGCATGGGCGGCCCCCGCACGGCATGGACAGGTCCCACACGGCACGGGTATCCCCCGCCCAGCGCCGACAGCTCCCGCCCGGCCCCGACAGCCCCCGCACGGCGCGGGACTGCCCCCGCACGGCACGGACAGACCCCACCAAGCGCCGATAACTCCCGCCCGCCCCTGACAGCTCCCGCCCGGCCCCACCAGCCCCCGCACGGCACGGACAGCCCCTGCGCAGCACGGACAGCCCCCATACGGCACGGACAGCCTCCGCACTGTACGGACAGCTCCTGCACAACATGGACAGCCCCCGCACAACATGGAGAGCCCCCACACGGCACTGACAGCCCCCGCACGGCATGGACAGCCCCCACACGGCGCGGACAGCCCCCACCCAGCGCAGATAGCTCCCGCCCGCCCCTGACAGCTCCCGCCCTGCCTCGAAAGCCCCCGCACGGCACGGACTGCCCCTGCGCAGCACGGACAGCCCCCACACGGCACGGGCAGCCCCCGCACGGCACGGACAGCCCCCGCACGGCAAGGACGGCCCCCGCACTGTACGGACAGCCCCAGCACGGTACGGACAGCCCCCTCCTGCACCTCTCCCGCCTGATGTGCCGCCTCTTTCTCCCCGGCCGCCCAGCCCCCGCACGGCGCGGACAGCCCCCGCACGGCACGGACAGACCCCGCCCAGCGCAGATAGCTCCCGCCCGCCCCTGACAGCTTCCGCCCGGCCTCGACAGCCCACGCACGGCACTGTCAGCCCCTGCGCAGCACGGACAGCCCCCACACGACAAGGACAGCCCCAGCACGGCACGGACAGCCCCCGCACGGCATGGACAGCCCCCGCACTGTACGGACAGCCCCAGCACAGCACGGACAGCCCCCTCCTGCACCTCTCCCGCCTGATGTGCCGTCTCTCTTTCCCCGGCCGCCCAGCCCCCGCACGGCACAAACAGCCCCCACCCAGCGCAGATAGCTCCCGCCCACCCCTGACAGCTCCCGCCCGGCCTCGAAACCCCCGCACGGCATGGACAGCCCCTGCGCAGCACCGACAGCCCCCACACGGTATGGACAGCCCCTGCACAACATGGAGAGCCCCCACACGGCACGGACAGCCCCCGCACGGCATGGACAGCCCCCACACGGCGCGGACAGCCCCCGCACGGCACGGACAGCCCCCGCACGGCATGGACAGCCCACGCACGGCACGGACAGCCCCCGCATGGCATGGACAGGCCTTACACGGTATGGACAGCCCCCACACGGCACGGACAGCCCCAGCACGGCACGGACAGCCCCCGCACGGCATGGACAGCCCCCGCACTGTATGGACAGCCCCGTTCTGCACCTCTCCCGCCTGATGTGCCGCCTCTCTCTCCCCGGCCGCCCAGCCCCCGCACGGCACGAACAGCCCCCACCCAGCGCAGATAGCTCCCGCCCACCCCTGCCAGCTCCCGCCCGGCCTCGAAAGCCCCCGCACGGTAAGGACGGCCCCGCACTGTATGGACAGCCCCAGCACGGTACGGACAGCCCCCTCCTGCACCTCTCCCGCCTGATGTGCCGCCTCTTTCTCCCCGGCCGCCCAGCCCCCGCACGGCACGGACAGACCCCACCCAGCGCAGATAGCTCCCGCCCGCCCCTGACAGCTCCCGCCCGGCCTCGACAGCCCACGCACGGCACTGACAGCCCCTGCGCAGCACGGACAGCCCCCACACGACACGGGCAGCCCCCGCACGGCATGGACAGCCCCCGCACGGCACGGACAGCCCCCGCACGGCATGGACAGCCCCCGCACTGTACGGACAGCCCCACACGGCACTGACAGCCCCCGCACGGCATGGACAACCCCCACACGGCGCGGACAGCCCCCACCCAGCGCAGATAGCTCCCGCCCACCCCTTCCCAATCCCGCCCGGCCTCGAAAGCCCCCGCACGGCACTGACAGCCCCTGCGCAGCACGGACAGCCACCACACGACACGGACAGCCCCAGCACGGCATCGACAGCCCCCGCACGACAACAGCCCCCGCACAACATAGCCCCCGCACGGCATGGACAGCCCCCACACGGCGCGGACAGCCCCCACCCAGCTCAGATAGCTCCCGCCCACCCCTGACAGCTTCCGCTCTGCCTCGACAGCCTACGCGCGGCACTGACAGCCCCTGCGCAGCACGGACAGCCCCCACACGGCACGGGCAGCCCCAGCACGGCAGCCCCAGCACAGTACGGACAGCCGCCTCCTGCACCTCTCCCGCCTGATGTGCCGCCTCTTTCTCCCCGGCCGCCCAGCCCCCGCACGGCACGGACAGACCCCACCCAGCGCAGATAGCTCCCGCCCGCCCCTGACAGCTCCCGCCCGGCCTCGACAGCCCACGCACAGCACTGACAGCCCCTGCGCAGCACGGACAGCCCCTACACGACACGGGCAGCCCCCGCACGGCATGGACAGCCCCCGCACGGCACGGACAGCCCCCGCACGGCATGGACAGCCCCCGCACTGTACGGACAGCCCCACACGGCACTGACAGCCCCCGCACGGCATGGACAACCCCCACACGGCGCGTACAGCCCCCACCCAGCGCAGATAGCTCCCGCCCACCCCTTCCCAATCCCGCCCGGCCTCGAAAGCCCCCGCACGGCACTGACAGCCCCTGCGCAGCACGGACAGCCCCCGCACGGCATCGACAGCCCCCGCACGGCATCGACAGCCCCCGCACAACATGGAGAGCCCACACACGGCACGGACAGCCCCCGCACGGCATGGACAGCCCCCGCACGGCACGGACAGCCCCCACACGGCACGAACAGCTCCCACCAAGCGCCGATAACTCCCGCCCGCCCCTGACAGCTCCCGCCCGGCCCCAACAGCCCCGGCACGGCCCCGACAGCCCCCGCCCGGCCCCGACAGCTCCCAACCGGCCCCGACTGACCCGTATGGCACGGACAGCCCCCACACGGCATGGGCGGCCCCCGCACGGCATGGACAGGTCCCACACGGCACGGGTATCCCCCGCCCAGCGCCGACAGCTCCCGCCCGGCCCCCACAGCCCCCGCACGGCGCGGGACTGCCCCCGCACGGCACGGACAGACCCCACCAAGCGCCGATAACTCCCGCCCGCCCCTGACAGCTCCCGCCCGGCCCCACCAGCCCCCGCACGGCACGGACAGCCCCTGCGCAGCACGGACAGCCCCCATACGGCACGGACAGCCCCCGCACTGTACGGACAGCTCCTGCACAACATGGACAGCCCCCGCACAACATGGAGAGCCCCCACACGGCACTGACAGCCCCCGCACGGCATGGACAGCCCCCACACGGCGCGGACAGCCCCCACCCAGCGCAGATAGCTCCCGCCCGCCCCTGACAGCTCCCGCCCTGCCTCGAAAGCCCCCGCACGGCACGGACTGCCCCTGCGCAGCACGGACAGCCCCCACACGGCACGGGCAGCCCCCGCACGGCACGGACAGCCCCCGCACGGCAAGGACGGCCCCCGCACTGTACGGACAGCCCCAGCACGGTACGGACAGCCGCCTCCTGCACCTCTCCCGCCTGATGTGCCGCCTCTTTCTCCCCGGCCGCCCAGCCCCCGCACGGCACGGACAGACCCCACCCAGCGCAGATAGCTCCCGCCCGCCCCTGACAGCTCCCGCCCGGCCTCGACAGCCCACGCACGGCACTGACAGCCCCTGCGCAGCACGGACAGCCCCTACACGACACGGGCAGCCCCCGCACGGCATGGACAGCCCCCGCACGACACGGACAGCCCCCGCACGGCATGGACAGCCCCCGCACTGTACGGACAGCCCCACACGGCACTGACAGCCCCCGCACGGCATGGACAACCCCCACACGGCGCGTACAGCCCCCACCCAGCGCAGATAGCTCCCGCCCACCCCTTCCCAATCCCGCCCGGCCTCGAAAGCCCCCGCACGGCACTGACAGCCCCTGCGCAGCACGGACAGCCCCCACACGACACGGACAGCCCCCGCACGGCATCGACAGCCCCCGCACGGCATCGACAGCCCCCGCACAACATGGAGAGCCCCCACACGGCACGGAGAGCCCCCGCACGGCACGGACAGCCCCCACACGGCACGAACAGCTCCCACCAAGCGCCGATAACTCCCGCCCGCCCCTGACAGCTCCCGCCCGGCCCCCACAGCCCCGGCACGGCCCCGACAGCCCCCGCCCGGCCCCGACAGCTCCCAACCGGCCCCGACTGACCCGTATGGCACGGACAGCCCCCACACGGCATGGGCGGCCCCCGCAGGGCATGGACAGTTCCCACACGGCACGGGTATCCCCCGCCCAGCGCCGACAGCTCCCGCCCGGCCCCGACAGCCCCCGCACGGCGCGGGACTGCCCCCGCACGGCACGGACAGACCCCACCAAGCGCCGATAACTCCCGCCCGCCCCTGACAGCTCCCGCCCGGCCCCACCAGCCCCCGCACCGCACGGACAGCCCCTGCGCAGCACGGACAGCCCCCATACGGCACGGACAGCCCCCGCACTGTACGGACAGCTCCTGCACAACATGGACAGCCCCCGCACAACATGGAGAGCCCCCACACGGCACTGACAGCCCCCGCACGGCATGGACAGCCCCCACACGGCGCGGACAGCCCCCACCCAGCGCAGATAGCTCCCGCCCGCCCCTGACAGCTCCCGCCCTGCCTCGAAAGCCCCCGCACGGCACGGACTGCCCCTGCGCAGCACGGACAGCCCCCACACGGCACGGGCAGCCCCCGCACGGCACGGACAGCCCCCGCACGGCAAGGACGGCCCCCGCACTGTACGGACAGCCCCAGCACGGTACGGACAGCCGCCTCCTGCACCTCTCCCGCCTGATGTGCCGCCTCTTTCTCCCCGGCCGCCCAGCCCCCGCACGGCACGGACAGACCCCACCCAGCGCAGATAGCTCCCGCCCGCCCCTGACAGCTCCCGCCCGGCCTCGACAGCCCACGCACGGCACTGACAGCCCCTGCGCAGCACGGACAGCCCCTACACGACACGGGCAGCCCCCGCACGGCATGGACAGCCCCCGCACGACACGGACAGCCCCCGCACGGCATGGACAGCCCCCGCACTGTACGGACAGCCCCACACGGCACTGACAGCCCCCGCACGGCATGGACAACCCCCACACGGCGCGTACAGCCCCCACCCAGCGCAGATAGCTCCCGCCCACCCCTTCCCAATCCCGCCCGGCCTCGAAAGCCCCCGCACGGCACTGACAGCCCCTGCGCAGCACGGACAGCCCCCACACGACACGGACAGCCCCCGCACGGCATCGACAGCCCCCGCACGGCATCGACAGCCCCCGCACAACATGGAGAGCCCCCACACGGCATGGACAGCCCCCGCACGGCACGGACAGCCCCCACACGGCACGAACAGCTCCCACCAAGCGCCGTTAACTCCCGCCCGCCCCTGACAGCTCCCGCCCGGCCCCCACAGCCCCGGCACGGCCCCGACAGCCCCCGCCCGGCCCCGACAGCTCCCAACCGGCCCCGACTGACCCGTATGGCACGGACAGCCCCCACACGGCATGGGCGGCCCCCGCACGGCATGGACAGTTCCCACACGGCACGGGTATCCCCCGCCCAGCGCCGACAGCTCCCGCCCGGCCCCGACAGCCCCCGCACGGCGCGGGACTGCCCCCGCACGGCACGGACAGACCCCACCAAGCGCCGATAACTCCCGCCCGCCCCTGACAGCTCCCGCCCGGCCCCACCAGCCCCCGCACCGCACGGACAGCCCCTGCGCAGCACGGACAGCCCCCATACGGCACGGACAGCCCCCGCACTGTACGGACAGCTCCTGCACAACATGGACAGCCCCCGCACAACATAGAGAGCCCCCACACGGCACTGACAGCCCCCGCACGGCATGGACAGCCCCCACACGGCGCGGACAGCCCCCACCCAGCGCAGATAGCTCCCGCCCGCCCCTGACAGCTCCCGCCCTGCCTCGAAAGCCCCCGCACGGCACGGACTGCCCCTGCGCAGCACGGACAGCCCCCACACGGCACGGGCAGCCCCCGCACGGCACGGACAGCCCCCGCACGGCAAGGACGGCCCCCACACTGTACGGACAGCCCCAGCACGGCACGGACAGCCCCCTCCTGCACCTCTCCCGCCTGATGTGCCGCCTCTTTCTCCCCGGCCGCCCAGCCCCCGCACGGCACGGACAGACCCCACCCAGCGCAGATAGCTCCCGCCCGCCCCTGACAGCTCCCGCCCGGCCTCGACAGCCCACGCACGGCACTGACAGCCCCCGCACGACGGACAGCCCCCACACGACACGGGCAGCCCCCGCACGGCATGGACAGCCCCCGCACGGCACGGACAGCCCCCGCACGGCATGGACAGCCCCCGCACTGTACGGACAGCCCCACACGGCACTGACAGCCCCGCACGGCATGGACAACCCCCACACGGCGCGGACAGCCCCCACCCAGCGCAGATAGCTCCCGCCCACCCCTTCCCAATCCCGCCCGGCCTCGAAAGCCCCCGCACGGCACTGACAGCCCCCGCGCAGCACGGACAGCCCCCACACGACACGGACAGCCCCCGCACGGCATCGACAGCCCCCGCACGGCATCGACAGCCCCCGCACAACATGGAGAGCCCCCACACGGCACGGACAGCCCCCGCACGGCATGGACAGCCCCCGCACGGCACGGACAGCCCCCACACGGCACGAACAGCTCCCACCAAGCGCCGATAACTCCCGCCCGCCCCTGACAGCTCCCGCCCGGCCCCAACAGCCCCGGCACGGCCCCGACAGCCCCCGCCCGGCCCCGACAGCTCCCAACCGGCCCCGACTGACCCGTATGGCACGGACAGCCCCCACACGGCATTGGCGGCCCCCGCACGGCATGGACAGTTCCCACACGGCACGGGTATCCCCCGCCCAGCGCCGACAGCTCCCGCCCGGCCCCGACAGCCCCCGCACGGCGCGGGACTGCCCCCGCACGGCACGGACAGACCCCACTGCACGGACAGCCCCTGCGCAGCACGGACAGCCCCCATACGGCACGGACAGCCCCCGCACTGTACGGACAGCTCCTGCACAACATGGACAGCCCCCGCACAACATGGAGAGCCCCCACACGGCACTGACAGCCCCCGCACGGCATGGACAGCCCCCACACGGCGCGGACAGCCCCCACCCAGCGCAGATAGCTCCCGCCCGCCCCTGACAGCTCCCGCCCTGCCTCGAAAGCCCCCGCACGGCACGGACTGCCCCTGCGCAGCACGGACAGCCCCCACACGGCACGGGCAGCCCCCGCACGGCACGGACAGCCCCCGCACGGCAAGGACGGCCCCCGCACTGTACGGACAGCCCCAGCACGGCACGGACAGCCCCCTCCTGCACCTCTCCCGCCTGATGTGCCGCCTCTTTCTCCCCGGCCGCCCAGCCCCCGCACGGCACGGACAGACCCCACCCAGCGCAGATAGCTCCCGCCCGCCCCTGACAGCTCCCGCCCGGCCTCGACAGCCCACGCACGGCACTGACAGCCCCCGCACGACGGACAGCCCCCACACGACACGGGCAGCCCCCGCACGGCATGGACAGCCCCCGCACGGCACGGACAGCCCCCGCACGGCATGGACAGCCCCCGCACTGTACGGACAGCCCCACACGGCACTGACAGCCCCGCACGGCATGGACAACCCCCACACGGCGCGGACAGCCCCCACCCAGCGCAGATAGCTCCCGCCCACCCCTTCCCAATCCCGCCCGGCCTCGAAAGCCCCCGCACGGCACTGACAGCCCCTGCGCAGCACGGACAGCCCCCACACGACACGGACAGCCCCCGCACGGCATCGACAGCCCCCGCACGGCATCGACAGCCCCCGCACAACATGGAGAGCCCCCACACGGCACGGACAGCCCCCGCACGGCATGGACAGCCCCCGCACGGCACGGACAGCCCCCACACGGCACGAACAGCTCCCACCAAGCGCCGATAACTCCCGCCCGCCCCTGACAGCTCCCGCCCGGCCCCAACAGCCCCGGCACGGCCCCGACAGCCCCCGCCCGGCCCCGACAGCTCCCAACCGGCCCCGACTGACCCGTATGGCACGGACAGCCCCCACACGGCATGGGCGGCCCCCGCACGGCATGGACAGTTCCCACACGGCACGGGTATCCCCCGCCCAGCGCCGACAGCTCCCGCCCGGCCCCGACAGCCCCCGCACGGCGCGGGACTGCCCCCGCACGGCACGGACAGACCCCACTGCACGGACAGCCCCTGCGCAGCACGGACAGCCCCCATACGGCACGGACAGCCCCCGCACTGTACGGACAGCCCCTGCACAACATGGACAGCCCCCGCACAACATGGAGAGCCCCCACACGGCACTGACAGCCCCCGCACGGCATGGACAGCCCCCACACGGCGCGGACAGCCCCCACCCAGCGCAGATAGCTCCCGCCCGCCCCTGACAGCTCCCGCCCTGCCTCGAAAGCCCCCACACGGCACGGACTGCCCCTGCGCAGCACGGACAGCCCCCACACGGCACGGGCAGCACAGCCGACAGCAGGCAACCAGGAGCAAGGAGCCGGGAGCAGGGAGCAGGGAGCAGGGCGCAGGGAGCAGGGAGCAGGGAGCTGGGCGCAGGGAGCAGGGAGCAGGGAGCAGGGCGCAGGGAGCAGGGAGCAGGGAGTTTGGAGCAGGGCGCAGGGAGTAGGGAGTAGAGAGCAGGAAGGAGGTAGCAGTGAGTAGGGAACAGGGGGAGAGGGAGTAGGGAACAGAGCAGAGAGCCAGGAGCAGGAAGCAGGGAGCAGGGCGCAGGGAGCAGGGCGCAGGGAGCAGGGAGTTTGGAACAAGGAGCAGGGAGGGTATCAGTGAAGTAGGGAACAGGGAGCCGGGAGTAGGGAACAGGGGGTGAGCTGGGGGACGGAGGAGAGAAGAGGTGGTAGAAGAGATCAGGGTGCTGGTAGTGTGGAGCAGAGAGCCAGGAGGATTAGGCTTTGTTTGGTAGGTAGCAGTTCAGAGGTGGAAGCGTTTCCACTTCTGGTTTTTTTGGGTCAGTAGAGGCAGAGCTGAGGGGTCCCTGAACTCAGGGGTACGCAGGGGTATCAGGGGTCCCGAAACTCGGGGGGTTGCATGTGTGTTTTTTTCTGTTAACTGGTGTGTTGGTTTTTTCTGTTTGGAGTGTTGTGTTTTGTTGTGGTTTTGTGGGTTTCCTTTCGTTGTCGTTCCTGTGGAGGGAGGCTGTTTGGTTGTTTTCAGCCTTCGGTGGTGGTGGTGTTGCCCCTCGCCTGTCCAGGTGGTCAGAGTGAGGTTTTGACCTCTTAGGCAGGTCACCCGTCCTTGTCCTTGTCCTGTCTGGTGTGTTGTCTGTTGCAGTTCCTTTCTCCTCTGTCAGGTAGGCTTGCAGGTGGTGTTTTCCAGGGGTGCTTCCCTGGTATCCAGTGGGTGTTTTCTCCGCTGGTTTTTCTTGGTGGTCTTCCTGTCCTTCCTCTGTAACAGTCCACATCAAAAAAAAAAACGGGCAGCCCCCGCACGGCACGGACAGCCCCCGCACGGCAAGGACGGCCCCCGCACTGTACGGACAGCCCCAGCACGGCACGGACAGCCCCCTCCTGCACCTCTCCCGCTTGATGTGCCGCCTCTTTCTCCCCGGCCGCCCAGCCCCCGCACGGCACGGACAGACCCCACCCAGCGCAGATAGCTCCCGCCCGCCCCTGACAGCTCCCGCCCGGCCTCGACAGCCCACGCACGGCACTTACAGCCCCTGCGCAGCACGGACAGCCCCCACACGACACGGGCAGCCCCCGCACGGCATGGACAGCCCCCGCACGGCACGGACAGCCCCCGCACGGCATGGACAGCCCCCGCACTGTACGGACAGCCCCACACGGCACTGACAGCCCCCGCACGGCATGGACAACCCCCACACGGCGCGGACAGCCCCCACCCAGCGCAGATAGCTCCCGCCCACCCCTTCCCAATCCCGCCCGGCATTGAAAGCCCCCACACGACACGGACAGCCCCAGCACGGCATCGACAGCCCCCGCACGGCATCGACAGCCCCCGCACAACATGGAGAGCCCCCACACGGCACTGACAGCCCCCGCACGGCATGGACAGCCCCCACACGGCGCGGACAGCCCCCACCCAGCGCAGATAGCTCCCGCCCACCCCTGACAGCTTCCGCCCTGCCTCGACAGCCCACGCGCGGCACTGACAGCCCCTGCGCAGCACGGACAGCCCCCACACGGCACGGGCAGCCCCAGCACGGCACGGACAGCCCCCGCACGGTAAGGACGGCCCCCGCACTGTACGGACAGCCCCAGCACGGTACGGACAGCCCCCTCCTGCACTTCTCCCGCCTGATGTGCCGCCTCTTTCTCCCCGGCCGCCCAGCCCCCGCACGGCACGGACAGCCCCTGCGCAGCACGGACAGACCCCACACGACACGGGCAGCCCCCGCACGGCATGGACAGCCCCCGCACGGCACGGACAGCCCCCGCACGGCATGGACAGCCCCCGCACTGTACGGACAGCCCCACACGGCACTGACAGCCCCCGCACGGCATGGACAACCCCCACACGGCGCGGACAGCCCCCACCCAGCGCAGATAGCTCCCGCCCACCCCTTCCCAATCCCGCCCGGCCTCGAAAGCCCCCGCACGGCACTGACAGCCCCTGCGCAGCACGGACAGCCCCCACACGACACGGACAGCCCCCGCACGGCATCGACAGCCCCCGCACGGCATCGACAGCCCCCGCACAACATGGAGAGCCCCCACACGGCACGGACAGCCCCCGCACGGCATGGACAGCCCCCGCACGGCACGGACAGCCCCCACACGGCACGAACAGCTCCCACCAAGCGCCGATAACTCCCGCCCGCCCCTGACAGCTCCCGCCCGGCCCCCACAGCCCCGGCACGGCCCCGACAGCCCCCGCCCGGCCCCGACAGCTCCCAACCGGCCCCGACTGACCCGTATGGCACGGACAGCCCCCACACGGCATGGGCGGCCCCCGCACGGCATGGACAGTTCCCACACGGCACGGGTATCCCCCGCCCAGCGCCGACAGCTCCCGCCCGGCCCCGACAGCCCCCGCACGGCGCGGACAGCCCCTGCGCAGCACGGACAGCCCTCCTGCACAACATGGACAGTCCCCGCACAACATGGAGAGCCCCCACACGGCACTGACAGCCCCCGCACGGCATGGACAGCCCCCACACGGCGCGGACAGCCCCCACCCAGCGCAGATAGCTCCCGCCCACCCCTGCCAGCTCCCGCCCTGCCTCGAAAGCCCCCGCACGGCACGGACTGCCCCTGCGCAGCACGGACAGCCCCCACACGGCACGGGCAGCCCCCGCACGGCACGGACAGCCCCCGCACGGCAAGGACCTCTTTCTCCCCGGCCGCCCAGCCCCCGCACGGCGCGGACAGCCCCCGCACGGCACGGACAGACCCCACCCAGCGCAGATAGCTCCCGCCCGCCCCTGACAGCTTCCGCCCGGCCTCGACAGCCGGTGGTCTTCTTGGTGGTCTTCTTGGTGGTCTTCCTGTCCATCGGAAAAAAAACGCACGGCACTGTCAGCCCCTGCGCAGCACGGACAGCCCCCACACGACAAGGACAGCCCCAGCACGGCACGGACAGCCCCCGCACGGCATGGACAGCCCCCGCACTGTACGGACAGCCCCAGCACGGCACGGACAGCCCCCTCCTGCACCTCTCCCGCCTGATGTGCCGTCTCTCTTTCCCCGGCCGCCCAGCCCCCGCACGGCACAAACAGCCCCCACCCAGCGCAGATAGCTCCCGCCCACCCCTGACAGCTCCCGCCCGGCCTAGAAACCCCCGCACGGCACGGACAGCCCCTGCGCAGCACGGACAGCCCACGCACGGCACGGACAGCCCTCGCATGGCACGGACAGCCCCCGCACGGCACGGACAGCCCCCGCACGGCATGGACAGCCCCCGCACTGTACGGACAGCCCCACACGGCACTGACAGCCCCCGCACGGCATGGACAACCCCCACACGGCGCGGACAGCCCCCACCCAGCGCAGAGCCATCTGGTGTGCACACCAAGCGGCTGAGAAGGAGGCCAAAACGTCAGCAGCAGTGGTCAAACAGGTGGTGGATGACTTGCGGAGGCTCATGTTGGCACAGTTCCGGGTGGCAGCACTGCCGGAGGCTATGCTTGACGCCCTGCCGATGCGCCTCATTACAGCGGAGTTGAAGCAAACGGCCATGGCGGAGTTTACAGCTGTGTGGGCGCACCGGGAGGTCCTATGCAAGGTGTACCGCCTTGAGGAAGGTGGAGCCAGGCTCCAGGTTCGGCTATCCAGAGAACATCCTGTCCCTATACCAGGGGTAGCTGAACCGGAAGAGGAGTAGAGCCCCGGGGGGACGACCATGGTGAAGAACAGCAGGCGGCATGCAGCAAACAGCCGACAGCAGGCAACCAGGAGCAAGGAGCAGGGAGCAGGGCGCAGGGAGCAGGGAGCAGGGAGCAGGGAGGTCCTATGCAAGGTGTACCGCCTTGAGGAAGGTGGAGCCAGGCTCCAGGTTCGGCTATCCAGAGAACATCCTGTCCCTATACCAGGGGTAGCTGAACCGGAAGAGGAGTAGAGCCCCGGGGGGACGACCATGGTGAAGAACAGCAGGCGGCATGCAGCAAACAGCCGACAGCAGGCAACCAGGAGCAAGGAGCAGGGAGCAGGGCGCAGGGCGCAGGGAGCAGGGAGCAGGGAGCAGGGAGCAGGGAGCAGGGAGCAGGGAGCAGGGAGCAGGGAGCAGGGAGCAGGGAGCAGGGAGCAGGGAGCAGGGAGCAGGGAGCAGGGAGCAGGGCGCAGGGAGCAGGGAGCAGGGAGTTTGGAGCAGGGCGCAGGGAGTAGAGAGCAGGAAGGAGGTAGCAGTGAGTAGGGAACAGGGGGAGAGGGAATAGGGAACAGAGCAGAGAGCCAGAAGCAGGAAGCAGGGAGCAGGGCGCAGGGAGCCACACACACACACACACACACACACACACACACACACACACACACACACACACACACACATATACACACACACACACACACACACACACACACACACACACACACACACACACACACACACACACACACACACACACACACACACACACACACACACACACACACACACACACACACACACACACACACACACACACACACACACACACACACACACACACACACACACACACACACAGGTACGACAACGAAGGGAAAAACTACAAGACCACAACAACAACAAGTCACAACACTCCAACAGAAAAGACCAACAAACAAAACAGTTAACAGAAAAAGAACAACACACATGCAACCCCCCGAGTTTTGGGGCCCCTGATACCCCCACACATTCCCGAGTTTTGGGACCCCTGATACCCCTGCGTAACCCACATGTTTTTTTTCGGGACGCCTGATACCCCCTCGTACCCTCGCATGGCACGGACAGTCCGAGCATGGCATGGACAGCCCCCACACGGGCACTAACAGCTTCCGCACGGGACGGACAGCCCTCGCACCGCACAGAAAGCCCCCGCACGGCATGGACAGCCCCTGCACAGCATGGACAGCCCTCGCATGGCACGGACAGCCCTCGCATGGCATGGACAGCCCCCACACGGCCACGACCAGCTCCCGCACGGCACGGGCAGCACCCGCACGGCACGGGCAGCACCCGCACGGGACGGCAGCCCCCGCACGGCGCACAGCCCCCGCACGGCACGGACAGCCCCCGCACAGCACGGACAGCCCTCGCATGGCACGGACAGCCCCCACACGGGCACGAACAGCCTTCACACGGCCACGAACAGCTCCCGCACGGCAAAGACAGCTCTCGCACGGCACGGACAGCTCCCGCACGGCATGGACAGCCCCCGCACGGCACGGACAGCCCCCGCACGGCACGGACAGCCCCCACACAGCACGGACAGCCCTCGCATGGCACGGACAGCCCTCGCATGGCACGGACAGCCCCCACACGGGCACGAACAGCCTTCACACGGCCACGAACAGCTCCCGCACGGCAAAGACAGCTCTCGCACGGCACGGACAGCTCCCGCACGGCATGGACAGCCCCCGCATGGCACGGACAGGCCCCGCACGGCACGGACAGCCCCCACACAGCACGGACAGCCCTCGCATGGCACGGACAGCCCTCGCATGGCATGGACAGCCTTCACACGGCCACGAACAGCTCCCGCACGGCACGGACAGCTCTCGCACGGCACGGACAGCTCCCGCACGGCATGGACAGCCCCCGCACGGCACGGACAGCCCCCGCACGGCACGGACAGCCCCCGCACAGCACGGACAGCCCTCGCATGGCACGGACAGCCCTCGCACGGCATGGACAGCCTTCACACGGCCACGAACAGCTCCCGCACGGCACTGACAGCCCTCGCATGGCACGGACAGCTCCCGCACGGCATGGACACCGGCAAGGCACAGACAGCTCCCGCATGGCGAGGACAGCCCCCGCACGGGCACAAACAGCTCCCACCCGGCCCCGACAGCCCATGCATGGCACGAAAAGCCCCCGCACGGCACGGACAGCCCCAGCACAGCACGGACAGCTCCCGCACGGCATGGACAGCCCCAGCACAGCACGGACAGCCCTTGCATGGCAAGAGAAGCCCCCGCACGGCACGGAAAGCCCCCCCACGGCACGGACAGCCCTCGCATGGCACGGACAGCCCGAGCATGGAATGGACAGCCCCCACACGGGCACGAACAGCTTTCACACGGCACGGATAGCCCCGCACGGCATGGACAGCTCCCGAACGGCACGGGCAGCCCCCGCACGGCACGGACAGCCCTGCACGGCACGAACAGCTCCCACCCGGCCCCGACAGCCCATGTATAGCACGAAAAGCCCCCGCACGGCACGGCCAGCCCGAGCATGGCATGGACAGCCCCCACACGGGCACAAACAGCTCCCGCATGGCACGGACAGCCCTCGCACGGCACGGAAAACCCCCGCACGGCACGGTGAGCCCTCACACGGCACGGACAGCCCTCGCATGGCACGGGCAGCCCCCGCACGGCAAGGGCAGCCCCCGCACGGCACGGGCAGCCCCCGCACGGCACGGACAGCCCCCGCACGGCACGGACAGCCCCCGCACAGCATGGACAGCCCTCGCATGGCACGGACAGCCCTCGCATGGCATGGACAGCCCCCACACGGCCACGACCAGCTCCCGCACGGCACGGGCAGCACCCGCACGGCACGGGCAGCACCCGCACGGGACGGGCAGCCCCCGCACGGCGCACAGCCCCCGCACGGCACGGACAGCCCCCGCACAGCACGGACAGCCCTCGCATGGCACGGACAGCCCTCGCATGGCATTGACAGCCTTCACACGGCCACGAACAGCTCCCGCACGGCAAAGACAGCTCTCGCACGGCACGGACAGCTCCCGCACGGCATGGACAGCCCCCGCACGGCACGGACAGCCCCCGCACGGCAAGGACAGCCCCCACACAGCACGGACAGCCCTCGCACGGCACGGACAGCCCTCGCATGGCATGGACAGCCTTCACACGGCCACGAACAGCTCCCGCACGGCACGGACAGCTCTCGCACGGCACGGACAGTTCCCGCACGGCACGGACAGCTCCCGCACGGCATGGACAGCCCCCGCACGGCACGGACAGCCCCCGCACAGCACGGACAGCCCTCGCATGGCACGGACAGCCCCCGCACGGCATGGACAGCCTTCACACGGCCACGAACAGCTCCCGCACGGCACTGACAGCCCTCGCATGGCACGGACAGCTCCCGCACGGCATGGACACCGGCAAGGCACAGACAGCTCCCGCATGGTGAGGACAGCCCCCGCACGGGCACAAACAGCTCCCACCCGGCCCCGACAGCCCATGCATGGCACGAAAAGCCCCCGCACAGCACGGACAGCCCCAGCACAGCACGGACAGCTCCCGCACGGCATGGACAGCCCCAGCACAGCACGGACAGCCCTTGCATGGCAAGAGAAGCCCCCGCACGGCACGGAAAGCCCCCCCACGGCACGGACAGCCCTCGCATGGCACGGACAGCCCGAGCATGGAATGGACAGCCCCCACACGGGGACGAACAGCCTTCACACGGCCACGAACAGCTCCCGCACGGCAAAGACAGCCCCCGCACGGCACGGACAGCCCCCGCACGGCATGGACAGCCCCCGCACGGCACGGACAGCCCCCGCACGGCACGGACAGCCCCCGCACAGCACCGACAGCCCTCGCATGGCACGGACAGCCCTCGCATGGCATGGACAGCCTTCACACGGCCACGAACAGCTCCCACACGGCACGGACAGCTCTCGCACGGCACGGACAGCTCCCGCACGGCATGGACAGCCCCCGCACGGCACGGACAGCCCCCGCACGGCACGGACAGCCCCCGCACAGCATGGACAGCCCTCGCATGGCACGGACAGCCCTCGCATGGCATTGACAGCCTTCACACGGCCATGAACAGCTCCCGCACGGCACTGACAGCCCTCGCATGGCACGGACAGCTCCCGCACGGCATGGACACCGGCAAGGCACAGACAGCTCCCGCATGGCGAGGACAGCCCCCGCACGGGCACAAACAGCTCCCACCCGGCCCCGACAGCCCATGCATGGCACGAAAAGCCCCCGCACAGCACGGACAGCTCCCGCACTGCATGGACAGCCCCAGCACAGCACGGACAGCCCTTGCATGGCAAGAGAAGCCCCCGCACGGCACGGAAAGCCCCCCCACGGCACGGACAGCCCTCGCATGGCACGGACAGCCCGAGCATGGAATGGACAGCCCCCACACGGGCACGAACAGCTTTCACACGGCACGGATAGCCCCGCACGGCATGGACAGCTCCCGAACGGCACGGGCAGCCCCCGCACGGCACGGACAGCCCCGCACGGCACGAACAGCTCCCACCCGGCCCCGACAGCCCATGTATAGCACGAAAAGCCCCCGCACGGCACGGCCAGCCCGAGCATGGCATGGACAGCCCCCACACGGGCACAAACAGCTCCCGCATGGCACGGACAGCCCTCGCACGGCACGGAAATCCCCCGCACGGCACGGTGAGCCCTCACACGGCACGGACAGCCCTCGCATGGCACGGGCAGCCCCCGCACGGCACGGGCAGCCCCCGCACGGCACGGGCAGCCCCCGCACGGCACGGACAGCCCCCGCACGGCACGGACAGCCCCCGCACAGCATGGACAGCCCTCGCATGGCACGGACAGCCCTCGCATGGCATGGACAGCCCCCACACGGCCACGACCAGCTCCCGCACGGCACGGGCAGCACCCGCACGGCACGGGCAGCACCCGCACGGGACGGGCAGCCCCCGCACGGCGCACAGCCCCCGCACGGCACGGACAGCCCCCGCACAGCACGGACAGCCCTCGCATGGCACGGACAGCCCTCGCATGGCATTGACAGCCTTCACACGGCCACGAACAGCTCCCGCACGGCAAAGACAGCTCTCGCACGGCACGGACAGCTCCATCACGGCATGGACAGCCCCCGCACGGCACGGACAGCCCCCACACAGCACGGACAGCCCTCACATGGCACGGACAGCCCTCGCATGGCATGGACAGCCTTCACACGGCCACGAACAGCTCCCGCACGGCACGGACAGCTCTCGCACGGCACGGACAGCTCCCGCACGGCACGGACAGCTCCCGCACGGCATGGACAGCCCCCGCACGGCACGGACAGCCCCCGCACAGCACGGACAGCCCTCGCATGGCACGGACAGCCCCCGCACGGCATGGACAGCCTTCACACGGCCACGAACAGCTCCCGCACGGCACTGACAGCCCTCGCATGGCACGGACAGCCCCCGCACGGCATGGACACCGGCAAGGCACAGACAGCTCCCGCATGGCGAGGACAGCCCCCGCACGGGCACAAACAGCTCCCACCCGGCCCCGACAGCCCATGCATGGCACGAAAAGCCCCCGCACGGCACGGACAGCCCCAGCTAAGCACGGACAGCTCCCGCACGGCATGGACAGCCCCAGCACAGCACGGACAGCCCTTGCATGGCAAGAGAAGCCCCCGCACGGCACGGAAAGCCCCCCCACGGCACGGACAGCCCTCGCATGGCATGGACAGCCCCCACACGGCCACGACCAGCTCCCGCACGGCACGGGCAGCACCCGCACGGCACGGGCAGCACCCGCACGGGACGGGCAGCCCCCGCACGGCGCACAGCACCCGCACGGCACGGACAGCCCCCGCACAGCACGGACAGCCCGAGCATGGAATGGACAGCCCCCACACGGGCACGAACAGCCTTCACACGGCCACGAACAGCTCCCGCACGGCAAAGACAGCCCCCGCACGGCACGGACAGCCCCCGCACGGCATGGACAGCCCCCGCACGGCACGGACAGCCCCCGCACAGCACGGACAGCCCTCGCATGGCACGGACAGCCCTCGCATGGCATGGACAGCCTTCACACGGCCACGAACAGCTCCCGCACGGCACTGACAGCTCTCGCACGGCACGGACAGCTCCCGCACGGCATGGACACCGGCAAGGCACAGACAGCTCCCGCATGGCGAGGACAGCCCCCGCACGGGCACAAACAGCTCCCACCCGGCCCCGACAGCCCATGCATGGCACAAAAAGCCCCCGCACGGCACGGACAGCCCCAGCACAGCACGGACAGCTCCCGCACGGCATGGACAGCCCCAGCACAGCACGGACAGCCCTTGCATGGCAAGAGAAGCCCCCGCACGGCACGGAAAGCCCCCCCACGGCACAGACAGCCCTTGCATGGCACGGACAGCCCGAGCATGGAATGGACAGCCCCCACACGGGCACGAACAGCTTTCACACGGCACGGATAGCCCCGCACGGCATGGACAGCTCCCGAACGGCACGGGCAGCCCCCGCACGGCACGGACAGCCCCGCACGGCACGAACAGCTCCCACCCGGCCCCGACAGCCCATGTATAGCACAAAAAGCCCCCGCACGGCACGGCCAGCCCGAGCATGGCATGGACAGCCCCCACACGGGCACAAACAGCTCCCGCATGGCACGGACAGCCCTCGCACGGCACGGAAAACCCCCGCACGGCACGGTGAGCCCTCACACGGCACGGACAGCCCCCGCACGGCACGGGCAGCCCCCGCACGGCACGGGCAGCCCCCGCACGGCACGGACAGCCCCCGCACGGCACGGACAGCCCCCGCACAGCATGGACAGCCCTCGCATGGCACGGACAGCCCTCGCATGGCATGGACAGCCCCCACACGGCAACGACCAGCTCCCGCACGGCACGGGCAGCACCCGCACGGCACGGGCAGCACCCGCACGGGACGGGCAGCCCCCGCACGGCGCACAGCCCCCGCACGGCACGGACAGCCCCCGCACAGCACGGACAGCCCTCGCATGGCACGGACAGCCCTCGCATGGCATTGACAGCCTTCACACGGCCACGAACAGCTCCCGCACGGCAAAGACAGCTCTCGCACGGCACGGACAGCTCCCGCACGGCATGGACAGCTCTTGCACGGCACGGACAGTTCCCGCACGGCACGGACAGCTCCCGCACGGCATGGACAGCCCCCGCACGGCACGGACAGCCCCCGCACAGCACGGACAGCCCTCGCATGGCACGGACAGCCCCCGCACGGCATGGTCAGCCTTCACACGGCCACGAACAGCTCCCGCACGGCACTGACAGCCCTCGCATGGCACGGACAGCTCCCGCACGGCATGGACACCGGCAAGGCACAGACAGCTCCCGCATGGTGAGGACAGCCCCCGCACGGGCACAAACAGCTCCCACCCGGCCCCGACAGCCCATGCATGGCACGAAAAGCCCCCGCACAGCACGGACAGCCCCAGCACAGCACGGACAGCTCCCGCACGGCATGGACAGCCCCAGCACAGCACGGACAGCCCTTGCATGGCAAGAGAAGCCCCCGCACGGCACGGAAAGCCCCCCCACGGCACGGACAGCCCTCGCATGGCACGGACAGCCCGAGCATGGAATGGACAGCCCCCACACGGGGACGAACAGCCTTCACACGGCCACGAACAGCTCCCGCACGGCAAAGACAGCCCCCGCACGGCACGGACAGCCCCCGCACGGCATGGACAGCCCCGCACAGCACGGACAGCCCCCGCACGGCACGGACAGCCCCTGCACAGCACGGACAGCCCTCGCATGGCACGGACAGCCCTTGCATGGCATTGACAGCCTTCACACGGCCACGAACAGCTCCCGCACGGCAAAGACAGCTCTCGCACGGCACGGACAGCTCCATCACGGCATGGAGAGCCCCCGCACGGCACGGACAGCCCCCACACAGCACGGACAGCCCTCACATGGCACGGACAGCCCTCGCATGGCATGGACAGCCTTCACACGGCCACGAACAGCTCCCGCACGGCACGGACAGCTCTCGCACGGCACAGACAGCTCCCGCACGGCACGGACAGCTCCCGCACGGCATGGACAGCCCCCGCACGGCACGGACAGCCCCCGCACAGCACGGACAGCCCTCGCATGGCACGGACAGCCCCCGCACGGCATGGACAGCCTTCACACGGCCACGAACAGCTCCCGCACGGCACTGACAGCCCTCGCATGGCACGGACAGCTCCCGCACGGCATGGACACCGGCAAGGCACAGACAGCTCCCGCATGGCGAGGACAGCCCCCGCACGGGCACAAACAGCTCCCACCCGGCCCCGACAGCCCATGCATGGCACGAAAAGCCCCCGCACGGCACGGACAGCCCCAGCACAGCACGGACAGCTCCCGCACGGCATGGACAGCCCCAGCACAGCACGGACAGCCCTTGCATGGCAAGAGAAGCCCCCGCACGGCACGGAAAGCCCCCCCACGGCACGGACAGCCCTCGCATGGCACGGACAGCCCGAGCATGGAATGGACAGCCCCCACACGGGCACGAACAGCCTTCACACGGCCACGAACAGCTCCCGCATGGCAAAGACAGCCCCCGCACGGCACGGACAGCCCCCGCACGGCATGGACAGCCCCCGCACGGCACGGACAGCCCCCGCACAGCACGGACAGCCCTCGCATGGCACGGACAGCCCTCGCATGGCATGGACAGCCTTCACATGGCCACGAACAGCTCCCGCACGGCACTGACAGCCCTCGCATGGCACGGACAGCTCCCGCACGGCATGGACACCGGCAAGGCACAGACAGCTCCCGCATGGCGAGGACAGCCCCCGCACGGGCACAAACAGCTCCCACCCGGCCCCGACAGCCCATGCATGGCACAAAAAGCCCCCGCACGGCACGGACAGCCCCAGCACAGCACGGACAGCTCCCGCACGGCATGGACAGCCCCAGCACAGCACGGACAGCCCTTGCATGGCAAGAGAAGCCCCCGCACGGCACGGAAAGCCCCCCCACGGCACGGACAGCCCTCGCATGGCACGGACAGCCCGAGCATGGAATGGACAGCCCCCACACGGGCACGAACAGCTTTCACACGGCACGGATAGCCCCGCACGGCATGGACAGCTCCCGAACGGCACGGGCAGCCCCCGCACGGCACAGACAGCCCCGCACGGCACGAACAGCTCCCACCCGGCCCCGACAGCCCATGTATAGCACAAAAAGCCCCCGCACGGCACGGCCAGCCCGAGCATGGCATGGACAGCCCCCACACGGGCACAAACAGCTCCCGCATGGCACGGACAGCCCTCGCACGGCACGGAAATCCCCCGCACGGCACGGTGAGCCCTCACACGGCACGGACAGCCCTCGCATGGCACGGGCAGCCCCCGCACGGCACGGACAGCCCCCGCACGGCACGGACAGCCCCCGCACAGCATGGACAGCCCTCGCATGGCACGGACAGCCCTCGCATGGCATGGACAGCCCCCACACGGCAACGACCAGCTCCCGCACGGCACGGGCAGCACCCGCACGGCACGGGCAGCACCCGCACGGGACGGGCAGCCCCCGCACGGCGCACAGCCCCCGCACGGCACGGACAGCCCCCGCACAGCACGGACAGCCCTCGCATGGCACGGACAACCCTCGCATGGCATTGACAGCCTTCACACGGCCACGAACAGCTCCCGCACGGCAAAGACAGCTCTCGCACGGCACGGACAGCTCCCGCACGGCATGGACAGCTCTTGCACGGCACGGACAGTTCCCGCACGGCACGGACAGCTCCCGCACGGCATGGACAGCCCCCGCACGGCACGGACAGCCCCCGCACAGCACGGACAGCCCTCGCATGGCACGGACAGCCCCCGCACGGCATGGACAGCCTTCACACGGCCACGAACAGCTCCCGCACGGCACTGACAGCCCTCGCATGGCACGGACAGCTCCCGCACGGCATGGACACCGGCAAGGCACAGACAGCTCCCGCATGGTGAGGACAGCCCCCGCACGGGCACAAACAGCTCCCACCCGGCCCCGACAGCCCATGCATGGCACGAAAAGCCCCCGCACAGCACGGACAGCCCCAGCACAGCACGGACAGCTCCCGCACGGCATGGACAGCCCCAGCACAGCACGGACAGCCCTTGCATGGCAAGAGAAGCCCCCGCACGGCACGGAAAGCCCCCCCACGGCACGGACAGCCCTCGCATGGCACGGACAGCCCGAGCATGGAATGGACAGCCCCCACACGGGGACGAACAGCCTTCACACGGCCACGAACAGCTCCCGCACGGCAAAGACAGCCCCCGCACGGCACGGACAGCCCCCGCACGGCATGGACAGCCCCGCACAGCACGGACAGCCCCCGCACGGCACGGACAGCCCCTGCACAGCACGGACAGCCCTCGCATGGCACGGACAGCCCTTGCATGGCATTGACAGCCTTCACACGGCCACGAACAGCTCCCGCACGGCAAAGACAGCTCTCGCACGGCACGGACAGCTCCATCACGGCATGGAGAGCCCCCGCACGGCACGGACAGCCCCCACACAGCACGGACAGCCCTCACATGGCACGGACAGCCCTCGCATGGCATGGACAGCCTTCACACGGCCACGAACAGCTCCCGCACGGCACGGACAGCTCTCGCACGGCACGGACAGCTCCCGCACGGCACGGACAGCTCCCGCACGGCATGGACAGCCCCCGCACGGCACGGACAGCCCCCGCACAGCACGGACAGCCCTCGCATGGCACGGACAGCCCCCGCACGGCATGGACAGCCTTCACACGGCCACGAACAGCTCCCGCACGGCACTGACAGCCCTCGCATGGCACGGACAGCTCCCGCACGGCATGGACACCGGCAAGGCACAGACAGCTCCCGCATGGCGAGGACAGCCCCCGCACGGGCACAAACAGCTCCCACCCGGCCCCAACAGCCCATGCATGGCACGAAAAGCCCCCGCACGGCACGGACAGCCCCAGCACAGCACGGACAGCTCCCGCACGGCATGGACAGCCCCAGCACAGCACGGACAGCCCTTGCATGGCAAGAGAAGCCCCCGCACGGCACGGAAAGCCCCCCCACGGCACGGACAGCCCTCGCATGGCACGGACAGCCCGAGCATGGAATGGACAGCCCCCACACGGGCACGAACAGCCTTCACACGGCCACGAACAGCTCCCGCACGGCACGGACAGCTCCCGCACGGCACGGACAGCCCCCGCACGGCATGGACAGCCCCCGCACGGCACGGACAGCCCCCGCACAGCACGGACAGCCCTCGCATGGCACGGACAGCCCTCGCATGGCATGGACAGCCTTCACATGGCCACGAACAGCTCCCGCACGGCACTGACAGCCCTCGCATGGCACGGACAGCTCCCGCACGGCATGGACACCGGCAAGGCACAGACAGCTCCCGCATGGCGAGGACAGCCCCCGCACGGGCACAAACAGCTCCCACCCGGCCCCGACAGCCCATGCATGGCACAAAAAGCCCCCGCACGGCACGGACAGCCCCAGCACAGCACGGACAGCTCCCGCACGGCATGGACAGCCCCAGCACAGCACGGACAGCCCTTGCATGGCAAGAGAAGCCCCCGCACGGCACGGAAAGCCCCCCCACGGCACGGACAGCCCTCGCATGGCACGGACAGCCCGAGCATGGAATGGACAGCCCCCACACGGGCACGAACAGCTTTCACACGGCACGGATAGCCCCGCACGGCATGGACAGCTCCCGAACGGCACGAGCAGCCCCCGCACGGCACAGACAGCCCCGCACGGCACGAACAGCTCCCACCCGGCCCCGACAGCCCATGTATAGCACAAAAAGCCCCCGCACGGCACGGCCAGCCCGAGCATGGCATGGACAGCCCCCACACGGGCACAAACAGCTCCCGCATGGCACGGACAGCCCTCGCACGGCACGGAAATCCCCCGCACGGCACGGTGAGCCCTCACACGGCACGGACAGCCCTCGCATGGCACGGGCAGCCCCCGCACGGCACGGGCAGCCCCCTCACGGCACGGGCAGCCCCCGCACGGCACGGACAGCCCCCGCACGGCACGGACAGCACCCGCACAGCATGGACAGCCCTCGCATGGCACGGACAGCCCTCGCATGGCATGGACAGCCCCCACACTGCCACGACCAGCTCCCGCACGGCACGGGCAGCACCCACACGGCACGGGCAGCACCCGCACGGGACGGGCAGCCCCCGCACGGCGCACAGCCCCCGCACGGCACGGACAGCCCCCGCACAGCACGGACAGCCCTCGCATGGCACGGACAGCTCTCGCATGGCATTGACAGCCTTCACACGGCCACGAACAGCTCCCGCACGGCAAAGACAGCTCTCGCACGGCACGGACAGCTCCCGCACGGCACGGACAGCTCCCGCACGGCATGGACAGCCTCCGCACGGCACGGACAGCCCCCGCACAGCACGGACAGCCCTCGCATGGCACGGACAGCCCCCGCACGGCATGGACAGCCTTCACACGGCCACGAACAGCTCCCGCACGGCACTGACAGCCCTCGCATGGCACGGACAGCTCCCGCATGGCGAGGACAGCCCCCGCACGGGCACAAACAGCTCCCACCCGGCCCCGACAGCCCATGCATGGCACGAAAAGCCCCCGCACGGCACGGACAGCCCCAGCACAGCACGGACAGCTCCCGCACGGCATGGACAGCCCCAGCACAGCACGGACAGCCCTTGCATGGCAAGAGAAGCCCCCGCACGGCACGGAAAGCCCCCCCACGGCACGGACAGCCCTCGCATGGCACGGACAGCCCTCGCATGGCACGGACAGCCCTCGCATGGCACGGACAGCCCGAGCATGGAATGGACAGCCTTCCATGCTCGGGCTGTCCGTGCCATGCCCACACGGGCACGAACAGCCTTCACACGGCCACGAACAGCTCCCGCACGGCAAAGACAGCCCCCGCACGGCATGGACAGCCTTCACACGGCCTCGAACAGCTCCCGCACGGCACTGACAGCCCTCGCATGGCACGGACAGCTCCCGCACGGCATGGACACCGGCAAGGCACAGACAGCTCCCACATGGCGAGGACAGCCCCCGCACAGCACGGACAGCCCTCGCATGGCAAGAGAAGCCCCCGCACGGCACGGAAAGCCCCCCCATGGCATGGACAGCCCTCGCATGGCACGGACAGCCCGAGCATGGAATGGACAGCCCCCACACGGGCACGAACAACTTTCACAAGGCACCGATAGCCCCGCACGGCAAAGACAGCCCCTGCACGGCACGGACAGCCCCCGCACGGCATGGACAGCCCCCGCATGGCATTGACAGCCTTCACACGGCCACGAACAGCTCCCGCACGGCAAAGACAGCTCTCGCACGGCACGGACAGCTCTCGCACGGCACGGACAGCTCCCGCACGGCATGGACAGCCCCCGCACGGCACGGACAGCCCCCGCACGGCACGGACAGCCCCCGCACAGCACGGACAGCCCTCGCATGGCACGGACAGCCCTCGCATGGCATGGATAGCCTTCACACGGCCACGAACAGCTCCCGCACGGCACGGACAGCTCTCGCACGGCACGGACAGCTCCCGCACGGCATGGACAGCCCCCGCACGGCACGGACAGCCCCCGCACGGCACGGACAGCCCCCGCACAGCACGGACAGCCCTCGCATGGCACGGACAGCCCTCGCATGGCATGGACAGCCTTCACACGGCCACGAACAGCTCCCGCACGGCACTGACAGCCCTCGCATGGCACGGACAGCTCCCGCACGGCATGGACACCGGCAAGGCACAGACAGCTCCCGCATGGCGAGGACAGCCCCCGCACGGGCACAAACAGCTCCCACCCGGCCCCGACAGCCCATGCATGGCACAAAAAGCCCCCGCATGGCACGGACAGCCCCAGCACAGCACGGACAGCTCCCGCACGGCATGGACAGCCCCAGCACAGCACGGACAGCCCTTGCATGGCAAGAGAAGCCCCCGCACGGCACGGAAAGCCCCCCCACGGCACAGACAGCCCTTGCATGGCACGGACAGCCCGAGCATGGAATGGACAGCCCCCACACGGGCACGAACAGCTTTCACACGGCACGGATAGCCCCGCACGGCATGGACAGCTCCCGAACGGCACGGGCAGCCCCTGCACGGCACGGACAGCCCCGCACGGCACGAACAGCTCCCACCCGGCCCCGACAGCCCATGTATAGCACGAAAAGCCCCCGCACGGCACGGCCAGCCCGAGCATGGCATGGACAGCCCCCACACGGGCACAAACAGCTCCCGCATGGCACGGACAGCCCTCGCACGGCACGGAAATCCCCCGCACGGCACGGTGAGCCCTCACACGGCACGGACAGCCCTCGCATGGCACGGGCAGCCCCCGCACGGCACGGGCAGCCCCCGCACGGCACGTTCAGCCCCCGCATGGCACGGACAGCCCCCGCACGGCACGGACAGCCCCCGCACAGCACGGACAGCCCTCGCATGGCACGGACAGCCCTCGCATGGCATGGACAGCCCCCACACTGCCACGACCAGCTCCCGCACGGCACGGGCAGCACCCGCACGGCACGGGCAGCACCCGCACGGGACGGGCAGCCCCCGCACGGCGCACAGCCCCCGCACGGCACGGACAGCCCCCGCACAGCACGGACAGCCCTCGCATGGCACGGACAGCTCTCGCATGGCATTGACAGCCTTCACACGGCCACGAACAGCTCCCGCACGGCAAAGACAGCTCTCGCACGGCACGGACAGCTCCATCACGGCATGGACAGCCCCCGCACGGCACGGACAGCCCCCACACAGCACAGACAGCCCTCGCATGGCACGGACAGCCCTCGCATGGCATGGACAGCCTTCACACGGCCACGAACAGCTCCCACACGGCACGGACAGCTCTCGCACGGCACGGACAGCTCCCGCACGGCACGGACAGCTCCCGCACGGCATGGACAGCCTCCGCACGGCACGGACAGCCCCCGCACAGCACGGACAGCCCTCGCATGGCACGGACAGCCCCCGCACGGCATGGACAGCCTTCACACGGCCACGAACAGCTCCCGCACGGCACTGACAGCCCTCGCATGGCACGGACAGCTCCCGCACGGCATGGACACCGGCAAGGCACAGACAGCTCCCGCATGGCGAGGACAGCCCCCGCACGGGCACAAACAGCTCCCACCCGGCCCCGACAGCCCATGCATGGCACGAAAAGCCCCCGCATGGCACGGACAGCCCCAGCACAGCACGGACAGCTCCCGCACGGCATGGACAGCCCCAGCACAGCACGGACAGCCCTTGCATGGCAAGAGAAGCCCCCGCACGGCACGGAAAGCCCCCCCACGGCACGGACAGCCCTCGCATGGCACGGACAGCCCTCGCATGGCACGGACAGCCCTCGCATGGCACGGACAGCCCGAGCATGGAATGGACAGCCCCCACACGGGCACGAACAGCCTTCACACGGCCACGAACAGCTCCCGCACGGCAAAGACAGCCCCCGCACGGCACGGACAGCCCCCGCACGGCATGGACAGCCCCCGCACGGCACGGACAGCCCCCGCACGGCACGGACAGCCCCCGCACAGCACGGACAGCCCTCGCACAGCACGGACAGCCCTCGCATGGCATGGACAGCCTTCACACGGCCACGAACAGCTCCCGCACGGCACGGACAGCTCTCGCACGGCACGGACAGCTCCCGCACGGCATGGACAGCCCCCGCACGGCACGGACAGCCCCCGCACGGCACGGACAGCCCCCGCACAGCACGGACAGCCCTCGCATGGCACGGACAGCCCTTACATGGCATGGACAGCCTTCACACGGCCACGAACAGCTCCCGCACGGCACTGACAGCCCTCGCATGGCACGGACAGCTCCCGCACGGCATGGACACCGGCAAGGCACAGACAGCTCCCGCATGGCGAGGACAGCCCCCGCACGGGCACAAACAGCTCCCACCCGGCCCCGACAGCCCATGCATGGCACAAAAAGCCCCCGCACGGCACGGACAGCCCCAGCACAGCACGGACAGCTCCCGCACGGCATGGACAGCCCCAGCACAGCACGGACAGCCCTCGCATGGCAAGAGAAGCCCCCGCACAGCACGGACAGCCCTTGCATGGCAAGAGAAGCCCACGCACGGCACGGACAGCCGAGCATGGAATGGACAGCCCCCACACGGGCACGAACAGCTTTCACAAGGCACGGATAGCCCCGCACGGCAAAGACAGCCCCCGCACGGCACGGACAGCCCCCGCACGGCATGGACAGCCCCCGCACGGCACGGACAGCCCCCGCACGGCACGGACAGCCCCCGCACAGCACGGACAGCCCTCGCATGGCACGGACAGCCCTCGCATGGCATGGATAGCCTTCACACGGCCACGAACAGCTCCCGCACGGCACGGACAGCTCTCGCACGGCACGGACAGCTCCCGCACGGCATGGACAGCCCCCGCACGGCACGGACAGCCCCCGCACGGCACGGACAGCCCCCGCACAGCACGGACAGCCCTCGCATGGCACGGACAGCCCTCGCATGGCATTGACAGCCTTCACACGGCCACGAACAGCTCCCGCACGGCAAAGACAGCTCTCGCACGGCACGGACAGCCCCCGCACGGCACGGACAGCCCCCGCACGGCACGGACAGCCCCCGCACGGCACGGACAGCCCCCGCACGGCACGGACAGCCCCCGCACAGCACGGACAGCCCTCGCATGGCACGGACAGCCCTCGCATGGCATGGACAGCCTTCACACGGCCACGAACAGCTCCCGCACGGCACTGACAGCCCTCGCATGGCACGGACAGCTCCCGCACGGCATGGACACCGGCAAGGCACAGACAGCTCCCGCATGGCGAGGACAGCCCCCGCACAGCACGGACAGCCCTCGCATGGCAAGAGAAGCCCCCGCACGGCACGGAAAGCCCCCCCATGGCATGGACAGCCCTCGCATGGCACGGACAGCCCGAGCATGGAATGGACAGCCCCCACACGGGCACGAACAACTTTCACAAGGCACCGATAGCCCCGCACGGCAAAGACAGCCCCTGCACGGCACGGACAGCCCCCGCACGGCATGGACAGCCCCCGCATGGCATTGACAGCCTTCACACGGCCACGAACAGCTCCCGCACGGCAAAGACAGCTCTCGCACGGCACGGACAGCTCTCGCACGGCACGGACAGCTCCCGCACGGCATGGACAGCCCCCGCACGGCACGGACAGCCCCCGCACGGCACGGACAGCCCCCGCACAGCACGGACAGCCCTCGCATGGCACGGACAGCCCTCGCATGGCATGGATAGCCTTCACACGGCCACGAACAGCTCCCGCACGGCACGGACAGCTCTCGCACGGCACGGACAGCTCCCGCACGGCATGGACAGCCCCCGCACGGCACGGACAGCCCCCGCACGGCACGGACAGCCCCCGCACAGCACGGACAGCCCTCGCATGGCACGGACAGCCCTCGCATGGCATGGACAGCCTTCACACGGCCACGAACAGCTCCCGCACGGCACTGACAGCCCTCGCATGGCACGGACAGCTCCCGCACGGCATGGACACCGGCAAGGCACAGACAGCTCCCGCATGGCGAGGACAGCCCCCGCACGGGCACGAACAGCTCCCACCCGGCCCCGACAGCCCATGTATAGCACGAAAAGCCCCCGCACGGCACGGCCAGCCCGAGCATGGCATGGACAGCCCCCACACGGGCACAAACAGCTCCCGCATGGCACGGACAGCCCTCGCACGGCACGGAAATCCCCCGCACGGCACGGTGAGCCCTCACACGGCACGGACAGCCCTCGCATGGCACGGGCAGCCCCCGCACGGCACGGGCAGCCCCCGCACGGCACGTTCAGCCCCCGCATGGCACGGACAGCCCCCGCACGGCACGGACAGCCCCCGCACAGCACGGACAGCCCTCGCATGGCACGGACAGCCCTCGCATGGCATGGACAGCCCCCACACGGCCACGACCAGCTCCCGCACGGCACGGGCAGCACCCGCACGGCACGGGCAGCACCCGCACGGGACGGGCAGCCCCCGCACGGCGCACAGCCCCCGCACGGCACGGACAGCCCCCGCACAGCACGGACAGCCCTCGCATGGCATTGACAGCCTTCACACGGCCACGAACAGCTCCCGCACGGCAAAGACAGCTCTCGCACGGCACGGACAGCTCCATCACAGCATGGACAGCCCCCGCACGGCACGGACAGCCCCCACACAGCACGGACAGCCCTCGCATGGCACGGACAGCCCTCGCATGGCATGGACAGCCTTCACACGGCCACGAACAGCTCCCGCACGGCACGGACAGCTCTCGCACGGCACGGACAGCTCCCGCACGGCACGGACAGCTCCCGCACGGCATGGACAGCCCCCGCACGGCACGGACAGCCCCCGCACAGCACGGACAGCCCTCGCATGGCACGGACAGCCCCCGCACGGCATGGACAGCCTTCACATGGCCACGAACAGCTCCCGCACGGCACTGACAGCCCTCGCATGGCACGGACAGCTCCCGCACGGCATGGACACCGGCAAGGCACAGACAGCTCCTGCATGGCGAGGACAGCCCCCGCACGGGCACAAACAGCTCCCACCCGGCCCCGACAGCCCATGCATGGCACAAAAAGCCCCCGCACGGCAGAGACAGCCCCAGCACAGCACGGACAGCTCCCGCACGGCATGGACAGCCCCAGCACAGCACGGACAGCCCTCGCATGGCAAGAGAAGCCCCCGCACGGCACAGAAAGCCCCCCAACGGCACGGACAGCCCTCGCATGGCACGGACAGCCCGAGCATGGAATGGACAGCCCCCACACGGGCACGAACAGCCTTCACACGGCCACGAACAGCTCCCGCACGGCAAAGACAGCCCCCGCACGGCACGGACAGCCCCCGCACGGCATGGACAGCCCCCGCACGGCATGGACAGCCCCCGCACGGCAGGGACAGCCCCCGCACAGCACGGACAGCCCTCGCATGGCACGGACAGCCCTCGCATGGCATGGACAGCCTTCACACGGCCACGAACAGCTCCCGCACGGCACGGACAGCTCTCGCATGGCACGGACAGCTCCCGCACGGCATGGACAGCCCCCGCACGGCACGGACAGCCCCCGCACGGCACGGACAGCCCCCGCACAAGACGGACAGCCCTCGCATGGCACGGACAGCCCTCGCATGGCATGGACAGCCTTCACACGGCCACGAACAGCTCCCGCACGGCACGGACAGCCCTCGCATGGCACGGACAGCTCCCGCACGGCATGGACACCGGCAAGGCACAGACAGCTCCCGCATGGCGAGAACAGCCCCCGCACTGGCACAAACAGCTCCCACCCGGCCCCGACAGCCCATGCATGGCACAAAAAGCCCCCGCACGGCATGGACAGCCCCAGCACAGCACGGACAGCTCCCGCACGGCATGGACAGCCCCAGCACAGCACGGACAGCCCTCGCATGGCAAGAGAAGCCCCCGCACGGCACGGAAAGCCCCCCCATGGCACGGACAGCCCTCGCATGGCACGGACAGCCCGAGCATGGAATGGACAGCCCCCACACGGGCACGAACAGCTTTCACAAGGCACGGATAGCCCCGCACGGCAAAGACAGCCCCCGCACGGCACGGACAGCCCCCGCACGGCATGGACAGCCCCCGCACGGCACGGACAGCCCCGCACGGCACAGACAGCCCCCGCACAGCACGGACAGCCCTCGCATGGCACGGACAGCCCTCGCATGGCATGGATAGCCTTCACACGGCCACGAACAGCTCCCGCACGGCACGGACAGCTCTCGCACGGCACGGACAGCTCCAGCACGGCATGGACAGCCCCCGCACGGCACGGACAGCCCCCGCACGGCACGGACAGCCCCCGCACAGCACGGACAGCCCTCGCATGGCACGGACAGCCCTCGCATGGCATTGACAGCCTTCACACGGCCACGAACAGCTCCCGCACGGCACTGACAGCCCTCGCATGGCACGGACAGCCCCTGCACGGCACGGACAGCCCCTGCACAGCACGGACAGCCCTCGCATGGCACGGACAGCCCTCGCATGGCATGGATAGCCTTCACACGGCCACGAACAGCTCCCGCACGGCACGGACAGCTCTCGCACGGCACGGACAGCTCCCGCACGGCATGGACAGCCCCCACACGGCACGGACAGCCCCCGCACGGCACGAACAGCCCCCGCACAGCACGGACAGCCCTCGCATGGCACGGACAGCCCTCGCATGGCATGGACTGCCTTCACACGGCCACGAACAGCTCCCGCACGGCACTGACAGCCCTCGCATGGCACGGACAGCTCCCGCACGGCATGGACACCGGCAAGGCACAGACAGCTCCCGCATGGCGAGGACTGCCCCCGCACGGGCACAAACAGCTCCCACCCGGCCCCGACAGCCCATGCATGGCACAAAAAGCCCCCGCACGGCACTGACAGCCCCAGCACAGCACGAACAGCTCCCGCACGGCATGGACAGCCCCCGCACAGCACGGACAGCCCTTGCATGGCAAGAGAAGCCCCCGCACGGCACGGAAAGCCCCCCCACGGCACGGACAGCCCCCGCACAGCATGGACAGCCCTCGCATGGCACGGACAGCCCTCGCATGGCATGGATAGCCTTCACACGGCCACGAACAGCTCCCGCACGGCACGGACAGCTCTCGCACGGCATGGACAGCCCCCGCACGGCACGGACAGCCCCCGCACGGCACGGACAGCCCCCGCACAGCACGGACAGCCCTCGCATGGCACGGACAGCCCTCGCATGGCATGGATAGCCTTCACACGGCCACGAACAGCTCCCGCACGGCAAAGACAGCCCCCGCACGGCACGGACAGCCCCCGCACGGCATGGACAGCCCCCGCACGGCACGGACAGCCCCCGCACGGCACGGACAGCCCCCGCACAGCACGGACAGCCTTCGCATGGCACGGACAGCCCTCGCATGGCATGGACAGCCTTCACACGGCCACGAACAGCTCCCGCACAGCACGGACAGCTCTCGCACGGCACGGACAGCTCCCGCACGGCACGGACAGCTCCCGCACGGCATGGACAGCCCCCGCACGGCACGGACAGCCCCCGCACAGCACGGACAGCCCTCGCATGGCACGGACAGCCCCCGCACGGCATGGACAGCCTTCACACGGCCACGAACAGCTCCCGCACGGCACTGACAGCCCTCGCATGGCACGGACAGCTCCCGCACGGCATGGACACCGGCAAGGCACAGACAGCTCCCGCATGGCGAGGACAGCCCCCGCACGGGCACAAACAGCTCCCACCCGGCCCCGACAGCCCATGCATGGCACGAAAAGCCCCCGCATGGCACGGACAGCCCCCCCACGGCACGGACAGCCCTCGCATGGCACGGACAGCCCGAGCATGGAATGGACAGCCCCCACACGGGCACGAACAGCCTTCACACGGCCACGAACAGCTCCCGCACGGCAAAGACAGCCCCCGCACGGCACGGACAGCCCCCGCACGGCATGGACAGCCCCCGCACGGCACGGACAGCCCCCGCACAGCACGGACAGCCCCCGCACAGCACGGACAGCCCTCGCATGGCGCGGACAGCCCTCGCATGGCATGGACAGCCTTCACACGGCCACGAACAGCTCCCGCACGGCACGGACAGCCCTCGCACGGCACGGACAGCCCCCGCACGGCATGGACAGCCCCCGCACGGCACGGACAGCCCCCGCACGGCACGGACAGCCCCCGCACAGCACGGACAGCCCTCGCATGGCACGGACAGCCCTCGCATGGCATGGACGGCCTTCACACGGCCACGAACAGCTCCCGCACGGCGCTGACAGCCCTCGAATGGCACGGACAGCCCCCGCACAGCACGGACAGCCCTCGCATGGCACGGACAGCCCTCGCATGGCATGGATAGCCTTCACACGGCCACGAACAGCTCCCGCACGGCATGGACAGCCCTCGCATGGCAAGAGAAGCCCCCGCACAGCACGGAAAGCCCCCCCATGGCACGGACAGCCCTCGCATGGCACGGACAGCCCGAGCATGGAATGGACAGCCCCCACACGGGCACGAACAGCTTTCACAAGGCACGGATAGCCCCGCACGGCAAAGACAGCCCCCGCACGGCACGGACAGCCCCCGCACGGCATGGACAGCCCCCGCACGGCACGGACAGCCCCGCACGGCACGGACAGCCCCCGCACAGCACGGACAGCCCTCGCATGGCACGGACAGCCCTCGCATGGCATGGATAGCCTTCACACGGCCACGAACAGCTCCCGCACGGCACGGACAGCTCTCGCACGGCACGGACAGCTCCAGCACGGCATGGACAGCCCCTGCACGGCACGGACAGCCCCCGCACGGCACGGACAGCCCCCGCACAGCACGGACAGCCCTCGCATGGCACGGACAGCCCTCGCATGGCATTGACAGCCTTCACACGGCCACGAACAGCTCCCGCACGGCACTGACAGCCCTCGCCACAGCCCTCACATGGCACGGACAGCCCTCGCATGGCATGGATAGCCTTCACACGGCCACGAACAGCTCCCGCACGGCACGGACAGCTCTCGCACGGCATGGACAGCCCCCGCACGGCACGGACAGCCCCCGCACGGCACGGACAGCCCCCGCACAGCACGGACAGCCCTCGCATGGCACGGACAGCCCTCGCATGGCATGGATAGCCTTCACACGGCCACGAACAGCTCCCGCACGGCAAAGACAGCCCCCGCACGGCACGGACAGCCCCCGCACGGCATGGACAGCCCCCGCACGGCACGGACAGCCCCCGCACGGCACGGACAGCCCCCGCACAGCACGGACAGCTTTCGCAAGGCACGGACAGCCCTCGCATGGCATGGACAGCCTTCACACGGCCACGAACAGCTCCCGCACGGCACGGACAGCTCTCGCACGGCACGGACAGCTCCCGCACGGCATGGACAGCCCCCGCACGGCACGGACAGCCCCCGCACAGCACGGACAGCCCTCGCATGGCACGGACAGCCCCCGCACGGCATGGACAGCCTTCTCACGGCCACGAACAGCTCTCGCAAGGCACTGACAGCGCTCGCATGGCACGGACAGCTCCCGCACGGCATGGACACCGGCAAGGCACAGACAGCTCCCGCATGGCGAGGACAGCCCCCGCACGGGCACAAACAGCTCCCACCCGGCCCCGACAGCCCATGCATGGCACGAAAAGCCCCCGCACGGCACGGACAGCCCCAGCACAGCACGAACAGCTCCCGCACGGCATGGACAGCCCCAGCACAGCACGGACAGCCCTTGCATGGCAAGAGAAGCCCCCGCACGGCACGGAAAGCCCCCCCACGGCACGGACAGCCCCCGCACAGCATGGACAGCCCTCGCATGGCACGGACAGCCCTCGCATGGCATGGATAGCCTTCACACGGCCACGAACAGCTCCCGCACGGCACGGACAGCTCTCGCACGGCATGGACAGCCCCCGCACGGCACGGACAGCCCCCGCACGGCACGGACAGCCCCCGCACAGCACGGACAGCCCTCGCATGGCACGGACAGCCCTCGCATGGCATGGATAGCCTTCACACGGCCACGAACAGCTCCCGCACGGCAAAGACAGCCCCCGCACGGCACGGACAGCCCCCGCACGGCATGGACAGCCCCCGCACGGCACGGACAGCCCCCGCACGGCACGGACAGCCCCCGCACAGCACGGACAGCCTTCGCATGGCACGGACAGCCCTCGCATGGCATGGACAGCCTTCACACGGCCACGAACAGCTCCCGCACGGCACGGACAGCTCTCGCACGGCACGGACAGCTCCCGCACGGCACGGACAGCTCCCGCACGGCATGGACAGCCCCCGCACGGCACGGACAGCCCCCGCACAGCACGGACAGCCCTCGCATGGCACGGACAGCCCCCGCACGGCATGGACAGCCTTCACACGGCCACGAACAGCTCCCGCACGGCACTGACAGCCCTCGCATGGCACGGACAGCTCCCGCACGGCATGGACACCGGCAAGGCACAGACAGCTCCCGCATGGCGAGGACAGCCCCCGCACGGGCACAAACAGCTCCCACCCGGCCCCGACAGCCCATGCATGGCACGAAAAGCCCCCGCATGGCACGGACAGCCCCCCCACGGCACGGACAGCCCTCGCATGGCACGGACAGCCCGAGCATGGAATGGACAGCCCCCACACGGGCACGAACAGCCTTCACACGGCCACGAACAGCTCCCGCACGGCAAAGACAGCCCCCGCACGGCACGGACAGCCCCCGCACGGCATGGACAGCCCCCGCACGGCACGGACAGCCCCCGCACGGCACGGACAGCCCCCGCACAGCACGGACAGCCCTCGCATGGCGCGGACAGCCCTCGCATGGCATGGACAGCCTTCACACGGCCACGAACAGCTCCCGCACGGCACGGACAGCTCTCGCACGGCACGGACAGCCCCCGCACGGCATGGACAGCCCCCGCACGGCACGGACAGCCCCCGCACGGCACGGACAGCCCCCGCACAGCACGGACAGCCCTCGCATGGCACTGACAGCCCTCGCATGGCATGGACGGCCTTCACACGGCCACGAACAGCTCCCGCACGGCACTGACAGCCCTCGAATGGCACGGACAGCCCCCGCACAGCACGGACAGCCCTCGCATGGCACGGACAGCCCTCGCATGGCATGGATAGCCTTCACACGGCCACGAACAGCTCCCGCACGGCATGGACAGCCCTCGCATGGCAAGAGAAGCCCCCGCACAGCACGGAAAGCCCCCCCATGGCACGGACAGCCCTCGCATGGCACGGACAGCCCGAGCATGGAATGGACAGCCCCCACACGGGCACGAACAGCCTTCACACGGCCACGAACAGCTCCCGCACGGCAAAGACAGCCCCCGCACGGCACGGACAGCCCCCGCACGGCATGGACAGCCCCCGCACGGCACGGACAGCCCCGCACGGCACGGACAGCCCCCGCACAGCACGGACAGCCCTCGCATGGCACGGACAGCCCTCGCATGGCATGGATAGCCTTCACACGGCCACGAACAGCTCCCGCACGGCACGGACAGCTCTCGCACGGCACGGACAGCTCCAGCACGGCATGGACAGCCCCTGCACGGCACGGACAGCCCCCGCACAGCACGGACAGCTTTCGCAAGGCACGGACAGCCCTCGCATGGCATGGACAGCCTTCTCACGGCCAAGAACAGCTCCCGCAAGGCACTGACAGCGCTCGCATGGCACGGACAGCTCCCGCACGGCATGGACACCGGCAAGGCACAGACAGCTCCCGCATGGCGAGGACAGCTCCCGCACGGGCACAAACAGCTCCCACCCGGCCCCGACAGCCCATGCATGGCACGGACAGCCCTCGCATGGCATGGATAGCCTTCACACGGCCACGAACAGCTCCCGCACGGCACGGACAGCTCTCGCACGGCACGGACAGCTCCAGCACGGCATGGACAGCCCCCGCACGGCACGGACAGCCCCCGCACGGCACGGACAGCCCCCGCACAGCACGGACAGCCCTCGCATGGCACGGACAGCCCTCGCATGGCATTGACAGCCTTCACACGGCCACGAACAGCTCCCGCACGGCACTGACAGCCCTCGCATGGCACGGACAGCCCCTGCACGGCACGGACAGCCCCTGCACAGCACGGACAGCCCTCGCATGGCACGGACAGCCCTCGCATGGCATGGATAGCCTTCACACGGCCACGAACAGCTCCCGCACGGCACGGACAGCTCTCGCACGGCACGGACAGCTCCCGCACGGCATGGACAGCCCCCGCACGGCACGGACAGCCCCCGCACGGCACGAACAGCCCCCGCACAGCACGGACAGCCCTCGCATGGCACGGACAGCCCTCGCATGGCATGGACTGCCTTCACACGGCCACGAACAGCTCCCGCACGGCACTGACAGCCCTCGCATGGCACGGACAGCTCCCGCACGGCATGGACACCGGCAAGGCACAGACAGCTCCCGCATGGCGAGGACTGCCCCCGCACGGGCACAAACAGCTCCCACCCGGCCCCGACAGCCCATGCATGGCACAAAAAGCCCCCGCACGGCACTGACAGCCCCAGCACAGCACGAACAGCTCCCGCACGGCATGGACAGCCCCAGCACAGCACGGACAGCCCTCGCATGGCAAGAGAAGCCCCCGCACGGCACGGAAAGCCCCCCCACGGCACGGACAGCCCCCGCACAGCATGGACAGCCCTCGCATGGCACGGACAGCCCTCGCATGGCATGGATAGCCTTCACACGGCCACGAACAGCTCCCGCACGGCACGGACAGCTCTCGCACGGCATGGACAGCCCCCGCACGGCACGGACAGCCCCCGCACGGCACGGACAGCCCCCGCACAGCACGGACAGCCCTCGCATGGCACGGACAGCCCTCGCATGGCATGGATAGCCTTCACACGGCCACGAACAGCTCCCGCACGGCAAAGACAGCCCCCGCACGGCACGGACAGCCCCCGCACGGCATGGACAGCCCCCGCACGGCACGGACAGCCCCCGCACGGCACGGACAGCCCCCGCACAGCACGGACAGCCTTCGCATGGCACGGACAGCCCTCGCATGGCATGGACAGCCTTCACACGGCCACGAACAGCTCCCGCACGGCACGGACAGCTCTCGCACGGCACGGACAGCTCCCGCACGGCACGGACAGCTCCCGCACGGCATGGACAGCCCCCGCACGGCACGGACAGCCCCCGCACAGCACGGACAGCCCTCGCATGGCACGGACAGCCCCCGCACGGCATGGACAGCCTTCACACGGCCACGAACAGCTCCCGCACGGCACTGACAGCCCTCGCATGGCACGGACAGCTCCCGCACGGCATGGACACCGGCAAGGCACAGACAGCTCCCGCATGGCGAGGACAGCCCCCGCACGGGCACAAACAGCTCCCACCCGGCCCCGACAGCCCATGCATGGCACGAAAAGCCCCCGCATGGCACGGACAGCCCCCCCACGGCACGGACAGCCCTCGCATGGCACGGACAGCCCGAGCATGGAATGGACAGCCCCCACACGGGCACGAACAGCCTTCACACGGCCACGAACAGCTCCCGCACGGCAAAGACAGCCCCCGCACGGCACGGACAGCCCCCGCACGGCATGGACAGCCCCCGCACGGCACGGACAGCCCCCGCACGGCACGGACAGCCCCCGCACAGCACGGACAGCCCTCGCATGGCGCGGACAGCCCTCGCATGGCATGGACAGCCTTCACACGGCCACGAACAGCTCCCGCACGGCACGGACAGCTCTCGCACGGCACGGACAGCTCCCGCACGGCATGGACAGCCCCCGCACGGCACGGACAGCCCCCGCACGGCACGGACAGCCCCCGCACAGCACGGACAGCCCTCGCATGGCACGGACAGCCCTCGCATGGCATGGACGGCCTTCACACGGCCACGAACAGCTCCCGCACGGCACTGACAGCCCTCGAATGGCACGGACAGCCCCCGCACAGCACGGACAGCCCTCGCATGGCACAGACAGCCCTCGCATGGCATGGATAGCCTTCACACGGCCACGAACAGCTCCCGCACGGCATGGACAGCCCTCGCATGGCAAGAGAAGCCCCCGCACAGCACGGAAAGCCCCCCCATGGCACGGACAGCCCTCGCATGGCACGGACAGCCCGAGCATGGAATGGACAGCCCCCACACGGGCACGAACAGCTTTCACAAGGCACGGATAGCCCCGCACGGCAAAGACAGCCCCCGCACGGCACGGACAGCCCCCGCACGGCATGGACAGCCCCCGCACGGCACGGACAGCCCCGCACGGCACGGACAGCCCCCGCACAGCACGGACAGCCCTCGCATGGCACGGACAGCCCTCGCATGGCATGGATAGCCTTCACACGGCCACGAACAGCTCCCGCACGGCACGGACAGCTCTCGCACGGCACGGACAGCTCCAGCACGGCATGGACAGCCCCTGCACGGCACGGACAGCCCCCGCACGGCACGGACAGCCCCCGCACAGCACGGACAGCCCTCGCATGGCACGGACAGCCCTCGCATGGCATTGACAGCCTTCACACGGCCACGAACAGCTCCCGCACGGCACTGACAGCCCTCGCCACAGCCCTCACATGGCACGGACAGCCCTTGCATGGCATGGATAGCCTTCACACGGCCACGAACAGCTCCCGCACGGCACGGACAGCTCTCGCACGGCATGGACAGCCCCCGCACGGCACGGACAGCCCCCGCACGGCACGGACAGCCCCCGCACAGCACGGACAGCCCTCGCATGGCACGGACAGCCCTCGCATGGCATGGATAGCCTTCACACGGCCACGAACAGCTCCCGCACGGCAAAGACAGCCCCCGCACGGCACGGACAGCCCCCGCACGGCATGGACAGCCCCCGCACGGCACGGACAGCCCCCGCACGGCACGGACAGCCCCCGCACAGCACGGACAGCTTTCGCAAGGCACGGACAGCCCTCGCATGGCATGGACAGCCTTCACACGGCCACGAACAGCTCCCGCACGGCACGGACAGCTCTCGCACGGCACGGACAGCTCCCGCACGGCATGGACAGCCCCCGCACGGCACGGACAGCCCCCGCACAGCACGGACAGCCCTCGCATGGCACGGACAGCCCCCGCACGGCATGGACAGCCTTCTCACGGCCACGAACAGCTCCCGCAAGGCACTGACAGCGCTCGCATGGCACGGACAGCTCCCGCACGGCATGGACACCGGCAAGGCACAGACAGCTCCCGCATGGCGAGGACAGCCCCCGCACGGGCACAAACAGCTCCCACCCGGCCCCGACAGCCCATGCATGGCACGAAAAGCCCCTGCACGGCACGGACAGCCCCAGCACAGCACGAACAGCTCCCGCACGGCATGGACAGCCCCAGCACAGCACGGACAGCCCTTGCATGGCAAGAGAAGCCCCCGCACGGCACGGAAAGCCCCCCCACGGCACGGACAGCCCCCGCACAGCATGGACAGCCCTCGCATGGCACGGACAGCCCTCGCATGGCATGGATAGCCTTCACACGGCCACGAACAGCTCCCGCACGGCACGGACAGCTCTCGCACGGCACGGACAGCCCCCGCACGGCACGGACAGCCCCCGCACGGCACGGACAGCCCCCGCACAGCACGGACAGCCCTCGCATGGCACGGACAGCCCTCGCATGGCATGGATAGCCTTCACACGGCCACGAACAGCTCCCGCACGGCAAAGACAGCCCCCGCACGGCACGGACAGCCCCCGCACGGCATGGACAGCCCCCGCACGGCACGGACAGCCCCCGCACGGCACGGACAGCCCCCGCACAGCACGGACAGCCTTCGCATGGCACGGACAGCCCTCGCATGGCATGGACAGCCTTCACACGGCCACGAACAGCTCCCGCACGGCACGGACAGCTCTCGCACGGCACGGACAGCTCCCGCACGGCACGGACAGCTCCCGCACGGCATGGACAGCCCCCGCACGGCACGGACAGCCCCCGCACAGCACGGACAGCCCTCGCATGGCACGGACAGCCCCCGCACGGCATGGACAGCCTTCACACGGCCACGAACAGCTCCCGCACGGCACTGACAGCCCTCGCATGGCACGGACAGCTCCCGCACGGCATGGACACCGGCAAGGCACAGACAGCTCCCGCATGGCGAGGACAGCCCCCGCACGGGCACAAACAGCTCCCACCCGGCCCCGACAGCCCATGCATGGCACGAAAAGCCCCCGCATGGCACGGACAGCCCCCCCACGGCACGGACAGCCCTCGCATGGCACGGACAGCCCGAGCATGGAATGGACAGCCCCCACACGGGCACGAACAGCCTTCACACGGCCACGAACAGCTCCCGCACGGCAAAGACAGCCCCCGCACGGCACGGACAGCCCCCGCACGGCATGGACAGCCCCCGCACGGCACGGACAGCCCCCGCACGGCACGGACAGCCCCCGCACAGCACGGACAGCCCTCGCATGGCGCGGACAGCCCTCGCATGGCATGGACAGCCTTCACACGGCCACGAACAGCTCCCGCACGGCACGGACAGCTCTCGCACGGCACGGACAGCTCCCGCACGGCATGGACAGCCCCCGCACGGCACGGACAGCCCCCGCACGGCACGGACAGCCCCCGCACAGCACGGACAGCCCTCGCATGGCACGGACAGCCCTCGCATGGCATGGACGGCCTTCACACGGCCACGAACAGCTCCCGCACGGCACTGACAGCCCTCGAATGGCACGGACAGCCCCCGCACAGCACGGACAGCCCTCGCATGGCACGGACAGCCCTCGCATGGCATGGATAGCCTTCACACGGCCACGAACAGCTCCCGCACGGCATGGACAGCCCTCGCATGGCAAGAGAAGCCCCCGCACAGCACGGAAAGCCCCCCCATGGCACGGACAGCCCTCGCATGGCACGGACAGCCCGAGCATGGAATGGACAGCCCCCACACGGGCACGAACAGCTTTCACAAGGCACGGATAGCCCCGCACGGCAAAGACAGCCCCCGCACGGCACGGACAGCCCCCGCACGGCATGGACAGCCCCCGCACGGCACGGACAGCCCTCGCATGGCACGGACAGCCCTCGCATGGCATGGATAGCCTTCACACGGCCACGAACAGCTCCCGCACGGCAAAGACAGCCCCCGCACGGCACGGACAGCCCCCGCACGGCATGGACAGCCCCCGCACGGCACGGACAGCCCCCGCACGGCACGGACAGCCCCCGCACAGCACGGACAGCTTTCGCAAGGCACGGACAGCCCTCGCATGGCATGGACAGCCTTCACACGGCCACGAACAGCTCCCGCACGGCACGGACAGCTCTCGCACGGCACGGACAGCTCCCGCACGGCATGGACAGCCCCCGCACGGCACGGACAGCCCCCGCACAGCACGGACAGCCCTCGCATGGCACGGACAGCCCCCGCACGGCATGGACAGCCTTCTCACGGCCACGAACAGCTCCCGCAAGGCACTGACAGCGCTCGCATGGCACGGACAGCTCCCGCACGGCATGGACACCGGCAAGGCACAGACAGCTCCCGCATGGCGAGGACAGCCCCCGCACGGGCACAAACAGCTCCCACCCGGCCCCGACAGCCCATGCATGGCACGAAAAGCCCCTGCACGGCACGGACAGCCCCAGCACAGCACGAACAGCTCCCGCACGGCATGGACAGCCCCAGCACAGCACGGACAGCCCTTGCATGGCAAGAGAAGCCCCCACACGGCACGGAAAGCCCCCCCACGGCACGGACAGCCCCCGCACAGCATGGACAGCCCTCGCATGGCACGGACAGCCCTCGCATGGCATGGATAGCCTTCACACGGCCACGAACAGCTCCCGCACGGCACAGACAGCTCTCGCACGGCATGGACAGCCCCCGCACGGCACGGACAGCCCCCGCACGGCACGGACAGCCCCCGCACAGCACGGACAGCCCTCGCATGGCACGGACAGCCCTCGCATGGCATGGATAGCCTTCACACGGCCACGAACAGCTCCCGCACGGCAAAGACAGCCCCCGCACGGCACGGACAGCCCCCGCACGGCATGGACAGCCCCCGCACGGCACGGACAGCCCCCGCACGGCACGGACAGCCCCCGCACAGCACGGACAGCCTTCGCATGGCACGGACAGCCCTCGCATGGCATGGACAGCCTTCACACGGCCACGAACAGCTCCCGCACGGCACGGACAGCTCTCGCACGGCACGGACAGCTCCCGCACGGCACGGACAGCTCCCGCACGGCATGGACAGCCCCCGCACGGCACGGACAGCCCCCGCACAGCACGGACAGCCCTCGCATGGCACGGACAGCCCCCGCACGGCATGGACAGCCTTCACACGGCCACGAACAGCTCCCGCACGGCACTGACAGCCCTCGCATGGCACGGACAGCTCCCGCACGGCATGGACACCGGCAAGGCACAGACAGCTCCCGCATGGCGAGGACAGCCCCCGCACGGGCACAAACAGCTCCCACCCGGCCCCGACAGCCCATGCATGGCACGAAAAGCCCCCGCATGGCACGGACAGCCCCCCCACGGCACGGACAGCCCTCGCATGGCACGGACAGCCCGAGCATGGAATGGACAGCCCCCACACGGGCACGAACAGCCTTCACACGGCCACGAACAGCTCCCGCACGGCAAAGACAGCCCCCGCACGGCACGGACAGCCCCCGCACGGCATGGACAGCCCCCGCACGGCACGGACAGCCCCCGCACGGCACGGACAGCCCCCGCACAGCACGGACAGCCCTCGCATGGCGCGGACAGCCCTCGCATGGCATGGACAGCCTTCACACGGCCACGAACAGCTCCCGCACGGCACGGACAGCTCTCGCACGGCACGGACAGCTCCCGCACGGCATGGACAGCCCCCGCACGGCACGGACAGCCCCCGCACGGCACGGACAGCCCCCGCACAGCACGGACAGCCCTCGCATGGCACGGACAGCCCTCGCATGGCATGGACGGCCTTCACACGGCCACGAACAGCTCCCGCACGGCACTGACAGCCCTCGAATGGCACGGACAGCCCCCGCACAGCACGGACAGCCCTCGCATGGCACGGACAGCCCTCGCATGGCATGGATAGCCTTCACACGGCCACGAACAGCTCCCGCACGGCATGGACAGCCCTCGCATGGCAAGAGAAGCCCCCGCACAGCACGGAAAGCCCCCCCATGGCACGGACAGCCCTCGCATGGCACGGACAGCCCGAGCATGGAATGGACAGCCCCCACACGGGCACGAACAGCTTTCACAAGGCACGGATAGCCCCGCACGGCAAAGACAGCCCCCGCACGGCACGGACAGCCCCCGCACGGCATGGACAGCCCCCGCACGGCACGGACAGCCCCGCACGGCACGGACAGCCCCCGCACAGCACGGACAGCCCTCGCATGGCACGGACAGCCCTCGCATGGCATGGATAGCCTTCACACGGCCACGAACAGCTCCCGCACGGCACGGACAGCTCTCGCACGGCATGGACAGCCCCCGCACGGCACGGACAGCCCCCGCACGGCACGGACAGCCCCCGCACAGCACGGACAGCCCTCGCATGGCACGGACAGCCCTCGCATGGCATGGATAGCCTTCACACGGCCACGAACAGCTCCCGCACGGCAAAGACAGCCCCCGCACGGCACGGACAGCCCCCGCACGGCATGGACAGCCCCCGCACGGCACGGACAGCCCCCGCACAGCACGGACAGCTTTCGCAAGGCACGGACAGCCCTCGCATGGCATGGACAGCCTTCTCACGGCCACGAACAGCTCCCGCAAGGCACTGACAGCGCTCGCATGGCACGGACAGCTCCCGCACGGCATGGACACCGGCAAGGCACAGACAGCTCCCGCATGGCGAGGACAGCTCCCGCACGGGCACAAACAGCTCCCACCCGGCCCCGACAGCCCATGCATGGCACGAAAAGCCCCCGCACGGCACGGACAGCCCCCCCACGGCATGGACAGCCCTCGCATGGCACGGACAGCCCGAGCATGGAATGGACAGCCCCCACACGGGCACGAACAGCCTTCACACGGCCACGAACAGCTCCCGCACGGCAAAGACAGCCCCCGCACGGCACGGACAGCCCCCGCACGGCATGGACAGCCCCCGCACGGCACGGACAGCCCCCGCACGGCACGGACAGCCCCCGCACAGCACGGACAGCCCTCGCATGGCACGGACAGCCCTCGCATGGCATGGACAGCCTTCACACGGCCACGAACAGCTCCCGCACGGCACGGACAGCTCTCGCACGGCACGGACAGCTCCCGCATGGCATGGACAGCCCCCGCACGGCACGGACAGCCCCCGCACGGCACGGACAGCCCCCGCACAGCACGGACAGCCCTCGCATGGCACGGACAGCCCTCGCATGGCATGGACAGCCTTCACACGGCCACGAACAGCTCCCGCACGGCACTGACAGCCCTCGCATGGCACGGACAGCTCCCGCACGGCATGGACACCGGCAAGGCACAGACAGCTCCCGCATGGCGAGGACGGCCCCCGCACAGCACGGACAGCCCTCGCATGGCAAGAGAAGCCCCCGCACGGCACGGAAAGCCCCCCCATGGCACGGACAGCCCTCGCATGGCACGGACAGCCCGAGCATGGAATGGACAGCCCCCACACGGGCACGAACAACTTTCACAAGGCACGGATAGCCCCGCACGGCAAAGACAGCCCCCGCACGGCACGGACAGCCCCCGCACGGCATGGACAGCCCCCGCATGGCACGGACAGCCCCCGCACAGCACGGACAGCCCCCGCACAGCACGGACAGCCCTCGCATGGCACGGACAGCCCTCGCATGTCATGGATTGTCATTGTCAATGACCCACTCCTACACATTAACAACGACAAGCTAGGCAATAGCCGAAGCTAAGTTGCCGGTATCCATACATTTCAAAAATAGTCACCCCGTCTGCGACCAAGTCCGCGGACAAGCTACCCCCTCGGCACCCTGACGCTCAGCAACATGACCAAGGAGAACAGGGTGAGTCATTAGGAAGGCTGTGTCGGGAGAGGGATTTGGTTGCTCGCGCGGCCCATTCGGGATTCCAGGCCGCGCGAGTTTTTTCCGGGAAGGTAGTTTGGGTCTAGGTCTTCCTGGAACAGGGCGGTCAACCTTTAGTGAACAGGGCTAGATTTAGGGGGACAGGGGAGAGAGGCAGGTCTTGTTTTGAATTCCGACTAGACCCATCACGAGTAGCACCAAGCGTTGACCATCTTCGCCGTAGCTCTGGTTCACCTCCTTATGTCTTTCAAGCCGCGAGCGTTCAAGCCCGGCTAATTAAACCGATTAACACCCTGGATGACCCTACCTCCCATAACCTAAGGTCCCCGCGGTCAACCTTGACGCTGCCTTCGTTGACGCCCAGGCCGCTCAGGAAGCACCCGCCCCGGTGAGAATAGACGGTGACCGGCAGGTCAGACCAGCCGCTAGCCGCGTCCATATTGATCGATAAGACAGCAGGGACCGGGCTAAGTTTCACGAGGTTTTTCCTTAGATTATAATCCCAAGCATGCAGTGGGACGGTTACAGAGAAGCTAGCCATAGGACCACCGGGCCGCACCAAGCCGGTTGGAGACCGCCACCTTAGGGTTGGAGACCCGAATAATGCTGCTAGGCTGGAGGCCACCCCAAGGGTTGGAGACCCGAATTATGCCGCTAGGCTGGAGGCCACCCCAAGGGTTGGAGACCCGAACGCAACGCCATTGCTCTTGGGTTGGAGACCCACATCGCTTAAAGGTTGGAGACCTCACCCTGACCGCTGCGTCGCCCGCTGCTGCCCCCGCTGCCGCCTGCCACTGCAGATTATGACGCGCAACCAGCTGCGAACCCGCAACGCCTTAACCGCGACGGGAATCCAGCTACCCCCCGAGCTCGCCGCGCCACCAGCTGGGAAGCCACCCCGCCCCGCCGCCGCCGCGGTGCTGCCACCCCTACTGCCCACCCGCGCGCCACAACCCGCTCCGACCCAGCCCCAGCCGCCGCCTCCGCACGCCCACACTGCCTGGGACCCCGCTGCGGCCTCAACCTCGGACTTCCGCGCCCCAACGCTGGATGCGCCCGCCGCCCGCGACCAGGCACCCGCCGAGCCGCCGGCCGTTGAAGACCCGCCGCCCCAGATGCTCACCAACCCACCGCCGGCCGCTGCCCCGCCGCCCATACCAGCGCACGACGCCGGCGACGCGCCACCGCCCGCTAACGTCACCGACCTCCAAAGCCATCACCCAAGCGAGGCAGCCGGGCTGCCTGAGCCGCTCCGGGCCCCAGCTCCAACCCACGGCCGGGAAGGGCAGCCGCCGTTCAACCACGACCATCCCAGTCTGGGAGCCGCGAGCATGAGGGTCGATGCCATCGGCCCACACCCGCCGCCACTAACCTTCAGCGACGATTACCCGCCGATGCCCCGCAGCTGGGACGAGGAGGCCCTCGCAGAGGCCACCTTTGCAGACCCCCAGCCATTCAGCCGCCATGCAACCCACGCCGCCGCCACGCACCCCCCTTCCGCCGCCCTCACCCGCCGCGCGGCCGAGGATCAACAATACCTAGACCCAGCACCAACCTTTCCCCCCCGTCTGGTCCAGTCGGAGGGCGGAGGACGCCCCATGACCTACTACTTCCCACGTCGCCAACCCGCCGCCGTAGACATTGAGGCCTTCGCGGGAGCAGCTCATGCGCCCGCCCGGGGCGAGCATCTGGGCCCCTACCCGGCCAGCTACGCAGACTCGGATTGGGTCGCGCCCTATGCCCCAGAGCACCTCCGCTTCAACGCACGAGCCCTGCGGGCAGCGGATGCTGCCGGATACCTCCCGGAACCGACAGCGCCGCCGCGCCATCCCAGGATGTTCCCAGCCGAGTACGCAGCCTGGGCCGCAGAAGCCGAGGACCAGGACGGGTACATGCAAAAGCGCCCGCGCCCGGCGCACCCCTTCGCGCCCGCGCCGCCGCCCGTATACGTCACCAGGCCCCCGCTAGGCCTGCCGACAGCCCCAAGCCACGAGGACCACCAGCGCGCGCCCTGGGCGGCCCCCACCAGCCGGGACCCCCGCCCCGCAGCACCGTGGGGTTGCGACTTTGAACGCCCGCCCAAGCGACCAGCTACCGAACGGCCCCATTGGGAGCTGCCCCAACCCGCCTACCGGGACGACCTCATGCTCAACCCAGCGTTCGGACGTCTGCGCGCGGGCCCCCTCGAGGCGGGGCTGCAGCGGGTCGGTCGCCTACTGAAAGCCAGGCGCCTGAACGGCACTCTCGTGTGTTACCGTGGAGGCCCAGCCCAGCGGGTGCATTGCAATGTAGTAGCCGAGGCGTTGGTGCGCGGCATGACTGAGGACGAAGCGGGCCTGCTTAACTTCGCCAGCCTGCATGAGGAGATCCGCGACCACCTGACCAACCTCGTAGCTGACCTGGCGGCGAAGCTCACCCCAGTCTTCGAGGAACCGCTGGGGCCCCAGGCGGCAGCAGCGATAGCAAACAAGCTCAACTCCGACTTGATGATGCTGCTGGCACCGCTGAAGCAACACATCACCGTCCGCGGGGCCAACCTCACCTCATACGTGACGCTGCTGGGTGACGTGATGGCGGGTGATCAACTGGCCACGGGTCTTCTGCAGATGCTCAAGGAGAAGCGCGATTCGCCAGAGGAGGAGCGCTGGTTCTCGGCTGCGCGTTCCAGCTTCAACCCCATGCTGCTGACGTCCGAGCCCCTGTCCGCCGACGAGTGGCTGACTCACACGTGCGTGCAGCTGGCGGTACTAAGCCGGGTGGTGGAGCAGCTGCGCTCAGCCGGCACCGACATCCGCCGCCTCCTGTTCAAAGAGTCCCTGGCCAAACGCACATTTTACGCCGAGCCAACCCAGAGGCAGCCCGCAGCCACCCGCCCGTCGGGCAACCGTCGGACCCCTTCGGAGGAGCAGCAGCGGCAGGCGGAGACGGACGCGCTGGCGCTCATCAACGGACAGCTGGCTACCCACGGGCACCCTCACATGACTAAGCAGATGGTAGATCAGTTGCTGCGCACTGACCCAGTCGAGGGCAGGCAGAAGATCTGCCTGAAGGGCAGCCTGCGCACCTACTGCGATTTCCCCGCTCGCACCGGCGGCATCTGCAGCTTTGCTCACGTGGCGCCGGTTCAGATCGCGGAACGCCTGCTTTCAATTCTCAACGCCAGAGCCCCGCCGCCCCAGCAGCCGCGCGGCCAGCAGGTCGGTCCGCGCCAGCCGTAGGGGACAGGCAGGGTATGGGTTGGGTCAAGCTAAGAAGAAGAGCGTGGAAGAGAGTGCGAGATTATGGAGTAAGGTTCAGTACGACGGTAGTGCCCGGTGCAGACGAAGCGTACAGTTACGAGAACGTGCGGTAGGGTCGGACAAGGAGTAGACCGAGGGATAGGACAGAGTGTTATTCCCCATGTAGCGGCTAGCGCATTTCTTTGTCGTAGCGCATGTAGAGTAGAGCAAGTTGCTGCAAGTCAGACAGTGTTCCTGCCTTAGCCAGATACAGGACGAGACCGCTGTTTAGAGGCTGCTTACGCCACCAGCTAACAGTGAAGGTTGCCTGTGCCGTAGGTGGTGGTGTGCGGGGGCAGTCGCGGCGAGCCACAGCAGAAGCCAGATCTAGATGGACTAACCGCGCCGGACTTGCTGCTTAACCCGCACGACTCCAGCTGGCCGGACGAGCCGCTAGAGCCCGCTGGCTGGGATTCCTTTAAGTTGGAAGATGATCCACTCGTTGCGCCTACCATGCGACCCACGGGTCAGCAGTCCCAAGTCAGCCAAGCCATGCAACAGGAACACCTAACCCCAGCCCAGCAGCACCACTACTTAGGGATGTTAAGAGCAGCCTGGGTCGACCTTGAAAACCCGGCCAGTGGTGACCAGCTTTCAGCAGCGGAGTTGCAGGAACACATCGCAGCAATAGCAAGGGATCCCGCCAGTTTCCAGGCCGGGGCACTGCGCACCCACGCGCCAATCTGGAGACAGTACTTCCAGTGGGCCGCGACCAGGCGAGAACCCCTACACGCCAAGCTCGGCGCCGGTGCAGTCACTGTCCTCAGCATGATCGAGAAGGGCGTACGATTCAAGTGGGTCGGTGCCCCGCCAGCAGAGAGCGAGCCTAATGCAACCCGGCGCCACAAACGGCGGGTAGTGACCCAAATGCTTAAGCAGGCGGCACCGGGAGCAGACCCGGAGCAGTTCCTAACGGGACGAGAACCCCACCAAGTCCGCTTCCCCAACCACCGCAGCGCCCAGGATAACGCCGCTTTTGTCTCATCAGAAGTCAGCAAGTGCCTGAGCACGGGAGCAGTAGCCAAATGGAACCCAGCGTGGGGGCAGCCGCGAGTAACCAATGGCTTGCGGGTGGTAGTAGGTACAGGCGGCAAGAAGAACCGCCTCTGCATGAACCCGATGTACCCCAATTTGTTCATGGAGATACCGCCCCTCAAGTACGAGAGGGTAACCGACCTAGCAACCTTCGTCCAGCAGGGCGACTTTCTGTTCACAGCGGACGATAAGAGCGGGTATTGGAACCTACTACTACACCCCTCCATGCGCCCGTTCGCGGCCTTCGAGTGGGATGGGGAGCTATTCTGCTGGCTCGCTCTACCCTTCGGCTTCGCCCCCGCATGCTGGGTGTACTCGACTCTCAAGCAGGAGCTGTTCAGGCCGCTGCGGGAGATGGGGCGAGAGCTAGCGTTTCTAATAGACGACGTATGCGCCGCAGCCCGCACGATAGGTGAAGCCCGCCGCACCAGCCTAGGCCTGGTCCGGCTCCTATCAGCCCTCGGATTCACCTTGAGCTTGGATAAATGTCAACTAGAGCCGCAGCAGAGGGTGAAGTTCCTGGGATTCGTGGTGGACGCACAGAAGCAGGCGTTGGAAGTCCCGGCGGAGAAGGTAGCCAAGCTCAGCGCAGCGATAGGAGCCATGGAGGCAGCAGCAGCAGTGACAGCAAGGCAGGTAGCGCAGATCGCAGGCCAGATAGTGGCGATGACGCCGGCAGTAGCCCTGGCCCCGCTGCACGGTCGCCTGGTGGCAGCCGCTCTGGCCGGCAGAGCTTCCTGGGAAGAGGCGGTGGGCGACGCCGCCACCTTCCTAGCTCAGGCCCGGCTGTTCCTGCGGCTGCTAGAAGCCAAGAACGGCCGAACCTGGTGGCGGAAGGGCCCAGCACTGCTCCTGCAAATAGCGGGGGATGCATCCGACCGCGCCTTCGCAGCTTTCCTCCCCAGGGAGGAGCTGGGTAGCGGCGAAGCAAGCCAGATGCAAGTACCCTTCACAGAGGCAGAAGCGAACAAAATGGCCACCAACGATTTCTCCAGCACCGAGCGGGAGCTCGCGACAATCGTCCTAGCAGTCCGGTGGATAGCGGCGTGCAACCCGGAGCTACTCCGCAGTCGCACGGTTCAGTACCAGACGGACAGCCAGGCAGCCACCTTCTGCGTCATGGGTATGAAAGGAAAACCACCCTGCCTGGCCAAGGTCGCGGAGCTGTACGAGCTATGCGCCCAGACCGACACCGAAATCGAAGTGGTGTGGTATCCGCGTACGGCCACCCTCCAGCAACAAGCTGACGCCCTGAGCAAATACACAGACGGTTCCCAGTGGCGGCTGAACCAGGAAGAATACGAACGGCTATGGGAAGCGCCCTGCCTAGCGGGGCGGCGCCCGACCATAGACGTGTTTGCGGACGCGCTCACCACCAAGGTTCCCAGCCGCTTCTTCTCCCGGTTCTGGTCCCCCGGATGCGTGGGAGTGGACGCATTCGCCCAGCCCTGGACGGGCAGCCAGCTCGGGGCACACCCCTTGCTGTACATCAACCCGCCATTCGACCAGATCGGCCGGGTGCTAGCCAAGGTAGCAGAAGAGAAACCCGACTGCGTGCTGATCCTGCCGGTATGGCCGCGATGGTGGAGGGCGCTGCTGACCCACCTCCCGGTCAAAGAGCGCCACACGCTGCCGCACCGGCGCGACCTCTTCAGCCCGGGCCCGCAAGTACCCAACGCCCAGGGCAGGGCACCCAGAGCGCCCAGCTACCGGGTGGAGGCGGTGTATGTGCTGTGGTAGCGCGACGCGGGACAGGTAATACCCGACGCCCAAAGAAGCAGGTCCGGGCGTGATCTAGTGGGATCTGCGCCAGGCCCCCCCCCCCAAGATATAGCCATGCATTTTCGGAGAGCCACCGCCACCATGCGCCATGGCGAGAGCTAACCGCCAGCCATCCGCTTTGGATGCTTTGGACGGACATCGGAGGGGGCGCGGAGCGTTTACTGCGGATGTATGTGGGAGACCGAGGACGGGTACGGCAGCCCCGGAGCTCACTGCATGCGAATGTTGGCAACCGCAACTAACAGCGGCGGGCATGGCGGGGCAAGTCTGGTGGGCGGCGCGACAGCCCAACCAGCCAGCCAGCCCACGCAATGTGTTTTATGGAGAGGGACCGAGCGGCCGCTAGGCAAGTAGGGGGGCTGACGTCTGGCAGGTGGCAAGTAGCCAGGAGACCCGGGCCATACGTAGGGAGGCCGGGAAGAGAGGCAGGCTGGAGGCGTCAGAAGAGAGGCCGCGCACACGCGGTGTAGTATGGAAGTGTGGAAGAGGTTACGTAGTTACACAGGGGTCAGGAAGCATAGCGGGATACACAGGCAATGGAAATCCAGCTATTGTACGGTGGCAGTACTTAGCACTTGAGCAATGAGCCATACTGAAATGCTCGTACAACGGTCGTACTGCTACGGAACTCAGAACATTGTAAATACAGCGTGAAGTTACCAATCTCTTCTCCTACACATTAACAACGACAAGCTAGGCAATAGCCGAAGCTAAGTTGCCGGTATCCATACATTTCAAAAACCCACCCACCCACCCCGCAAGCCCGTCTCCCTCCGGGTGTCAATTGCCATGGTTCACACACCCAGATGCCGAGCAGGATCCAAATACCGCTTGAGCACGCCGGGAGATTTGATCTGACCCAAGGCTTGCAACGCCGCTACATCAGCCCCCGCCTGCGAAGCCGCCTGCAACGTACCCCGCCGGAAGCTATGGTTACTTTCACCGCCATACTGCCCGCTCATCATCATATGCAACCGCACACGTGCCCCGAGAGCGGAAGCGCTCAAGGGCTCGTCTTTGAAAGACCGACGATCGGGCCCCAGCGGCCGGAACAAATGACCCGTCACACGCGAACCACTAGGGGCATCGGGTTGAGAGCAAGCCCACATGTACAGAGCAAGGGCACGCACGAAACAGAACCGAGGCTCATCCGCACGAACGCGCAGGTAGACAGGAGGCGCCCGATGCACGCGAGACCCCTTGGTACCGCGCTCCCGAACGCACAACACCAACGACCGCCCAGCATCATCCCACAGAGACGGATGCGGGAGAGGGAAACCCCCGAAGGGCAGCTGCGGATTCTCCGGATCGCAGAAATCCGAGAGGGCCAGCTTCCCAGTATCGTGACCGCGCATGCTGGTCTGCCACATGTAGAGGAAGCAAAGCAGGTCACGGAGCAGCACCAAGGAGGTCAGCAGCCGGCCGGAGGTCAGGCACTGACGCCACAGATACTCCACCACCGCACGATACTTAGATTCATCCAGGGGCACGGCGGAGAACTCCAAGCTGCCACCCAACATCCGCAGCCGCCGGTACGCCGCCTTAAAATCCGACACCCAGATGGAGGCAATAGGGTTGCCACCCCCCGAGCTAGGGTCGTAGGCACCAGTGCGACCAATACGCGTGAAATACCCGCTCAGCAATCCCAGCTGCGTCTCCAAGGTGTTAGGGCTAGGAAGCTCCTCCGCCGAGCCACGTGCGTGGTGGTGCAACAGCCACCACTCGACGAAATACACCAGAACGTCCTCCACGCTGCAAGTAGCCACAGTACACCCCCCGCCGTACGCCCCCAACCAAGAAGCCAACTCCGCCCCGGCCGCTTGCTGACGACGCTGGGTGGAATCGGCCAGAGCGAACTCCAACAGGCCCATAACCTGACCCAGGCCGCGCCGGTACACCTCGGAAGCATCCTCAGGCCGAGGAGCGGGCATGGTTGCAGCACCCGGGCGCTGAGTGGCAGCCATCCGCAGCCCAGCGATAGTAACCCGCTCCTGCACCACACCAGGAACCAATAAGCGAGAGGCCTCAGAGTGCATAGACAACGAAAACCTCACCGAGCTAGAGGGAGAGGCGCCGACACCAGAGCCAGGAGCAGCAACAGAAGGAGCAGGAACCGCGGCAATTCGCCGGACGCCCAGAAGATTAAGGTCCTGCGTTCAAAACACACCGCTGAATAATCCATTCAGCCCAAGCCCGCCCAACGCAAGAACACGCCAACCCACCGTGGGCGCAGAAAGACCAAGCACGGGGTGGGAAGCCGTGGAGCCGGAGGCATCATTCGCCACCGACGAGCGACCAGCAGAACCAACCCCCTGGAGAAATCCCATCACGGGCGGGCCAAAAAGAGGAACGGATGGGTGCAGCATCTGCAGAAAAGAGAGATCAGAAGGAAGAGGTTGAGTCGCGAGAGAAGTCGCCATTCAGCGCCCAGCCGCCGCGAGCCGCCCCAACGCCGACGCGCAACCGCGACCGACCAAGCGAAGCATTACATTAACGCCACGTACAAATGGCTCCACCAAGTTCCGCAAATGCAAATGACCCACCCAATCCATGACAATCACACGGCCACGAACAGCTCCCGCACGGCACGGACAGCTCTCGCACGGCACGGACAGCTCCCGCACGGCATGGACAGCCCCCGCACGGCAAGGACAGCCCCCGCACGGCACGGACAGCCCCCGCACAGCACGGACAGCCCTCGCATGGCACGGACAGCCCTCGCATGGCATGGACAGCCTTCACACGGCCACGAACAGCTCCCGCACGGCACGGACAGCTCTCGCACGGCACGGACAGCTACTGCACGGCATGGACAGCCCCCGCACGGCACGGACAGCCCCCGCACGGCACGGACAGCCCCCGCACAGCACAGACAGCCCTCGCATGGCACGGACAGCCCTCGCATGGCATGGACAGCCTTCACACGGCCACGAACAGCTCCCGCACGGCACGGACAGCCCTCACATGGCACGGACAGCTCCCGCACGGCATGGACACCGGCAAGGCACAGACAGCTCCCGCATGGCGAGAACAGCCCCCGCACGGGCACAAACAGCTCCCACCCGGCCCCGACAGCCCATGCATGGCACAAAAAGCCCCCGCACGGCACGGACAGCCCCAGCACAGCACGGACAGCTCCCGCACGGCATGGACAGCCCCAGCACAGCACGGACAGCCCTTGCATGGCAAGAGAAGCCCCTGCACGGCACGGAAAGCCCCCCCACGGCACGGACAGCCCCCGCACAGCACGGACAGCCCTCGCATGGCACGGACAGCCCTCGCATGGCATGGATAGCCTTCACACGGCCACGAACAGCTCCCGCACGGCACGGACAGCTCTCGCACGGCATGGACAGCCCCCGCACGGCACGGACAGCCCCCGCACGGCACGGACAGCCCCCGCACAGCACGGACAGCCCTCGCATGGCACGGACAGCCCTCGCATGGCATGGATAGCCTTCACACGGCCACGAACAGCTCCCGCACAGCAAAGACAGCCCCCGCACGGCACGGACAGCCCCGCACGGCATGGACAGCCCCCGCACGGCATGGACAGCCCCCGCACGGCACGGACAGCCCCCGCACAGCACGGACAGCCCTCGCATGGCACGGACAGCCCTCGCATGGCATGGACAGCCTTCACACGGCCACGAACAGCTCCCGCACGGCACGGACAGCCCTCGCATGGCACGGACAGCTCCCGCACGGCATGGACACCGGCAAGGCACAGACAGCTCCCGCATGGCGAGGACAGCCCCCGCACGGGCACAAACAGCTCCCACCCGGCCCCGACAGCCCATGCATGGCACGAAAAGCCCCCGCACGGCACGGACAGCCCCAGCACAGCACGGACAGCTCCCGCACGGCATGGACAGCCCCAGCACAGCACGGACAGCCCTTGCATGGCAAGAGAAGCCCCCGCACCGCACGGAAAGCCCCCCCACGGCACGGACAGCCCTCGCATGGCACGGACAGCCCGAGCATGGAATGGACAGCCCCCACACGGGCACGAACAGCCTTCACACGGCCACGAACAGCTCCCGCACGGCAAAGACAGCCCCCGCACGGCACGGACAGCCCCCGCACGGCATGGACAGCCCCCGCACGGCATGGACAGCCCCCGCACGGCACGGACAGCCCCCACACAGCACGGACAGCCCTCGCATGGCACGGACAGCCCTCGCATGGCATGGACAGCCTTCACACGGCCACGAACAGCTCCCGCACAGCACGGACAGCTCTCGCACGGCACAGACAGCTCCCGCACGGCATGGACAGCCCCCGCACGGCACGGACAGCCCCCGCACGGCACGGACAGCCCCCGCACAGCACGGACAGCCCTCGCATGGCACGGACAGCCCTCGCATGGCATGGACAGCCTTCACACGGCCACGAACAGCTCCCGCACGGCACTGACAGCCCTCGCATGGCACGGACAGCTCCCGCACGGCATGGACACCGGCAAGGCACAGACAGCTCCCGCATGGCGAGGACAGCCCCCGCACGGGCACAAACAGCTCCCACCCGGCCCCGACAGCCCATGCATGGCACAAAAAGCCCCCGCACGGCACGGACAGCCCCAGCACAGCACGGACAGCTCCCGCACGGCATGGACAGCCCCAGCACAGCACGGACAGCCCTCGCATGGCAAGAGAAGCCCCCGCACGGCACGGAAAGCCCCCCCATGGCACGGACAGCCCTCGCATGGCACGGACAGCCCGAGCATGGAATGGACAGCCCCCACACGGGCACGAACAGCTTTCACAAGGCACGGACAGCCCCCGCACGGCATGGACAGCCCCCGCACGGCACGGACAGCTCTCGCACGGCATGGACAGCCCCCGCACGGCACGGACAGCCCCCGCACGGCACGGACAGCCCCCGCACAGCACGGACAGCCCTCGCATGGCACGGACAGCCCTCGCATGGCATGGATAGCCTTCACACGGCCACGAACAGCTCCCGCACGGCACGGACAGCTCTTGCACGGCACGGACAGCTCCCGCACGGCATGGACAGCCCCCGCACGGCACGGACAGCCCCCGCACGGCACGGACAGCCCCCGCACAGCACGGACAGCTCTCGCATGGCACGGACAGCCCTCGCATGGCATTGACAGCCTTCACACGGCCACGAACAGCTCCCGCACGGCAAAGACAGCTCTCGCACGGCACGGACAGCCCCCGCACGGCACGGACAGCCCCCGCACAGCACGGACAGCCCTCGCATGGCACGGACAGCCCTCGCATGGCATGGATAGCCTTCACACGGCCACGAACAGCTCCCGCACGGCACGGACAGCTCTCGCACGGCACGGACAGCCCCCGCACGGCACGGACAGCCCTCGCATGGCATGGACAGCCTTCACACGGCCACGAACAGCTCCCGCACGGCACTGACAGCCCTCGCATGGCACGGACAGCTCCCGCACGGCATGGACACCGGCAAGGCACAGACAGCTCCCGCATGGCGAGGACAGCCCCCGCACGGGCACAAACAGCTCCCACCCGGCCCCGACAGCCCATGCATGGCACAAAAAGCCCCAGCACGGCGCGGACAGCCCCAGCACAGCACGGACAGCTCCCGCACGGCATGGACAGCCCCAGCACAGCACGGACAGCCCTTGCATGGCAAGAGAAGCCCCCGCACGGCACGGACAGCTCTCGCACGGCATGGACAGCCCCCGCACGGCACGGACAGCCCCCCCACGGCACGGACAGCCCCCGCACAGCACGGACAGCCCTCGCATGGCACGGACAGCCCTCGCATGGCATGGATAGCCTTCACACGGCCACGAACAGCTCCCGCACGGCAAAGACAGCCCCCGCACGGCACGGACAGCCCCCGCACGGCATGGACAGCCCCCGCACGGCACGGACAGCCCCCGCACGGCACGGACAGCCCCCGCACAGCACGGACAGCCCTCGCATGGCACGGACAGCCCTCGCATGGCATGGACAGCCTTCACACGGCCACGAACAGCTCCCGCACGGCACTGACAGCCCTCGCATGGCACGGACAGCTCCCGCACGGCATGGACACCGGCAAGGCACAGACAGCTCCCGCATGGCGAGGACAGCCCCCGCACGGGCACAAACAGCTCCCACCCGGCCCCGACAGCCCATGCATGGCACGAAAAGCCCCCGCACGGCACGGACAGCCCCAGCACAGCACGGACAGCTCCCGCACGGCATGGACAGCCCCAGCACAGCACGGACAGCCCTTGCATGGCAAGAGAAGCCCCCGCACGGCACGGAAAGCCCCCCCACGGCACGGACAGCCCTCGCATGGCACGGACAGCCCGAGCATGGAATGGACAGCCCCCACACGGGCACGAACAGCCTTCACACGGCCATGAACAGCTCCCGCACGGCAAAGACAGCCCCCGCCCGGCACGGACAGCCCCCGCACGGCATGGACAGCCCCCGCACGGCACGGACAGCCCCCGCACGGCACGGACAGCCCCCGCACAGCACGGACAGCCCTCGCATGGCACGGACAGCCCTCGCATGGCATGGACAGCCTTCACACGGCCACGACAGCTCCCGCACGGCACGGACAGCTCTCGCACGGCATGGACAGCTCCCGCACGGCATGGACAGCCCCCGCACGGCACGGACAGGCCCCGCACGGCACGGACAGCCCCCGCACAGCACGGACAGCCCTCACATGGCACGGACAGCCCTCGCATGGCATGGACAGCCTTCACACGGCCACGAACAGCTCCCGCACGGCACGGACAGCCCTCGCATGGCACGGACAGCTCCCGCACGGCATGGACACCGGCAAGGCACAGACAGCCCCCGCACGGCACGGACAGCCCCCGCACGGGCACAAACAGCTCCCACCCGGCCCCGACAGCCCATGCATGGCACAAAAAGCCCCCGCACGGCACGGACAGCCCCAGCACAGCACGGACAGCTCCCGCACGGCATGGACAGCCCCAGCACAGCACGGACAGCCCTTGCATGGCAAGAGAAGCCCCCGCACGGCACGGAAAGCCCCCCCATGGCACGGACAGCCCCCGCACAGCACGGACAGCCCTCGCATGGCACGGACAGCCCTCGCATGGCATGGATAGCCATCACACGGCCACGAACAGCTCCCGCACGGAACGGACAGCTCTCGCACGGCATGGACAGCCCCCGCACGGCACGGACAGCCCCCGCACGGCACGGACAGCCCCCGCACAGCACGGACAGCCCTCGCATGGCACGGACAGCCCTCGCATGGCATGGATAGCCTTCACACGGCCACGAACAGCTCCCGCACGGCAAAGACAGCCCCCGCACGGCACGGACAGCCCCCGCACGGCATGGACAGCCCCCGCACGGCACGGACAGCCCCCGCACGGCACGGACAGCCCCCGCATAGCACGGACAGCCCTCGCATGGCACGGACAGCCCTCGCATGGCATGGACAGCCTTCACACGGCCACGAACAGCTCCCGCACGGCACGGACAGCTCTCGCACGGCACGGACAGCTCCCGCACGGCACAGACAGCTCCCGCACGGCATGGACAGCCCCCGCACGGCACGGACAGCCCCCGCACAGCACGGACAGCCCTCGCATGGCACGGACAGCCCCCGCACGGCATGGACAGCCTTCACACGGCCACGAACAGCTCCCGCACGGCACTGACAGCCCTCGCATGGCACGGACAGCTCCCGCACGGCATGGACACCGGCAAGGCACAGACAGCTCCCGCATGGCGAGGACAGCCCCCGCACGGGCACAAACAGCTCCCACCCGGCCCCGACAGCCCATGCATGGCACGAAAAGCCCCCGCACGGCACGGACAGCCCCAGCACAGCACGGACAGCTCCCGCACGGCATGGACAGCCCCAGCACAGCACGGACAGCCCTTGCATGGCAAGAGAAGCCCCCGCACGGCACGGAAAGCCCCCCAACGGCACGGACAGCCCTCGCAAGGCATGGACAGCCCGAGCATGGAATGGACAGCCCCCACACGGGCACGAACAGCCTTCACACGGCCACGAACAGCTCCCGCACGGCAAAGACAGCCCCCGCACGGCACGGACAGCCCCCGCACGGCATGGACAGCCCCCGCACGGCACGGACAGCCCCCGCACGGCACGGACAGTCCCCGCACAGCACGGACAGCCCTCGCATGGCACGGACAGCCCTCGCATGGCATGGACAGCCTTCACACGGCCACGAACAGCTCCCGCACGGCACGGACAGCTCTCGCACGGCACGGACAGCTCCCGCACGGCATGGACAGCCCCGGCACGGCACGGACAGCCCCCGCACGGCACGGACAGCCCCCGCACAGCACGGACAGCCCTCGCATGGCACGGACAGCCCTCGCATGGCATGGACAGCCTTCACACGGCCACGAACAGCTCCCGCACGGCACGGACAGCCCTCGCATGGCACGGACAGCTCCCGCACGGCATGGACACCGGCAAGGCACAGACAGCTCCCGCATGGCGAGAACAGCCCCCGCACGGGCACAAACAGCTCCCACCCAGCCCCGACAGCCCATGCATGGCACAAAAAGCCCCCGCACGGCACGGACAGCCCCAGCACAGCACGGACAGCTCCCGCACGGCATGGACAGCCCCAGCACAGCACGGACAGCCCTCGCATGGCAAGAGAAGCCCCCGCACGGCACGGAAAGCCCCCCCATGGCACGGACAGCCCTCGCATGGCACGGACAGCCCGAGCATGGAATGGACAGCCCCCACACGGGCACGAACAGCTTTCACAAGGCACGGATAGCCCCGCACGGCAAAGACAGCCCCCGCACGGCACGGACAGCCCCCGCACGGCATGGACAGCCCCCGCACGGCACGGACAGCCCCCGCACAGCACGGACAGCCCCCGCACAGCACGGACAGCCCTCGCATGGCACGGACAGCCCTCGCATGGCATGGATAGCTTTCACACGGCCACGAACAGCTCCCGCACGGCACGGACAGCTCTCGCACGGCACGGACAGCTCCCGCACGGCATGGACAGCCCCCGCACGGCACGGACAGCCCCCGCACGGCACGGACAGCCCCCGCACAGCACGGACAGCTCTCGCATGGCACGGACAGCCCTCGCATGGCATTGACAGCCTTCACACGGCCACGAACAGCTCCCGAACGGCAAAGACAGCTCTCGCATGGCACGGACAGCCCCCGCACGGCATGGACAGCCCCCACAAATCACGGACAGCCCTCGCATGGCACGGACAGCCCTCGCATGGCATGGACAGCCTTCACACGGCCACGAACAGCTCCCGCACGGCACGGACAGCCCTCGCACGGCACGGACAGCCCCCGCACGGCACGGACAGCTCCCGCACGGCATGGACAGCCCCCGCACGGCACGGACAGCCCCCGCACAGCACGGACGGCCCTCGCATGGCACGGACAGCCCCCGCACGGCATGGACAGCCTTCACACGGCCACGAACAGCTCCCGCACGGCACTGACAGCCCTCGCATGGCACGGACAGCTCCCGCACGGCATGGACACCGGCAAGGCACAGACAGCTCCCGCATGGCGAGGACAGCCCCCGCACGGGCACAAACAGCTCCCACCCGGCCCCGACAGCCCATGCATGGCACGAAAAGCCCCCGCACGGCACGGACAGCCCCAGCACAGCACGGACAGCTCCCGCACGGCATGGACAGCCCCAGCACAGCACGGACAGCCCTTGCATGGCAAGAGAAGCCCCCGCACGGCACGGAAAGCCCCCCCACGGCACGGACAGCCCTCGCATGGCACGGACAGCCCGAGCATGGAATGGACAGCCCCCACACGGGCACGAACAGCCTTCACACGGCCACGAACAGCTCCCGCACGGCAAAGACAGCCCCCGCACGGCACGGACAGCCCCCGCACGGCATGGACAGCCCCCGCACGGCACGGACAGCCCCCGCACGGCACGGACAGCCCCCGCACAGCACAGACAGCCCTCGCATGGCACGGACAGCCCTCGCATGGCATGGACAGCCTTCACACGGCCACGAACAGCTCCCGCACGGCACGGACAGCTCTCGCACGGCACGGACAGCTCCCGCACGGCATGGACAGCCCCCGCACGGCACGGACAGCCTTCGCACGGCACGGACAGCCCCCGCACAGCACGGACAGCCCTCGCATGGCACGGACAGCCCTCGCATGGCATGGACAGCCTTCACACGGCCACGAACAGCTCCCGCACGGCACTGACAGCCCTCGCATGGCACGGACAGCTCCCGCACAGCATGGACACCGGCAAGGCACAGACAGCTCCCGCATGGCGAGGACAGCCCCCGCACGGGCACAAACAGCTCCCACCCGGCCCCGACAGCCCATGCATGGCACAAAAAGCCCCCGCACGGCACGGACAGCCCCAGCACAGCACGGACAGCTCCCGCACGGCATGGACAGCCCCAGCACAGCACGGACAGCCCTTGCATGGCAAGAGAAGCCCCCGCACGGCATGGAAAGCCCCCCCACGGCACGGACAGCCCTCGCATGGCACGGACAGCCCGAGCATGGAATGGACAGCCCCCACACGGGCACGAACAGCCTTCACACGGCCACGAACAGCTCCCACACGGCAAAGACAGCCCCCGCACGGCACGGACAGCCCCCGCACGGCATGGACAGCCCCCGCACGGCATGGACAGCCCCCGCACGGCACGGACAGCCCCCACACAGCACGGACAGCCCTCGCATGGCACGGACAGCCCTCGCATGGCATGGATAGCCCTCGCATGGCATGGATAGCCTTCACACGGCCACGAACAGCTCCCGCACGGCACGGACAGCTCTCGCACGGCATGGACAGCTCCCGCACGGCATGGACAGCCCCCGCACGGCACGGACAGCCCCCGCACAGCACGGACAGCCCTCGCATGGCACGGACAGCCCTCGCATGGCATGGACAGCCTTCACACGGCCACGAACAGCTCCCGCACGGCACTGACAGCCCTCGCATGGCACGGACAGCTCCCGCACGGCATGGACACCGGCAAGGCACAGACAGCTCCCGCATGGCGAGGACAGCCCCCGCACGGGCACAAACAGCTCCCACCCGGCCCCGACAGCCCATGCATGGCACAAAAAGCCCCCGCACGGCACGGACAGCCCCAGCACAGCACGGACAGCTTCCGGACGGCATGGACAGCCCCAGCACAGCACGGACAGCCCTTGCATGGCAAGAGAAGCCCCCGCACGGCACGGAAAGCCCCCCCACGGCACGGACAGCCCTCGCATGGCACGGACAGCCCGAGCATGGAATGGACAGCCCCCACACGGGCACGAACAGCTTTCACACGGCACGGATAGCCCCGCACGGCATGGACAGCTCCCGCACGGCACGGGCAGCCCCCGCACGGCACGGACAGCCCCGCACGGCATGAACAGCTCCCACCCGGCCCCGACAGCCCATGTATAGCACGAAAAGCCCCCGCACGGCACGGCCAGCCCGAGCATGGCATGGACAGCCCCCACACGGGCACAAACAGCTCCCGCATGGCACGGACAGCCCTCGCACGGCACGGAAAACCCCCGCACGGCACGGTGAGCCCTCACACGGCACGGGCAGCCCTCGCATGGCACGGGCAGCCCCCGCATGGCACGGGCAGCCCCCGCACGGCACGGGCAGCCCCCGCACGGCACGGACAGCCCCCGCACGGCACGGACAGCCCCCGCACAGCATGGACAGCCCTCGCATGGCACGGACAGCCCTCGCATGGCATGGACAGCCCCCACACGGCCACGACCAGCTCCCACACGGCACGGGCAGCACCCGCACGGCACGGGCAGCACCCGCACGGGACGGACAGCCCCCGCACGGCACGGACAGCCCCCGCACAGCACGGACAGCCCTCGCATGGCACGGACAGCCCTCGCATGGCATTGACAGCCTTCACACGGCCACGAACAGCTCCCGCACGGCAAAGACAGCTCTCGCACGGCACGGACAGCTCCCGCACGGCATGGACAGCCCCCGCACGGCATGGACAGCCCCCACACAGCACGGACAGCCCTCGCATGGCACGGACAGCCCTCGCATGGCATGGACAGCCTTCACACGGCCACGAACAGCTCCTGCACGGCACGGACAGCTCTCGCACGGCACGGACAGCTCCCGCACGGCACGGACAGCTCCCGCACGGCATGGACAGCCCCCGCACTGCACGGACAGCCCCCGCACAGCACGGACAGCCCTCGCATGGCACGGACAGCCCCCGCACGGCATGGACAGCCTTCACACGGCCACAAACAGCTCCCGCACGGCACTGACAGCCCTCACATGGCACGGACAGCTCCCGCACGGCATGGACACCGGCAAGGCACAGACAGCTCCCGCATGGCGAGGACAGCCCCCGCACGGGCACAAACAGCTCCCACCCGGCCCCGACAGCCCATGCATGGCACGAAAAGCCCCCGCACGGCACGGACAGCCCCAGCACAGCACGGACAGCTCCCGCACGGCATGGACAGCCCTCGCATGGCACGGACAGCCCGAGCATGGAATGGACAGCCCCCACACGGGCACGAACAGCCTTCACACGGCCACGAACAGCTCCCGCACGGCAAAGACAGCCCCCGCACGGCACGGACAGCCCCCGCACGGCATGGACAGCCCTCGCACGGCATGGACAGCCCCCGCACAGCACGGACAGCCCCCGCACAGCACGGACAGCCCTCGCATGGCACGGACAGCCCTCGCATGGCATGGATAGCCCTCGCATGGCATGGATAGCCTTCACACGGCCACGAACAGCTCCCGCACGGCACGGACAGCTCTCGCACGGCATGGACAGCTCCCGCACGGCATGGACAGCCCCCGCACGGCACGGACAGCCCCCGCACGGCACGGACAGCCCCCGCACAGCACGGACAGCCCTCGCATGGCACGGACAGCCCTCGCATGGCATGGACAGCCTTCACACGGCCACGAACAGCTCCCGCACGGCACTGACAGCCCTCGCATGGCACGGACAGCTCCCGCACGGCATGGACACCGGCAAGGCACAGACAGCTCCCGCATGGCGAGGACAGCCCCCGCACGGGCACAAACAGCTCCCACCCGGCCCCGACAGCCCATGCATGGCACAAAAAGCCCCCGCACGGCACGGACAGCCCCAGCACAGCACGGACAGCTTCCGGACGGCATGGACAGCCCCAGCACAGCACGGACAGCCCTTGCATGGCAAGAGAAGCCCCCGCACGGCACGGAAAGCCCCCCCACGGCACGGACAGCCCTCGCATGGCACGGACAGCCCGAGCATGGAATGGACAGCCCCCACACGGGCACGAACAGCTTTCACACGGCACGGATAGCCCCGCACGGCATGGACAGCTCCCGCACGGCACGGGCAGCCCCCGCACGGCACGGACAGCCCCGCACGGCATGAACAGCTCCCACCCGGCCCCGACAGCCCATGTATAGCACGAAAAGCCCCCGCACGGCACGGCCAGCCCGAGCATGGCATGGACAGCCCCCACACGGGCACAAACAGCTCCCGCATGGCACGGACAGCCCTCGCACGGCACGGAAAACCCCCGCACGGCACGGTGAGCCCTCACACGGCACGGGCAGCCCTCGCATGGCACGGGCAGCCCCCGCATGGCACGGGCAGCCCCCGCACGGCACGGGCAGCCCCCGCACGGCACGGACAGCCCCCGCACGGCACGGACAGCCCCCGCACAGCATGGACAGCCCTCGCATGGCACGGACAGCCCTCGCATGGCATGGACAGCCCCCACACGGCCACGACCAGCTCCCACACGGCACGGGCAGCACCCGCACGGCACGGGCAGCACCCGCACGGGACGGACAGCCCCCGCACGGCACGGACAGCCCCCGCACAGCACGGACAGCCCTCGCATGGCACGGACAGCCCTCGCATGGCATTGACAGCCTTCACACGGCCACGAACAGCTCCCGCACGGCAAAGACAGCTCTCGCACGGCACGGACAGCTCCCGCACGGCATGGACAGCCCCCGCACGGCATGGACAGCCCCCACACAGCACGGACAGCCCTCGCATGGCACGGACAGCCCTCGCATGGCATGGACAGCCTTCACACGGCCACGAACAGCTCCCGCACGGCACGGACAGCTCTCGCACGGCACGGACAGCTCCCGCACGGCACGGACAGCTCCCGCACGGCATGGACAGCCCCCGCACTGCACGGACAGCCCCCGCACAGCACGGACAGCCCTCGCATGGCACGGACAGCCCCCGCACGGCATGGACAGCCTTCACACGGCCACAAACAGCTCCCGCACGGCACTGACAGCCCTCACATGGCACGGACAGCTCCCGCACGGCATGGACACCGGCAAGGCACAGACAGCTCCCGCATGGCGAGGACAGCCCCCGCACGGGCACAAACAGCTCCCACCCGGCCCCGACAGCCCATGCATGGCACGAAAAGCCCCCGCACGGCACGGACAGCCCCAGCACAGCACGGACAGCTCCCGCACGGCATGGACAGCCCTCGCATGGCACGGACAGCCCGAGCATGGAATGGACAGCCCCCACACGGGCACGAACAGCCTTCACACGGCCACGAACAGCTCCCGCACGGCAAAGACAGCCCCCGCACGGCACGGACAGCCCCCGCACGGCATGGACAGCCCTCGCACGGCATGGACAGCCCCCGCACGGCACGGACAGCCCCCGCACAGCACGGACAGCCCTCGCATGGCACGGACAGCCCTCGCATGGCATGGATAGCCTTCACACGGCCACGAACAGCTCCCGCACGGCACGGACAGCTCTCGCACGGCATGGACAGCTCCCACACGGCATGGACAGCCCCCGCACGGCACGGACAGCCCCCGCACGGCACGGACAGCCCCCGCACAGCACGGACAGCCCTCGCATGGCACGGACAGCCCTCGCATGGCATGGACAGCCTTCACACGGCCACGAACAGCTCCCGCACTGCACTGACAGCCCTCGCATGGCACGGACAGCTCCCGCACGGCATGGACACCGGCAAGGCAAAGACAGCTCCCGCATGGCGAGGACAGCCCCCGCACGGGCACAAACAGCTCCCACCCAGCCCCGACAGCCCATGCATGGCACAAAAAGCCCCCGCACGGCACGGACAGCCCCAGCACAGCACGGACAGCTCCCGCACGGCATGGACAGCCCCAGCACAGCACGGACAGCCCTTGCATGGCAAGAGAAGCCCCCGCACGGCACGGAAAGCCCCCCCACGGCACGGACAGCCCTCGCATGGCACGGACAGCCCGAGCATGGAATGGACAGCCCCCACACGGGCACGAACAGCTTTCACACGGCACGGATAGCCCCGCACGGCATGGACAGCTCCCGCACGGCACGGGCAGCCCCCGAACGGCACGGACAGCCCCGCACGGCATGAACAGCTCCCACCCGGCCCCGACAGCCCATGTATAGCACGAAAAGCCCCTGCACGGCACGGCCAGCCCGAGCATGGCATGGACAGCCCCCACACGGGCACAAACAGCTCCCGCATGGCACGGACAGCCCTCGCACGGCACGGAAAACCCCCGCACGGCACGGTGAGCCCTCACACGGCACGGACAGCCCTCGCATGGCACGGGCAGCCCCCGCACGGCACGGGCAGCCCCCGCACGGCACGGGCAGCCCCCGCACGGCACGGACAGCCCCCGCACGGCACGGACAGCCCCCGCACAGCATGGACAGCCCTCGCATGGCACGGACAGCCCTCGCATGACATGGACAGCCCCCACACGGCCACGACCAGCTCCCACACGGCACGGGCAGCACCCGCACGGCACGGGCAGCACCCGCACGGGACGGACAGCCCCCGCACGGCACGGACAGCCCCCGCACAGCACGGACAGCCCTCGCATGGCACGGACAGCCCTCGCATGGCATTGACAGCCTTCACACGGCCACGAACAGCTCCCGCACGGCAAAGACAGCTCTCGCACGGCACGGACAGCTCCCGCACGGCATGGACAGCCCCCGCACGGCATGGACAGCCCCCACACAGCACGGACAGCCCTCGCATGGCACGGACAGCCCTCGCATGGCATGGACAGCCTCCACACGGCCACGAACAGCTCCCGCACGGCACGGACAGCTCTCGCACGGCATGGACAGCCCCCGCACGGCACGGACAGCCCCCGCACGGCACGGACAGCCCCCGCACAGCACGGACAGCCCTCGCATGGCACGGACAGCCCTCGCATGGCATGGACAGCCTTCACACGGCCACGAACAGCTCCCGCACTGCACTGACAGCCCTCGCATGGCACGGACAGCTCCCGCACGGCATGGACACCGGCAAGGCAAAGACAGCTCCCGCATGGCGAGGACAGCCCCCGCACGGGCACAAACAGCTCCCACCCAGCCCCGACAGCCCATGCATGGCACAAAAAGCCCCCGCACGGCACGGACAGCCCCAGCACAGCACGGACAGCTCCCGCACGGCATGGACAGCCCCAGCACAGCACGGACAGCCCTTGCATGGCAAGAGAAGCCCCCGCACGGCACGGAAAGCCCCCCCACGGCACGGACAGCCCTCGCATGGCACGGACAGCCCGCGCATGGAATGGACAGCCCCCACACGGGCACGAACAGCTTTCACACGGCACGGATAGCCCCGCACGGCATGGACAGCTCCCGCACGGCACGGGCAGCCCCCGAACGGCACGGACAGCCCCGCACGGCATGAACAGCTCCCACCCGGCCCCGACAGCCCATGTATAGCACGAAAAGCCCCTGCACGGCACGGCCAGCCCGAGCATGGCATGGACAGCCCCCACACGGGCACAAACAGCTCCCGCATGGCACGGACAGCCCTCGCACGGCACGGAAAACCCCCGCACGGCACGGTGAGCCCTCACACGGCACGGACAGCCCTCGCATGGCACGGGCAGCCCCCGCACGGCACGGGCAGCCCCCGCACGGCACGGGCAGCCCCCGCACGGCACGGGCAGCCCCCGCACGGCACGGACAGCCCCCGCACGGCACGGACAGCCCCCGCACAGCATGGACAGCCCTCGCATGGCACGGACAGCCCTCGCATGACATGGACAGCCCCCACACGGCCACGACCAGCTCCCACACGGCACGGGCAGCACCCGCACGGCACGGGCAGCACCCGCACGGGACGGACAGCCCCCGCACGGCACGGACAGCCCCCGCACAGCACGGACAGCCCTCGCATGGCACGGACAGCCCTCGCATGGCATTGACAGCCTTCACACGGCCACGAACAGCTCCCGCACGGCAAAGACAGCTCTCGCACGGCACGGACAGCTCCCGCACGGCATGGACAGCCCCCGCACGGCATGGACAGCCCCCACACAGCACGGACAGCCCTCGCATGGCACGGACAGCCCTCGCATGGCATGGACAGCCTTCACACGGCCACGAACAGCTCCCGCACGGCACGGACAGCTCTCGCACGGCACGGACAGCTCCCGCACGGCACGGACAGCTCCCGCACGGCATGGACAGCCCCCGCACTGCACGGACAGCCCCCGCACAGCACGGACAGCCCTCGCATGGCACGGACAGCCCCCGCACGGCATGGACAGCCTTCACACGGCCACAAACAGCTCCCGCACGGCACTGACAGCCCTCACATGGCACGGACAGCTCCCGCACGGCATGGACACCGGCAAGGCACAGACAGCTCCCGCATGGCGAGGACAGCCCCAGCACGGGCACAAACAGCTCCCACCCGGCCCCGACAGCCCATGCATGGCACGAAAAGCCCCCGCACGGCACGGACAGCCCCAGCACAGCAAGGACAGCTCCCGCACGGCATGGACAGCCCTCGCATGGCACGGACAGCCCGAGCATGGAATGGACAGCCCCCACACGGGCACGAACAGCCTTCACACGGCCACGAACAGCTCCCGCACGGCAAAGACAGCCCCCGCACGGCACGGACAGCCCCCGCACGGCATGGACAGCCCTCGCACGGCATGGACAGCCCCCGCACGGCACGGACAGCCCCCGCACAGCACGGACAGCCCTCGCATGGCACGGACAGCCCTCGCATGGCATGGATAGCCTTCACACGGCCACGAACAGCTCCCGCACGGCACGGACAGCTCTCGCACGGCATGGACAGCTCCCACACGGCATGGACAGCCCCCGCACGGCACGGACAGCCCCCGCACGGCACGGACAGCCCCCGCACAGCACGGACAGCCCTCGCATGGCACGGACAGCCCTCGCATGGCATGGACAGCCTTCACACGGCCACGAACAGCTCCCGCACTGCACTGACAGCCCTCGCATGGCACGGACAGCTCCCGCACGGCATGGACACCGGCAAGGCAAAGACAGCTCCCGCATGGCGAGGACAGCCCCCGCACGGGCACAAACAGCTCCCACCCAGCCCCGACAGCCCATGCATGGCACAAAAAGCCCCCGCACGGCACGGACAGCCCCAGCACAGCACGGACAGCTCCCGCACGGCATGGACAGCCCCAGCACAGCACGGACAGCCCTTGCATGGCAAGAGAAGCCCCCGCACGGCACGGAAAGCCCCCCCACGGCACGGACAGCCCTCGCATGGCACGGACAGCCCGAGCATGGAATGGACAGCCCCCACACGGGCACGAACAGCTTTCACACGGCACGGATAGCCCCGCACGGCATGGACAGCTCCCGCACGGCACGGGCAGCCCCCGAACGGCACGGACAGCCCCGCACGGCATGAACAGCTCCCACCCGGCCCCGACAGCCCATGTATAGCACGAAAAGCCCCTGCACGGCACGGCCAGCCCGAGCATGGCATGGACAGCCCCCACACGGGCACAAACAGCTCCCGCATGGCACGGACAGCCCTCGCACGGCACGGAAAACCCCCGCACGGCACGGTAAGCCCTCACACGGCACGGACAGCCCTCGCATGGCACGGGCAGCCCCCGCACGGCACGGGCAGCCCCCGCACGGCACGGGCAGCCCCCGCACGGCACGGACAGCCCCCGCACGGCACGGACAGCCCCCGCACAGCATGGACAGCCCTCGCATGGCACGGACAGCCCTCGCATGACATGGACAGCCCCCACACGGCCACGACCAGCTCCCACACGGCACGGGCAGCACCCGCACGGCACGGGCAGCACCCGCACGGGACGGGCAGCCCCCGCACGGCGCACAGCCCCCGCACTGCACGGACAGCCCCCGCACGGCACGGGCAGCCCCCGCACGGCACGGGCAGCCCCCGCACGGCACGGACAGCCCCCGCACGGCACGGACAGCCCCCGCACAGCATGGACAGCCCTCGCATGGCACGGACAGCCCTCGCATGACATGGACAGCCCCCACACGGCCACGACCAGCTCCCACACGGCACGGGCAGCACCCGCACGGCACGGGCAGCACCCGCACGGGACGGACAGCCCCCGCACGGCACGGACAGCCCCCGCACAGCACGGACAGCCCTCGCATGGCACGGACAGCCCTCGCATGGCATTGACAGCCTTCACACGGCCACGAACAGCTCCCGCACGGCAAAGACAGCTCTCGCACGGCACGGACAGCTCCCGCACGGCATGGACAGCCCCCGCACGGCATGGACAGCCCCCACACAGCACGGACAGCCCTCGCATGGCACGGACAGCCCTCGCATGGCATGGACAGCCTTCACACGGCCACGAACAGCTCCCGCACGGCACGGACAGCTCTCGCACGGCATGGACAGCCCCCGCACGGCACGGACAGCCCCCGCACGGCACGGACAGCCCCCGCACAGCACGGACAGCCCTCGCATGGCACGGACAGCCCTCGCATGGCATGGACAGCCTTCACACGGCCACGAACAGCTCCCGCACTGCACTGACAGCCCTCGCATGGCACGGACAGCTCCCGCACGGCATGGACACCGGCAAGGCAAAGACAGCTCCCGCATGGCGAGGACAGCCCCCGCACGGGCACAAACAGCTCCCACCCAGCCCCGACAGCCCATGCATGGCACAAAAAGCCCCCGCACGGCACGGACAGCCCCAGCACAGCACGGACAGCTCCCGCACGGCATGGACAGCCCCAGCACAGCACGGACAGCCCTTGCATGGCAAGAGAAGCCCCCGCACGGCACGGAAAGCCCCCCCACGGCACGGACAGCCCTCGCATGGCACGGACAGCCCGAGCATGGAATGGACAGCCCCCACACGGGCACGAACAGCTTTCACACGGCACGGATAGCCCCGCACGGCATGGACAGCTCCCGCACGGCACGGGCAGCCCCCGAACGGCACGGACAGCCCCGCACGGCATGAACAGCTCCCACCCGGCCCCGACAGCCCATGTATAGCACGAAAAGCCCCTGCACGGCACGGCCAGCCCGAGCATGGCATGGACAGCCCCCACACGGGCACAAACAGCTCCCGCATGGCACGGACAGCCCTCGCACGGCACGGAAAACCCCCGCACGGCACGGTGAGCCCTCACACGGCACGGACAGCCCTCGCATGGCACGGGCAGCCCCCGCACGGCACGGGCAGCCCCCGCACGGCACGGGCAGCCCCCGCACGGCACGGACAGCCCCCGCACGGCACGGACAGCCCCCGCACAGCATGGACAGCCCTCGCATGGCACGGACAGCCCTCGCATGACATGGACAGCCCCCACACGGCCACGACCAGCTCCCACACGGCACGGGCAGCACCCGCACGGCACGGGCAGCACCCGCACGGGACGGACAGCCCCCGCACGGCACGGACAGCCCCCGCACAGCACGGACAGCCCTCGCATGGCACGGACAGCCCTCGCATGGCATTGACAGCCTTCACACGGCCACGAACAGCTCCCGCACGGCAAAGACAGCTCTCGCACGGCACGGACAGCTCCCGCACGGCATGGACAGCCCCCGCACGGCATGGACAGCCCCCACACAGCACGGACAGCCCTCGCATGGCACGGACAGCCCTCGCATGGCATGGACAGCCTTCACACGGCCACGAACAGCTCCCGCACGGCACGGACAGCTCTCGCACGGCACGGACAGCTCCCGCACGGCACGGACAGCTCCCGCACGGCATGGACAGCCCCCGCACTGCACGGACAGCCCCCGCACAGCACGGACAGCCCTCGCATGGCACGGACAGCCCCCGCACGGCATGGACAGCCTTCACACGGCCACAAACAGCTCCCGCACGGCACTGACAGCCCTCACATGGCACGGACAGCTCCCGCACGGCATGGACACCGGCAAGGCACAGACAGCTCCCGCATGGCGAGGACAGCCCCAGCACGGGCACAAACAGCTCCCACCCGGCCCCGACAGCCCATGCATGGCACGAAAAGCCCCCGCACGGCACGGACAGCCCCAGCACAGCAAGGACAGCTCCCGCACGGCATGGACAGCCCTCGCATGGCACGGACAGCCCGAGCATGGAATGGACAGCCCCCACACGGGCACGAACAGCCTTCACACGGCCACGAACAGCTCCCGCACGGCAAAGACAGCCCCCGCACGGCACGGACAGCCCCCGCACGGCATGGACAGCCCTCGCACGGCATGGACAGCCCCCGCACGGCACGGACAGCCCCCGCACAGCACGGACAGCCCTCGCATGGCACGGACAGCCCTCGCATGGCATGGATAGCCTTCACACGGCCACGAACAGCTCCCGCACGGCACGGACAGCTCTCGCACGGCATGGACAGCTCCCACACGGCATGGACAGCCCCCGCACGGCACGGACAGCCCCCGCACGGCACGGACAGCCCCCGCACAGCACGGACAGCCCTCGCATGGCACGGACAGCCCTCGCATGGCATGGACAGCCTTCACACGGCCACGAACAGCTCCCGCACTGCACTGACAGCCCTCGCATGGCACGGACAGCTCCCGCACGGCATGGACACCGGCAAGGCAAAGACAGCTCCCGCATGGCGAGGACAGCCCCCGCACGGGCACAAACAGCTCCCACCCAGCCCCGACAGCCCATGCATGGCACAAAAAGCCCCCGCACGGCACGGACAGCCCCAGCACAGCACGGACAGCTCCCGCACGGCATGGACAGCCCCAGCACAGCACGGACAGCCCTTGCATGGCAAGAGAAGCCCCCGCACGGCACGGAAAGCCCCCCCACGGCACGGACAGCCCTCGCATGGCACGGACAGCCCGAGCATGGAATGGACAGCCCCCACACGGGCACGAACAGCTTTCACACGGCACGGATAGCCCCGCACGGCATGGACAGCTCCCGCACGGCACGGGCAGCCCCCGAACGGCACGGACAGCCCCGCACGGCATGAACAGCTCCCACCCGGCCCCGACAGCCCATGTATAGCACGAAAAGCCCCTGCACGGCACGGCCAGCCCGAGCATGGCATGGACAGCCCCCACACGGGCACAAACAGCTCCCGCATGGCACGGACAGCCCTCGCACGGCACGGAAAACCCCCGCACGGCACGGTAAGCCCTCACACGGCACGGACAGCCCTCGCATGGCACGGGCAGCCCCCGCACGGCACGGGCAGCCCCCGCACGGCACGGGCAGCCCCCGCACGGCACGGACAGCCCCCGCACGGCACGGACAGCCCCCGCACAGCATGGACAGCCCTCGCATGGCACGGACAGCCCTCGCATGACATGGACAGCCCCCACACGGCCACGACCAGCTCCCACACGGCACGGGCAGCACCCGCACGGCACGGGCAGCACCCGCACGGGACGGGCAGCCCCCGCACGGCGCACAGCCCCCGCACTGCACGGACAGCCCCCGCACAGCACGGACAGCCCTCGCATGGCACGGACAGTCCTCGCATGGCATTGACAGCCTTCACAAGGCCACGAACAGCTCCCGCACGGCAAAGACAGCTCTCGCACGGCACGGACAGCTCCCGCACGGCATGGACAGCCCCCGCACAGCACGGACAGCCCCCACACAGCACGGACAGCCCTCGCATGGCACGGACAGCCCTCGCATGGCATAGACAGCCTTCACACGGCCACGAACAGCTCCCGCACGGCACGGACAGCTCTCACACGGCACGGACAGCTCCCGCACGGCACGGACAGCTCCCGCACGGCATGGACAGCCCCCGCACGGCACGGACAGCCCCCGCACAGCACGGACAGCCCCCGCACGGCATGGACAGCCTTCACACGGCCACGAACAGCTCCCGCACGGCACTGACAGCCCTCGCATGGCACGGACAGCTCCCGCACGGCATGGACACCGGCAAGGCACAGACAGCTCCCGCATGGCGAGGACAGCCCCCGCACGGGCACAAACAGCTCCCACCCGGCCCCGACAGCCCATGCATGGCACGAAAAGCTCCCGCACGGCATGGACAGCCCCAGCACAGCACGGACAGCCCTTGCATGTCAAGAGAAGCCCCCGCACGGCACGGAAAGCCCCCCCACGGCACGGACAGCCCTCGCATGGCACGGACAGCCCGAGCATGGAATGGACAGCCCCCACACGGGCACGAACAGCCTTCACACGGCCACGAACAGCTCCCGCACGGCAAAGACAGCCCCCGCACGGCACGGACAGCCCCCGCACGGCATGGACAGCCCCCGCACGGCATGGACAGCCCCCGCACGGCACGGACAGCCCCCGCACAGCACGGACAGCCCTCGCATGGCACGGACAGCCCTCGCATGGCATGGACAGCCTTCACACGGCCACGAACAGCTCCCGCACGGCACTGACAGCCCTCGCATGGCACGGACAGCTCCCGCACGGCATGGACACCGGCAAGGCACAGACAGCTCCCACATGGCGAGGACAGCCCCCGCACGGGCACAAACAGCTCCCACCCGGCCCCGACAGCCCATGCATGGCACGAAAAGCCCCAGCACGGCACGGACAGCCCCAGCACAGCACGGACAGCTCCCGCACGGCATGGACAGCCCCAGCACAGCACGGACAGCCCTTGCATGGCAAGAGAAGCCCCCGCACGGCACGGAAAGCCCCCCCACGGCACGGACAGCCCTCGCATGGCACGGACAGCCCGAGCATGGCATGGACAGCCCCCACACGGGCACAAACAGCTCCCGCATGGCACGGACAGCCCTCGCACGGCACGGAAAACCCCCGCACGGCACGGTGAGCCCTCACACGGCACGGACAGCCCTCGCATGGCACGGGCAGCCCCCGCACGGCACGGGCAGCCCCCGCACGGCACAGGCAGCCCCCGCACGGCACGGACAGCCCTCGCATGGCATGGATAGCCTTCACACGGCCACGAACAGCTCCCGCACGGCACGGACAGCTCTCGCACGGCATGGACAGCTCCCGCACGGCATGGACAGCCCCCGCACGGCACGGACAGCCCCCGCACGGCACGGACAGCCCCCGCACAGCACGGACAGCCCTCGCATGGCACGGACAGCCCTCGCATGGCATGGACAGCCTTCACACGGCCACGAACAGCTCCCGCACGGCACTGACAGCCCTCGCATGGCACGGACAGCTCCCGCACGGCATGGACACCGGCAAGGCAAAGACAGCTCCCGCATGGCGAGGACAGCCCCCGCACGGGCACAAACAGCTCCCACCCAGCCCCGACAGCCCATGCATGGCACAAAAAGCCCCCGCACGGCACGGACAGCCCCAGCACAGCACGGACAGCTCCCGCACGGCATGGACAGCCCCAGCACAGCACGGACAGCCCTTGCATGGCAAGAGAAGCCCCCGCACGGCACGGAAAGCCCCCCCACGGCACGGACAGCCCTCGCATGGCACGGACAGCCCGAGCATGGAATGGACAGCCCCCACACGGGCACGAACAGCTTTCACACGGCACGGATAGCCCCGCACGGCATGGACAGCTCCCGCACGGCACGGGCAGCCCCCGAACGGCACGGACAGCCCCGCACGGCATGAACAGCTCCCACCCGGCCCCGACAGCCCATGTATAGCACGAAAAGCCCCCGCACGGCACGGCCAGCCCGAGCATGGCATGGACAGCCCCCACACGGGCACAAACAGCTCCCGCATGGCACGGACAGCCCTCGCACGGCACGGAAAACCCCCGCACGGCACGGTGAGCCCTCACACGGCACGGACAGCCCTCGCATGGCACGGGCAGCCCCCGCACGGCACGGGCAGCCCCCGCACGGCACGGGCAGCCCCCGCACGGCACGGACAGCCCCCGCACGGCACGGACAGCCCCCGCACAGCATGGACAGCCCTCGCATGGCACGGACAGCCCTCGCATGGCATGGACAGCCCCCACACGGCCACGACCAGCTCCCACACGGCACGGGCAGCACCCGCACGGCACGGGCAGCACCCGCACGGGACGGGCAGCCCCCGCACGGCGCACAGCCCCCGCACGGCACGGACAGCCCCCGCACAGCACGGACAGCCCTCGCATGGCACGGACAGTCCTCGCATGGCATTGACAGCCTTCACACGGCCACGAACAGCTCCCGCACGGCAAAGACAGCTCTCGCACGGCACGGACAGCTCCCGCACGGCATGGACAGCCCCCGCACGGCACGGACAGCCCCCACACAGCACGGACAGCCCTCGCATGGCACGGACAGCCCTCGCATGGCATGGACAGCCTTCACACGGCCACGAACAGCTCCCGCACGGCACGGACAGCTCTCGCACGGCACGGACAGCTCCCGCACGGCACGGACAGCTCCCGCACGGCATGGACAGCCCCCGCATGGCACGGACAGCCCCCGCACAGCACGGACAGCCCCCGCACGGCATGGACAGCCTTCACACGGCCACGAACAGCTCCCGCACGGCACTGACAGCCCTCGCATGGCACGGACAGCTCCCGCACGGCATGGACACCGGCAAGGCACAGACAGCTCCCGCATGGCGAGGACAGCCCCCGCACGGGCACAAACAGCTCCCACCCGGCCCCGACAGCCCATGCATGGCACGAAAAGCTCCCGCACGGCATGGACAGCCCCAGCACAGCACGGACAGCCCTTGCATGGCAAGAGAAGCCCCCGCACGGCACGGAAAGCCCCCCACGGCACGGACAGCCCTCGCATGGCACGGACAGCCCGAGCATGGAATGGACAGCCCCCACACGGGCACGAACAGCCTTCACACGGCCACGAACAGCTCCCGCACGGCAAAGACAGCCCCCGCACGGCACGGACAGCCCCCGCACGGCATGGACAGCCCCCGCACGGCATGGACAGCCCCCGCACGGCACGGACAGCCCCCGCACAGCACGGACAGCCCTCGCATGGCACGGACAGCCCTCGCATGGCATGGACAGCCTTCACACGGCCACGAACAGCTCCCGCACGGCACTGACAGCCCTCGCATGGCACGGACAGCTCCCGCACGGCATGGACACCGGCAAGGCACAGACAGCTCCCACATGGCGAGGACAGCCCCCGCACGGGCACAAACAGCTCCCACCCGGCCCCGACAGCCCATGCATGGCACGAAAAGCCCCCGCACGGCACGGACAGCCCCAGCACAGCACGGACAGCTCCCGCACGGCATGGACAGCCCCAGCACAGCACGGACAGCCCTTGCATGGCAAGAGAAGCCCCCGCACGGCACGGAAAGCCCCCCCACGGCACGGACAGCCCTCGCATGGCACGGACAGCCCGAGCATGGAATGGACAGCCCCCACACGGGCACGAACAGCCTTCACACGGCCACGAACAGCTCCCGCACGGCAAAGACAGCCCCCGCACGGCACGGACAGCCCCCGCACGGCATGGACAGCCCCCGCACGGCATGGACAGCCCCCGCACGGCACGGACAGCCCCCGCACAGCACGGACAGCCCTCGCATGGCACGGACAGCCCTCGCATGGCATGGACAGCCTTCACACGGCCACGAACAGCTCCCGCACGGCACTGACAGCCCTCGCATGGCACGGACAGCTCCCGCACGGCATGGACACCGGCAAGGCCCAGACAGCTCCCGCATGGCAAGGACAGCCCCCGCACGGGCACAAACAGCTCCCACCCGGCCCCGACAGCCCATGCATGGCACGAAAAGCCCCCGCACGGCACGGACAGCCCCAGCACAGCACGGACAGCTCCCTCACGGCATGGACAGCCCCAGCACAGCACAGACAGCCCTTGCATGGCAAGAGAAGCCCCCGCACGGCACGGAAAGCCCCCCCACGGCACGGACAGCCCTCGCATGGCACGGACAGCCCGAGCATGGAATGGACAGCCCCCACACGGGCACGAACAGCTTTCACACGGCACGGATAGCCCCGCACAGCATGGACAGCTCCCGCACGGCACGGGCAGCCCCCGCACGGCACGGGCAGCCCCGCACGGCATGAACAGCTCCCACCCGGCCCCGACAGCCCATGTATAGCACGAAAAGCCCCCGCACGGCACGGCCAGCCCGAGCATGGCATGGACAGCCCCCACACGGGCACAAACAGCTCCCGCATGGCACGGACAGCCCTCGCACGGCACGGAAAACCCCCGCACGGCACGGTGAGCCCTCACACGGCACGGACAGCCCTCGCATGGCACGGGCAGCCCCCGCACGGCACGGGCAGCCCCCGCACGGCACGGGCAGCCCCCGCACGGCACGGACAGCCCCCGCACGGCACGGACAGCCCCCGCACAGCATGGACAGCCCTCGCATGGCACGGACAGCCCTCGCATGGCATGGACAGCCCCCACACGGCCACGACCAGCTCCCACACGGCACGGGCAGCACCCGCACGGCACGGGCAGCACCCGCACGGGACGGGCAGCCCCCGCACGGCGCACAGCCCCCGCACGGCACGGACAGCCCCCGCACAGCACGGACAGCCCTCGCATGGCACGGACAGTCCTCGCATGGCATTGACAGCCTTCACACGGCCACGAACAGCTCCCGCACGGCAAAGACAGCTCTCGCACGGCACGGACAGCTCCCGCACGGCATGGACAGCCCCCGCACGGCACGGACAGCCCCCACACAGCACGGACAGCCCTCGCATGGCATGGACAGCCTTCACACGGCCACGAACAGCTCCCGCACGGCACGGACAGCTCTCGCACGGCACGGACAGCTCCCGCACGGCACGGACAGCTCCCGCACGGCATGGACAGCCCCCGCACGGCACGGACAGCCCCCGCACAGCACGGACAGCCCCCGCACGGCATGGACAGCCTTCACACGGCCACGAACAGCTCCCGCACGGCACTGACAGCCCTCGCATGGCACGGACAGCTCCCGCACGGCATGGACACCGGCAAGGCACAGACAGCTCCCGCATGGCGAGGACAGCCCCCGCACGGGCACAAACAGCTCCCACCCGGCCCCGACAGCCCATGCATGGCACGAAAAGCTCCCGCACGGCATGGACAGCCCCAGCACAGCACGGACAGCCCTTGCATGGCAAGAGAAGCCCCCGCACGGCACGGAAAGCCCCCCACGGCACGGACAGCCCTCGCATGGCACGGACAGCCCGAGCATGGAATGGACAGCCCCCACACGGGCACGAACAGCCTTCACACGGCCACGAACAGCTCCCGCACGGCAAAGACAGCCCCCGCACGGCACGGACAGCCCCCGCACGGCATGGACAGCCCCCGCACGGCATGGACAGCCCCCGCACGGCACGGACAGCCCCCGCACAGCACGGACAGCCCTCGCATGGCACGGACAGCCCTCGCATGGCATGGACAGCCTTCACACGGCCACGAACAGCTCCCGCACGGCACTGACAGCCCTCGCATGGCACGGACAGCTCCCGCACGGCATGGACACAGGCAAGGCACAGACAGCTCCCACATGGCGAGGACAGCCCCCGCACGGGCACAAACAGCTCCCACCCGGCCCCGACAGCCCATGCATGGCACGAAAAGCCCCCGCACGGCACGGACAGCCCCAGCACAGCACGGACAGCTCCCGCACGGCATGGACAGCCCCAGCACAGCACGGACAGCCCTTGCATGGCAAGAGAAGCCCCCGCACGGCACGGAAAGCCCCCCCACGGCACGGACAGCCCTCGCATGGCACGGACAGCCCGAGCATGGAATGGACAGCCCCCACACGGGCACGAACAGCCTTCACACGGCCACGAACAGCTCCCGCACGGCAAAGACAGCCCCCGCACGGCACGGACAGCCCCCGCACGGCATGGACAGCCCCCGCACGGCATGGACAGCCCCCGCACGGCACGGACAGCCCCCGCACAGCACGGACAGCCCTCGCATGGCACGGACAGCCCTCGCATGGCATGGACAGCCTTCACACGGCCACGAACAGCTCCCGCACGGCACTGACAGCCCTCGCATGGCACGGACAGCTCCCGCACGGCATGGACACCGGCAAGGCCCAGACAGCTCCCGCATGGCAAGGACAGCCCCCGCACGGGCACAAACAGCTCCCACCCGGCCCCGACAGCCCATGCATGGCACGAAAAGCCCCCGCACGGCACGGACAGCCCCAGCACAGCACGGACAGCTCCCTCACGGCATGGACAGCCCCAGCACAGCACAGACAGCCCTTGCATGGCAAGAGAAGCCCCCGCACGGCACGGAAAGCCCCCCCACGGCACGGACAGCCCTCGCATGGCACGGACAGCCCGAGCATGGAATGGACAGCCCCCACACGGGCACGAACAGCTTTCACACGGCACGGATAGCCCCGCACAGCATGGACAGCTCCCGCACGGCACGGGCAGCCCCCGCACGGCATGGGCAGCCCCGCACGGCATGAACAGCTCCCACCCGGCCCCGACAGCCCATGTATAGCACGAAAAGCCCCCGCACGGCACGGCCAGCCCGAGCATGGCATGGACAGCCCCCACACGGGCACAAACAGCTCCCGCATGGCACGGACAGCCCTCGCACGGCACGGAAAACCCCCGCACGGCACGGTGAGCCCTCACACGACACGGACAGCCCTCGCATGGCACGGGCAGCCCCCGCACGGCACGGGCAGCCCCCGCACGGCACGGGCAGCCCCCGCACGGCACGGGCAGCCCCCGCACGGCACGGACAGCCCCCGCATGGCATGGACAGCCCCCGCACGGCACGGACAGCCCCCGCACGGCACGGACAGCCCCCGCACAGCACGGACAGCCCTCGCATGGCACGGACAGCCCTCGCATGGCATGGATAGCCTTCACACGGCCACGAACAGCTCCCGCACGGCACGGACAGCTCTCGCACGGCACGGACAGCTCCCGCACGGCATGGACAGCCCCCGCACGGCACGGACAGCCCCCGCACGGCACGGACAGCCCCCGCACAGCACGGACAGCCCTCGCATGGCACGGACAGCCCTCGCATGGCATGGACAGCCTTCACACGGCCACGAACAGCTCCCGCACGGCACTGACAGCCCTCGCATGGCACGGACAGCTCCCGCACGGCATGGACAGCCCCCGCACGGCACGGACAGCCCTTGCATGGCAAAAGAAGCCCCCGCACGGCACGGAAAGCCCCCCCACGGCACGGACAGCCCTCGCATGGCACGGACAGCCCGAGCATGGAATGGACAGCCCCCACACGGGCACGAACAGCTTTCACACGGCACGGATAGCCCCGCACGGCATGGACAGCTCCCGCACGGCATGGACAGCCCCAGCACAGCACGGACAGCCCTTGCATGGCAAGAGAAGCCCCCGCACGGCACGGAAAGCCCCCCCACGGCACGGACAGCCCTCGCATGGCACGGACAGCCCGAGCATGGAATGGACAGCCCCCACACGGGCACGAACAGCCTTCACACGGCCACGAACAGCTCCCGCACGGCAAAGACAGCCCCCGCACGGCACGGACAGCCCCCGCACGGCATGGACAGCCCCCGCACGGCATGGACAGCCCCCGCACGGCACGGACAGCCCCCGCACAGCACGGACAGCCCTCGCATGGCACGGACAGCCCTCGCATGGCATGGACAGCCTTCACACGGCCACGAACAGCTCCCGCACGGCACTGACAGCCCTCGCATGGCACGGACAGCTCCCGCACGGCATGGACACCGGCAAGGCCCAGACAGCTCCCGCATGGCAAGGACAGCCCCCGCACGGGCACAAACAGCTCCCACCCGGCCCCGACAGCCCATGCATGGCACGAAAAGCCCCCGCACGGCACGGACAGCCCCAGCACAGCACGGACAGCTCCCTCACGGCATGGACAGCCCCAGCACAGCACAGACAGCCCTTGCATGGCAAGAGAAGCCCCCGCACGGCACGGAAAGCCCCCCCACGGCACGGACAGCCCTCGCATGGCACGGACAGCCCGAGCATGGAATGGACAGCCCCCACACGGGCACGAACAGCTTTCACACGGCACGGATAGCCCCGCACAGCATGGACAGCTCCCGCACGGCACGGGCAGCCCCCGCACGGCATGGGCAGCCCCGCACGGCATGAACAGCTCCCACCCGGCCCCGACAGCCCATGTATAGCACGAAAAGCCCCCGCACGGCACGGCCAGCCCGAGCATGGCATGGACAGCCCCCACACGGGCACAAACAGCTCCCGCATGGCACGGACAGCCCTCGCACGGCACGGAAAACCCCCGCACGGCACGGTGAGCCCTCACACGACACGGACAGCCCTCGCATGGCACGGGCAGCCCCCGCACGGCACGGGCAGCCCCCGCACGGCACGGGCAGCCCCCGCACGGCACGGGCAGCCCCCGCACGGCACGGACAGCCCCCGCATGGCATGGACAGCCCCCGCACGGCACGGACAGCCCCCGCACGGCACGGACAGCCCCCGCACAGCACGGACAGCCCTCGCATGGCACGGACAGCCCTCGCATGGCATGGATAGCCTTCACACGGCCACGAACAGCTCCCGCACGGCACGGACAGCTCTCGCACGGCACGGACAGCTCCCGCACGGCATGGACAGCCCCCGCACGGCACGGACAGCCCCCGCACGGCACGGACAGCCCCCGCACAGCACGGACAGCCCTCGCATGGCACGGACAGCCCTCGCATGGCATGGACAGCCTTCACACGGCCACGAACAGCTCCCGCACGGCACTGACAGCCCTCGCATGGCACGGACAGCTCCCGCACGGCATGGACAGCCCCCGCACGGCACGGACAGCCCTTGCATGGCAAAAGAAGCCCCCGCACGGCACGGAAAGCCCCCCCACGGCACGGACAGCCCTCGCATGGCACGGACAGCCCGAGCATGGAATGGACAGCCCCCACACGGGCACGAACAGCTTTCACACGGCACGGATAGCCCCGCACGGCATGGACAGCTCCCGCACGGCACGGGCAGCCCCCGAACGGCACGGACAGCCCCGCACGGCATGAACAGCTCCCACCCGGCCTCGACAGCCCATGTATAGCACGAAAAGCCCCCGCACGGCACGGCCAGCCCGAGCATGGCATGGACAGCCCCCACACGGGCACAAACAGCTCCCGCATGGCACGGACAGCCCTCGCACGGCACGGAAAACCCCCGCACGGCACGGTGAGCCCTCACACGGCACGGACAGCCCTCGCATGGCACGGGCAGCCCCCGCACGGCACGGGCAGCCCCCGCACGGCACGGGCAGCCCCCGCACGGCACGGACAGCCCCCGCACGGCACGGACAGCCCCCGCACAGCATGGACAGCCCTCGCATGGCACGGACAGCCCTCGCATGGCATGGACAGCCCCCACACGGCCACGACCAGCTCCCACACGGCACGGGCAGCACCCGCACGGCACGGGCAGCACCCGCACGGGACGGGCAGCCCCCGCATGGCGCACAGCCCCCGCACGGCACGGACAGCCCCCGCACAGCACGGACAGCCCTCGCATGGCACGGACAGCCCTCGCATGGCATTGACAGCCTTCACACGGCCACGAACAGCTCCCGCACGGCAAAGACAGCTCTCGCACGGCACGGACAGCTCCCGCACGGCATGGACAGCCCCCGCACGGCACGGACAGCCCCCACACAGCACGGACAGCCCTCGCATTGCACGGACAGCCCTCGCATGGCATGGACAGCCTTCACACGGCCACGAACAGCTCCCGCACGGCACGGACAGCTCTCGCACGGCACGGACAGCTCCCGCACGGCACGGACAGCTCCCGCACGGCATGGACAGCCCCCGCACGGCATGGACAGCCCCCGCACAGCACGGACAGCCCTCGCATGGCATGGACAGCCTTCACACGGCCACGAACAGCTCCCGCACGGCACTGACAGCCCTCGCATGGCACGGACAGCTCCCGCACGGCACGGACAGCCCCGCACGGCTCCCACCCGGCGCCGACAGCCCATGTATAGCACGAAAAGCCCCCGCACGGCACGGCCAGCCCGAGCATGGCATGGACAGCCCCCACACGGGCACAAACAGCTCCCGCATGGCACGGGCAGCCCCCGCACGGCACGGAAAACCCCCGCATGGCACGGGCAGCCCCCGCACGGCACGGAAAACCCCCGCATGGCACGGGCAGCCCCCGCACGGCACGGACAGCCCCCGCACGGCACGGACAGCCCCCGCACAGCATGGACAGCCCCCACACGGCCACGACCAGCTCCTACACGGCACGGGCAGCACCCGCACGGCACGGGCAGCACCCGCACGGGACGGGCAGCACCCGCACGGGACGGGCAGCCCCCGCACGGCGCACAGCCCCCGCACGGCACGGACAGCCCCCGCACAGCATGGACAGCCCTCGCATGGCACGGACAGCCCTCGCATGGCATTGACAGCCTTCACACGGCCACGAACAGCTCCCGCACGGCAAAGACAGCTCTCGCACGGCACGGACAGCTCCCGCACGGCATGGACAGCCCCCGCACGGCACGGACAGCCCCCACACAGCACGGACAGCCCTCGCATGGCACGGACAGCCCTCGCATGGCATGGACAGCCTTCACACGGCCACGAACAGCTCCCGCATGGCACGGACAGCTCTCGCACGGCACGGACAGCTCCCGCACGGCATGGACAGCCCCCGCACGGCACGGACAGCCCCCGCACGGCACGGACAGCCCCCGCACAGCACGGACAGCCCTCGCATGGCACGGACAGCCCTCGCATGGCATGGACAGCCTTCACACGGCCACGAACAGCTCCCGCACTGCACTGACAGCCCTCGCATGGCACGGACAGCTCCCGCACGGCATGGACACCGGCAAGGCAAAGACAGCTCCCGCATGGCGAGGACAGCCCCCGCACGGGCACAAACAGCTCCCACCCAGCCCCGACAGCCCATGTATGGCACAAAAAGCCCCCGCACGGCACGGACAGCCCCAGCACAGCACGAACAGCTCCCGCACGGCATGGACAGCCCCAGCACAGCACGGACAGCCCTTGCATGGCAAGAGAAGCCCCCGCACGGCACGGAAAGCCCCCCCACGGCACGGACAGCCCTCGCATGGCACGGACAGCCCAAGCATGGAATGGACAGCCCCCACACGGGCACGAACAGCCTTCACACGGCCACGAACAGCTCCCGCACGGCAAAGACAGCCCCCGCACGGCACGGACAGCCCCCGCACGGCACGGACAGCCCCCGCACGGCACGGACAGCCCCCGCACGGCACGGACAGCCCCCGCACAGCACGGACAGCCCTCGCATGGCACGGACAGCCCTCGCATGGCATGGATAGCCTTCACACGGCCACGAACAGCTCCTGCACGGCACGGACAGCTCTCGCACGGCACGGACAGCTCCATCACGGCATGGACAGCCCCCGCACGGCACGGACAGCCCCCGCACGGCACGGACAGCCCCCGCACAGCACGGACAGCCCTCGCATGGCATGGACAGCCTTCACACGGCCACAAACAGCTCCCGCACGGCACGGACAGCTCTCGCACGGCACGGACAGCTCCCGCACGGCATGGACAGCCCCCGCACGGCAAGGACAGCCCCCGCACGGCACGGACAGCCCCCGCACAGCACGGACAGCCCTCGCATGGCACGGACAGCCCTCGCATGGCATGGACAGCCTTCACACGGCCACGAACAGCTCCCGCACGGCACTGACAGCCCTCGCATGGCACGGACAGCTCCCGCACGGCATGGACACCGGCAAGGCACAGACAGCTCCCGCGTGGCGAGGACAGCCCCCGCACGGGCACAAACAGCTCCCACCCGGCCCCGACAGCCCATGCATGGCACAAAAAGCCCCCGCACGGCACGGACAGCCCCCGCACAGCACGGACAGCCCTCGCATGGCACGGACAGCCCTCGCATGGCATGGACAGCCTTCACACGGCCACGAACAGCTCCCGCACGGCACTGACAGCCCTCGCATGGCACGGACAGCTCCCGCACGGCATGGACACCGGCAAGGCACAGACAGCTCCCGCGTGGCGAGGACAGCCCCCGCACGGGCACAAACAGCTCCCACCCGGCCCCGACAGCCCATGCATGGCACAAAAAGCCCCCGCACGGCATGGACAGCCCCAGCACAGCACGGACAGCCCTTGCATGGCAAGAGAAGCCCCCGCACGGCACAGAAAGCCCCCCCACGGCACGGACAGCCCTCGCATGGCACGGACAGCCCGAGCATGGAATGGACAGCCCCCACACGGGCACGAACAGTTTTCACACGGCACGGATAGCCCCGCACGGCATGGACAGCTCCCGCACGGCACGGGCAGCCCCCGCACGGCACGGACAGCCCCGCACGGCATGAACAGCTCCCACCCAGCGCCGACAGCCCATGTATAGCACGAAAAGCCCCCGCACGGCACGGCCAGCCCGAGCATGGCATGGACAGCCCCCACACGGGTACAAACAGCTCCCGCATGGCACGGACAGCCCTCGCACGGCACGGAAAACCCCCGCACGGCACGGTGAGCCCTTACACGGCACGGACAGCCCTCGCATGGCACGGGTAGCCCCCGCACGGCACGGGCAGCCCCCGCACGGCACGGGCAGCCCCCGCACGGCACGGACAGCCCCCGCACAGCATGGACAGCCCTCGCATGGCACGGACAGCCCTCGCATGGCATGGACAGCCCCCACACGGCCACGACCAGCTCCCACACGGCACGGGCAGCACCCGCACGGCATGGGCAGCACCCGCACGGGACGGGCAGCCCCCGCACGGCGCACAGCCCCCGCACGGCACGGACAGCCCCCGCACAGCACAGACAGCCCTCGCATGGCACGGACAGCCCTCGCATGGCATTGACAGCCTTCACACGGCCACGAACAGCTCCCGCACGGCAAAGACAGCTCTCGCACGGCACGGACAGCTCCCGCACGGCATGGACAGCCCCCGCACGGCACGGACAGCCCCCACACAGCACGGACAGCCCTCGCATGGCACGGACAGCCCTCGCATGGCATGGACAGCCTTCACACGGCCACGAACAGCTCCCGCACGGCACGGACAGCTCTCGCACGGCACGGACAGCTCCCGCACGGCACGGACAGCTCCCGCACGGCATGGACAGCCCCCGCACGGCACGGACAGCCCCCGCACAGCACGGACAGCCCTCGCATGGCACGGACAGCCCCCGCACGGCATGGACAGCCTTCACACGGCCACGAACAGCTCCCGCACGGCACTGACAGCCCTCGCATGGCACGGACAGCTCCCGCACGGCATGGACACCGGCAAGGCACAGACAGCTCCCGCATGGCGAGGACAGCCCCCGCTCGGGCACAAACAGCTCCCACCCGGCCCCGACAGCCCATGCATGGCACGAAAAGCCCCTGCACGGCACGGACAGCCCCAGCACAGCAGGGACAGCCCCCGCACAGCACGGACAGCCCTCGCATGGCACGGACAGCTCTCGCATGGCATGGATAGCCTTCACACGGCCACGAACAGCTCCCGCACGGCACGGACAGCTCGCGCACGGCACGGACAGCTCCCGCACGGCATGGACAGCCCCCGCACGGCACGGACAGCCCCCGCACGGCACGGACAGCCCCCGCACAGCACGGACAGCCCTCGCATGGCACGGACAGCCCTCGCATGGCATTGACAGCATTCACACGGCCACGAACAGCTCCCGCACGGCAAAGACAGCTCTCGCACGGCACGGACAGCTCCATCACGGCATGGACAGCCCCCGCACGGCACGGACAGCCCCCACACAGCACGGACAGCCCTCGCATGGCACGGACAGCCCTCGCATGGCATGGACAGCCTTCACACGGCCACGAACAGCTCCCGCACGGCACGGACAGCTCTCGCACGGCACGGACAGCTCCCGCACGGCATGGACAGCCCCCGCACGGCAAGGACAGCCCCCGCACGGCACGGACAGCCCCCGCACAGCACGGACAGCCCTCGCATGGCACGGACAGCCCTCGCATGGCATGGACAGCCTTCTCACGGCCACGAACAGCTCCCGCACGGCACTGACAGCCCTCGCATGGCACGGACAGCTCCCGCACGGCATGGACACCGGCAAGGCACAGACAGCTCCCGCGTGGCGAGGACAGCCCCCGCACAGGCACAAACAGCTCCCACCCGGCCCCGACAGCCCATGCATGGCACAAAAAGCCCCCGCACGGCACGGACAGCCCCAGCACAGCACGGACAGCTCCCGCACGGCATGGACAGCCCCAGCACAGCACGGACAGCCCTTGCATGGCAAGAGAAGCCCCCGCACGGCACGGAAAGCCCCCCCACGGCACGGACAGCCCTCGCATGGCACGGACAGCCCGAGCATGGAATGGACAGCCCCCACACGGGCACGAACAGCTTTCACACGGCACGGATAGCCCCGCACGGCATGGACAGCTCCCGCACGGCACGGGCAGCCCCCGCACGGCACGGACAGCCCCGCACGGCATGAACAGCTCCCACCCGGCGCCGACAGCCCATGTATAGCACGAAAAGCCCCCGCACGGCACGGCCAGCCCGAGCATGGCATGGACAGCCCCCACACGGGCACAAACAGCTCCCGCATGGCACGGACAGCCCTCGCACGGCACGGAAAACCCCCGCACGGCACGGTGAGCCCTTACACGGCACGGACAGCCCTCGCATGGCACGGGCAGCCCCCGCACGGCACGGGCAGCCCCCGCACGGCACGGACAGCCCCCGCACAGCATGGAACGCCCTCGCATGGCACGGACAGCCCTCGCATGGCATGGACAGCCCCCACACGGCCACGACCAGCTCCCACACGGCACGGGCAGCACCCGCACGGCATGGGCAGCACCCGCACGGGACGGGCAGCCCCCGCACGGCGCACAGCCCCCGCACGGCGCACAGCCCCCGCACGGCACGGACAGCCCCCGCACAGCACAGACAGCCCTCGCATGGCACGGACAGCCCTCGCATGGCATTGACAGCCTTCACACGGCCACGAACAGCTCCCGCACGGCAAAGACAGCTCTCGCACGGCACGGACAGCTCCCGCACGGCATGGACAGCCCCCGCACGGCACGGACAGCCCCCACACAGCACGGACAGCCCTCGCATGGCACGGACAGCCCTCGCATGGCATGGACAGCCTTCACACGGCCACGAACAGCTCCCGCACGGCACGGACAGCTCTCGCACGGCACGGACAGCTCCCGCACGGCACTGACAGCTCCCGCACGGCATGGACAGCCCCCGCACGGCACGGACAGCCCCCGCACAGCACGGACAGCCCTCGCATGGCACGGACAGCCCCCGCACGGCATGGACAGCCTTCACACGGCCACGAACAGCTCCCGCACGGCACTGACAGCCCTCGCATGGCACGGACAGCTCCCGCACGGCATGGACACCGGCAAGGCACAGACAGCTCCCGCATGGCGAGGACAGCCCCCGCACGGGCACAAACAGCTCCCACCCGGCCCCGACAGCCCATGCATGGCACGAAAAGCCCCCGCACGGCACGGACAGCCCCAGCACAGCACGGACACCTCCCGCACGGCATGGACAGCCCCAGCACAGCACGGACAGCCCTTGCATGGCAAGAGAAGCCCCCGCACGGCACGGAAAGCCCCCCCACGGCACGGACAGCCCTCGCATGGCACGGACAGCCCGAGCATGGAATGGACAGCCCCCACACGGGCACGAACAGCTTTCACACGGCACGGATAGCCCCGCACGGCATGGACAGCTCCCGCACGGCACGGGCAGCCCCCGCACGGCACGGACAGCCCCGCACGGCATGAACAGCTCCCACCCGGCCCCGACAGCCCATGTATAGCACGAAAAGCCCCCGCACGGCACGGCCAGCCCGAGCATGGCAAGGACAGCCCCCTCACGGGCACAAACAGCTCCCGCATGGCACGGAAAGCCCTCGCACGGCACGGAAAACCCCCGCACGGCACGGTGAGCCCTCACACGGCACGGACAGCCCACGCATGGCACGGGCAGGCCCCGCACGGCACGGGCAGCCCCCGCACACCACGGGCAGCCCCCGCACGGCACGGACAGCCCCCGCACAGCATGGACAGCCCTTGCATGGCACGGACAGCCCTCGCATGGCATGGACAGCCCCCACACGGCCACGACCAGCTCCTACACGGCACGGGCAGCACCCACACGGCACGGGCAGCACCCGCACGGGACGGGCAGCCCCCGCACGGCGCACAGCCCCCGCACGGCACGGACAGCCCCCGCACAGCACTGACAGCCCTCGCATGGCACGGACAGCCCTCGCATGGCATTGACAGCCTTCACACGGCCACGAACAGCTCCCGCAAGGCAAAGACAGCTCTCGCACGGCACGGACAGCTCCCGCACGGCATGGACAGCCCCCGCACGGCACGGACAGCCCCCACACAGCACGGACAGCCCTCGCATGGCACGGACAGCCCTCGCATGGCATGGACAGCCTTCACACGGCCACGAACAGCTCCCGCATGGCACGGACAGCTCTCGCACGGCACGGACAGCTCCCGCACGGCACGGACAGCTCCCGCACGGCATGGACAGCCCCCGCACGGCACGGACAGCCCCCGCACAGCACGGACAGCCCTCGCATGGCACGGACAGCCCCCGCACGGCATGGACAGCCTTCACACGGCCACGAACAGCTCCCGCACGGCACTGACAGCCCTCGCATGGCACGGACAGCTCCCGCACGGCATGGACACCGGCAAGGCACAGACAGCTCCCGCATGGCGAGGACAGCCCCCGCACGGGCACAAACAGCTCCCACCCGGCCCCGACAGCCCATGCATGGCACGAAAAGCCCCCGCACGGCACGGACAGCCCCAGCACAGCACGGACAGCTCCCGCACGGCATGGACAGCCCCAGCACAGCACGGACAGCCCTTGCATGGCAAGAGAAGCCCCCGCACGGCACGGACAGCCCCCCCACGGCACGGACAGCCCTCGCATGGCACGGACAGCCCGAGCATGGAATGGACAGCCCCCACACGGGCACGAACAGCCTTCACACGGCCACGAACAGCTCCCGCACGGCAAAGACAGCCCCCGCACGGCACGGACAGCCCCCGCACGGCATGGACAGCCCCTGCACGGCACGGACAGCCCCCGCACGGCACGGACAGCCCCCGCACAGCACGGACAGCCCTGGCATGGAACGGACAGCCCTCGCATGGCATGGATAGCCTTCACACGGCCACGAACAGCTCCCGCACGGCACGGACAGCTCTCGCACGGCACGGACAGCTCCCGCACGGCATGGACAGCCCCCGCACGGCACGGACAGGCCCCGCACGGCACGGACAGCCCCCGCACAGCACGGACAGCCCTCGCATGGCACGAACAGCCCTCGCATGGCATGGACAGCCTTCACACGGCCACGAACAGCTCCCGCACGGCACTGACAGCCCTCGCATGGCACGGACAGCTCCCGCACGGCATGGACACCGGCAAGGCACAGACAGCTCCCGCATGGCGAGGACAGCCCCCGCACGGGCACAAACAGCTCCCACCCGGCCCCGACAGCCCATGCATGGCACAAAAAGCCCCCGCACGGCACTGACAGCCCCAGCACAGCACGGACAGCTCCCGCACGGCATGGACAGCCCCAGCACAGCACGGACAGCCCTTGCATGGCAAGAGAAGCCCCCGCACGGCACGGAAAGCCCCCCCACGGCACGGACAGCCCTCGCATGGCACGGACAGCCCGAGCATGGAATGGACAGCCCCCACACGGGCACGAACAGCTTTCACACGGCACGGATAGCCCCGCACGGCATGGACAGCTCCCGCACGGCACGGGCAGCCCCCGCACGGCACGGACAGCCCCGCACGGCATGAACAGCTCCCACCCGGCCCCGACAGCCCATGTATAGCACGAAAAGCCCCCGCACGGCACGGCCAGCCCGAGCATGGCATGGACAGCCCCCACACGGGCACAAACAGCTCCCGCATGGCACGGACAGCCCTCGCACGGCACGGAAACCCCCGCACGGCACGGTGAGCCCTCACACGGCACGGACAGCCCCCGCACGGCACGGTGAGCCCTCACACGGCATGGGCAGCTCCCGCACGGCACGGGCAGCCCCCGCACGGCACGGACAGCCCCCGCACAGCACGGACAGCCCTCGCATGGCACGGACAGCCCCCGCACGGCATGGACAGCCCTCGCATGGCATGGACAGCCCCCACACGGCCACGACCAGCTCCTACACGGCACGGGCAGCACCCGCACGGCAGGGGCAGCACCCGCACGGGACGGGCAGCCCCCGCACGGCGCACAGCCCCCGCATGGCACGGACAGCCCCCGCACAGCACGGACAGCCCTCGCATGGCACGGACAGCCCTCGCATGGCATGGACAGCCGTCACACGGCCACGAACAGCTCCCGCACGGCACGGACAGCTCTCGCACGGCACGGACAGCTCCCGCACGGCATGGACAGCCCCCGCACGGCAAGGACAGCCCCCGCACGGCACGGACAGCTCCCGCACGGCATGGACAGCCCCCGCACGGCACGGACAGCCCCCACACAGCACGGACAGCCCTCGCATGGCACGGACAGCCCTCGCATGGCATGGACAGCCTTCACACGGCCACGAACAGCTCCCGCACGGCACGGACAGCTCTCGCACGGCACGGACAGCTCCCGCACGGCACGGACAGCTCCCGCACGGCATGGACAGCCCCCGCACGGCACGGACAGCCCCCGCACAGCACGGACAGCCCTCGCATGGCACGGACAGCCCCCGCACGGCATGGACAGCCTTCACACGGCCACGAACAGCTCCCGCACGGCACTGACAGCCCTCGCATGGCACGGACAGCTCCCGCACGGCATGGACACCGGCAAGGCACAGACAGCTCCCGCATGGCGAGGACAGCCCCCGCACGGGCACAAACAGCTCCCACCCGGCCCCGACAGCCCATGCATGGCACAAAAAGCCCCCGCACGGCACGGACAGCCCCAGCACAGCACGGACAGCTCCCGCACGGCATGGACAGCCCCAGCACAGCACGGACAGCCCTTGCATGGCAAGAGAAGCCCCCGCACGGCACGGAAAGCCCCCCCACGGCACGGACAGCCCTCGCATGGCACGGACAGCCCGAGCATGGAATGGACAGCCCCCACACGGGCACGAACAGCTTTCACACGGCACGGATAGCCCCGCACGGCATGGACAGCTCCCGCACGGCACGGGCAGCCCCCGCACGGCACGGACAGCCCCGCACGGCATGAACAGCTCCCACCCGGCGCCGACAGCCCATGTATAGCACGAAAAGCCCCCGCACGGCACGGCCAGCCCGAGCATGGCATGGACAGCCCCCACACGGGCACAAACAGCTCCCGCATGGCACGGAAAGCCCTCGCACGGCACGGAAAACCCCCGCACGGCACGGTGAGCCCTTACACGGCACGGACAGCCCTCGCATGGCACGGGCAGCCCCCGCACGGCGCACAGCCCCCGCACGGCACGGACAGCCCCCGCACAGCATGGACAGCCCTCGCATGGCACGGACAGCCCTCGCATGGCATGGACAGCCCCCACACGGCCACGACCAGCTCCCACACGGCACGCAGGACCCGCACGGCATGGGCAGCACCCGCACGGGCCGGGCAGCCCCCGCACGGCGCACAGCCCCCGCACGGCACGGACAGCCCCCGCACAGCACAGACAGCCCTCGCATGGCACGGACTGCCCTCGCATGGCATTGACAGCCTTCACACGGCCACGAACAGCTCCCGCACGGCAAAGACAGCTCTCGCACGGCACGGACAGCTCCCGCACGGCATGGACAGCCCCCGCACGGCACGGACAGCCCCCACACAGCACGGACAGCCCTCGCATGGCACGGACAGCCCTCGCATGGCATGGACAGCCTTCACACGGCCACGAACAGCTCCCGCACGGCACGGACAGCTCTCGCACGGCACGGACAGCTCCCGCACGGCACGGACAGCTCCCGCACGGCATGGACAGCCCCCGCACGGCACGGACAGCCCCCGCACAGCACGGACAGCCCTCGCATGGCACGGACAGCCCCCGCACGGCATGGACAGCCTTCACACGGCCACGAACAGCTCCCGCACGGCACTGACAGCCCTCGCATGGCACGGACAGCTCCCGCACGGCATGGACACCGGCAAGGCACAGACAGCTCCCGCATGGCGAGGACAGCCCCCGCACGGGCACAAACAGCTCCCACCCGGCCCCGACAGCCCATGCATGGCACAAAAAGCCCCCGCACGGCACGGACAGCCCCAGCACAGCACGGACAGCTCCCGCACGGCATGGACAGCCCCAGCACAGCACGGACAGCCCTTGCATGGCAAGAGAAGCCCCCGCACGGCACGGAAAGCCCCCCCACGGCACGGACAGCCCTCGCATGGCACGGACAGCCCGAGCATGGAATGGACAGCCCCCACACGGGCACGAACAGCTCTCACACGGCACGGATAGCCCCGCACGGCATGGACAGCTCCCGCACGGCACGGGCAGCCCCCGCACGGCACGGACAGCCCCGCACGGCATGAACAGCTCCCACCCGGCCCCGACAGCCCATGTATAGCACGAAAAGCCCCCGCACGGCACGGCCAGCCCGAGCATGGCAAGGACAGCCCCCTCACGGGCACAAACAGCTCCCGCATGGCACGGAAAGCCCTCGCACGGCACGGAAAACCCCCGCACGGCACGGTGAGCCCTCACACGGCACGGACAGCCCACGCATGGCACGGGCAGCCCCCGCACGGCACGGGCAGCCCCCGCACGCCACGGGCAGCCCCCGCACGGCACGGACAGCCCCCGCACAGCATGGACAGCCCTTGCATGGCACGGACAGCCCTCGCATGGCATGGACAGCCCCCACACGGCCACGACCAGCTCCTACACGGCACGGGCAGCACCCACACGGCACGGGCAGCACCCGCACGGGACGGGCAGCCCCCGCACGGCGCACAGCCCCCGCACGGCACGGACAGCCCCCGCACAGCACTGACAGCCCTCGCATGGCACGGACAGCCCTCGCATGGCATTGACAGCCTCCACACGGCCACGAACAGCTCCCGCAAGGCAAAGACAGCTCTCGCACGGCACGGACAGCTCCCGCACGGCATGGACAGCCCCCGCACGGCACGGACAGCCCCCACACAGCACGGACAGCCCTCGCATGGCACGGACAGCCCTTGCATGGCATGGACAGCCTTCACACGGCCACGAACAGCTCCCGCATGGCACGGACAGCTTTCGCACGGCACGGACAGCTCCCGCACGGCACGGACAGCTCCCGCACGGCATGGACAGCCCCCGCACGGCACGGACAGCCCCCGCACAGCACGGACAGCCCTCGCATGGCACGGACAGCCCCCGCACGGCATGGACAGCCTTCACACGGCCACGAACAGCTCCCGCACGGCACTGACAGCCCTCGCATGGCACGGACAGCTCCCGCACGGCATGGACACCGGCAAGGCACAGACAGCTCCCGCATGGCGAGGACAGCCCCCGCACGGGCACAAACAGCTCCCACCCGGCCCCGACAGCCCATGCATGGCACGAAAAGCCCCCGCACGGCACGGACAGCCCCAGCACAGCACGGACAGCTCCCGCACGGCATGGACAGCCCCAGCACAGCACGGACAGCCCTTGCATGGCAAGAGAAGCCCCCGCACGGCACGGAAAGCCCCCCCACGGCACGGACAGCCCTCGCATGGCACGGACAGCCCGAGCATGGAATGGACAGCCCCCACACGGGCACGAACAGCTTTCACACGGCACGGATAGCCCCGCACGGCATGGACAGCTCCCGCACGGCACGGGCAGCCCCCGCACGGCACGGACAGCCCTGGCATGGCACGGACAGCCCTCGCATGGCATGGATAGCCTTCACACGGCCACGAACAGCTCCCGCACGGCACGGACAGCTCTCGCACGGCACGGACAGCTCCCGCACGGCATGGACAGCCCCCGCACGGCACGGACAGGCCCCGCACGGCACGGACAGCCCCCGCACAGCACGGACAGCCCTCGCATGGCACGAACAGCCCTCGCATGGCATGGACAGCCTTCACACGGCCACGAACAGCTCCCGCACGGCACTGACAGCCCTCGCATGGCACGGACAGCTCCCGCACGGCATGGACACCGGCAAGGCACAGACAGCTCCCGCATGGCGAGGACAGCCCCCGCACGGGCACAAACAGCTCCCACCCGGCCCCGACAGCCCATGCATGGCACAAAAAGCCCCCGCACGGCACTGACAGCCCCAGCACAGCACGGACAGCTCCCGCACGGCATGGACAGCCCCAGCACAGCACGGACAGCCCTTGCATGGCAAGAGAAGCCCCCGCACGGCACGGAAAGCCCCCCCACGGCACGGACAGCCCTCGCATGGCACGGACAGCCCGAGCATTGAATGGACAGCCCCCACACGGGCACGAACAGCTTTCACACGGCACGTATAGCCCCGCACGGCATGGACAGCTCCCGCACGGCACGGGCAGCCCCCGCACGGCACGGACAGCCCCGCACGGCATGAACAGCTCCCACCCGGCCCCGACAGCCCATGTATAGCACGAAAAGCCCCCGCACGGCACGGCCAGCCCGAGCATGGCATGGACAGCCCCCACACGGGCACAAACAGCTCCCGCATGGCACGGACAGCCCTCGCACGGCACGGAAACCCCCGCACGGCGCGGTGAGCCCTCACACGGCACGGACAGCCCCCGCACGGCACGGTGAGCCCTCACACGGCATGGGCAGCCCCCGCACGGCACGGGCAGCCCCCGCACGGCACGGACAGCCCCCGCACAGCACGGACAGCCCTCGCATGGCACGGACAGCCCCCGCACGGCATGGACAGCCCTCGCATGGCATGGACAGCCCCCACACGGCCACGACCAGCTCCTACACGGCACGGGCAGCACCCGCACGGCACGGGCAGCACCCGCACGGGACGGGCAGCCCCCGCACGGCGCACAGCCCCCGCATGGCACGGACAGCCCCCGCACAGCACGGACAGCCCTCGCATGGCACGGACAGCCCTCGCATGGCATGGATAGCCTTCACACGGCCACGAACAGCTCCCGCACGGCACGGACAGCTCTCGCACGGCACGGACAGCTCCCGCACGGCATGGACAGCCCCCGCACGGCACGGACAGCCCCCACACAGCACGGACAGCCCTCGCATGGCACGGACAGCCCTCGCATGGCATGGACAGCCTTCACACGGCCACGAACAGCTCCCGCACGGCACGGACAGCTCTCGCACGGCACGGACAGCTCCCGCACGGCACGGACAGCTCCCGCACGGCATGGACAGCCCCCGCACGGCACGGACAGCCCCCGCACAGCACGGACAGCCCTCGCATGGCACGGACAGCCCCCGCACGGCATGGACAGCCTTCACACGGCCACGAACAGCTCCCGCACGGCACTGACAGCCCTCGCATGGCACGGACAGCCCTCGCATGGCATTGACAGCCTTCACACGGCCACGAACAGCTCCCGCACGGCAAAGACAGCTCTCGCACGGCACGGACAGCTCCCGCACGGCATGGACAGCCCCCGCACGGCACGGACAGCCCCCACACAGCACGGACAGCCCTCGCATGGCACAGACAGCCCTCGCATGGCATGGACAGCCTTCACACGGCCACGAACAGCTCCCGCATGGCACGGACAGCCCCCGCACGGCACGGACAGCCCCCGCACGGCATGGACAGCCCCCGCACGGCACGGACAGCCCCCACACGGCACGGACAGCCCCCGCACAGCACGGACAGCCCTCGCATGGCACGGACAGCCCTCGCATGGCATGGACAGCCTTCACACGGCCACGAACAGCTCCCGCACGGCAATGACAGCCCTCGCATGGGACGGGCAGCACCCGCACGGGACGGGAAGCCCCCGCACGGCGCACAGCCCCCGCACGGCGCACAGCCCCCGCACGGCACGGACAGCCCCCGCACAGCACGGACAGCCCTCGCATGGCACGGACAGCCCTCGCATGGCATTGACAGCCTTCACACGGCCACGAACAGCTCCCGCACGGCAAAGACAGCTCTCGCACGGCACGGACAGCTCCCGCACGGCACGGGCAGCCCCCGCACGGCACGGACAGCCCCCACACAGCACGGACAGCCCTCGCATGGCACGGACAGCCCTCGCATGGCATGGACAGCCTTCACACGGCCACGAACAGCTCCCGCACGGCACGGACAGCTCTCGCACGGCACGGACAGCTCCCGCACGGCACGGACAGCTCTCGCACGGCACGGACAGCTCCCGCACGGCACGGACAGCTCCCGCACGGCATGGACAGCCCCCGCACGGCACGGACAGCCCCCGCACAGCACGGACAGCCCTCGCATGGCACGGACAGCCCCCGCACGGCATGGACAGCCTTCACAAGGCCACGAACAGCTCCCGCACGGCACTGACAGCCCTCGCATGGCACGGACAGCCCTCGCATGGCATTGACAGCCTTCACACGGCCACGAACAGCTCCCGCACGGCAAAGACAGCTCTCGCACGGCACGGACAGCTCCCGCACGGCATGGACAGCCCCCACACAGCACGGACAGCCCTCGCATGGCACGGACAGCCCTCGCATGGCATGGACAGCCTTCACACGGCCACGAACAGCTCCCGCACGGCACGGACAGCTCTCGCACGGCACGGACAGCTCTCGCACGGCACGGACAGGTCCCGCACGGCATGGACAGCCCCCGCACGGCACGGACAGCCCCCGCACAGCACGGACAGCCCTCGCAAGGCACGGACAGCCCCCGCACGGCATGGACAGCCTTCACACGGCCACGAACAGCTCCCGCACGGCACTGACAGCCCTCGCATGGCACGGACAGCTCCCGCACGGCATGGACACCGGCAAGGCACAGACAGCTCCCGCATGGCGAGGACAGCCCCCGCACGGGCACAAACAGCTCCCACCCGGCCCCGACAGCCCATGCATGGCACGAAAAGCCCCCGCACGGCACGGACAGCCCCAGCACAGCACGGACAGCTCCCGCACGGCATGGACAGCCCCAGCACAGCACGGACAGCCCTTGCATGGCAAGAGAAGCCCCCGCACGGCACGGAAAGCCCCCCCACGGCACGGACAGCCCTCGCATGGCACGGACAGCCCGAGCATAGAATGGACAGCCCCCACACGGGCACGAACAGCCTTCACACGGCCACGAACAGCTCCCGCACGGCAAAGACAGCCCCCGCACGGCACGGACAGCCCCCGCACGGCATGGACAGCCCCCGCACGGCACGGACAGCCCCCGCATGGCACGGACAGCCCCCGCACAGCACGGACAGCCCTCGCATGGCACGGACAGCCCTCGCATGGCACGGACAGCCCTCGCATGGCATGGACAGCCTTCACACGGCCACGAACAGCTCCCGCACGGCATGAACACCGGCAAGGCACAGACAGCTCCCGCATGGCGAGGACAGCCCCCGCACGGGCACAAACAGCTCCCACCCGGCCCCGACAGCCCATGCATGGCACAAAAAGCCCCCGCACGGCACGGACAGCCCCAGCACAGCACGGACAGCTCCCGCACGGCATGGACAGCCCCAGCACAGCACGGACAGCCCTTGCATGGCAAGAGAAGCCCCCGCACGGCACGGAAAGCCCCCCCACGGCACGGACAGCCCTCGCATGGCACGGACAGCCCGAGCATGGAATGGACAGCCCCCACACGGGCACGAACAGCTTTCACACGGCACGGATAGCCCCGCACGGCATGGACAGCTCCCGCACGGCACGGGCAGCCCCCGCACGGCACGGACAGCCCCGCACGGCATGAACAGCTCCCACCCGGCCCCGACAGCCCATGTATAGCACGAAAAGCCCCCGCACGGCACGGCCAGCCCGAGCATGGCATGGACAGCCCCCACACGGGCACAAACAGCTCCCGCATGGCACGGACAGCCCTCGCACGGCACGGAAACCCCCGCACGGCACGGTGAGCCCTCACACGGCACGGACAGCCCCCGCACGGCACGGTGAGCCCTCACACGGCATGGGCAGCCCCCGCACGGCACGGGCAGCCCCCGCACGGCACGGACAGCCCCGCACGGCATGAACAGCTCCCACCCGGCCCCGACAGCCCATGTATAGCACGAAAAGCCCCCGCACGGCACGGCCAGCCCGAGCATGGCATGGACAGCCCCCACACGGGCACAAACAGCTCCCGCATGGCACGGACAGCCCTCGCACGGCACGGAAAACCCCCGCACGGCACGGTGAGCCCTCACACGGCACGGACAGCCCTCGCATGGCACGGGCAGCCCCCGCACGGCACGGGCAGCCCCCGCACGGCACGGGCAGCCCCCGCACTGCACGGACAGCCCCCGCACGGCACGGACAGCCCCCGCACAGCATGGACAGCCCTCGCATGGCACGGACAGCCCTCGCATGGCATAGACAGCCCCCACACGGCCACGACCAGCTCCTACACGGCACAGGCTGCACCCCCACGGCACGGGCAGCACCCGCACGGCGCACAGCCCCCGCACGGCTCGGACAGCCCCCGCACAGCACGGACAGCCCTCGCATGGCACGGACAGCCCTCGCATGGCATAGACAGCCCCCACACGGCCACGACCAGCTCCTACACGGCACAGGCTGCACCCCCACGGCACGGGCAGCACCCGCACGGCGCACAGCCCCCGCACGGCTCGGACAGCCCCCGCACAGCACGGACAGCCCTCGCATGGCACGGACAGCCCTCGCATGGCATTGACAGCCTTCACACGGCCACGAACAGCTCCCGCACGGCAAAGACAGCTCTCGCACGGCACGGACAGCTCCCGCACGGCACGGACAGCTCCCGCACGGCATGGACAGCCCCCGCACGGCACGGACAGCCCCCGCACAGCACGGACAGCCCTCGCATGGCACGGACAGCCCCCGCACGGCATGGACAGCCTTCACACGGCCACGAACAGCTCCCGCACGGCACTGACAGCCCTCGCATGGCACGGACAGCTCCCGCACGGCATGGACACCGGCAAGGCACAGACAGCTCCCGCATGGCGAGGACAGCCCCCGCACGGGCACAAACAGCTCCCACCCGGCCCCGACAGCCCATGCATGGCACGAAAAGCCCCCTCACGGCACGGACAGCCCCAGCACAGCACGGACAGCTCCCGCATGGCACGGACAGCCCGAGCATGGCATGGACAGCCTTCACACGGCCACGAACAGCTCCCGCACGGCACGGACAGCTCTCGCACGGCACGGACAGCTCCCGCACGGCATGGACAGCCCCCGCACGGCAAGGACAGCCCCCGCACGGCACGGACAGCCCCCGCACAGCACGGACAGCCCTCGCATGGCACGGACAGCCCTCGCATGGCATGGACAGCCTTCACACGGCCACGAACAGCTCCCGCACGGCACTGACAGCCCTCGCATGGCACGGACAGCTCCCGCACGGCATGGACACCGGCCAGGCACAGACAGCTCCCGCGTGGCGAGGACAGCCCCCGCACGGGCACAAACAGCTCCCACCCGGCCCCGACAGCCCATGCATGGCACAAAAAGCCCCCGCACGGCACGGACAGCCCCAGCACAGCACGGACAGCTCCCGCACGGCATGGACAGCCCCAGCACAGCACGGACAGCCCTTGCATGGCAAGAGAAGCCCCCGCACGGCACGGAAAGCCCCCCCACGGCACGGACAGCCCTCGCATGGCACGGACAGCCCGAGCATGGAATGGACAGCCCCCACACGGGCACGAACAGCTTTCACACGGCACGGATAGCCCCGCACGGCATGGACAGCTCCCGCACGGCACGGGCAGCCCCCGCACGGCACGGACAGCCCCGCACGGCATGAACAGCTCCCACCCGGCCCCGACAGCCCATGTATAGCACGAAACGCCCCCGCACGGCACGGCCAGCCCGAGCATGGCATGGACAGCCCCCACACGGGCACAAACAGCTTGGACAGCCCTCGCCTGGCACGGACAGCCCTCGCATGGCATGGACAGCCCCCACACGGCCACGACCAGCTCCCACACGGCACGGGCAGCACCCGCACGGCACGGGCAGCACCCGCACGGGACGGGCAGCCCCCGCACGGCGCACAGCCCCCGCACGGCACGGACAGCCCCCGCACAGCACGGACAGCCCTCGCATGGCACGGACAGCCCTCGCATGGCATTGACAGCCTTCACACGGCCACGAACAGCTCCCGCACGGCAAAGACAGCTCTCGCACGGCACGGACAGCTCCCGCACGGCATGGACAGCCCCCGCACGGCACGGACAGCCCCCACACAGCACGGACAGCCCTCGCATGGCACGGACAGCCCTCGCATGGCATGGACAGCCTTCACACGGCCACGAACAGCTCCCGCACGGCACGGACAGCTCTCGCACGGCACGGACAGCTCCCGCACGGCACGGACAGCTCCCGCACGGCATGGACAGCCCCCGCACGGCACGGACAGCCCCCGCACAGCACGGACAGCCCTCGCATGGCACGGACAGCCCCCGCACGGCATGGACAGCCTTCACACGGCCACGAACAGCTCCCGCACGGCACTGACAGCCCTCGCATGGCACGGACAGCTCCCGCACGGCATGGACACCGGCAAGGCACAGACAGCTCCCGCATGGCGAGGACAGCCCCCGCACGGGCACAAACAGCTCCCACCCGGCCCCGACAGCCCATGCATGGCACGAAAAGCCCCCTCACGGCACGGACAGCCCCAGCACAGCACGGACAGCTCCCGCATGGCACGGACAGCCCGAGCATGGCATGGACAGCCTTCACACGGCCACGAACAGCTCCCGCACGGCACGGACAGCTCTCGCACGGCACGGACAGCTCCCGCACGGCATGGACAGCCCCCGCACGGCAAGGACAGCCCCCGCACGGCACGGACAGCCCCCGCACAGCACGGACAGCCCTCGCATGGCACGGACAGCCCTCGCATGGCATGGACAGCCTTCACACGGCCACGAACAGCTCCCGCACGGCACTGACAGCCCTCGCATGGCACGGACAGCTCCCGCACGGCATGGACACCGGCAAGGCACAGACAGCTCCCGCGTGGCGAGGACAGCCCCCGCACGGGCACAAACAGCTCCCACCCGGCCCCGACAGCCCATGCATGGCACAAAAAGCCCCCGCACGGCACGGACAGCCCCAGCACAGCACGGACAGCTCCCGCACGGCATGGACAGCCCCAGCACAGCACGGACAGCCCTTGCATGGCAAGAGAAGCCCCCGCACGGCACGGAAAGCCCCCCCACGGCACGGACAGCCCTCGCATGGCACGGACAGCCCGAGCATGGAATGGACAGCCCCCACACGGGCACGAACAGCTTTCACACGGCACGGATAGCCCCGCACGGCATGGACAGCTCCCGCACGGCACGGGCAGCCCCCGCACGGCACGGACAGCCCCGCACGGCATGAACAGCTCCCACCCGGCCCCGACAGCCCATGTATAGCACGAAACGCCCCCGCACGGCACGGCCAGCCCGAGCATGGCATGGACAGCCCCCACACGGGCACGACAGCTTGGACAGCCCTCGCCTGGCACGGACAGCCCTCGCATGGCATGGACAGCCCCCACACGGCCACGACCAGCTCCCACACGGCACGGGCAGCACCCGCACGGCACGGGCAGCACCTGCACGGGACGGGCAGCCCCCGCACGGCGCACAGCCCCCGCACGGCATGGACAGCCCCCGCACAGCACGGACAGCCCTCGCATGGCACGGACAGCCCTCGCATGGCATTGACAGCCTTCACACGGCCACGAACAGCTCCCGCACGGCAAAGACAGCTCTCGCACGGCACGGACAGCTCCCGCACGGCATGGACAGCCCCCGCACGGCACGGACAGCCCCCACACAGCACGGACAGCCCTCGCATGGCACGGACAGCCCTCGCATGGCATGGACAGCCTTCACACGGCCACGAACAGCTCCCGCACGGCACGGACAGCTCTCGCACGGCACGGACAGCTCCCGCACGGCACGGACAGCTCCCGCACGGCATGGACAGCCCCCGCACGGCACGGACAGCCCCCGCACAGCACGGACAGCCCTCGCATGGCACGGACAGCCCCCGCACGGCATGGACAGCCTTCACACGGCCACGAACAGCTCCCGCACGGCACTGACAGCCCTCGCATGGCACGGCCAGCTCCCGCACGGCACGGACAGCCCCGCACGGCATGGACAGCCCCAGCACAGCACGGACAGCCCTTGCATGGCAAGAGAAGCCCCCGCACGGCACGGAAAGCCCCCCCACGGCACGGACAGCCCTCGCATGGCACGGACAGCCCGAGCATGGAATGGACAGCCCCCACACGGGCACGAACAGCTTTCACACGGCACGGATAGCCCCGCACGGCATGGACAGCTCCCGCACGGCACGGGCAGCCCCCGCACGGCACGGACAGCCCCGCACGGCATGAACAGCTCCCACCCGGCCCCGACAGCCCATGTATAGCACGAAACGCCCCCGCACGGCACGGCCAGCCCGAGCATGGCATGGACAGCCCCCACACGGGCACAAACAGCTTGGACAGCCCTCGCATGGCACGGACAGCCCTCGCATGGCATGGACAGCCCCCACACGGCCACGACCAGCTCCCACACGGCACGGGCAGCACCCGCACGGCACGGGCAGCACCCGCACGGGACGGGCAGCCCCCGCACGGCGCACAGCCCCCGCACGGCACGGACAGCCCCCGCACAGCACGGACAGCCCTCGCATGGCACGGACAGCCCTCGCATGGCATTGACAGCCTTCACACGGCCACGAACAGCTCCCGCACGGCAAAGACAGCTCTCGCACGGCACGGACAGCTCCCGCACGGCATGAACAGCTCCCACCCGGCCCCGACAGCCCATGTATAGCACGAAAAGCCCCCGCACGGCACGGCCAGCCCGAGCATGGCATGGACAGCCCCCACACGGGCACAAACAGCTCCCGCATGGCACGGACAGCCCTCGCACGGCACAGAAAACCCCCGCACGGCACGGTGAGCCCTCACACGGCACGGACAGCCCTCGCATGGCACGGGCAGCCCCCGCACGGCACGGGCAGCCCCCGCACGGCACGGGCAGCCCCCGCACTGCACGGACAGCCCCCGCACGGCACGGACAGCCCCCGCACAGCATGGACAGCCCTCGCATGGCACGGACAGCCCTCGCATGGCATAGACAGCCCCCACACGGCCACGACCAGCTCCTACACGGCACGGGCTGCACCCCCACGGCACGGGCAGCACCCGCACGGCGCACAGCCCCCGCACGGCTCGGACAGCCCCCGCACAGCACGGACAGCCCTCGCATGGCACGGACAGCCCTCGCATGGCATTGACAGCCTTCACACGGCCACGAACAGCTCCCGCACGGCAAAGACAGCTCTCGCACGGCACGGACAGCTCCCGCACGGCATGGACAGCCCCCGCACGGCACGGACAGCCCCCACACAGCACGGACAGCCCTCGCATGGCACGGACAGCCCTCGCATGGCATGGACAGCCTTCACACGGCCACGAACAGCTCCCGCACGGCACGGACAGCTCTCGCACGGCACGGACAGCTCCCGCACGGCACGGACAGCTCCCGCACGGCATGGACAGCCCCCGCACGGCACGGACAGCCCACGCACAGCACGGACAGCCCTCGCATGGCACGGACAGCCCCCGCACGGCATGGACAGCCTTCACACGACCACAAACAGCTCCCGCACGGCACTGACAGCCCTTGCATGGCACGGACAGCTCCCGCACGGCATGGACACCGGCAAGGCACAGACAGCTCCCGCATGGCGAGGACAGCCCCCGCACGGGCACAAACAGCTCCCACCCGGCCCCGACAGCCCATGCATGGCACGAAAAGCCCCCTCACGGCACGGACAGCCCCAGCACAGCACGGACAGCTCCCGCATGGCACGGACAGCCCGAGCATGGCATGGACAGCCTTCACACGGCCACGAACAGCTCCCGCACGGCACGGACAGCTCTCGCACGGCACGGACAGCTCCCGCACGGCATGGACAGCCCCCGCACGGCAAGGACAGCCCCCGCACGGCACGGACAGCCCCCGCACAGCACGGACAGCCCTCGCATGGCACGGACAGCCCTCGCATGGCATGGACAGCCTTCACACGGCCACGAACAGCTCCCACACGGCACTGACAGCCCTCGCATGGCACGGACAGCTCCCGCACGGCATGGACACCGGCAAGGCACAGACAGCTCCCGCGTGGCGAGGACAGCCCCCGCACGGGCACAAACAGCTCCCACCCGGCCCCGACAGCCCATGCATGGCACAAAAAGCCCCCGCACGGCACGGACAGCCCCAGCACAGCACGGACAGCTCCCGCACGGCATGGACAGCCCCAGCACAGCACGGACAGCCCTTGCATGGCAAGAGAAGCCCCCGCACGGCACGGAAAGCCCCCCCACGGCACGGACAGCCCTCGCATGGCACGGACAGCCCGAGCATGGAATGGACAGCCCCCACACGGGCACGAACAGCTTTCACACGGCACGGATAGCCCCGCACGGCATGGACAGCTCCCGCACGGCACGGGCAGCCCCCGCACGGCACGGACAGCCCCGCACGGCATGAACAGCTCCCACCCGGCCCCGACAGCCCATGTATAGCACGAAACGCCCCCGCACGGCACGGCCAGCCCGAGCATGGCATGGACAGCCCCCACACGGGCACAAACAGCTTGGACAGCCCTCGCATGGCACGGACAGCCCTCGCATGGCATGGACAGCCCCCACACGGCCACGACCAGCTCCCACACGGCACGGGCAGCACCCGCACGGCACGGGCAGCTCTCGCACGGCACGGACAGCTCCCGCACGGCATGGACAGCCCCCGCACGGCACGGACAGCCCCCACACAGCACGGACAGCCCTCGCATGGCACGGACAGCCCTCGCATGGCATGGACAGCCTTCACACGGCCACGAACAGCTCCCGCACGGCACGGACAGCTCTCGCACGGCACGGACAGCTCCCGCACGGCACGGACAGCTCCCGCACGGCATGGACAGCCCCCGCACGGCACGGACAGCCCCCGCACAGCACGGACAGCCCTCGCATGGCACGGACAGCCCCCGCACGGCATGGACAGCCTTCACACGGCCACGAATAGCTCCCGCACGGCACTGACAGCCCTCGCATGGCACGGACAGCTCCCGCACGGCACGGACAGCCCCGCACGGCATGAACAGCTCCCACCCGGCCCCGACAGCCCATGTATAGCACGAAAAGCCCCCGCACGGCACGGCCAGCCCGAGCATGGCATGGACAGCCCCCACACGGGCACAAACAGCTCCTGCATGGCACGGACAGCCCTCGCACGGCACGGAAAACCCCCGCACGGCACGGTGAGCCCTCACACGGCACGGACAGCCCTCGCATGGCACGGGCAGCCCCCGCACGGCACGGGCAGCCCCCGCACGGCACGGGCAGCCCCCGCACGGCACGGACAGCCCCCGCACGGCACGGACAGCCCCCGCACAGCATGGACAGCCCTCGCATAACACGGACAGCCCTCGCATGGCATGGACAGCCCCCACACGGCCACGACCAGCTCCTACACGGCACGGGCAGCACCCGCACGGGATGGGAAGCCCCCGCACGGCGCACAGCCCCCGCACGGAACGGACAGCCCCCTCACAGCACGGACAGCCCTCGCATGGCACGGACAGCCCTCGCATGGCATTGACAGCCTTCACACGGCCACGAACAGCTCCCACACGGCAAAGACAGCTCTCGCACGGCACGGACAGCTCCCGCACGGCATGGACAGCCCCCGCACGGCACGGACAGCCCCCACACAGCACGGACAGCCCTCGCATGGCACGGACAGCCCTCGCATGGCATGGACAGCCTTCACACGGCCACGAACAGCTCCCGCACGGCACGGACAGCTCTCGCACGGCACGGACAGCTCCCGCACGGCACGGACAGCTCCCGCACGGCATGGACAGCCCCCGCACGGCACGGACAGCCCCCGCACAGCACGGACAGCCCTCGCATGGCACGGACAGCCCCCGCACGGCATGGACAGCCTTCACACGGCCACGAACAGCTCCCGCACGGCACTGACAGCCCTCGCATGGCACGGACAGCTCCCGCACGGCATGGACACCGGCAAGGCACAGACAGCTCCCGCATGGCGATGACAGCCCCCGCACGGGCACAAACAGCTCCCACCCGGCCCCGACAGCCCATGCATGGCACGAAAAGCCCCCGCACGGCACGGACAGCCCCAGCACAGCACTGACAGCTCCCGCACGGCATGGACAGCCCCAGCACAGCACGGACAGCCCTTGCAAGGCAAGAGAAGCCCCCGCACGGCACGGAAAGCCCCCCCACGGCACGGACAGCCCTCGCATGGAACGGACAGCCCGAGCATGGAATGGACAGCCCCCACACGGGCACAAACAGCTCCCGCATGGCACGGGCAGCCCTCGCACGGCACGGAAAACCCCCGCACGGCACGGTGAGCCCTCACACGGCACGGACAGCCCCCGCACGGCACGGACAGCCCCCGCACGGCACGGACAGCCCCCGCACAGCACGGACAGCCCTCGCATGGCACGGACAGCCCTCGCATGGCATGGACAGCCTTCACACGGCCACGAACAGCTCCCGCACGGCAATGACAGCCCTCGCATGGCACGGACAGCTCCCGCACGGCATGGACACCGGCAAGGCACAGACAGCTCCCGCATGGCAAGGACAGCCCCCGCACGAGCACAAACAGCTCCCACCCGGCCCCGACAGCCCATGCATGGCACGAAAAGCCCCAGCACGGCACGGACAGCCCCAGCACAGCACGGACAGCTCCCGCACGGCATGGACAGCCCCAGCACAGCACGGACAGCCCTTGCATGGCAAGAGAAGCCCCCGCACGGCACGGAAAGCCCCCCCACGGCACGGACAGCCCTCGCATGGCACGGACAGCCCGAGCATGGAATGGACAGCCCCCACACGGGCACGAACAGCTTTCACACGGCACGGATAGCCCCGCACGGCATGGACAGCTCCCGCACGGCACGGGCAGCCCCCGCATGGCACGGACAGCCCCGCACGGCATGAACAGCTCCCACCCGGCCCCGACAGCCCATGTATAGCACGAAAAGCCCCCGCACGGCACGGCCAGCCCGAGCATGGCATGGACAGCCCCCACACGGGCACAAACAGCTCCCGCATGGCACGGACAGCCCTCGCACGGCACGGAAAACCCCCGCACGGCACGGTGAGCCCTCACACGGCACGGACAGCCCTCGCATGGCACAGGCAGCCCCCGCACGGCACGGGCAGCCCCCGCACGGCACGGGCAGCCCCCGCACGGCACGGACAGCCCCCGCACGGCACGGACAGCCCCCGCACAGCATGGACAGCCCTCGCATGGCACGGACAGCCCTCGCATGGCATGGACAGCCCCCACACGGCCACGACCAGCTCCCACACGGCACGGGCAGCACCCGCACGGCACGGGCAGCACCCGCACGGGACGGGCAGACCCCGCACGGCGCACAGCCCCCACACAGCACGGACAGCCCCCGCACAGCACGGACAGCCCTCGCATGGCACGGACAGCCCTCGCATGGCATTGACAGCCTTCACACGGCCACGAACAGCTCCCGCACGGCAAAGACAGCTCTCGCACGGCACGGACAGCTCCCGCACGGCATGGACAGCCCCCGCACGGCACGGACAGCCCCCACACAGCACGGACAGCCCTCGCATGGCACGGACAGCCCTCGCATGGCATGGACAGCCTTCACACGGCCACGAACAGCTCCCGCACGGCACGGACAGCTCTCGCACGGCACGGACAGCTCCCGCACGGCACGGACAGCTCCCGCACGGCATGGACAGCCCCCGCACGGCACGGACAGCCCCCGCACAGCACGGACAGCCCTCGCATGGCACGGACAGCCCCCGCACGGCATGGACAGCCTTCACACGGCCACGAACAGCTCCCGCACGGCACTGACAGCCCTCGCATGGCACGGACAGCTCCCGCACGGCACGGACAGCCCCGCACGGCATGAACAGCTCCCACCCGGCCCCGACAGCCCATGTATAGCACGAAAAGCCCCCGCACGGCACGGCCAGCCCGAGCATGGCATGGACAGCCCCCACACGGGCACAAACAGCTCCTGCATGGCACGGACAGCCCTCGCACGGCACGGAAAACCCCCTCACGGCACGGTGAGCCCTCACACGGCACGGACAGCCCTCGCATGGCACGGGCAGCCCCCGCACGGCACGGGCAGCCCCCGCACGGCACGGGCAGCCCCCGCACGGCACGGACAGCCCCCGCACGGCACGGACAGCCCCCGCACAGCATGGACAGCCCTCGCATGGCACGGACAGCCCTCGCATGGCATGGACAGCCCCCACACGGCCACGACCAGCTCCTACACGGCACGGGCAGCACCCGCACGGCACGGGCAGCACCCGCACGGGACGGGAAGCCCCCGCACGGCGCACAGCCCCTGCACGGAACGGACAGCCCCCGCACAGCACGGACAGCCCTCGCATGGCACAGACAGCCCTCGCATGGCATTGACAGCCTTCACACGGCCACGAACAGCTCCCGCACGGCAAAGACAGCTCTCGCACGGCACGGACAGCTCCCGCACGGCATGGACAGCCCCCGCACGGCACGGACAGCCCCCACACAGCACGGACAGCCCTCGCATGGCACGGACAGCCCTCGCATGGCATGGACAGCCTTCACACGGCCACGAACAGCTCCCGCACGGCACGGACAGCTCTCGCACGGCACGGACAGCTCCCGCACGGCACGGACAGCTCCCGCACGGCATGGACAGCCCCCGCACGGCACGGACAGCCCCCGCACAGCACGGACAGCCCTCGCATGGCACGGACAGCCCCCGCACGGCATGGACAGCCTTCACACGGCCACGAACAGCTCCCGCACGGCACTGACAGCCCTCGCATGGCACGGACAGCTCCCGCACGGCACGGACAGCCCCGCACGGCATGAACAGCTCCCACCCGGCCCCGACAGCCCATGTATAGCACGAAAAGCCCCCGCACGGCACGGCCAGCCCGAGCATGGCATGGACAGCCCCCACACGGGCACAAACAGCTCCTGCATGGCACGGACAGCCCTCGCACGGCACGGAAAACCCCCGCACGGCACGGTGAGCCCTCACACGGCACGGACAGCCCTCGCATGGCACGGGCAGCCCCCGCACGGCACGGGCAGCCCCCGCACGGCACGGGCAGCCCCCGCACGGCACGGACAGCCCCCGCATGGCACGGACAGCCCCCGCACAGCATGGACAGCCCTCGCATGGCACGGACAGCCCTCGCATGGCATGGACAGCCCCCACACGGCCACGACCAGCTCCTACACGGCACGGGCAGCACCCGCACGGCACGGGCAGCACCCGCACGGGACGGGAAGCCCCCGCACGGCGCACAGCCCCTGCACGGAACGGACAGCCCCCGCACAGCACGGACAGCCCTCGCATGGCACAGACAGCCCTCGCATGGCATTGACAGCCTTCACACGGCCACGAACAGCTCCCGCACGGCAAAGACAGCTCTCGCACGGCACGGACAGCTCCCGCACGGCATGGACAGCCCCCGCACGGCACGGACAGCCCCCACACAGCACGGACAGCCCTCGCATGGCACGGACAGCCCTCGCATGGCATGGACAGCCTTCACACGGCCACGAACAGCTCCCGCACGGCACGGACAGCTCTCGCACGGCACGGACAGCTCCCGCACGGCACGGACAGCCCCCGCACGGCATGGACAGCCCCCGCACGGCACGGACAGCCCCCGCACAGCACGGACAGCCCTCGCATGGCACGGACAGCCCCCGCACGGCATGGACAGCCTTCACACGGCCACGAACAGCTCCCGCACGGCACTGACAGCCCTCGCATGGCACGGACAGCTCCCGCACGGCACGGACAGCCCCGCACGGCATGAACAGCTCCCACCCGGCCCCGACAGCCTATGTATAGCACGAAAAGCCCCCGCACGGCACGGCCAGCCCGAGCATGGCATGGACAGCCCCCACACGGGCACAAACAGCTCCTGCATGGCACGGACAGCCCTCGCACGGCACGGAAAACCCCCGCACGGCACGGTGAGCCCTCACACGGCACGGACAGCCCTCGCATGGCACGGGCAGCCCCCGCACGGCACGGGCAGCCCCCGCACGGCACGGGCAGCCCCCGCACGGCACGGACAGCCCCCGCATGGCACGGACAGCCCCCGCACAGCATGGACAGCCCTCGCATGGCACGGACAGCCCTCGTATGGCATGGACAGCCCCCACACGGCCACGACCAGCTCCTACACGGCACGGGCAGCACCCGCACGGCACGGGCAGCACCCGCACGGGACGGGAAGCCCCCGCACGGCGCACAGCCCCCGCACGGCACGGACAGCCCCCGCACAGCACGGACAGCCCTCGCATGGCACGGACAGCCCTCGCATGGCATTGACAGCCTTCACACGGCCACGAACAGCTCCCGCACGGCAAAGACAGCTCTCGCACGGCACGGACAGCTCCTGCACGGCATGGACAGCCCCCGCACGGCACGGACAGCCCCCACACAGCACGGACAGCCCTCGCATGGCACGGACAGCCCTCGCATGGCATGGACAGCCTTCACACGGCCACGAACAGCTCCCGCACGGCACGGACAGCTCTCGCACGGCACGGACAGCTCCCGCACGGCACGGACAGCTCCCGCACGGCATGGACAGCCCCCGCACGGCACGGACAGCCCCCGCACAGCACGGACAGCCCTCGCACGGCATGGACAGCCTTCACAAGGCCACGAACAGCTCCCGCACGGCACTGACAGCCCTCGCATGGCACGGACAGCTCCCGCACGGCATGGACACCGGCAAGGCACAGACAGCTCCCGCATGGCGATGACAGCCCCCGCACGGGCACAAACAGCTCCCACCCGGCCCCGACAGCCCATGCATGGCACGAAAAGCCCCCGCACGGCACGGACAGCCCCAGCACAGCACGGACAGCTCCCGCACGGCATGGACAGCCCCAGCACAGCACGGACAGCCCTTGCATGGCAAGAGAAGCCCCCGCACGGCACGGAAAGCCCCCCCACGGCACGGACAGCCCTCGCATGGCACGGACAGCCCGAGCATGGAATGGACAGCCCCCACACGGGCACGAACAGCTTTCACACGGCACGGATAGCCCCGCACGGCACGGACAGCCCCGCACGGCATGAACAGCACAGCTCCCGCATGGCACGGAAAGCCCTCGCATGGCACGGAAAACCCCCGCACGGCACGGTGAGCCCTCACACGGCACGGACAGCCCTCGCATGGCACGGGCAGCCCCCGCACGGCACGGGCAGCCCCCGCATGGCACGGACAGCCCCCTCACGGCACGGACAGCCCCAGCACAGCATGGACAGCCCTCGCATGGCACGGACAGCCCTCGCATGGCATGGACAGCCCCCACACGGCCACGACCAGCTCCCACACGGCACGGGCAGCACCCGCACGGCACGGGCAGCACCCGCACGGGACGGGCAGCCCCCGCACGGCGCACAGCCCCCACACAGCACGGACAGCCCCCGCACAGCACGGACAGCCCTCGCATGGCACGGACAGCCCTCGCATGGCATTGACAGCCTTCACACGGCCACGAACAGCTCCCGCACGGCAAAGACAGCTCTCGCACGGCACGGACAGCCCCGCACGGCATGGACAGCTCCCACCCGGCCCCGACAGCCCATGTATAGCACGAAAAGCCCCCGCACGGCACTGCCAGCCCGAGCATGGCATGGACAGCCCCCACACGGGCACAAACAGCTCCTGCATGGCACGGACAGCCCTCGCACGGCACGGAAAACCCCCGCACGGCACGGTGAGCCCTCACACGGCACGGACAGCCCTCGCATGGCACGGGCAGCCCCCGCACGGCACGGGCAGCCCCCGCACGGCACGGGCAGCCCCCGCACGGCACGGACAGCCCCCGCACGGCACGGACAGCCCCCGCACAGCATGGACAGCCCTCGCATGGTACGGACAGCCCTCGCATGGCATGGACAGCCCCCACACGGCCACGACCAGCTCCTACACGGCACGGGCAGCACCCGCACGGCACGGGCAGCACCCGCACGGGACGGGCAGCCCCCGCACGGCGCACAGCCCCCGCACGGCACGGACAGCCCCCGCACAGCACGGACAGCCCTCGCATGGCACGGACAGCCCTCGCATGGCATTGACAGCCTTCACACGGCCACGAACAGCTCCCGCACGGCAAAGACAGCTCTCGCACGGCACGGACAGCTCCCGCACGGCATGGACAGCCCCCGCACGGCATGGACAGCCCCCACACAGCACGGACAGCCCTCGCATGGCACGGACAGCCCTCGCATGGCATGGACAGCCTTCACACGGCCACGAACAGCTCCCGCACGGCACGGACAGCTCTCGCACGGCACGGACAGCTCCCGCACGGCACGGACAGCTCCCGCACGGCATGGACAGCCCCCGCACGGCACGGACAGCCCCCGCACAGCACGGACAGCCCTCGCATGGCACGGACAGCCCCCGCACGGCATGGACAGCCTTCACAAGGCCACGAACAGCTCCCGCACGGCACTGACAGCCCTCGCATGGCACGGACAGCTCCCGCACGGCATGGACACTGGCAAGGCACAGACAGCTCCCGCATCCCACACGGCATGGACAGCCCCAGCACAGCACGGACAGCCCTTGCATGGCAAGAGAAGCCCCCGCACGGCACGGAAAGCCCCCCCACGGCACGGACAGCCCTCGCATGGCACGGATAGCCCCGCACGGCATGGACAGCTCCCGCACGGCACGGGCAGCCCCCGCACGGCACGGACAGCCCCGCATGGCATGAACAGCACAGCTCCCGCATGGCACGGACAGCCCTCGCACGGCACGGAAAACCCCCGCACGGCACGGTGAGCCCTCACACGGCACGGACAGCCCTCGCATGGCACGGGCAGCCCCCGCACGGCACGGGCAGCCCCCGCATGGCACGGACAGCCCCCTCACGGCACGGACAGCCCCCGCACAGCATGGACAGCCCTCGCATGGCACGGACAGCCCTCACATGGCATGGACAGCCCCCACACGGCCACGAACAGCTCCCGCACGGCACGGACAGCTCTCGCACGGCACGGACAGCTCCCGCACGGCACGGACAGCTCCCGCACGGCATGGAAAGCCCCCGCACGGCACGGACAGCCCCCGCACAGCATGGACAGCCCTCGCATGGCATGGACAGCCCCCGCACGGCATGGACAGCCTTCACACGGCCACGAACAGCTCCCGCACGGCACTGACCAGCCCTCGCATGGCACGGACAGCTCCCGCACGGCATGGACAGCCCCCACACGGCACGGACAGCCCCCACACAGCACGGACAGCCCTCGCATGGCACGGACAGCCCTCGCATGGCATGGACAGCCTTCACACGGCCACGAACAGCTCCCGCACGGCACGGACAGCTCTCGCACGGCACGGACAGCTCCCGCACGGCACGGAGAGCTCCCGCACGGCATGGACAGCCCCCGCACGGCACGGACAGCCCCCGCACAGCACGGACAGCCCTCGCATGGCACGGACAGCTCCCGCACGGCATGGACACCGGCAAGGCACAGACAGCTCCCGCATGGCGATGACAGCCCCCGCACGGGCACAAACAGCTCCCACCCGGCCCCGACAGCCCATGCATGGCACGAAAAGCCCCCGCACGGCACGGACAGCCCCAGCACAGCACGGACAGCTCCCGCACGGCATGGACAGCCTCAGCACAGCACGGACAGCCCTTGCAAGGCAAGAGAAGCCCCCGCACGGCACGGAAAGCCCCCCCACGGCACGGACAGCCCTCGCATGGCACGGACAGCCCGAGCATGGAATGGACAGCCCCCACACGGGCACAAACAGCTCCCGCATGGCACGGACAGCCCTCGCACGGCACGGAAAACCCCCGCACGGCACGGTGAGCCCTCACACGGCACGGACAGCCCTCGCATGGCACGGGCAGCCCCCGCACGGCACGGGCAGCCCCCGCACGGCACGGGCAGCCCCCGCACGGCACGGACAGCCCCCGCACGGCACGGACAGCCCCCGCACAGCATGGACAGCCCTCGCATGGCACGGACAGCCCTCGCATGGCATGGACAGCCCCCGCACGGCCACGACCAGCTCCCGCACGGCACGGGCAGCACCCGCACGGCACGGGCAGCACCCGCACGGGACGGGCAGCCCCCGCACGGCGCACAGCCCCCGCACGGCACGGACAGCCCCCGCACAGCACGGACAGCCCTCGCATGGCACGGACAGCCCTCGCATGGCATTGACAGCCTTCACACGGCCACGAACAGCTCCCGCACGGCAAAGACAGCTCTCGCACGGCACGGACAGCTCCCGCACGGCATGGACAGCCCCCGCACGGCACGGACAGCCCCCACACAGCACGGACAGCCCTCGCATGGCACGGACAGCCCTCGCATGGCATGGACAGCCTTCACACGGCCACGAACAGCTCCCGCACGGCACGGACAGCTCTCGCACGGCACGGACAGCTCCCGCACGGCACGGACAGCTCCCGCACGGCATGGACAGCCCCCGCACGGCACGGACAGCCCCCGCACAGCACGGACAGCCCTCGCATGGCACGGACAGCCCCCGCACGGCATGGACAGCCTTCACACGGCCACGAACAGCTCCCGCACGGCACTGACAGCCCTCGCATGGCACGGACAGCTCCCGCACGGCACGGACAGCCCCGCACGGCATGAACAGCTCCCACCCGGCCCCGACAGCCTATGTATAGCACGAAAAGCCCCCGCACGGCACGGCCAGCCCAAGCATGGCATGGACAGCCCCCACACGGGCACAAACAGCTCCTGCATGGCACGGACAGCCCTCGCACGGCACGGAAAACCCCCGCACGGCACGGTGAGCCCTCACACGGCACGGACAGCCCTCGCATGGCACGGGCAGCCCCCGCGCGGCACGGGCAGCCCCCGCACGGCACGGGCAGCCCCCGCACGGCACGGACAGCCCCCGCACGGCACGGACAGCCCCCGCACAGCATGGACAGCCCTCGCATGGCACGGACAGCCCTCGTATGGCATGGACAGCCCCCACACGGCCACGACCAGCTCCTACACGGCACGGGCAGCACCCGCACGGCACGGGCAGCACCCGCACGGGACGGGAAGCCCCCGCACGGCGCACAGCCCCCGCACGGCACGGACAGCCCCCGCACAGCACGGACAGCCCTCGCATGGCACGGACAGCCCTCGCATGGCATTGACAGCCTTCACACGGCCACGAACAGCTCCCGCACGGCAAAGACAGCTCTCGCACGGCACGGACAGCTCCCGCACGGCATGGACAGCCCCCGCACGGCACGGACAGCCCCCACACAGCACGGACAGCCCTCGCATGGCACGGACAGCCCTCGCATGGCATGGACAGCCTTCACACGGCCACGAACAGCTCCCGCACGGCACGGACAGCTCTCGCACGGCACGGACAGCTCCCGCACGGCACGGACAGCTCCCGCACGGCATGGAAAGCCCCCGCACGGCACGGACAGCCCCCGCACAGCACGGACAGCCCTCGCATGGCACGGACAGCCCCCGCACGGCATGGACAGCCTTCACAAGGCCACGAACAGCTCCCGCACGGCACTGACAGCCCTCGCATGGCACGGACAGCTCCCGCACGGCATGGACACCGGAAAGGCAACGACAGCTCCCGCATGGCGATGACAGCCCCCGCACGGGCACAAACAGCTCCCACCCGGCCCCGACAGCCCATGCATGGCACGAAAAGCCCCCGCACGGCACGGACAGCCCCAGCACAGCACGGACAGCTCCCGCACGGCATGGACAGCCCCAGCACAGCACGGACAGCCCTTGCATGGCAAGAGAAGCCCCCGCACGGCACGGAAAGCCCCCCCACGGCACGGACAGCCCTCGCATGGCACGGACAGCCCGAGCATGGAATGGACAGCCCCCACACGGGCACGAACAGCTTTCACACGGCACGGATAGCCCCGCACGGCATGGACAGCCCCCGCACAGCACGGACAGCCCTCGCATGGCACGGACAGCCCCCGCACGGCATGGACAGCCTTCACACGGCCACGAACAGCTCCCGCACGGCACTGACAGCCCTCGCATGGCACGGACAGCTCCCGCACGGCACGGACAGCCCCGCACGGCATGAACAGCTCCCACCCGGCCCCGACAGCCTATGTATAGCACGAAAAGCCCCCGCACGGCACGGCCAGCCCGAGCATGGCATGGACAGCCCCCACACGGGCACAAACAGCTCCTGCATGGCACGGACAGCCCTCGCACGGCACGGAAAACCCCCGCACGGCACGGTGAGCCCTCACACGGCACGGACAGCCCTCGCATGGCACGGGCAGCCCCCGCACGGCACGGGCAGCCCCCGCACGGCACGGGCAGCCCCCGCACGGCACGGTTAGCCCCCGCACGGCACGGACAGCCCCCGCACAGCATGGACAGCCCTCGCATGGCACGGACAGCCCTCGTATGGCATGGACAGCCCCCACACGGCCACGACCAGCTCCTACACGGCACGGGCAGCACCCGCACGGCACGGGCAGCACCCGCACGGGACGGTAAGCCCCCGCACGGCGCACAGCCCCCGCACGGCACGGACAGCCCCCGCACAGCACGGACAGCCCTCGCATGGCACGGACAGCCCTCGCATGGCATTGACAGCCTTCACACGGCCACGAACAGCTCCCGCACGGCAAAGACAGCTCTCGCACGGCACGGACAGCTCCCGCACGGCATGGACAGCCCCCGCACGGCACGGACAGCCCCCACACAGCACGGACAGCCCTCGCATGGCACGGACAGCCCTCGCATGGCATGGACAGCCTTCACACGGCCACGAACAGCTCCCGCACGGCACGGACAGCTCTCGCACGGCACGGACAGCTCCCGCACGGCACGGACAGCTCCCGCACGGCATGGACAGCCCCCGCACGGCACGGACAGCCCTCGCATGGCACGGACAGCCCCCGCACGGCATGGAAAGCCTTCACAAGGCCACGAACAGCTCCCGCACGGCACTGACAGCCCTCGCATGGCACGGACAGCTCCCGCACGGCATGGACACCGGCAAGGCACAGACAGCTCCCGCATGGCGATGACAGCCCCCGCACGGGCACAAACAGCTCCCACCCGGCCCCGACAGCCCATGCATGGCACGAAAAGCCCCCGCACGGCACGGACAGCCCCAGCACAGCACGGACAGCTCCCGCACGGCATGGACAGCCCCAGCACAGCACGGACAGCCCTTGCATGGCAAGAGAAGCCCCCGCACGGCACGGAAAGCCCCCCCACGGCACGGACAGCCCTCGCATGGCACGGACAGCCCGAGCATGGAATGGACAGCCCCCACACGGGCACGAACAGCTTTCACACGGCACAGATAGCCCCGCACGGCATGGACAGCTCCCGCACGGCACGGGCAGCCCCCGCACGGCACGGACAGCCCCGCACGGCATGAACAGCACAGCTCCCGCATGGCACGGAAAGCCCTCGCACGGCACGGAAAACCCCCGCACGGCACGGTGAGCCCTCACACGGCACGGACAGCCCTCGCATGGCATGGGCAGCCCCCGCACGGCACGGGCAGCCCCCGCACGGCACGGGCAGCCCCCGCATGGCACGGACAGCCCCCTCACGGCACGGACAGCCCCCGCATAGCATGGACAGCCCTCGCATGGCACGGACAGCCCTCGCATGGCATGGACAGCCCCCACACGGCCACGACCAGCTCCCACACGGCACGGGCAGCACCCGCACGGCATGGGCAGCACCCGCACGGGACGGGCAGCCCCCGCACGGCGCACAGCCCCCGCACGGCACGGACAGCCCCCGCACAGCACGGACAGCCCTCGCATGGCACGGACAGCCCTCGCATGGCATTGACAGCCTTCACACGGCCACGAACAGCTCCCGCACGGCAAAGACAGCTCTCGCACGGCACGGACAGCCCCGCACGGCATGAACAGCTCCCACCCGGCCCCGACAGCCCATGTATAGCACGAAAAGCCCCCGCACGGCACTGCCAGCCCGAGCATGGCATGGACAGCCCCCACACGGGCACAAACAGCTCCTGCATGGCACGGACAGCCCTCGCACGGCACGGAAAACCCCCGCACGGCACGGTGAGCCCTCACACGGCACGGACAGCCCTCGCATGGCACGGGCAGCCCCCGCACGGCACGGGCAGCCCCCGCATGGCACGGACAGCCCCCGCACGGCACGGACAGCCCCCGCACAGCATGGACAGCCCTCGCATGGTACGGACAGCCCTCGCATGGCATGGACAGCCCCCACACGGCCACGACCAGCTCCTACACGGCACGGGCAGCACCCGCACGGCACGGGCAGCACCCGCACGGGACGGGCAGCCCCCGCACGGCGCACAGCCCCCGCACGGCACGGACAGCCCCCGCACAGCACGGCCAGCCCTCGCATGGCACGGACAGCCCTCGCATGGCATTGACAGCCTTCACACGGCCACGAACAGCTCCCGCACGGCAAAGACAGCTCTCGCACGGCACGGACAGCTCCCGCACGGCATGGACAGCCCCCGCACGGCACGGACAGCCCCCACACAGCACGGACAGCCCTCGCATGGCACGGACAGCCCTCGCATGGCATGGACAGCCTTCACACGGCCACGAACAGCTCCCGCACGGCACGGACAGCTCTCGCACGGCACGGACAGCTCCCGCACGGCACGGACAGCTCCCGCACGGCATGGACAGCCCCCGCACGGCACGGACAGCCCTCGCATGGCACGGACAGCCCCCGCACGGCATGGAAAGCCTTCACAAGGCCACGAACAGCTCCCGCACGGCACTGACAGCCCTCGCATGGCACGGACAGCTCCCGCACGGCATGGACACCGGCAAGGCACAGACAGCTCCCGCATGGCGATGACAGCCCCCGCACGGGCACAAACAGCTCCCACCCGGCCCCGACAGCCCATGCATGGCACGAAAAGCCCCCGCACGGCACGGACAGCCCCAGCACAGCACGGACAGCTCCCGCACGGCATGGACAGCCCCAGCACAGCACGGACAGCCCTTGCATGGCAAGAGAAGCCCCCGCACGGCACGGAAAGCCCCCCCACGGCACGGACAGCCCTCGCATGGCACGGACAGCCCGAGCATGGAATGGACAGCCCCCACACGGGCACGAACAGCTTTCACACGGCACAGATAGCCCCGCACGGCATGGACAGCTCCCGCACGGCACGGGCAGCCCCCGCACGGCACGGACAGCCCCGCACGGCATGAACAGCACAGCTCCCGCATGGCACGGAAAGCCCTCGCACGGCACGGAAAACCCCCGCACGGCACGGTGAGCCCTCACACGGCACGGACAGCCCTCGCATGGCATGGGCAGCCCCCGCACGGCACGGGCAGCCCCCGCACGGCACGGGCAGCCCCCGCATGGCACGGACAGCCCCCTCACGGCACGGACAGCCCCCGCATAGCATGGACAGCCCTCGCATGGCACGGACAGCCCTCGCATGGCATGGACAGCCCCCACACGGCCACGACCAGCTCCCACACGGCACGGGCAGCACCCGCACGGCATGGGCAGCACCCGCACGGGACGGGCAGCCCCCGCACGGCGCACAGCCCCCGCACGGCACGGACAGCCCCCGCACAGCACGGACAGCCCTCGCATGGCACGGACAGCCCTCGCATGGCATTGACAGCCTTCACACGGCCACGAACAGCTCCCGCACGGCAAAGACAGCTCTCGCACGGCACGGACAGCCCCGCACGGCATGAACAGCTCCCACCCGGCCCCGACAGCCCATGTATAGCACGAAAAGCCCCCGCACGGCACTGCCAGCCCGAGCATGGCATGGACAGCCCCCACACGGGCACAAACAGCTCCTGCATGGCACGGACAGCCCTCGCACGGCACGGAAAACCCCCGCACGGCACGGTGAGCCCTCACACGGCACGGACAGCCCTCGCATGGCACGGGCAGCCCCCGCACGGCACGGGCAGCCCCCGCATGGCACGGACAGCCCCCGCACGGCACGGACAGCCCCCGCACAGCATGGACAGCCCTCGCATGGTACGGACAGCCCTCGCATGGCATGGACAGCCCCCACACGGCCACGACCAGCTCCTACACGGCACGGGCAGCACCCGCACGGCACGGGCAGCACCCGCACGGGACGGGCAGCCCCCGCACGGCGCACAGCCCCCGCACGGCACGGACAGCCCCCGCACAGCACGGCCAGCCCTCGCATGGCACGGACAGCCCTCGCATGGCATTGACAGCCTTCACACGGCCACGAACAGCTCCCGCACGGCAAAGACAGCTCTCGCACGGCACGGACAGCTCCCGCACGGCATGGACAGCCCCCGCACGGCACGGACAGCCCCCACACAGCACGGACAGCCCTCGCATGGCACGGACAGCCCTCGCATGGCATGGACAGCCTTCACACGGCCACGAACAGCTCCCGCACGGCACGGACAGCTCTCGCACGGCACGGACAGCCCCCGCACGGCACGGACAGCTCCCGCACGGCATGGACAGCCCCCGCACGGCACGGACAGCCCCCGCACAGCACGGACAGCCCTCGCATGGCACGGACAGCCCCCGCACGGCATGGACAGCCTTCACAAGGCCACGAACAGCTCCCGCACGGCACTGACAGCCCTCGCATGGCACGGACAGCTCCCGCACGGCATGGACACTGGCAAGGCACAGACAGCTCCCGCATCCCACACGGCATGGACAGCCCCAGCACAGCACGGACAGCCCTTGCATGGCAAGAGAAGCCCCCGCACGGCACGGAAAGCCCCCCCACGGCACGGACAGCCCTCGCATGGCACGGATAGCCCCGCACGGCATGGACAGCTCCCGCACGGCACGGGCAGCCCCCGCACGGCACGGACAGCCCCGCATGGCATGAACAGCACAGCTCCCGCATGGCACGGACAGCCCTCGCACGGCACGGAAAACCCCCGCACGGCACGGTGAGCCCTCACACGGCACGGACAGCCCTCGCATGGCACGGGCAGCCCCCGCACGGCACGGGCAGCCCCCGCATGGCACGGACAGCCCCCTCACGGCACGGACAGCCCCCGCACAGCATGGACAGCCCTCGCATGGCACGGACAGCCCTCACATGGCATGGACAGCCCCCACACGGCCACGAACAGCTCCCGCACGGCACGGACAGCTCTCGCACGGCACGGACAGCTCCCGCACGGCACGGACAGCTCCCGCACGGCATGGACAGCCCCCGCACGGCACGGACAGCCCCCGCACAGCACGGAAAGCCCTCGCATGGCACGGACAGCCCCCGCACGGCATGGACAGCCTTCACACGGCCACGAACAGCTCCCGCACGGCACTGACCAGCCCTCGCATGGCACGGACAGCTCCCGCACGGCATGGACAGCCCCCACACGGCACGGACAGCCCCCACACAGCACGGACAGCCCTCGCATGGCACGGACAGCCCTCGCATGGCATGGACAGCTCCCGCACGGCACGGGCAGCCCCCGCACGGCACGGACAGCCCCGCATGGCATGAACAGCACAGCTCCCGCATGGCACGGACAGCCCTCGCACGGCACGGAAAACCCCCGCACGGCACTGTGAGCCCTCACACGGCACGGACAGCCCTCGCATGGCACGGGCAGCCCCCGCACGGCACGGGCAGCCCCCGCATGGCACGGACAGCCCCCTCACGGCACGGACAGCCCCCGCACAGCATGGACAGCCCTCGCATGGCACGGACAGCCCTCACATGGCATGGACAGCCCCCACACGGCCACGAACAGCTCCCGCACGGCACGGACAGCTCTCGCACGGCACGGACAGCTCCCGCACGGCACGGACAGCTCCCGCACGGCACGGACAGCTCTCGCACGGCACAGACAGCTCCCGCACGGCACGGACAGCTCCCGCACGGCATGGACAGCCCCCGCACGGCACGGACAGCCCCCGCACAGCACGGACAGCCCTCGCATGGCACGGACAGCTCCCGCACGGCATGGACACCGGCAAGGCACAGACAGCTCCCGCATGGCGAGGACAGCCCCTGCACGGGCAAAAACAGCTCCCACCCGGCCCCGACAGCACATGCATGGCACGAAAAGCCCCCGCACGGCACGGACAGCCCCAGCACAGCACAGACAGCTCCCGCACGGCATGGACAGCCCCAGCACAGCACGGACAGCCCTTGCATGGCAAGAGAAGCCCCCGATCACACGGCCACGAACAGCTCCCGCATGGCAGGACAGCCTAACACGGCCACGAACAGCTCCCGCACGGCACGGACAGCTCTCGCACGGCACGGACAGCTCCCGCACGGCACAGACAGCTCCCGCACGGCATGGACAGCCCCCGCACGGCACGGACAGCCCCCGCACAGCACGGACAGCCCTCGCATGGCACGGACAGCCCCCGCACGGCATGGACAGCCTTCACACGGCCACGAACAGCTCCCGCACGGCACTGACCAGCCCTCGCATGGCACGGACAGCTCCCGCACGGCATGGACACCGGCAAGGCACAGACAGCTCCCGCATGGCGAGGACAGCCCCCGCACGGGCACAAACAGCTCCCACCCGGCCCTGACAGCCTATGCATGGCACGAAAAGCCCCCGCACGGCACGGACAGCCCCAGCACAGCACGGACAGCTCCCGCACGGCATGGACAGCCCCAGCACAGCACGGACAGACCTTGCATGGCAAGAAACCCCCGCACGAAAGCCCCCCCACGGCACGGACAGCCCTCGCATGGCACGGACAGCCCGAGCATGGAATGGACAGCCCCCACACGGGCACGAACAGCCTTCACACGGCCACGAACAGCTCCCGCACGGCAAAGACAGCTCTCGCACGGCACGGACAGCTCCCGCACGGCATGGACAGCCCCTGCACGGCACGGACAGCCCCCGCACAGCACGGACAGCCCTCGCATGGCACGGACTCCCCTCGCATGGCATGGACAGCCTTCACACGGCCACGAACAGCTCCCGCACGGCACGGACAGCTCTCGCACGGCACGGACAGCTCCCGCACGGCATGGACAGCCCCCGCACGGCACGGACAGCCCCCGCACGGCACGGACAGCCCCCACACAGCACGGACAGCCCTCGCATGGCACGGACAGCCCTCGCATGGCATGGACAGCCTTCACACGGCCACGAACAGCTCCCGCACGGCACTGACAGCCCTCGCATGGCACGGACAGCTCCCGCACGGCATGGACACCGGCAAGGCACAGACAGCCCCCGCACGGCACGGACAGCCCCGCACGGCATGAACAGCTCCCACCCGGCCCCGACAGCCCATGTATAGCACGAAAAGCCCCCGCACGGCACGGCCAGCCCGAGCATGACACGGACAGCCCTCGCATGGCACGGGCAGCCCCCGCACGGCACGGGCAGCCCCCGCACGGAACGGGCAGCCCCCGCATGGCACGGACAGCCCCCTCACGGCACGGACAGCCCCCGCACAGCATGGACAGCCCTCGCATGGCACGGACAGCCCTCGCATGGCATGGACAGCCCCCACACGGCCACGACCAGCTCCCACACGGCACGGGCAGCACCCGCACGGCACGGGCAGCACCCGCACGGGAAGGGCAGCCCCCGCACGGCGCACAGCCCCCGCACGGCACGGACAGCCCCCGCACAGCACGGACAGCCCTCGCATGGCACGGACAGCCCTCGCATGGCATTGACAGCCTTCACACGGCCACGAACAGCTCCCGCACGGCAAAGACAGCTCTCCGACGGCACGGACAGCTCCCGCACGGCATGGACAGCCCCCGCACGGCACGGACAGCCCCAACACAGCACGGACAGCCCTCGCATGGCACGGACAGCCCTCGCATGGCATGGACAGCCTTCACGGACAGCCCCCGCACAGCACGGACAGCCCTCGCATGGCACGGACAGCCCCCGCACGGCATGGACAGCCTTCACACGGCCACGAACAGCTCCCGCACAGCACTGACATCCCTCGCATGGCAAGGACAGCTCCCGCACGGCATGGACACCGGCAAGGCACAGACAGCTCCCGCATGGCGAGGACAGCCCCTGCACGGGCAAAAACAGCTCCCACCCGGCCCCGACAGCCCATGCATGGCACGAAAAGCCCCCGCACGGCACGGACAGCCCCAGCACAGCACGGACAGCTCCCGCACGGCATGGACAGCCCCAGCACAGCACGGACAGCCCTTGCATGGCACGGAAAGCCCCCCCACGGCACGGACAGCTCCCGCACGGCATGGACAGCCCCCGCACGGCACGGACAGCCCCCGCACGGCACGGACAGCCCCCGCACAGCACGGACAGCCCTCGCATGGCACGGACAGCCCTCGCATGGCATGGACAGCCTTCACACGGCCACGAACAGCCCCCACACAGCACGGACAGCCCCCGCACGGCACGGACAGCCCTTGTCCTTCCTCTGTAACAGTCCACATCGGAAGCACAGACAGCTCCCGCATGGCGAGGACAGCCCCCGCACGGGCACAAACAGCTCCCACCCGGCCCTGACAGCCTATGCATGGCACGAAAAGCCCCCGCACGGCACGGACAGCCCCAGCACAGCACGGACAGCTCCCGCACGGCATGGACAGCCCCAGCACAGCACGGACAGCCCTTGCATGGCAAGAGAAGCCCCCGCACGGCACGGAAAGCCCCCCCACGGCACGGACAGCCCTCGCATGGCACGGACAGCCCGAGCATGGAATGGACAGCCCCCACACGGGCCCACTCATCAGCCCCTGAGCTGTTCGGGCAGCGCCAACTCATCAGCCCCTGAGCTGTTCGGGCAGCGAGTTGGTTAGGCGGTGAGGTCATAGGGCCAGCTCACCACCCGATGCGAAGTTCGGGCCAACTCATCAGCCCCTGAGCTGTTCGGGCAGCAAGTTGGTTAGGCGGTGAGGGCATAGGGCCAACTCACCACCCGATGCGAAGTTCGGGCCAACTCATCAGCCCCTGAGCTGTTCGGGCAGCGAGTTGGTCAGGCGGTGAGGGCATAGGGCCAACTCACCATCCGATGCGAAGTTCGGGCCAACTCATCAGCCCCTGAGCTGTTCGGGCAGCGAGTTGGTCAGGCGGTGAGGTCATAGGGCCAACTCACCACCCGATGCGAAGTTCGGGCCAACTCATCAGCCCCTGAGCTGTTCGGGCAGCGAGTTGGTTAGGCGGTGAGGGCATAGGGCCAACTCACCATCCGATGCGAAGTTCGGGCCAACTCATCAGCCCCTGAGCTTAGGGCCAACTCACCACCCGATGCGAAGTTCGGGCCAACTCATCAGCCCCTGAGTGATGCGAAGTTCGGGCCAACTCATCAGCCCCTGAGCTGTTTGGGCAGCGAGTTGGTCAGGCGGTGAGGGCATAGGGCCAACTCACCACCCGATGCGAAGTTCGGGCCAAGTCATCAGCCCCTGAGCTGTTCGGGCAGCGAGTTGGTCAGGCGGTGAGGGCATAGGGCCAACTCACCACCCGATGCGAAGTTCGGGCCAACTCATCAGCCCCTGAGCTGTTCGGGCAGCGAGTTGGTCAGGCGGTGAGGTCATAGGGCCAACTCACCACCCGATGCGAAGTTCGGGCCAACTCATCAGCCCCTGAGCTGTTCGGGCAGCGAGTTGGTTAGGCGGTGAGGGCATAGGGCCAACTCACCATCCGATGCGAAGTTCGGGCCAACTCATCAGCCCCTGAGCTTAGGGCCAACTCACCACCCGATGCGAAGTTCGGGCCAACTCATCAGCCCCTGAGTGATGCGAAGTTCGGGCCAACTCATCAGCCCCTGAGCTGTTTGGGCAGCGAGTTGGTCAGGCGGTGAGGGCATAGGGCCAACTCACCACCCGATGCGAAGTTCGGGCCAAGTCATCAGCCCCTGAGCTGTTCGGGCAGCGAGTTGGTCAGGCGGTGAGGGCATAGGGCCAACTCACCATCCGATGCGAAGTTCGGGCCAACTCATCAGCCCCTGAGCTGTTCGGGCAGCGAGTTGGTCAGGCGGTGAGGTCATAGGGCCAACTCACCACCCGATGCGAAGTTCGGGCCAACTCATCAGCCCCTGAGCTGTTCGGGCAGCGAGTTGGTTAGGCGGTGAGGGCATAGGGCCAACTCGGAAAAAACTAGTCCACATCGGAAAAAAAAATGAGCTGTTCGGGCAGCGAGTTGGTTAGGCGGTGAGGGCATAGGGCCAACTCACCACCCGATGCGAAGGTCGGGCCAACTCATCAGCCCCTGAGCTGGGCCAACTCACCACCCGAAGTTCGGGCCAACTCATCAGCCCCTGAGCTGTTCGGGCAGCGAGTTGGTTAGGCGGTGAGGGCATAGGGCCAACTCACCACCCGATGCGAAGTTCGGGCCAACTCATCAGGCGGTGAGGGCATAGGGCCAACTCACCACCCGATGCGAAGTTCGGGCCAACTCCCCTGAGCTGGGCCAACTCACCACCCGAAGTTCGGGCCAACTCATCAGCCCCTGAGCTGTTCGGGCAGCGAGTTGGTTAGGCGGTGAGGGCATAGGGCCAACTCACCACCCGATGCGAAGGTCGGGCCAACTCATCAGCCCCTGAGCTGGGCCAACTCACCACCCGAAGTTCGGGCCAACTCATCAGCCCCTGAGCTGTTCGGGCAGCGAGTTGGTTAGGCGGTGAGGGCATAGGGCCAACTCACCACCCGATGCGAAGGTCGGGCCAACTCATCAGCCCCGGGCCATCCTAGCAGAGCCCCTCTTTTACAATGCTGCCATTCTTGACCCGACCTCGTCAGAGCCATTCTCCTTCCCATCAGGGGCCGCAGCCGCTTTGCCCCTCACGCTGGGCGACCTACGGAGGGCAACCACAACCGCCATGCAGCTGCCGTTGCTGTGTGCAATCAGGGCCGCACTACCGCTGAGCTGGAAAGAGCTGCTGCCGCCCGACCCAGTGACAGCTCCCATCCCGCAGCTGCCAACATGGAGCTCCTCCCCGTGCGGAGGGTGGATCAGTGACCCAACCGGCAGCGTGTGGGCAGTCACTTCCACAGGACGACTGGTGCAGCCGCAGCCACAACTCCCAGTACCCCAGCCCAGCCCGGCATGGCATGCTGCACGTGTGCTGAAGTGCAGGAAGAAAAGGGCCCTTTGGACGCTGGAGGAGCGCGAGAACTACGCTGCGGCACCACCCCAGAACAAGGCTGCAGCTTGGCCAGTTGAACCACATGTGCTAGGCCCGTGGGCTACCCTTCAGTGCTACCCGGCAGGCCATGGTCATGGTAAGGTCTCCCTCGTCCACTACGAGGTTAGCAATGCCCGCCACCGCCTCACTACCATCAAGGCAGAGAGGCAGATGGGGGAGGGCAGCGTCCCCCTCCGCCCAGCTGCTTGGCCCCTGGCAGGCAGCCCCACCAGCTCCCAAGGAGCAGGAGGCAGCACATCGGCACCACGCAGCACGTTGCAGCAGATGGAGACTCAATGGGAGCAGGAACGACCCCACAGTGGCTCGTCCCGCTTCACCCACTACTCACCACCCCCGCCGAGCTGGATGCAGCCCAACCTGGGTGAGGCCAGGCACCAAGCAGCGCAACAGCGGAGGCAGCGGAGGGAACAGCGTCAGGGTGGACAGTCGCAGCACCAGCTGTTGCCGCAGCAGCACAGCCAGGATATCCAGCAGACGGCCGGCGGAGGACAGTCAGCGGCAGAGGTGCAGGGGACAGGGGGGTCCCAGCCGCAGCAGCAATCTCAGCAGCAGCAGCAGCAGCAGCAGCAGCACTACACCGGCCGGGATCATTTGCACGCCTGGCTTAGGTTGTGGGAATGTTCAGCGGGCAATCGGGCGAAGGTTCTGGGGTGGCGGCTGGCTCACGCAAGGCTGCCCTGTGGACTTTATCTGGCAGCTAAGCGGGGTCAACGGAATGGCACCAATCGGCACCTTTGCCAGCAGCCATGCTGCTCGCAGCTCGCAGCACGGTACCGGCCACGGGACAGCCTAACTCACATTTTCCTGCAGTGCCCGCAGTACTTGGAAGCAAGGCAGTGGCTGGGGCAGACGTGGGTGGCCATCACGGAAGGGGAGTCCCCACCTGTCGACAATGCGGCCCTCATGTTTGGAGATCAGCCTAACTCCTGGCAAGGGCACCCAGCAGCCAACCGTAGCCCAGGACTGGTCAAGCTATGGAACGCACTCCGGCTGACGTTCCTGCATGCCATCTGGTGTGCACACCAAGCGGCTGAGGAGGAGGCCAAAACGTCAGCAGCAGTGGTCAAACAGGTGGTGGATGACTTGCGGAGGCTCATGTTGGCACAGTTCCGGGTGGCAGCACTGCCGGTGGGCGCACCGGGAGGTCCTATGCAAGGTATAGGCCAGCAGGCGGCATGCAGCAAACAGCCGACAGCAGGCAACCAGGAGCAAGGAGCAGGGAGCAGGGAGCAGGGAGCAGGGCGCAGGGAGCAGGGCGCAGGGAGCAGGGAGCAGGGAGCAGGGAGTTTGGAACAGGGAGCGGAGCAGAGAGCCAGGAGCAGGGCGCAGGGAGCAGGGCGCAGGGAGCAGGGAGTTTGGAACAGGGCGCAGGGAGTAGGAGCAGGGAGTTTGGAACAAGGAGCAGGGAGTAGGGAGTAGAGAGCAGGTTGGTTGTATCAGTGAGCCAGAGAGCCAGGAGGAGTAGGCGTTGTTTGGTAGGTAGCAGTTCAGAGTTGGTATGGGTCTGTAGAGGCAGAGCTGACCAATCAATCGGAAAAAAAAAAAAAGAGCTGAGGGTTGCTCGGGTTCCCTGAACACGGGGGTACGAGGGGGTATCAGGGGTCCCTGAACACGGGGGTACGAGGGGGTATCAGGGGTCCCTGAACTCGGGGGTACGCAGGGGTATCAGGGGTCCCGAAACTCGGGGGTACGCAGGGGTATCAGGGGTCTAGAAACTCGGGAATGTGTGGGGGTTTCAGGGGCCCCAAAACTCGGGGGGTTGCATGGGTGTTTTTTCTGTTAACTGTTTTGTTTGTTGGTTTCTTCTGTTGGAGTGTTGTGTTTTGTTGTGGTTTTGTGGTTTTCCTTTCGTAGTCGTTCCTGTGGAGGGAGGCTGTTTGGTTGTTTTCAGCCTTCGGTGGTGGTGGTGTTGCCCCTCGCCTGTCCAGGTGGTCAGAGTGAGGTTTTGACCTCTCAGGCAGGTCACCCGTCCTTGTCCTTGTCCTGTCTGGTGTGTTGTCTGTTGCAGTTCCTTTCTCCTATGTCAGCGGAAAAAACACCGGAAAAAAAAAAAACACCCGATGCGAAGTTCGGGCCAACTCATCAGCCCCTGAGCTGTTCGGGCAGCGAGCTGGTCAGGCGGTGAGGGCATCGGGCCAACTTCATCGGCCCCTGAGCTGTTCGGGCAGCGAGTTGGTCAGGCGGTGAGGTCATAGGGCCAACTCACCACCCGATGCGAAGTCCGGGCCAACTTATCAGCCCCTGAGCTGTTCGGGCAGCGAGTTGGTCAGGCGGTGAGGGCATAGGGCCAACTCACCATCCGATGCGAAGTTCGGGCCAACTCATCAGCCCCTGAGCTGTTCGGGCCAACCGATCTCACCACCCGATGCGAAGTTCGGGCCAACTCCCCTGAGCTGGGCCAACTCACCACCCGAAGTTCGGGCCAACTCATTAGCCCCTGAGCTGTTCGGGCAGCGAGTTGGTTAGGCAGTGAGGGCATAGGGCCAGCTCACCACCCTATGCGAAGTTCGGGCCAACTCATCAGCCCCTGAGCTGTTCGGGCAGCAAGTTGGTTAGGCGGTGAGGGCATAGGGCCAACTCACCACCCGATGCGAAGTTCGGGCCAACTCATCAGCCCCTGAGCTGTTCGGGCAGCGAGTTGGTCAGGCGGTGAGGTACCCCTGAGCTGTTCGGGCAGCGAGTTGGTTAGGCGGTGAGGGCATAGGGCTAACTCACCACCCAATGCGAAGTTCGGGCCAACTCATCAGCTCCTGAGCTGTTCGGGCAGCGAGTTGGTCAAACGGTGAGGGCATAGGGCCAACTCACCACCCGATGCGAAGTTCGGGCCAACTCATCAGCCCCTTTTTTTTTTTTTTTTTCCGATGTGGACTGTTACAGAGGAAGGACAGGAAGACCACCAAGAAAACCAGCGGAAAAAACACCCACTGGATACCCCCTGAGCAAGTTCGGGCCAACTCATCAGCCCCTGAGCTGTTCGGGCAGCGAGTTGGTCAGGCGGTCAGGGCATAGGGCCAAGCAAAGTTCGGGCCAAGTCATCAGCCCCATAAGCTGTTCGGGCAGCGAGTTGGTTAGGCGGTGAGGGCATAGGGCCAACTCACCACCCGATGCGAAGTTCGGGCCAACTCATCGGCCCCTGAGCTGTTCGGGCAGCGAGTTGGTCAGGCGGTGAGGTCATAGGGCCAACTCACCACCCGATGCGAAGTCCGGGCCAACTTATCAGCCCCTGAGCTGTTCGGGCAGCGAGTTGGTCAGGCGGTGAGGGCATAGGGCCAACAAAGGAAGAGGAAGGACAGGAAGACCACCAAGAAAACCAGCGGAAAAAACACCCACTGGATACCAGGGAAGCACCCCTGTCCGTGTGTCCGTCCGTGTGTCCGTAACGGCAAAACATACAAGACAAAACTATTTATTGCACCTAATAGATATTTGTTACCTGTATTCAGTAAAAGCAGCGGCGTGTCGCCAATGGGCTACCTGTGAAAGTCGGCGAGAGCATGCTTGCGTGCATCGACTGTGCTACGCTGAGCCCACCTCCTTTGAGACGATGTTGCCGGCCTTTGTTATTCGTTTCTGCGCCATAATGCCTATGAACTGTAACGCAAACAGGTACCTCGCCTAGAAGATAACAGCGATGTTCCGGTAAAATTGCCGAAGTCCTTAGGAGCACGATGCCGACATTGCCGAGCCTGACCTCCTCATCATGTTAGTAACCTAATGCGTGGGTGTTATCAAGCATGATAAGACGTTACTGAGTACTCGATTGAACAGGTGTAACCTAACAATGAGTGCAATCAGGTGTAACCTAACAATGAGTGCAATGAGTGAGGACACTACGTACGCCATGGCGGCCGGCCTCGGCTGGACAAGGGGCTCTAAGCTCGTCTAGCCATGCATGCCTGGCTTAGGCTGTGGGAATGTTCAGCGGGCAACCGGGCGAAGGTTCTGGGGTGGCGGCTGGCACATGCCCGGCTGCCCTGTGGACTCTATCTGGCAGCTAAGCGGGGTCAACGGCATGGCACCAATCGGCACCTTTGCCAGCAGCCATGCTGCTCGCAGCTCGCAGCACGGTACCGGCCACGGGACAGCCTAACTCACATCTTCCTGCAGTGCCCGCAGTACTTGGAAGCAAGGCAGTGGCTGGGGCAGACGTGGGTGGCCATCACGGAAGGGGAGTCCCCACCTGTCGACAATGCGGCCCTCATGTTTGGAGATCAGCCAAACTCCTGGCAAGGGCACCCAGCAGCCAACCGTAGCCCAGGACTGGTCAAGCTATGGAACGCACTCCGGCTGACGTTCCTGCATGCCATCTGGTGTGCACACCAAGCGGCTGAGGAGGAGGCCAAAACGTCAGCAGCAGTGGTCAAACAGGTGGTGGATGACTTGCGGAGGCTCATGATGGCACAATTCCGGGTGGCAGCACTGCCGGAGGCTATGCTTGACGCCCTGCCGATGCGCCTCATTACAGCGGAGTTGAAGCAAACGGCCCTGGCGGAGTTTACAGCTGTGTGGGCGCACCGGGAGGTCCTATGCAAGGTGTACCGCCTTGAGGAAGGTGGAGCCAGGCTCCAGGTTCGGCTATCCAGAGAACATCCGGTCCCTGTACCAGGGGTAGCTGAACCAGAAGAGGAGTAGAGCCCCGGGGGGACGACCATGGCAAGGAACAGCAGGCGGCATGCAGCAAACAGCAGACAGCAGGCACCCAGGAGCAAGGAGCAGGGAGCAGGGCGCAGGGAGCAGGGAGCAGGGAGCAGGGAGCAGGGAGCAGGGAGCAGGGAGCTGGGCGCAGGGAGCAGGGAGCAGGGCGCAGGGAGCAGGGAGCAGGGAGTTTGGAGCAGGGCGCAGGGAGTAGGGAGTAGAGAGCAGGAAGGAGGTAGCAGTGAGTAGAGAACAGGGAGCCGGGAGTAGGGAACAGGGGGTGAGCTGGGGGACGGAGGAGAGAAGAGGTGGTAGAAGAGATCAGGGTGCTGGTAGTGTGGAGCAGAGAGCCAGGAGGTTTAGGCTTTGTTTGGTAGATAGCAGTTCAGAGGTGGAAGCGTTTCCACTTCTGGTTTTTTGGGTCAGTAGAGGCAGAGCTGAGGGTTGCTCGGGTTCCCTGAACACGGGGGTACGAGGGGGTACCAGGGGTCCCTGAACACGGGGGTACGAGGGGGTATCAGGGGTCCCTGAACACGGGGGTACGAGGGGGTATCAGGGGTCCCTGAACTCGGGGGTACGCAGGGGTATCAGGGGTCCCGAAACTCGGGAATGTGTGGGGGTATCAGGGGCCCCAAAACTCGGGGGGTTGCATGGGTGTTTTTTCTGTTAACTGTTTTGTTTGTTGGTTTCTTCTGTTGGAGTGTTGTGTTTTGTTGTGGTTTTGTGGTTTTCCTTTCGTAGTCGTTCCTGTGGAGGGAGGCAGTTTGTTTGTTTTCAGCCTTCGGTGGTGGTGGTGTTGCCCCTCGCCTGTCCAGGTGGTCAGAGTGAGGTTTTGACCTCTCAGGCAGGTCACCCGTCCTTGTCCTTGTCCTGTCTGGTGTGTTGTCTGTTGCAGTTCCTTTCTCCTCTGTCAGGTGGGCTTGCAGGTGGTGTTTTCCAGGGGTGCTTCCCTGGTATCCAGTGGGTGTTTTTTCCGCTGGTTTTCTTGGTGGTCTTCCTGTCCTTCCTCTGTAACAGTCCACATCGGAAAAAAAAAATGCAACGAACACTCTAACTACAGTAAACAAGGGGGTTAAGCGTCCGTATAACAAGGTGTGTTAGTCAACTGGTGCCGTGGAGTCACAGGAGCGCATGCCGTGCCATTCCAGGTCTATAAGGCCCTGAGTCGTTCGGACTCCCCTGTACTAATCGCATTCATTCCATCAGCTTTGAGGAAGCTGAACCCCCTTGTCCAGGGGTGCTTCCCTGGTATGACCACCCGATGCGAAGTTCGGGCCAACTCATCAGCCCCTGAGCTGTTCGGGCAGTGAGTCAATCAGGCGGTGAGGGCATAGGGCCAACTCACCATCCGATGCGAAGTTCGGGCCAACTCATCAGCCCCTGAGCTGTTCGGGCAGCGAGTTGGTCAGGCGGTGAGGGCATAGGGCCAACTCACCACCCGATGCGAAGTTCGGGCCAAGTCATCAGCCCATAAGCTGTTCGGGCAGCGAGTTGGTTAGGCGGTGAGGGCATAGGGCCAACTCACCACCCGATGCGAAGTTCGGGCCAACTCATCGGCCCCTGAGCTGTTCGGGCAGCGAGTTTCAGGCGGTGAGGTCATAGATTATCAGCCCCTGAGCTGTTCGGGCAGCGAGTTGGTCAGGCGGTGAGGTCATAGGGCCAACTCACCATCCGATGCGAAGTTCGGGCCAACTCATCAGCCCCTGAGCTGTTCGGGCAGCGAGTTGGTCAGGCGGTGAGGTCATAGGGCCAACTCACCACCCGATGCGAAGTTCGGGCCAACTCATCAGCCCCTGAGCTGTTCGGGCAGCGAGTTGATCTGATGCGAAGTTCGGGCCAACTCATCAGCTCCTGAGCTGTTCGGGCAGCGAGTTGGTCAAACGGTGAGGGCATAGGGCCAACTCACCACCCGATGCGGAGTTCGGGCCAACTCATCAGCCCCTGAGCTGTTCGGGCAGCGAGTTGGTCAGGCGGTGAGGGCATAGGGCCAACTCACCACCCGATGCGAAGTTCGGGCCAACTCATCAGCCCCTGAGCTGTTCGGGCAGCGAGTTGGTAAGGCGGTGAGGTCATAGGGCCAGCTCACCACCACCCGATGCGAAGTTCGGGCCAACTCATCAGCCCCTGAGCTGTTCGGGCAGCAAGTTGGTTAGCCGGTGAGGGCATAGGGCCAACTCACCACCCGATGCGAAGTTCGGGCCAACTCATCAGACCCCTGAGCTGTTCGGGCAGCGAGTTGGTCAGGCGGTGAGGGCATAGGGCCAACTCACCCACCGATGCGAAGTTCGGGCCAACTCATAACCAGCGGAAAAAACACCCACTGGATACCAGGGAAGCACCCCTGGAAAACACCACCTGCAAGCCCACCTGACAGAGGAGAAAGGAACTGCAACAGACAACACACCAGACAGGACAAGGACAAGGACGGGTGACCTGTCTGAGAGGTCAAAACCTCACTCTGACCACCTGGACAGGCGAGGGGCAACACCACCACCACCAAAGGCTTAAAACAACCAAACAGCCTCCCTCCACAGGAACGACTACGAAAGGAAACCCACAAAACCACAAAAAACACAACACTCCAACAGAAGAAACCAACAAACAAAACAGTTAACAGAAAAAACACCCATGCAACCCCCCGAATTTTGGGGCCCCTGATACCCCCACACATTCCCGAGTTTCGGGACCCCTGATACCCCTGCGTACCCCCGAGTTCAGGGACCCCTGATACCCCCTCGTACCCCCGTGTTCAGGGACCCCTGATACCCCCTCGTACCCCCGTGTTCAGGGAACCCGAGCAACCCTCAGCTCTGCCTCTACTGACCCAAAAAACCAGAAGTGGAAACGCTTCCACCTCTGAACTGCTACCTACCAAACAAAGCCTAAACCTCCTGGCTCTCTGCTCCACACTACCAACACCCTGATCTCTTCTACCACCTCTTCTCTCTTCCGTCCCCCAGCTCACCCCCTGTTCCCTACTCCCGGCTCCCTGTTCCCTACTCACTGCTACCTCCTTCCTGCTCTCTACTCCCTACTCCCTGCGCCCTGCTCCAAACTCCCTGCTCCCTGCTCCCTGCGCCCTGCTCCCTGCTCCCTGCGCCCAGCTCCCTGCTCCCTGCTCCCTGCTCCCTGCTCCCTGCGCCCTGCTCCCTGCTCCTTGCTCCTGGGTGCCTGCTGTCTGCTGTTTGCTGCATGCCGCCTGCTGTTCCTTGCCATGGTCGTCCCCCCGGGGCTCTACTCCTCTTCTGGTTCAGCTACCCCTGGTACAGGGACCGGATGTTCTCTGGATAGCCGAACCTGGAGCCTGGCTCCACCTTCCTCAAGGCGGTACACCTTGCATAGGACCTCCCGGTGCGCCCACACAGCTGTAAACTCCGCCAGGGCCGTTTGCTTCAACTCCGCTGTAATGAGGCGCATCGGCAGGGCGTCAAGCATAGCCTCCGGCAGTGCTGCCACCCGGAACTGTGCCATCATGAGCCTCCGCAAGTCATCCACCACCTGTTTGACCACTGCTGCTGACGTTTTGGCCTCCTCCTCAGCCGCTTGGTGTGCACACCAGATGGCATGCAGGAACGTCAGCCGGAGTGCGTTCCATAGCTTGACCAGTCCTGGGCTACGGTTGGCTGCTGGGTGCCCTTGCCAGGAGTTTGGCTGATCTCCAAACATGAGGGCCGCATTGTCGACAGGTGGGGACTCCCCTTCCGTGATGGCCACCCACGTCTGCCCCAGCCACTGCCTTGCTTCCAAGTACTGCGGGCACTGCAGGAAGATGTGAGTTAGACTGTCCCGTGGCCGGTACCGTGCTGCGAGCTGCGAGCAGCATGGCTGCTGGCAAAGGTGCCGATTGGTGCCATGCCGTTGTCTCCGCTTAGCTGCCAGATAGAGTCCACAGGGCAGCCGGGCATGTGCCAGCCGCCACCCCAGAACCTTCGCCCGGTTGCCCGCTGAACATTCCCACAGCCTAAGCCAGGCATGCAAGTGCTCCCGGCCGGTATAGCGCTGCTGCTGGTGCTCCTGCTCCTGCTCCTGCTCCTGCTCCTGCTCCTGCTCCTGCTGCTGAGATTGCTGCTGCTGCTGGAACCCCCCTGTCCCCTGCACCTCTGCCGCTGACTGTCCTCCGCCGGCCGTCTGCTGGATATCCTGGCTGTGCTGCTGCGGCAACAGCTGGTGCTGCGACTGTCCATCCTGACGCTGTTCCCTCCGCTGCCTCCGCTGCTGCGCTGCTTGGTGCCTGGCATCACCCAGGTTGGGCTGCATCCAGCTCGGCGGGGGTGGTGAGTAGTGGGTGAAGCGGGACGAGCCACTGTGGGGTCGTTCCTGCTCCCATTGAGTCTCCATCTGCTGCAACGTGCTGCGTGGTGCCGATGTGCTGCCTCCTGCTCCTTGGGAGCTGGTGGGGCTGCCTGCCAGGGGCCAAGCAGCTGGGCGGAGGGGGACGCTGCCCTCCCCCATCTGCCTCTCTGCCTTGATGGTAGTGAGGCGGTGGCGGGCATTGCTAACCTCGTAGTGGACGAGTGAGACCTTGCCATGACCATGGCCTGCCGGGTAGCACTGAAGGGTAGCCCACGGGCCTAGCACATGTGGTTCAACTGGCCAAGCTGCAGCCTTGTTCTGGGGTGGTGCCGCAGCGTAGTTCTCGTGCTCCTCCAGCGTCCAAAGGGCCCTTTTCTTCCTGCACTTCAGCACACATGCTGCCGGTTGGGTCGCTGATCCACCCTCCGCACGGGGAGGAGCTCCATGTTGGCAGCTGCGGGATGGGAGCCGTCACTGGGTCGGGCGGCAGCAGCTCTTTCCAGCTCAGCGGTAGTGCGGCCCTGATTGCACACAGCAACGGCAGCTGCATGGTGGTAGTGGTTGCCCTCCGTAGGTCGCCCAGCGTGAGGGGCAAAGCGGCTGCGGCCCCTGATGGGAAGGAGAATGGCTCTGACGAGGTCGGGTCAAGAATGGCGGCATTGTAAAAGAGGGGCTCTGCTAGGATGGCCCGGGCGTCATCGTCCTCCACAGATAGGCTGAGCCGATTGGGGCACGTGTTACGGTAGGCCTGGACCAGGTCCTGCAGTCTAGGGGGCAGGTCTGCCGGGACTGGGCATGTGCCAAACACCCAACCCCAGCCCGTGGTTTTTTTTTTTTTTTCCGATGTGAACTGTTACAGAGGAAGGACAGGAAGACCACCAAGAAAACCAGCGGAAAAAACACCCACTGGATACCAGTGGGTGTACCAGTGGTGCCAGGAGGTGCTGCCTCCGCCAGCAGGTGTCGGTGCAGCTGCTTCCAGGGTTGGTTACCGGGCTGAGCGAGCTGCACTATGGTCTTGGCTTGCAGGGCATCCAGAAAGGACTGCAGGTCAATGTGCCCGATGCCTCCTTGGTCCTTGGAAAGGCTGGCAACCCCTTGCTTTGGCAGCAATGTGGCGTAACCGCCAGATACCAGACTGGCATCTTCTGGGAGTGTCGACCAGGTTGCTCTGGCCGAGGGGAGATGAAGGAGAAGTGATACGCCAGCGTGTTGCCCAAGACTTGCTTGGCGATGTGAGTCCTGCCAACCATGCTGAGGGAATGCGGGCTCCAGCGGCTGGCCACCTGCTTAAGCCTGCCTATCCTACCATCGTAGCAAAGCTTAGCTGCTGTGGGGATGTCGTCAGTCAGAGGGACTCCCAGGTGTCGGGGCGGATGACTAGCACTAGGCTCCCCAAAATGTGCCTCTGTCGCCGCATGGGTACCGGAGATGGGGCGATGGGTTCCCAGCACGAGGCCCTTTTTTTTTTTTTTTTTTTCCGATGTGGACTGTTACAGAGGAAGGACAGGAAGACCACCAAGAAAACCAGCGGAAAAAACACCCACTGGATACCAGGGAATCACCCCTGGAAAACACCACCTGCAAGCCCACCTGACAGAGGAGAAAGGAACTGCAACAGATAACACACCAGACAGGACAAGGACAAGGACGGGTGACCTGCCTGAGAGGTCAAAACCTCACTCTGACCACCTGGACAGGCGAGGGGCAACACCACCACCACCGAAGGCTGAAAACAAACAAACAGCCTCCCTCCACAGGAACGACTACGAAAGGAAAACCACAAAACCACAACAAAACACAACACTCCAACAGAAAAAACCAACAAACAAAACAGTTAACAGAAAAAACACCCATGCAACCCCCCGAGTTTTGGGGCCCCTGATACCCCCACACATTCCCGAGTTTCGGGACCCCTGATACCCCTGCGTACCCCCGAGTTCAGGGACCCCTGATACCCCCTCGTACCCCCGTGTTCAGGGACCCCTGATACCCCCTCGTACCCCCGTGTTCAGGGACCCCTGGTACCCCCTCGTACCCCCTTGTTCAGGGAACCCGAGCAACCCTCAGCTCTGCCTCTACTGACCCAAAAAACCAGAAGTGGAAACGCTTCCACCTCTGAACTGCTACCTACCAAACAAAGCCTAAACCTCCTGGCTCTCTGCTCCACACTACCAGCACCCTGATCTCTTCTACCACCTCTTCTCTCCTCCGTCCCCCAGCTCACCCCCTGTTCCCTACTCCCGGCTCCCTGTTCCCTACTCACTGCTACCTCCTTCCTGCTCTCTACTCCCTACTCCCTGCGCCCTGCTCCCTGCGCCCTGCTCCCTGCGCCCTGCTCCCTGCTCCCTGCGCCTAGCTCCCTGCTCCCTGCTCCCTGCTCCCTGCGCCCTGCTCCCTGCTCCTTGCTCCTGGGTGCCTGCTGTCTGCTGTTTGCTGCATGCCGCCTGCTGTTCCTTGCCATGGTCGTCCCCCCGGGGCTCTACTCCTCTTCTGGTTCAGCTACCCCTGGTACAGGGACCGGATGTTCTCTGGATAGCCGAACCTGGAGCCTGGCTCCACCTTCCTCAAGGCGGTACACCTTGCATAGGACCTCCCGGTGCGCCCACACAGCTGTAAACTCCGCCATGGCCGTTTGCTTCAACTCCGCTGTAATGAGGCGCATCGGCAGGGCGTCAAGCATAGCCTCCGGCAGTGCTGCCACCCGGAACTGTGCCATCATGAGCCATGGCCCTTGCTTTTGCTGGCGTTCTCTTTGGCGTTGCTGGCCCTGCAGAAGAGCGCCACTGCCTGCTTAGCCACCGGCCCATCTGCATCAATGTCGGATACCAGCAGGGAGTCCGGAGGATGTTGCTGCGAACCAGGTGGTGGAGGTAGGCTGTGAGGGGCTCCAGTTGGATGGCCCACAGCACCGGGGACAGGGGGCTGCCTTGCTGTAGCCCGTTGCGCACCGGGAAGGGATCAGACCGGATACCATTGACAATGATGCTGGCGGAGCCCTCTGCTGTCATCAGACGCAGCCATCCAAGCATGTTGGGCCCGAACCCCATGGCCTCGGCCACTTTCAGCAGCCAGGGCCGGTGAACCCGGTCATAGGCCTTTTCGATGTCCAGCATTAGCAGCACCCCCGCCTGTTGCGATCGTTGGAGCCACTTCAAAAGAGCTTGGTGATAGAGCACGTTGTCCCGAACGTCCCGCCCTGCCAGGAAAGCGGTCTGCAGGCCATCAATAAGGTAATCCAGTGGAGCTTGCAGCCTGTTGCTGAGCGCCTTCCCAACCAGTTTGTAGTCTGAGTTGAGCAGCGTGATGGGGCGGTAGCTGGGCAGCAAATGCCTGGGTAGGTCCCGACCCTTGTAGATGAGGGCAATAACCCCCGCTCGCCAGCTGTGTGGTAAAGCTGCTGCCAATGCTGCTGCATCTGTACAAGGCACCCCGCGGCCGTCCCGAAAGCCGCGTTGACTGCTGCCAAAAGGAGAGGCCCCAGCACGCTCCAAAGCACCCGGTACAGCTCATAAGGAAGGCCGTCCAGACCAGGGGCCTTACCGCTGGCACACTGCGACAGGGCCGCCGCCAACTCCAACTCTGTCAGCTCTCCATCATGGCTCACACCATCAGCTGCGTCTCGCAGGTCGTCAGGCAGCTTGCGCTGTAGGTGCTGTAGTAGCTCCTCCTGTGCCTCCTCATCCACCTCCCCCACTCGGAAAAGGCCCGTTGGGCTGTCACTGCTGTACATGGCGTGGGCTGCTGCTGTTATGGTTGCAGTGACGCTGGACCCTGTGAGAGCCACCGGGACCTCGTCGGCTGATGCTGCCAGCGCCGTGATGCGTGTCGGCGCTCGGGTCTCCCTGCCCAGGTTATGGAACCACCGTGTGCCGCGTTCTCCTTGGTTGTTGTAAAGGGCTTCCTGGGCGGCCGTACGTGCCTGGCTGCTCTCGAGCATGGCTTCCTTGACAGCTGTGGTTGCCATTAGGGCCGCTGCCTTAGCCAAGGGGCAGTTGGGGGTTTGGTCCTGCAGCCGAAGGGCCACAGTTGCGGCCTGCCTGGCGGCCACCAGTGGTGCATTGCGGTGCTGCACATGGGAGCGGTGGAGGCCATCGGCTGCCATGCGGATAAAGGCCTTCGTTGCATCCCAGGTGTCCCGCGGGTCAGCACCTGGAGCCATGGCTGCCTGCTGCTGGACGTGTTGGGCAACCGCGCCCTCCAAGCTGGCCTTGAGCGCAGGATGGTAGAGAAGGTAGACTGGAAGCATCCACCCCCGGCGGCCCAGTGGGGGCAGTCCGGGAAGAGCAAGCTGAAGCAGGACCCCATGATGGTCCCCTGGTGCTCCAGCAACCCTCGTCACTGCCCGCACCCATGGCAGGCACTCCCGACTGATGAGCCACCGATCCAGACGCGCTGCTGAGGCTGGTTTGTTGTTTGCCGGGTGAGTGTAGCCTGCCGTACCCTCCCCACGCTGCGACCATGGGTCAAGCAGCTGATGCTCCTGCATAAGCTGTCTGAGTGCAGTGGCGCCCACCGACCGACTAGGTGAAGGTGCTGCCTCATCCTCTGGAGCCAGGACGCAGTTAAAATCGCCCCCAATCAACAGGCGTCGGTCCGTGTCCAGGTAAGGCGCCAGGTCTTGGAAAAACGCTGGTCTGTCCGTGGGTTGAGCCGGCGCATAAATGGACAGAAGCCTTAACCGGTGGTGATCAATGTCCCAATCCCAGCATACCACCCTGCCCTGTGTGTCATAGGCAGCGGCTTGACGGTGATATCCCGACGGTAGAGACGCGGTGCTGGCGATGATAGCTGTGCCACAGCTATGTTGGGTGCCCGGGCTGAAAGCCAGCTCCCCTCTCCAAGGTGTTCCCGGCCCTGACCCTGCCTGAAGATGAGCTACCACGGCCTTGTGGCTGTCCTGCTTTACTTCTTGGACAAAAGTAACATCGGGCCTTGCCTGCAACCGCTGCTGATACGTTGCCAGCGCCCCCGCCTTCTGAGCCGACCCTAAACCGTTGACGTTAACGGTGAGGAGGGTAAGGGTCGGCCCCTGTAGGGTGCGTGTCATGGCACCGCGCCGCCCGGGGCCCCCTCAGGGCACCCACGGCTGCGGCGGGGAGGTGGGTTAATGTGCCGATCAAATTGCTGGAAGAGCGCCTGACAGAAAGCCTCAACCATGGGCCTAGGGTCTACTTTTTCGACCGAGGGCAGGGAGGGGTGCATGGAGGCAAACAGCTGCAGCACAGCGGCCCGTGTTGCCTCATGCTCTGCCAGGGGGTGCGCCGCTGTCCAGGCTGCGGCCCCACCCAGCTGCTGGCCGTTGACAACCACTTGAAGCTGCTGTGGGTGTAAGTAGTCCACCAGGGCGTCGTGAAAGCCAGCTGAAAGGGAGGAGCTGGGGCTGGGCTTCCGAGCCCGACGGCCTGCCCGGGCGGCCTGCATGATTTCATGGAGGCGATCCAGCTGGAAGCGCCCAAAACTGTAAGGTTCCGATCGGGGCTTTTTGGTTGTTGGGAGGGGATCCGGGCTGGGGAGGGGCTCCACCGTGCTGCGCCGCTTGGTCGAGGAGGGTTGGGTGGAGGAGTCCCCAGGACCTGTGTTTGGCATCCTGCAGCTGGTGGGGGCCGGCGGGTTGGGCAGGTGTGATGGCTGAGGCCCCTGGTGCTGCTGGGGAGTGCCTGCATCCAACCTTTCCTGGCCACCCGGCTGGGTGCTGGCTCTGGCGAGGTGTCAGCCGGGCCATCCACATCCATGGGAAGTGGAGAAGGGGGAGGGGGGCTGGGGGCTGGTGCCGGGGTGGTGCTGCGGGGGGGTAGCTCAGCCTCAGAGGGCTGGGTGGCTGAGCTGGGGCTGGGGTTCCCTCCTGCTGTGTTCCCAGCCGCCAGGATCTCGGGCACCTCCTCATAGAAAGAAACCACATTGATCCGCACTGTTTTGCCCGAAAAGTGGAAGCTGCGTGGGAGGCTGGCCAGGGTGCGATCTCCCCTGGGGCTCCTGACAAAGGCCACCACACGGCTGCTGTCCCCCAGTCGGTTGCGCTGCTGCTGTGCGCTGTCAGTGATCTTGGTCAGGATCTCTGCGGAGACCACGGCGCTATGGTGGTCGTGGTACGAGGTGGAGACATGGATGCCAGCGGCCGTCAAAATCTGTGAGACGACCCCCTCATAAGCCACACAGCCTGGGAAGCCGGTGAAAACCAGCTTGACATCACAGGGCTGCAGAAGGACCATATTCCTGTCCAGGGGGATGGAGAGGCTGCCCCCCGAAATCTCGGGAAGGGGGAGTGAGACATGCTGCTGCAGGAGCAGTGAAGCCGCCGCGGCCTGGGCGTCTGGGGTAGCCCCTTGGGTGAGAGTGACCGCCAAGCTCTTGGGATCTTGGGAGTGGTCCACGGTGTAGCCTATGAAGGTCTGGCGCCCCTCCCTGGTCGTGCCGTACTGATCACACAGGTGGTGCACTGCCATGTCGGCCACACCCCGGACAAAGTTGAGGTTCTCTCCCAAAGCTGGTGGCAAGCGACCATCCTGTACTGCCTGACAAAGAGCTGCCCCCACCAGGAGACGTGGCTCGTCCAACCGCTGCTCGGGTGCAGGGCAGATGTCTAGCGGGCGGGCTTTGCCAGTAGCGCATTGCTCCACCCGAAAGGCAGCAAGTTGGACCTGAGGGCACAGCTGCCATCCCACAGACCCGCGAAGGGAAACAGAGGCTGCTTGGCGCCGCTCTCGATGAGTAAGGTGTGGGTGGGCTGGGAAACGGTGAGGGGGACCTGGAAGAGGAATCCCCCTGGCCGTCCTATCTGATTGTGCCATTGGTACAAAGTACTGTTACTGCTGTTAATGCTGTCGCTGCTGCTGCTGCTGCTGCTATAGTCACCAAACACCCCCAACTCTGCTGCTAAGGGTGGGTGAGCTGATTCAGGGGTCCCCCAACTCTGCTGCTAGGGGCCCTGTGGCTGCTGTGCTGCTGACCTTTCTGAGCTTTACTGGGCTGTGTGGGAAACTGAAAGGGAGCAGGGCCTGAAGGAGGGCAGGGGGCAAGGGGCAGGGGCGAGGGAGGGAGGGACAACAAGGCCAAGCCAAGAGCCAAGCAGAGGAGGCAGGGAACCGCCTAACAGGGACAACACAAGCCTCAGCCCTCAGCCCAAACTGACGCAACTGAAAAGCAAAACCTAAAGTCTCCCTAGACACCTAACCAACCAAGCCTCAAACAAAGACAAACAGCCCAAAGACCCTGGCCCGAAACAACCTCCAAAAGACCAAGAAACCCACTCAGACCGATGAAGTCCAGAGCTCCAAACCACTCCGAAGATGGACAGTAGACCGGTAGATGCGATGTCGCAGCGAGCTAGCGCCAGTGCTGACCAAGTGAAGATGTCAATGGATAACTTCGGAGAAGTCAAAGTCTGAAATCGCGCCCGACAATGATATCATCGTAAAGGCGTTATTTAGTACAGCTGGAAAAAAGTGCATTCGGTCAAAAACGGTAAAGTTGGGCGTCAGGCTGTATCAATGTCCATTGCTCACGAAGGACTAAAGTTCTCGAAGTCGCGGCCGAAACGTTGGTAAGTATGAAGAGCGAATAAGATATTTTTTGCTTTTTAATTTTTGGGGTCGCTAAGTAGGAGTTGGGTCACGAAGTAGTGAGGAACGGGTGACGGTCACGGATGACCGGCCCGACTTCGGCTGCCTAGTAAACTGGCTTCGGTCACAAACTTCCATGCACTTCGTGTTTATTGTTATGTATTCAATTGTATGTATAAAGGAATAAATTTTTATGAATCCTGCTGTATTAGAACGCCGTAAACCGGAACTTGCTGTCACCGGCTGCTAAGGCTGCGAGCATCCCTTTCGCGACGCAGTGTGATGCAATCGAGGTAACTAACATTTTGTTCGTGTAATGTTATTGGTGTATACTATGGATTGAAAAGCAATATTACAGACTGAAGCGGAGAAGCAGTATTGGTTCATTTTGCTCTCCACCCTCTTCCTCTCTGCGCATTCTCCTTCCTTTCCCTTCAAGTGTGCCGCAAACGAAGCACATGCACGCCGACTCAGAAACTACCGTAGAGAGTCTTCACACATTAATGAACCTAACTTCCTACACAGCACGGTACGTGCTGGAGGTAACGTAGGGGGCGTCACCAACCGCAAAATTGTGATGACATGAACGTTACCCCGGCAACTTGGAAACTAGTAAGAAACAATCAGCGCCAACACGTACCATGACAAGCAGCAATGCAGGCGCCCTCCCCCATTTGCTAACCAGAACATGCCCGGGTATTTCGTGCTATTCCAAAGCTTTTTTTTCAAAGAACCAACTCTCAAGCCCAAACTTTCCACGTTAGAATATACGCCCTCCCTCTGGGCAAACAAAGGATATACCGGTATCAGGATCTTATGCGTTGGATTGTACACACGCGCTCTAGGCAAATCAATTATAATGTCTTGTATGGTCCTAACCGAAACCACAGTCAATGTCACCTATTCCAAACCTGTCCTCCTCTTCTCTTTCCTTACTCCTCCAACGTCAAAGTTAAGGGCGGGGTCTCCGTATCCTGGGTCTCATTGACCCAGGTAAGGGGGGACTGGCTCGGCTGAATCTCGGTTCCAATGAACGGCTCTACAGCCATGTGTCCAGGGGTAAATACCGGTTGAGGGAACGAATGACAGAGCCGTTCTTCCGCGCCACTAACTCCAGCGTTGCTGCCAGATCCCCCACCGCTTCCTGCTCCCATGTAACCCGCACCGAACGTGCCCAGGCCAGGCTGGATGGCACTTGCGAAAGTGAGCGGGCTGGCTGCATCCGCTGCTGCCATAAGGGCAACGAGCCCTGGTGCATGCAAGTCCACAACGCCGGAAGGTGATGGACGCTGCTGAGTCACGAACCCAGAAACCCGCTGGAGGCGCGCCGATTTATCTGCTGCCACCTTTGCCGCTGCCTCAGCCTTCTCCTGCGCAATTCTCTGGTGTGCAGCTGCTGCTTTCTTGTGCTCCGGGGTGCTCGCCGGTGAGCCCTCAACGTCGGACAGCGTCTGGGTGGCCGCATCGAGGGCAGCTGCTGCTGTACGAGCCTCGAGCTGTGCTTTCTGCACTGTGTCAGTCGCGACTGACAACAGCGCTTCACCGATGCTCTCTACGATGTTGCCTCCAGGCTGTTCATTCCTTGTCAAGGCGTCCATCTGCCGCAGAGGTGTAGGGAACTTAGCTGGCGCCACATCCACCATGATGCCGAGGTTCTTAGCTTGCTGGTTAAGGGACTCCAAACGCGCCGTTATGTTGCTGAGGATACGGGGTCGAGCCAGCTCCCTGTCGCTCGGCACTAAGACAGGTTCACCAGGGTCCCCGACTGGCTGTGGCATTTGTGATGCTAGCTGTCCGACATCAGCGGCCTTGGCCTTCATCTCCTCGTCAAGCGTCCAAGCTGGCATGGCAGCAACGGCAGAGACAAAGCTGCTGGTCACGAAATGTGCATGGGCTAGCTGGCTGTACTGGGTAAATGCCGCCTTCTCCTGCGTGGTTTTTGCAGCCATCCTCCGCGTGCTGGCCTGCAACGTCAGTGAATCCCTCATGGATCGCAGGTGATCCAGGAACTTCTCAGTGCTCTCCAAGAGCGGCTGAACCAGGAGTTTGCAGGTGTCGTCGAGCTCCGCTGCCACCTTGGTGTGCTCCTGAATCTCCTCCTTTGCGGTTTTCCACTCAGTCGACATGTCTGGCTTCCTGAAATGGAAACAACAAAAAGGACAGCAATGAGATCTAAGCAAATTGTAACTAACGCAAGATTGGAGTAAATGGTAAGCAATGCCTTACCAATACGTTACTGACTCTGACATGAAATTACTAGGTTTTCCCAACAGCGCATGCATGCAGTGCAGGCTATATGACCCCATAGCCCCAGCATACTCACAGCAACTCCGCGCAGGACAGCAGGCCATCGCAGGTCCTCGTGAAGAGGCCCTTAAACATTTTGTGGCCACGGGAGCCTACCGGCGTGTACGCCTCGTCCAGCACGGAAAACTGACCCGCCAATAGCCCAAAGTCAGATTGCACATGCCATGGGACTTGTACTTCGTCGATCTCCCCTTTATTCATCGAGGCAAGGATCTCCTTCAGCTGAGATAACGCATCAGGCGATCTCCCCTCGGAGCCTACATGAGGGGAAGAAGACAGCAACTATTACGGAAGTGTATTGCAATGCCTTAAAACGACAGCCCATCTAACCCTTTTAATTTGCATCCCCCCTTTCTCTTAACTTACCATCAAATACACCGCCAGTTGCGGCATCATCCTCCAAGTCTTCTTCGTGGCCTCCTGATGGGTAGCCGCCAAAGACCTCGTCCATGTCACCGCCATCCACATTAGCATGGTCCGCAGCTGCCCCTAGCTCTTCATGGCTGCGGACACACTTGAGACCAGTGCTACGTGCTGGCAGGTTGTTGATGGCGGCAGCAGCAGCAGCAAGAGGGTTGCTGCTGATGGGAACTAAGCCAGGGGCAGGTGCAGCAAGGATGGGAGGTTGTGGGGCCCCAAATGCTGCACTTGAAGTAGGGATACCGGCAGCGTTGGCGGAGGCGGGAGCGCCAGCAGCAGCAGCGTTGGCGCCGGTGGCACGAGCGCCAGCAGCAGCAGCGTTGGCGGCGGTGGCGCGAGCGCCAGCAGCAGCAGCGTTGGCGGAGGCGCGAGCGCCAGCAGCAGCAGCGTTGGCGGCGGTGGCGTGAGCGCCAGCAGCAGCAGCGTTGGCGGCGGTGGTGTGAGCGCCAGCAGCAGCAGCGTTGGCGGCGGTGGCGTGAGCGCCAGCAGCAGCAGCGTTGGCGGCGGTGGCGTGAGCACCAGCAGCAGCAGCGTTGGCGGCGGTGGCGCGAGCGCCAGCAGCAGCAGCGTTGGCGGAGGCAGGAGCGCCAGCAGCAGCAGCGTTGGCGGCGGAGGCGGGAGCGCCAGCAGCAGCAGCGTTGGCGGCGGAGGCGTGAGCACCAGCAGCAGCAGCGTTGGCGGCGGTGGCGCGAGCGCCAGCAGCAGCAGCGGTTGCGCGAGCGGCAGCAGCAGCAGCAGCGGTGGCGGAGGCGGGAGCGGCGGGTCTGGAGCGGGGCGGCAGTTGTTGAGCAGAAGCATTGTTAACAGTATAGAGAGGGTTCCTTATGGAGTTGCCGGGAGGATCCCAAACACTAAGCCGCAGTGCGATTGACGCGACGATCGTCTTGTCCTTTTTGCTTTCCTTGACAACCATCGCTTGGGCTTCCTTAAGGGTGATCCTCGCGTGGTGGGTATGAGCCCTGCAAAACATCAGGAAACATAGACACCAGTTCCATTCCCTCAGGTTTCTTTCGAAATGTAAGAAATGGTGCAAGATGTAGGCTATGTTTGTTTTGTGTTCACTGAATGCAGGTACACGAGTGTACAGTGTACGGTCACATTACGCTTTTGTACAATTGTACGGTGTACGGTAAAGTCATGGCATTACACCGTGATGGTAGAAGCTTACCTTTTGCTGCCCGAACCTGAGCGCTGTGCAAGCTTAGAGTTCCCGTTGCCGTTGTGCACCATGAGCGCACTAACGTGCCCTATGAGGCGGAGATTCACTTTCCCTTCATTCAATGAATCCTCCAAGCACTGCTTGCAAACATGCAGGCCTCCGATGCGCCCTGCATGACGGTTGGTAGTAAACAACGTAGCCATTCGTCACGAAGTCGATTATGAGTGGAACATGGAAGGAGAAGGAATATGCAAGAAGGAGGAAGATGCAAAGGGGAAGAAAGGACGAATCTAAACAGTCACAGATTACATAGCCGTACCTAGGTCGCCATTCTCCGTCCCAGCCGCCACGTTACTCCTGAACTGGCCCAGAGAGAGGGAGTACTCATCCATGAAGGCCTGCTTCCCCTGTTCCACGGATAGCGGGTTATCGCACCCCCACTCGAACAGATCCCCCACTTTGTCCCCATGCTGCAGGACGCAATGTGTAACAACATGATGTTCATTTGTAAGGAGCTTTCCGCAGCCCGTCGCTGGGCACGGGAAACGGCCACTGTCAGATAAGAAGCCACCGCCTACAGCAAAGAGGACATTTAAGAAACTGATTGGCACCCTAAATACTGGCAATAAGTATAACATATGGGTAATAAATGTGAACCTACGGACTCACTATGCGGGGCCGCAAAAGGTCGCCCCATGGAAGATGTGGATTGCCTAGCTGGAGGAGGCGCTGCTGTTCCAGCAGCCTGGGCCGCAGGTACCGATCCGCCATCTGCGCTTGCTCCTGACCCATAACCAGAAGGGCCAGCGTCGCCGCCATGGTTGGCAGTCTCAGGCTCGCCGACGCCTTTCTGAGGTTTGCGTCCCCGGAGGACACGGCCACCTTTCCCTGACATTTCCTGAACAAAGCGCCTTACGTGTGAAGTTTATAGCTCTGGAGAGATTGGGTATCGGGAGGATTAGCGTTAACGTGTGCTATGGTTGTTGCACAGGTTGGACGGCGTATAACCAGTCGACCACCCGACAACACGTCAGTGCTATGAAGACAAAGTGGTCTGTTATTGAAGAAATTTATTGCTATAGACTACGCAGCCAGATTGGTGATGAGATCTCTCTTCAAGAGACGTACTGCCCCAAAGAGGCAACAAGTGGCAGATAGAGGCAGTATGAATAGTAAATAACTGGATGTATATGGCTGTAAGTGACGGGAAAGTTACTTCCAGCCATTTCTGACACCAAGCCTTAGCGAGGGCGTGCATCTCACTGTTTCCTTACATTACATCCGTGATGTATAACAAATACTAACTTGTGATTAAGTTCAGTCTGGGAGCACCGTAAATTGGTAACAGACACTTAGTGGCAGTTGGTGGCAGTTTGTGGAAGACCGGTAATGGAACTTAATGATCATAATTGGCAATATGTGACACTAATCATCTCATGTGCTGGAAGTAAGTCTGACGTGTGTGATGAGATCCCTTCTAGCCCATATCATGGCACCCCAAGGGGTTTATAGTACTTCTTACTCGTGACGCTACCTAGAGTATATATCACCTATGTGAACATGGTTGCTGCCATCACATTACATATGGACAACCTATGGACACCGAGCTGAAAAGTCTCTGCGACACGGTCTTAGAGCTTTCTGAAGAGGAACTTAAGCTATTTTTCGAATACATATTTGCAAGAGGAAACAGGGAAAGGCTACCTGAACAGTATAGGACTGTGTCGATTGACAGGGCTATTGTAGAGTCGGTGAAGGGCCTCCTCGCCGCCGTTAAGAGACCTGGGGGACAGGTGAAGGGGCTTCAAAACGCAATATCTACCGTCGTGACTTCAGTATCAGGTGCGTAAATGGTTCATCTGTGACAACTACGCCGTTTGCTTGGAACACGCATGCACTTCGCCGACTCGTCTTACCCCATTCATTCTTTTAACTGTATGTGTTACTAGGTCCCCAAATACGTGAAACCCACGGTAATACATCAGAATTAAGCCGGCGGCTGAACATTAAGCCAGCTGCGATACGGGCTGGTGGCGAGCGTTACAAGGACGTCGTTAGCGGGGCAAGCCAGCAAGTGTCTGCGCCATATAGGACAGTGCAACGGTCAGACGCGCTTCCTGAGGGCACAGTACGTGCAGTGAAAGCCTTTTGGACAGCAAACAGCTATCCGAGCCCAAACCCTAAGGACGTCTTGCGGGCTAAGGGGGCTGAGGGCATTTACGTGCCACGTAGGATTGTAGAATACAGTTACCGTCAACTGCACCGCAAGTACCTTGCTAACCATACAACAGATCACGCCGTTTCGTACGGCTTCTTTGTAGGAGCGAAGCCCTTTAATATTGCGCCATTTAAGGTATGTCTGGGTTAACTAAGGGAAAAAACCCACACACCTCCTAATGATAACACATTCCCTTTACATTCTTGCAGGCAAAGCAGCGGGCCGTGTGTGTATGCACCAAGTGCATTAACATTAAATACCTAATAGAAGCTCTTGCTGGTCACCGCAATATCCTTGCACCTCCTCGTCAACAGCAGCATTACCAACGACTTCAGCCCTTACATGAAACCCATTTTGAATTGCCTGAGTCATTAACGCCAGAATCTCTACTAGACGCTGTATTTTGCAAGCGAGAACTAGAAGACGGCGAGGTAGAGGACCTGCTGTTACTGCCACGCAGCGAGTGCCTCTCCCGCACTTGCCAACGTTGTGGCATTGACAAGCTTGGGTGGTCTGTCCTTGACCAGGTATGAGTCATGCATGGCGTCAGGGGCATGCATTGTCGAGTCTTGTTTATGACCTACCTTAGGTAATCATTGAGGGTGTTGCCATCTATCGTAAATTCGTAACGTACGTTGCTTTCCTCATTAATGGGCAGGACCCTACCGAATTACTTGACGACCAGACAAACGAGCCTCAATTGGACATCCGACGTGTGTGCAAGAACCAGGACGCTAGCGGTGAAAACGTCCAGTACGTCACAGAGCGTCGTAGCTTATCTGAGGCTGTTGCGTGGCTGCTTAACGATTTCCACGAGTTCTCACGGCATCACTTTAGCAAAATTTGGCAGCGACACGTCTTCCACCGCCTGTCAGATCCTGAAAATCAGCTTGCTCACGAGCTTGTGACGACTTCTGACTTTTCTGAGAAGCTCCAGCTGAAGTACGACAACGAGGTCATGGCCATGCACTGGCAGGGTGTAACCATCTCTATCCTGGTGGTGGTGGTATACTTTATGCAGCCTGGTGAGTTACTTTCGTAGGCTGCTTGAAAGGAACGTTTGCAAATGCTGCATTGCCCAAAACTCCTACCTTGTATGCCGATTACCCAACCAACGCTAATGAACACTTGCCAGTTTCATGCATGGCTCCCACATACGTTCTCGATGCACGATCTTCATCTGTCTACCTAGCTAGCTTATATTTTCCTCTGTCCATCGCCGCTCTTTTTCATCTGACAGCTAGCTGATTGCTATACGAACATGCGCTTTGTTTCCCCGCTGTAATCCCTAGACGTCCTAACCGCTTCCCAAGATTCACCTCAACAGCGAGTGGAGTCACACTTCTTCATCAGCTCAGATACCTTGCAGGATGTTTGCTATGTGAACCGGTCATACCAGCTGCTATGGGAAGACCTGGGACTGAGGTACGTGCCACAAACACCGACTTGCCCGTTCTTTTAAACTGTAAGGCATGTACGACAGGACACCGCATAGTGCGTAATGCCTAGCGCATGTAGTTTTAATGGAAATAGTTTGCGAATAACCCACGTAGTGCTTTCAGAGAAACGCGTGTACAAAATTATGTAAATGCAAAAGATACAATATGTACGAACATACGCCATCTGTACTGCACTTTCAATCAGATGTCCAACATCTATCCCCTTAAACACATCAGGTTTCCTAACATGCGAGCGCAGCTACGCACATGGTTCCAGTGGTCTGACAACTGCTGTAGCCAGTTCAAGTGCGCGGACTCGTTTGGTCTCCAAAGCCAATGGTAAGTTCTGTTTTAGGATTGTTTTCCAGGAGTAACGGCATGCTGCTGTCCTTCCTCTTATGCAAGTAGTACTAACAATTGCTCAAGCTACTTTGTACGTCTTTAGGTACGAGTGTCCTAGTTAAGATATCTAGTATTCCTTACAATGCGCAACAACTTACATAGGATCCTTAGGTTTCCGGTCTTGTTACTGACATGCAAGCACGTGCGTCGCCCACCCTCCCACCCGTACCTCCCTTTAGGAGTACCAACCAGGGCATACGGGTTCAACACGACTACTGTGAGGCTGGGCACGGCAAGGGCCTGCACGACTCAGAAGGAGGTATAATCAAGCGGGCAGTCAACGACGAGCTTCGTCGTCACCAGGGTGAGCTGCTGAAGACCCCGGAGGAAGTCGTACGGTTTTTGGAAAGAAAGCACAAGGTGCCAGCAACTCAGGAGACACTTTCGGGGACGCATGACGCCCGGATCACTGAGCGTTTCTTTCGTCACCTTACGGACTCGGAGCTGAAGGAAGAACGGGAGGCATGCACGAGGTACAAGACAGTACCAAACACCCAGAAACTTCACTCCGTTCTGGCAACTGCTGATGTTGCTGGGAGGGTATCTGTTCGAGAGCGAAGCTGCGCATGCGACTTCTGCCGGCATTTATCAGCTGGAATGCCTAGCATCTCTACAGAATGCGCATGCGAGGAGCACGTCCAGGACTGGCGCGATGTTGTGCTGAGGCCAGCCATCGAGCCGCAATCGCCGCCTCCAGTGGATCTAGACCTCGTCACTGACACCTTTATAGCCCTTCGAAATGACGAGCCAGATGAGTGGCCGGATTACGACTACTACCTTATGTACTACAAGTACAAGATGGAGGTCAGGGACTCCTTCACGGACGCTGACGGCAAGAAGTTTCCTGACGGCGCTGAAATCGTTAATGGCCGATGGCTGTTGCTCTCTGGTCAGCACCTGAAGTTTTTTTTTTTTTTTTTTCCGATGTGGACTGTTACAGAGGAAGGACAGGAAGACCACCAAGAAAACCAGCGGAAAAAACACCCACTGGATACCAGGGAATCACCCCTGGAAAACACCACCTGCAAGCCCACCTGACAGAGGAGAAAGGAACTGCAACAGACAACACACCAGACAGGACAAGGACAAGGACGGGTGACCTGCCTGAGAGGTCAAAACCTCACTCTGACCATGGACCGCCGCTACAAGCTCTCGGCGGCTCTGCAGAGCGATGTCATTATGACCAATGTTAGCGTGCAGGTAGCGGGTAAATATTATAGCATTACTGAGGCAACGCACGAGGTCATCTTGCAGAAGTTGAAGGAAATGACGGGCACGAGGCGTGTGTAGATTAGCTGATAGGGCGGGTGTAGTACCTAATACAGGGTTTCCGAACATGATTGATATTGTCCGTAGATTATCCGTACATAACGCATGCATGCATTCGGTTTGTCCGAAAAGATGTGTACAACCCAACGTTTAATTTTCGAGCATATGTCTTGTTTCTAAGATTACCAAAATTTGCGTAACCCTATATAGACAAGGTGCGTGCCGGCGCAGGATTGGTTGGTGCCGAGTTGTGGAAGTGGTCTAGGTGCTGTCCGTGCATTTCTGATATAGCACGAAATACCCGGGCATGTTCTGGTTAGCAAATGGGGGAGGGCGCCTGCATTGCTGCTTGTCATGGTACGTGTTGGCGCTGAATTTTTTTTTTCCGATGTGGACTGTTACAGAGGAAGGACAGGAAGACCACCAAGAAAACCAGCGGAAAAAACACCCACTGGATACCAGGGAATCACCCCTGGAAAACACCACCTGCAAGCCCACCTGACAGAGGAGAAAGGAACTGCAACAGACAACACACCAGACAGGACAAGGACAAGGACGGGTGACCTGCCTGAGAGGAAGTAGGTAGGAAGTTAGGTTCATTAATGTGTGAAGACTCTCTACGGTAGTTTCTGAGTCGGCGTGCATGTGCTTCGTTTGCGGCACACTTGAAGGGAAAGGAAGGAGAATGCGCAGAGAGGAAGAGGGTGGAGAGCAAAATGAACCAATACTGCTTCTCCGCTTCAGTCTGTAATATTGCTTTTCAATCCATAGTATACACCAATAACTTTACACGAACAAAATGTTAGTTACCTCGATTGCATCACACTGCGTCGCGAAAGGGATGCTCGCAGCCTTAGCAGCCGGTGACAGCAAGTTCCGGTTTACGGCATTCTAAGACAGCAGGATTCATAAAAATTTATTCCTTTATACATACAATTTAATACATAACAATAAACACGAAGTGCATGGAAGTTTGTGACCGAAGCCAGTTTACTAGGCAGCCGAAGTCGGGCCGGTCATCCGTGACCGTCACCAACGGGAAACGGAAGGCTAAAGTATTGTATTGTATTGTATTGTATTGTATTGTATTGTATTGTATTGTATTGTATTGTATTGTATTGTATTGTATTGTATTGTATTGTATTGTATTGTATTGTATTGTATTGTATTGTATTGTATTGTATTGTATTGTATTGTATTGTATTGTATTGTATTGTATTGTATTGTATTGTATTGTAGCTGAGCTGAGCTGTTCGGGCAGCGAGTTGGTCAGGCGGTGAGGTCATAGGGCCAACTCACCACCCGATGCGAAGTTCGGGCCAACTCATACAGCCCCTGAGCTGTTCGGGCAGCGAGTTGGTTAGGCTGCTGTTCGGGCAGCGAGTTGGTCAAACGGTGAGGGCATAGGGCCAACTCACCACCCGATGCGAAGTTCGGGCCAACTCATCAGCCCCTGAGCTGTTCGGGCAGCGAGTTGGTCAGGCGGTGAGGGCATAGGGCCAACTCACCATCCGATGCGAAGTTCGGGCCAACTCATCAGCCCCTGAGCTGTTCGGGCAGCGAGTTGGTCAGGCGGTGAGGGCATAGGGCCAACTCACCACCCGATGCGAAGTTCGGGCCAACTCATCGGCCCCTGAGCTGTTCGGGCAGCGAGCCCCTGAGCTGTTCGGGCAGCGAGTTGGTTAGGCGGTGAGGGCATAGGGCCAACTCACCACCCCTCAGCGGACCACCTTTGGGATGCTGCGGAGAAGCGAGCTGGCGGGGCTGCGGCTAGGTGACGTGCATTCGCTGACTGGTGGGGTTCACGTGGTGCGGATAACGAGGAGCAAGACCGATCAGGTTGGGGCAGGGGTGGATGTGCACCTGGGGGCATCGTCTGGCAGCGGAGTACGCATCGGGCGCATTATAGGGCGCCACCTAGAGCGGGCCCGCTCAGGGGGGGCGGAGCCCAGCGCGCCGCTCTTCACGCGGGGCCCCCAGTGGGGACCGGGGTCGGAGGCTTGGCGGAAGGAGGGGTTTGTGGCGGTGCCTTTCTGGCCGGAGCGGGGGTGGTTCCGGGCCTTCGTCCGTAGCCGATCCGCACCATTCCGGGTCGCCCAGGTGCTGCCCAGGGGCGGCCGCCTCTGCGTTTGGCCCTGGGGCGACGAGGCGGGTCCTTCTCCTTACGATATGCTGGTCTTACGCCTGCCCTGACCGAATTCCGATCCGCGTTTGCGCCCCCATGGCGATTGTAGAGGGTGGCGGCATTCCGGCGGAGGCCTCCATCCGCCGGAACCCATTGGTGCAACGCACGCTGAGGCAGGCGTGGCGGCGCACCTCCGTGGGGGACTTGCGCTGTGAGACATGCGACATACGGGCACATCGCCGCTGCCTGGGACTGCCGCCGGGCTCGTACCCCGGCGGCTGGTTCCGCTGCATCCACTGCATCCTGGCGGCGGCGGGTTTTCCGGCAGGGGCTGCGGGCGGTCGGCAGGAGGCACTCGCGGCGAGGCTGGTGGCGCTAGCGGGAAGCGCCGTGTCGGCGGGTTCAGCAGGGACGTACGAATCCCATCGCTAGGATGCCTACCATGCAATACAATACAATACAATACAATACAATACAATACAATACAATACAATACTTTAGCCTTCCGTTTCCCGTTCCTCACTACTTCGTGACCCAACTCCTACTTAGCGACCCCAAAAATTAAAAAGCAAAAAATATCTTATTCGCTCTTCATACTTACCAACGTTTCGACCGCGACTTCGCGAACTTTAGTCCTTCGTGAGCAATGGACATTGATACAGCCTGACGACCAACTTTACCGTTTTTGACCGAATGCACTTTTTTCCAGCTCTACTAAATAACGCCTTTACGATGATATCATTGTCGGGCGCGATTTCAGACTTTGACTTCTCCGAAGTTATCCATTGACATCTTCACTTGGTCAGCACTGGCGCTAGCTCGCTGCGACATCGCATCTACCAGTCTACTGTCCATCTTCGGAGTGGTTTGGAGCTCTGGACTTCATCGGTCTGAGTGGGTTTCTTGGTCTTTTGGAGGTTGTTTCGGGCCAGGGTCTTTGGGCTGTTTGTCTTTGTTTGAGGCTTGGTTGGTTAGGTGTCTAGGGAGACTTTAGGTTTGCTTTTCAGTTGCGTCAGTTTGGGCTGAGGGCTGAGGCTTGTGTTGTCCCTGTTAGGCGGTTCCCTGCCTCCTCTGCTTGGCTCTTGGCTTGGCCTTGTTGTCCCTCCCTCCCTCGCCCCTGCCCCTTGCCCCCTGCCCTCCTTCAGGCCCTGCTCCCTTTCAGTTTCCCCCACAGCCCAGTAAAGCTCAGAAATGTCAGCAGCACAGCAGCCACAGGGCCCCTAGCAGCAGAGTTGGGGGACCCCTGCATTAGCTCACCCACCCTTAGCAGCAGAGTTGGGGGTGTTTGGTGACTATAGCAGCAGCAGCAGCAGCAGCAGCGACAGCATTAACAGCAGTAACAGCAGTAACAGTACTTTGTACCAATGGCACAATCAGATAGGACGGCCAGGGGGATTCCTCTTCCAGGTCCCCCTCACCGTTTCCCAGCCCACCCACACCTTACTCATCGAGAGCGGCGCCAAGCAGCCTCTGTTTCCCTTCGCGGGTCTGTGGGATGGCAGCTGTGCCCTCAGGTCCAACTTGCTGCCTTTCGGGTGGAGCAATGCGCTACTGGCAAAGCCCGCCCGCTAGACATCTGCCCTGCACCCGAGCAGCGGTTGGACGAGCCACGTCTCCTGGTGGGGGCAGCTCTTCGTCAGGCGGTACAGGATGGTCGCTTGCCACCAGCTTTGGGAGAGAACCTCAACTTTGTCCGGGGTGTGGCCGACATGGCAGTGCACCACCTGTGTGATCAGTACGGCACGACCAGGGAGGGGCGCCAGACCTTCATAGGCTACACCGTGGACCACCCCCAAGATCCCAAGAGCTTGGCGGTCACTCTCACCCAAGGGGCTACCCCAGACGCCCAGGCCGCGGCGGCTTCACTGCTCCTGCAGCAGCATGTCTCACTCCCCCTTCCCGAGATTTCGGGGGGCAGCCTCTCCATCCCCCTGGACAGGAATATGGTCCTTCTGCAGCCCTGTGATGTCAAGCTGGTTTTCACCGGCTTCCCAGGCTGTGTGGCTTATGAGGGGGTCGTCTCACAGATTTTGACGGCCGCTGGCATCCATGTCTCCACCTCGTACCACGACCACCATAGCGCCGTGGTCTCCGCAGAGATCCTGACCAAGATCACTGACAGCGCACAGCAGCAGCGCAACCGGCTGGGGGACAGCAGCCGTGTGGTGGCCTTTGTCAGGAGCCCCATGGGAGATCGCACCCTGGCCAGCCTCCCACGCAGCTTCCACTTTTCGGGCAAAACAGTGCGGATCAATGTGGTTTCTTTCTATGAGGAGGTGCCCGAGATCCTGGCGGCTGGGAACACAGCAGGAGGGAACCCCAGCCCCAGCTCAGCCACCCAGCCCTCTGAGGCTGAGCTACCCCCCCGCAGCACCACCCCGGCACCAGCCCCCAGCCCCCCTCCCCCTTCTCCACTTCCCATGGATGTGGATGGCCCGGCTGACACCTCGCCAGAGCCAGCACCCAGCCATCTGGCGGCGCCTTCCCCTGTCGGCGCCAGAGCAGTTGCACCTACCGGTCCCCTACAGGCGCCCGACTCCCCCCCTCCAGGGACGCCCTGCCATAGGCCTTCCTCGGTGGCGTCCTCAGCTGGCACGAGCACAGCTGCACACGCGGGTCCCCAGCAGGCGCCCGCCCCCGCACCTCCAGGACCGCCCAGCCATATGCCTTCCTCGGTGGCGTCCTCAGCTGGCACCAGCGCAGCTGCACACGCGGGTCCCCAGCAGGCGCCCGCCCCTGCACCTCCAGGACAGCCCAGCAATAGGCACCCCTTGGTGACCGCGCTAGCTGGACCCTGTGCAGCGGCACCCACCGGTCATCAGCAGGCATCCGCCCCTGCACCGCCGGGACAGCTCAGCCATAGGTCCTCCTCGGGGGCCTCCCCGCCCACCCACGGGATGGCGGTCACGCTCCCTTCCCGCTCACCCCGTGGAGCAGCGGATAAGGTAGCCTCCTGGCGCAGGTCGTTCGACCCATTGGAGCCCCCACGACCCCAGCAGCAGTTGCAACACCTTCTGGCCTCTACCAAGGCCGCTCACAAGGTCTCCCATTCACAGGAGCCCCGTGCTGGGATCGGTCACCCCTCTTGGCAGCTGGGGCCACCTCAGCAGCTCCCCGGGCCCCAGCCGGGTGGCCAGGAAAGGTTGGATGCAGGCACTCCCCAGCAGCACCAGGGGCCTCAGCCATCATACCTGCCCAACCCGCCGGCCCCCACCAGCTGCAGGATGCCAAACACAGGTCCTGGGGACTCCTCCACCCAACCCTCCTCGACCAAGCGGCGCAGCACGGTGGAGCCCCTCCCCAGCCCGGAACCCCTCCCAACAACCAAAAAGCCCCGATCGGAACCTTACAGTTTTGGGCGCTTCCAGCTGGATCGCCTCCATGAAATCATGCAGGCCGCCCGGGCAGGCCGTCGGGCTCGGAAGCCCAGCCCCAGCTCCTCCCTTTCAGCTGGCTTTCACGACGCCCTGGTGGACTACTTACACCCACAGCAGCTTCAAGTGGTTGTCAACGGCCAGCAGCTGGGTGGGGCCGCAGCCTGGACAGCGGCGCACCCCCTGGCAGAGCATGAGGCAACACGGGCCGCTGTGCTGCAGCTGTTTGCCTCCATGCACCCCTCCCTGCCCTCGGTCGAAAAAGTAGACCCTAGGCCCATGGTTGAGGCTTTCTGTCAGGCGCTCTTCCAGCAATTTGATCGGCACATTAACCCACCTCCCCGCCGCAGCCGTGGGTGCCCTGTGGGGGCCCCGGGCGGCGCGGTGCCATGACACGCACCCTACAGGGGCCGACCCTTACCCTCCTCACCGTTAACGTCAACGGTTTAGGGTCGGCTCAGAAGGCGGGGGCGCTGGCAACGTATCAGCAGCGGTTGCAGGCAAGGCCCGATGTTACTTTTGTCCAAGAAGTAAAGCAGGACAGCCACAAGGCCGTGGTAGCTCATCTTCAGGCAGGGTCAGGGCCAGGAACACCTTGGAGAGGGGAGCTGGCTTTCAGCCCGGGCACCCAACATAGCTGTGGCACAGCTATCATCGCCAGCACCGCGTCTCTACCGCCGGGATATCACCGTCAAGCCGCTGCCTATGACACACAGGGCAGGGTGGTATGCTGGGATTGGGACATTGATCACCACCGGTTACGGCTTCTGTCCATTTATGCGCCGGCTCAACCCACGGACAGACCAGCGTTTTTCCAAGACCTGGCGCCTTACCTGGACACGGACCGACGCCTGTTGATTGGGGGCGATTTTAACTGCGTCCTGGCTCCAGAGGATGAGGCAGCACCTTCACCTAGTCGGTCGGTGGGCGCCACTGCACTCGGACAGCTTATGCAGGAGCATCAGCTGCTTGACCCATGGTCGCAGCGTGGGGAGGGTACGGCAGGCTACACTCACCCGGCAAACAACAAACCAGCCTCAGCAGCGCGTCTGGATCGGTGGCTCATCAGTCGGGAGTGCCTGCCATGGGTGCGGGCAGTGACGAGGGTTGCTGGAGCACCAGGGGACCATCATGGGGTCCTGCTTCAGCTGGCTCTTCCCGGACTGCCCCCACTGGGCCGCCGGGGGTGGATGCTTCCAGTCTACCTTCTCTACCATCCTGCGCTCAAGGCCAGCTTGGAGGGCGCGGTTGCCCAACACGTCCAGCAGCAGGCGGCCATGGCTCCAGGTGCTGACCCGCGGGACACCTGGGATGCAACGAAGGCCTTTATCCGCATGGCAGCCGATGGCCTCCACCGCTCCCATGTGCAGCACCGCAATGCACCACTGGTGGCCGCCAGGCAGGCCGCAACTGTGGCCCTTCGGCTGCAGGACCAAACCCCCAACTGCCCCTTGGCTAAGGCAGCGGCCCTAATGGCAACCACAGCTGTCAAGGAAGCCATGCTCGAGAGCAGCCAGGCACGTACGGCCGCCCAGGAAGCCCTTTACAACAACCAAGGAGAACGCGGCACACGGTGGTTCCATAACCTGGGCAGGGAGACCCGAGCGCCGACACGCATCACGGCGCTGGCAGCATCAGCCGACGAGGTCCCGGTGGCTCTCACAGGGTCCAGCGTCACTGCAACCATAACAGCAGCAGCCCACGCCATGTACAGCAGTGACAGCCCAACGGGCCTTTTCCGAGTGGGGGAGGTGGATGAGGAGGCACAGGAGGAGCTACTACAGCACCTACAGCGCAAGCTGCCTGACGACCTGCGAGACGCAGCTGATGGTGTGAGCCATGATGGAGAGCTGACGGAGTTGGAGTTGGCGGCGGCCCTGTCGCAGTGTGCCAGCGGTAAGGCCCCTGGTCTGGACGGCCTTCCTTATGAGCTGTACCGGGTGCTTTGGAGCATGCTGGGGCCTCTCCTTTTGGCAGCAGTCAACGCGGCTTTCAGGGACGGCCGCGGGGTGCCTTGTACAGATGCAGCAGCATTGGCAGCAGCTTTACCACACAGCTGGCGAGCGGGGGTTATTGCCCTCATCTACAAGGGTCGGGACCTACCCAGGCATTTGCTGCCCAGCTACCGCCCCATCACGCTGCTCAACTCAGACTACAAACTGGTTGGGAAGGCGCTCAGCAACAGGCTGCAAGCTCCACTGGATTACCTTATTGATGGCCTGCAGACCGCTTTCCTGGCAGGGCGGGACGTTCGGGACAACGTGCTCTATCACCAAGCTCTTTTGGAGTGGCTCCAACGATCGCAACAGGCGGGGGTGCTGCTAATGCTGGACATCGAAAAGGCCTATGACCGGGTTCACCGGCCCTGGCTGCTGAAAGTGGCCGAGGCCATGGGGTTCGGGCCCAACATGCTTGGATGGCTGCGTCTGATGACAGCAGAGGGCTCCGCCAGCATCATTGTCAATGGTATCCGGTCTGATCCCTTCCCGGTGCGCAACGGGCTACAGCAAGGCAGCCCCCTGTCCCCGGTGCTGTGGGCCATCCAACTGGAGCCCCTCACAGCCTACCTCCACCACCTGGTTCACAGCAACATCCTCCGGACTCCACTGCTCCCTGATGGCACCCCAGCGCCAGCAGTGACTCACCATGCAGATGACACTAACCTGCTGGTATCCGACATTGATGCAGATGGGCCGGTGGCTAAGCAGGCAGTGGCGCTCTTCTGCAGGGCCAGCAACGCCAAAGAGAACGCCAGCAAAAGCAAGGGCCTCGTGCTGGGAACCCATCGCCCCATCTCCGGTACCCATGCGGCGACAGAGGCACATTTTGGGGAGCCTAGTGCTAGTCATCCGCCCCGACACCTGGGAGTCCCTCTGACCGACGACATCCCCACAGCAGCTAAGCTTTGCTACGATGGTAGGATAGGCAGGCTTAAGCAGGTGGCCAGCCGCTGGAGCCCGCATTCCCTCAGCATGGTTGGCAGGACTCACATCGCCAAGCAAGTCTTGGGCAACACGCTGGCGTATCACTTCTCCTTCATCTCCCCTCGGCCAGAGCAACTGCAGCGGGCCCAACGGACGGTGGATGGGTTTGTGGCCTGGTCGACACTCCCAGAAGATGCCAGTCTGGTATCTGGCGGTTACGCCACATTGCTGCCAAAGCAAGGGGTTGCCAGCCTTTCCAAGGACCAAGGAGGCATCGGGCACATTGACCTGCAGTCCTTTCTGGATGCCCTGCAAGCCAAGACCATTGTGCAGCTCGCTCAGCCCGGAAACCAACCCTGGAAGCAGCTGCACCGACACCTGCTGGCGGAGGCAGCACCTCCTGGCACCACGGGCTGGGGTTGGGTGTTTGGCACATGCCCAGTCCCGGCAGACCTGCCCCCTAGACTGCAGGACCTGGTCCAGGCCTACCGTAACACGTGCCCCAATCGGCTCAGCCTATCTGTGGAGGACGATGACGCCCGGGTCATCCTAGCAGAGCCCCTCTTTTACAATGCCGCCATTCTTGACCCGACCTCGTCAGAGCCATTCTCCTTCCCATCAGGGGCCGCAGCCGCTTTGCCCCTCACGCTGGGCGACCTACGGAGGGCAACCACTACCACCATGCAGCTGCCGTTGCTGTGCAAAATCAGGGCCGCCCTACCGCTGAGCTGGAAAGAGCTGCTGCCGCCCGACCCAGTGACGGCTCCCATCCCGCAGCTGCCAACATGGAGCTCCTCCCCGTGCGGAGGGTGGATCAGCGACCCAACCGGCAGCGTGTGGGCAGTCACTTCCACAGGACGACTGGTGCAGCCGCAGCCACAACTCCCAGTACCCCAGCCCAGCCCGGCATGGCATGCTGCATGTGTGCTGAAGTGCAGGAAGAAAAGGGCCCTTTGGACGCTGGAGGAGCGCGAGAACTACGCTGCGGCACCACCCCAGAACAAGGCTGCAGCTTGGCCAGTTGAACCACATGTGCTAGGCCCGTGGGCTACCCTTCAGTGCTACCCGGCAGGCCATGGTCATGGCAAGGTCTCACTCGTCCACTACGAGGTTAGCAATGCCCGCCACCGCCTCACTACCATCAAGGCAGAGAGGCAGATGGGGGAGGGCAGCGTCCCCCTCCGCCCAGCTGCTTGGCCCCTGGCAGGCAGCCCCACCAGCTCCCAAGGAGCAGGAGGCAGCACATCGGCACCACGCAGCACGTTGCAGCAGATGGAGACTCAATGGGAGCAGGAACGACCCCACAGTGGCTCGTCCCGCTTCACCCACTACTCACCACCCCCGCCGAGCTGGATGCAGCCCAACCTGGGTGATGCCAGGCACCAAGCAGCGCAGCAGCGGAGGCAGCGGAGGGAACAGCGTCAGGATGGACAGTCGCAGCACCAGCTGTTGCCGCAGCAGCACAGCCAGGATATCCAGCAGACGGCCGGCGGAGGACAGTCAGCGGCAGAGGTGCAGGGGACAGGGGGGTCCCAGCCGCAGCAGCAATCTCAGCAGCAGGAACAGCAGCAGGGGCAGGAGTACCAGCAGCAGCGCTATACCGGCCGGGAGCACTCGCATGCCTGGCTTAGGCTGTGGGAATGTTCAGCGGGCAACCGGGCGAAGGTTCTGGGGTGGCGGCTGGCACATGCCCGGCTGCCCTGTGGACTCTATCTGGCAGCTAAGCGGGGTCAACGGCATGGCACCAATCGGCACCTTTGCCAGCAGCCATGCTGCTCGCAGCTCGCAGCACGGTACCGGCCACGGGACAGCCTAACTCACATCTTCCTGCAGTGCCCGCAGTACTTGGAAGCAAGGCAGTGGCTGGGGCAGACGTGGGTGGCCATCACGGAAGGGGAGTCCCCACCTGTCGACAATGCGGCCCTCATGTTTGGAGATCAGCCAAACTCCTGGCAAGGGCACCCAGCAGCCAACCGTAGCCCAGGACTGGTCAAGCTATGGAACGCACTCCGGCTGACGTTCCTGCATGCCATCTGGTGTGCACACCAAGCGGCTGAGGAGGAGGCCAAAACGTCAGCAGCAGTGGTCAAACAGGTGGTGGATGACTTGCGGAGGCTCATGATGGCACAGTTCCGGGTGGCAGCACTGCCGGAGGCTATGCTTGACGCCCTGCCGATGCGCCTCATTACAGCGGAGTTGAAGCAAACGGCCATGGCGGAGTTTACAGCTGTGTGGGCGCACCGGGAGGTCCTATGCAAGGTGTACCGCCTTGAGGAAGGTGGAGCCAGGCTCCAGGTTCGGCTATCCAGAGAACATCCGGTCCCTGTACCAGGGGTAGCTGAACCAGAAGAGGAGTAGAGCCCCGGGGGGACGACCATGGCAAGGAACAGCAGGCGGCATGCAGCAAACATCAGACAGCAGGCACCCAGGAGCAAGGAGCAGGGAGCAGGGCGCAGGGAGCAGGGAGCAGGGAGCAGGGAGCTGGGCGCAGGGAGCAGGGCGCAGGGAGCAGGGCGCAGGGAGCAGGGCGCAGGGAGTAGGGAGTAGAGAGCAGGAAGGAGGTAGCAGTGAGTAGGGAACAGGGAGCCGGGAGTAGGGAACAGGGGGTGAGCTGGGGGACGGAGGAGAGAAGAGGTGGTAGAAGAGATCAGGGTGCTGGTAGTGTGGAGCAGAGAGCCAGGAGGTTTAGGCTTTGTTTGGTAGGTAGCAGTTCAGAGGTGGAAGCGTTTCCACTTCTGGTTTTTTGGGTCAGTAGAGGCAGAGCTGAGGGTTGCTCGGGTTCCCTGAACACGGGGGTACGAGGGGGTACCAGGGGTCCCTGAACACGGGGGTACGAGGGGGTATCAGGGGTCCCTGAACACGGGGGTACGAGGGGGTATCAGGGGTCCCTGAACTCGGGGGTACGCAGGGGTATCAGGGGTCCTGAAACTCGGGAATGTGTGGGGGTATCAGGGGCCCCAAAACTCGGGGGGTTGCATGGGTGTTTTTTCTGTTAACTGTTTTGTTTGTTGGTTTCTTCTGTTGGAGTGTTGTGTTTTGTTGTGGTTTTGTGGTTTTCCTTTCGTAGTCGTTCCTGTGGAGGGAGGCTGTTTGTTTGTTTTCAGCCTTCGGTGGTGGTGGTGTTGCCCCTCGCCTGTCCAGGTGGTCAGAGTGAGGTTTTGACCTCTCAGGCAGGTCATCCGTCCTTGTCCTTGTCCTGTCTGGTGTGTTGTCTGTTGCAGTTCCTTTCTCCTCTGTCAGGTGGGCTTGCAGGTGGTGTTTTCCAGGGGTGCTTCCCTGGTATCCAGTGGGTGTTTTTTCCGCTGGTTTTCTTGGTGGTCTTCCTGTCCTTCCTCTGTAACAGTCCACATCGGAAAAAAAAAAAAAAAAAAAAACCACCCGATGCGAAGTTCGGGCCAACTCATCAGCCCCTGAGCTGTTCGGGCAGCGAGTTGATCTGATGCGAAGTTCGGGCCAACTCATCAGCTCCTGAGCTGTTCGGGCAGCGAGTTGGTCAAACGGTGAGGGCATAGGGCCAACTCACCACCCGATGCGGAGTTCGGGCCAACTCATCAGCCCCTGAGCTGTTCGGGCAGCGAGTTGGTCAGGCGGTGAGGGCATAGGGCCAACTCACCACCCGATGCGAAGTTCGGGCCAACTCATCAGCCCCTGAGCTGTTCGGGCAGCGAGTTGGTCAGGCGGTGAGGTCATAGGGCCAACTCACCACCACCCGATGCGAAGTTCGGGCCAACTCATCAGCCCCTGAGCTGTTCGGGCAGCGAGTTGGTTAGGCGGTGAGGTCATAGGGCCAGCTCACCACCCGATGCGAAGTTCGGGCCAACTCATCAGCCCCTGAGCTGTTCGGGCAGCAAGTTGGTTAGGCGGTGAGGTCATAGGGCCAGCTCACCACCCGATGCGAAGTTCGGGCCAACTCATCAGCCCCTGAGCTGTTCGGGCAGCAAGTTGGTTAGCCGGTGAGGGCATAGGGCCAACTCACCACCCGATGCGAAGTTCGGGCCAACTCATCAGACCCCTGAGCTGTTCGGGCAGCGAGTTGGTCAGGCGGTGAGGGCATAGGGCCAACTCACCCACCGATGCGAAGTTCGGGCCAACTCATCAGCCCCTGAGCTGTTCGGGCAGCGAGTTGGTCAGGCGGTGAGGTCATAGGGCCAACTCACCATCCGATGCAAAGTTCGGGCCAACTCATCAGCCCCTGAGCTGTTCGGGCAGCGAGTTGGTCAGGCGGTGAGGTCATAGGGCCAACTCACCACCCGATGCGAAGTTCGGGCCAACTCATACAGCCCCTGAGCTGTTCGGGCAGCGAGTTGGTTAGGCTGCTGTTCGGGCAGCGAGTTGGTCAAACGGTGAGGGCATAGGGCCAACTCACCACCCGATGCGAAGTTCGGGCCAACTCATCAGCCCCTGAGCTGTTCGGGCAGCGAGTTGGTCAGGCGGTGAGGGCATAGGGCCAACTCACCATCCGATGCGAAGTTCGGGCCAACTCATCAGCCCCTGAGCTGTTCGGGCAGCGAGTTGGTCAGGCGGTGAGGGCATAGGGCCAACTCACCACCCGATGCGAAGTTCGGGCCAACTCATCGGCCCCTGAGCTGTTCGGGCAGCGAGCCCCTGAGCTGTTCGGGCAGCGAGTTGGTTAGGCGGTGAGGGCATAGGGCCAACTCACCACCCGATGCGAAGTTCGGGCCAACTCATCAGCCCCTGAGCTGTTCGGGCAGCGAGTTGATCTGATGCGAAGTTCGGGCCAACTCATCAGCTCCTGAGCTGTTCGGGCAGCGAGTTGGTCAAACGGTGAGGGCATAGGGCCAACTCACCACCCGATGCGGAGTTCGGGCCAACTCATCAGCCCCTGAGCTGTTCGGGCAGCGAGTTGGTCAGGCGGTGAGGGCATAGGGCCAACTCACCACCCGATGCGAAGTTCGGGCCAACTCATCAGCCCCTGAGCTGTTCGGGCAGCGAGTTGGTCAGGCGGTGAGGTCATAGGGCCAACTCACCACCACCCGATGCGAAGTTCGGGCCAACTCATCAGCCCCTGAGCTGTTCGGGCAGCGAGTTGGTTAGGCGGTGAGGTCATAGGGCCAGCTAGGGTCATAGTGGCCGAGGCCATGGGGTTCGGGCCCAACATGCTTGGATGGCTGCGTCTGATGACAGCAGAGGGCTCCGCCAGCATCATTGTCAATGGTATCCGGTCTGATCCCTTCCCGGTGCGCAACGGGCTACAGCAAGGCAGCCCCCTGTCCCCGGTGCTGTGGGCCATCCAACTGGAGCCCCTCACAGCCTACCTCCACCACCTGGTTCGCAGCAACATCCTCCGGACTCCACTGCTCCCTGATGGCACCCCAGCGCCAGCAGTGACTCACCATGCAGATGACACTAACCTGCTGGTATCCGACATTGATGCAGATGGGCCGGTGGCTAAGCAGGCAGTGACGCTCTTCTGCAGGGCCAGCAACGCCAAAGAGAACGCCAGCAAAAGCAAGGGCCTTGTGCTGGGAACCCATCGCCCCATCTCCGGTACCCATGCGGCGACAGAGGCACATTTTGGGGAGCCTAGTGCTAGTCATCCGCCCCGACACCTGGGAGTCCCTCTGACCGACGACATCCCCACAGCAGCTAAGCTTTGCTACGATGGTAGGAAAGGCAGGCTTAAGCAGGTGGCCAGCCGCTGGAGCCCGCATTCCCTCAGCATGGTTGGCAGGACTCACATCGCCAAGCAAGTCTTGGGCAACACGCTGACGTATCACTTCTCCTTCATCTCCCCTCGGCCAGAGCAACTGCAGCGGGCCCAACGGACGGTGGATGGGTTTGTGGCCTGGTCGACACTCCCAGAAGATGCCAGTCTGGTATCTGGCGGTTACGCCACATTGCTGCCAAAGCAAGGGGTTGCCAGCCTTTCCAAGGACCAAGGAGGCATCGGGCACATTGACCTGCAGTCCTTTCTGGATGCCCTGCAAGCCAAGACCATTGTGCAGCTCGCTCAGCCCGGAAACCAACCCTGGAAGCAGCTGCACCGACACCTGCTGGCGGAGGCAGCACCTCCTGGCACCACGGGCTGGGGTTGGGTGTTTGGCACATGCCCAGTCCCGGCAGACCTGCCCCCTAGACTGCAGGACCTGGTCCAGGCCTACCGTAACACGTGCCCCAATCGGCTCAGCCTATCTGTGGAGGACGATGACGCCCGGGTCATCCTAGCAGAGCCCCTCTTTTACAATGCCGCCATTCTTGACCCGACCTCGTCAGAGCCATTCTCCTTCCCATCAGGGGCCGCAGCCGCTTTGCCCCTCACGCTGGGCGACCTACGGAGGGCAACCACTACCACCATGCAGCTGCCGTTGCTGTGCAAAATCAGGGCCGCCCTACCGCTGAGCTGGAAAGAGCTGCTGCCGCCCGACCCAGTGACGGCTCCCATCCCGCAGCTGCCAACATGGAGCTCCTCCCCGTGCGGAGGGTGGATCAGCGACCCAACCGGCAGCGTGTGGGCAGTCACTTCCACAGGACGACTGGTGCAGCCGCAGCCACAACTCCCAGTACCCCAGCCCAGCCCGGCATGGCATGCTGCATGTGTGCTGAAGTGCAGGAAGAAAAGGGCCCTTTGGACGCTGGAGGAGCGCGAGAACTACGCTGCGGCACCACCCCAGAACAAGGCTGCAGCTTGGCCAGTTGAACCACATGTGCTAGGCCCGTGGGCTACCCTTCAGTGCTACCCGGCAGGCCATGGTCATGGCAAGGTCTCACTCGTCCACTACGAGGTTAGCAATGCCCGCCACCGCCTCACTACCATCAAGGCAGAGAGGCAGATGGGGGAGGGCAGCGTCCCCCTCCGCCCAGCTGCTTGGCCCCTGGCAGGCAGCCCCACCAGCTCCCAAGGAGCAGGAGGCAGCACATCGGCACCACGCAGCACGTTGCAGCAGATGGAGACTCAATGGGAGCAGGAACGACCCCACAGTGGCTCGTCCCGCTTCACCCACTACTCACCACCCCCGCCGAGCTGGATGCAGCCCAACCTGGGTGATGCCAGGCACCAAGCAGCGCAGCAGCGGAGGCAGCGGAGGGAACAGCGTCAGGATGGACAGTCGCAGCACCAGCTGTTGCCGCAGCAGCACAGCCAGGATATCCAGCAGACGGCCGGCGGAGGACAGTCAGCGGCAGAGGTGCAGGGGACAGGGGGGTCCCAGCCGCAGCAGCAATCTCAGCAGCAGGAACAGCAGCAGGGGCAGGAGTACCAGCAGCAGCGCTATACCGGCCGGGAGCACTCGCATGCCTGGCTTAGGCTGTGGGAATGTTCAGCGGGCAACCGGGCGAAGGTTCTGGGGTGGCGGCTGGCACATGCCCGGCTGCCCTGTGGACTCTATCTGGCAGCTAAGCGGGGTCAACGGCATGGCACCAATCGGCACCTTTGCCAGCAGCCATGCTGCTCGCAGCTCGCAGCACGGTACCGGCCACGGGACAGCCTAACTCACATCTTCCTGCAGTGCCCGCAGTACTTGGAAGCAAGGCAGTGGCTGGGGCAGACGTGGGTGGCCATCACGGAAGGGGAGTCCCCACCTGTCGACAATGCGGCCCTCATGTTTGGAGATCAGCCAAACTCCTGGCAAGGGCACCCAGCAGCCAACCGTAGCCCAGGACTGGTCAAGCTATGGAACGCACTCCGGCTGACGTTCCTGCATGCCATCTGGTGTGCACACCAAGCGGCTGAGGAGGAGGCCAAAACGTCAGCAGCAGTGGTCAAACAGGTGGTGGATGACTTGCGGAGGCTCATGATGGCACAGTTCCGGGTGGCAGCACTGCCGGAGGCTATGCTTGACGCCCTGCCGATGCGCCTCATTACAGCGGAGTTGAAGCAAACGGCCATGGCGGAGTTTACAGCTGTGTGGGCGCACCGGGAGGTCCTATGCAAGGTGTACCGCCTTGAGGAAGGTGGAGCCAGGCTCCAGGTTCGGCTATCCAGAGAACATCCGGTCCCTGTACCAGGGGTAGCTGAACCAGAAGAGGAGTAGAGCCCCGGGGGGACGACCATGGCAAGGAACAGCAGGCGGCATGCAGCAAACATCAGACAGCAGGCACCCAGGAGCAAGGAGCAGGGAGCAGGGCGCAGGGAGCAGGGAGCAGGGAGCAGGGAGCTGGGCGCAGGGAGCAGGGCGCAGGGAGCAGGGCGCAGGGAGCAGGGCGCAGGGAGTAGGGAGTAGAGAGCAGGAAGGAGGTAGCAGTGAGTAGGGAACAGGGAGCCGGGAGTAGGGAACAGGGGGTGAGCTGGGGGACGGAGGAGAGAAGAGGTGGTAGAAGAGATCAGGGTGCTGGTAGTGTGGAGCAGAGAGCCAGGAGGTTTAGGCTTTGTTTGGTAGGTAGCAGTTCAGAGGTGGAAGCGTTTCCACTTCTGGTTTTTTGGGTCAGTAGAGGCAGAGCTGAGGGTTGCTCGGGTTCCCTGAACACGGGGGTACGAGGGGGTACCAGGGGTCCCTGAACACGGGGGTACGAGGGGGTATCAGGGGTCCCTGAACACGGGGGTACGAGGGGGTATCAGGGGTCCCTGAACTCGGGGGTACGCAGGGGTATCAGGGGTCCTGAAACTCGGGAATGTGTGGGGGTATCAGGGGCCCCAAAACTCGGGGGGTTGCATGGGTGTTTTTTCTGTTAACTGTTTTGTTTGTTGGTTTCTTCTGTTGGAGTGTTGTGTTTTGTTGTGGTTTTGTGGTTTTCCTTTCGTAGTCGTTCCTGTGGAGGGAGGCTGTTTGTTTGTTTTCAGCCTTCGGTGGTGGTGGTGTTGCCCCTCGCCTGTCCAGGTGGTCAGAGTGAGGTTTTGACCTCTCAGGCAGGTCATCCGTCCTTGTCCTTGTCCTGTCTGGTGTGTTGTCTGTTGCAGTTCCTTTCTCCTCTGTCAGGTGGGCTTGCAGGTGGTGTTTTCCAGGGGTGCTTCCCTGGTATCCAGTGGGTGTTTTTTCCGCTGGTTTTCTTGGTGGTCTTCCTGTCCTTCCTCTGTAACAGTCCACATCGGAAAAAAAAAAAAAAAAAAAAACCACCCGATGCGAAGTTCGGGCCAACTCATCAGCCCCTGAGCTGTTCGGGCAGCGAGTTGATCTGATGCGAAGTTCGGGCCAACTCATCAGCTCCTGAGCTGTTCGGGCAGCGAGTTGGTCAAACGGTGAGGGCATAGGGCCAACTCACCACCCGATGCGGAGTTCGGGCCAACTCATCAGCCCCTGAGCTGTTCGGGCAGCGAGTTGGTCAGGCGGTGAGGGCATAGGGCCAACTCACCACCCGATGCGAAGTTCGGGCCAACTCATCAGCCCCTGAGCTGTTCGGGCAGCGAGTTGGTCAGGCGGTGAGGTCATAGGGCCAACTCACCACCACCCGATGCGAAGTTCGGGCCAACTCATCAGCCCCTGAGCTGTTCGGGCAGCGAGTTGGTTAGGCGGTGAGGTCATAGGGCCAGCTCACCACCCGATGCGAAGTTCGGGCCAACTCATCAGCCCCTGAGCTGTTCGGGCAGCAAGTTGGTTAGGCGGTGAGGTCATAGGGCCAGCTCACCACCCGATGCGAAGTTCGGGCCAACTCATCAGCCCCTGAGCTGTTCGGGCAGCAAGTTGGTTAGCCGGTGAGGGCATAGGGCCAACTCACCACCCGATGCGAAGTTCGGGCCAACTCATCAGACCCCTGAGCTGTTCGGGCAGCGAGTTGGTCAGGCGGTGAGGGCATAGGGCCAACTCACCCACCGATGCGAAGTTCGGGCCAACTCATCAGCCCCTGAGCTGTTCGGGCAGCGAGTTGGTCAGGCGGTGAGGTCATAGGGCCAACTCACCATCCGATGCAAAGTTCGGGCCAACTCATCAGCCCCTGAGCTGTTCGGGCAGCGAGTTGGTCAGGCGGTGAGGTCATAGGGCCAACTCACCACCCGATGCGAAGTTCGGGCCAACTCATACAGCCCCTGAGCTGTTCGGGCAGCGAGTTGGTTAGGCTGCTGTTCGGGCAGCGAGTTGGTCAAACGGTGAGGGCATAGGGCCAACTCACCACCCGATGCGAAGTTCGGGCCAACTCATCAGCCCCTGAGCTGTTCGGGCAGCGAGTTGGTCAGGCGGTGAGGGCATAGGGCCAACTCACCATCCGATGCGAAGTTCGGGCCAACTCATCAGCCCCTGAGCTGTTCGGGCAGCGAGTTGGTCAGGCGGTGAGGGCATAGGGCCAACTCACCACCCGATGCGAAGTTCGGGCCAACTCATCGGCCCCTGAGCTGTTCGGGCAGCGAGCCCCTGAGCTGTTCGGGCAGCGAGTTGGTTAGGCGGTGAGGGCATAGGGCCAACTCACCACCCGATGCGAAGTTCGGGCCAACTCATCAGCCCCTGAGCTGTTCGGGCAGCGAGTTGATCTGATGCGAAGTTCGGGCCAACTCATCAGCTCCTGAGCTGTTCGGGCAGCGAGTTGGTCAAACGGTGAGGGCATAGGGCCAACTCACCACCCGATGCGGAGTTCGGGCCAACTCATCAGCCCCTGAGCTGTTCGGGCAGCGAGTTGGTCAGGCGGTGAGGGCATAGGGCCAACTCACCACCCGATGCGAAGTTCGGGCCAACTCATCAGCCCCTGAGCTGTTCGGGCAGCGAGTTGGTCAGGCGGTGAGGTCATAGGGCCAACTCACCACCACCCGATGCGAAGTTCGGGCCAACTCATCAGCCCCTGAGCTGTTCGGGCAGCGAGTTGGTTAGGCGGTGAGGTCATAGGGCCAGCTAGGGTCATAGTGGCCGAGGCCATGGGGTTCGGGCCCAACATGCTTGGATGGCTGCGTCTGATGACAGCAGAGGGCTCCGCCAGCATCATTGTCAATGGTATCCGGTCTGATCCCTTCCCGGTGCGCAACGGGCTACAGCAAGGCAGCCCCCTGTCCCCGGTGCTGTGGGCCATCCAACTGGAGCCCCTCACAGCCTACCTCCACCACCTGGTTCGCAGCAACATCCTCCGGACTCCACTGCTCCCTGATGGCACCCCAGCGCCAGCAGTGACTCACCATGCAGATGACACTAACCTGCTGGTATCCGACATTGATGCAGATGGGCCGGTGGCTAAGCAGGCAGTGACGCTCTTCTGCAGGGCCAGCAACGCCAAAGAGAACGCCAGCAAAAGCAAGGGCCTTGTGCTGGGAACCCATCGCCCCATCTCCGGTACCCATGCGGCGACAGAGGCACATTTTGGGGAGCCTAGTGCTAGTCATCCGCCCCGACACCTGGGAGTCCCTCTGACCGACGACATCCCCACAGCAGCTAAGCTTTGCTACGATGGTAGGAAAGGCAGGCTTAAGCAGGTGGCCAGCCGCTGGAGCCCGCATTCCCTCAGCATGGTTGGCAGGACTCACATCGCCAAGCAAGTCTTGGGCAACACGCTGACGTATCACTTCTCCTTCATCTCCCCTCGGCCAGAGCAACTGCAGCGGGCCCAACGGACGGTGGATGGGTTTGTGGCCTGGTCGACACTCCCAGAAGATGCCAGTCTGGTATCTGGCGGTTACGCCACATTGCTGCCAAAGCAAGGGGTTGCCAGCCTTTCCAAGGACCAAGGAGGCATCGGGCACATTGACCTGCAGTCCTTTCTGGATGCCCTGCAAGCCAAGACCATTGTGCAGCTCGCTCAGCCCGGAAACCAACCCTGGAAGCAGCTGCACCGACACCTGCTGGCGGAGGCAGCACCTCCTGGCACATGCCCAGTCCCGGCAGACCTGCCCCCTAGACTGCAGGACCTGGTCCAGGCCTACCGTAACACGTGCCCCAATCGGCTCAGCCTATCTGTGGAGGACGATGACGCCCGGGCCATCCTAGCAGAGCCCCTCTTTTACAATGCCGCCATTCTTGACCCGACCTCGTCAGAGCCATTCTCCTTCCCATCAGGGGCCGCAGCCGCTTTGCCCCTCACGCTGGGCGACCTAAGGAGGGCAACCACTACCACCATGCAGCTGCCGTTGCTGTGCAAAATCAGGGCCGCCCTACCGCTGAGCTGGAAAGAGCTGCTGCCGCCCGACCCAGTGACGGCTCCCATCCCGCAGCTGCCAACATGGAGCTCCTCCCCGTGCGGAGGGTGGATCAGCGACCCAACCGGCAGCGTGTGGGCAGTCACTTCCACAGGACGACTGGTGCAGCCGCAGCCACAACTCCCAGTACCCCAGCCCAGCCCGGCATGGCATGCTGCATGTGTGCTGAAGTGCAGGAAGAAAAGGGCCCTTTGGACGCTGGAGGAGCGCGAGAACTACGCTGCGGCACCACCCCAGAACAAGGCTGCAGCTTGGCCAGTTGAACCACATGTGCTAGGCCCGTGGGCTACCCTTCAGTGCTACCCGGCAGGCCATGGTCATGGCAAGGTCTCACTCGTCCACTACGAGGTTAGCAATGCCCGCCACCGCCTCACTACCATCAAGGCAGAGAGGCAGATGGGGGAGGGCAGCGTCCCCCTCCGCCCAGCTGCTTGGCCCCTGGCAGGCAGCCCCACCAGCTCCCAAGGAGCAGGAGGCAGCACATCGGCACCACGCAGCACGTTGCAGCAGATGGAGACTCAATGGGAGCAGGAACGACCCCACAGTGGCTCGTCCCGCTTCACCCACTACTCACCACCCCCGCCGAGCTGGATGCAGCCCAACCTGAGTGATGCCAGGCACCAAGCAGCGCAGCAGCGGAGGCAGCGGAGGGAACAGCGTCAGGATGGACAGTCGCAGCACCAGCTGTTGCCGCAGCAGCACAGCCAGGATATCCAGCAGACGGCCGGCGGAGGACAGTCAGCGGCAGAGGTGCAGGGGACAGGGGGGTCCCAGCCGCAGCAGCAATCTCAGCAGCAGGAACAGCAGCAGGGGCAGGAGCACCAGCAGCAGCGCTATACCGGCCGGGAGCACTCGCATGCCTGGCTTAGGCTGTGGGAATGTTCAGCGGGCAACCGGGCGAAGGTTCTGGGGTGGCGGCTGGCACATGCCCGGCTGCCCTGTGGACTATATCTGGCAGCTAAGCGGGGTCAACGGCATGGCACCAATCGGCACCTTTGCCAGCAGCCATGCTGCTCGCAGCTCGCAGCACGGTACCGGCCACGGGACAGCCTAACTCACATCTTCCTGCAGTGCCCGCAGTACTTGGAAGCAAGGCAGTGGCTGGGGCAGACGTGGGTGGCCATCACGGAAGGGGAGTCCCCACCTGTCGACAATGCGGCCCTCATGTTTGGAGATCAGCCAAACTCCTGGCAAGGGCACCCAGCAGCCAACCGTAGCCCAGGACTGGTCAAGCTATGGAACGCACTCCGGCTGACGTTCCTGCATGCCATCTGGTGTGCACACCAAGCGGCTGAGGAGGAGGCCAAAACGTCAGCAGCAGTGGTCAAACAGGTGGTGGATGACTTGCGGAGGCTCATGATGGCACAGTTCCGGGTGGCAGCACTGCCGGAGGCTATGCTTGACGCCCTGCCGATGCGCCTCATTACAGCGGAGTTGAAGCAAACGGCCATGGCGGAGTTTACAGCTGTGTGGGCGCACCGGGAGGTCCTATGCAAGGTGTACCGCCTTGAGGAAGGTGGAGCCAGGCTCCAGGTTCGGCTATCCAGAGAACATCCGGTCCCTGTACCAGGGGTAGCTGAACCAGAAGAGGAGTAGAGCCCCGGGGGGACGACCATGGCAAGGAACAGCAGGCGGCATGCAGCAAACAGCAGACAGCAGGCACCCAGGAGCAAGGAGCAGGGAGCAGGGCGCAGGGAGCAGGGAGCAGGGAGCAGGGAGCTGGGCGCAGGGAGCAGGGAGCAGGGCGCAGGGAGCAGGGCGCAGGGAGCAGGGCGCAGGGAGTAGGGAGTAGAGAGCAGGAAGGAGGTAGCAGTGAGTAGGGAACAGGGAGCCGGGAGTAGGGAACAGGGGGTGAGCTGGGGGACGGAGGAGAGAAGAGGTGGTAGAAGAGATCAGGGTGCTGGTAGTGTGGAGCAGAGAGCCAGGAGGTTTAGGCTTTGTTTGGTAGGTAGCAGTTCAGAGGTGGAAGCGTTTCCACTTCTGGTTTTTTGGGTCAGTAGAGGCAGAGCTGAGGGTTGCTCGGGTTCCCTGAACACGGGGGTACGAGGGGGTACCAGGGGTCCCTGAACACGGGGGTACGAGGGGGTATCAGGGGTCCCTGAACACGGGGGTACGAGGGGGTATCAGGGGTCCCTGAACTCGGGGGTACGTGGGGGTATCAGGGGCCCCAAAACTCGGGGGGTTGCATGGGTGTTTTTTCTGTTAACTGTTTTGTTTGTTGGTTTCTTCTGTTGGAGTGTTGTGTTTTGTTGTGGTTTTGTGGTTTTCCTATCGTAGTCGTTCCTGTGGAGGGAGGCTGTTTGTTTGTTTTCAGCCTTCGGTGGTGGTGGTGTTGCCCCTCGCCTGTCCAGGTGGTCAGAGTGAGGTTTTGACCTCTCAGGCAGGTCACCCGTCCTTGTCCTTGTCCTGTCTGGTGTGTTGCCTGTTGCAGTTCCTTTCTCCTCTGTCAGGTGGGCTTGCAGGTGGTGTTTTCCAGGGGTGCTTCCCTGGTATCCAGTGGGTGTTTTTTCCGCTGGTTTTCTTGGTGGTCTTCCTGTCCTTCCTCTGTAACAGTCCACATCGGAAAAAAAAAAAAAAAAAAAAAGAGACCATCCGGTCCCTGTACCAGGGGTAGCTGAACCAGAAGAGGAGTAGAGCCCCGGGGGGACGACCATGGCAAGGAACAGCAGGCGGCATGCAGCAAACAGCAGACAGCAGGCACCCAGGAGCAAGGAGCAGGGAGCAGGGCGCAGGGAGCAGGGAGCTGGGCGCAGGGAGCAGGGAGCAGGGCGCAGGGAGCAGGGCGCAGGGAGCAGGGCGCAGGGAGTAGGGAGTAGAGAGCAGGAAGGAGGTAGCAGTGAGTAGGGAACAGGGAGCCGGGAGTAGGGAACAGGGGGTGAGCTGGGGGACGGAGGAGAGAAGAGGTGGTAGAAGAGATCAGGGTGCTGGTAGTGTGGAGCAGAGAGCCAGGAGGTTTAGGCTTTGTTTGGTAGGTAGCAGTTCAGAGGTGGAAGCGTTTCCACTTCTGGTTTTTTGGGTCAGTAGAGGCAGAGCTGAGGGTTGCTCGGGTTCCCTGAACACGGGGGTACGAGGGGGTACCAGGGGTCCCTGAACACGGGGGTACGAGGGGGTATCAGGGGTCCCTGAACACGGGGGTACGAGGGGGTATCAGGGGTCCCTGAACTCGGGGGTACGCAGGGGTATCAGGGGTCCCGAAACTCGGGAATGTGTGGGGGTATCAGGGGCCCCAAAACTCGGGGGGTTGCATGGGTGTTTTTTCTGTTAACTGTTTTGTTTGTTGGTTTCTTCTGTTGGAGTGTTGTTTTTCGTAGTCGTTCCTGTGGAGGGAGGCTGTTTGTTTGTTTTTTCAGCCTTCGGTGGTGGTGGTGTTGCCCCTCGCCTGTCCAGGTGGTCAGAGTGAGGTTTTGACCTCTCAGGCAGGTCACCCGTCCTTGTCCTTGTCCTGTCTGGTGTGTTGTCTGTTGCAGTTCCTTTCTCCTCTGTCAGGTGGGCTTGCAGGTGGTGTTTTCCAGGGGTGCTTCCCTGGTATCCAGTGGGTGTTTTTTCCGCTGGTTTTCTTGGTGGTCTTCCTGTCCTTCCTCTGTAACAGTCCACATCGGAAAAAAAAAAAAAAATCAGCCCCTGAGCTGTTCGGGCAGCAAGTTGGTTAGCCGGTGAGGGCATAGGGCCAACTCACCACCCGATGCGAAGTTCGGGCCAACTCATCAGACCCCTGAGCTGTTCGGGCAGCGAGTTGGTCAGGCGGTGAGGGCATAGGGCCAACTCACCATCCGATGCGAAGTTCGGGCCAACTCATACAGCCCCTGAGCTGTTCGGGCAGCGAGTTGGTCAGGCGGTGAGGTCATAGGGCCAACTCACCACCCGATGCGAAGTTCGGGCCAACTCATACAGCCCCTGAGCTGTTCGGGCAGCGAGTTGGTTAGGCTGCTGTTCGGGCAGCGAGTTGGTCAAACGGTGAGGGCATAGGGCCAACTCACCACCCGATGCGAAGTTCGGGCCAACTCATCAGCCCCTGAGCTGTTCGGGCAGCGAGTTGGTCAGGCGGTGAGGGCATAGGGCCAACTCACCACCCGATGCGAAGTTCGGGCCAACTCATCGGCCCCTGAGCTGTTCGGGCAGCGAGCCCCTGAGCTGTTCGGGCAGCGAGTTGGTTAGGCGGTGAGGGCATAGGGCCAACTCACCACCCGATGCGAAGTTCGGGCCAACTCATCAGCCCCTGAGCTGTTCGGGCAGCGAGTTGATCTGATGCGAAGTTCGGGCCAACTCATCAGCTCCTGAGCTGTTCGGGCAGCGAGTTGGTCAAACGGTGAGGGCATAGGGCCAACTCACCACCCGATGCGGAGTTCGGGCCAACTCATCAGCCCCTGAGCTGTTCGGGCAGCGAGTTGGTCAGGCGGTGAGGGCATAGGGCCAACTCACCACCCGATGCGAAGTTCGGGCCAACTCATCAGCCCCTGAGCTGTTCGGGCAGCGAGTTGGTCAGGCGGTGAGGTCATAGGGCCAACTCACCACCACCCGATGCGAAGTTCGGGCCAACTCATCAGCCCCTGAGCTGTTCGGGCAGCGAGTTGGTTAGGCGGTGAGGTCATAGGGCCAGCTCACCACCCGATGCGAAGTTCGGGCCAACTCATCAGCCCCTGAGCTGTTCGGGCAGCAAGTTGGTTAGGCGGTGAGGTCATAGGGCCAGCTCACCACCCGATGCGAAGTTCGGGCCAACTCATCAGCCCCTGAGCTGTTCGGGCAGCAAGTTAATTAGCCGGTGAGGGCATAGGGCCAACTCACCACCCGATGCGAAGTTCGGGCCAACTCATCAGACCCCTGAGCTGTTCGGGCAGCGAGTTGGTCAGGCGGTGAGGGCATAGGGCCAACTCACCCACCGATGCGAAGTTCGGGCCAACTCATCAGCCCCTGAGCTGTTCGGGCAGCGAGTTGGTCAGGCGGTGAGGTCATAGGGCCAACTCACCATCCGATGCGAAGTTCGGGCCAACTCATCAGCCCCTGAGCTGTTCGGGCAGCGAGTTGGTCAGGCGGTGAGGTCATAGGGCCAACTCACCACCCGATGCGAAGTTCGGGCCAACTCATACAGCCCCTGAGCTGTTCGGGCAGCGAGTTGGTTAGGCTGCTGTTCGGGCAGCGACTTGGTCAAACGGTGAGGGCATAGGGCCAACTCACCACCCGATGCGAAGTTCGGGCCAACTCATCAGCCCCTGAGCTGTTCGGGCAGCGAGTTGGTCAGGCGGTGAGGGCATAGGGCCAACTCACCATCCGATGCGAAGTTCGGGCCAACTCATCAGCCCCTGAGCTGTTCGGGCAGCGAGTTGGTCAGGCGGTGAGGGCATAGGGCCATCTCACCACCCGATGCGAAGTTCGGGCCAACTCATCGGCCCCTGAGCTGTTCGGGCAGCGAGCCCCTGAGCTGTTCGGGCAGCGAGTTGGTTAGGCGGTGAGGGCATAGGGCCAACTCACCACCCGATGCGAAGTTCGGGCCAACTCATCAGCCCCTGAGCTGTTCGGGCAGCGAGTTGATCTGATGCGAAGTTCGGGCCAACTCATCAGCTCCTGAGCTGTTCGGGCAGCGAGTTGGTCAAACGGTGAGGGCATAGGGCCAACTCACCACCCGATGCGGAGTTCGGGCCAACTCATCAGCCCCTGAGCTGTTCGGGCAGCGAGTTGGTCAGGCGGTGAGGGCATAGGGCCAACTCACCACCCGATGCGAAGTTCGGGCCAACTCATCAGCCCCTGAGCTGTTCGGGCAGCGAGTTGGTCAGGCGGTGAGGTCATAGGGCCAACTCACCACCACCCGATGCGAAGTTCGGGCCAACTCATCAGCCCCTGAGCTGTTCGGGCAGCGAGTTGGTTAGGCGGTGAGGTCATAGGGCCAGCTCACCACCCGATGCGAAGTTCGGGCCAACTCATCAGCCCCTGAGCTGTTCGGGCAGCAAGTTGGTTAGCCGGTGAGGGCATAGGGCCAACTCACCACCCGATGCGAAGTTCGGGCCAACTCATCAGACCCCTGAGCTGTTCGGGCAGCGAGTTGGTCAGGCGGTGAGGGCATAGGGCCAACTCACCCACCGAGTTGGGCCAAAAAGAGGAACGGATGGGTGCAGCATCTGCAGAAAAGAGAGATCAGAAGGAAGAGGTTGAGTCGCGAGAGAAGTCGCCATTCAGCGCCCAGCCGCCGCGAGCCGCCCCAACGCCGACGCGCAACCGCGACCGACCAAGCGAAGCATTACATTAACGCCACGTACAAATGGCTCCACCAAGTTCCGCAAATGCAAATGAGGTGGTAGAAGAGATCAGGGTGCTGGTAGTGTGGAGCAGAGAGCCAGGAGGTTTAGGCTTTGTTTGGTAGGTAGCAGTTCAGAGGTGGAAGCGTTTCCACTTCTGGTTTTTTGGGTCAGTAGAGGCAGAGCTGAGGGTTGCTCGGGTTCCCTGAACACGGGGGTACGAGGGGGTACCAGGGGTCCCTGAACACGGGGGTACGAGGGGGTATCAGGGGTCCCTGAACACGGGGGTACGAGGGGGTATCAGGGGTCCCTGAACTCGGGGGTACGCAGGGGTATCAGGGGTCCCGAAACTCGGGAATGTGTGGGGGTATCAGGGGCCCCAAAACTCGGGGGGTTGCATGGGTGTTTTTTCTGTTAACTGTTTTGTTTGTTGGTTTCTTCTGTTGGAGTGTTGTGTTTTGTTGTGGTTTTGTGGTTTTCCTTTCGTAGTCGTTCCTGTGGAGGGAGGCTGTTTGTTTGTTTTCAGCCTTCGGTGGTGGTGGTTTTTTTTTTTTTTTTTTTTTTCCGATGTGGACTGTTACAGAGGAAGGACAGGAAGACCACCAAGAAAACCAGCGGAAAAAACACCCACTGGATACCAGGGAAGCACCCCTGGAAAACACCACCTGCAAGCCCACCTGACAGAGGAGAAAGGAACTGCAACAGACAACACACCAGACAGGACAAGGACAAGGACCAAAGGCCAAAACAACCAAACAGCCCCCCTCAACAGGAACGACTACGAAAGGAAAACCACAAAACCACAAAAAAACACAACACTCCAACAGAAGAAACCAACAAACAAAACAGTTAACAGAAAAAACACCCATGCAACCCCCCGAGTTTTGGGGCCCCTGATACCCCCACACATTCCCGAGTTTCGGGACCCCTGATACCCCTGCGTACCCCCGAGTTCAGGGACCCCTGATACCCCCTCGTACCCCCGTGTTCAGGGACCCCTGATACCCCCTCGTACCCCCGTGTTCAGGGAACCCGAGCAACCCTCAGCTCTGCCTCTACTGACCCAAAAAACCAGAAGTGGAAACGCTTCCACCTCTGAACTGCTCTCCATGTTGTGCGGGGGCTGTCCGTGCAGTGCGGGGGCTGTCAGTACAGTGCGGGGGATGTCCATGCCGTGCGGGGGACTGTCCGTGCCGTGCGGGGGCTGTCCATGCCGTGTGGGGGCTCTCCATGTTGTGGGGGGGCTGCCGTGTGGGGTCTGTCCGTGCTGCTCAGGGGCTGTCCGTGCCGTGCGGGGGATGTCGAGGCCGGGCGGGAGCTGTCAGGGGCGGGCGGGAGCTATCTGCGCTGGGTGGGGGCTGTTCGTGCCGTGCGGGGGCTGTCCGTTCCGTGTGGGGGCTGGGCGGCCGGGGAGAGAGAGAGGCACGTTAGGCGGGAGAGTTGCAGGATGGGGCTGTCCGTGCCGTGCGGGGGCTGTCCGTGCAGTGCGGGTGCTGTCCATGCCGTGCGGGTGCTGTCCATGCCGTGCGGGGGCTGTCCGTGCCGGGTGGGGGCTCTCCATGTTGTGCGGGGGCTGCCGTGTGGGGTCTGTCCGTGCTGCTCAGGGGCTGTCTGTGCCGTGCGGGGGATGTCGAGGCCGGGCGGGAGCTGTCAGGCGCAGATGGGGGCTGTTCGTGCCGTGCGGGGGCTGTCCGTTCCGTGTGGGGGCTGGGCGGCCGGGGAGAGAGAGGCGGCACGTCAGGCGGGAGAGGTGCAGGATGGGGCTGTCCGTGCCGTGCGGGGGCTGTCCGTACAGTGCGGGGGCTGTCCATGCCGTGCGGGGGCTGTCCGTGCCGTGCGGGGGCTGTCCGTGCCGTGTACAGTGCGGGGGATGTCCATTTTTTTCCGATGTGGACTGTTACAGAGGAAGGCTGTGTCCATGCCGTGCGGGGCCTGTCCGTGCCGTGCGGGGGCTGTCCGTGCCGTGCGGGGGCTGTCCGTGCAGTGTGCGGGGGATGTCCATGCCGTGCGGGGGCTGTCCGTGCCGTGCGGGGGCTGTCCGTGCCGTGCGGGGGCTGTCCGTGCCGTGCGGGGGCTGTCCGTGCCGTGCGGGGGCTGTCCGTGCCGTGCGGGGGCTGTCCGTGCCGTGCGGGGGCTGTCTGTGCCGTGTGGGGGCTGTCCGTACAGTGCGGGGGATGTCCATGTTGTGCGGGGGCTGTCCGTGCCGTGTGGGGGCTGTCCGTACAGTGCGGGGGATGTCCATGCCGTGCGGGGGCTGTCCGTGCCGTGCGGGGCCTGTCCGTGCCGTGCGGGGGCTGTCCGTGCCGTGCGGGGGCTGTCCGTGCCGTGCGGGGGCTGTCCGTGCTGTGCGGGGGCTGTCCGTGCCGTGCGGGGGCTGTCTGTGCCGTGTGGGGGCTGTCCGCGCCGTGCGGGGGCTGTCCGCGCCGTGCGGGGGCTGCCGTGTGGGGTCTGTCCGTGCTGCTCAGGGGCTGTCCGTGCCGTGCAGGGGATGTCGAGGCCGGGCGGGAGCTGTCAGGGGCGGGCGGGAGCTATCAGCGGGGGCTGTCCGTTTTTCCGATGTGGACTGTTACAGAGGAAGGCTGTGTCCATGCCGTGCGGGGCCTGTCCGTGCCGTGCGGGGGCTGTCCGTGCCGTGCGGGGGCTGTCCGTGCCGTGCGGGGGCTGTCCGTGCAGTGCGGGTGCTGTCCATGCCGTGCGGGGGCTGTCCGTGCCGTCTGGGGGCTCTCCATGTTGTGCGGGGGCTGTCCGTGCCGTGTGGGGGCTGTCCGTATAGTGAGGGGGATGTCCATGCCGTGCGGGGGCTGTCCGTGCCGTGCGGGGGCTGTCCGTGTTGTGCGGGGGCTGTCCGTGCCGTGTGGGGGCTGTCCGTACCGTGCGGGGGATGTCCATGCCGTCTGGGGGCTCTCCATGTTGTGCGGGGGCTGTCCGTGCCGTGCGGGGGCTGTCCGAACAGTGAGGGGGCTGTCCGTGCCGTGCGGGGGCTGTCCGTGCCGTGTGGGGGCTGTCCGTACCGTGCGGGGGATGTCCATTTTTTTTCCGATGTGGACTGTTACAGAGGAAGGCTGTGTCCATGCCGTGCGGGGGCTATCCGTGCCGTGCGGGGGCTGTCCGTGCCGTGCGGAGGCTGTCCATGCCGTGCGGGGGCTGTCCGTGCCGTGCGGGGGCTGTCCGTGCAGTGCGGGGGATGTCCATGCCGTGCGGGGGCTGTCCGTGCCGTGCGGGGGCTGTCCGTGCCGTGCGGGGGCTGTCCGTGCCGTGCGGGGGCTGTCCGTGCCGTGCGGGGGCTGTCTGCGCCGTGTGGGGGCTGTCCGTGCCGTGCGGGGGCTGTCCGCGCCGTTTTTTTTTTTTTTTTTTTTCCGATGAAAACCAGCGGAAAAAACACCCACTGGATACCAGGGAAGCACCCCTGGAAAACACCACCTGCAAGCCTTTTTCCGCTGGTTTTTCTTGGTGGTCTTCCTGTCCTTCCTCTGTAACAGTCCACATCGGAAAAAAAAAAGCCCACCTGACAGAGGAGAAAGGAACTGCAACAGACAACACACCAGACAGGACAAGGACAAGGACGGGTGACCTGCCTGAGAGGTCAAAACCTCACTCTGACCACCTGGACAGGCGAGGGGCAACACCACCACCACCAAAGGCTAAAAACAACCAAACAGCCTCCCTCCACAGGAACGACTACGAAAGGAAAACCACAAAACCACAAAAAAACACAACACTCCAACAGAAGAAACCAACAAACAAAACAGTTAACAGAAAAAACACCCATGCAACCCCCCGAGTTTTGGGGCCCCTGATACCCCCACACATTCCCGAGTTTCGGGACCCCTGATACCCCTGCGTACCCCCGAGTTCAGGGACCCCTGATACCCCCTCGTACCCCCGTGTTCAGGGACCCCTGATACCCCCTCGTACCCCCGTGTTCAGGGAACCCGAGCAACCCTCAGCTCTGCCTCTACTGACCCAAAAAACCAGAAGTGGAAACGCTTCCACCTCTGAACTGCTCTCCATGTTGTGCGGGGGCTGTCCGTGCAGTGCGGGGGCTGTCAGTACAGTGCGGGGGATGTCCATGCCGTGCGGGGGACTGTCCGTGCCGTGCGGGGGCTGTCCATGCCGTGCGGGGGCTGTCCGTGCCGTGCAGGGGCTGTCCGTGCCGTGCGGGGGCTGTCCGTACAGTGCGGGGGATGTCCATTTTTTTCCGATGTGGACTGTTACAGAGGAAGGCTGTGTCCATGCCGTGCGGGGCCTGTCCGTGCCGTGCGGGGGCTGTCCGTGCCGTGCGGGGGCTGTCCGTGCAGTGCGGGTGCTGTCCGTGCAGTGCGGGTGTTGTCCGTGCTATGCGGGGGCTGTCCGTGCCGTCTGGAGGCTCTCCATGTTGTGCGGGGGCTGTCCGTGCAGTGCGGGGGCTGTCAGTACAGTGCGGGGGATGTCCATGCCGTGCGGGGGACTGTCCGTGCCGTGCGGAGGCTGTCCATGCCGTGCGGGGGCTGTCCGTGCAGTGCGGGGGCTGTCAGTACAGTGCGGGGGATGTCCATGCCGTGCGGGGGACTGTCCGTGCCGTGCGGGGGCTGTCCGTGCCGTGTGGGGGCTGTCCATGTTGTGCGGGGGCTGCCGTGTGGGGTCTGTCCGTGCTGCTCAGGGGCTGTCCGTGCCGTGCGGGGGATGTCGAGGCCGGGCGGGAGCTGTCAGGGGCGGGCGGGAGCTATCTGCGCTGGGTGGGGGCTGTTCGTGCCGTGCGGGGGCTGTCCGTTCCGTGTGGGGGCTGGGCGGCCGGGGAGAGAGAGGCGGCACGTCAGGCGGGAGAGGTGCAGGATGGGGCTGTCCGTGCCGTGCGGGGGGCTGTCCGTACAGTGCGGGGGCTGTCCATGCCGTGCGGGGGCTGTCCGTGCCGTGCGGGGGCTGTCCGTACAGTGCGGGGGATGTCCATTTTTTTTCCGATGCGGACTGTTACAGAGGAAGGCTGTGTCCATGCCGTGCGGGGCCTGTCCGTGCCGTGCGGGGGCTGTCCGTGCCGTGCGGGGGCTGTCCGTGCCGTGCGGGGGCTGTCCGTGCCGTGCGGGGGCTGTCCATGCCGTGCGGGGGCTGTCCGTGCCGTCTGGGGGCTCTCCATGTTGTGCGGGGGCTGTCCGTGCCGTGTGGGGGCTGTCCGTACAGTGCGGGGGATGTCCATGCCGTCTGGGGGCTGTCCGTGCCGTGCGGGGCCTGTCCGTGCCGTGTGGGGGCTGTCCGTACAGTGTGGGGGATGTCCATGCCGTGCGGGGGCTGTCCGTGCCGTGCGGGGCCTGTCCGTGCCGTGCGGGGGCTGTCCGTGCCGTGCGGGGGCTGTCCGCACCGTGCGGGGGCTGGGCGGCCGGGGAGAGAGAGGCGGCACGTCAGGCGGGAGAGGTGCAGGAGGGGGCTGTCCGTGCAGTGCGGGTGCTGTCCATGCCGTGCGGGGGCTGTCCTGCTCAGGGGCTGTCCGTGCCGTGCGGGGGATGTCGAGGCCGGGCGGGAGCTGTCAGGAGCGGGCAGGAGCTATCTGCGCTGGGTGGGGGCTGTTCGTGCCGTGCGGGGGCTGTCCGTTTCATGTGGGGGCTGGGCGGCCGGGGAGAGAGAGGCGGCACGTCAGGCGGGAGAGGTGCAGGATGGGGCTGTCCGTGCCGTGCGGGGGCTGTCCGTACAGTGCGGGGGCTGTCCATGCCGTGCGGGGGCTGTCCGTGCCGTGCGGGGGCTGTCCGTGCCGTGCGGGGGCTGTCCGTACAGTGCGGGGGATGTCCATTTTTTTTTCTGATGTGGACTGTTACAGAGGAAGGCTGTGTCCATGCCGTGCGGGGCCTGTCCGTGCCGTGCGGGGGCTGTCCGTGCCGTGCGGGGGCTGTCCGTGCCGTGCGGGGGCTGTCCGTGCAGTGCGGGTGCTGTCCATGCCGTGCGGGGGCTGTCCGTGCCGTCTGGGGGCTCTCCATGTTGTGCGGGGGCTGTCCGTGCCGTCTGGGGGCTCTCCATGTTGTGCGGGGGCTGTCCGTGCCGTGTGGGGGCCGTCCGTACAGTGCGGGGGATGTCCATGCCGTGCGGGGGCTGTCCGTGCCGTGCGGGGCCTGTCCGTGCCGTGCGGGGGCTGTCCGTGCCGTGCGGGGGCTGTCCGTGCCGTGCGGGGGCTGTCCGTGCCGTGCGGGGGCTGTCCGTGCCGTGCGGGGGCTGTCCGTGCCGTGCGGGGGCTGTCTGTGCCGTGTGGGGGCTGTCCGTGCCGTGCGGGGGCTGTCCGCGCCGTGCGGGAGCTGTCCGCACCGTGCGGGGGCTGGGCGGCCGGGGAGAGAGAGGCGGCACGTCAGGCGGGAGAGGTGCAGGAGGGGGCTGTCCGTGCAGTGCGGGTGCTGTCCATGCCGTGCGGGGGCTGTCCGTGCCGTGTGGGGGCTCTCCATGTTGTGCGGGGGCTGCCGTGTGGGGTCTGTCCGTGCTGCTCAGGGGCTGTCCGTGCCGTGCGGGGGATGTCGAGGCCGGGCGGGAGCTGTCAGGGGCGGGCGGGAGCTATCTGCGCTGGGTGGGGGCTGTTCGTGCCGTGCGGGGGCTGTCCGTTCCGTGTGGGGGCTGTCAGTACAGTGCGGGGGCTGTCCATGCCGTGCGGGGGCTGTCCGTGCCGTGCGGGGGCTGTCCGTGCCGTGCGGGGGATGTCCGTACAGTGCGGGGGATGTCCATTTTTTTTCCGATGTGGACTGTTACAGAGGAAGGCTGTGTCCATGCCGTGCGGGGCCTGTCCGTGCCGTGCGGGGGCTGTCCGTGCCGTGCGGGGGCTGTCCGTGCCGTGCGGGGGCTGTCCGTGCTGTGCGGGTGCTGTCCATGCCGTGCGGGGGCTGTCCGTGCCGTCTGGGGGCTCTGCCGTGTGGGGGCTGTCTGTACAGTGCGGGGGATGTCCATGCCGTGCGGGGGCTGTCCGTGCCGTGCGGGGCCTGTCCGTGCCGTGCGGGGGCTGTCCGTGCCGTGCGGGGGCTGTCCGTGCCGTGCGGGGGCTGTCCGTGCCGTGCGAGGGCTGTCCGTGCCGTGCGGGGGCTGTCCGTGCCGTGCGGGGGCTGTCTGTGCCGTGTGGGGGCTGTCCGTGCCGTGCGGGGGCTGTCCGCGCCGTGCGGGAGCTGTCCGCACCGTGCAGGGGCTGGGCGGCCGGGGAGAGAGAGGCGGCACGTCAGGCGGGAGAGGAGGTCTTCCTGTCCTTCCTCTGTAACAGTCCACATCGGAAAAAAAAAAGCCCACCTGACAGAGGAGAAAGGAACTGCAACAGACAACACACCAGACAGGACAAGGACAAGGACGGGTGACCTGCCTGAGAGGTCAAAACCTCACTCTGACCACCTGGACAGGCGAGGGGCAACACCACCATCACCAAAGGCTGAAAACAATTAAACAGCCTCCCTCCACAGGAACGACTACGAAAGGAAAACCACAAAACCACAAAAAAACACAACACTCCAACAGAAGAAACCAACAAACAAAACAGTTAACAGAAAAAACACCCATGCAACCCCCCGAGTTTTGGGGCCCCTGATACCCCCACACATTCCCGAGTTTCGGGACCCCTGATACCCCTGCGTACCCCCGAGTTCAGGGACCCCTGATACCCCCTCGTACCCCCGTGTTCAGGGACCCCTGATACCCCCTCGTACCCCCGTGTTCAGGGAACCCGAGCAACCCTCAGCTCTGCCTCTACTGACCCAAAAAACCAGAAGTGGAAACGCTTCCACCTCTGAACTGCTCTCCATGTTGTGCGGGGGCTGTCCGTGCAGTGCGGGGGCTGTCAGTACAGTGCGGGGGATGTCCATGCCGTGCGGGGGACTGTCCGTGCCGTGCGGGGGCTGTCCATGCCGTGCGGGGGCTGTCCGTGCCGTGCAGGGGCTGTCCGTGCCGTGCGGGGGCTGTCCGTACAGTGCGGGGGATGTCCATTTTTTTCCGATGTGGACTGTTACAGAGGAAGGCTGTGTCCATGCCGTGCGGGGCCTGTCCGTGCCGTGCGGGGGCTGTCCGTGCCGTGCGGGGGCTGTCCGTACAGTGCGGGGGATGTCCATTTTTTTTCTGATGTGGACTGTTACAGAGGAAGGCTGTGTCCATGCCGTGCGGGGCCTGTCCGTGCCGTGCGGGGGCTGTCCGTGCCGTGCGGGGGCTGTCCGTGCCGTGCGGGGGCTGTCCGTGCAGTGCGGGTGCTGTCCATGCCGTGCGGGGGCTGTCCGTGCCGTCTGGGGGCTCTCCATGTTGTGCGGGGGCTGTCCGTGCCGTCTGGGGGCTCTCCATGTTGTGCGGGGGCTGTCCGTGCCGTGTGGGGGCCGTCCGTACAGTGCGGGGGATGTCCATGCCGTGCGGGGGCTGTCCGTGCCGTGCGGGGCCTGTCCGTGCCGTGCGGGGGCTGTCCGTGCCGTGCGGGGGCTGTCCGTGCCGTGCGGGGGCTGTCCGTGCCGTGCGGGGGCTGTCCGTGCCGTGCGGGGGCTGTCCGTGCCGTGCGGGGGCTGTCTGTGCCGTGTGGGGGCTGTCCGTGCCGTGCGGGGGCTGTCCGCGCCGTGCGGGAGCTGTCCGCACCGTGCGGGGGCTGGGCGGCCGGGGAGAGAGAGGCGGCACGTCAGGCGGGAGAGGTGCAGGAGGGGGCTGTCCGTGCAGTGCGGGTGCTGTCCATGCCGTGCGGGGGCTGTCCGTGCCGTGTGGGGGCTCTCCATGTTGTGCGGGGGCTGCCGTGTGGGGTCTGTCCGTGCTGCTCAGGGGCTGTCCGTGCCGTGCGGGGGATGTCGAGGCCGGGCGGGAGCTGTCAGGGGCGGGCGGGAGCTATCTGCGCTGGGTGGGGGCTGTTCGTGCCGTGCGGGGGCTGTCCGTTCCGTGTGGGGGCTGTCAGTACAGTGCGGGGGCTGTCCATGCCGTGCGGGGGCTGTCCGTGCCGTGCGGGGGCTGTCCGTGCCGTGCGGGGGATGTCCGTACAGTGCGGGGGATGTCCATTTTTTTTCCGATGTGGACTGTTACAGAGGAAGGCTGTGTCCATGCCGTGCGGGGCCTGTCCGTGCCGTGCGGGGGCTGTCCGTGCCGTGCGGGGGCTGTCCGTGCCGTGCGGGGGCTGTCCGTGCTGTGCGGGTGCTGTCCATGCCGTGCGGGGGCTGTCCGTGCCGTCTGGGGGCTCTGCCGTGTGGGGGCTGTCTGTACAGTGCGGGGGATGTCCATGCCGTGCGGGGGCTGTCCGTGCCGTGCGGGGCCTGTCCGTGCCGTGCGGGGGCTGTCCGTGCCGTGCGGGGGCTGTCCGTGCCGTGCGGGGGCTGTCCGTGCCGTGCGAGGGCTGTCCGTGCCGTGCGGGGGCTGTCCGTGCCGTGCGGGGGCTGTCTGTGCCGTGTGGGGGCTGTCCGTGCCGTGCGGGTGCTGTCCGCACCGTGCGGGAGCTGTCCGCACCGTGCGGGGGCTGGGCGGCCGGGGAGAGAGAGGCGGCACGTCAGGCGGGAGAGGAGGTCTTCCTGTCCTTCCTCTGTAACAGTCCACATCGGAAAAAAAAAAAAGCCCACCTGACAGAGGAGAAAGGAACTGCAACAGACAACACACCAGACAGGACAAGGACAAGGACGGGTGACCTGCCTGAGAGGTCAAAACCTCACTCTGACCACCTGGACAGGCGAGGGGCAACACCACCATCACCAAAGGCTGAAAACAACCAAACAGCCTCCCTCCACAGGAACGACTACGAAAGGAAAACCACAAAACCACAAAAAAACACAACACTCCAACAGAAGAAACCAACAAACAAAACAGTTAACAGAAAAAACACCCATGCAACCCCCCGAGTTTTGGGGCCCCTGATACCCCCACACATTCCCGAGTTTCGGGACCCCTGATACCCCTGCGTACCCCCGAGTTCAGGGACCCCTGATACCCCCTCGTACCCCCGTGTTCAGGGACCCCTGATACCCCCTCGTACCCCCGTGTTCAGGGAACCCGAGCAACCCTCAGCTCTGCCTCTACTGACCCAAAAAACCAGAAGTGGAAACGCTTCCACCTCTGAACTGCTCTCCATGTTGTGCGGGGGCTGTCCGTGCAGTGCGGGGGCTGTCAGTACAGTGCGGGGGATGTCCATGCCGTGCGGGGGACTGTCCGTGCCGTGCGGGGGCTGTCCATGCCGTGCGGGGGCTGTCCGTGCCGTGCAGGGGCTGTCCGTGCCGTGCGGGGGCTGTCCGTACAGTGCGGGGGATGTCCATTTTTTTCCGATGTGGACTGTTACAGAGGAAGGCTGTGTCCATGCCGTGCGGGGCCTGTCCGTGCCGTGCGGGGGCTGTCCGTGCCGTGCGGGGGCTGTCCGTGCAGTGCGGGTGCTGTCCGTGCAGTGCGGGTTTTTTTTTTTCCGATGTGGAATGTTACAGAGGAAGGACAGGAAGACCACCAAGAAAACCAGCGGAAAAAAACACCCACTGGATACCAGGGAAGCACCCCTGGAAAACACCACCTGCAAGCCCACCTGACAGAGGAGAAAGGAACTGCAACAGACAACACACCAGACACGGGTGTTGTCCGTGCTATGCGGGGGCTGTCCGTGCCGTCTGGAGGCTCTCCATGTTGTGCGGGGGCTGTCCGTGCAGTGCGGGGGCTGTCAGTACAGTGCGGGGGATGTCCATGCCGTGCGGGGGACTGTCCGTGCCGTAGGGGCTGTCCGTGCCGTGCGGGGGCTGTCCGTGCCGTGCGGGGGCTGTCCGTGCCGTGCGGGGGCTGTCCATGCCGTGCGGGGGCTGTCCGTGCCGTGTGGGGGCTGTCCATGTTGTGCGGGGGCTGCCGTGTGGGGTCTGTCCGTGCTGCTCAGGGGCTGTCCGTGCCGTGCGGGGGATGTCGAGGCCGGGCGGGAGCTGTCAGGGGCGGGCGGGAGCTATCTGCGCTGGGTGGGGGCTGTTCGTGCCGTGCGGGGGCTGTCCGTTCCGTGTGGGGGCTGGGCGGCCGGGGAGAGAGAGGCGGCACGTCAGGCGGGAGAGGTGCAGGATGGGGCTGTCCGTGCCGTGCGGGGGGCTGTCCGTACAGTGCGGGGGCTGTCCATGCCGTGCGGGGGCTGTCCGTGCCGTGCGGGGGCTGTCCGTACAGTGCGGGGGATGTCCATTTTTTTCCGATGCGGACTGTTACAGAGGAAGGCTGTGTCCATGCCGTGCCGGGCCTGTCCGTGCCGTGCGGGGGCTGTCAGTGCCGTGCGGGGGCTGTCCGTGCCGTGCGGGGGCTGTCCGTGCCGTGCGGGTGCTGTCCATGCCGTGCGGGGGCTGTCCGTGCCGTCTGGGGGCTCTCCATGTTGTGCGGGGGCTGTCCGTGCCGTGTGGGGGCTGTCCGTACAGTGCGGGGGATGTCCATGCCGTCTGGGGGCTGTCCGTGCCGTGCGGGGCCTGTCCGTGCCGTGTGGGGGCTGTCCGTACAGTGCGGGGGATGTCCATGCCGTGCGGGGGCTGTCCGTGCCGTGCGGGGCCTGTCCGTGCCGTGCGGGGGCTGTCCGTGCCGTGCGGGGGCTGTCCGCACCGTGCGGGGGCTGGGCGGCCGGGGAGAGAGAGGCGGCACGTCAGGCGGGAGAGGTGCAGGAGGGGGCTGTCCGTGCAGTGCGGGTGCTGTCCATGCCGTGCGGGGGCTGTCCTGCTCAGGGGCTGTCCGTGCCGTGCGGGGGATGTCGAGGCCGGGCGGGAGCTGTCAGGAGCGGGCAGGAGCTATCTGCGCTGGGTGGGGGCTGTTCGTGCCGTGCGGGGGCTGTCCGTTTCATGTGGGGGCTGGGCGGCCGGGGAGAGAGAGGCGGCACGTCAGGCAGGAGAGGTGCAGGATGGGGCTGTCCGTGCCGTGCGGGGGCTGTGCGTACAGTGCGGGGGCTGTCCATGCCGTGCGGGGGCTGTCCGTGCCGTGCGGGGGCTGTCCGTGCCGTGCGGGGGCTGTCCGTACAGTGCGGGGGATGTCCATTTTTTTTTCTGATGTGGACTGTTACAGAAGAAGGCTGTGTCCATGCCGTGCGGGGCCTGTCCGTGCCGTGCGGGGGCTGTCCGTGCCGTGCGGGGGCTGTCCGTGCCGTGCGGGGGCTGTCCGTGCAGTGCGGGTGCTGTCCATGCCGTGCGGGGGCTGTCCGTGCCGTCTGGGGGCTCTCCATGTTGTGCGGGGGCTGTCCGTGCCGTGTGGGGGCCGTCCGTACAGTGCGGGGGATGTCCATGCCGTGCGGGGGCTGTCCGTGCCGTGCGGGGCCTGTGCCGTGCGGGGGCTGTCCGCGCCGTGCGGGAGCTGTCCGCACCGTGCGGGGGCTGGGCGGCCGGGGAGAGAGAGGCGGCACGTCAGGCGGGAGAGGTGCAGGAGGGGGCTGTCCGTGCAGTGCGGGTGCTGTCCATGCTGTGCGGGGGCTGTCCGTGCCGTGTGGGGGCTCTCCATGTTGTGCGGGGGCTGCCGTGTGGGGTCTGTCCGTGCTGCTCAGGGGCTGTCCGTGCCGTGCGGGGGATGTCGAGGCCGGGCGGGAGCTGTCAGGGGCGGGCGGGAGCTATCTGCGCTGGGTGGGGGCTGTTCGTGCCGTGCGGGGGCTGTCCGTTCCGTGTGGGGGCTGTCAGTACAGTGCGGGGGCTGTCCATGCCGTGCGGGGGCTGTCCGTGCCGTGCGGGGGCTGTCCGTGCCGTGCGGGGGCTGTCCGTACAGTGCGGGGGATGTCCATTTTTTTTCCGATGTGGACTGTTACAGAGGAAGGCTGTGTCCATGCCGTGCGGGGCCTGTCCGTGCCGTGCGGGGGCTGTCCGTGCCGTGCGGGGGCTGTCCGTGCCGTGCGGGGGCTGTCCGTGCAGTGCGGGTGCTGTCCATGCCGTGCGGGGGCTGTCCGTGCCGTCTGGGGGCTCTGCCGTGTGGGGGCTGTCTGTACAGTGCGGGGGATGTCCATGCCGTGCGGGGGCTGTCCGTGCCGTGCGGGGCCTGTCCGTGCCGTGCGGGGGCTGTCCGTGCCGTGCGGGGGCTGTCCGTGCCGTGCGGGGGCTGTCCGTGCCGTGCGAGGGCTGTCCGTGCCGTGCGGGGGCTGTCCGTGCCGTGCGGGGGCTGTCTGTGCCGTGTGGGGGCTGTCCGGGCCGTGCGGGGGCTGTCCGCGCCGTGCGGGAGCTGTCCGCACCGTGCGGGGGCTGGGCGGCCGGGGAGAGAGAGGCGGCACGTCAGGCGGGAGAGGTGCAGGAGGTGAGGTCATAGGGCCAACTCACCACTCTGTAGAGGCAGAACACGGGGGTACGAGGGGCTATCAGGGGTCCCTGAACTCGGGGGTACGCAGGGGTATCAGGGGTCCCGAAACTCGGGGGTACGCAGGGGTATCAGGGGTCCCGAAACTCGGGTATGTGTGGGGGTTTCAGGGGCCCCAAAACTCGGGGGGTCGCATGGGTGTTTTTTTTCTGTTAACTGTTTGGTTTGTTGGTTTCTTCTGTTGGAGTATTGTGTTTTGTTGTGGTTTTGTGGTTTTCCTTTCGTAGTCGTTCCTGTGGAGGGAGGCTGTTTGGTTGTTTTCAGCCTTCGGTGGTGGTGGTGTTGCCCCTCGCCTGTCCAGGTGGTCAGAGTGAGGTTTTGACCTCTCAGGCAGGTCACCCGTCCTTGTCCTTGTCCTGTCTGGTGTGTTGTCTGTTGCAGTTCCTTTCTCCTATGTCAGGTGGGCTTGCAGGTGGTGTTTTCCAGGGGTGCTTCCCTGGTATCCAGTGGGTGTTTTTTCCGCTGGTTTTTCTTGGTGGTCTTCCTGTCCTTCCTCTGTAACAGTCCACATCGGAAAAAAAAAAAAACCACCGCCCGATGCGAAGTTCGGGCCAACTCATCAGCCCCTGAGCTGTTCGGGCAGCGAGTTGGTCAGGCGGTGAGGTCATAGGGCCAACTCACCACCACCCGATGCGAAGTTCGGGCCAACTCATCAGCCCCTGAGCTGTTCGGGCAGCGAGTTGGTTAGGCGGTGAGGTCATAGGGCCAGCTCACCACCCGATGCGAAGTTCGGGCCAACTCATACAGCCCCTGAGCTGTTCGGGCAGCGAGCCCCTGAGCTGTTCGGGCAGCGAGTTGGTTAGGCAGTGAGGGCATAGGGCCAACTCACCACCCGATGCGAAGTTCGGGCCAACTCATCAGCCCCTGAGCTGTTCGGGCAGCGAGTTGATCTGATGCGAAGTTCGGGCCAACTCATCAGCTCCTGAGCTGTTCGGGCAGCGAGTTGGTCAAACGGTGAGGGCATAGGGCCAACTCACCACCCGATGCGAAGTTCGGGCCAACTCATCAGCCCCTGAGCTGTTCGGGCAGCGAGTTGGTCAGGCGGTGAGGTCATAGGGCCAACTCACCACCACCCGATGCGAAGTTCGGGCCAACTCATCAGCCCCTGAGCTGTTCGGGCAGCGAGTGGGTTAGGTGGTGAGGTCATAGGGCCAGCTCACCACCCGATGCGAAGTTCGGGCCAACTCATCAGACCCCTGAGCTGTTCGGGCAGCGAGTTGGTCAGGCGGTGAGGGCATAGGGCCAACTCACCCACCGATGCGAAGTTCAGGCCAACTCATCAGCCCCTGAGCTGTTCGGGCAGCGACTTGGTCAGGCGGTGAGGTCATAGGGCCAACTCACCGCTTTCCTGGCAGGGCGGGACGTTCGGGACAACGTGCTCTTTCACCAAGCTCTTTTGGAGTGGCTCCAACGATCGCAACAGGCGGGGGTGCTGCTAATGCTGGACATCGAAAAGGCCTATGACCGGGTTCACCGGCCCTGGCTGCTGAAAGTGGCCGAGGCCATGGGGTTCGGGCCCAACATGCTTGGATGGCTGCGTCTGATGACAGCAGAGGGCTCCGCCAGCATCATTGTCAATGGTATCCGGTCTGATCCCTACCCGGTGCGCAACGGGCTACAGCAAGGCAGCCCCCTGTCCCCGGTGCTGTGGGCCATCCAACTGGAGCCCCTCACAGCCTACCTCCACCACCTGGTTCGCAGCAACATCCTCCGGACTCCACTGCTCCCTGATGGCACCCCAGCGCCAGCAGTGACCCACCATGCAGATGACACTAACCTGCTGGTATCCGACATTGATGCAGATGGGCCGGTGGCTAAGCAGGCAGTGGCGCTCTTCTGCAGGGCCAGCAACGCCAAAGAGAACGCCAGCAAAAGCAAGGGCCTCGTGCTGGGAACCCATCGCCCCATCTCCGGTACCCATGCGGCGACAGAGGCACATTTTGGGGAGCCTAGTGCTAGTCATCCGCCCCGACACCTGGGAGTCCCTCTGACCGACGACATCCCCACAGCAGCTAAGCTTTGCTACGATGGTAGGATAGGCAGGCTTAAGCAGGTGGCCAGCCGCTGGAGCCCGCATTCCCTCAGCATGGTTGGCAGGACTCACATCGCCAAGCAAGTCTTGGGCAACACGCTGGCGTATCACTTCTCCTTCATCTCCCCTCGGCCAGAGCAACTGCAGCGGGCCCAACGGACGGTGGATGGGTTTGTGGCCTGGTCGACACTCCCAGAAGATGCCAGTCTGGTATCTGGCGGTTACGCCACATTGCTGCCAAAGCAAGGGGTTGCCAGCCTTTCCAAGGACCAAGGAGGCATCGGGCACATTGACCTGCAGTCCTTTCTGGATGCCCTGCAAGCCAAGACCATTGTGCAGCTCGCTCAGCCCGGTAACCAACCCTGGAAGCAGCTGCACCGACACCTGCTGGCGGAGGCAGCACCTCCTGGCACCACGGGCTGGGGTTGGGTGTTTGGCACATGCCCAGTCCCGGCAGACCTGCCCCCTAGACTGCAGGACCTGGTCCAGGCCTACCGTAACACGTGCCCCAATCGGCTCAGCCTATCTGTGGAGGACGATGACGCCCGGGCCATCCTAGCAGAGCCCCTCTTTTACAATGCCGCCATTCTTGACCCGACCTCGTCAGAGCCATTCTCCTTCCCATCAGGGGCCGCAGCCGCTTTGCCCCTCACGCTGGGCGACCTACGGGGGGCAACCACTACCACCATGCAGCTGCCGTTGCTGTGCAAAATCAGGGCCGCCCTACCGCTGAGCTGGAAAGAGCTGCTGCCGCCCGACCCAGTGACGGCTCCCATCCCGCAGCTGCCAACATGGAGCTCCTCCCCGTGCGGAGGGTGGATCAGTGACCCAACCGGCAGCGTGTGGGCAGTCACTTCCACAGGACGACTGGTGCAGCCGCAGCCACAACTCCCAGTACCCCAGCCCAGCCCGGCATGGCATGCTGCATGTGTGCTGAAGTGCAGGAAGAAAAGGGCCCTTTGGACGCTGGAGGAGCGCGAGAACTACGCTGCGGCACCACCCCAGAACAAGGCTGCAGCTTGGCCAGTTGAACCACATGTGCTAGGCCCGTGGGCTACCCTTCAGTGCTACCCGGCAGGCCATGGTCATGGCAAGGTCTCACTCGTCCACTACGAGGTCAGCAATGCCCGCCACCGCCTCACTACCATCAAGGCAGAGAGACAGATGGGGGAGGGCAGCGTCCCCCTCCGCCCAGCTGCTTGGCCCCTGGCAGGCAGCCCCACCAGCTCCCAAGGAGCAGGAGGCAGCACATCGGCACCACGCAGCACGTTGCAGCAGATGGAGACTCAATGGGAGCAGGAACGACCCCACAGTGGCTCGTCCCGCTTCACCCACTACTCACCACCCCCGCCGAGCTGGATGCAGCCCCACCTGGGTGATGCCAGGCGCCAAGCAGCGCAGCAGCGGAGGCAGCGGAGGGAACAGCGTCAGGATGGACAGTCGCAGCACCAGCTGTTGCCGCAGCAGCACAGCCAGGATATCCAGCAGACGGCCGGCGGAGGACAGTCAGCGGCAGAGGTGCAGGGGACAGGGGGGTTCCAGCAGCAGCAGCAATCTCAGCAGCAGGAGCAGGAGCAGGAGCAGGAGCACCAGCAGCAGCGCTATACCGGCCGGGAGCACTCGCATGCCTGGCTTAGGCTGTGGGAATGTTCAGCGGGCAACCGGGCGAAGGTTCTGGGGTGGCGGCTGGCACATGCCCGGCTGCCCTGTGGACTCTATCTGGCAGCTAAGCGGAGACAACGGCATGGCACCAATCGGCACCTTTGCCAGCAGCCATGCTGCTCGCAGCTCGCAGCACGGTACCGGCCACGGGACAGTCTAACTCACATCTTCCTGCAGTGCCCGCAGTACTTGGAAGCAAGGCAGTGGCTGGGGCAGACGTGGGTGGCCATCACGGAAGGGGAGTCCCCACCTGTCGACAATGCGGCCCTCATGTTTGGAGATCAGCCAAACTCCTGGCAAGGGCACCCAGCAGCCAACCGTAGCCCAGGACTGGTCAAGCTATGGAACGCACTCCGGCTGACGTTCCTGCATGCCATCTGGTGTGCACACCAAGCGGCTGAGGAGGAGGCCAAAACGTCAGCAGCAGTGGTCAAACAGGTGGTGGATGACTTGCGGAGGCTCATGATGGCACAGTTCCAGGTGGCAGCACTGCCGGAGGCTATGCTTGACGCCCTGCCGATGCGCCTCATTACAGCGGAGTTGAAGCAAACGGCCCTGGCGGAGTTTACAGCTGTGTGGGCGCACCGGGAGGTCCTATGCAAGGTGTACCGCCTTGAGGAAGGTGGAGCCAGGCTCCAGGTTCGGCTATCCAGAGAACATCCGGTCCCTGTACCAGGGGTAGCTGAACCAGAAGAGGAGTAGAGCCCCGGGGGGACGACCATGGCAAGAAACAGTAGGCGGCATGCAGCAAACAGCAGACAGCAGGCACCCAGGAGCAAGGAGCAGGGAGCAGGGCGCAGGGAGCAGGGAGCAGGGAGCAGGGAGCAGGGAGCTGGGCGCAGGGAGCAGGGAGCAGGGCGCAGGGAGCAGGGAGCAGGGAGTTTGGAGCAGGGCGCAGGGAGTAGGGAGTAGAGAGCAGGAAGGAGGTAGCAGTGAGTAGGGAACAGGGAGCCGGGAGTAGGGAACAGGGGGTGAGCTGGGGGACGGAAGAGAGAAGAGGTGGTAGAAGAGATCAGGGTGTTGGTAGTGTGGAGCAGAGAGCCAGGAGGTTTAGGCTTTGTTTGGTAGGTAGCAGTTCAGAGGTGGAAGCGTTTCCACTTCTGGTTTTTTGGGTCAGTAGAGGCAGAGCTGAGGGTTGCTCGGGTTCCCTGAACACGGGGGTACGAGGGGGTATCAGGGGTCCCTGAACACGGGGGTACGAGGGGGTATCAGGGGTCCCTGAACTCGGGGGTACGCAGGGGTATCAGGGGTCCCGAAACTCGGGAATGTGTGGGGGTATCAGGGGCCCCAAAATTCGGGGGGTTGCATGGGTGTTTTTTCTGTTAACTGTTTTGTTTGTTGGTTTCTTCTGTTGGAGTGTTGTGTTTTTTGTGGTTTTGTGGGTTTCCTTTCGTAGTCGTTCCTGTGGAGGGAGGCTGTTTGGTTGTTTTAAGCCTTTGGTGGTGGTGGTGTTGCCCCTCGCCTGTCCAGGTGGTCAGAGTGAGGTTTTCCAGTGGGTGTTTTTTCCGCTGGTTTTCTTGGTGGTCTTCCTGTCCTTCCTCTGTAACAGTCCACATCGGAAAAAAAAAACTCACCATCCGATGCGAAGTTCGGGCCAACTCATCAGCCCCTGAGCTGTTCGGGCAGCGAGTTGGTCAGGCGGTGAGGTCATAGGGCCAACTCACCACCCGATGCGAAGTTCGGGCCAACTCATACAGCCCCTGAGCTGTTCGGGCAGCGAGTTGGTTAGGCTGCTGTTCGGGCAGCGAGTTGGTCAAACGGTGAGGGCATAGGGCCAACTCACCACCCGATGCGAAGTTCGGGCCAACTCATCAGCCCCTGAGCTGTTCGGGCAGCGAGTTGGTCAGGCGGTGAGGGCATAGGGCTAACTCACCATCCGATGCGAAGTTCGGGCCAACTCATCAGATTGGTCAGGCGGTGAGGGCATAGGGCCAACTCACCACCCGATGCGAAGTTCGGGCCAACTCATCGGCCCCTGAGCTGTTCGGGCAGCGAGCCCCTGAGCTGTTCGGGCAGCGAGTTGGTTAGGCGGTGAGGGCATAGGGCCAACTCACCACCCGATGCGAAGTTCGAGCCAACTCATCAGCCCCTGAGCTGTTCGGGCAGCAAGTTGGTTAGGCGGTGAGGGCATAGGGCCAACTCACAAGGTGTACCGCCTTGAGGAAGGTGGAGCCAGGCTCCAGGTTCGGCTATCCAGAGAACATCCGGTCCCTGTACCAGGGGTAGCTGAACCAGAAGAGGAGTAGAGCCCCGGGGGGACGACCATGGCAAAGAACAGCAGGCGGCATGCAGCAAACAGCAGACAGCAGGCACCCAGGAGCAAGGCGCAGGGAGCAGGGCGCAGGGAGCAGGGAGCAGGGAGCAGGGAGCAGGGAGCAGGGAGCTGGGCGCAGGGAGCAGGGAGCAGGGAGCAGGGCGCAGGGAGCAGGGAGCAGGGAGTTTGGAGCAGGGCGCAGGGAGTAGGGAGTAGAGAGCAGGAAGGAGGTAGAAGAGGTGGTAGAAGAGATCAGGGTGCTGGTAGTGTGGAGCAGAGAGCCAGGAGGTTTAGGCTTTGTTTGGTAGGTAGCAGTTCAGAGGTGGAAGCGTTTCCACTTCTGGTTTTTTGGGTCAGTAGAGGCAGAGCTGAGGGTTGCTCGGGTTCCCTGAACACGGGGGTACGAGGGGGTATCAGGGGTCCCTGAACACGGGGGTACGAGGGGGTATCAGGGGTGTTGCCCCTCGCCTGTCCAGGTGGTCAGAGTGAGGTTTTGACCTCTCAGGCAGGTCACCCGTCCTTGTCCTTGTCCTGTCTGGTGTGTTGTCTGTTGCAGTTCCTTTCTCCTCTGTCAGGTGGGCTTGCAGGTGGTGTTTTCCAGGGGTGCTTCCCTGGTATCCAGTGGGTGTTTTTTCCGCTGGTTTTCTTGGATTGGTCAGGCGGTGAGGTCATAGGGCCAACTCACCACCCGATGCGAAGTTCGGGCCAACTCATACAGCCCCTGAGCTGTTCGGGCAGCGAGTTGGTTAGGCTGCTGTTCGGGCAGCGAGTTGGTCAAACGGTGAGGGCATAGGGCCAACTCACCACCCGATGCGAAGTTCGGGCCAACTCATCAGCCCCTGAGCTGTTCGGGCAGCGAGTTGGTCAGGCGGTGAGGGCATAGGGCCAACTCACCATCCGATGCGAAGTTCGGGCCAACTCATCAGATTGGTCAGGCGGTGAGGGCATAGGGCCAACTCACCACCCGATGCGAAGTTCGGGCCAACTCATCGGCCCCTGAGCTGTTCGGGCAGCGAGCCCCTGAGCTGTTCGGGCAGCGAGTTGGTTAGGCGGTGAGGGCATAGGGCCAACTCACCACCCGATGCGAAGTTCGGGCCAACTCATCAGCCCCTGAGCTGTTCGGGCAGCAAGTTGGTTAGGCGGTGAGGGCATAGGGCCAACTCACAAGGTGTACCGCCTTGAGGAAGGTGGAGCCAGGCTCCAGGTTCGGCTATCCAGAGAACATCCGGTCCCTGTACCAGGGGTAGCTGAACCAGAAGAGGAGTAGAGCCCCGGGGGGACGACCATGGCAAAGAACAGCAGGCGGCATGCAGCAAACAGCAGACAGCAGGCACCCAGGAGCAAGGAGCAGGGAGCAGGGCGCAGGGAGCAGGGAGCAGGGAGCAGGGAGCAGGGAGCAGGGAGCTGGGCGCAGGGAGCAGGGAGCAGGGAGCAGGGCGCAGGGAGCAGGGAGCAGGGAGTTTGGAGCAGGGCGCAGGGAGTAGGGAGTAGAGAGCAGGAAGGAGGTAGAAGAGGTGGTAGAAGAGATCAGGGTGCTGGTAGTGTGGAGCAGAGAGCCAGGAGGTTTAGGCTTTGTTTGGTAGGTAGCAGTTCAGAGGTGGAAGCGTTTCCACTTCTGGTTTTTTGGGTCAGTAGAGGCAGAGCTGAGGGTTGCTCGGGTTCCCTGAACACGGGGGTACGAGGGGGTATCAGGGGTCCCTGAACACGGGGGTACGAGGGGGTATCAGGGGTGTTGCCCCTCGCCTGTCCAGGTGGTCAGAGTGAGGTTTTGACCTCTCAGGCAGGTCACCCGTCCTTGTCCTTGTCCTGTCTGGTGTGTTGTCTGTTGCAGTTCCTTTCTCCTCTGTCAGGTGGGCTTGCAGGTGGTGTTTTCCAGGGGTGCTTCCCTGGTATCCAGTGGGTGTTTTTTCCGCTGGTTTTCTTGGATTGGTCAGGCGGTGAGGTCATAGGGCCAACTCACCACCCGATGCGAAGTTCGGGCCAACTCATACAGCCCCTGAGCTGTTCGGGCAGCGAGTTGGTTAGGCTGCTGTTCGGGCAGCGAGTTGGTCAAACGGTGAGGGCATAGGGCCAACTCACCACCCGATGCGAAGTTCGGGCCAACTCATCAGCCCCTGAGCTGTTCGGGCAGCGAGTTGGTCAGGCGGTGAGGGCATAGGGCCAACTCACCATCCGATGCGAAGTTCGGGCCAACTCATCAGATTGGTCAGGCGGTGAGGGCATAGGGCCAACTCACCACCCGATGCGAAGTTCGGGCCAACTCATCGGCCCCTGAGCTGTTCGGGCAGCGAGCCCCTGAGCTGTTCGGGCAGCGAGTTGGTTAGGCGGTGAGGGCATAGGGCCAACTCACCACCCGATGCGAAGTTCGGGCCAACTCATCAGCCCCTGAGCTGTTCGGGCAGCAAGTTGGTTAGGCGGTGAGGGCATAGGGCCAACTCACAAGGTGTACCGCCTTGAGGAAGGTGGAGCCAGGCTCCAGGTTCGGCTATCCAGAGAACATCCGGTCCCTGTACCAGGGGTAGCTGAACCAGAAGAGGAGTAGAGCCCCGGGGGGACGACCATGGCAAAGAACAGCAGGCGGCATGCAGCAAACAGCAGACAGCAGGCACCCAGGAGCAAGGAGCAGGGAGCAGGGCGCAGGGAGCAGGGAGCAGGGAGCAGGGAGCAGGGAGCAGGGAGCTGGGCGCAGGGAGCAGGGAGCAGGGAGCAGGGCGCAGGGCGCAGGGCGCAGGGAGCAGGGAGCAGGGAGTTTGGAGCAGGGCGCAGGGAGTAGGGAGTAGAGAGCAGGAAGGAGGTAGAAGAGGTGGTAGAAGAGATCAGGGTGCTGGTAGTGTGGAGCAGAGAGCCAGGAGGTTTAGGCTTTGTTTGGTAGGTAGCAGTTCAGAGGTGGAAGCGTTTCCACTTCTGGTTTTTTGGGTCAGTAGAGGCAGAGCTGAGGGTTGCTCGGGTTCCCTGAACACGGGGGTACGAGGGGGTATCAGGGGTCCCTGAACACGGGGGTACGAGGGGGTATCAGGGGTGTTGCCCCTCGCCTGTCCAGGTGGTCAGAGTGAGGTTTTGACCTCTCAGGCAGGTCACCCGTCCTTGTCCTTGTCCTGTCTGGTGTGTTGTCTGTTGCAGTTCCTTTCTCCTCTGTCAGGTGGGCTTGCAGGTGGTGTTTTCCAGGGGTGCTTCCCTGGTATAAAAAAAAAAGCCCCTGAGCTGTTCGGGCAGCGAGTTGGTCAGGCGGTGAGGTCATAGGGCCAACTCACCACCCGAAGTTCGGGCCAACTCACCACCCGATGCGAAGTTCGGGCCAACTCATCAGCCCCTGAGCTGTTCGGGCAGCGAGATGGTTCGGGCCAACTCATCAGCCCCTGAGCTGTTCGGGCAGCGAGTTGGAGTAGAGCCCCGGGGGGACGACCATGGACCGTGTATGGGCTGTCCGTGCCGTGTGGGGGCTCTTCATGTTGTGGGAGGGCTGCCGTGTGGGGTCTGTCCGTGCTGCTCAGGGGCTGTCCGTGCCGTGCGGGGGATGTCGAGGCCGGGCGGGAGCTGTCAGGGGCGGGCGGGAGCTATCTGTGCTGGGTGGGGGCTGTCCGTGCCGTGCGGGGGCTGTCCGTGCCGTGCGGGTGCTGTCCATGCCGTGCGGGGGCTGTCCGTGCCGTCTGGGGGCTCTCCATGTTGTGCGGGGGCTGTCCGTGCCGTGGGCTGTCCGTGCCGTGCGGGGGCTGTCCGCGCCGTGCGGGAGCTGTCCGCACCGTGCGGGGGCTGGGCGGCCGGGGAGAGAGAGGAGGCACGTCAGGCGGGAGAGGTGCAGGAGGGGGCTGTCCGTGCAGTGCGGGTGCTGTCCATGCCGTGCGGGGGCTGTCCGTGCCGTGTGGGGGCTCTCCATGTTGTGGGGGGGCTGCCGTGTGGGGTCTGTCCGTGCTGCTCAGGGGCTGTCCGTGCCGTGCGGGGGATGTCGAGGCCGGGCGGGAGCTGTCAGGGGCGGGCGGGAGCTATCTGCGCTGGGTGGGGGCTGTTCGTGCCGTGCGGGGGCTGTCCGTTCCGTGTGGGGGCTGGGCGGCCGGGGAGAGAGAGAGGCACGTCAGGCGGGAGAGTTGCAGGATGGGGCTGTCCGTGCCGTGCGGGGGCTGTCCGTGCAGTGCGGGTGCTGTCCATGCCGTGCGGGGGCTGTCCGTGCCGTCTGGGGGCTCTCCATGTTGTGCGAGGGCTGTCCGTGCCGTGTGGGGGCTGTCCGTACAGTGCGGGGGATGTCCATGCCGTGCGGGGGCTGTCCGTGCCGTGCGGGGGCTGTCCGTGCCGTGCGGGTGCTGTCCGTGCCGTGCGGGGGCTGTCCGTGCCGTGCGGGGGCTGTCTGTGCCGTGTGGGGGCTGTCCGTGCCGTGCGGGGGCTGTCCGCGCCGTGCGGGAGCTGTCCGCACCGTGCGGGGGCTGGGCGGCCGGGGAGAGAGAGGCGGCACGTCAGGCGGGAGAGGTGCAGGAGGGGGCTGTCCGTGCAGTGCGGGTGCTGTCCATGCCGTGCGGGGGCTGTCCGTGCCGGGTGGGGGCTCTCCATGTTGTGCGGGGGCTGCCGTGTGGGGTCTGTCCGTGCTGCTCAGGGGCTGTCCGTGCCGTGCGGGGGATGTCGAGGCCGGGCGGGAGCTGTCAGGCGCAGATGGGGGCTGTTCGTGCCGTGCGGGGGCTGTCCGTTCCGTGTGGGGGCTGGGCGGCCGGGGAGAGAGAGGCGGCACGTCAGGCGGGAGAGGTGCAGGATGGGGCTGTCCGTGCCGTGCGGGGGCTGTCCGTGCCGTGCGGGGGCTGTCCATGCCGTGCGGGGGCTGTCCGTGCCGTGCGGGGGCTGTCCGTGCCGTGTACAGTGCGGGGGATGTCCATTTTTTTCCGATGTGGACTGTTACAGAGGAAGGCTGTGTCCATGCCGTGCGGGGCCTGTCCGTGCCGTGCGGGGGCTGTCCGTGCCGTGCGGGGGCTGTCCGTGCAGTGTGCGGGGGCTGTCCGTGCCGTGCGGGGGCTGTCCGTGCCGTGCGGGGGCTGTCCGTGCCGTGCGGGGGCTGTCCGTGCCGTGCGGGGGCTGTCCGTGCCGTGCGGGGGCTGTCCGTGCCGTGCGGGGGCTGTCCGTGCCGTGCGGGGGCTGTCTGTGCCGTGTGGGGGCTGTCCGTACAGTGCGGGGGATGTCCATGTTGTGCGGGGGCTGTCCGTGCCGTGTGGGGGCTGTCCGTACAGTGCGGGGGATGTCCATGCCGTGCGGGGGCTGTCTGTGCCGTGTGGGGGCTGTCCGTGCCGTGCGGGGGCTGTCCGCGCCGTGCGGGGGCTGCCGTGTGGGGTCTGTCCGTGCTGCGCGGGGGCTGTCCGTGCCGTGCAGGGGATGTCGAGGCCGGGCGGGAGCTGTCAGGGGCGGGCGGGAGCTATCAGGTGCAGGATGGGGCTGTCCGTGCCGTGCGGGGGCTGTCCGTTTTTCCGATGTGGACTGTTACAGAGGAAGGCTGTGTCCATGCCGTGCGGGGCCTGTCCGTGCCGTGCGGGGGCTGTCCGTGCCGTGCGGGGGCTGTCCGTGCCGTGCGGGGGCTGTCCGTGCAGTGCGGGTGCTGTCCATGCCGTGCGGGGGCTGTCCGTGCCGTCTGGGGGCTCTCCATGTTGTGCGGGGGCTGTCCGTGCCGTGTGGGGGCTGTCCGTATAGTGAGGGGGCTGTCCATGCCGTGCGGGGGCTGTCCGTGCCGTGCGGGGGCTGTCCGTGTTGTGCGGGGGCTGTCCGTGCCGTGTGGGGGCTGTCCGTACCGTGCGGGGGATGTCCATGCCGTCTGGGGGCTCTCCATGTTGTGCGGGGGCTGTCCGTGCCGTGCGGGGGCTGTCCGTACAGTGAGGGGGCTGTCCGTGCCGTGCGGGGGCTGTCCGTGCCGTGCGGGGGCTGTCCGTGCCGTGCGGGGGCTGTCCGTGCCGTGCGGGGGATGTCCATTTTTTTTCCGATGTGGACTGTTACAGAGGAAGGCTGTGTCCATGCCGTGCGGGGGCTATCCGTGCCGTGCGGGGGCTGTCCGTGCCGTGCGGAGGCTGTCCATGCCGTGCGGGGGCTGTCCGTGCCGTGCGGGGGCTGTCCGTGCAGTGCGGGGGATGTCCATGCCGTGCGGGGGCTGTCCGTGCCGTGCGGGGGCTGTCCGTGCCGTGCGGGGGCTGTCCGTGCCGTGCGGGGGCTGTCCGTGCCGTGTGGGGGCTGTCCGTGCCGTGCGGGGGCTGTCCGCGCCGTGTGGGAGCTGTCCGCACCGTGCGGGGGCTGGGCGGCCGGGGAGAGAGAGGCGGCACGTCAGGCGGGAGAGGTGCAGGATGGGGCTGTCCGTGCCGTGCGGGGGCTGTCCGTACAGTGCGGGGGCTGTCCATTTTTTTTTTTCCGATGTGGACTGTTACAGAGGAAGGACAGGAAGACCACCAAGAAAACCAGCGGAAAAAACACCCACTGGATACCAGGGAAGCACCCCTCCTTGGTCACCCGTCCTTGTCCTTGTCCTGTCTGGTGTGTTGTCTGTTGCAGTTCCTTTCTCCTCTGTCAGGTGGGCTTGCAGGTGGTGCTTCCCTGGTATCCAGTGGGTGTTTTTTCCGCTGGTTTTCTTGGTGGTCTTCCTGTCCTTCCTCTGTAACAGTCCACATCGGAAAAAAAAAACCCTGGAAAACACCACCTGCAAGCCCACCTGACAGAGGAGAAAGGAACTGCAACAGACAACACACCCGTCCTTGTCCTTGTCCTGTCTGGTGTGTTGTCTGTTGCAGTTCCTTTCTCCTCTGTCAGGTGGGCTTGCAGGTGGTGCTCCCCTGGTATCCAGTGGGTGTTTTTTCCGCTGGTTTTCTTGGTGGTCTTCCTGTCCTTCCTCTGTAACAGTCCACATCGAAAAAAAAAAACCCTGGAAAACACCACCTGCAAGCCCACCTGACAGAGGAGAAAGGAACTGCAACAGACAACACACCAGACAGGACAAGGACAAGGACGGGTGACCTGCCTGAGAGGTCAAAACCTCACTCTGACCACCTGGACAGGCGAGGGGCAACACCACCACCACCAAAGGCTGAAAACAACCAAACAGCCTCCCTCCACAGGAACGACTACGAAAGGAAAACCACAAAACCACAAAAAAACACAACACTCCAACAGAAGAAACCAACAAACAAAACAGTTAACAGAAAAAACACTCATGCAACCCCCCGAGTTTTGGGGCCCCTGATACCCCCACACATTCCCGAGTTTCGGGACCCCTGATACCCCTGCGTACCCCCGAGTTCAGGGACCCCTGATACCCCCTCGTACCCCCGTGTTCAGGGACCCCTGATACCCCCTCGTACCCCCGTGTTCAGGGAACCCGAGCAACCCTCAGCTCTGCCTCTACTGACCCAAAAAACCAGAAGTGGAAACGCTTCCACCTCTGAACTGCTCTCCATGCTGTGCGGGGGCTGTCCGTGCAGTGCGGGTGCTGTCAGTACAGTGTGGGGGATGTCCATGCCGTGCGGGGGACTGTCCGTGCCGTGCGGGGGCTGTCCATGCCGTGCGGGGGCTGTCCGTGCCGTGCAGGGGCTGTCCGTGCCGTGCGGGGGCTGTCCGTACAGTGCGGGGGATGTCCATTTTTTTCCGATGTGGACTGTTACAGAGGAAGGCTGTGTCCATGCCGTGCGGGGCCTGTCCGTGCCGTGCGGGGGCTGTCCGTGCCGTGCGGGGGCTGTCCGTGCAGTGCGGGTGCTGTCCGTGCAGTGCGGGTGTTGTCCGTGCTATGCGGGGGCTGTCCGTGCCGTCTGGAGGCTCTCTATGTTGTGCGGGGGCTGTCCGTGCAGTGCGGGGGCTGTCAGTACAGTGCGGGGGATGTCCATGCCGTGCGGGGGACTGTCCGTGCCGTGCGGGGGCTGTCCGTGCCGTGCGGGGGCTGTCCGTGCCGTGCGGGGGCTGTCCGTGCCGTGCGGGGGCTGTCCATGCCGTGCGGGGGCTGTCCGTGCCGTGTGGGGGCTGTCCATGTTGTGCGGGGGCTGCCGTGTGGGGTCTGTCCGTGCTGCTCAGGGGCTGTCCGTGCCGTGCGGGGGATGTCGAGGCCGGGCGGGAGCTGTCAGGGGCGGGCGGGAGCTATCTGCGCTGGGTGGGGGCTGTTCGTGCCGTGCGGGGGCTGTCCGTTCCGTGTGGGGGCTGGGCGGCCGGGGAGAGAGAGGCGGCACGTCAGGCGGGAGAGGTGCAGGATGGGGCTGTCCGTGCCGTGCGGGGGGCTGTCCGTACAGTGCGGGGGCTGTCCATGCCGTGCGGGGGCTGTCCGTGCCGTGCGGGGGCTGTCCGTACAGTGCGGGGGATGTCCATTTTTTTTCCGATGCGGACTGTTACAGAGGAAGGCTGTGTCCATGCCGTGCGGGGCCTGTCCGTGCCGTGCGGGGGCTGTCCGTGCCGTGCGGGGGCTGTCCGTGCCGTGCGGGGGCTGTCCGTGCCGTGCGGGTGCTGTCCATGCCGTGCGGGGGCTGTCCGTGCCGTCTGGGGGCTCTCCATGTTGTGCGGGGGCTGTCCGTGCCGTGTGGGGGCTGTCCGTACAGTGCGGGGGATGTCCATGCCGTCTGGGGGCTGTCCGTGCCGTGCGGGGCCTGTCCGTGCCGTGTGGGGGCTGTCCGTACAGTGCGGGGGATGTCCATGCCGTGCGGGGGCTGTCCGTGCCGTGCGGGGCCTGTCCGTGCCGTGCGGGGGCTGTCCGTGCCGTGCGGGGGCTGTCCGCACCGTGCGGGGGCTGGGCGGCCGGGGAGAGAGAGGCGGCACGTCAGGCGGGAGAGGTGCAGGAGGGGGCTGTCCGTGCAGTGCGGGTGCTGTCCATGCCGCGCGGGGGCTGTCCTGCTCAGGGGCTGTCCGTGCCGTGCGGGAGCGCTGGGTGGGGGCTGTTCGTGCCGTGCGGGGGCTGTCCGTTTCATGTGGGGGCTGGGCGGCCGGGGAGAGAGAGGCGGCACGTCAGGCGGGAGAGGTGCAGGATGGGGCTGTCCGTGCCGTGCGGGGGCTGTCCGTACAGTGCGGGGGCTGTCCATGCCGTGCGGGGGCTGTCCGTGCCGTGCGGGGGCTGTCCGTGCCGTGCGGGGGCTGTCCGTACAGTGCGGGGGATGTCCATTTTTTTTCTGATGTGGACTGTTACAGAGGAAGGCTGTGTCCATGCCGTGCGGGGCCTGTCCGTGCCGTGCGGGGGCTGTCCGTGCCGTGCGGGGGCTGTCCGTGCCGTGCGGGGGCTGTCCGTGCAGTGCGGGTGCTGTCCATGCCGTGCGGGGGCTGTCCGTGCCGTCTGGGGGCTCTCCATGTTGTGCGGGGGATGTCCATGCCGTGCGGGGGCTGTCCGTGCCGTGCGGGGCCTGTCCGTGCCGTGCGGGGGCTGTCCGTGCCGTGCGGGGGCTGTCCGTGCCGTGCGGGGGCTGTCCGTGCCGTGCGGGGGCTGTCCGTGCCGTGCGGGGGCTGTCCGTGCCGTGCGGGGGCTGTCCGTGCCGTGCGGGGGCTGTCTGTGCCGTGTGGGGGCTGTCCGTGCCGTGCGGGGGCTGTCCGCGCCGTGCGGGAGCTGTCCGCACCGTGCGGGGGCTGGGCGGCCGGGGAGAGAGAGGCGGCACGTCAGGCGGGAGAGGTGCAGGAGGGGGCTGTCCGTGCAGTGCGGGTGCTGTCCATGCCGTGCGGGGGCTGTCCGTGCCGTGTGGGGGCTCTCCATGTTGTGCGGGGGCTGCCGTGTGGGGTCTGTCCGTGCTGCTCAGGGGCTGTCCGTGCCGTGCGGGGGATGTCGAGGCCGGGCGGGAGCTGTCAGGGGCGGGCGGGAGCTATCTGCGCTGGGTGGGGGCTGTTCGTGCCGTGCGGGGGGCTGTCCGTTCCGTGTGGGGGCTGTCAGTACAGTGCGGGGGCTGTCCATGCCGTGCGGGGGCTGTCCGTGCCGTGCGGGGGCTGTCCGTGCCGTGCGGGGGGCTGTCCGTACAGTGCGGGGGATGTCCATTTTTTTTCCGATGTGGCCTGTTACAGAGGAAGGCTGTGTCCATGCCGTGCGGGGCCTGTCCGTGCCGTGCGGGGGCTGTCCGTGCCGTGCGGGGGCTGTCCGTGCCGTGCGGGGGCTGTCCGTGCAGTGCGGGTGCTGTCCATGCCGTGCGGGGGCTGTCCGTGCCGTCTGGGGGCTCTGCCGTGTGGGGGCTGTCTGTACAGTGCGGGGGATGTCCATGCCGTGCGGGGGCTGTCCGTGCCGTGCGGGGCCTGTCCGTGCCGTGCGGGGGCTGTCCGTGCCGTGCGGGGGCTGTCCGTGCCGTGCGGGGGGCTGTCCGTGCCGTGCGAGGGCTGTCCGTGCCGTGCGGGGGCTGTCCGTGCCGTGCGGGGGCTGTCTGTGCCGTGTGGGGGCTGTCCGTGCCGTGCGGGGGCTGTCCGCGCCGTGCGGGAGCTGTCCGCACCGTGCGGGGGCTGGGCGGCCGGGGAGAGAGAGGCGGCACGTCAGGCGGGAGAGGTGCAGGAGGGGGCTGTCCGTGCAGTGCGGGTGCTGTCCATGCCGTGCGGGGGCTGTCCGTGCCGTGTGGGGGCTCTCCATGTTGTGCGGGGGCTGCCGTGTGGGGTCTGTCCGTGCTGCTCAGGGGCTGTCCGTGCCGTGCGGGGGATGTCGAGGCCGGGCGGGAGCTGTCAGGGGCGGGCGGGAGCTATCTGCGCTGGGTGGGGGCTGTTCGTGCCGTGCGGGGGCTGTCCGTTCTGTGTGGGGGCTGGGCGGCCGGGGAGAGAGAGGCGGCACGTCAGGCGGGAGAGGTGCAGGATGGGGCTGTCCGTGCCGTGCGGGGGCTGTCCGTACAGTGCGGGGGCTGTCCATGCCGTGCGGGGGCTGTCCGTGCCGTGCGGGGGCTGTCCGTGCCGTGCGGGGGCTGTCCGTACAGTGCGGGGGAAGTCCATTTTTTTTCCGATGTGGACTGTTACAGAGGAAGGCTGTGTCCGTGCCGTGCGGGGGCTGTCCGTGCAGTGCGGGTGCTGTCCATGCCGTGCGGGGGCTGTCCGTGCCGTGCGGGGGCTGTCCGTTTTTTTTTTTCCGATGTGGGACTGTGCGGGGGATGTCCGTGCTGTGTGGGGGCTGTCCGTGCCGTGTGGGGGCTGTCCGTATAGTGAGGGGGATGTCCATGCCGTGCGGGGGCTGTCCGTGCCGTGCGGGGGCTGTCCGTGCAGTGCGGGTGCTGTCCATGCCGTGCGGGGGCTGTCCGTGCCGTCTGGGGGCTCTCCATGTTGTGCGGGGGCTGTCCGTGCCGTGCGGGGGCTGTCCGTACAGTGAGGGGGCTGTCCGTGCCGTGCGGGGGATGTCCGTGCCGTGCGGGGCCTGTCCGTGCCGTGCGGGGGCTGTCCGTGCCGTGCGGGGGATGTCCATTTTTTTTCCGATGTGGACTGTTACAGAGGAAGTTGTGCGGGGGCTGTCCGTGCCGTGTGGGGGCTGTCCGTACAGTGCGGGGGATGTCCATGCCGTGCGGGGGCTGTCCGTGCCGTGCGGGGGCTGTCCGTGCCGTGCGGGGGCTGTCCGTGCCGTGCGGGGGCTGTCTGTGCCGTGTGGGGGCTGTCCGTGCCGTGCGGGGGCTGTCCGCGCCGTGCGGGAGCTGTCCGCACCGTGCGGGGGCTGGGCGGCCGGGGAGAGAGAGGCGGCACGTCAGGCGGGAGAGGTGCAGGAGGGGGCTGTCCGTGCAGTGCGGGTGCTGTCCATGCCGTGCGGGGGCTGTCCGTGCCGTGTGGGGGCTCTCCATGTTGTGCGGGGGCTGCCGTGTGGGGTCTGTCCGTGCTGCTCAGGGGCTGTCCGTGCCGTGCGGGGGATGTCGAGGCCGGGCGGGAGCTGTCAGGGGCGGGCGGGAGCTATCTGCGCTGGGTGGGGGCTGTTCGTGCCGTGCGGGGGCTGTCCGTCCCGTGTGGGGGCTGGGCGGCCGGGGAGAGAGAGGCGGCACGTCAGGCGGGAGAGGTGCAGGATGGGGCTGTCCGTGCCGTGCGGGGTTGTCCTTACAGTGCGGGGGCTGTCCGTGCCGTGCGGGATTACAGAGGAAGGCTGTGTCCATGCCGTGCGGGGCCTGTCCGTGCCGTGCGGGGGCTGTCCGTGCCGTGCGGGGGCTGTCCGTGCAGTGCGGGTGCTGTCCGTGCAGTGCGGGTGTTGTCCGTGCTATGCGGGGGCTGTCCGTGCCGTCTGGGGGCTCTCCATGTTGTGCGGGGGCTGTCCGTGCAGTGCGGGGGCTGTCAGTACAGTGCAGGGGATGTCCATGCCGTGCGGGGGCTGTCCGTGCCGTGCGGGGGCTGTCCGTGCCGTGCGGGGGCTGTCCGTGCCGTGCGGGGGCTGTCCGTGCCGTGCGGGGGCTGTCCGTGCCGTGCGGGGGCTGTCTGTGCCGTGTGGGGGCTGTCCGTGCCGTGCGGGGGCTGTCCGCGCAGTGCGGGAGCTGTCCGCACCGTGCGGGGGCTGGGCGGCCGGGGAGATAGAGGGCGCACGTCAGGCGGGAGAGGTGCAGGAGGGGGCTGTCCGTGCAGTGCGGGTGCTGTCCATGCCGTGCGGGGGGCTGTCCGTGCCGTGTGGGGGCTCTCCATGTTGTGCGGGGGCTGCCGTGGGTGGGGGCTGTTCGTGCCGTGCGGGGGCTGTCCGTTCCGTGTGGGGGCTGGGCGGCCGGGGAGAGAGAGGCGGCACGTCAGGCGGGAGAGGTGCAGGATGGGGCTGTCCGTTTTTTTTTTTTTTTTCCGATGTGGACTGTTACAGTCCACAGTCCAAGAAAACCAGCGGAAAAAACACCCACTGGATACCAGGAAAGCACCCCTGGAAAACACCACCTGCAAGCCCACTGACAGAGGAGAAAGGAACTGCAACAGACAACACACCAGACAGGACAAGGAAAAAAAAAAGGACAAGGACAAGGACGGATGACCTGTCTGAGAGGTCAAAACCTCACTCTGACCACCTGGACAGGCGAGGGGCAACACCACCACCACCAAAGGCTGAAAACAACCAAACAGCCTCCCTCCACAGGAACAACTACGAAAGGAAACCCACAAAACCACATAAAACACAACACTCCAACAGAAGAAACCAACAAACAAAACAGTTAACAGAAAAAACACCCACACCCACACCCATTCGGGGGCCCGAATTTTGGGGCCCCTGATACCCCCACACATTCCCGAGTTTCGGGACCCCTGATACCCCTGCGTACCCCCGAGTTCAGGGACCCTGATACCCCCTCGTACCCCCGTGTTCAGGGACCCCTGATACCCCCTCGTACCCCCGTGTTCAGGGAACCCGAGCAACCCTCAGCTCTGCCTCTACTGACCCAAAAAACCAGAAGTGGAAACGCTTCCACCTCTGAACTGCTACCTACCAAACAAAGCCTAAACCTCCTGGCTCTCTGCTCCACACTACCAGCACCCTGATCTCTTCTACCACCTCTTCTCTCCTCCGTCCCCCAGCTCACCCCCTGTTCCCTACTCCCGGCTCCCTGTTCCCTACTCACTTTTTTTTTTCCGATGTGGACTGTTACAGAGGAAGGACAGGAAGACCACCAAGAAAACCAGCGGAAAAAAAACCCACTGGATACCAGGGAAGCACCCCTGGAAAACACCACCTGCAAGCCCACCTGACAGAGGAGAAAGGAACTGCAACAGACAACACACCAGACAGGACAAGGACAAGGACGGGTGACCTGTCTGAGAGGTCAAAACCTCACTCTGACCACCTGGACAGGCGAGGGGCAACACCACCACCACCAAAGGCTTAAAACAACCAAACAGCCTCCCTCCACAGGAACGACTACGAAAGGAAACCCACAAAACCACAAAAAACACAACACTCCAACAGAAGAAACCAACAAACAAAACAGTTAACAGAAAAAACACCCACACCCACACCCATTCGGGGGCCCGAATTTTGGGGCCCCTGATACCCCCACACATTCCCGAGTTTCGGGACCCCTGATACCCCTGCGTACCCCCGAGTTCAGGGACCCCTGATACCCCCTCGTACCCCCGTGTTCAGGGACCCCTGATACCCCCTCGTACCCCCGTGTTCAGGGAACCCGAGCAACCCTCAGCTCTGCCTCTACTGACCCAAAAAACCAGAAGTGGAAACGCTTCCACCTCTGAACTGCTACCTACCAAACAAAGCCTAAACCTCCTGGCTCTCTGCTCCACACTACCAGCACCCTGATCTCTTCTACCACCTCTTCTCTCCTCCGTCCCCCAGCTCACCCCCTGTTCCCTACTCCCGGCTCCCTGTTCCCTACTCACTTTTTTTCCGATGTGGACTGTTACAGAGGAAGGACAGGAAGACCACCAAGAAAACCAGCGGAAAAAAAAACCCACTGGATACCAGGGAAGCACCCCTGGAAAACACCACCTGCAAGCCCACCTGACAGAGGAGAAAGGAACTGCAACAGACAACACACCAGACAGGACAAGGACAAGGACGGGTGACCTGTCTGAGAGGTCAAAACCTCACTCTGACCACCTGGACAGGCGAGGGGCAACACCACCACCACCAAAGGCTTAAAACAACCAAACAGCCTCCCTCCACAGGAACGACTACGAAAGGAAACCCACAAAACCACAAAAAACACAACACTCCAACAGAAGAAACCAACAAACAAAACAGTTAACAGAAAAAACACCCACACCCACACCCATTCGGGGGCCCGAATTTTGGGGCCCCTGATACCCCCACACATTCCCGAGTTTCGGGACCCCTGATACCCCTGCGTACCCCCGAGTTCAGGGACCCCTGATACCCCCTCGTACCCCCGTGTTCAGGGACCCCTGATACCCCCTCGTACCCCCGTGTTCAGGGAACCCGAGCAACCCTCAGCTCTGCCTCTACTGACCCAAAAAACCAGAAGTGGAAACGCTTCCACCTCTGAACTGCTACCTACCAAACAAAGCCTAAACCTCCTGGCTCTCTGCTCCACACTACCAGCACCCTGATCTCTTCTACCACCTCTTCTCTCCTCCGTCCCCCAGCTCACCCCCTGTTCCCTACTCCCGGCTCCCTGTTCCCTACTCACTGCTACCTCCTTCCTGCTCTCTACTCCCTACTCCCTGCGCCCTGCTCCAAACTCCCTGCTCCCTGCTCCCTGCGCCCTGCTCCCTGCTCCTGCGCCCAGCTCCCTGCTCCCTGCTCCCTGCTCCCTGCTCCCTGCTCCCTGCGCCCTGCTCCCTGCTCCTTGCTCCTGGGTGCCTGCTGTCTGCTGTTTGCTGCATGCCGCCTGCTGTTCCTTGCCATGGTCGTCCCCCCGGGGCTCTACTCCTCTTCTGGTTCAGCTACCCCTGGTACAGGGACCGGATGTTCTCTGGATAGCCGAACCTGGAGCCTGGCTCCACCTTCCTCAAGGCGGTACACCTTGCATAGGACCTCCCGGTGCGCCCACACAGCTGTAAACTCCGCCAGGGCCGTTTGCTTCAACTCCGCTGTAATGAGGCGCATCGGCAGGGCGTCAAGCATAGCCTCCGGCAGTGCTGCCACCCGGAACTGTGCCATCATGAGCCTCCGCAAGTCATCCACCACCTGTTTGACCACTGCTGCTGACGTTTTGGCCTCCTCCTCAGCCGCTTGGTGTGCACACCAGATGGCATGCAGGAACGTCAGCCGGAGTGCGTTCCATAGCTTGACCAGTCCTGGGCTACGGTTGGCTGCTGGGTGCCCTTGCCAGGAGTTTGGCTGATCTCCAAACATGAGGGCCGCATTGTCGACAGGTGGGGACTCCCCTTCCGTGATGGCCACCCACGTCTGCCCCAGCCACTGCCTTGCTTCCAAGTACTGCGGGCACTGCAGGAAGATGTGAGTTAGACTGTCCCGTGGCCGGTACCGTGCTGCGAGCTGCGAGCAGCTTGGTGCCATGCCGTTGTCTCCCGCTTAGCTGCCAGATAGAGTCCACAGGGCAGCCGGGCAATGTGCCAGCCGCCACCCCAGAACCTTCGCCCGGTTGCCCGCTGAACATTCCCACAGCCTAAGCCAGGCATGCGAGTGCTCCCGGCCGGTATAGCGCTGCTGCTGGTGCTCCTGCTCCTGCTCCTGCTGCTGAGATTGCTGCTGCTGCTGGAACCCCCCTGTCCCCTGCACCTCTGCCGCTGACTGTCCTCCGCCGGCCGTCTGCTGGATATCCTGGCTGTGCTGCTGCGGCAACAGCTGGTGCTGCGACTGTCCATCCTGACGCTGTTCCCTCCGCTGCCTCCGCTGCTGCGCTGCTTGGTGCCTGGCATCACCCAGGTTGGGCTGCATCCAGCTCGGCGGGGGTGGTGAGTAGTGGGTGAAGCGGGACGAGCCACTGTGGGGTCGTTCCTGCTCCCATTGAGTCTCCATCTGCTGCAACGTGCTGCGTGGTGCCGATGTGCTGCCTCCTGCTCCTTGGGAGCTGGTGGGGCTGCCTGCCAGGGGCCAAGCAGCTGGGCGGAGGGGGACGCTGCCCTCCCCCATCTGCCTCTCTGCCTTGATGGTAGTGAGGCGGTGGCGGGCATTGCTAACCTCGTAGTGGACGAGTGAGACCTTGCCATGACCATGGCCTGCCGGGTAGCACTGAAGGGTAGCCCACGGGCCTAGCACATGTGGTTCAACTGGCCAAGCTGCAGCCTTGTTCTGGGGTGGTGCCGCAGCGTAGTTCTCGCGCTCCTCCAGCGTCCAAAGGGCCCTTTTCTTCCTGCACTTCAGCACACATGCAGCATGCCATGCCGGGCTGGGCTGGGGTACTGGGAGTTGTGGCTGCGGCTGCACCAGTCGTCCTGTAGAAGTGACTGCCCACAACGCTGCCGGTTGGGTCACTGATCCACCCTCCGCACGGGGAGGAGCTCCATGTTGGCAGCTGCGGGATGGGAGCCGTCACTGGGTCGGGCGGCAGCAGCTCTTTCCAGCTCAGCGGTAGGGCGGCCCTGATTTTGCACAGCAACGGCAGCTGCATGGTGGTAGTGGTTGCCCCTCCGTAGGTCGCCCAGCGTGAGGGGCAAAGCGGCTGCGGCCCCTGATGGCGCGGGTGTCCCGTGCCGTGCGGGGGCTGTCCGTACAGTGCGGGGGCTGTCCATGCCGTGCGGGGGGCTGTCCGTGCCGTGCGGGGGCTGTCCGTGCCGTGCGGGGGCTGTCCGTACAGTGCGGGGGATGTCCATTTTTTTTCCGATGTGGACTGTTACAGAGGAAGGCTGTGTCCATGCCGTGCGGGGCCTGTCCGTGCCGTGCGGGGGCTGTCCGTGCCGTGCGGGGGCTGTCCGTGCCGTGCGGGGGCTGTCCGTGCAGTGCGGGTGCTGTCCATGCCGTGCGGGGGCTGTCCGTGCCGTCTGGGGGCTCTCCATGTTGTGCGGGGGCTGTCCGTGCCGTGTGGGGGCTGTCCGTACAGTGCGGGGGATGTCCATAGCCGTGCGGGGGATGTCCGTGCCGTGCGGGGGCCTGTCCGTGCCGTGCGGGGGGCTGTCCGTGCCGGTGCGGGGGCTGTCCGTGCCGTGCGGGGGCTGTCCGTGCCGTGCGGGGGTCTGTCCGTGCCGTGCGGGGGCTGTCCGTGCTGTGCGGGGGCTGTCTGTGCCGTGTGGGGGCTGTCCGTGCCGTGCGGGGGCTGTCCGCGCCGTGCGGGAGCTGTCCGCACCGTGCGGGGGCTGGGCGGCCGGGGAGAGAGAGGCGGCACGTCAGGCGGGAGAGGTGCAGGAGGGGGCTGTCCGTGCAGTGCGGGTGCTGTCCATGCCGTGCGGGGGCTGTCCGTGCCGTGGTGGGGGCTCTCCATGTTGTGCGGGGGCTGCCGTGTGGGGTCTGTCCGTGCTGCTCAGGGGGCTGTCCGTGCCGTGCGGGGGATGTCGAGGCCGGGCGGGAGCTGTCAGGGGCGGGCGGGAGCTATCTGCGCTGGGTGGGGGCTGTTCGTGCCGTGCGGGGGCTGTCCGTTCCGTGTGGGGGCTGTCCGTACAGTGCGGGGGCTGTCCATGCCGTGCGGGGGGCTGTCCGTGCCGTGCGGGGGCTGTCCGTGCCGTGCGGGGGCTGTCCGTACAGTGCGGGGGATGTCCATTTTTTTCCGATGTGGACTGTTGCAGAGGAAGGCTGTGTCCATGCCGTGCCGGGCCTGTCCGTGCCGTGCGGGGGCTGTTCGTGCCGTGCGGGGGCTGTCCGTGCCGTGCGGGGGCTGTCCGTGCCGTGCGGGGGGCTGTCCGTGCAGTGCGGGTGCTGTCCATGCCGTGCGGGGGCTGTCCGTGCCGTCTGGGGGCTCTCCATGTTGTGCGGGGGCTGTCCGTGCCGTGTGGGGGCTGTCCGTACAGTGCGGGGGATGTCCATGCCGTGCGGGGGATGTCCGTGCCGTGCGGGGCCTGTCCGTGCCGTGCGGGGGCTGTCCGTGCCGTGCGGGGGCTGTCCGTGCCGTGCGGGGGCTGTCCGTGCCGTGCGGGGGCTGTCCGTGCCGTGCGGGGGCTGTCCGTGCCGTGCGGGGCTGTCTGTGCCGTGTGGGGGCTGTCCGTGCCGTGCGGGGGCTGTCCGCGCCGTGCGGGAGCTGTCCGCACCGTGCGGGGGCTGGCGGCCGGGAGAGAGAGGCGGCACGTCAGGCGGGAGAGGTGCAGGAGGGGGCTGTCCGTGCAGTGCGGGTGCTGTCCATGCCGTGCGGGGGCTGTCCGTGCCGTGTGGGGGCTCTCCATGTTGTGCAGGGGCTGCCGTGTGGGGTCTGTCCGTGCTGCTCAGGGGCTGTCCGTGCCGTGCGGGGGGATGTCGAGGCCGGGCGGGAGCTGTCAGGGGCGGGCGGAGCTATCTGCGCTGGGTGGGGGCTGTTCGTTGCCGTGCGGGGGCTGTCCGTGCCGTGCGGGGGATGTCCATTTTTGTTTCCGTTGTGGACTGTTACAGAGGAAGTTGTGCGGGGGGCTGTCCGTGCCGTGTGGGGGGCTGTCCGTACAGTGCGGGGGATGTCCCTATGCCGTGCGGGGGCTGTCCGTGCCGTGCGGGGGCTGTCCGTGCCGTGCGGGGGCTGTCCGTGCCGTGCGGGGGCTGTCCGTGCCGTGCGGGGGCTGTCTGTGCCGTGTGGGGGCTGTCCGTGCCGTGCGGGGGCTGTCCGCGCCGTGCGGGAGCTGTCCGCACCGTGCGGGGGCTGGGCGGCCAGGGAGAGAGAGGCGGTACGTCAGGCGGGAGAGGTGCAGGAGGGGGCTGTCCGTGCAGTGCGGGTGCTGTCCATGCCGTGCGGGGGCTGTCCGTGCCGTGTGGGGGCTCTCCATGTTGTGCGGGGGCTGCCGTGTGGGGTCTGTCCGTGCTGCTCAGGGGCTGTCCGTGCCGTGCGGGGGATGTCGAGGCCGGGCGGGAGCTGTCAGGGGCGGGCGGGAGCTATCTGCGCTGGGTGGGGGCTGTTCGTGCCGTGCGGGGGCTGTCCGTCCCGTGTGGGGGCTGGGCGGCCGGGGAGAGAGAGGCGGCACGTCAGGCGGGAGAGGTGCAGGATGGGGCTGTCCGTGCCGTGCGGGGTTGTCCGTACAGTGCGGGGGCTGTCCGTGCCGTGCGGGATTACAGAGGAAGGCTGTGTCCATGCCGTGCGGGGCCTGTCCGTGCCGTGCGGGGGCTGTCCGTGCCGTGCGGGGTGCTGTCCGTGCAGTGCGGGTGCTGTCCGTGCAGTGCGGGTGTTGTCCGTGCTATGCGGGGGCTGTCCGTGCCGTCTGGGGGCTCTCCATGTTGTGCGGGGGCTGTCCGTGCAGTGCGGGGGCTGTCAGTACAGTGCAGGGGATGTCCATGCCGTGCGGGGCCTGTCCGTGCCGTGCGGGGGCTGTCCGTGCCGTGCGGGGGCTGTCCGTGCTGTGCGGGGGCTGTCCGTGCAGTGCGGGTGCTGTCCATGCCGTGCGGGGGCTGTCCGTGCCGTCTGGGGGCTCTCCATGTTGTGCGGGGGCTGTCCGTACAGTGCGGGGGATGTCCATGCCGTGCGGGGGATGTCCGTGCCGTGCGGGGCCTGTGCCGTGCGGGGGCTGTCCGTGCCGTGCGGGGGCTGTCCGTGCCGTGCGGGGGCTGTCCGTGCCGTGCGGGGGCTGTCCGTGCCGTGCGGGGGCTGTCCGTGCCGTGCGGGGGGCTGTCTGTGCCGTGTGGGGGCTGTCCGTGCCGTGCGGGGGCTGTCCGCGCCGTGCGGGAGCTGTCCGCACCGTGCGGGGGCTGGGCGGCCGGGGAGAGAGAGGCGGCACGTCAGGCGGGAGAGGTGCAGGAGGGGGCTGTCCGTGCAGTGCGGGTGCTGTCCATGCCGTGCGGTGGCTGTCCGTGCCGTGTGGGGGCTCTCCATGTTGTGCGGGGGCTGCCGTGTGGGGTCTGTCCGTGCTGCTCAGGGGCTGTCCGTGCCGTGCGGGGGATGTCGAGGCCGGGCGGGAGCTGTCAGGGGCGGTAGGGAGCTATCTGCGCTGGGTGGGGGCTGTTCGTGCCGTGCGGGGGGCTGTCCGTTCCGTGTGGGGGCTGTCCGTACAGTGCGGGGGCTGTCCATGCCGTGCGGGGGCTGTCCGTGCCGTGCGGGGGCTGTCCGTGCCGTGCGGGGGCTGTCCGTACAGTGCGGGGGATGTCCATTTTTTTCCGATGTGGACTGTTACAGAGGAAGGCTGTGTCCATGCCGTGCGGGGCCTGTCCGTGCCGTGCGGGGGCTGTTCGTGCCGTGCGGGGGCTGTCCGTGCCGTGCGGGGGCTGTCCGTGCCGTGCGGGGGCTGCCCGTGCAGTGCGGGTGCTGTCCATGCCGTGCGGGGGCTGTCCGTGCCGTCTGGGGGCTCTCCATGTTGTGCGGGGGCTGTCCGTGCCGTGTGGGGGCTGTCCGTACAGTGCGGGGGATGTCCATGCCGTGCGGGGGCTGTCCGTGCCGTGCGGGGGCTGTCCGTGCCGTGCGGGGGCTGTCCGTGCCGTGCGGGGGCTGTCCGTGCCGTGCGGGGGCTGTCCGTGCCGTGCGGGGGCTGTCCGTGCCGTGCGGGGGCTGTCCGTGCCGTGCGGGGGCTGTCCGTGCCGTGCGGGGGCTGTCCGTGCCGTGCGGGGCTGTCCGTGCCGTGCGGGGGCTGTCCGTGCCGTGCGGGGGCTGTCCGTGCCGTGCGGGGGGCTGTCCATGCCGTGCGGGGGCTGTCCGTGCCGTCTGGGGGCTCTCCATGTTGTGCGGGGGCTGTCCGTACAGTGCGGGGGATGTCCATGCCGTGCGGGGGATGTCCGTGCCGTGCGGGGGCTGTCCGTGCCGTGCGGGGGCTGTCCGTGCCGTGCGGGGGCTGTCCGTGCCGTGCGGGGGCTGTCCGTGCCGTGCGGGGGCTGTCCGTGCCGTGCGGGGGCTGTCCGTGCCGTGCGGGGGCTGTCCGTGCCGTGTGGGGGCTGTCCGTGCCGTGCGGGGGCTGTCCGCGCCGTGCGGGAGCTGTCCGCACCGTGCGGGGGCTGGGCGGCCGGGGAGAGAGAGGCGGCACGTCAGGCGGGAGAGGTGCAGGAGGGGGCTGTCCGTGCAGTGCGGGTGCTGTCCATGCCGTGCGGTGGCTGTCCGTGCCGTGTGGGGGCTCTCCATGTTGTGCGGGGGCTGCCGTGTGGGGTCTGTCCGTGCTGCTCAGGGGCTGTCCGTGCCGTGCGGGGGATGTCGAGGCCGGGCGGGAGCTGTCAGGGGCGGTAGGGAGCTATCTGCGCTGGGTGGGGGCTGTTCGTGCCGTGCGGGGGCTGTCCGTTCCGTGTGGGGGCTGTCCGTACAGTGCGGGGGCTGTCCATGCCGTGCGGGGGCTGTCCGTGCCGTGCGGGGGCTGTCCGTGCCGTGCGGGGGCTGTCCGTACAGTGCGGGGGATGTCCATTTTTTTCCGATGTGGACTGTTACAGAGGAAGGCTGTGTCCATGCCGTGCGGGGCCTGTCCGTGCCGTGCGGGGGCTGTTCGTGCCGTGCGGGGGCTGTCCGTGGCCGTGCGGGGGCTGTCCGTGCCGTGCGGGGGCTGCCCGTGCAGTGCGGGTGCTGTCCATGCCGTGCGGGGGCTGTCCGTGCCGTCTGGGGGCTCTCCATGTTGTGCGGGGGCTGTCCGTGCCGTGTGGGGGCTGTCCGTACAGTGCGGGGGATGTCCATGCCGTGCGGGGGATGTCCGTGCCGTGCGGGCCTGTCCGTGCCGTGCGGGGGCTGTCCGTGCCGTGCGGGGGCTGTCCGTGCCGTGCGGGGGCTGTCCGTGCCGTGCGGGGGCTGTCCGTGCCGTCTGGGGGCTCTCCATGTTGTGCGGGGGCTGTCCGTGCCGTGCGGGGGCTGTCCGTGCCGTGCGGGGGCTGTCCGTGCCGTGCGGGGGCTGTCCGTGCCGTGCGGGGGCTGTCCGTGCCGTGCGGGGGCTGTCCGTGCCGTGCGGGGGCTGTCCGTGCCGTGCGGGGGCTGTCCATGCCGTGGCGGGGGCTGTCCGTGCCGTCTGGGGGCTCTCATGTTGTGCGGGGGCTGTCCGTGCCGTGTGGGGGCTGTCCGTACAGTGCGGGGGGATGTCCATGCCGTACGGGGGATGTCCGTGCCGTGCGGGGCTGTCCGTGCCGTGCGGGGCTGTCCGTGCCGTGCGGGGGCTGTCCGTGCCGTGCGGGGGCTGTCCGTGCCGTGCGGGGGCTGTCCGTGCCGTGCGGGGGCTGTCCGTGCCGTGCGGGGGCTGTCCGTGCCGTGCGGGGGCTGTCTGTGCCGTGTGGGGGCTGTCCGTGCCGTGCGGGGGCTGTCCGCGCCGTGCGGGAGCTGTCCGCACCGTGCGGGGGCTGGGCGGCCGGGGAGAGAGAGGCGGCACGTCAGGCGGGAGAGGTGCAGGAGGGGGCTGTCCGTGCAGTGCGGGTGCTGTCCATGCCGTGCGGTGGCTGTCCGTGCCGTGTGGGGGCTCTCCATGTTGTGCGGGGGGCTGCCGTGTGGGGTCTGTCCGTGCTGCTCAGGGGCTGTCCGTGCCGTGCGGGGGATGTCGAGGCCGGGCGGGGGCTGTCAGGGGCGGTAGGGAGCTATCTGCGCTGGGTGGGGGCTGTTCGTGCCGTGCGGGGGCTGTCCGTTCCGTGTGGGGGCTGTCCGTACAGTGCGGGGGCTGTCCATGCCGTGCGGGGGCTGTCCGTGCCGTGCGGGGGCTGTCCGTGCCGTGCGGGGGCTGTCCGTACAGTGCGGGGGATGTCCATTTTTTTCCGATGTGGACTGTTACAGAGGAAGGCTGTGTCCATGCCGTGCGGGGCCTGTCCGTGCCGTGCGGGGGCTGTTCGTGCCGTGCGGGGGCTGTCCGTGCCGTGCGGGGGCTGTCCGTGCCGTGCGGGGGCTGTCCGTGCAGTGCGGGTGCTGTCCATGCCGTGCGGGGGGCTGTCCGTGCCGTCTGGGGGCTCTCCATGTTGTGCGGGGGCTGTCCGTGCCGTGTGGGGGCTGTCCGTACAGTGCGGGGGATGTCCATGCCGTGCGGGGGATGTCCGTGCCGTGCGGGGCCTGTCCGTGCCGTGCGGGGGCTGTCCGTGCCGTGCGGGGGCTGTCCGTGCCGTGCGGGGGCTGTCCGTGCCGTGCGGGGGCTGTCCGTGCCGTGCGGGGGCTGTCCGTGCCGTGCGGGGCTGTCCGTGCCGTGCGGGGGCTGTCCGTGCCGTGCGGGGGCTGTCCGTGCCGTGCGGGGGCTGTCCGTGCCGTGCGGGGCTGTCCGTGCCGGCGGGGCTGTCTGTGCCGTGTGGGGGCTGTCCGTGCCGTGCGGGGGGCTGTCCGCGCCGTGCGGGAGCTGTCCGCACCGTGCGGGGGCTGGGCGGCCGGGGAGAGAGAGGCGGCACGTCAGGCGGGAGAGGTGCAGGAGGGGGCTGTCCGTGCAGTGCGGGTGCTGTCCATGCCGTGCGGGGGCTGTCCGTGCCGTGTGGGGGCTCTCCATGTTGTGCGGGGGCTGCCGTGTGGGGTCTGTCCGTGCTGCTCAGGGGCTGTCCGTGCCGTGCGGGGGATGTCGAGGCCGGGCGGGAGCTGTCAGGGGCGGGCGGGAGCTATCTGCGCTGGGTGGGGGCTGTTCGTGCCGTGCGGGGGCTGTCCGTTCCGTGTGGGGGCTGGGCGGCCGGGGAGAGAGAGGCGGCACGTCAGGCGGGGAGAGGTGCAGGATGGGGCTGTCCGTGCCGTGCGGGGGCTGTCCGTACAGTGCGGGGGCTGTCCATGCCGTGCGGGGGGCTGTCCGTGCCGTGCGGGGGCTGTCCGTGCCGTGCGGGGGCTGTCCGTACAGTGCGGGGGATGTCCATGTTTTTTCCGATGTGGACTGTTACAGAGGAAGGCTGTGTCCGTGCCGTGCGGGGGCTGTCCGTGCAGTGCGGGTGCTGTCCATGCCGTGCGGGGGGCTGTCCGTGCCGTCTGGGGGCTCTCCATGTTGTGCGGGGGCTGTCCGTGCCGTGTGGGGGCTGTCCGTACAGTGCGGGGGATGTCCATGCCGTGCGGGGGATGTCCGTGCCGTGCGGGGGCTGTCCGTGCCGTGCGGGGGCTGTCCGTGCCGTGCGGGGGCTGTCCGTGCCGTGCGGGGGCTGTCCGTGCCGTGCGGGGGCTGTCCGTGCCGTGCGGGGGCTGTCCGTGCCGTGCGGGGGCTGTCCGTGCCGTGCGGGGGCTGTCCGTGCCGTGCGGGGGCTGTCCGCGCCGTGCGGGTGCTGTCCGCACCGTGCGGGGGCTGTCCGTGCAGTGCGGGTGCTGTCCATGCCGTGCGGGGGCTGTCCGTGCCGTCTGGGGGCTCTCCATGTTGTGCGGGGGCTGTCCGTGCCGTGTGGGGGCTGTCCGTACAGTGCGGGGGATGTCCATGCCGTGCGGGGGATGTCCGTGCCGTGCGGGGCCTGTCCGTGCCGTGCGGGGGCTGTCCGTGCCGTGCGGGGGCTGTCCGTGCCGTGCGGGGGCTGTCCGTGCCGTGCGGGGGCTGTCCGTGCCGTGCGGGGGCTGTCCGTGCCGTGCGGGGGCTGTCCGTGCCGTGCGGGGGCTGTCCGTGCCGTGCGGGGGCTGTCCGTGCCGTGCGGGGGCTGTCCGTGCCGTGCGGGGGCTGTCCGTGCCGTGCGGGGGCTGTCCGTGCCGTGCGGGGGCTGTCTGTGCCGTGTGGGGGCTGTCCGTGCCGTGCGGGGGCTGTCCGCGCCGTGCGGGAGCTGTCCGCACCGTGCGGGGGCTGGGCGGCCGGGGAGAGAGAGGCGGCACGTCAGGCGGGAGAGGTGCAGGAGGGGGCTGTCCGTGCAGTGCGGGTGCTGTCCATGCCGTGCGGGGGCTGTCCGTGCCGTGTGGGGGCTCTCCATGTTGTGCGGGGGCTGCCGTGTGGGGTCTGTCCGTGCTGCTCAGGGGCTGTCCGTGCCGTGCGGGGGATGTCGAGGCCGGGCGGGAGCTGTCAGGGGCGGTAGGGGAGCTATCTGCGCTGGGTGGGGGCTGTTCGTGCCGTGCGGGGGCTGTCCGTTCCGTGTGGGGGCTGTCCGTACAGTGCGGGGGCTGTCCATGCCGTGCGGGGGCTGTCCGTGCCGTGCGGGGGCTGTCCGTGCCGTGCGGGGGCTGTCCGTACAGTGCGGGGGATGTCCATTTTTTTCCGATGTGGACTGTTACAGAGGAAGGCTGTGTCCATGCCGTGCGGGGCCTGTCCGTGCCGTGCGGGGGCTGTTCGTGCCGTGCGGGGGCTGTCCGTGCCGTGCGGGGGCTGTCCGTGCCGTGCGGGGGCTGCCCGTGCAGTGCGGGTGCTGTCCATGCCGTGCGGGGGCTGTCCGTGCCGTCTGGGGGCTCTCCATGTTGTGCGGGGGCTGTCCGTGCCGTGTGGGGGCTGTCCGTACAGTGCGGGGGATGTCCATGCCGTGCGGGGGCTGTCCGTGCCGTGTGGGGGCTGTCCGTGCCGTGCGGGGGCTGTCCGTGCCGTGCGGGGGCTGTCCGTGCCGTGCGGGGGCTGTCCGTGCCGTGCGGGGGCTGTCCGTGCCGTGCGGGGGCTGTCCGTGCCGTGCGGGGGCTGTCCGTGCCGTGCGGGGGCTGTCCGTGCCGTGCGGGGGCTGTCCGTGCCGTGCGGGGGCTGTCCGTGCCGTGCGGGGGCTGTCCGTGCCGTGCGGGGGCTGTCCATGCCGTGCGGGGGCTGTCCGTGCCGTCTGGGGGCTCTCCATGTTGTGCGGGGGCTGTCCGTGCCGTGTGGGGGCTGTCCGTACAGTGCGGGGGATGTCCATGCCGTACGGGGGATGTCCGTGCCGTGCGGGGGCTGTCCGTGCCGTGCGGGGGCTGTCCGTGCCGTGCGGGGGCTGTCCGTGCCGTGCGGGGGCTGTCCGTGCCGTGCGGGGGCTGTCCGTGCCGTGCGGGGGCTGTCCGTGCCGTGCGGGGGCTGTCCGTGCCGTGCGGGGGCTGTCCGTGCCGTGTGGGGGCTGTCCGTGCCGTGCGGGGGCTGTCCGCGCCGTGCGGGAGCTGTCCGCACCGTGCGGGGGCTGGGCGGCCGGGGAGAGAGAGGCGGCACGTCAGGCGGGAGAGGTGCAGGAGGGGGCTGTCCGTGCAGTGCGGGTGCTGTCCATGCCGTGCGGTGGCTGTCCGTGCCGTGTGGGGGCTCTCCATGTTGTGCGGGGGCTGCCGTGTGGGGTCTGTCCGTGCTGCTCAGGGGCTGTCCGTGCCGTGCGGGGGATGTCGAGGCCGGGCGGGGGCTGTCAGGGGCGGTAGGGAGCTATCTGCGCTGGGTGGGGGCTGTTCGTGCCGTGCGGGGGCTGTCCGTTCCGTGTGGGGGCTGTCCGTACAGTGCGGGGGCTGTCCATGCCGTGCGGGGGCTGTCCGTGCCGTGCGGGGGCTGTCCGTGCCGTGCGGGGGCTGTCCGTACAGTGCGGGGGATGTCCATTTTTTTCCGATGTGGACTGTTACAGAGGAAGGCTGTGTCCATGCCGTGCGGGGCCTGTCCGTGCCGTGCGGGGGGCTGTTCGTGCCGTGCGGGGGCTGTCCGTGCCGTGCGGGGGCTGTCCGTGCCGTGCGGGGGCTGTCCGTGCAGTGCGGGTGCTGTCCATGCCGTGCGGGGGCTGTCCGTGCCGTCTGGGGGCTCTCCATGTTGTGCGGGGGCTGTCCGTGCCGTGTGGGGGCTGTCCGTACAGTGCGGGGGATGTCCATGCCGTGCGGGGGATGTCCGTGCCGTGCGGGGCCTGTCCGTGCCGTGCGGGGGCTGTCCGTGCCGTGCGGGGGCTGTCCGTGCCGTGCGGGGGCTGTCCGTGCCGTGCGGGGGCTGTCCGTGCCGTGCGGGGGCTGTCCGTGCCGTGCGGGGGCTGTCCGTGCCGTGCGGGGGCTGTCCGTGCCGTGCGGGGGCTGTCCGTGCCGTGCGGGGGGCTGTCCGTGCCGTGCGGGGGCTGTCTGTGCCGTGTGGGGGCTGTCCGTGCCGTGCGGGGGCTGTCCGCGCCGTGCGGGAGCTGTCCGCACCGTGCGGGGGCTGGGCGGCCGGGGAGAGAGAGGCGGCACGTCAGGCGGGAGAGGTGCAGGAGGGGGCTGTCCGTGCAGTGCGGGTGCTGTCCATGCCGTGCGGGGGCTGTCCGTGCCGTGCGGGGGCTCTCCATGTTGTGCGGGGGCTGCCGTGTGGGGTCTGTCCGTGCTGCTCAGGGGCTGTCCGTGCCGTGCGGGGGATGTCGAGGCCGGGCGGGAGCTGTCAGGGGCGGGCGGGAGCTATCTGCGCTGGGTGGGGGCTGTTCGTGCCGTGCGGGGGCTGTCCGTTCCGTGTGGGGGCTGGGCGGCCGGGGAGAGAGAGGCGGCACGTCAGGCGGGAGAGGTGCAGGATGGGGCTGTCCGTGCCGTGCGGGGGGCTGTCCGTACAGTGCGGGGGCTGTCCATGCCGTGCGGGGGGCTGTCCGTGCCGTGCGGGGGGCTGTCCGTGCCGTGCGGGGGCTGTCCGTACAGTGCGGGGGATGTCCATGTTTTTTCCGATGTGGACTGTTACAGAGGAAGGCTGTGTCCGTGCCGTGCGGGGGCTGTCCGTGCAGTGCGGGTGCTGTCCATGCCGTGCGGGGGCTGTCCGTGCCGTGTGGGGGCTCTCCATGTTGTGCGGGGGCTGTCCGTGCCGTGTGGGGGCTGTCCGTACAGTGCGGGGGATGTCCATGCCGTGCGGGGGATGTCCGTGCCGTGCGGGGGCTGTCCGTGCCGTGCGGGGGCTGTCCGTGCCGTGCGGGGGCTGTCCGTGCCGTGCGGGGGCTGTCCGTGCCGTGCGGGGGCTGTCCGTGCCGTGCGGGGGCTGTCCGTGCCGTGCGGGGGCTGTCTGTGCCGTGTGGGGGCTGTCCGTGCCGTGCGGGGGCTGTCCGCGCCGTGCGGGTGCTGTCCGCACCGTGCGGGGGCTGTCCGTGCAGTGCGGGTGCTGTCCATGCCGTGCGGGGGCTGTCCGTGCCGTCTGGGGGCTCTCCATGTTGTGCGGGGGCTGTCCGTGCCGTGTGGGGGCTGTCCGTACAGTGCGGGGGATGTCCATGCCGTGCGGGGGATGTCCGTGCCGTGCGGGGCCTGTCCGTGCCGTGCGGGGGCTGTCCGTGCCGTGCGGGGGCTGTCCGTGCCGTGCGGGGGCTGTCCGTGCCGTGCGGGGGCTGTCCGTGCCGTGCGGGGGCTGTCCGTGCCGTGCGGGGGCTGTCCGTGCCGTGCGGGGGCTGTCCGTGCCGTGCGGGGGCTGTCCGTGCCGTGCGGGGGCTGTCCGTGCCGTGCGGGGGCTGTCCGTGCCGTGCGGGGGCTGTCTGTGCCGTGTGGGGGCTGTCCGTGCCGTGCGGGGGCTGTCCGCGCCGTGCGGGAGCTGTCCGCACCGTGCGGGGGCTGGGCGGCCGGGGAGAGAGAGGCGGCACGTCAGGCGGGAGAGGTGCAGGAGGGGGCTGTCCGTGCAGTGCGGGTGCTGTCCATGCCGTGCGGGGGCTGTCCGTGCCGTGTGGGGGCTCTCCATGTTGTGCGGGGGCTGCCGTGTGGGGTCTGTCCGTGCTGCTCAGGGGCTGTCCGTGCCGTGCGGGGGATGTCGAGGCCGGGCGGGAGCTGTCAGGGGCGGGCGGGAGCTATCTGCGCTGGGTGGGGGCTGTTCGTGCCGTGCGGGGGCTGTCCGTTCCGTGTGGGGGCTGGGCGGCCGGGGAGAGAGAGGCGGCACGTCAGGCGGGAGAGGTGCAGGATGGGGCTGTCCGTGCCGTGCGGGGGCTGTCCGTACAGTGCGGGGGCTGTCCATGCCGTGCGGGGGCTGTCCGTGCCGTGCGGGGGCTGTCCGTGCCGTGCGGGGGCTGTCCGTACAGTGCGGGGGATGTCCATGTTTTTTCCGATGTGGACTGTTACAGAGGAAGGCTGTGTCCGTGCCGTGCGGGGGCTGTCCGTGCAGTGCGGGTGCTGTCCATGCCGTGCGGGGGCTGTCCGTGCCGTCTGGGGGCTCTCCATGTTGTGCGGGGGCTGTCCGTGCCGTGTGGGGGCTGTCCGTACAGTGCGGGGGATGTCCATGCCGTGCGGGGGATGTCCGTGCCGTGCGGGGCCTGTCCGTGCCGTGCGGGGGCTGTCCGTGCCGTGCGGGGGCTGTCCGTGCCGTGCGGGGGCTGTCCGTGCCGTGCGGGGGCTGTCCGTGCCGTGCGGGGGCTGTCCGTGCCGTGCGGGGGCTGTCCGTGCCGTGCGGGGGCTGTCTGTGCCGTGTGGGGGCTGTCCGTGCCGTGCGGGGGCTGTCCGCGCCGTGCGGGTGCTGTCCGCACCGTGCGGGGGCTGGGCGGCCGGGGAGAGAGAGGCGGCACGTCAGGCGGGAGAGGTGCAGGAGGGGGCTGTCCGTGCAGTGCGGGTGCTGTCCATGCCGTGCGGGGGCTGTCCGTGCCGTGTGGGGGCTCTCCATGTTGTGCGGGGGCTGCCGTGTGGGGTCTGTCCGTGCTGCTCAGGGGCTGTCCGTGCCGTGCGGGGGATGTCGAGGCCGGGCGGGAGCTGTCAGGGGCGGGCGGGAGCTATCTGCGCTGGGTGGGGGCTGTTCGTGCCGTGCGGGGGCTGTCCGTTCCGTGTGGGGGCTGTCCGTACAGTGCGGGGGCTGTCCATGCCGTGCGGGGGCTGTCCGTGCCGTGCGGGGGCTGTCCGTGCCGTGCGGGGGCTGTCCGTGCCGTGCGGGGGCTGTCTGTGCCGTGTGGGGGCTGTCCGTGCCGTGCGGGGGCTGTCCGCGCCGTGCGGGAGCTGTCCGCACCGTGCGGGGGCTGGGCGGCCGGGGAGAGAGAGGCGGCACGTCAGGCGGGAGAGGTGCAGGAGGGGGCTGTCCGTGCAGTGCGGGTGCTGTCCATGCCGTGCGGTGGCTGTCCGTGCCGTGTGGGGGCTCTCCATGTTGTGCAGGGGCCGCCGTGTGGGGTCTGTCCGTGCTGCTCAGGGGCTGTCCGTGCCGTGCGGGGGATGTCGAGGCCGGGCGGGGGCTGTCAGGGGCGGTAGGGAGCTATCTGCGCTGGGTGGGGGCTGTTCGTGCCGTGCGGGGGCTGTCCGTTCCGTGTGGGGGCTGTCCGTACAGTGCGGGGGCTGTCCATGCCGTGCGGGGGCTGTCCGTGCCGTGCGGGGGCTGTCCGTGCCGTGCGGGGGCTGTCCGTACAGTGCGGGGGATGTCCATTTTTTTCCGATGTGGACTGTTACAGAGGAAGGCTGTGTCCATGCCGTGCGGGGCCTGTCCGTGCCGTGCGGGGGCTGTTCGTGCCGTGCGGGGGCTGTCCGTGCCGTGCGGGGGCTGTCCGTGCCGTGCGGGGGCTGTCCGTGCAGTGCGGGTGCTGTCCATGCCGTGCGGGGGCTGTCCGTGCCGTCTGGGGGCTCTCCATGTTGTGCGGGGGCTGTCCGTGCCGTGTGGGGGCTGTCCGTACAGTGCGGGGGATGTCCATGCCGTGCGGGGGATGTCCGTGCCGTGCGGGGCCTGTCCGTGCCGTGCGGGGGCTGTCCGTGCCGTGCGGGGGCTGTCCGTGCCGTGCGGGGGCTGTCCGTGCCGTGCGGGGGCTGTCCGTGCCGTGCGGGGGCTGTCCGTGCCGTGCGGGGGCTGTCCGTGCCGTGCGGGGGCTGTCCGTGCCGTGCGGGGGCTGTCCGTGCCGTGCGGGGGCTGTCCGTGCCGTGCGGGGGCTGTCCGTGCCGTGCGGGGGCTGTCTGTGCCGTGCGGGGGCTGTCCGCGCCGTGCGGGAGCTGTCCGCACCGTGCGGGGGGCTGGCGGCCGGGGAGAGAGAGGCGGCACGTCAGGCGGGAGAGGTGCAGGAGGGGGCTGTCCGTGCAGTGCGGGTGCTGTCCATGCCGTGCGGGGGCTGTCCGTGCCGTGTGGGGGCTCTCCATGTTGTGCGGGGGCTGCCGTGTGGGGTCTGTCCGTGCTGCTCAGGGGCTGTCCGTGCCGTGCGGGGGATGTCGAGGCCGGGCGGGAGCTGTCAGGGGCGGGCGGGAGCTATCTGCGCTGGGTGGGGGCTGTTCGTGCCGTGCGGGGGCTGTCCGTTCCGTGTGGGGGCTGGGCGGCCGGGGAGAGAGAGGCGGCACGTCAGGCGGGAGAGGTGCAGGATGGGGCTGTCCGTGCCGTGCGGGGGCTGTCCGTGCAGTGCGGGGGCTGTCCATGCCGTGCGGGGGCTGTCCGTGCCGTGCGGGGGCTGTCCGTGCCGTGCGGGGGCTGTCCGTACAGTGCGGGGGATGTCCATGTTTTTTCCGATGTGGACTGTTACAGAGGAAGGCTGTGTCCGTGCCGTGCGGGCGCTGTCCGTGCAGTGCGGGTGCTGTCCATGCCGTGCGGGGGCTGTCCGTGCCGTCTGGGGGCTCTCCATGTTGTGCGGGGGCTGTCCGTGCCGTGTGGGGGCTGTCCGTACAGTGCGGGGGATGTCCATGCCGTGCGGGGGATGTCCGTGCCGTGCGGGGCCTGTCCGTGCCGTGCGGGGGCTGTCCGTGCCGTGCGGGGGCTGTCCGTGCCGTGCGGGGGCTGTCCGTGCCGTGCGGGGGCTGTCCGTGCCGTGCGGGGGCTGTCCGTGCCGTGCGGGGGCTGTCTGTGCCGTGTGGGGGCTGTCCGTGCCGTGCGGGGGCTGTCCGCGCCGTGCGGGAGCTGTCCGCACCGTGCGGGGGCTGGGCGGCCGGGGAGAGAGAGGCGGCACGTCAGGCGGGAGAGGTGCAGGAGGGGGCTGTCCGTGCAGTGCGGGTGCTGTCCATGCCGTGCGGGGGCTGTCCGTGCCGTGTGGGGGCTCTCCATGTTGTGCGGGGGCTGCCGTGTGGGGTCTGTCCGTGCTGCTCAGGGGCTGTCCGTGCCGTGCGGGGGATGTCGAGGCCGGGCGGGAGCTGTCAGGGGCGGGCGGGAGCTATCTGCGCTGGGTGGGGGCTGTTCGTGCCGTGCGGGGGCTGTCCGTTCCGTGTGGGGGCTGGGCGGCCGGGGAGAGAGAGGCGGCACGTCAGGCGGGAGAGGTGCAGGATGGGGCTGTCCGTGCCGTGCGGGGGCTGTCCGTACAGTGCGGGGGCTGTCCATGCCGTGCGGGGGCTGTCCGTGCCGTGCGGGGGCTGTCCGTGCCGTGCGGGGGCTGTCCGTACAGTGCGGGGGATGTCCATGTTTTTTCCGATGTGGACTGTTACAGAGGAAGGCTGTGTCCGTGCCGTGCGGGCGCTGTCCGTGCAGTGCGGGTGCTGTCCATGCCGTGCGGGGGCTGTCCGTGCCGTCTGGGGGCTCTCCATGTTGTGCGGGGGCTGTCCGTTCCGTGTGGGGGCTGTCCGTACAGTGCGGGGGCTGTCCATGCCGTGTGGGGGCTGTCCGTGCCGTGCGGGGGCTGTCCGTGCCGTGCGGGGGCTGTCCGTACAGTGCGGGGGCTGTCCGTGCAGTGCGGGTGCTGTCCATGCCGTGCGGGGGCTGTCCGTGCCGTCTGGGGGCTCTCCATGTTGTGCGGGGGCTGTCCGTGCCGTGTGGGGGCTGTCCGTACAGTGCGGGGGATGTCCATGCCGTGCGGGGGCTGTCCGTGCCGTGCGGGGCCTGTCCGTGCCGTGCGGGGGCTGTCCGTGCCGTGCGGGGGCTGTCCGTGCCGTGCGGGGGCTGTCCGTGCCGTGCGGGGGCTGTCCGTGCCGTGCGGGGGCTGTCCGTGCCGTGCGGGGGCTGTCCGTGCCGTGCGGGGGCTGTCCGTGCCGTGCGGGGGCTGTCCGTGCCGTGCGGGGGCTGTCTGTGCCGTGTGGGGGCTGTCCGTGCCGTGCGGGGGCTGTCCGCGCCGTGCGGGAGCTGTCCGCACCGTGCGGGGGCTGGGCGGCCGGGGAGAGAGAGGCGGCACGTCAGGCGGGAGAGGTGCAGGAGGGGGCTGTCCGTGCAGTGCGGGTGCTGTCCATGCCGTGCGGGGGCTGTCCGTGCCGTGTGGGGGCTCTCCATGTTGTGCGGGGGGCTGCCGTGTGGGGTCTGTCCGTGCTGCTCAGGGGCTGTCCGTGCCGTGCGGGGGATGTCGAGGCCGGGCGGGAGCTGTCAGGGGCGGGCGGGAGCTATCTGCGCTGGGTGGGGGCTGTTCGTGCCGTGCGGGGGCTGTCCGTTCCGTGTGGGGGCTGGGCGGCCGGGGAGAGAGAGGCGGCACGTCAGGCGGGAGAGGTGCAGGATGGGGCTGTCCGTGCCGTGCGGGGGCTGTCCGTACAGTGCGGGGGCTGTCCATGCCGTGCGGGGGCTGTCCGTGCCGTGCGGGGGCTGTCCGTGCCGTGCGGGGGCTGTCCGTACAGTGCGGGGGATGTCCATTTTTTTTCCGATGTGGACTGTTACAGAGGAAGGCTGTGTCCGTGCCGTGCGGGGGCTGTCCGTGCAGTGCGGGTGCTGTCCATGCCGTGCGGGGGCTGTCCGTGCCGTCTGGGGGCTCTCCATGTTGTGCGGGGGCTGTCCGTGCCGTGTGGGGGCTGTCCGTACAGTGCGGGGGATGTCCATGCCGTGCGGGGGATGTCCGTGCCGTGCGGGGCCTGTCCGTGCCGTGCGGGGGCTGTCCGTGCCGTGCTGGGGCTGTCCGTGCCGTGCGGGGGCTGTCCGTGCCGTGCGGGGGCTGTCCGTGCCGTGCGGGGGCTGTCTGTGCCGTGTGGGGGCTGTCCGTGCCGTGCGGGGGCTGTCCGCGCCGTGCTGGAGCTGTCCGCACCGTGCGGGGGCTGGGCGGCCGGGGAGAGAGAGGCGGCACGTCAGGCGGGAGAGGTGCAGGAGGGGGCTGTCCGTGCAGTGCGGGTGCTGTCCATGCCGTGCGGGGGCTGTCCTGCTCAGGGGCTGTCCGTGCCGTGCGGGGGATGTCGAGGCCGGGCGGGAGCTGTCAGGGGCGGGCGGGAGCTATCTGCGCTGGGTGGGGGCTGTTCGTGCCGTGCGGGGGCTGTCCGTTCCGTGTGGGGGCTGGGCGGCCGGGGAGAGAGAGGCGGCACGTCAGGCGGGAGAGGTGCAGGATGGGGCTGTCCGTGCCGTGCGGGGGCTGTCCGTACAGTGCGGGGGCTGTCCATGCCGTGCGGGGGCTGTCCGTGCCGTGCGGGGGCTGTCCGTGCCGTGCGGGGGCTGTCCGTACAGTGCGGGGGATGTCCATTTTTTCCGATGTGGACTGTTACAGAGGAAGGCTGTGTCCATGCCGTGCGGGGCCTGTCCGTGCCGTGCGGGGGCTGTCCGTGCCGTGCGGGGGCTGTCCGTGCCGTGCGGGGGCTGTCCGTGCAGTGCGGGTGCTGTCCATGCCGTGCGGGGGCTGTCCGTGCCGTCTGGGGGCTCTCCATGTTGTGCGGGGGCTGTCCGTGCCGTGTGGGGGCTGTCCGTACAGTGCGGGGGATGTCCATGCCGTGCGGGGGATGTCCGTGCCGTGCGGGGCCTGTCCGTGCCGTGCGGGGGCTGTCCGTGCCGTGCGGGGGCTGTCCGTGCCGTGCGGGGGCTGTCCGTGCCGTGCGGGGGCTGTCCGTGCCGTGCGGGGGCTGTCTGTGCCGTGTGGGGGGCTGTCCGTGCCGTGCGGGGGCTGTCCGCGCCGTGCGGGAGCTGTCCGCACCGTGCGGGGGCTGGGCGGCCGGGGAGAGAGAGGCGGCACGTCAGGCGGGAGAGGTGCAGGAGGGGGCTGTCCGTGCAGTGCGGGTGCTGTCCATGCCGTGCGGGGGCTGTCCTGCTCAGGGGCTGTCCGTGCCGTGCGGGGGATGTCGAGGCCGGGCGGGAGCTGTCAGGGGCGGGCGGGAGCTATCTGCGCTGGGTGGGGGCTGTTCGTGCCGTGCGGGGGCTGTCCGTTCCGTGTGGGGGCTGGGCGGCCGGGGAGAGAGAGGCGGCACGTCAGGCGGGAGAGGTGCAGGATGGGGCTGTCCGTGCCGTGCGGGGGCTGTCCGTACAGTGCGGGGGCTGTCCATGCCGTGCGGGGGCTGTCCGTGCCGTGCGGGGGCTGTCCGTGCCGTGCGGGGGCTGTCCGTACAGTGCGGGGGATGTCCATTTTTTTCCGATGTGGACTGTTACAGAGGAAGGCTGTGTCCATGCCGTGCGGGGCCTGTCCGTGCCTTGCGGGGGCTGTCCGTGCCGTGCGGGGGCTGTCCGTGCCGTGCGGGGGCTGTCCGTGCAGTGCGGGTGCTGTCCATGCCGTGCGGGGGCTGTCCGTGCCGTCTGGGGGCTCTCCATGTTGTGCGGGGGCTGTCCGTGCCGTGTGGGGGCTGTCCGTACAGTGCGGGGGATGTCCATGCCGTGCGGGGGATGTCCGTGCCGTGCGGGGCCTGTCCGTGCCGTGCGGGGCCTGTCCGTGCCGTGCGGGGGCTGTCCGTGCCGTGCGGGGGCTGTCCGTGCCGTGCGGGGGCTGTCCGTGCCGTGCGGGGGCTGTCCGTGCCGTGCGGGGGCTGTCTGTGCCGTGTGGGGGCTGTCCGTGCCGTGCGGGGGCTGTCCGCGCCGTGCGGGAGCTGTCCGCACCGTGCGGGGGCTGGGCGGCCGGGGAGAGAGAGGCGGCACGTCAGGCGGGAGAGGTGCAGGAGGGGGCTGTCCGTGCAGTGCGGGTGCTGTCCATGCCGTGCGGGGGCTGTCCGTGCCGTGTGGGGGCTCTCCATGTTGTGCGGGGGCTGCCGTGTGGGGTCTGTCCGTGCTGCTCAGGGGCTGTCCGTGCCGTGCGGGGGATGTCGAGGCCGGGCGGGAGCTGTCAGGGGCGGGCGGGAGCTATCTGCGCTGGGTGGGGGCTGTTCGTGCCGTGCGGGGGCTGTCCGTGCCGTGTGGGGGCTGTCCGTACAGTGCGGGGGCTGTCTATGCCGTGCGGGGGCTGTCCGTGCCGTGCGGGGGCTGTCCGTGCCGTGCGGGGGCTGTCCGTACAGTGCGGGGGATGTCCATTTTTTTCCGATGTGGACTGTTACAGAGGAAGGCTGTGTCCATGCCGTGCGGGGCCTGTCCGTGCCGTGCGGGGGCTGTTCGTGCCGTGCGGGGGCTGTCCGTGCCGTGCGGGGGCTGTCCGTGCCGTGCGGGGGCTGTCCGTGCAGTGCGGGTGCTGTCCATGCCGTGCGGGGGCTGTCCGTGCCGTCTGGGGGCTCTCCATGTTGTGCGGGGGCTGTCCGTGCCGTGTGGGGGCTGTCCGTACAGTGCGGGGGATGTCCATGCCGTGCGGGGGCTGTCCGTGCCGTGCGGGGCCTGTCCGTGCCGTGCGGGGGCTGTCCGTGCCGTGCGGGGGCTGTCCGTGCCGTGCGGGGGCTGTCCGTGCCGTGCGGGGGCTGTCCGTGCCGTGCGGGGGCTGTCTGTGCCGTGTGGGGGCTGTCCGTGCCGTGCGGGGGCTGTCCGCGCCGTGCTGGAGCTGTCCGCACCGTGCGGGGGCTGGGCGGCCGGGGAGAGAGAGGCGGCACGTCAGGCGGGAGAGGTGCAGGAGGGGGCTGTCCGTGCAGTGCGGGTGCTGTCCATGCCGTGCGGGGGCTGTCCGTGCCGTGTGGGGGGCTCTCCATGTTGCGCGGGGGCTGCCGTGTGGGGTCTGTCCGTGCTGCTCAGGGGCTGTCCGTGCCGTGCGGGGGATGTCGAGGCCGGGCGGGAGCTGTCAGGGGCGGGCGGGAGCTATCTGCGCTGGGTGGGGGCTGTTCGTGCCGTGCGGGGGCTGTCCGTTCCGTGTGGGGGCTGGGCGGCCGGGGAGAGAGAGGCGGCACGTCAGGCGGGAGAGGTGCAGGATGGGGCTGTCCGTGCCGTGCGGGGGCTGTCCGTACAGTGCGGGGGCTGTCCATGCCGTGCGGGGGCTGTCCGTGCCGTGCGGGGGCTGTCCGTGCCGTGCGGGGGCTGTCCGTACAGTGCGGGGGATGTCCATTTTTTTTCCGATGTGGACTGTTACAGAGGAAGGCTGTGTCCGTGCCGTGCGGGGGCTGTCCGTGCAGTGCGGGTGCTGTCCATGCCGTGCGGGGGCTGTCCGTGCCGTCTGGGGGCTCTCCATGTTGTGCGGGGGCTGTCTGTGCCGTGTGGGGGCTGTCCGTATAGTGAGGGGGATGTCCATGCCGTGCGGGGGCTGTCTGTGCCGTGCGGGGGCTGTCCGTGCAGTGCGGGTGCTGTCCATGCCGTGCGGGGGCTGTCCGTGCCGTCTGGGGGCTCTCCATGTTGTGCGGGGGCTGTCCGTGCCGTGTGGGGGCTGTCCGTACAGTGCGGGGGATGTCCATGCCGTGCGGGGGATGTCCGTGCCGTGCGGGGCCTGTCCGTGCCGTGCGGGGGCTGTCCGTGCCGTGCGGGGGCTGTCCGTGCCGTGCGGGGGCTGTCCGTGCCGTGCGGGGGCTGTCCGTGCCGTGCGGGGGGCTGTCCGTGCCGTGCGGGGGCTGTCTGTGCCGTGTGGGGGCTGTCCGTGCCGTGCGGGAGCTGTCCGCACCGTGCGGGGGCTGGGCGGCCGGGGAGAGGAGAGGCGGCACGTCAGGCGGGAGAGGTGCAGGAGGGGGCTGTCCGTGCAGTGCGGGTGCTGTCCATGCCGTGCGGGGGCTGTCCGTGCCGTGTGGGGGCTCTCCATGTTGTACGGGGCTGCCGTGTGGGGTCTGTCCGTGCTGCTCAGGGGCTGTCCGTGCCGTGCGGGGGATGTCGAGGCCGGGCGGGAGCTGTCAGGGGCGGGCGGGAGCTATCTGCGCTGGTGGGGGCTGTTCGTGCCGTGCGGGGGCTGTCCGTTCCGTGTGGGGGCTGTCCGTACAGTGCGGGGGCTGTCCATGCCGTGCGGGGGCTGTCCGTGCCGTGCGGGGCTGTCCGTGCCGTGCGGGGGCTGTCCGTACAGTGCGGGGGATGTCCATTTTTAATTCCCGATGTGGACTGTTACAGAGGAAGGCTGTGTCCATGCCGTGCGGGGCCTGTCCTTGCCGTGCGGGGGCTGTCCGTGGCCGTGCGGGGGCTGTCCGTGCCGTGCGGGGCTGTCCGTGCAGTGCGGGTGCTGTCCATGCCGTGCGGGGGCTGTCCATGCCGTCTGGGGGCTCTCCATGTTGTGCGGGGGCTGTCCGTGCCGTGTGGGGGCTGTCCGTACAGTGAGGGGGATGTCCATGCCGTGCGGGGGCTGTCCGTGCCGTGCGGGGGCTGTCCGTGCCGTGCGGGGGATGTCCATTTTTTTTCCGATGTGGACTGTTACAGAGGAAGGCTGTGTCCATGCCGTGCGGGGGCTATCCGTGCCGTGCGGGGGCTGTCCGTGCCGTGCGGAGGCTGTCCATGCCGTGCGGGGGCTGTCCGTGCCGTGCGGGGGCTGTCCGTGCAGTGCGGGTGCTGTCCATGCCGTGCGGGGCTGTCCGTGCCGTCTGGGGGCTCTCCATGTTGTGCGGGGGGCTGTCCGTGCCGTGTGGGGGCTGTCCGTACAGTGCGGGGGATGTCCATGCCGTGCCGGGGCTGTCCGTGCCGTGCGGGGCCTGTCCGTGCCGTGCGGGGGGCTGTCCGTGCCGTGCGGGGGCTGTCCGTGCCGTGCGGGGCTGTCCGTGCCGTGCGGGGCTGTCCGTGCCGTGCGGGGGCTGTCCGTGCCGTGCGGGGGCTGTCTGTGCCGTGTGGGGGCTGTCCGTGCCGTGCGGGGGCTGTCCGCGCCGTGCGGGAGCTGTCCGCACCGTGCGGGGGGCTGGGCGGCCGGGGAGAGAGAGGCGGCAACGTCAGGCGGGAGAGGTGCAGGAGGGGGCTGTCCGTGCAGTGCGGGTGCTGTCCATGCCGTGCGGGGGCTGTCCGTGCCGTGTGGGGGCTCTCCATGTTGTGCGGGGGCTGCCGTGTGGGGTCTGTCCGTGCTGCTCAGGGGCTGTCCGTGCCGTGCGGGGGATGTCCGAGGCCGGGCGGGAGCTGTCAGGGGCGGGGTGGGGGCTGTTCGTGCCGTGCGGGGGGCTGTCCGTTCCGTGTGGGGGCTGGGCGGCCGGGGAGAGAGAGGCGGCACGTCAGGCGGGAGAGGTGCAGGATGGGGCTGTCCGTGCCGTGCGGGGGCTGTCCGTACAGTGCGGGGCCTGTCCATGGCCGTGCGGGGGGCTGTCCGTGCCGTGCGGGGGCTGTCCGTGCCGTGCGGGGGCTGTCCGTACAGTGCGGGGGATGTCCATTTTTTTCCGATGTGGACTGTTACAGAGGAAGGCTGTGTCCATGCCGTGCGGGGCCTGTCCGTGCCGTGCGGAGGCTGTCCGTGCAGTGCGGGTGCTGTCCGTGCAGTGCGGGTGTTGTCCGTGCTATGCGGGGGCTGTCCGTGCCGTCTGGGGCTCTCCATGTTGTGCGGGGGCTGTCCGTGCAGTGCGGGGCCTGTCAGTACAGTGCGGGGGATGTCCATGCCGTGCGGGGGCTGTCCGTGCCGTGCGGGGGCTGTCCGTGCCGTGCGGGGGCTGTCCGTGCCGTGCGGGGGCTGTCCGTGCCGTGCGGGGGCTGTCCGTGCCGGGCGGGGGGCTGTCTGTGCCGTGTGGGGGCTGTCCGTGCCGTGCGGGGCTGTCCGCGCCGTGCGGGAGCTGTTCCGCACCGTGCGGGGGCTGGGCGGCCGGGGAGAGAGAGGCGGCACGTCAGGCGGGGAGAGGTGCAGGAGGGGGCTGTCCGTGCAGTGCGGGTGCTGTCCATGCCGTGCGGGGGGCTGTCCGTGCCGTGTGGGGGCTGTCCGGCCGTGTGGGGGCTCTCCATGTTGTGCGGGGGCTGCCGTGTGGGGTCTGTCCGTGCTGCTCAGGGGCTGTCCGTGCCGTGCGGGGGATGTCGAGGCCGGGCGGGAGCTGTCAGGGGCGGGCGGGGAGCTATCTGCGCTGGGTGGGGGCTGTTCGTGCCGTGCGGGGGCTGTCCGTTCCGTGTGGGGGCTGGGCGGCCGGGAGAGAGAGGCGGCACGTCAGGCAGGGAGAGGTGCAGGATGGGGCTGTCCCGTGCCGTGCGGGTGGGCTGTCCGTACAGTGCTGGGGCTGTCCATGCCAGTGCGGGGGGCTGTCCGTGCCGTGCGGAGGGCTGTCCGTACAGTGCGGGGGATGTCCATTTTTTTTCCGATGAGGAATGTTACAGAGGAAGGCTGTGTCATGCCGTGCGGGGCCTGTCCGTGCCGGGCGGGGGCTGTCCGGGCCGTGCGGGGGCTGTCCGTGCCGTGCGGGGCTGTCCGTGCCGTGCGGGTGCTGTCCATGGCCGTGCGGGGGCTGTCCGTGCCGTCTGGGGGCTCTCCATTTGTGCGGGGGCTGTCCGTGCCGTGTGGGGGCTGTCCGTACAGTGCGTGGGATGTAACAGTTCGGGGCTCCGTGCCGTGCGGGGCCTGTCCGTGCCGTGCGGGGGCTGTCCGTGCCGTGCGGGCCTGTCCGTGCCGTGCGGGGGCTGTCCGTGCCGTGCGGGGGCTGTCCGTGCCGTGCGGGGGCTGTCCGTGCCGTGCGGGGGCTGTCTGTGCCGTGTGGGGGCTGTCCGTGCCGTGCGGGGGCTGTCCGCGCCGTGCGGGAGCTGTCCGCACCGTGCGGGGGCTGGCGGCCGGGGAGAGAGAGGCGGCACGTCAGGCGGGAGAGGTGCAGAAGGGGGCTGTCCGTGCAGTGCGGGTGCTGTCCATGCCGTGCGGGGGCTGTCCGTGCCGTGTGGGGGCTCTCCATGTTGTGCGGGGGCTGCCGTGTGGGGTCTGTCCGTGCTGCTCAGGGGGCTGTCCGTGCCGTGGCGGGGGATGTCGAGGCCGTGCGGGAGCTGTCAGGGGCGGGCGGGAGCTATCTGCGCTGGGTGGGGGCTGTTCGTGCCGTGCGGGGGCTGTCCGTTCCGTGCGGGGGCTGTCCGTACAGTGCGGGGGCTGTCCATGCCGTGCGGGGGCTGTCCGTGCCGTGCGGGGGCTGTCCGTACAGTGCGGGGGATGTCCATTTTTTTTCCGATGTGGACTGTTACAGAGGAAGGCTGTGTCCATGCCGTGCGGGGCCTGTCCGTGCCGTGCGGGGGCTGTCCCGTGCCGTGCGGGGGCTGTCCGTGCCGTGCGGGGGCTGTCCGTGCAGTGCGGGTGCTGTCCATGCCGTGCGGGGGCTGTCCGTGCCGTCTGGGGGCTCTCCATGTTGTGCGGGGGCTGTCCGTGCCGTGTGGGGGCTGTCCTACAGTGCGGGGGGATGTCCATGCCGTGCGGGGATGTCCGTGCCGTGCGGGGCCTGTCCGTGCCGTGCGGGGGCTGTCCGTGCCGTGCGGGGGCTGTCCGTTCCGTGCGGGGGCTGTCCGTGCCGTGCGGGGGCTGTCCGTGCCGTGCGGGGGCTGTCCGTGCCGTGCGGGGGCTGTCTGTGCCGTGTGGGGGCTGTCCGTGCCGTGCGGGGGCTGTTCCGCGCCGTGGCGGGAGCTGTCCGCACCGTGCGGGGGCTGGGCGGCCGAAGAGAGAGAGGCGGCACGTCAGGCGGGAGAGGTGCAGGAGGGGGCTGTCCGTGCAGTGCGGGGCTGTCCCAGTGCCGTGCGGGGGCTGTCCGTGCCGTGTGGGGGCTCTCCATTTGTGCGGGGCTGCCGTGTGGGGTCCTGTCCGTGCTGCTCAGGGGCTGTCCGTGCCGTGCGGGGGATGTCGAGGCCGGGCGGGAGCTGTCAGGGGCGGCGGGAGCTATCTGCGCTGGGTGGGGGGCTGTTCGTGCCGTGCGGGGGCTGTCCGTTCTGTGTGGGGGCTGTCCGTACAGTGCGGGGCTGTCCATGCCGTGCGGGGGCTGTCCGTGCCGTGCGGGGGCTGTCCGTGCCGTGCGGGGGCTGTCCGTACAGTGCGGGGGGATGTCCATTTTTTTCCGATGTGTACTGTTACAGAGGAAGGCTGTGTCCATGCCGTGCGGGGCCTGTCCGTGCCGTGCGGGGGCTGTTCGTGCCGTGCGGGGGCTGTCCGTGCCGTGCGGGGGCTGTCCGTGCCGTGCGGGGGCTGTCCGTGCAGTGCGGGTGCTGTCCATGCCGTGCGGGGGCTGTCCGTGCCGTCTGGGGGCTCTCCATGTTGTGCGGGGGCTGTCCGTGCCGTGTGGGGGCTGTCCGTACAGTGCGGGGGATGTCCATGCCGTGCGGGGGATGTCCGTGCCGTGCGGGGCCTGTCCGTGCCGTGCGGGGGCTGTCCGTGCCGTGCGGGGGCTGTCCGTGCCGTGCGGGGGGCTGTCCGTGCCGTGCGGGGGCTGTCCGTGCCGTGCGGGGGGCTGTCCGTGCCGTGCGGGGGCTGTCCGTGCCGTGCGGGGGCTGTCCGTGCCGTGCGGGGGCTGTCCGTGCCGTGCGGGGCTGTCCGTGCCGTGCGGGGGCTGTCTGTGCCGTGTGGGGGCTGTCCGTGCCGTGCGGGGGCTGTCCGCGCCGTGCGGGAGCTGTCCGCACCGTGCGGGGGCTGGGCGGCCGGGGAGGAGAGAGGCGGCACGTCAGGCGGGAGAGGTGCAGGAGGGGGCTGTCCGTGCAGTGCGGGTGCTGTCCATGCCGTGCGGGGGCTGTCCGTGCCGTGTGGGGGCTGTCCGTACAGTGCGGGGGGCTGTCCTATGCCGTGCGGGGGCTGTCCGTGCCGTGCGGGGGCTGTCCGTGCCGTGCGGGGGCTGTCCGTACAGTGCGGGGGATGTCCATTTTTTTCCGATGTGGACTGTTACAGAGGAAGGCTGTGTCCATGCCGTGCGGGGCCTGTCCTTGCCGTGCGGGGGCTGTTCGTGCCGTGCGGGGCTGTCCGTGCCGTGCGGGGGCTGTCCGTGCCGTGCGGGGGCTGTCCGTGCAGTGCGGGTGCTGTCCATGCCGTGCGGGGGCTGTCCGTGCCGTCTGGGGGCTCTCCATGTTGTGCGGGGGCTGTCCGTGCCGTGTGGGGGCTGTCCGTACAGTGCGGGGGATGTCCATGCCGTGCGGGGGATGTCCGTGCCGTGCGGGGGCCTGTCCGTGCCGTGCGGGGCTGTCCGTGCCGTGCGGGGGCTGTCCGTGCCGTGCGGGGGCTGTCCGTGCCGTGCGGGGGCTGTCCGTGCCGTGCGGGGGCTGTCCGTGCCGTGCGGGGGCTGTCCGTGCCGTGCGGGGGCTGTCCGTGCCGTGCGGGGGCTGTCCGTGCCGTGCGGGGGCTGTCCGTGCCGTGCGGGGGCTGTCTGTGCCGTGTGGGGGCTGTCCGTGCCGTGCGGGGGGCTGTCCGCGCCGTGCGGGAGCTGTCCGCACCGTGCGGGGGCTGGGCGGCCGGGGAGAGAGAGGCGGCACGTCAGGCGGGAGAGGTGCAGGAGGGGGCTGTCCGTGCAGTGCGGGTGCTGTCCATGCCGTGCGGGGGCTGTCCGTGCCGTGTGGGGGCTCTCCATGTTGTGCGGGGGCTGCCGTGTGGGGTCTGTCCGTGCTGCTCAGGGGCTGTCCGTGCCGTGCGGGGGATGTCGAGGCCGGGCGGGAGCTGTCAGGGGCGGGCGGGAGCTATCTGCGCTGGGTGGGGGCTGTTCGTGCCGTGCGGGGGCTGTCCGTTCCGTGTGGGGGCTGGGCGGCCGGGGAGAGAGAGGCGGCACGTCAGGCGGGAGAGGTGCAGGATGGGGCTGTCCGTGCCGTGCGGGGCTGTCCGTACAGTGCGGGGGCTGTCCATGCCGTGCGGGGGCTGTCCGTGCCGTGCGGGGGCTGTCCGTGCCGTGCGGGGGCTGTCCGTACAGTGCGGGGGATGTCCATTTTTTTCCGATGTGGACTGTTACAGAGGAAGGCTGTGTCCGTGCCGTGCGGGGGCTGTCCGTGCAGTGCGGGTGCTGTCCATGCCGTGCGGGGGCTGTCCGTGCCGTCTGGGGCTCTCCATGTTGTGCGGGGGCTGTCCGTGCGTGTGGGGGCTGTCCGTATAGTGAGGGGGATGTCCATGCCGTGCGGGGGCTGTCCGTGCCGTGCGGGGGCTGTCCGTGCAGTGCGGGTGCTGTCCATGCCGTGCGGGGGCTGTCCGTGCCGTCTGGGGGCTCTCCATGTTGTGCGGGGGCTGTCCGTGCCGTGTGGGGGCTGTCCGTACAGTGCGGGGGATGTCCGTGCCGTGCGGGGGCTGTCCGTGCCGTGCGGGGGCTGTCCGTGCCGTGCGGGGGCTGTCTGTGCCGTGTGGGGGCTGTCCGTGCCGTGCGGGGGCTGTCCGCGCCGTGCGGGAGCTGTCCGCACCGTGCGGGGGCTGGGCGGCCGGGGAGAGAGAGGCGGCACGTCAGGCGGGAGAGGTGCAGGAGGGGGCTGTCCGTGCAGTGCGGGTGCTGTCCATGCCGTGCGGGGGCTGTCCGTGCCGTGTGGGGGCTGTCCGTGCAGTGCGGGGGCTGTCCGTGCCGTGCGGGGGCTGTCCGTGCCGTGCGGGGGCTGTCCGTGCCGTGCGGGGGCTGTCCGTACAGTGCGGGGGATGTCCATTTTTTTCCGATGTGGACTGTTACAGAGGAAGTCTGTGTCCATGCCGTGCGGGCCTGTCCGTGCCGTGCGGGGGCTGTTCGTGCCGTGCGGGGGCTGTCCGTGCCGTGCAGGGGCTGTCCGTGCCGTGCGGGGGCTGTCCGTGCAGTGCGGGTGCTGTCCATGCCGTGCGGGGGCTGTCCGTGCCGTCTGTGGGGCTCTCCATGTTGTGCGGGGGCTGTCCGTGCCGTGTGGGGGCTGTCCGTACAGTGCGGGGGATGTCCATGCCGTGCGGGGGATGTCCGTGCCGTGCGGGGCCTGTCCGTGCCGTGCGGGGGCTGTCCGTGCCGTGCGGGGGCTGTCCGTGCCGTGCGGGGGCTGTCCGTGCCGTGCGGGGGCTGTCCGTGCCGTGCGGGGGCTGTCCGTGCCGTGCGGGGGCTGTCCGTGCCGTGCGGGGGCTGTCCGTGCCGTGCGGGGGCTGTCCGTGCCGTGCGGGGGCTGTCCGTGCCGTGCGGGGGCTGTCTGTGCCGTGTGGGGGCTGTCCGTGCCGTGCGGGGGCTGTCCGCGCCGTGCGGGAGCTGTCCGCACCGTGCGGGGGCTGGGCGGGCCGGGGAGAGAGAGGCGGCACGTCAGGCGGGAGAGGTGCAGGAGGGGGCTGTCCGTGCAGTGCGGGTGCTGTCCATGCCGTGCGGGGCTGTCCGTGCCGTGTGGGGGCTCTCCATGTTGTGCGGGGGCTGCCGTGTGGGGTCTGTCCGTGCTGCTCAGGGGCTGTCCGTGCCGTGCGGGGGATGTCGAGGCCGGGCGGGAGCTGTCAGGGGCGGGCGGGAGCTATCTGCGCTGGGTGGGGGCTGTTTCGTGCCGTGCGGGGCTGTCCGTTTCCGTGTGGTGGCTGGGCGGCCGGGGAGAGAGAGGCGGCACGTCAGGCGGGAGAGGTGCAGGATGGGCTGTCCGTGCCGTGCGGGGGCTGTCCGTACAGTGCGGGGGCTGTCCATGCCGTGCGGGGGCTGTCCGTGCCGTGCGGGGGCTGTCCGTGCCGTGCGGGGCTGTCCGTACAGTGCGGGGGATGTCCATTTTTTTTCCGATGTGGACTGTTACAGAGGAAGGCTGTGTCCGTGCCGTGCGGGGGCTGTCCGTGCAGTGCGGGTGCTGTCCATGCCGTGCGGGGGCTGTCCGTGCCGTCTGGGGGCTCTCCATGTTGTGCGGGGGCTGTCCGTGCCGTGTGGGGGCTGTCCGTATAGTGAGGGGGATGTCCATGCCGTGCGGGGGCTGTCCGTGCCGTGCGGGGGGCTGTCCGTGCAGTGCGGGTGCTGTCCATGCCGTGCGGGGGCTGTCCGTGCCGTCTGGGGGCTCTCCATGTTGTGCGGGGGCTGTCCGTGCCGTGTGGGGGCTGTCCGTACAGTGCGGGGGATGTCCATGCCGTGCGGGGATGTCCGTGCCGTGCGGGGCCTGTCCGTGCCGTGCGGGGGCTGTCCGTGCCGTGCGGGGGCTGTCCGTGCCGTGCGGGGGCTGTCCGTGCCGTGCGGGGGCTGTCCGTGCCGTGCGGGGGCTGTCTGTGCCGTGTGGGGGCTGTCCGTGCCGTGCGGGGGCTGTCCGCGCCGTGCGGGAGCTGTCCGCACCGTGCGGGGGCTGGGCGGCCGGGGAGAGAGCTCAGGGGCTGTCCGTGCCGTGCGGGGATGTCGAGGCCGGGCGGGAGCTGTCAGGGGCGGGCGGGAGCTATCTGCGCTGGGTGGGGGCTGTTCGTGCCGTGCGGGGGCTGTCCGTTCCGTGTGGGGGCTGGGCGGCCGGGGAGAGAGAGGCGGCACGTCAGGCGGAAGAGGTGCAGGATGGGGCTGTCCGTGCCGTGCGGGGGCTGTCCGTACAGTGCGGGGGCTGTCCATGCCGTGCGGGGGCTGTCCCGTGCCGTGCGGGGGCTGTCCGTGCCGTGCGGGGGCTGTCCCGTACAGTGCGGGGGATGTCCATTTTTTTCCGATGTGGACTGTTACAGAGGAAGGCTGTGTCCATGCCGTGCGGGGCCTGTCCGTGCCGTGCGGGGGCTGTCCGTGCCGTGCGGGGGCTGTCCGTGCCGTGCGGGGGCTGTCCGTGCAGTGCGGGTGCTGTCCATGCCGTGCGGGGGCTGTCCGTGCCGTCTGGGGGCTCTCCATGTTGTGGCGGGGGCTGTCCGTGCCGTGTGGGGGCTGTCCGTACAGTGCGGGGGATGTCCGTGCCGTGTGGGGGATGTCCGTGCCGTGCGGGGCCTGTCCGTGCCGTGCGGGGGCTGTCCGTGCCGTGCGGGGGCTGTCCGTGCCGTGCGGGGGCTGTCCGTGCCGTGCGGGGGCTGTCCGTGCCGTGCGGGGGCTGTCTGTGCCGTGTGGGGGCTGTCCGTGCCGTGCGGGGGCTGTCCGCGCCGTGCGGGAGCTGTCCGCACCGTGCGGGGGCTGAGCGGCCGGGGAGAGAGAGGCGGCACGTCAGGCGGGAGAGGTGCAGGGAGGGGGCTGTCCGTGCAGTGCGGGTGCTGTCCATGCCGTGCGGGGGCTGTCTGTGCCGTGTGGGGGCTCTCCATGTTGTGCGGGGGCTGCCGTGTGGGGTCTGTCCGTGCTGCTCAGGGGCTGTCCGTGCCGTGCGGGGGATGTCGAGGCCGGGCGGGAGCTGTCAGGGGCGGCGGGAGCTATCTGCGCTGGTGTGGGCTGTTCGTGCCGTGCGGGGGCTGTCTGTTCCGTGTGGGGCTGTCCGTACAGTGCGGGGGCTGTCCATGCCGTGCGGGGGCTGTCCGTGCCGTGCGGGGGCTGTCCGTGCCGTGCGGGGGGCTGTCCGTACAGTGGCGGGGGATGTCCATTTTTTTTCGATGTGGACTGTTACAGAGGAAGGCTGTGTCCATGCCGTGCGGGGCCTGTCCGTGCCGTGCGGGGGCTGTTCGTGCCGTGCGGGGCTGTCCGTGCCGTGCGGGGGCTGTCCGTGCCGTGCGGGGTCTGTCCGTGCAGTGCGGGTGCTGTCCATGCCGTGCGGGGGCTGTCCGTGCCGTCTGGGGGCTCTCCATGTTGTGCGGGGGCTGTCCGTGCCGTGTGGGGCTGTCCGTACAGTGCGGGGGATGTCCATGCCGTGCGGGGGCTGTCCGTGCCGTGCGGGGCCTGTCCGTGCCGTGCGGGGCTGTCCGTGCCGTGCGGGGGCTGTCCGTGCCGTGCGGGGGCTGTCCGTGCCGTGCGGGGGCTGTCCGTGCCGTGCGGGGGCTGTCTGTGCCGTGTGGGGGCTGTCCGTGCCGTGCGGGGGCTGTCCGCGCCGTGCTGGAGCTGTCCGCACCGTGCGGGGGCTGGGCGGCCGGGGAGAGAGAGGCGGCACGTCAGGCGGAGAGGTGCAGGAGGGGGCTGTCCGTGCAGTGCGGGTGCTGTCCATGCCGTGCGGGGGCTGTCCTGCCGTGTGGGGGCTCTCCATGTTGTGCGGGGGCTGCCGTGTGGGGTCTGTCCGTGCTGCTCAGGGGCTGTCCGTGCCGTGCGGGGGGATGTCGAGGCCGGGCGGGAGCTGTCAGGGGCGGGCGGGAGCTATCTGCGCTGGGTGGGGGCTGTTCGTGCCGTGCGGGGCTGTCCGTTCCGTTGGGGGCTGGCGGCCGGGGAGAGAGAGGCGGCACGTCCAGGCGGGAGAGGTGCAGGATGGGGCTGTCCGTGCCGTGCGGGGGCTGTCCGTACAGTGCGGGGGCTGTCCATGCAGTGCGGGGGCTGTCCGTGCCGTGCGGGGGCTGTCCGTGCCGTGCGGGGGGCTGTCCGTACAGTGCGGGGGATGTCCATTTTTTTTCCGATGTGGACTGTTACAGAGGAAGGCTGTGTCCGTGCCGTGCGGGGGCTGTCCGTGCAGTGCGGGTGCTGTCCATGCCGTGCGGGGGCTGTCCGTGCCGTCTGGGGGCTCTCCATGTTGTGCGGGGGCTGTCTGTGCCGTGTGGGGGCTGTCCGTATAGTGAGGGGGATGTCCATGCCGTGCGGGGGCTGTCCGTGCCGTGCGGGGGCTGTCCGTGCAGTGCGGGTGCTGTCCATGCAGTGCGGGGGCTGTCCGTGCCGTCTGGGGGCTCTCCATGTTGTGCGGGGGCTGTCCGTGCCGTGTGGGGGCTGTCCGTACAGTGCGGGGGATGTCCATGCCGTGCGGGGGATGTCCGTGCCGTGCGGGGCCTGTCCGTGCCGTGCGGGGCTGTCCGTGCCGTGCGGGGGCTGTCCGTGCCGTGCGGGGGCTGTCCGTGCCGTGCGGGGGCTGTCCGTGCCGTGCGGGGGCTGTCCGTGCCGTGCGGGGGCTGTCTGTGCCGTGTGGGGGCTGTCCGTGCCGTGCGGGGGCTGTCCGCGCCGTGCGGGAGCTGTCCGCACCGTGCGGGGGCTGGGCGGCCGGGGAGAGAGAGGCGGCACGTCAGGCGGGAGAGGTGCAGGAGGGGGCTGTCCGTGCAGTGCGGGTGCTGTCCATGCCGTGCGGGGGGCTGTCCGTGCCGTGTGGGGGCTCTCCATGTTGTACGGGGGCTGCCGTGTGGGGTCTGTCCGTGCTGCTCAGGGGCTGTCCGTGCCGTGCGGGGGATGTCGAGGCCGGGCGGGAGCTGTCAGGGGCGGGCGGGAGCTATCTGCGCTGGGTGGGGGCTGTTCGTGCCGTGCGGGGGCTGTCCGTTCCGTGTGGGGGCTGTCCGTGCCGTGCGGAGGCTGTCCATGCCGTGCGGGGGCTGTCCGTGCCGTGCGGGGCTGTCCGTACAGTGCGGGGGGATGTCCCATTTTTAATTCCCGATGTGGACTGTTACAGAGGAAGGCTGTGTCCATGCCGTGCGGGGCCTGTCCCGTGCCGTGCGGGGGCTGTCCGTGCCGTGCGGGGGCTGTCCGTGCCGTGCGGGGGCTGTCCGTGCAGTGCGGGTGCTGTCCATGCCGTGCGGGGGCTGTCCGTGCCGTCTGGGGGCTCTCCATGTTGTGCGGGGGCTGTCCGTGCCGTGTGGGGGCTGTCCGTACAGTGAGGGGGATGTCCATGCCGTGCGGGGGCTGTCCGTGCCGTGCGGGGGCTGTCCGTGCCGTGCGGGGGATGTCCATTTTTTTTCCGATGTGGACTGTTACAGAGGAGGCTGTGTCCATGCCGTGCGGGGGCTATCCGTGCCGTGCGGGGGCTGTCCGTGCCGTGCGGAGGCTGTCCATGCCGTGCGGGGGCTGTCCGTGCCGTGCGGGGGCTGTCCGTGCAGTGCGGGTGCTGTCCATGACGTGCGGGGGCTGTCCGTGCCGTCTGGGGGCTCTCCATGTTGTGCGGGGGCTGTCCGTGCCGTGTGGGGGCTGTCCGTACAGTGCGGGGGCTGTCCGTGCCGTGCGGGGGCTGTCCGTGCCGTGCGGGGGCTGTCCGTGCCGTGCGGGGGCTGTCTGTGCCGTGTGGGGGCTGTCCGTGCCGTGCGGGGGCTGTCCGCGCCGTGCGGGAGCTGTCCGCACCGTGCGGGGGCTGGGCGGCCGGGGAGAGAGAGGCGGCACGTCAGGCGGGAGAGGTGCAGGAGGGGGCTGTCCGTGCAGTGCGGGTGCTGTCCATGCCGTGCGGGGGCTGTCTGTGCCGTGTGGGGGCTCTCCATGTTGTGCGGGGGCTGCCGTGTGGGGTCTGTCCGTGCTGCTCAGGGGCTGTCCGTGCCGTGCGGGGGATGTCGAGGCCGGGCGGGAGCTGTCAGGGGCGGGGTGGGGGCTGTTCGTGCCGTGCGGGGGCTGTCCGTTCCGTGTGGGGCTGGCGGCCGGGGAGAGAGAGGCGGCACGTCAGGCGGGAGAGGTGCAGGATGGGGCTGTCCGTGCCGTGCGGGGGCTGTCCGTACAGTGCGGGGCCTGTCCATGCCGTGCGGGGGCTGTCCGTGCCGTGCGGGGGCTGTCCGTGCAGTGCGGGGGCTGTCAGTACAGTGCGGGGGATGTCCATGCCGTGCGGGGGCTGTCCGTGCCGTGCGGGGGCTGTCCGTGCCGTGCGGGGGCTGTCCGTGCCGTGCGGGGGCTGTCCGTGCCGTGCGGGGGCTGTCCGTGCCGTGCGGGGGCTGTCTGTGCCGTGCGGGGGCTGTCCGTGCCGTGCGGGGGCTGTCCGCGCCGTGCGGGAGCTGTCCGCACCGTGCGGGGGCTGGGCGGCCGGGGAGAGAGAGGGCGCACGTCAGGCGGGAAAGGTGCAGGAGGGGGCTGTCCGTGCAGTGCGGGTGCTGTCCATGCCGTGCGGGGCTGTCCGTGCCGTGTGGGGGCTGTCCGTGCCGTGTGGGGGCTCTCCATGTTGTGCGGGGGGCTGCCGTGTGGGGTCTGTCCGTGCTGCTCAGGGGCTGTCCGTGCCGTGCGGGGGATGTCGAGGCCGGGCGGGAGCTGTCAGGGGCGGGCGGGAGCTATCTGCGCTGGGTGGGGGCTGTTCGTGCCGTGCGGGGGCTGTCCGTTCCGTGTGGGGGCTGGGCGGCCGGGGAGAGAGAGGCGGCACGTCAGGCAGGAGAGGTGCAGGATGGGGCTGTCCGTGCCGTGCGGGGGGCTGTCCGTACAGTGCGGGGGCTGTCCATGCCGTGCGGGGGCTGTCCGTGCCGTGCGGGGGCTGTCCGTACAGTGCGGGGGATGTCCATTTTTTTTCCGATGCGGACTGTTACAGAGGAAGGCTGTGTCCATGCCGTGCGGGGCCTGTCCGTGCCGTGCGGGGGCTGTCCGTGCCGTGCGGGGGCTGTCCGTGCCGTGCGGGGGCTGTCCGTGCCGTGCGGGTGCTGTCCATGCCGTGCGGGGGCTGTCCGTGCCGTCTGGGGGCTCTCCATGTTGTGCGGGGGCTGTCCGTGCCGTGTGGGGGCTGTCCATACAGTGCGGGGGATGTCCATGCCGTGCGGGGGCTGTCCGTGCCGTGCGGGGCCTGTCCGTGCCGTGCGGGGGCTGTCCGTGCCGTGCGGGGCCTGTCCGTGCCGTGCGGGGGCTGTCCGTGCCGTGCGGGGGCTGTCCGTGCCGTGCGGGGGCTGTCCGTGCCGTGCGGGGGCTGTCTGTGCCGTGTGGGGGCTGTCCGTGCCGTGCGGGGGCTGTCCGCGCCGTGCGGGAGCTGTCCGCACCGTGCGGGGGCTGGGCGGCCGGGGAGAGAGAGGCGGCACGTCAGGCGGGAGAGGTGCAGGAGGGGGCTGTCCGTGCAGTGCGGGTGCTGTCCATGCCGTGCGGGGGCTGTCCGTGCCGTGTGGGGGCTCTCCATGTTGTGCGGGGGCTGCCGTGTGGGGTCTGTCCGTGCTGCTCAGGGGCTGTCCGTGCCGTGCGGGGGATGTCGAGGCCGGGCGGGAGCTGTCAGGGGCGGGCGGGAGCTATCTGCGCTGGGTGGGGGCTGTTCGTGCCGTGCGGGGGCTGTCCGTTCCGTGTGGGGGCTGTCCGTACAGTGCGGGGGCTGTCCATGCCGTGCGGGGGCTGTCCGTGCCGTGCGGGGGCTGTCCGTGCCGTGCGGGGGCTGTCCGTACAGTGCGGGGGATGTCCATTTTTTTTCCGATGTGGACTTTTACAGAGGAAGGCTGTGTCCATGCCGTGCGGGGCCTGTCCGTGCCGTGCGGGGGCTGTCCGTGCCGTGCGGGGGCTGTCCGTGCCGTGCGGGGGCTGTCCGTGCAGTGCGGGTGCTGTCCATGCCGTGCGGGGGCTGTCCGTGCCGTCTGGGGGCTCTCCATGTTGTGCGGGGGCTGTCCGTGCCGTGTGGGGGCTGTCCGTACAGTGAGGGGGATGTCCATGCCGTGCGGGGGCTGTCCGTGCCGTGCGGGGGCTGTCCGTGCCGTGCGGGGGCTGTCCGTGCCGTGCGGGGGCTGTCCGTGCCGTGCGGGGGGCTGTCTGTGCCGTGTGGGGGCTCTGAAGGCTGAAAACAACCAAAAAGCCTCCCTCCACAGGAACGAAAACAAAGGAAGAAACGCCCGAAACAAAACAAAACCACCTGGCCATCGCATCGGGTGGTGAGTTGGCCAGGGAGGTCATACAGATTGGCGGCACGTCAGGCGGGAGAGCTGCAGGAGGGGGCTGTCCGTGCCGTGCGGGGGATGTCGAGGCCGGGCGGAAGCTGTCAGGGGCGGGCGGGAGCTATCTGCGCTGCGTGGGGGCTGTTCGTGCAGTGCGGGGGCCGTCCGCACCGTGCAGGGGCTGGGCGGCCGGGGAGAGAGAGGCGGCACGTCAGGCGGGAGAGGTGCAGGAGGGGGCTGTCCGTGCAGTGCGGGTGCTGTCCATGCCGTGCGGGGGCTGTCCGTGCCGTGTGGGGGCTCTCCATGTTGTGCGGGGGCTGCCGTGTGGGGTCTGTCCGTGCTGCTCAGGGGCTGTCCGTGCCGTGCGGGGGATGTCGAGGCCGGGCGGGAGCTGTCAGGGGCGGGCGGGAGCTATCTGCGCTGGGTGGGGGCTGTTCGTGCCGTGCGGGGGCTGTCCGTTCCGTGTGGGGGCTGGGCGGCCGGGGAGAGAGAGGCGGCACGTCAGGCGGGAGAGGTGCAGGATGGGGCTGTCCGTGCCGTGCGGGGGCTGTCCGTACAGTGCGGGGGCTGTCCATGCCGTGCGGGGGCTGTCCGTGCCGTGCGGGGGCTGTCCGTGCCGTGCGGGGGCTGTCCGTACAGTGCGGGGGAAGTCCATTTTTTTTCCGATGTGGACTGTTACAGAGGAAGGCTGTGTCCATGCCGTGCGGGGCCTGTCCGTGCCGTGCGGGGGCTGTCCGTGCCGTGCGGGGGCTGTCCGTGCCGTGCGGGGGCTGTCCGTGCCGTGCGGGTGCTGTCCATGCCGTGCGGGGGGCTGTCCGTGCCGTCTGGGGGCTCTCCATGTTGTGCGGGGGCTGTCCGTGCCGTGTGGGGGCTGTCCGTACAGTGAGGGGGGATGTCCATGCCGTGCGGGGGCTGTCCGTGCCGTGCGGGGGCTGTCCGTGCCGTGCGGGGGCTGTCCGTGCCGTGCGGGGGCTGTCTGTGCCGTGTGGGGGCTCTGAAGGCTGAAAACAACCAAAAAGCCTCCCTCCACAGGAACGAAAACAAAGGAAGAAACGCCCGAAACAAAACAAAACCACCTGGCCATCGCATCGGGTGGTGAGTTGGCCAGGGAGGTCATACAGATTGGCGGCACGTCAGGCGGAAGAGCTGCAGGAGGGGGCTGTCCGTGCCGTGCGGGGGATGTCGAGGCCGGGCGGGAGCTGTCAGGGGCGGGCGGGAGCTATCTGCGCTGCGTGGGGGCTGTTCGTGCAGTGCGGGAGCTGTCCGCACCGTGCGGGGGCTGGGCGGCCGGGGAGAGAGAGGCGGCACGTCAGGCGGGAGAGGTGCAGGAGGGGGCTGTCCGTGCAGTGCGGGTGCTGTCCATGCCGTGCGGGGGCTGTCCGTGCCGTGTGGGGGCTCTCCATGTTGTGCGGGGGCTGCCGTGTGGGGTCTGTCCGTGCTGCTCAGGGGCTGTCCGTGCCGTGCGGGGGATGTCGAGGCCGGGCGGGAGCTGTCAGGGGCGGGCGGGAGCTATCTGCGCTGGGTGGGGGCTGTTCGTGCCGTGCGGGGGCTGTCCGTTCCGTGTGGGGGCTGGGCGGCCGGGGAGAGAGAGGCGGCACGTCAGGCGGGAGAGGTGCAGGATGGGGCTGTCCGTGCCGTGCGGGGGCTGTCCGTACAGTGCGGGGGCTGTCCATGCCGTGCGGGGGCTGTCTGTACAGTGCGGGGGGATGTCCATTTTTTTTCCGATGTGGACTGTTACAGAGGAAGGCTGTGTCCATGCCGTGCGGGGCCTGTCCGTGCCGTGCGGGGGCTGTCCGTGCCGTGCGGGGGCTGTCCGTGCCGTGCGGGGGCTGTCCGTGCAGTGCGGGTGCTGTCCATGCCGTGCGGGGGCTGTCCGTGCCGTCTGGGGGCTCTCCATGTTGTGCGGGGGCTGTCCGTGCCGTGTGGGGGCTGTCCGTACAGTGCGGGGGATGTCCATGCCGTGCGGGGGCTGTCCGTGCCGTGCGGGGCCTGTCCGTGCCGTGCGGGGGCTGTCCGTGCCGTGCGGGGGCTGTCCGTGCCGTGCGGGGGCTGTCCGTGCCGTGCGGGGGCTGTCCGTGCCGTGCGGGGGCTGTCTGTGCCGTGTGGGGGCTGTCCGTGCCGTGCGGGGGCTGTCCGCGCCGTGCGGGAGCTGTCCGCACCGTGCGGGGGCTGGGCGGCCGGGGAGAGAGAGGCGGCACGTCAAGCGGGAGAGGTGCAGGAGGGGGCTGTCCGTGCAGTGCGGGTGCTGTCCATGCCGTGCGGGGGCTGTCCGTGCCGTGTGGGGGCTCTCCATGTTGTGCGGGGGCTGCCGTGTGGGGTCTGTCCGTGCTGCTCAGGGGCTGTCCGTGCCGTGCGGGGGATGTCGAGGGCCGGGCGGGAGCTGTCAGGGGCGGGCGGGAGCTATCTGCGCTGGGTGGGGGCTGTTCGTGCCGTGCGGGGGCTGTCCGTTCCGTGTGGGGGCTGGGCGGCCGGGGAGAGAGAGGCGGCACGTCAGGCGGGAGAGGTGCAGGATGGGGCTGTCCGTGCCGTGCGGGGGCTGTCCGTACAGTGCGGGGGCTGTCCATGCCGTGCAGGGGCTGTCCGTGCCGTGCGGGGGCTGTCCGCGCCGTGCGGGGGCTGTCCGTACAGTGCGGGGGATGTCCATTTTTTTTCCGATGTGGACTGTTACAGAGGAAGGCTGTGTCCATGCCGTGCGGGGCCTGTCCGTGCCGTGCGGGGGCTGTCCGTGCCGTGCGGGGGCTGTCCGTGCCGTGCGGGGGCTGTCCGTGCAGTGCGGGTGCTGTCCATGCCGTGCGGGGCTGTCCGTGCCGTCTGGGGGCTCTCCATGTTGTGTGGGGGCTGTCCGTGCCGTGTGGGGGCTCTCCGTACAGTGAGGGGGATGTCCATGCCGTGCGGGGGCTGTCCGTGCCGTGCGGGGGCTGTCCGTGCCGTGCGGGGGCTGCCCGTGCCGTGTGGGGGCTGTCCGTGCCGTGCGGGGGCTGTCCGTGCCGTGCGGGGGCTGTCCGTGCCGTGCGGGGGCTGTCTGTGCCGTGTGGGGGCTCTGAAGGCTGAAAACAACCAAAAAGCCTACCTCCACAGGAACGAAAACAAAGGAAGAAACGCCCGAAACAAAACAAAACCACCTGGCCATCGCTTCGGGTGGTGAGTTGGCCAGGGAGGTCATACAGATTGGCGGCACGTCAGGCGGGAGAGCTGCAGGAGGGGGCTGTCCGTGCCGTGCGGGGGATGTCGAGGCCGGGCGGGAGGTGTCAGGGGCGGGCGGGAGCTATCTGCGCTGCGTGGGGGCTGTTCGTGCAGTGCGGGGGCCGTCCGCGCCGTGCAGGGGCTGGGCGGCCGGGGAGAGAGAGGCGGCACGTCAGGCGGGAGAGGTGCAGGAGGGGGCTGTCCGTGCAGTGCGGGTGCTGTCCATGCCGTGCGGGGGGCTGTCCGTGCCGTGTGGGGGCTCTCCATGTTGTGCGGGGCCTGCCGTGTGGGGTCTGTCCGTGCTGCTCAGGGGCTGTCCGTGCCGTGCGGGGGATGCCGAGGCCGGGCGGGAGCTGTCAGGGGGCGGGCGGGAGCTATCTGCGCTGGGTGGGGGCTGTTCGTGCCGTGCGGGGGCTGTCCGTTCCGTGTGGGGGCTGGGCGGCCGGGGAGAGAGAGGCGGCACGTCAGGCGGGAGAGGTGCAGGATGGGGCTGTCCGTGCCGTGCGGGGGCTGTCCGTACAGTGCGGGGGCTGTCCATGCCGTGCGGGGGCTGTCCGTGCCGTGCGGGGGCTGTCCGTGCCGTGCGGGGGCTGTCCGTACAGTGCGGGGGATGTCCATTTTTTTTCCGATGTGGACTGTTACAGAGGAAGGCTGTGTCCATGCCGTGCGGGGCCTGTCCGTGCCGTGCGGGGGCTGTCCGTGCCGTGCGGGGGCTGTCCGTGCCGTGCGGGGGCTGTCCGTGCAGTGCGGGTGCTGTCCATAGCCGTGCGGGGGCTGTCCGTGCCGACTGGGGGCTCTCCATGCCGTGCGGGGGCTGTCCGTGCCGTGTGGGGGCTGTCCGTGCCGTGCGGGGGCTGTCCGTGCCGTGTGGGGGCTGTCCGTGCCGTGCGGGGGCTGTCCGTGCCGTGCGGGGGCTGTCCGTGCCGTGCGGGGGCTGTCTGTGCCGTGTGGGGGCTCTGAAGGCTGAAAACAACCAAAAAGCCTACCTCCACAGGAACGAAAACAAAGGAAGAAACGCCCGAAACAAAACAAAACCACCTGGCCATCGCATCGGGTGGTGAGTTGGCCAGGGAGGTCATACAGATTGGCGGCACGTCAGGCGGGAGAGCTGCAGGAGGGGGCTGTCCGTGCCGTGCGGGGGATGTCGAGGCCGGGCGGGAGGTGTCAGGGGCGGGCGGGAGCTATCTGCGCTGCGTGGGGGCTGTTCGTGCAGTGCGGGGGGCCGTCCGCGCCGTGCAGGGGCTGGGCGGCCGGGGAGAGAGAGGCGGCACGTCAGGCGGGAGAGGTGCAGGAGGGGGCTGTCCGTGCAGTGCGGGTGCTGTCCATGCCGTGCGGGGGCTGTCCGTGCCGTGTGGGGGCTCTCCATGTTGTGCGGGGCCTGCCGTCTGGGGTCTGTCCGTGCTGCTCAGGGGCTGTCCGTGCCGTGCGGGGGATGCCGAGGCCGGGCGGGAGCTGTCAGGGGCGGGCGGGAGCTATCTGCGCTGGGTGGGGGCTGTTCGTGGCCGTGCGGGGGCTGTCCGTTCCGTGTGGGGGCTGGGCGGCCGGGGAGAGAGAGGCGGCACGTCAGGCGGGAGAGGTGCAGGATGGGGCTGTCCGTGCCGTGCGGGGGCTGTCCGTACAGTGCGGGGGCTGTCCATGCCGTGCGGGGGCTGTCCGTGCCGTGCGGGGGCTGTCCGTGCCGTGCGGGGGCTGTCCGTACAGTGCGGGGGATGTCCATTTTTTTTCCGATGTGGACTGTTACAGAGGAAGGCTGTGTCCATGCCGTGCGGGGCCTGTCCGTGCCGTGCGGGGGCTGTCCGTGCCGTGCGGGGGCTGTCCGTGCCGTGCGGGGGCTGTCCGTGCAGTGCGGGTGCTGTCCATGCCGTGCGGGGGCTGTCCGTGCCGACTGGGGGCTCTCCATGCCGTGCGGGGGCTGTCCGTGCCGTGCGGGGGCTGTCCGTGCCGTGCGGGGGCTGTCCGTGCCGTGTGGGGCCTGTCCGTGCCGTGCGGGGGCTGTCCGTGCCGTGCGGGGGCTGTCTGTGCCGTGTGGGGGCTCTGAAGGCTGAAAACAACCAAAAAGCCTACCTCCACAGGAACGAAAACAAAGGAAGAAACGCCCGAAACAAAACAAAACCACATGGCCATCGCTTCGGGTGGTGAGTTGGCCAGGGAGGTCATACAGATTGGCGGCACGTCAGGCGGGAGAGCTGCAGGAGGGGGCTGTCCTTGCCGTGCGGGGGATGTCGAGGCCGGGCGGGAGCTGTCAGGGGCGGGCGGGAGCTATCTGCGCTGCGTGGGGGCTGTTCGTGCAGTGCGGGGGCCGTCCGCGCCGTGCAGGGGCTGGGCGGCCGGGGAGAGAGAGGCGGCACGTCAGGCGGGAGAGGTGCAGGAGGGGGCTGTCCGTGCAGTGCGGGTGCTGTCCATGCCGTGCGGGGGCTGTCCGTGCCGTGTGGGGGCTCTCCATGTTGTGCGGGGCCTGCCGTCTGGGGTCTGTCCGTGCTGCTCAGGGGCTGTCCGTGCCGTGCGGGGGATGCCGAGGCCGGGCGGGAGGTGTCAGGGGCGGGCGGGAGCTATCTGCGCTGCGTGGGGGCTGTTCGTGCAGTGCGGGGGCCGTCCGCGCCGTGCAGGGGCTGGGCGGCCGGGGAGAGAGAGGCGGCACGTCAGGCGGGAGAGGTGCAGGAGGGGGCTGTCCGTGCAGTGCGGGTGCTGTCCATGCCGTGCGGGGGCTGTCCGTGCCGTGTGGGGGCTCTCCATGTTGTGCGGGGCCTGCCGTGTGGGGTCTGTCCGTGCTGCTCAGGGGCTGTCCGTGCCGTGCGGGGGATGCCGAGGCCGGGCGGGAGCTGTCAGGGGCGGGCGGGAGCTATCTGCGCTGGGTGGGGGCTGTTCGTGCCGTGCGGGGGCTGTCCGTTCCGTGTGGGGGCTGGGCGGCCGGGGAGAGAGAGGCGGCACGTCAGGCGGGAGAGGTGCAGGATGGGGCTGTCCGTGCCGTGCGGGGGCTGTCCGTACAGTGCGGGGGCTGTCCATGCCGTGCGGGGGCTGTCCGTGCCGTGCGGGGGCTGTCCGTGCCGTGCGGGGGCTGTCCGTACAGTGCGGGGGATGTCCATTTTTTTTCCGATGTGGACTGTTACAGAGGAAGGCTGTGTCCATGCCGTGCGGGGCCTGTCCGTGCCGTGCGGGGGCTGTCCGTGCCGTGCGGGGGCTGTCCGTGCCGTGCGGGGGCTGTCCGTGCAGTGCGGGTGCTGTCCATGCCGTGCGGGGGCTGTCCGTGCCGACTGGGGGCTCTCCATGCCGTGCGGGGGCTGTCCGTGCCGTGTGGGGGCTGTCCGTGCCGTGCGGGGGCTGTCCGTGCCGTGTGGGGGCTGTCCGTGCCGTGCGGGGGCTGTCCGTGCCGTGCGGGGGCTGTCCGTGCCGTGCGGGGGCTGTCTGTGCCGTGTGGGGGCTCTGAAGGCTGAAAACAACCAAAAAGCCTACCTCCACAGGAACGAAAACAAAGGAAGAAACGCCCGAAACAAAACAAAACCACCTGGCCATCGCATCGGGTGGTGAGTTGGCCAGGGAGGTCATACAGATTGGCGGCACGTCAGGCGGGAGAGCTGCAGGAGGGGGCTGTCCGTGCCGTGCGGGGGATGTCGAGGCCGGGCGGGAGGTGTCAGGGGCGGGCGGGAGCTATCTGCGCTGCGTGGGGGCTGTTCGTGCAGTGCGGGGGCCGTCCGCGCCGTGCAGGGGCTGGGCGGCCGGGGAGAGAGAGGCGGCACGTCAGGCGGGAGAGGTGCAGGAGGGGGCTGTCCGTGCAGTGCGGGTGCTGTCCATGCCGTGCGGGGGCTGTCCGTGCCGTGTGGGGGCTCTCCATGTTGTGCGGGGCCTGCCGTCTGGGGTCTGTCCGTGCTGCTCAGGGGCTGTCCGTGCCGTGCGGGGGATGCCGAGGCCGGGCGGGAGCTGTCAGGGGCGGGCGGGAGCTATCTGCGCTGGGTGGGGGCTGTTCGTGCCGTGCGGGGGCTGTCCGTTCCGTGTGGGGGCTGGGCGGCCGGGGAGAGAGAGGCGGCACGTCAGGCGGGAGAGGTGCAGGATGGGGCTGTCCGTGCCGTGCGGGGGCTGTCCGTACAGTGCGGGGGCTGTCCATGCCGTGCGGGGGCTGTCCGTGCCGTGCGGGGGCTGTCCGTGCCGTGCGGGGGCTGTCCGTACAGTGCGGGGGATGTCCATTTTTTTTCCGATGTGGACTGTTACAGAGGAAGGCTGTGTCCATGCCGTGCGGGGCCTGTCCGTGCCGTGCGGGGGCTGTCCGTGCCGTGCGGGGGCTGTCCGTGCCGTGCGGGGGCTGTCCGTGCAGTGCGGGTGCTGTCCATGCCGTGCGGGGGCTGTCCGTGCCGACTGGGGGCTCTCCATGCCGTGCGGGGGCTGTCCGTGCCGTGCGGGGGCTGTCCGTGCCGTGCGGGGGCTGTCCGTGCCGTGTGGGGCCTGTCCGTGCCGTGCGGGGGCTGTCCGTGCCGTGCGGGGGCTGTCTGTGCCGTGTGGGGGCTCTGAAGGCTGAAAACAACCAAAAAGCCTACCTCCACAGGAACGAAAACAAAGGAAGAAACGCCCGAAACAAAACAAAACCACATGGCCATCGCTTCGGGTGGTGAGTTGGCCAGGGAGGTCATACAGATTGGCGGCACGTCAGGCGGGAGAGCTGCAGGAGGGGGCTGTCCGTGCCGTGCGGGGGATGTCGAGGCCGGGCGGGAGGTGTCAGGGGCGGGCGGGAGCTATCTGCGCTGCGTGGGGGCTGTTCGTGCAGTGCGGGGGCCGTCCGCGCCGTGCAGGGGCTGGGCGGCCGGGGAGAGAGAGGCGGCACGTCAGGCGGGAGAGGTGCAGGAGGGGGCTGTCCGTGCAGTGCGGGTGCTGTCCATGCCGTGCGGGGGCTGTCCGTGCCGTGTGGGGGCTCTCCATGTTGTGCGGGGCCTGCCGTCTGGGGTCTGTCCGTGCTGCTCAGGGGCTGTCCGTGCCGTGCGGGGGATGCCGAGGCCGGGCGGGAGCTGTCAGGGGCGGGCGGGAGCTATCTGCGCTGGGTGGGGGCTGTTCGTGCCGTGCGGGGGCTGTCCGTTCCGTGTGGGGGCTGGGCGGCCGGGGAGAGAGAGGCGGCACGTCAGGCGGGAGAGGTGCAGGATGGGGCTGTCCGTGCCGTGCGGGGGCTGTCCGTACAGTGCGGGGGCTGTCCATGCCGTGCGGGGGCTGTCCGTGCCGTGCGGGGGCTGTCCGTGCCGTGCGGGGGCTGTCCGTACAGTGCGGGGGATGTCCAATTTTTTTCCGATGTGGACTGTTACAGAGGAAGGCTGTGTCCATGCCGTGCGGGGCCTGTCCGTGCCGTGCGGGGGCTGTCCGTGCCGTGCGGGGGCTGTCCGTGCCGTGCGGGGGCTGTCCGTGCAGTGCGGGTGCTGTCCATGCCGTGCGGGGGCTGTCCGTGCCGACTGGGGGCTCTCCATGCCGTGCGGGGGCTGTCCGTGCCGTGCGGGGGCTGTCCGTGCCGTGCGGGGGCTGTCCGTGCCGTGTGGGGGCTGTCCGTGCCGTGCGGGGGCTGTCCGTGCCGTGCGGGGGCTGTCCGTGCCGTGCGGGGGCTGTCTGTGCCGTGTGGGGGCTCTGAAGGCTGAAAACAACCAAAAAGCCTACCTCCACAGGAACGAAAACAAAGGAAGAAACGCCCGAAACAAAACAAAACCACCTGGCCATCGCATCGGGTGGTGAGTTGGCCAGGGAGGTCATACAGATTGGCGGCACGTCAGGCGGGAGAGCTGCAGGAGGGGGCTGTCCGTGCCGTGCGGGGGATGTCGAGGCCGGGCGGGAGGTGTCAGGGGCGGGCGGGAGCTATCTGCGCTGCGTGGGGGCTGTTCGTGCAGTGCGGGGGCCGTCCGCGCCGTGCAGGGGCTGGGCGGCCGGGGAGAGAGAGGCGGCACGTCAGGCGGGAGAGGTGCAGGAGGGGGCTGTCCGTGCAGTGCGGGTGCTGTCCATGCCGTGCGGGGGCTGTCCGTGCCGTGTGGGGGCTCTCCATGTTGTGCGGGGCCTGCCGTCTGGGGTCTGTCCGTGCTGCTCAGGGGCTGTCCGTGCCGTGCGGGGGATGCCGAGGCCGGGCGGGAGCTGTCAGGGGCGGGCGGGAGCTATCTGCGCTGGGTGGGGGCTGTTCGTGCCGTGCGGGGGCTGTCCGTTCCGTGTGGGGGCTGGGCGGCCGGGGAGAGAGAGGCGGCACGTCAGGCGGGAGAGGTGCAGGATGGGGCTGTCCGTGCCGTGCGGGGGCTGTCCGTACAGTGCGGGGGCTGTCCATGCCGTGCGGGGGCTGTCCGTGCCGTGCGGGGGCTGTCCGTGCCGTGCGGGGGCTGTCCGTGCCGTGCGGGAGCTGTCCGTACAGTGCGGGGGATGTCCATTTTTTTTCCGATGTGGACTGTTACAGAGGAAGGCTGTGTCCATGCCGTGCGGGGCCTGTCCGTGCCGTGCGGGGGCTGTCCGTGCCGTGCGGGGGCTGTCCGTGCCGTGCGGGGGCTGTCCGTGCAGTGCGGGTGCTGTCCATGCCGTGCGGGGGCTGTCCGTGCCGACTGGGGGCTCTCCATGCCGTGCGGGGGCTGTCCGTGCCGTGCGGGGGCTGTCCGTGCCGTGCGGGGGCTGTCCGTGCCGTGTGGGGGCTGTCCGTGCCGTGCGGGGGCTGTCCGTGCCGTGCGGGGGCTGTCTGTGCCGTGTGGGGGCTCTGAAGGCTGAAAACAACCAAAAAGCCTACCTCCACAGGAACGAAAACAAAGGAAGAAACGCCCGAAACAAAACAAAACCACATGGCCATCGCTTCGGGTGGTGAGTTGGCCAGGGAGGTCATACAGATTGGCGGCACGTCAGGCGGGAGAGCTGCAGGAGGGGGCTGTCCGTGCCGTGCGGGGGATGTCGAGGCCGGGCGGGAGGTGTCAGGGGCGGGCGGGAGCTATCTGCGCTGCGTGGGGGCTGTTCGTGCAGTGCGGGGGCCGTCCGCGCCGTGCAGGGGCTGGGCGGCCGGGGAGAGAGAGGCGGCACGTCAGGCGGGAGAGGTGCAGGAGGGGGCTGTCCGTGCAGTGCGGGTGCTGTCCATGCCGTGCGGGGGCTGTCCGTGCCGTGTGGGGGCTCTCCATGTTGTGCGGGGCCTGCCGTCTGGGGTCTGTCCGTGCTGCTCAGGGGCTGTCCGTGCCGTGCGGGGGATGCCGAGGCCGGGCGGGAGCTGTCAGGGGCGGGCGGGAGCTATCTGCGCTGGGTGGGGGCTGTTCGTGCCGTGCGGGGGCTGTCCGTTCCGTGTGGGGGCTGGGCGGCCGGGGAGAGAGAGGCGGCACGTCAGGCGGGAGAGGTGCAGGATGGGGCTGTCCGTGCCGTGCGGGGGCTGTCCGTACAGTGCGGGGGCTGTCCATGCCGTGCGGGGGCTGTCCGTGCCGTGCGGGGGCTGTCCGTGCCGTGCGGGGGCTGTCCGTACAGTGCGGGGGATGTCCATTTTTTTTCCGATGTGGACTGTTACAGAGGAAGGCTGTGTCCATGCCGTGCGGGGCCTGTCCGTGCCGTGCGGGGGCTGTCCGTGCCGTGCGGGGGCTGTCCGTGCAGTGCGGGTGCTGTCCATGCCGTGCGGGGGCTGTCCGTGCCGACTGGGGGCTCTCCATGCCGTGCGGGGGCTGTCCGTGCCGTGCGGGGGCTGTCCGTGCCGTGCGGGGGCTGTCCGTGCCGTGTGGGGGCTGTCCGTGCCGTGCGGGGGCTGTCCGTGCCGTGCGGGGGCTGTCCGTGCCGTGCGGGGGCTGTCTGTGCCGTGTGGGGGCTCTGAAGGCTGAAAACAACCAAAAAGCCTACCTCCACAGGAACGAAAACAAAGGAAGAAACGCCCGAAACAAAACAAAACCACCTGGCCATCGCATCGGGTGGTGAGTTGGCCAGGGAGGTCATACAGATTGGCGGCACGTCAGGCGGGAGAGCTGCAGGAGGGGGCTGTCCGTGCCGTGCGGGGGATGTCGAGGCCGGGCGGGAACTGTCAGGGGCGGGCGGGAGCTATCTGCGCTGCGTGGGGGCTGTTCGTGCAGTGCGGGGGCCGTCCGCGCCGTGCAGGGGCTGGGCGGCCGGGGAGAGAGAGGCGGCACGTCAGGCGGGAGAGGTGCAGGCGAAAGAGGTTCTGGGCTGGGCGGCTGCTGCGAGGGAGGCAGGACGCCAGGTAAGAGCGGTGCATGACGCGGCTGTGTGGTGCTGGGCGGTTTAGGTGAGGGTGGCAGTATGCCAGGTGGGAGCAGTGGAGGTGGAGTTTCGGGGCTGGGCGGTTGCGTTGAAAGACGTCGCACGCCAGGAGGGAGCGGTTCAGGAGAGGGTGGTGCGGGTCTCCCTGCGGAAAGGGAGGAAGGACGCCAAGCGTAGGAGATGGCAGTGCAGGTCTGGGGGGCTGCAATGAGCGAGGCGGCGCGCAAGGCGGGAGTGGTGCATGAGGTAGCGGTGCAGGGCAGGGCGGTTCCGGCGGGGGAGGCCGGATGCCAGGCGAGAGCAGTGCCGGCGACGACGGTGGGGGCCTGGGCGGCTGCAGCGAGGGAGGCAGCACGCCTGGAGGGAGCGATGCAGGAGATGTCGTTGCGGGGCTGGGCGTTTTCGTCGAAAGAGGTGGCACGCCAGGCGGCTGTGGTGCAAGAGATTGCTGTGTGGGTCTGTGAGGGAGGCGGCACGCCAGGTGGGAGTGGATCAGGTTCGGTGCCGGGCGGCTGCAGCGTTGGAGGTAGCATGCCAGGCGGCAGCAGTGCAGGAGATGGTGGTGCGGGGATGAACGGCACCGGCTAGGGAGACAGCACGCCAGGCGGCAGCAGTGCAGGAGATGGTGGTGCGGGGATGAACGGCACCGGCTAGGGAGACAGCACGCCGGCGGGAGTAGTGGAGGAGATGGCGGTGTGGGTGTGGGCGGTTGAGGCGAGGGAGACAGCTCGCCAGGCGGAAGCGGTGCAGGCGAGGGAGTTGGGGAGCTGGGCGGCTGCGGCGAGGGAGGCGGCACACAAGACGGGAGTGGTGCATGAAGTGGCTGTGCAGGGCTGGGCGGTTGAGGTGAGGGAGGCGGTACGCCAGGCGGGAGAGGTGCAGGAGATGGCAGTGAGGGTCTGGGCGGCTGCTGCAAGGGGGGCGGCACGCCAGGAGGGAGCAGGAGGGAGGTGGCATGCCAGGAGGGAGCGGTTTAGGAGATGGTGGTCGCAGGGAAGGAAAGGGGCGGCCGTGCCAGGAAGGGCAGGTGTGGCAAAGAAGAAATGAGAACGGCCCCACAAGCACGGCCTATACTTCACGGTCGTTAGGTTAAATGGCTTTTGACATATCCTTAGGACGTGGGCATCTAGTCCCTGAAGGAACCCGGGGCTAGCCCTGCGCTTTCCTCGACACCTGAGATATAAAGTGGTCCTTAAGCGTATAAGAGCTTAGAGGCGGTAACAAGAAAAAAGCAGGAGGTTTTGTAGGTGGTGTCGGTGGTGGTTGGCTACGCATGCATAGAAAATGAGTTACGTGTTGGCGCGAAGTAAGGAGCCTAAAAGCCAACTGTTAGCTCACATCTTGTAAGCTATTTTTAAGCTACTAAGGCTAAAAGTCACCGAGCTTGCATTCGACTTTTACGGATGACTTTTCCACAAGTCACTCGGCCCCACGATCATGAGGGGTCTCCTTCCTATACGACAATGGTCGTTAGCACGTAAACCTAGTAGGGGCTTTTCTACAAGTTTCGCGTTCGGCTATTTATGGCGGGAATCGGCCAAATGAAGTTACGACGTTTCGATCCCGACGGGGCCGGCCGTCTACAACAGCGCGAACTTTGACAGTGTTTTCTAAATAGCATACTGCATACTTTTAAATAGCATACTGCATAGACCTCTCCTGATGAAGCCCTCGTGTACACCCGAACGTTCGCCACTTGGCGGGGAACAGTTACATGTTGAGTTGTCTCGAAAGCGGCGACGGTGCTCAAATGCGTCGGATGTCGATCCACTAAAGTCAAAGACAGTGACGCTGACTGTGCCAGCATCGCCTGCTGACACGCGCAACTTCAAAGGAACAACATCGTGGCAAGAACCGGCCCATAAGCCCGGAGAACCCGCCATCTCAAAGATAGTTGCGCTAGCTATAAAGTTGGTGCTTCATAATGCGAAGCGGTGCGCCCCTGTTCTAGAGCGCCTCCTAAAAGAGCGCCCGCGAGCCCCCGGAGCGGACCTGCAGGATCCGAGCTCTCTCGCAGCCTACATAACTACAATTCGGGCGCAGGGGGGCAAGATTAAGTGGAGATCTGAAGACGAGCAGGTGAACAGCTGGCTGGGTGCCTTTTCCGTCCCATGTAGACAGCTGTTGCTGAAGCACAGCGCCTGTGTGTGGTACCTTCGTCCAGATAATGTACGACTACCTCACCACGCTGCGGCCGGACGACAAGGTCAAGACCAGGCACGCCATGCAGATGCTGGGTGGGTGACCTGGAGCGTGTCGCAAGAGGGGCTTTACAGACGGAACAGCCTTTCTGTGCGGAGGCCTGTAGGGGACCCTGACTCAAGACTAACTATAAGACTGGTTCTTATAGTGTCCTTGGCCCCCCTGGCTCGTACGGACACACTGTACACGCGTACCGACCGTAACTGTAACTGTAACTTTCTGTGCTGTGCTTACAATGCCCATCCTTACCACATACCCTCACCCACGCCTCACCCCTGCCTCAGCGGGGAGCCAGTGCTTAACTTTCATCTTACTTCTCCTGCTCCGCCCTCCCTCCCTTCCATGGGTTTGCAATCAAGACATTGGGTAATCCCCGCCCACCCCTTTCAGGCATCGCCCACCTCTCCGGCGACGACAAGCTGTGCAACACGCTGTGCGCCAAACTCAACTCGCTGCGCAACAAGATGAAGCACGGCGCTGTGGGCAGCGAGCCAGCCGATGAAGGTGGTGTGGGTAGCGTTGGGGAGCGGGAGACGCAGCGCAGTGCCTAGTACATACATGGGAACAGAGTAACCGCTTGTGCTTTAATGCGGTCCCCGCCTCTTCCCCTCCCCCACTTCCCCTACCCAGAGGACCATCCCAGGCGCCGGGCGGCCAGCGTGGATTACAAGGTGAGCGCCGCTGGGGGCCGGGGGGGCGGGGCTGGGTGCGCGCTGGGGGCTTTGGACCCGGTTGCGAAGAGCTGTGTGTTGGGTTGCTGCTGGATCGCTGGATCGCTGGCCCGCCGCGCCCCTGAGCCCTGCTGGCGGGAGCACGCACTCACCGCTGCTGCTGCTGCTGCTGCAGGGTCTGCTCAAGCGCGCCTATCTGGCTCTACCGGGTCACAAGGTGAGGTGGCACGGGTGGCGATGCGGCGGCGTGCTGCGTCAGGGCGCCCTGGGCGGCCACATCCCCTCTCGGCTCCCCTGCGTCCCCCTCCCCGCACCCATGCAGGGCACGCTGGCTGAGGCGGCCCGGGTGCTGGAGGCGGACCCCGAGGTCAGCCCGCAGCTGGACAGGAGGTGGGGCTTACGGGAGGAGCGGTGGACCGGGGGGGGGCAGGACCGGGGGGGTTGGAGGGAGCTGGGACGGCCGAGCCACCTGCCCGCGCTGTGCTGACCCGCCGCCGCCACCTGCCCCCACCCCCCCGGCCCCCAGGCTGTACCGCTCCTCCAAGCGCACCCCCATCTGGCGGCAGTACCTCCGGAACGCCAGGAGCAGGTAGGTAGGGAGCGCTGTGCTGCGGGGCGGCGGGCGGGGGAGAGGGGCAGGGTGTACGGCCCTGGACAGGTGGATGCCGGGACCTTCTGGCCGCTCCCCCGCGCTAGCAGCATGGGAGGGGGGCAGCAGGCCAGCCCGCTGTGCACCTCTCCCCACCCGCCAACGCTTCGCTTCCCGGTGCTGCTGCTGCTGCTGCACCCTGCTGCTGCAGGTGCCCCCAGCTGGTGAAGACGGGCGAGGAACGCGGCGGCGACATGGTCCTCCGCTGGCACATGGAGGCGGAAGGGACGGAGGAGAAGGAGGTGCGGGGACTGCGAGGGGGGGAGGGGAGGAGGCGGGGCGGGGTTCATTAGCAGGGAGCGGGGGTGGAGGGGACGCAGTTGCGTGGCCCCGTGTCTGGCGCTCAGGACGCGGAGGGAAAGTGTCTCTTGGCGTAGATGGGTGCACTCTGTTGCGTGCGGTGGGGAGCAGTGCAGTTGTAGCGTGTAGGGCTATCTGGGGAGCTGGGCAGCGATGGGGGCGGCTGACAGGGAGGCCATGTGTGCCGCTTCTCAGCCTGTGCTGCTCCGGCTGCCTGGGGCGCCCTGCTGACGCCCTCACCCGCCTTGGGGGCTGTTCGGCGCCGTGCGGTGACATGCAGTCTGGGCACGCGCATGTCTTGTCAGGTGTACGTGTCAGGTGTACGTGTCAGGTGTACTGTGTCGTGGCGGTTAGCCACGCTAACCTCCGCCCTTACCCGGTGATACAGGCGACGCAGCAGCAGGGCGAGGAGAGGGAGGAGGAGAAGAAGACCAAGGACCAGAAGAAGAAGAACAGGAAGGATGATAGGAAGAAGAAGAAAGCCAGGGAGGGGAAGGCGGACAGGAGGGGTTCTACATAGTCCCTTGCGCGGCCGCAGCTGTGGGCAGCCGGGCATGAAGGAGCAGGGGGAGGAGAGGGAGGAGGGGCCCACACCACGTGGTGCTGGGCGGGCAGGGGAGATGCCGGTCAGGCGGAAGAGGCGTCAGTGGCGTTGTACATATCAGGGGTGTATAACAGCAGCGGGTCGAGCTGGATCGCGTGTTGCAGCAGGGTGGTCTTATTATTAATGCCAAAAGCGAGCGATCATTAGTAGACATATATTGGGCCGTGTGCCCATACACGTTGCATAGCGCCTGGCGACGGGCGCTCTTGCCCTGCAGCAATACGGCCTCAAGGCTTTGGTATTGTCCAGGTTATTTCTAGGTCGTGGTGGTGATTACCAATTTGGGTGGGCAAAGCCCGAATTTGCTAAGCCGTTGTGATAATAAGGTTATAGGATAGGATAAGCAGGACATGTCGTACAGGTCCTCGAAGGTGCAGTCGAGGCTGGTCCGCGCGGTGTTGGAATGTTGGGTGGTAGGAGGTGTTGGGTGCGCCGGCTGGGACTGTTGTGTCGCCCGCGAGGCTATGGCTGCTGGACGGGGGCCGCGGTGGGGCGCTCGGTGATGCGTTTTCACTGTCGAGAGGCCGCCAGTGTTTGTATCGTGATTGGGAATTACGTACACCTAATCCCCCTGGTCGTCTGCGGAAACCGAGGTGGTTGTTAATTATTGGGTCCGTGTTCCCTCGTTCGCTTGTGTAGGTCCTGTCACACCCCGGGGCTGGGCCTCGGCAGGGTGGAAGGGTTGTGTTTTGGTGGCCGCCTGATCCCCTCCCCTCCTAGTTCCCCATGACTGTGAGAGTGTTCTCTCTGGATTCATAGCATTGTATAGCAAGAATGCTGCACTGACTCCCCCATCATCGCGCAAAAATAAATAATTATTTCGGAAAATGCGCAGTTTCGCGCAAAGTTAAATAATTGCTGAGAGGGCTGCGCGAAACTGGGGAAACCCCTCGGGACCCTTCCCCGCACCCCCAACATGCCCCAGCACCCCATCAGATCCGCTGCCCAGCCCCGGGCTGCATGCTAGTATGACCCATGGAACACATATCGGTATTTGTAAAGCTGTCTTGGCGATCTGGGCTTACATGGATGGGTTCTTACAGTCAAAATGCAGTGGTGGACATGAGCTGCGCGAAGCTGAAAAATAATTCCTGACACCCCTGCGCGAGCTTGAAAAATAATTCCATCTAATGGGGCTGCGCGATGATCACCCGAAGGTACGGTAGCAAGAATGCTGCACTGACTCCCCCATGTCGCCCATCCCATCCCATGCAATGAAACGGCCCGCCCAGGCCTTAGCAGGCCGAACCAGTCTGAGCATGCTTCGTCGTAGTTAGGGCGGGTACCTACGGTTGCACATGAAACGCAGGAACCTCGGTTTCCGCTACGTCGCTACGTTACGTGCGGGGACCAATCAGTCTTTCCAACCAAACAGGCAGCCAAGCAGCACACTCCCACTGCAGCGCCACCGCACCCAGCGGCCGCATGCCGGCAGCCCAGGGACATGCGGGTCGTGTCCCACGCGGACCGAGACCCCCACACGTACAGAACCGCCACCAGCCCGAATGCGCCCCACCACCTGGGCACACCCCGCCTGGACAACACAGCAACACCCCACAGGCACCACAGGCCCGACAGGCACCACCTTCCCTCCGCACAGTGCGCAGCAACCCCTCAACCCCCGCAGACACACACACCGCCCCATGCAGCGTGCAGCAAAGCGCCTACGACGGCGGCAGGGACAGCATGCAGCAGTCCTTGGTCTCATTCTCCTGCCGTACGTCCACTGGTGCGTTGTACGACAGCGCGTATTGCGGTTCGCAGTCCAGCAGTGTGACGCGGCGGACCCGTCCGGGCAGCAGCACCAAGTCGGCCTGCATGGGGCAAGGTGAAGGGAGGGGCAGGGAGGGCATGAGGGCGGAGGATTGCCGCAAGCGGACCCTCTTGCCCCTTTGACTTCCGAAGCTCTTTTACGCAACCTCCTCCCGTTCCCATGTCGTACACACATCTCATGCCGTACACCTCACCAACCCACCCCACACCCTCCCACACCCTACCTACCGTACCATGCATTGCGTCAGCAGCTCCATGAGCCGCCTCCTGCCCTCGGGTCGGCACTCCTCCAGGGGCCGCTATACGACAGCCCTCCATGTGCCCGAGTGGGTGCCGTACGGCGAGTGGTGCAGGAAGGCGAGCAGGGGCTGCAGGTGGGCGGCGCTGCTGCCGGTGGTGGCGGGGGTGGGAGTGCCTGGGGGTGTTGCGGGGGGAAGGGAGGGGTCAGGTGTGGAGGAGACGCCTTCGCCCAGTTGTACCCAACACAGCTAACGGAAGCAACCTGAACACCTTGGCCCCTCTCCCATCCCGCACCTCCCTCCTCCACATGCTCGCTCTCATGACCCCCGACATCCTTCTTACCCCAGTTCACGCTCTCCAGACGACAACGCACTCTCCACCCTCCCCTCCACCCTCCTCGCTGTCTCCAAGCCCTCGCCCCCACCTCCCCCTCCCCCCCCCGCCCCTCACCCGTCATCACCCAGCGCCGCCCCGCCCTCAGCGGGCACGCCACCTGCCGGGGGGAAGGGGGACGCGTAAGGGGTCAACCAACTTCCAAACAAAATGACAAAATAGAACCGTGGCAAAACACCCGTTTCCCTTTTCCTACAGCTCAGCAGCGCCCTGTGCCCTGTAATCATGGTGGCGGGAAGAGGGTAAGGGCCCCGAGGGTGTGTGCTCCCCCCCCACCTCCCACCTGCGCTGCGGGAGGTACACGTAGCCAGCGGAGGAGAGGGTGCAGGGAGGGCAGCCACTTCATGACTCCTGCTACCCGACTGCCTGTCTGACTGGGCCCACCCAGTGCCCCTCCCCACTCCTCAGCTAGCTTCAGCACCCTCAGCACCACCACCCACCCACCAGCACTAGCGCACTACACCTCTCCTCCACCTACACCTACAGCCGCTCCCTCCTCCCCCCTGACCTCCCTCCCTCCCGCCCCCGTCCCTCGCTCCCCTATCCGTAACTGCAGCAGCCAGTGGTCAATGATGGTCGCCGGCAGCACCACCAGCGTCGCGGCGGACAGGTAGGTGCGCGGCGGGAGAGCCAGCAGCCGGCCGGGGCAGCAGCTGGAGGGGGGCGGCAGGGGTGCTGCTGCTCCTGTTGCTGCGGCGGCGGGCGCCACCAGGGGACCCCCGGGGCCTCCGCCTCCTCCCCGACCGGTGGGGGCCAGCAAGGCGAGGGTGAGGGATAGTGCCTGCGATTGGGATGAACAGGAACAGGGGGGGGACAGCAGGTGCAAACGTGGGAGAAGCGGTAAGGAGGGTGTCCGAAAGGGTAAGTGCTGTGAGACGGTGTGTTGGGCGGAAAGCGGGCGGCAACAGCACTGCAACAGACACGTGTGTGTTTCACCTGGTGGCGTACCACCTCCAAATCCCCCTCCCCCCCCTCCCCACCTGCATGTCCAACCGCAGCTTCCAAATGTATGGAGCCGCCCGCCACGTGTGCCTCAGCGCACCCTGCCACCTCTCCCTCCCCCCCTCCTTGACCACTGCCCGAACTGCGCCCGCCGCGTCCCCTCCCCTTCCCAGCCGCGCCGCCGCCCCTGCCGTCACCCGCTTCCGACAAGGGCCGCAGCTCCAGCATCCTAAACAGGACACCACACCCGCCGCCTGCCGCACTGCTACCAGCCACTGCACTACCGGCCCTGCTGCTGCTGCTGCTGCCGCAAGTCCTGGGGCTGGGAGGGAGGTGTGGGTGTGGGCGGGTAATGAGGTGCGGGGAGACAACAGGAGGCATGGAGGATGCGGGTGGTTTGTGAGCGCGCGGGTGCGGATGGCGGCGTAGAGGGAGGGCACGTGCTGCGCGGGGGGCAGGGTCGGTGGGGGGGGAGAGGGGGTCGGGAGAGGGGTTGAGGAGGGGGAAAGAAGAATTCCAAGGTGTTTAATGATGCTAGCAAACAAGCGGACGAGCGGGAGGGGAGAGAGGGCAAAGGGACAGGGGAGGTCCGGGTCACAGGGCGGGACGACAGCCGTAACCCTCTCGACAACCTCCACCTCCAGCCTCAACAACCCTCAGACCTCGCTCCTCCGAAGTAACAGTAAGGTTCCCCACTCCCCCACCTAGTTGTGGCTTCCGCTCCCCACTCCCCCTCCCCCTTTAGTCAACAGTTCATCAGACTCGGTATTGGTAGGGAATACTAACCATCCCTTTGTCTTGTGGCACCCTGCCGCCTCCTACCCCCATTGTTTTGCCCTAACATGTGGTTTCCTATGGTTTGGTATGGTCGTTGACCTCCCCCCTCCCACCGGTGCACAAGGTGGCTGTGCGGGGCTAGGCGGTTGCTGCAAGGGCGGCGGCACGGGAGCAGTTATGGGGCAGCTGGCCGGGCTCAGCACCCGCGCCGCCACCCACCCTCGCACCACTCCGCTGCTCTCCTCCCCCGCCTCCCCAGCCGCCCTCTGAAGCAGCAGTAGCAGCCGAGAAGTCGGTTGGTACTACCGGTGCGGCAGGCCGATGGCCGAAGGGGGAAGCGGCAGCACCGTTACCACCACCAGCCACAGCACCAGCCACAGCAGCATGAGCAGCAGCAGTAAGCCACCTGTGGCCATACGACGACCGCTGGCAGCAGCAGCAGCAGCAGTGTGCAAAAGCGCCGGAATTGAGAGGGGCTCCACACCGGCATCAGCGTCAGTGGAGCACCCGGTGAGGTGAGGCAAGACAGCCCTACCGGTGGGAACACACGACATGTGGGGGCCGTTACCCCTCCAACACCTCCCCACATTTTGGCCTATACCTTTGTCTTCAAGGTCAGCCCCCTGGCCTAGTCCGGGAGCCGGCACGGCTGTGGAAATTGAAGGCCATCAGCACAGTAGGGTGGTCAGGTACCGGTAGCGCTTTCTCATCCGCTATCTTATTACGCAGGCTCCTTTCCTTAGGGAATAGATTACGGCCAAAAACGCGGCTGTGCAGGAGCGCGGCCAACTGCTGCTCAAGCTGCTGAAGGCAGGCATGCGGCTTGGATTGGCATTCTCCCGAGCGGTGCAGGAAGAGTTTCCAACAAAGTGAGTAAGCTTTAATCAAATACGTGTTGTATACTAGATCTTTTGATTACATGGAAAGATATGAGCTACCATAACTTGGTCAACGCCGAAGTAGAAAAGATACGTCACGGTAAATGGCTCCACTTAAGAACAAGTCAGTGCATACATTGCACCTTCACACGATTAGCTGTGCGCTTTTGTGGTATGAGCTGTGCGTAATAAAGCGACCGTACTGTACGCAACACCCTAGCAATGAACGCCCGCGAATGGTTTGCGCTTTCCGAGTACTCCAAAACAGCAGGCGCTGAGATACACATTATAGGTGCACAGTATTCGAAGTAATCCATCGACATGGCTTGAAATGCTCCCTCGGAAATGGGCCGGTCCGGTTTTTTATGTAGCGATTCTACTGCGGTTATGTCCAGAAACACATTATCACACAAGGACGATACGGATGGCGCCTCTGCGGCGAGGCGGAATGTACTAGGTGAGCCGGAGTGGAGGCAGAGCGGCAGGTGACACGGGGGGCGGGAGTGCAGTGCTGCGGCCACCACCGCTGACTGTGATGCCTTGCGACTGGTGCGCCACTGCTTGTGTTGCGCTATCCCAGGGGGACGGAGGAAGCCGCCTACCTCTTCCCCTGACCTGCCTTGCCCCCGCCTACTACTGTCATCCGCCCTTTCTGCTCCCCGCTCCCCTCCTTGCAGCCCCACCTGCCCAGCGGTCGCTGCAACACTGCCCCGGGGAGCAAGCTGTAGGCCAGGTGGGGTAGGAGACGGGGAAGGGAGGCCAGGGCATATACAAGCCCCCCGCCCACCTGCCCCTGCGCGCAGTCGTCACTCCTAGTGCCGCTCTTTTTGTCCCCCCGTCCTGCTAGGTTTTTCCTGCTAGGTTTCACCTCCGGAAATCAAAACGCCTTCGCACTCGAACGTCACTGCCAGCCTTTCTTGCGTTGTGCTGCAATAAGAGGGGATGATGGGCCGCTTAGTTCGTCAACCCCTTCTTGCCTACCAGCACCCGCCCCCTCTCTCAGCTCGCTCCCGCGCCTTCCCCCCTCCCCAGCTAGATGCAGTCCCTGCTGCCTGCCATACCCGCCGTACGTACCCTGCGGCCGTGCGTGGGCGCTGCTTGCTGCCGGAGAGGAGGTTGTCGTCGGGGTGTAGGGAGGGGGGAGGGTAAGAGCGCCCTCGCCTGCCCCCGCGCGCATACCTCCCATTCCAATCTGGTCTCCCTCCCGTACCTGGCAGCAACCTCCGCCCTGCCCTAAACCCCCGACACTGCCCTCCTCCTCCTCCTGCCCTCTCGGGGCCCTGCAGGTGCGGGGCGGATGCGTGTGTGGAGTGCGTGGGTAGCATGGTATGTGCACTCAGGGGCTGTCGCTAAGCCGGAGGAGGCGTAGAGGAGAGGGGGAAGTGGGGGGCGTGTGGGCGGGGGCTGTGTTGGCGGTAGAGGAGGAGTCGGTAGGGGGGAGCGGTCATGCAAAGGTAGCCGCATGCGCCAGCAGCACGCGGCTCCCTTACAGCGGCAGACTAGCGTTCCGAGGCCCCATGCGACACGAGGAGTGTGTTCACTCCTGCCGGGCATGGTCTTCCGCACCTCCCCCTCCCTGGCGTCTATCTTCCCACCCCGCTCGCTCCTCTTACGTGCCCCTTGCAGGCTGGATTGCGGGCTGCAGCCCAAGGTTGCGGCAGGGAAGGAGCCTTGCGCGGCAGGCGGGATCTTGGGCGGGAGGTAAGCAGCAATGGAGTACGGAAACGCGGGTTGAGGGGCTTGGAACTGCGCCGTAGGGTGCTTGTGTTCACGAGGGGACACACCGCAGGGGTGGGGACGCCAGCGCTTGCAGGATGCGGCCCCAAGAGGACGCCATCGCCACCTTGTCATGGGCTGCGTGTGCGTTTGGAGGTTTGTGGCTTTGGCCCTCGGGCGTGCAAGCAACCCCCGCTGTCCCACCTGCTAATCAGCAGGGCCAGCGGACAACCCCTCCGGCCAGCAGCGGCGGCATCGAGCACACGCCAGGTCCGGAGGCCGGGGCGTGTGGGAAACAGCAAGCACCGGGCTTACCCCCATGCACACCTCTGTTGCTGTACCCCTCGCCGCCCCCGCAGACACCGCCACCGGCTAGCACTGCAGACCGCTTGCAAGGCCCCACCCTGCATGCGCACGGCGCCACTGCCGGTACCGGTGACGCCTCCTCCCCTCCCCCTCCTCGGGGTCCTGCAGGTGCGGGGCGGTGCCCAGGTGCGGCCGCAAGCGCAGCCGCCACCACCCCTTGCGCAGCGACTGCTTACCCCAGCTACCGGTGCCACCACCGCAGCAGCTGCCGCAGCGCCGACCGCCCTCCCCGTGCGCCCCGAGCGCAGGAATGGGGGGGCTCCCCCGCAGCTGTGCGTGCAGCAGGTGGTGGGTGGGTGGGGCAATGTGGTTGAAGGTAAGCGTGCGACAAGGCTGGGCAAAGGAGGTTGTACACCGGTATGGGAGCTGTTGGTCCGAGACGGAGTGCAGTCAGCCGACCCTCAGCAACCGCAGCAACACCCATGAGGACACGGCCGCGTTGGCAAAGCCTCGGGAGAGGAACCGTCGCGACGGGTGACGTAACCACCTCCATTTCTCTCACCCTGCACCCGCCTCCTCCCCACCTCCCTTCCTCACCATCGCTGCCAACTTCCTGTTCCCGCCTACCTTACCTCCCCACAAGCTGGTGGTCCACGGCTTGCCCTCCGGCTCGCCGCAGCAACTGCTTGGTTCCCTGCCCGCCCTCCCTCCCTGCACTCGTTCGCGGTGCTGCCGGAGCAGGCGGCGCTGGACTCGGGGGCAGGTGCCAAGCAGCAGGCGGCTGAGGTGGACGTGGTGGTGGTGGTGGTGGTGGTGGTGGTGGTGGTGGTGGTGGTGGTGGTGGTGGTGGTGGTGGTGGTGGAACCCGCTAGGGCCCCGCAGCAACCCCTCCCGCACCTGCAGCCGACCCAGCAGCAGCAACAGCCGCAGCAGCGCACATCAGCGCCGCTACCCCAACTTACAATACAGGCGACTCCTCAGCAGGCTCCGTCAGCTGCTTCGCAGCCTGAGCAGCAGCAGCAGCCGGCAGACGTCACCGCAGCCCCCGCCCCCTGCCCCTGCTGCGCCCAGCAGCAGCAGCAGCAGCTGGCAGACGGCGGTGGCCCGCAGCAGCGGCCGCACACCGAAGCGGCTGGGGGCGGCGCTGCTGCGGGGCGAACTGCATGCCATGGAGATGGTCACCGCGTGCCGGCGAGCTGACACGTGGGTGCGCGGGTGGGGTGGGGCCGGGTGGGTGGGACTGGGCTGAAGCGGGCTGACGGAGGCAGATCAGTTAACGAAATTAAGCTTTCTCCTACTCCTTCACGTGGGCAGGCCACACAATCTGTTCAGTCAGGGTTTTACTTTGCTGGATTTGGAGATGTCTGTTGCATTGGGTAGTGTGTTACTTTCCATGGGGTAGGCGGTAACGTTGGGGCGTATGGAGAATTCACGGTGGGTGTCCGGTGAAAGTCAACTCAATAGCTCATTACTTCAGTAAAGCCCCTGGCTCCTGGGCCGTAGGGGTCTTTGCAAACTTGTCCTTCATGTAGTCGCTTTGCCACGTACGAGCATGGCAACGTGCACTGTGGAATTAGCCAAGTTACAGACCACACTTACGCCCCAATCCTCCCATCATAACTTCCCGTTCACCGTTTCTCCCTCAGTCAGGCATAGTACGACAACATGGTACCGCGCATACAAGCGCTACGTTCTAAGTGCTCACGACGGATCAAAGTTACTTGCGCAAACACGACAACGTTTGCTCAAGACCCGCTATGTATATTAAGGCACCGGCGGTATGGGGCACCTTCCGCATGTCCCAATGCCTAGTGATACAGCAGGTAGACCATTCGTGCTCATATGACGCTTGCATAGGGTAAACACGTTTAGAACACAAACGCAATGTGTACACGCACTTAGACTAGTTGATGCAGTAGTAGGGTAGGCTAGCCCGTAGCTGTTGATTAGGTTGACCCAAGCGCCAACACGTAAGGCCGTAATTGAAAAGGAAAGGCGGGCCATTTGCCACGTAAAATTCATCCTTGACACCATACATTCACATTACCCACCTCCAATCTCAGCCGGTTAGCCAACCGAGCCCAACGAAGGCTGGGGCAAACCACACGTATGGGGACACACGCGAACGACATGACCTTTGGTGCGGTACACACTAAGTGTTGTTGTTAATGTGAAAAACACGTCACACTGAGCCCACCTGTTGGTGGAGCGGTAGCCTGTCTTGTCATCATAGCTAGCAAACACTAAACGTAAAGACATCTTGGTGTATTGCAGCCCGCGTCGTGCAACGTATGTGTGCAAAAGAAGAGCATGTACAGTTAGGCGTGGCATACAGCGAGGCATAGGCATACCATTCATTAGGCATCGTGCATGCACGTTTGCTAATAAAACAGAAAGCCTCGTTAATACATACTAGGATACTTTTATCTAGACATCCCCATGATAACCTTTAAATAACATTATTAACCTCGCCGCTGCCGTACATGACATGTCCCACATACTTTGCCCCACGAGTCTCCGCTCAACTGCAACTCTCACGCTTGCTTGCTTACAATCGCACGATGCTTCCAATATGCAATTTACGGATCCATGTGTCCGATCCATGTGCATGCGAATATTCACAGAGCATGCGTCCCCGAATAAACATGTTGCTTCTTGTTTCTTCCCATACCACATTCAAAACGTACATACGCATTAGAAGCTCTTCATTCAATGGTGATTAGGAACGCACCTTATTATAATTATTAGATAGCTTCTTGCATGGCAGAAAGGAAGCACCCGTGAAATGAGATACTCCATTGTCACAAAATTCTGGCTCCATCGGTTGAGATTCAGGTACTTCACTTACGGTAGGTGTGATGTTGTGTTTTGGATTGCCAGAAACGAAGACCTTCGGTGCGTGATGCTGCTCTGCGGGATCTTGCCACTGAGCGAGCTTGCAGCCCTACAAAAGGTCAAGTTTCGATTTTTTCCTCCTCAGGTACACGGGAAGGCCAAAAGCCACTTCAGGGCCACCATATCCTAGCAAAGGGCCTAGATAAACAGCGAATAAAGCAGTGCCGGGACAAGGAAATCTCAGGCAGAACCGGGAGATAGCCATTGCATGGGGCAGCGCAGGTGTTGACTTGTCTGATCACCCGAACACTGTCCCACCTGATAATCGCCTTCCACTTCATCGCGGACTCTGCTTCAGTACCCGCATGGACAGCTGTTTTGGGTCGAGAGCAAGAAAGGGGTGAATGCATATCTGAAACGTACGGTAATGGAATGATGAGTATAACATTATGCTTCTGCCACATCGCTATCCTGCCAAACAGCTTAGCATATATGAAACATACACCATGCTAAGTTAGACAGAGTAAGCGTTAATGGAATCGCTCACTACGCATGTGTGCGTTGTGCAAAAAAAGGATAAGCACTTGTGTAAGACAGACTTACACTCGTCGCCCAAGTCAATGTAGCTGTGGGTGCGGTCCGGGGGTCCTCCGGTCCCTCCTCCTGGCCCACCATTACCACCGCCTCCTCCTGGGCCCCCGCCTGGCGCCGTGTTGGTGTTAGCTGTTGCTGTTCCCAGCGCCCTCGCCACCAGCTTCTCCACATCCAGCTCCAGGGGCAGCTGGCTCATCAACTCAGCGATGCGCCGCCGCTGCAGGCGGTTCACAGGCAATACGCACGCGGGTTGTAGGTAGAGGGAGGGTCACGTGCAGCGGGAACAGTGGATGAGCGAGCCCAAGCAAGCGGTGCCAGTGACCCAAGCAAACACACAGCTGTGGATTTTGGCAATGCATGATTGGATACGCTACAGAACCTGTCCTCACCTCCTTTGTTGTTCGCTTGATGAGTGGGTTGAGCAGGAACACCAGGAAGCAGATGAACACCACCCACAGCATCAGGAACAACACGATGTGGAGAACCATGATGTCTGCGTGGTTTTGGGTGAGAGCAGTTACGTGGGACACGTAGGCGTGCCAGCTTAGCAAATGTTTCCCCAAATGTTTCCCCAGTAGTTATACGCAAGCAATCATCAGTAGTTATACGCAAGCGTGCGTTAAAATGGGCATGAAGGCGAACGTTTGTCCCGGGTAATTATAGGACACAAACAGCTATGAAACGGCTGTAGACGCATGCTGGCAGGCATTGTGCAAAATTGTAGGCGAGGGCCGTCATGGACCATGTGCCTTGCAAGGAGTTCAATTACCAAGGGGCTGAACTCACCTGAAAAGAGGTCCAGAATGATCCTGTAATGAGCATGGGCGAGTTGCATAGTTCCACCCAGGAGGTCCTGCGCGTGTAAGGAAAGGCGAGCAAAGGCTTGTCGGGCTTGGTACTGTATCAGTGAATGGAACCCGCAAGCATGCCCGCATTACTTTGTGCTCGAATTAATTGTAGTTGATTTAGGCCTGGGTTTCATGGTTTTGCGCACCTTGGAACCGACACTGTAGACGTAGTCGAAGTGGTCTACATGCATGTATGGGGCACAGAGTACATAGCGAGTCAACAAGATACGGAAAGACCACAAAGCCGCGCCATACATGACGAGGTTTGTTTGTTCCCCGCCACCAAGCTGGTTTCATATATCATAAGCAGCCCAACATACAGCCAACTTAAAAGGCGAAAAATAGTTGTACGACCTGCATGGAGGCTTGCTCCTCACTAGCAAATGGTGGCTTCCATATTCCACCCAGCCACTCACCATCCTGCAGCCCCTCCGGTGTCAGGCTCTGGTTGGTGGCCATCGCTGAGAGGCTGAGGATGAACTGTTGCATCATGCTGTCTAGACCGGAGCGGGTCAAGTGGTAGAAACGGTAGTCATGATTCGGGCAGGGCAGGTTGTCCTGTACGGCGCGGTTGCGATGGGTAGGATTCCGAGAGAGCGGTTGCGATGGGTAGGATTCCGGGAGAGTGGTTGCGATGGGTAGGATTCCGAGAGAGCGGTTGCGATGGGTAGGATTCCGAGAGAGCACAATTTATGCGAATTTCCACATACCATGCGACCGCAGGGGCAGAAACATGCCAACGGCTACAGCAGTGAATATGTGAATATGAGTGAACACGTCTGCGGCAAAGGCGGATACCCAATACTTCTGCCTGGACGCAGGCAGTAAGGTGTATTTTTGAGTTCGTGTGGACAATGCTTGTGCACACCATGTAGGTTGGTAGTGTAGAGGTGCACCCAACACATGCACTCATCTTCCATAAGCTTTGACGCTAGGCACAGATGAGCGTATAGCTCTGCCACTCACCCCAGTGCGCAGGCAGGTACCGGTGCCGTAGAACAGATCGGTTATGGCTGGCGAGGCGTACACTAGTCCAGTCTTCACCATCGGGAACCTCTCCGTGTCAGGTCCTGTTGGTTGCGGTATTGTTAGGTTTTGCTTAGGACGCTACAACCCCTAGGTGCTTAAAACTTCTAGAAGAAACATGGCAAGGGTGCCGAGCGGCCGCTGGTTTCAGACTTGTTGCAATTTGAGGTATCCACACTGTGCGGACCAACAGCCCAAGCCATCCACCCACCGGCTGCTCTGTAGGCATTCTCTCCCAGCTGCAGCGTGTACCAGGCGTCCTTGACAAGTTTCATGACGGAGAACAGGGTTGCACGTTTTTCCAGCAGCTGCGAGGGGTCCTCCACGGTAGCAACTTCCTGCGCCAGCAAAGTGCACGTGCATCCTTCCTGGGTGGTTTACCAGTCCAGGAGCGCTCTGGCACTGGACGGCCGGAAACATAGGCAGAAGCGGCGATACCCATACAACCGCGTACTCCCTTATAACACACTTGGCACATCAAACCTGGTATCGCAACTGACAAGCAAAGACGGTATGAAAAGCGCTTACCTGGCAGAAGAACACCTGTCGACAAGGGTAGGGTCGCAATCGGGTTCGGGGGCGTAATGGTTTCAGCGGGTGGTTTATGTGTGGCAGGTATGCACAACCAAAGCAACTGAGAAGATGCAAACGGGTCATACCACATAACATTGCGGAACTCCGTTGTAAAATGCATGTCAGCCCTTCCTTGCTTGTATTTCCCAACCTGCAACCGCTCATGGTCGGTTCAGATCGATAGAGGCTGTACGAAAAACACCCAATGACGTACCGTTCGATACGTACTTGCAGACAAATAGTTAGAAACCGAGTGGACCGCTACGACGTCCACAATGTTCTGCAAAGCGAAGAGAGATTGCCGTTCGGGATGTTCTCGGTTAAGAACTTTGTGTCCAACAGGCATGCCAACTTGTACTGGCAGCTGGATATTTATTCACCTTCATCATTAATGCCGCTGCCGAGTAGATGGCAATGACCTGCAGCATAGGAGAGCAATATACCGTGATAATAATTACCACTGGAGTCACATAGTAAGAGAGCACGGGGTCTGTACTGGTTCGTCATCACGTAATAATAGTATATATACTGCAAGGATTGAGCTTTGCTGTGCAGATGACAGTTGGCGCATAAGGAAGGCCCCTGAGGAGGCAACCTAGCAGCACAAGGGAACGTTAGGAACCCACCAACATTGACCAAATAATGAAGGGCATGGTCATGACGACTGTCTCATGGGAGTTGTACTTGAGCGCTCGCTTGCCGCCTGCTACCGTAGCAGCCGACACGGTGGCTGCTGGCGTGCAGCTGGTGTTGGCTTGCGGCAGTGGCCTGACGGTGCTGCGGCTCCACCTGCGGTAAGCATCGCTAGTCACGGTGGATGATCACGTGCAACTGCAACTAATAGACCCACATGCGCACGAGACGATGCTTTAAATACACTGCTTCTGCCCTAATGAGATCCATGGTGTTGTATATCCCCACAACTGCTACTACGCATTGCACAGTGACATTGCAACGATACTCGATCGTGTTAAGTAAGGTGTACTGACACGAAATAGGGCAACGAATTGTCCGCCTTCACGGGACACATGCACAGAATAGAACAGAACGCCCAGTATTGGGCTGTACGGCATGTACGGTTTTCAGCACGGTTCAGCCCTAACCGAAAACATGAATAAACGGTAATTTACATTATGCGTCACGTTACAGACATCAACATTTTGGCTAGGCATTTTGGCTAGGCAACCATGCTAAATCCTTGTTGCTGGGGCTATGTACGACTTTGCCTACGTCAACGTCCTAATGCCGGGTCTGCTAATAGTCGTGTAGTGTAACTGCTGTCCTTGTGCGTGCACCGTGGAAAACATCACAATGCTAGAGGTGACGGTACTCATGTCCGAAAGTATGGGGAGTGGATGGGTGAACAGCGTATTTAGGCTGTCTACCCTTCTTAGTGTCGAAGCCGAGTTCTGCTATCCATTCGTACCTGACCAATTGACGCCAGGTTTGCCCGGACTGGCAGCAACTGAACAGGGAAGCCCACCAGGAGCCGTCCAGAGACTCTCCGGTCAAAGTACGTTCAAGTCCCACGCCGTTGCGCTTATCACGAGCCTCTCCACGGCTGGGCATTCTGTCTACGCCCCCAGTATCGCCGCCCCTTGTGTTGCGGCTGCGGAGCGACTTGTCCTTGCCTAAACCCCCTGCGGAAGGAGCGGATCCGTCGGGACCTGTGGCCAACTTCAGGGTAGCACGACGCTTGAGCTTTTGTACAGCAGGAGCGCCGCCTGTGCCATCATCCTCCCCCTCAGGCGCTTCGTGATGTGCTGTGGGCACTTCGTCTTCGTCGTCATCCTCATCTTCGTCATCCTGTGTTCAATAAAGGGAAGAAGAGAGCATGTATCATGAGGATGATGAACAAGACCGGATCAAAACAGCTGCTATTGGTTCTGCCTGGTAGTGGCCACATCCGATACAGCCTCCTCGTACAGTGTGACAGATAATGTTCGTGATGAGGATCATCCACATAGACTGAGCCCCTACAACTGCATTGCTCCTGTTAATGCTAAAATTGAAGGGTCCATTTTGCTGCCAGCAGAAAATGCACGGAGGAGGTGGGGTCTCCTAGCTGAGTTATGAGCAGTTTTGTATAGGTACGGCTTCCTCTAGGAAAGTACCTTAGCCCATGCGCTCCTCTGCCCTACCCTTTCACTTACGTCCATGTTAAGGTTGGTATTCTGGGATGCCAAAGCGCGTGTCAAACCCTGCGGGGGTATATACGGATGCAACAAAACCGATTGCGTCCGTTCCTTACACACAGTGCGCAGTTCCCGATGTCAACGTTATAATTGCCGCCAACGTTATAAGCACCTAGGATAGGGGACTCGCACCACGTTGCGCTGCCTGCATACCGCCATACCGGCGCTCTCTGATGACCCCTCACCTACCACGGGTATGACTAAGAAAATGCCGTACAGCTTGTATCGTTGCGCCGCTACAGCACGCAGAAGATACACCAGATAACTGCAATCGGCACGGGGGAAAGCAACACGTTGGGAGTGAGGAGAGCCGTCTGCTGGCCAGCTGCCCTGTCCATGGCAACAAATTGAAAAGACACTGACACCATATACAACGCGAGACACCAGCTACGAGCGAGAATCTGAGGACCTCGTTTCAAGCCAGTCAGTGTAATCGGCTTTGCCCTTCAGCCCCCATGTCAGCCACCGAGATCGATGCTGTCTGCCCCCTGCCCGGACTTTGACCCCAAACTTACAATGCGGATAGGCAGCTGATGGCGGCTCCCTCCACCGCGAGGAATGTAAACTGCAATCCTTCCACCTACAGGAGCAAGGGAAAGGTTCGCCTACATGTTTGGAGGGACGCATGCAAGGAGCACCTCTCGAAGACCGGCGCAGCTTTTGCATGGCTGGATGACACCCTAGGCGTTTGCGCTCCTGTGAGCATCATGCAACACAAGATGACATACGATAAAGCCATCCGGCTATTCAGACAATAGCCAGGGCGGCAGTACAACGTGGCGAAGTCCACTGGCAGAATCAGTGACGACTAGTGCTCCACTGTAGCCAACATCCAGCGTGTATGGGGAGCTCTCATGGCTACCCTTTTACTACCCGCCCAGCACGCCGGATATGAGGAGCCCTCGTTGCTAGCTCTTCACCACGGTTACTTACCCAGCGCGCATTGTCCACTGCAACGTACAGAAGGGCGTCCATGATCTGTGCGAAAGGCGAACACGGGAACAAAACTTGTGACTATTTTGCAACGTGGAAAAATGGAGCGCCAGTAACAATGCTGTTTTATTGAGGCCGCGAACGGCCTACATGTTTGACAGCAATAACAGCTAGGGACAACAAGTTAGCCGCAAGAATTGAGCCCTGCCCTCACCTTTCGTGATGCCATGTAAATGTCAGGTCCGCTCTTCAACAGAAACTGTCCAGGGGTCGTGTCAGCTATGTAAACGCCTCCCCGAGCCCAGTCATCATAGTACTGCTCAATGTTCTTAGCCATGGTGTAAAACCGAGTCGAGAAGTCCTGCAGCGCATTACAGGGGAGTCAACTATACCTGCCTGGGTTGCCTTGGCTTCAGTTTTTCCTCCAAGAGACGCATACCCAATGACGCTATGATGCAATGGTGCCCCATCAGGTCCATGAAGGGACGCAAGTAAGTAGGGCAGCACTTACCCAGATTGTCAGGTTTGTGTACTGATCCGAGCCGTCGGCTTCGTTCCCGTTCCAAACCTAAGCGCAAGAAACACATAAAGGATGACATCAATTTCGTACGGGTGCCCGGCCGTTCACAAAAGAAACAATTAAATTTTGACTAACGCCAAAGCTACAGCGGCAACAGATGCAGGCAGCTGTTGTTTACGTCCATGGGTACGCTAGAAATAAATAACAGTAAATCTCTACCAGAAGGGTATTGAAATCAATTATATAAACCCCATGATGGCTTTTTGAAAGGGTAGGCCCCGGGTCCACCTACCCACCCCAGTCGTACGACAAGCATGTCGTACAACTTGTGAACTTCGCCAAAACGCCCGGGAAAAACGCCGTTAGACTCTTTAGCATGCAAAACAAATACCCAGAACCCTCTGGGGAGACGGGCAGAAACGCCACTACGTTGCACTAGGGTCCTGCAAAGGTAATCATGTTCTTGGCTCCATTATGGGGAATCCAGACATGTATCAGGCGTCTAGGAAGCACCGCGGCCCTTTTGTTTGCGCTCGTCACGTCCCCTACCACCGCCACCACCGTCTTCACCAACCGACATGGCGACACCGCCACGTCCCCGACCCCGGCTCTTCCTCGTGTCACGTCACGCCCTTGACCACTACCCCCGGTGCCACTTCCTGCATCCGCTTTATCTTGCACTGCATCTCCCACTCCATCCCCACATCCGCTGCTGCTGCTATCCCCGATGCCTTCGTCGGTGCCTTGCGGAAGCACCTTCCACCAAAGCCGCGAAGCATTGCCCTTCACAGCCGCTGCTGCTTTGAGTGCTGCGCTGAAGAACCGCATGGAAGCCCTCCCTGTTAATTGCGTACTGCTGCACGGCCGCCTCCGTCAGCTGTTCCGCGGGGTGGGTGTGCTGCAGGTAATTTAGGTAGTTGTAGCCCCCACACGACCTTTGTGACACGGTTAGCGGCACATACTAGCCGCATTCGCGACCTCCGCATCTACTTATGTCTCAAAACGTTGTTTCATTCTTATTTTGGGAATAAGGCGGTTCCATTTGGGCGACTGTCCAGGCGTGAAGTGCTACCGGACCCATGAGAAGCTGAAAAATGTACCTTTCGTTGCTTTAACTAGTTATATGCATAAGGATTAAGGATTGACGAAAGGACTACTCTAAAGCTTTCAGAAGTCTAACCTGGGGCCTGTGAAGAAAGTCCCGACGTTCCACGTAGAACGTCCGCTGAGGCTCCGGACCTACCCACCTCACCCCTGCCGTGCAACCAACATTGCAAGCCCTTCATTTTCTCTATTGTGACTCCAAACCAAATTCGTAAAGCAGATTCGGAATCCCCATACCGAGCTCCTTTATGTTTGATCTTGGGATCTATTGCACTTCCTACTCAACTACACACTGTCTCTACCTCTGTTCAGGTTTCTTCTTCAGCTCTGGAGCCCCGTGATGAACACCGGAACTTACCGAACGATTTTCATAAAAGAACAGCTCCATCACCGGCGAGGTCGGGTTATGATAGGCCTTAATAATCTCATTCAGGCGGACCTACGTACAGATAAAACAGGGTGCAAAGCATGGTTGCAAAGGCGTTCGAAACCAAATAGCTTGGAAAGAAAAGGAGAGGAAGATGTATGATGGAACAACATCTTTCAACCAAACAAAAGCTATAATCCAAATGCCCGGCCAGTGTCGTAGCAACCTAGTGCCCCGTAATAAGCTACTCCATGGCTTACCTTGACCTCCTCCGCACCCCTTGCTATGCGGCTAACAAACGTCTGTATACAGCAACAGCGTTGGGGCGTTAAGTTATTGTGTCTGCACAGTTTAGTTTTGTGTATGTATGCCACATCTCCAAAAGCAAAGTAGCGTGTGCATGTTTCCAAAAATGTGAAAAAAATAAGCCTGTCAAGTCCCAGATCGCGAACGAGCGCGAGGTGACTCTTTCTTGCCTGTAATGTCATGGTGGAGGTATGTTCAATGCATATAGGTCCCGTGCATACATGTCAGGAATGATCCTGCTATATCAATGTATATACCTGTGCATCTGCCTCTGTATACAGCCAAGGGATTGTCTTCTTCTTCGAGATCACGTCCAGAGAGCGAACGTCCGTCAGGATCTGTGAGGAGCATATAGACAGGGGATGCCCTAGTCAATCAATATGCACCCTTTCAACGCGTAGGGTATATTCACTCGCATCAGGAAGATTTCAGGCATATACGGAGAGGCAAAAATATTAAATTAAAATCGGCAGTCTGTGTTTCAGGGTTTAAACGCTCACCCGTATTGCTTCGCATAGCTAGCTTAATAGGATGTGGAAGTTTTGATAGGCCTCGTAGGGTTCTGCTGGTTAATCATTCACTTGGCCAAGTAATATGAAGTAACTGGTATAACAATCACTACGAGCAAAATTGCCTGTCAAGGGGGGTAGTATCGTTTTGGACCCAAAGTGTAGTCAAGAGATACAGAAGAATTCCATGTAGGCTTCCAGGAGGCGCCTATGTATACAGGCCCAGTCATAGCTTTCACCAGCTTCGTACCGCAGTACTAGTGAATATTGCCGTACGGTATGATACCACTTCTGTTGGTCCAACAATGCCTTTCAGTTTAATCCTTCATGCCCCAGCATTGCTTTGCCGCAGACAAACATCTTGGTGTGAAAGGACGGGCCATCCTGTCACACCCATGGTGTGCGGGGCTCCATCACCACCTTTCCTTTGTCCTTAGACATTCCTGTCTGCACGGCATGAGCGCCAAAGCCCCAAACAAGCTGCACTGTACACAACCTTATCCTTATGGCAATCCTAAGGCTTGTGAGTGTTCAAGCAGCATCCCAGTCCCGGCGAGGGGAAGGCATGGGTTGCAGTGGTGGGGAAGGGGCAGTGGGTCTCTTCCCCACCGCATGCCCCATTCCCTACAAAGTGTGTATGTAGAAAATTGAAGGGTGCAGAAACGGAGCGGTGGCCAGTATATGAAAGCATGATTCGGTACTCTGGTCGCACTGCTTGGATACATGACACAGATACCTCAAATAACCGCATACTTATTCAACCATGCATTTCAGGACCAAGACACACAGAAATCGTACGGCAGAAAAGCTTACCTGGTGCATGTAGTGCTGCGACTGGCCGGCCCGGCTGAGCTGCAACATACAGGTGCGCTGTGACTGGATGGCGGTAATATTCAGCGCGAAGCACACGACATGGACGCTAGCCAACAACGCAACTGTTGCCAGGGTACGCTTGCGAAAGGTGTTCTGAACCTGCACGGCAGGAAAAACCGGTGAAGCATCGAAGTTCGGACTGGTTTCAGGCAGGCTATGTTAAGCAAATTCTTTTATCGTTTTGTGCGTTTGAGGTTCCCAGGCTCCCGGGCGCTCTTGCACTAATATGATTCTTGCAAGGGTGAGCCCATGAGGACACTGCCAATACGGCAGCACCTTACTGCTATTTACCAGCTTAAAGTCCAAAGCTCCGGCTGCAAACGTCAGTACGGAGCACCTGACATCACGCAAATTGCACGGCAGTAATACCTGCTGCGCCTGGCTTGAGTCCATCAGCTTGGTCAGCTTGCGGAACCTCTTGCCACGCTTGTACTCCGCACCACCAGCACCTGAGGCTCATGTTGGAAGTCACCGAGTGCTGGATGACAGGTTTGATTCATTGCTATCGCCTTTTAATACAGCATTTCCGTTCAGTGCAATGATAAATGCATGCTGGTAGACAAGCGCCTGGGCCAGAATGCTTAAATGACAACAACAATAATTGTTACGCCGAGCTCAGCCTCGAAGTGTATTAAGGGAGGGTTAGCTTGGTTACGCAGCCCCTATCCATGGTAGCCGGTTCCAATTACGACATCGCTACAAGTGGCCCTCTGACTTCCTTGACAGGCACTTCAGGGGCGGGCCGTTTAACCTTTCTGAGCTGCCACAGTGCCAGACTCGGGCACAGCTAAAGAGCCATGTTTTCCAAGCTGCCCAGGCACAGCGGCCCTCCTTCCCTTCCGCCCCTTTCCTCAGACAAAGAGGTGAATCAAAACATAACCTCACGGACACAGATTAATGACTTCATTCCTTTCGGAGGTCCAGCCGCCATCATTGGGGATTGCGTAAATGGCACCAACCACCTAGTCTCTAAATGGCGTGAACCATGAAAAACAAGCCTAACCCAAGCGTTTCAAGCTTCGCTGCCAATAAATGGGTGCCGTTCCCGAATTTCCTAAACCTACCTGACTGGCTTGACATGGCGCTCTGCCCACCCTCACTGGCTGCATCATCGTCCACAGCACGGACCTCCTCCGGACCCGTGTGTCCGGACCCCAGCGGCTCTTTCATCACGTCCGCTCCATCTGTGGGCCGGTGGTGGCCGCCACGGTGCACCGCGGTAGCAGTGCGTATGGGGGTGCCCAGAGACCCGTGGCCAGCGGTAATGCCGTCCACATGCTTGCCGTCGACACCCTGTTGTAACACATGGGATGGTGGCCGTTGTGGCGTGCTTGGTGAGCCTCAGGGAGGGCTAAGCGGGGATTCAAAGGTTAGGCAATAGATGCAGCTACGCAGGAAGGGATGTAAGTGTTGGTGATGGTGTAAGTGTTGGATGCCCTTCGGCTAAGGTGTCAGAACATGCATTGGTAATATTACTCTTGCAAGGTACAACCAATAAAACAGACGCACCTCGGCATCAATGCCGACAACGTTCTGGAAGAATGCACCTGCGGTATTCGTAGAAGAGAGGGAACATTGTCGTGTAACAGTGCCCTGTACCACGGCATTGTACAGGGTGCAATGGTCAAGGCCTTGCAGCCTTCCCAGCTATAAGTACGCCACCCCCCGCCGCTTGAAGCTCAACGTTTCCCCCCATCCAAACAATATGGGCATAGCAGGTAGCCGTATGAAACCAAAACGTCCTCCAACGGACCTTCGCTGTCCACCCAAACAGAAACGCGCAAAGAATCCTGTGTTTCCTTGGCCTTGTCCTTGCCCTGTTTTGACGGAGCAGCCGAAGGCACATTAAACCCTCTCAGGTCAACTGGAAAACATGCCTAAAGAATTAAGCAGACGTTGTACACTAGGAATGAAACGCTTCTTTCACTTCGCCAGGGCGCCAGGTGCTAGCATGATGCACCCAAGCGGTGTGTGCAGTATACAGGGAGCCCCCGTCCGCAGCAAGTGTTGACATCTCACCTCATCTTGCTCGCTGTCGCTTCCCTCACTACGGCCCGGAAGTGAGAAATCGAAGCCGCTAACGAGCAGGTCTGTAGCAAGGGCAGGAAACGGGGTAACTGTCGATAGCCACCGACAATACAGGCAGGCAGGGACGAGCGGAAAAAGGAATGATGATGGCAAGGAGGAAGTAGTCAGCCCGTTTGGGATCACACAAAGTTTCCTCTGTAATCCATGCAAGCCTCGACATCAACTTGTGTATCCTTAGGTTAGGAATTGTATCTTACCTTGAACTATTGCCGCGCCCCCATGGCTCAACAGACTCCTCAGCTCCAACACGTCGTCCTCTCCACTTGGCCCGGCTGGTGTTCCAGGCAGCGAGGGCTTTGCGAGGCCAGAGCTCTTCTCCAGTAAAAGTCCGCCTTCCCGATTGCTGCCGCCTCCACCACTACCAATGGGGCCCTTAAACCTACTGCTCGCCCTAGAAGGCTGAGGAGGCCTCATGATTCCGCTGCCACCACTGCTCTTAATGCTGCCACATCTTTCCTTTCCATCTCCACCCTGTGTGACCGACTTGACCAGCTCGGAAAGCCTTGACCGCCCTACCAGCTGCACCACGGCGTCCTTGCCAGCTGCCACCCCAGGTTGTGGGAGTCCTTCAGCCATAATAGCAAGAAGGTCAGCAGGCGAGGGTGCAATTGCAGCTGAGACAGTCGCCACTGTGTACACATCCCCGTTATGTCCTCCCTCCTCTTGTTCTGATCCAGCCATATTAGAGACACCCTCTAGCAACGACCCATGGGTCGTATTTGCCTGAACAACGGCATCCGAGCCTGTAGGTTGCCCTGAACACTCCGCTGCAATATCAGTAGTACTTGTTACCGCTTTTGTGCCAGGCCCCGTCTCGCCAGAATCAGAATTTGGCGTGTTCAACTGGGGTGTTTCAGGCCTTTCAGGTCGTGGAACCTCTGCCCCCCTGTGGCCTTTGCCAGGTGGTGGCAGTGACAGCCGTGAAGGCTGGGAGGGGAGAGGTGCAGATGTCCGGGCCCTGTCAAAGATCGCCGCCGTTCCTGCCCATGGGGAGGAAGGCAAACTAGGCGGCGGTAATGACAGCCTGGTGTCCTCAGCGAACATGCTTCCTTCTGGGGTCAGCTTCCTTAAGAGGGGAATGCCCTGAGCCGGCGCCTGTCCAGTGTTAACAGCAGGCACGGCCGCCGTTGCCACAACCCTACCCTTAATGGGCGCCGCATGCACTCGCAGTATGGCGGTGACAGGCTGGTTGGGTCCCGGCCTGCCCACCATCTGCACGTCCAGGACCAGCGGCCGCCCGTCTGAGTGGGCGGCCTGCAGCACGTGCAGTGGACCGACCTTGACGCTGGCCTCCTTGTTGTCCGCCTTGAGGCTGCTCTTCTTGGCGCCGTGAAGGGACAGCAGCTCACTGGGGCTGCTGCGACCAGGCGGCAGCGTGACCAGGCCGCTCAGCATGCTGCCAACCAGCGACTGTGTGGGCACGCCAAACAGCAGACCCGCGGGTCGTGTGCGCTCCTCAAGCACCGAGCTTACACGCCCTGAGGCATTCAGCTCTAAGACGGCTGTGAGGCTGGTAGTCGGCCATAGGTCCACGTACACGACGGGCGCTTCGGCCGCAGCACCTTGGCTGTACGGCGGCAGCTCCACGTGAACCTGGGAGATGGTGAAGCAGAAAGTTCCATGAGAGATGGCAGCATGGAAAGGAAGTGTGGTAAGGAAAGCGGGCACGACAGCCAACTGCATACTAACACGGGAAGGAGGTTTCCAAGGACAGAATCCATACCCCGCATCACCACAAACGGTAACCACAAGTCCTCACCTTCAATCCTACACACCCTCCCACCCCAGCGCCCACCCACCACCATGACTGCGTCCTTGGTCATGTTCGCCAGGGCCGTTGCTGACAGCTCCGCCAACATGCCAGAGGCGAGGGCAGCGGGGGCGGCGGCAGCGGGCGCCAGCACACGCACACGCCAGCTGCAGCCAGGCTGGGACAGCGCTCTGCGGTAGAGGAGGGGTAGGATTCTGGTAATCCTAGAGCAAAGAGGCAAAAGAGTCTTGTGCCACGACTCGGGCACACCGCCAGAGTAGCATACTGTCGCAGAAGCGTAAGGCCTTTGCGCATATGCAACAACAGCTAGGAAGGATAACCAGAAGACATTACGCGAAGCAACCGCAGCTCACCGGCTGACGAGCTGGGTTAGTAGTTGCGCTGAAGATGTAGTTGATGCCTTCTTTACGCCAGGTGCTAGCAATGTCTCCTCGATAACATCTGAGATGCTGTGTCCAATAAACTTGAATTTTGCAGCCACAAGGAATGGGGAGGATGAGGGTTAGTACGATGCATTTCCATGCACAAGGGCATGCTGGAATGTACCCCACATAAAAAGCTTGCTCCCTCCCACACCTGCTGCGGCTCCAGCCCAAACAGCTGTGTGGGGGTTCCCTTGCTTGCGGCCGTGATGACACCCTCCGGGGAAACACTCAGTCGCATGCGCCGTTCGTCCAGTGCAGTCTCTAGGGAAGACCTGTATGACAATGGTGGCGGGCATAGCATGGTAAGCGACCGGTGGTGGCTGGAAGCCGGAACCGTTGGCAAGTGCGGCAGGCAGCAGGTATAGGCGATGCCTTTGGTGGCAGTCGGTGTACAACAAGCTCAGCCTTCGTTCCAAGCAAAAGGAATCTTCACCACTAGCTTCTGTTGCACAGAACAGAAGCTACAACCCATCCTCACTCCATACATGCCTATTTGAGAACAGCAATGGCCCGTTGTGGTACTGTTTTTAGGGTTTGTTCCGTTTCTTTTGCAATGTAGGGTTGGGTTCATCACCCGTGTTCCCTTTTAGGGCACCATTGTAACGGTCATTCATTCAATGGCAAGTGCCAGTGGCTTACGAATGGCAAATTCACGTTCCATGCGCTTCCGCCCCGATATATAGGCACCCCTTTACCACACTCACTTTGCGAGCCGTATGACGTGTGTCGGGTCCCCCGCTATGTCCACCGTGGAGACCGATACGTGCATGAAGAGCGGCTTGCCGCAGGCAGTGCGCAGCTCCAGAGTAGGGCCGGGAGGAGGGGAGGAAGGGGACGAGCCCGCGGTCGCTGAGGTGGAGGAGGTTGGAGGTGTTTTGCGGCACGTCCACGGACTCCAATTGGGCAGGCTTAGGACGGTGATGTCCTGTGGGCAGTTTAAATGGAAAAAAGGGGCAAGTCAATGCAGTTTTATCGTATATTAGGAGGAGATTAACACTGGCCCTAATGCTACCCTCCTGCATATCATATTCCACATCCTGCAGCTGCCACATCAGGCTTCACCTTCATGAACTTGACATGCATTTCCTTCCAGGGCGGTGGCAGGAAATCCGTCAACGTGTAGCTATCCAGCAAGTCCCGGGCAGCAATGCCACCCAGTGCGGGGCCCCGGCTGATGGCACCCGCCACCCCAACAGCACTGATAGCACCCGTAGCGCCACCTGAGGGCCTTGCACCGGCGGCAGCCCCAGCGCCCACCACCCCCAACCCCTCCACTAGAGTGGCAACAAGCTCCGATGACGCATGTGCAATGACACCCTTTCGGTCGACAACCAGCAATTGCGTTGGGCCAGGGGTGACCAGGCGTATGTGCAGCTCGTGGACGCCCAAGTCAGCCACGCCTGTGGGGAAGAACCAAAGCGCGGTAACCATGGAGGCAGAGTCCATTTCTATTCCAAAACCAGAACAGTACCGTATTGCACGTGAACACAAACCGCGACTGATCTGCCATTAAACACCATTGCGATTCTGTGCAGCAGCACATCCTTACCGCTTGCAATGACGCCAATCATGCATGTCACAGGATTTTCGTCGTACTTGTGTGTTACAAAACACTGTAGGCCTTGCTGGAGCCTTGGGCCGGTGGATTTTGATTGCAACCTGCGGGCCATGTACCACAGCACACAGCGTCTAGCACAAGTAACTGACTGAGATGCTGGATACCATGGGAGCCTCTTTCCGCTGTGCAGATCCAGAAGTTCCCTGTTCACAACCTCAATGCAATTGCACACCTCTTAATCAGCTCGCAAGCGCTTTCCACCGTACGCATTAAGCTAGTCTCGTCCTCTTCTTCCTCGTCCTGTCCAGAATCGAAGCCGTTGCCCATCTCTGTCCGCTCTGCTGCTGCATCCGCCAGCAGCTGCTCCTTGGTGCGGGTGGCGATGAGCGCCGTGACGTTGACACCGTTCAACTCAGTTGGCTTCCACCTGCCACGTGCGTACGACAGGCATATGCAGCAAGCCCAGGCAAAGGAATTGCGAAACACCAAGGGAACACGGCAGTGTTTTTTTTTCATTTTTGAGGGGTAATTTTTCATCGCACCGCGAGCGATAGAATTTGGGCCTTCACGCCAGTTTATCGCTTTACAAATTTTGGTGGGGGGGCTACGCCCCCCCAGACCCCCCCGATAATAAGTACGACAGCATTCCAAAGTACGGAAAGGCCAAGCCCACAAACACACGCCTTTCCTTGCCTTGTATGCGTTTTATATGCGTCTCACGTGGCGCGCTGCGCGTTCCTTCGTATGTCCACTTCACCACCAATGCACTATATACAGCTATGTACAGTTACGGATGTGCCTCTTGGCACCTAACCCCCCCCTTAGCGCATGAGGTAACGGCCCCGCTTTGAGGCATTCAGCCAGGACTCAAACGCCGCCATGTAGGGGAACGTGCGCAGGGTGAACAACTGCTGCGAAAACATGCGCAGCACTTGCGGCAAGTGCTGGTCTAGCCGGTTGCGGACTTTGTTCTTTACGAAGTTCATGGCTGAGAACCGCCGCTCGTCCTCAACTGAGCCGGGCACCATGACGAAAACGATGTCCGCTAGGGCACCGAACTCTGACGTGCCGTCCTTCAGGACAGCAGAGCCGCGGATCCGCTCCCATGTCCGGTTGGTCATGGTTAGCTGGCTGCTGCTGCTGCTGTTGCCCTCCTTGGCCATTTCCTCCACAATTTCCACCGCAGTATCAACCGAAGGCTGAGTTTCTGCCAATGGTGGCCTTCCAGGACCCCGAATTTGCGCAACAGTGAACTCCTCCAGCACATGGAGACGTTTGCGAAGGCGTCGGGTCAACGCTTGAATTTGGACAAGGTAGAGCTCTTGCCAATAGGGGTTCAGACGGGTACTGAGGGGCAGCAGGTTATTCATGGAGTGTCGGTAGCTCGTACAGCAGTGGCGCTTAATGTGCCTTTTACTAACTCGGACACGGTTCCGGGTCTTGACTGGAGCAAACGGTTTCAGGAAGCGGAGCACCGCTTACAGAAGTTGGCTCGCCTTCCGCTTTCCATTTTTGGTAGGGCTACCGGCGCAGCTGCTTATGCTTTGCATACGGTAACTTGGCACATGGAGCATTCCGGTTTGCCTCCGGGTGATCAGTTGGACAACCTGGGGAGGTTGGTGGCTAAGTTTATTGATCGGCACCAGGGTCCGCAGGATAGGGAGCGTCGTGCCACGGGTGTTCCGGGTAGGCTGTTAGCAGGTCACCCCAGGGCAGGGGGTTTTGGTGCCTTGCCTTTGATTGAGCATATCCGGGCCCGTTTTGCTTGTTGGGGTGCCCGTTTAGTTTGTTCCGCCGTGATGCCAAGGGATTCCTTACATCCCTGGCAGCGTGCTTTGCTTCTGTACCTTCGAAGGTTGCATCCGGCTTTTGGTCCCCTATCATTGTTGACAGCGTCCAGGAGGGGGCCTTGGTTGGGTGTGGATGGTTTGCCTGAGGATATTCGTCGGGTTGTGACTTCTATGGCAATTTTACCGCCAGTTACTGACATTGGGTCGGAGCCTTTGGTACCGGGTAGCTGGTGTTGGGGTGTTCCGTTGTGGGGTAACCCTTTCTTGCCGGTTGGGCTGCCGGGCCAACCTGGTGTGTTGGGTTTGGAACACCACTATCCGGTGCTCGTTCATTGCCATGCCCTAAGTTCATTGGGTATGTGTGTGGCTGCCCTGGCTCAACTTCGTTGTTTTGAGGACACGTGGGATTCAGCGTTGTTGAACGGTGTGTCGGGGGTTGCTGAGGGCAGGGTGATGGAGAGGTGCTGGTCCGCTCTTGTACGTCGGTTTTTGGACCCGGCGTCCCCGGATGCCTGTGCTCTTTGTTCGTTGCCTAGGTGTCGTGATCTTTTGACGTCTCTTGAGTCGTTGTTGGGTGCGGTGCCTGTGGCTTGGGTGGAGGCTGCTGAGGCTTTTCTTGTTGATGCCTTGCCGCCCCAACCTCTGCCGGCTTCTGAGGTTGATGCCTGGCAGGTTTTGGTTCCACGTTTGGGGTGGCAGTTGCCTCATGTTGGCGCCGTTCCTTTGAGGAATCTGTCGGTTCGGATGGCTACCGTTCTTCAGCTTGGGGGTGTGTTTGAGGAACGTGCTGTGTTGCATGCGGCTTTTATTCGGGAGGCCCTGGGGTTACCTGCTACCCAGCAGCTTCCTGAGGGTGTCTTGGATGGCCTTCGTGATTCTTTCCAGCGTCTTTGGTCGATTCGTTGGGAGAATGGTTTCAAGGAAGCGTTTTGGCGTCTTTCTATTGATGGGGTTCCCTTGCTGGGGAATTCTCATATGTCTAGGGCTCGTCCGGAATGTTGTGGTTGTGGGTCCGTTGTCTTGGGGGTGTCTCCGCGGTTGCATTTTTTCTGGGCTTGTCCTGTTGCTCGTGCTGTGGTTGAGCAGCTTGAGGTCACGCTGGGTCTTGCGGTTCCTCGGGCTGCCTTGTGGTTGGCGTTGCCTCCTTCGGGCGTGCAGCAGTGCGTTTGGGATGTTGTTGTTTTGGCTGCTTTGTCCGCTATGGAGGAGGGTCGGCGGTTGTTACGGGCTCGTGTACGTGAGTCTGGTTCTGCGGGTGTTGTGCCTGGGCTTGCTGCTGTGGTGGCCCTGTCTGCTGTTTCCTGGTTCTGGGGTCAGCTTCGGGGTTTTGCTTGTTTGGGTGTTCCCCGTCGGGGATGGGCTGGGGTTGGCCCTTCTCATCCTTTCTTACGTATTGTTGGCGGGCGGTTTTCTGTGGGCCGTTGAGCGTCCTGTTTTTTGGCCCTGATGCCTTTGGGGTGGTGTGTTCGTGGCTTCCGGTTTGGGTTGTCTTATGCCCTAGATGAAGTTTGTCGAGGTTTGCTGAGGGGCCTTTTCTTGGCTTCTACCCTCTTGTTTCCCTCCTGAGGTTTCTTTTAGGGCTATGTCTCCCATCTTGTTGGCCTGTTGTGGTGCTGTCTCTACGGTTTGTTCCGTTTCTTTTGCAATGTAGGGTTGGGTTCATCACCCGTGTTCCCTTTTAGGGCACCATTGTAAAGATCATTCATTCAGTGAACTTTGCTGCCGATGGTCCTGTCATGAACTTGCCAATGCCTGGCTGCACTAACTTCTTATTGCCGTCCATCGATAAAGCTTGTTAGCCAGCTACCTTGCGTGGCTTCGTTGTACGGCAGCGCGTATATGCATTTGGCGCGAGCAAGCGACAAACGACCCTTGGGCGACCGCGGTGTCAAAGTGGAAAATGCGGCGTATCTGCGAGGGTGATTTTTTGCGCAGATGGCACAGTGCTGCAGCATAGTACAATGGATTGGCCTAATGAAAGGTGGTTAGCCAGCTACCCTGTGTGCCCGTATTTTACAGTTTGGCTATACAGCTTGGCTAATCACCAACTTGACTATGAGGTACGTCCGATAGATAATTGGGAGGGGGGAGGGGCTCCCTCCCCCCTTAAACCCCCTCCCGCACGTCTTGCTGTATATAGGAAGCTTTACTGCACGTTGGGTCAAGAAGTATCACATGAACGCGCCCCGACTGGACCGTTAGAAGCAAACGTCGGGAGACCCATTTATTTTTCAGCAGCCTTACTTTCACAATGGCTTCAACCCCCCCCCCCCGCGAAAAGCCAAGACCCATGGGTCGCTTTCACACTTTCCGAGGAAGGGCACCTGCTTTCTATACTTATTGGCTCGGAACGCGCTACCTACACATTTCCACAATTGGGAGATGTCTTAAGGAAATTGTTGCAACGATTAAGAGGTGCCTTAGAATTCGGACTGTCCTGGAGGGGGAGGGAAACCCTCCCCCTTAACACCCCCTCCCGCACGCACTCTTGGATATATACGCAGTTACTGTGCGTACAGGCGGTTACACCTTGCTGGTTGTTTACTCGTTACCGCTCCCCTAACCCGCGCTGATACACATTGACACTTGTCGTCATTACTCCTGCCCTGTCCCCGTCTTTTGGCTGCGCGCTGATCATTAATTCGGTCTTACTTTTATTTCTATGACGCTGTTCAACAGGCGGGAATCATCGCACCATACTTGCTTCACATATGTTACTGTCCCGTTTCCCCTGTGGCTTCGACCTCAGGGTAGCTGGCCAAGGGCTAAGTTCTTTGTATGTTTAGTTCAGTTTTCTTGCTAAAGGGGCTGTGCGTCTTCCTTAAGGACCGTCGCGATGAAAATACGGCATTGCAAGGGGCTTATCGCTTTTCCGGGGAGCCTAGACCAATTATTTATCGCTCGGAAAGCGATATATCGCTCAAAAAAAACACTGGAACACGGGAATACGTCGGAAGTTGCATCATGCTCATTGCCGAAAAGAATTAACATGTACCGCTTAACCGAACATGTGCGCGTCCTGCTTACCCGAACTTGGCTACGAACTGTGGGTCACACGCGACGATGCTGCCGTTGGGCGCCACCCACAGGCTTGCCCGGTTCTTGGCGGGCGGCAGCGGCTCCATGAGCGCCAGGATGGTGGAGTCCTCGCCCACACCTGCAAAGAACAGCGGTTGGCAGGCCAGTTGAGCTGACAAACCTTGGACGCGGCTAAAGCAAGACAGCTTCCGCCAATGCATCCCTTTGAGTTGCACTACAACCTTCGGAATACCTGGCGCACCGCCACCATTCACTTGCACATCACTTACCCGTTGCCTTCCGCAGCGACAGCTTGACCGGGAATGCCAGCCTGTCGAAATGCATACCCAGCATCATTATCTCTTTGGCAGCAAGCTGCTGAGAGCCCTCGCTGCCCGCCTTAACAATGTCATCAGCGACCAACGAGGCCAGCTGCTCTGACAGACGCCGGCTGTAGTGCGGTGCAAGCAGGATGCTCATGGGTTTGCTCTCGAGGTAGCCTGTGAGGGGGGAGGGATGGACTTGCAAACCCGGCAAACAAAGATAGGAGGTGTGCTGACTGGTGCTGTGGCTGATTGGACCAGAAAACAGCGGCTGGCAACAGCTGCTGCCGACGCACTTAGCCGAGCAAAGGCCAATTTGAGGCAAAAGCATTAGGTGAGGCATATTAGGGTGGTAAGGGTGAGTAAAGGAGTAAGGAATCCATTCAACTCCTGCCAAGTCATAGCAATGCGAGCAGCCGCGAAGGCCGTTGCTTCCATTGTGACCATGTTGTCGGGGTGTGGGGCCTCCTCACCCCGCTTATAGCCGAACAAGTTGTAAGTCTGCCGGTTCGCCTGTGTGGTGGCAGGGAGGTGGGGGCGGAAAGCGGCGACTTGAGTGAAGAAAAAAGACCAAGAACAAGCTTGGGCAAGATGGCTGGGGGCATGTAACGACCTGATTGAATAAGTGCAAGTGTCAGAGGCGCATCTTGTCATCACTCAATTCAGCGTTTTAAAGAGTACAATTGCACATTGTGCTTGGGGCCCAGTGAGTACAGTCAGCCCAGGCCCATAAAGGATTTACACAAATCGTGTCATCACGCACCACGCCGCACGCACCATTTGGATCTCCCCCGTGGAGTTGAGCACCAGCACCGCCACGTCCATCTCGTCCATGCGGCCCAGCGGAGTGCCTGCAAGAGGCGGGCGGGTGGGAAGTGGTGAAGTTGAGAGCTGTTGGGTTATTCCGCACAGGGCTCTACCATGCTAGGCTGTTAGTAGTGCGTACAAGTCAACAGCTGAAAAGAGGGTCAGAAGCAGTCGAGTGAAGTCTTGTCTTACCAAGACCGGCGGCTAGCGGCCGACTGCTCTGGGGCTAGCAACATTGCTGTTGATGAGCTCCGCTGCTGTCGCAGTACACAGCCATTGTGCATCTAAAGCCCATCCCATCCCATCCCTTGCAAAGGACGCGCGGGTCTACATATGCACTGTTCCGCTCTCTGTTAGTCCGGCAGACCTCGGCAGAGCATAACCCACCGTCTGGCAGCAGCGGACCACCCGAGTCAGTGTTCTTAATTTCCTCCAGTCTGTCAGCCTCCGCAAAGTACTCCGCCTGCTCGGTACGCCGAACACGGTGGGAGGAGTGGGAGTGGGCTAAACTGATTTGACGACATAAAAGCTTGAGGGCAGAGGACTAAGCCAGGATCCCAAGGCCCAAGATCCTAACGCCCTGCCACCTGGTGCAAGGGCTTTCACAAGGACTGGTGTGCGTTATTATTAAACGCTGAGAGAAACAGCTTGCATCCCCCGATAACATGCTTGCACACACAGGGCTAGCGGTAGAGGTCTTACCGCGTCCCATGGGTCGTTCTTAATGGTAAGAAGGAACCTGCCGTACAGACGGACGAGCTTGGGGCTGTTGCCGTAGCTCTCCAGCACGATACGATACGCTGCCTGGGCCTGAGGACGAAGGGACGTGCATATGGAAGTGTAACCAGCAGTATATGATAACAACAACACAACAAAAGCGCATATAAACGAAGTCGCAACTGCAGAAACACGAGTGTGTGACAAGCAATTACCACAAAGCTTAATGAGCAGAATGTCCTGCCATGCCTCATCCACCTGCGATACGGAGCTCTCAATCTTGCCCAGCGCTTTGCTCAGCTGCGTAAATGACACAGTAGATACGTCCAGTGCTTTCCTGCGACGTTCGAGGCGATAGGGTATCTACCTTAGATGATGGTGTGGTCCCACGGGCAGGTTGCATGCTTTAGGCAGGAGCCTTACTAGCACGAAAATAAACACAAGCAAGGGAAGGCAGCCCTCGCCCTGTTCTCACTTACCAGAAGTTGCACATGGCCTGCAGGGCCTCCCGGTGCAGACGAATGACCATGCGCTGCTTGCGCTGATACTCCACATAGCTGCATCGAAACAAATAGGTTACCGGAAGGTACGGCTTTACCCAGGATATTTGGTATCGAACAGGTACTATTACATGTGATCAAGGAGCCGGGCTTACCCCAGGAGGTCCATACTGGCTCCACCGTTAGCGCTGTTACCTGCGGCGTTTTGCTGGGGGCAAAACATGATACGAAAAAGTCTAGAAACAACTTCACGGCTGTGGTGGCCGAGCACGGTGGCAGCTGGGGTAGACCCCAGGGATAACAACATTCTCAGGTCAACGAAGCCTTGCCAAGCACCAGGGAACAGGTTGAATGCATTTGGTTACTAAACTTTACGTTATGTAATTTATAATTTCATAGCCGTAGATTTTAACAATTTTAGTGACGCACTTGTGTGCTTCTCAAGCACACCTTACCGTGGCTTGCTGTTGTCGTACAAACATGATAAAGCGGCACATGAGTCCAGGATTTAGCTTCCTCGCATCCTGCACGCAGGTAAGGAACCCAAACCCGATACCATCCAGCACGCTTGCACGCAATGCGGTAAAGTTTTAACGTACGTACGAGCGAAGCTACGGGCCCCGGAGTAAAATGGTATCAATGTTACCAACCCGGTCAGGAAAAAGGCTGCTAGACTGACAACCTACTTCCCACGCCCACCTCAATACGGCGGCTGCCGCTCTGGCTGACCCCCAGCACATCAATCATAAAGTTGGCATGCAGCAGGACCATGTAGGCGCTGGTGGGAAACATGGCTAAGCCAGCCTGGGGGCGCCGGCAACGAATAAGGGTTTATTCCAGTAAACTGTGAAGGGGCAATGGGGCTTGGAATTGGGGTCTGTTGGCAGTTAGGAGTGCTGGCGAGGATTCCCAAGCCAGGTTTTCTCAAGACGTGGTGTAGGTATAGTGGGTATTTGCACTGGTCGGTTCCTTGTCATAACCTGGCTGCCCGCCTTTATTGTGGATTTACCTTAAGCACGCATATATTGCACCTACCTTGATGAAGTGAAGGGCCTTACTAACACCCTCGGGCTCAAGCGTGTACATGTCCTTCCACACACGGCAGCACCTGTGAGGGGAACAACAGTGTAGTTAACTAGGACAGTGCAGGCGTAAGCCATAGCTCCAACGAGGAATAACCATATCCTTAACGTGTCTGCGTGTCTCTTATGCAAGAGACACACCTTGCAATGATTTCGATGTCCCGTGGGTTATCCACGTCCAACAAATCTTTCAGTTGGCATTCTGGCCGGGCATTCCTGCGCAGAGAGAACCAAGGGTGCGTCCTATTACTTCATCTCCACGCGGCAACACCTAATCAGCACAGTGGCGTTGCAAGAGGACTTACGCAACAGACTTAATTGCTCCCTTGGTTAGGCGTCGAATCATGGTGCGGGACAACAGCACGCCAGCTCCAAAAGCAGGCGCCAGTCCTGACAACATCAGCACAGTCATCAATTTCGACCAGCTGTCCCGATCCTGTTGCTTCACCCCCGGCTCGAACACCAGCAGCATGAGTGTTGCTGCACACCAGACGACTGTGGTAGACACGCCGGTCTTCAGGTAGTTGACCCAGGCCACAAGGTGGGGGCTCTGCGGGGGGCCGTTCAAGGTGGGTGGTGTATTTACGGGTGTCCTCTATTAATGCATACACAAGCATTAAGCTTGTTACTAAACAACAGTATGAGCTTGTTACTGATTAACAAGCTTCGGCACTGCGCTTCAAGACTCACCCATCGCAGATACTGGTAGGCGAGGGCCAGTGAGAGTGTGAGATAGAAGCAGGCAGCCACACGTCTCCAGCCAAAGAAGACGTTAACCAGCGTTAGCAGCACCTGCAAGCCATGAGGCACACATGGGGCAACCCATCACTAGTATAAACCGTACACGAAGCCCATGTTGCGCAACAGTATTGGCCGGGCCCTTATCGGTTAGTATGTACAGCATCCACGGGATCCCCGCATGCATGCATGCGGACCTTAATGGCAAAGGCCGCCACCTCCGCTCCGCTGTGGCCGAGGGCAAGTGGGCGTCGTGACTTGGGGTTGACCTCAACCTGCCAGGGTAGCGGGGGCAATAAGGATTTAGCATGAGGCGAGCTAGCCCTAGTGGGTAACGCAGGCGATGAACATCGCATCATCCTGTGAGAAAACTATTGCCCGACAACCAAAGCCTGCATGAACACGCTATGCTTCACGCCTCCTTTGCTAGTCCCCGTCCCCTCCCCCAACCCAAGCCCCTACCTCCGCCATGTTGAGCAGCAGCGCAATGGCCACGAACAGCATCAGGCACAGCCCGGACACGATGGCGTGCAGGATGTGTGGCGCGGTGCTGCAGCCTGCGTGAGGTAGGACAGACCGCTGGTCGCTGGCGGGCCGCAGCCACATGTTTAAAAGCAGGTGACCCTATGACAGGGCTACCCTATGATCCGTACGTAACCATTTTTATCAGCTGTAGACCTCGACCAAGTACTCACTGTATTGTGGGAAGAGGTTGAAGTGCAGATGAGGTTGTACGTAGCCCGTGTAGCGGCAGCTGATGCCGAGCTGCGTTGGGGCAGCGTTACAGTAGGGTAGGAGCGAGATATTACAAAGCAATAATAACGAATACGGTAGCATTGACCTTAGGGGCAAGGGAGCCAGGACATCGTTGGGTTGGAAACACCCAAACCAACATACTGAACAGTGGCCCACCTAAAAAGCTTGGCCCCATATACGGCAGACCATCCTGGCACTTTACTGGCAATGATGGTGTAAGACGTGGGGTGAAAGCTCAAGCATAGGACTCTATGCTTTGGAGGTTATCCCCTAATTAGTGGCATGGCAGGGGCACGATGCCCGAGTCCTGCGCCCCACCCACCCACCTGCAGCAGGTTCAGCGATGCCACATCGAACGCCTGGAAGAACACGCTGCTGAAGACCCGGAGAGCCTGTCAGGGGTACCGTAGACGTGATGACACAACCTTAGGTTGCAGATACCTTGGCAGTCACGATTGACACATCCGTGTTACGTTTGAAGCTGCGAACAATGTGATTTAGCTACAACAAAAGCAGTAAGGGATACGTACAGTTCTAGAAGCTGAGCGCAGCGTAACAACCCACCATGATGGGCCACACAACAGGGAACTTCTGTTCCTTGAAGCACCAGGCCACCCACACGCACATGCCCACGTTGACCGCCAGCAGAGTCAGCATGAGGTACAGCACGGCAATGTAGACACCGTAGCCCTGGGGCGCAGGTGGGGAAGTGGTGGGAGGGACGAGACGGCCATGTCACGAACCTGCTGCTGGCAGCGTGCCATGTAGATGGATAAGGGCCATCAGTACAGACGACGGTGCAGCGTGACGGCATTGTCAACCTTCACTACAGTAACCTTCGCTAGATGTGCTGCATGTTTTGATAAGCAGCCCTGACAAGTAGCAGGATTCCAATTGTACGGGCCAGGGGTCTACGAGTACGCATGCCCAAGCGCACAGCTTACCAGATCCGCTAACCAGGTAAAATTGAGCACGGAGACCACCGACCAGGCACTGTGAAGGGTGGGGAGGCAGAATTCAGATTGCAGCAGCACCATACATGGGTGGACACGCTCAATCAGTGAAATCAATCACAACAGCGGTGAGTGATTGACATTTCGGCACCACCCACATTCCATTGCTCTTGATTGCCCATCCCTGCTCCGCGGGTGATATGATGGTGGTGAAGAGCTGCCAGCCATCCAGCAGGATCTTTACAAGCACCCAGCGGATGCGAATTTGCGACTCGCTGTTCTCCTTACTGCAGCCAATGGAGGCGCCCGCCACCGTCAGGAATTTCGTGAACCAGTTTCTGCCGCTTGTGATGCGGTTTGAGGACCAGTGTTGTGCATGGCAATGACGTGCCATCACACAGGCGTGTAATGGATGACGATAGTATGCGATTTCTGGCAGGCAAAGATACAGCAATGGACGTGCACTGAACACGACTAAGGCCATGTGCATACGCAGCCAAGACAGGCTATCAGGGTGAATGGGGGTGGGGAGGCAAACTTACTGACAAGGATGGACGGCTATCTAGGAACCCACCTGAGAGTAAACAAGACGCCGAAAATTCCATTCTGCAGTGCAAGGCCACCTCCTTTAAGTCAAAATGGAAGCCTCCCTAGCGCATTGCTACTCATTGATGCACGGCATGCTATGGACGGCCACGGCCCAGTCCTGTATCCGAACTCCTTATGTCGCTATGACAGGGCGTTCACATATGAAGTCCACCCTATATGCTATTCGATACAAGAGTGGCAGCGAGCTAGCCACAAACCTACTTAGATGTACGTAGGCAGTAGCCTTACATGGCAGTAGTCCAAGCGCAAACGGCATGAATGTTCGGTTGTATATAGAGAGTCATTCAAAGGCCTTGGCAATTACGTCAACGATTTCTTACCTCGAAGGATGACCGCCGTTCCAAAACGTTTTCCCCATATCCGTCATGTGGCTCCTGACCGGCTCTACAGAGGTGGTAAACACAGGTAGGAACTGCATCTTTTACTTTAAGGTCTTTCAGGGCTCCCTACATCTTCAAACGCCACGCTCGGCGTGACACTACCAACCGTCCGGTGTTGCATAAATTACCTCAATACCAACAGGTATTAAAGAAACGAGTTAGGTGGTTCCATATAATATAAAAATGCTCACCATACACAGAAACCTAAGGAAGCTGGACGAGAGTCTAACTCTATCTACGAACTATCTTTTAGTAGTATCAAACCATTCTCACCGAGCAGGCCTGGAGTTAGAGGACGCCGATGAAGCAACGCTCCCTGCGTAGCTTGAACCCGCGGTCGAATTAGCGACCATTACAGCAGAAAGTACTGCTCGCCCAGCGCTCTGGTTGTAAGTTCCGCGAAGCTCCTATTGTTAATGCTCGTGAATGGGGTGTCGCTAACGCTTTCGCTTATGGTTGCTTTGACTTCATTCGGGGTTCCGTTCATAGCCTTTCCAAGCTACATAAGTTGTCATCTTTGCGCATGGAAGCTGAACAGTACAGAAGAGCTTCTGCTCCAAGTCCTGTGTAAGCAGGCTGTCGGACGTGGGCGATGCCCATATGAAACTTAGCGCCCAGCCCTCATTATTTGTAACTCATGATCGTAGTGTTTAACCGTTTTCAATGCCTGTACCTCGCCTTGGTTAGAGCAATAAGAAAAACTATTGCGTGGTTATGATATTGATACGACAATGACAACGATCGTAACCGAATGTCTGGAATAGTAGGAACGCTCGATAAGCGGCATGCTCTGTATAATATGAAGTGCTTCTTTATGTGGTCTAGAGGAACTTCACCACTGCAACCAAAATTTGCATCCTTCATTCAGCTCCACATATACAATGTTGCATATGACAAGTCCTTGAGAGTAGGTATATAATTATGTCGTTCAACCACGTTGCGGATCAACTGCTTGTCAAAGGCAACGACATCGAGCAGCGAGTCAGAAGTTTATTTGCTGCCTCTGATTACCAAATGCCACACCATTAAATACCACCGTAGAATTAAACGCCAGCAGTCCTAAGTTGTTTTCGTGCATCTCCATCCTGGGGTGGCACCCCTTCTCCAATCGTAGTTGTAACCCAGCAACACAGCCCACCTACAGCTTTCGATCCACAGTTCATTTCTTGCACCTCATAATGACTCTGGACTATAACCCGAACGGATGCCTCGCCGGTAAGCCAACTTGCAATGTGCCAATGGTCGAAGTCCTTGTGACCACAATGCCAACATTGCATGATCGGCGCTGGGTCCCTGTTCTCTGTTTGCCCCCCCTGGACGGACAGGCCAACAGAGAACTGCCAGACGAAGGCTCTTTTTACCTTATTATTGACTCAGGGGTTCTAAGCTAATTATTGGGTGGCTATTTATCAATTTGCCTGCAAACTCTGAGCTCATTTCTCTGAAAACGGCACCGCCAAGCTGCCACAGTAAAGCCCAAACTTGTATTTAATTGCAACTAAATATTAGCTTGTAGGATGTAATATCTCCTTCAGCAAAGTGTCACGGTAGCCTCAATTTTAGTTTGTCGCGTTATGTGAAGCGACGAATTAGAGCTGCCTCACGAGGACTCCGAGGAGGCCTATGACTGGGATGGACATTTAACAATGATGTTGCTGTACCGGTATCACCGGCGTTCCTTAGGAAGCGATGACGGCGATGGCGACGACACTAGTAGCGACGATAGTGGGGGCTATGCGACAGCAGACGAGGGGGACTCGTACGACTTTGAGGACGCAGCCAGTTACCAGACACGTGAGAGCGGGCGGCATACTAAGGTCTTGTTAGCCCCTCTCCCCTTGTACGGGTGACGTTGGGGTTGGGATTCACTAGTTCACTAGACTCACAGGGACAGCAACGTCATTCACAAGCACCTCTTGGCCAAGTTCCGGCTGGCATGCAGAATGGCGCAGCACCGGCTGGTGTTGGGGATGGACGTCAGCCTTCCCAAACCCGTCAGCTTCGCAGACACCGGGGCTCGCCCCCTTTATTAAATTCAAACTCGCTATCAAGTCTTGCCTAGGACATATCGGTGCCGGCTCCGTTGGAACGGAATGGAGGGAGGTCGTACAGTTGGGATGCGTATTACATGTTAGTGCTATGCATAGAAGCGTCAGTGCGGTCCGTGGGTGTGCCTGTGGGATCCTGCTTCCCCGTGATTCGACGCAAGGTTTGGCGGTGTGTAGAGCTAGTGGAAACGGGAACATGGGTCGACAAGAGCAAAACCCTAGGTGCACCACCAGCCTCCTCTATCCCAAAGTATGCATGCAGGCGCACCACCGGACATTTGCTACAACAGTCCGCCATGCTTGAAAACCTAGGTTGGCCCACCGCCATAAAAAGACGAGCGCAGTGCGTCCAGTTATCACGCGCCATTGAAACACAGTCAAACAGCCTGTTAGCAAGGAGGGGTAGGTTGTCCCACCTTTTGCGTCAAGATGATGCCTATTGTATGCCAATGCACAGCCTCTCTGCGGCTAACAGCACCTGGTCGCACAACTTCAGCAATGCTGTTGGGCTAGATTGGGGTTAGATCGGCGATTGAGGTTTGGGTTTGGTTCGTTGGATGCTTGCATGTTGGCGGCTGCTAGGTGTGGGCTGTGGGGTCTGCCCGTACAACTGGTTCGTAATGACCCGCAAAAAAAGTCAAGCGCATTTCTTCGCTGTTGCCGCCATATGCGTAAGAAAGAGCACGACACCCAAAGCCATCGGCATGCCAAACGGTCAAGGTGAAAGGCAACTGCTACCCAGTGTATGATGTTTTCGTTCGCTCATGCCGCTGTGACCACAGGCCCTTCTCCCAGCGATAGCATGTCCGTGCAGTAAGCAGCCACAGCGGCGCATTCTGATGCAGCGGTGCGTGCATATCTCGGCTCGTTAGGAATGGCCGTGGCTGTTTTTGCAGCCAGCGACACGTGTGGATTGTCGGTTTCGAACTGCGCGCTAACCCCCTGCCTAAGCTCTGCATGCGGTGTGGCAGGGTCCAATATGCGCGCTCGTGCGTAGGCTTCCACAAAAACGCCATAACACCGGCGAAATTCGCCATTCCCCGCTTGACGCACTGCTGATACACCCACATCAACTCCGCGTTGCTGGAACAACAGCCAACGAAAGGCATCAAAGAAGCAATCGCCAGAGCGATAGCCCACAGGATTGCGACAAAGGCCAGGTCGGGCGAGGGACGCATCGAATACGCCAAACGAGCACGTCGTGCGATCCACTTTTCAGCGGTGGCCGTTGAACGAACGAAATGAATGAACGAACGTAAATGTGAATGTAGCGGGACGATGCCCACTTTTGGCTCTGCGGTCGCCGCGGCAGCAGCAGCCTTTGCTAAGCTGTTTGTATTGAATTACAACTAAACTTTCTACATTATAGCAGAAATAGCAGCTTTACCAGTTCAGTTTCTTGCAATAGGCAAATCAGCCTTGAGGGAGGCACAACAAGAGCCAACTTATCCTTGGCTTCTGGGCTAAACGTTGGTTCCAGCTTTACAACACTACAATGACATTGCTATGGAAATTACGAATCACCTAGACAAACCCGCCAACAGCACTTTCTTTCCGCCAATATGTACGACATTTGGGTCGTCTTCTGAGCTCTGAGCCTCTTACTTTTTCCGACATGCCATTGTATTCAAAACACAACACCAATTACTACGCCACCTTGTCCGACCGAATCTGAGACCTCGGTGCAGGTACATACAAACTGTACAAGGGTACACATAGGACATGCACACGGTACAAAAAGGACATAACGCCTCGGCTCGGACTATTTTGAGTGAACGCTAAGACTACGCCCCTAATCGGGGCGAGCCAACTGTACATGATGGAGACGTTCAGGACCTAGCTGACGCCCTTCCTGCCACACCACTTAGGGGCAGCAACACGGCTGCACCCGGCCACTAGCCCGCCTTCATGAATATTATCATCCCAACATACCGTTATCAGCCCAATGTGCAGTGAGCAGAAGCTTGTCGTGGCCACCCAGCATCCTGATAAGCTTGGTTTCCATACAAAGCTTGATGGAAAAATTGGGACTGCGAGCACCAACATTGCCGAGCCTGTCATCCGCATCCTGCTTAGTAGTGTAGGTTAAACCGTATTGACATGCATGCAGGACCCAGATAGCATTTCCATGTTACAGTTTGTGTTTTTTGAGTTCGGTAGCCTGCCGCGCGGGTACTATGAAGCATGACGAGATGTTACGCAGTACTTGATATTAAGCTTGAAATGTGTGCAATGGGCAAGGACGCTATGTACGCCATGGGTGAACTTAGCCCTTGGCCCGTGTTGCTTGTAGGCATTGTAAGGTGTATTGTATAGCAATTAAACATGCCCTTGCAGCAATCATTCTCCAAACAAACGGAAGGGCACATAGTACGTGGCAGTCGATGGTGACAATAGGAAAAGAAGGGCGTTTGCGCATGCCTTGTCAGCTCTGCTAGCTCATCGCACGGGGACCAAGTAAAGGCTGGCTGGGGACTTGCACTGCTAGGAAGGGTACCGGTTCGGGGGTAAGGGGGTCCTCATCATGGCTGTAGCAGGGTGAGGGGGGGAGGGTGAGGGGTCCCCCTCCTCCCCTCCCTCTCAGAGTTGGAAGTTGGACTCCGTTGCTGCACTTATCATTTATTTTCCCGCCTCAGTTTCCTATTTTTGCCCTCCCAGTGCTTCTTGAGACAACATAAAACGCGTCAAGTAATCGTGCTGCCACCTACGGTTGGGTGAGGGGCTGGCTTGTACGGCCTCTTACGTACAGCGCGGGTAGGGCGGGGGGAAAGGGGGGTGGGGGACACTGGAGGTACCCTAGTTTTTGCTTGTGGAGGATTTTGCTGAGGGGCCGTTTTCTTGGCTTCTACCCTCGTTGTTTACCTCTTTTCTGGTTACTTCTGGGTTCTGTTGCCTGTTTTCCTGCTGGCCCATTCTGGTATTTTCTTTACGGTGTACTCCGTTTCTTCTTGCAGTGTAGGGTTGGGTTCATCACCCGTGTTTCCTTCTAGGGAACCATTGTGACGGTCATTTACTGGAGGACTATGGTGATTGGTGAGCCGGAGGATGATGAGGCACCTGCACATGAATGCCACTCACCGCATTCCTAGCCCAATATTACCTGTTTTTGTACATGGGGATACCATAGGGCTACCTCTTCCAGCATGGGGTCTCCCCGGGGCTGCCCATCGGGCATGCTTTCACCTTTATACTTGCTAGGCCTTCCTCACTAGTGCAGCTTGCCCTGGCGGCGCGGTTCCATGGCGTAACCGACATGTCGGCAGCTGTTCCGGGCCCCCGCGGGCTGCTCCACCTCTCGCGGCCAGTTATCTTTTCACCCGTGTTCCCTTTTAGGGCACCATTGTAACGGTCAGTCATTCAGTTATCTCGGTTAATCCGTTTCTACCTAATCTTCGTGCCTCTGCGGAGACCAGCGGCGTCGCCCACTTGTCCTTCGCGGCTGACATTGCCGGAGTCCCGGCCATGGAAGTCCGCGCTTCCTAGTCTGCGCTCTTCCACTTCGCGCTCCCTGCCCTTTGGCTTGGTCGGTGGTGTTGAGGTCACGCGCGCCGCCTCTGGCGCCCGGGTTACCTGCAGCCTGGTTCCCCACCAGGACCTCCTCCCAGACCTGAAGGCACGCCTGTACACCCACAGCGTCCTCACCATCACCCCCGCCGACGGCCGCATTCCCCGCCTCTCCTGGGTTGTGCGCTATGCCAATGGTACCTGCGTCGTCCCACGTCCCCTCAGCATCCTCAACCGCAACTCGCCGCCGTCCTTCAGTCCCACCCACTTCCGCGCGCAGCTCGCAGCCTGGTTTCCCAGTGCGTTGAGCCCTGGCGCAGCCCCGTCCAGGCCCTCACCATCCCCCACTTGGACCGCCACATTGTCCACTTGGCGCCGGGGTCCTGCTTTGGTCACGCCCTGCCTTGTCCCGGTGACGGATTTCCACGGTGCGGCGATCGCCGTGGAGGCCTTTGACTACGACGCCTACAAGCCACAGCACGCCGCGCTCCCATCCATCACCGCCCCCCTCCCCTCCCAGGTGGCCCCGGGGCCCACTTCTGGGCCGAACCCCGAGGAGGATGAACGCGCAGCGCAGGTCCTGGCCCGCCTGGCAGCGCGCGGCGACCTGCCAGCTGGGCCCCTGTTCCCCCTGCTCCATTGTCTCCTTTAAGGCGGTGCGGTGTTGGCCAAGGTTGTCGTCCTGCCTCTCTCCACGTGGGGCGCGCCTTCGCTGCCTCTGGCTAAGGTCTGAGCAAAGCCTTGTATCACCTGGAGTTTCAAGGCTTCCCCACACCGCGCACCCTGGCCCGCCTGCAGGGCACCGTTGGTGCTGTCGTTGATCGCCGTCTGCCCCCTTCCCAGCATGCTACTGCCCCCCATCAGCGCCTCATCGGGGTCGGCCTCTGCTGCCTCACACTGCCTCCTGCTGCTGGCGGCTTTGGGCTCCTCCCCCTGGTGCAACACGTCCGAGCCCGCCAGGCTGCCACTGCTGTGCGCTTTGTGAGCGGTGCCTGCGGCCTCCTGCCCGTTATCCTACCCTGGGTGCGGGCGGCGCTGACTCTGCTACGCCGTTGTCATCCCGCAGCCCACCCCCTCTGTGTCCTCATGCCCACCGCCGGCCGAACAGTCCTGGGCCGCCCCATCCCGGCGGACTGCCTCGCTCCTTGGTCGGTGCTCTCGCGCCCCTTGGCACCCTCCACATCCCGGACCCTGCTGCACTTGCTGGTCCCTGGTGCTCCTCTGCTCCCAGCGCTGCTGACCATCGAAGGCGCCGGCCTGGAGACCGCCTTCCCCGAACTTGCCAGCCTTCCCGGCTTCACCTCCATCGGGATCGCTATTCAGAGCTGGCTCGGCCTTCAGGACCTTCCGTGCGGCAGCTCTCACCCCCCTGCGGACCAGCCTTCTCCCCGCCTGCTGTGGCAATGTACTCGGGCCGCCCGCCGCCTGGTCCTCCGTGGGCATCCCTGCTGGTATAGCCCCCGGCTGGTGTCGGCCTGACAATGTCTTCCACCTGGATTGACGAGCACTAAAGCCGCCTTAGAGCCAGAAGCAGGGACAGAGTCCCGCCTCCAAATTATGGAATAAGTAAAACAACGTTAAAAGTAGTGGTATTTCACCGTTGCCGAAGCTCCCACTTATTCTACACCTCTTAAGTTATTTCACAAAATCGGACTAGAGTCAAGCTCAACAGGGTCTGGCATGCCTTCCGGCGCCTCCACCTCCCTCTGCTCCAGGTCCCGCACCCCTGGGTGGTCGCTTTGGTGAATGAATGACCGTTACAATGGTGCCCTAAAAGGGAACACGGGTGATGAACCCAACCCTACATTGCAAAAGAAACGGAACAAACCGTAGAGACAACACCACAACGGGCCAACAAGATGGGATACATAGCCCTAAAAGAAACCACAGGAGATCCCGCTGTGCCGGCCGACGGGGCCTGGCGGGTGCTAGCCCGTGTGCTTGTCTGGCGCCCCTCGCCTTTGTCCTGTCCTGTCCTTTGCTGAAACCGGGACTGTGTTCCCCCTGTTCACTCCTTCTTTGGAAATGTGGCTGGCCATGTACAGTTTGTTGGACCGCCTGACACTGCGTCCCGCCCGCCTCCCCCTGACACTGGTTTGCTTTGCCCTTGTTGCTTGTTTCGCAGGCTTAGACTAAGTGACGGTTTCCCCTAGCGGGCTTGGTGTTTGTGGTCTGTAGCATTGCGGGCTTGTTTTTTGGTGGCTCTGTGTGTGACATTGCTCTTTGTGTTCTGCAGACATGCCCCTGGGTCAGTTTGCTTTGCCGCGGCTGCCTAGTGTGTACCGCTAGCGATCGGGTCTCTTGCACGGCCTCTAAGCTAACAGGAGCTCCTGTCCCCCTTGTAACCTTCGCATCCTAACAAGGCAGCCAGCCTCGACTGGACAAGGGGCTCTGAGCTCGTCTAGCCATACATACAACGAACAGTCGAACCCAACAAGGGGGCTCAGTGTCTGCGTAACTAGGTGTATTAGATCAACTGGTGCCGTAGAGTCACAGAAGCGCATGCCCTGACATTCCAGTGATACATACCAGTACTGAGCAGGAGTGCGGCCGTCACAGCAGCACAGGGGCTCCACCCAGAAGGCAGGTGCACACTCATTGGGCAAGGCGTGTAGCTGCTGACAGTATAGGAATACGGAGGGGAAAAAAAAAGAAATTCCAAAGTGTGGTATGATAATGATACAAGTTGCTGACAATCCCTGGTGGAATCAACCGTGAGTCGAGCCGAAATGGGGTTAAAGCAATGCGAGCTAAACTTACCGAACTTACCAATTATGGAGCAACCTTACCATAGTCTTGGGCATGTGTGGAGGCTGCTGAAGGTGAGCTGGAGACCCACCGCGCCGTTGGGCAAGGGCAAACAACAGGAACAGCACAACACGAGCACGCATGAAAAACAACACAGACTGACACACGATAAAACACGTACCTGCGTGCACAGGATACGAATACGGAGGGGAAGGAGGCACGAGCCATAATTTGGGACAACGGTATGTCGTGACCCTTTAATAATTCTGTAGGCTTTCAAGTCCGATTCGTCGTCTACTGCTGCACACCACCTCTAAAGGCCCACCACATAGGGGAAGCTAGGCAGAAGGGTCCAAAAGTAGAACACTGCAGCAGGCAGTACGACCCATTCACAAAGGCAGTTATGATAAGGGTCTGTGGCGAGGGAACGCCCTACGACCAGTACACCATCCTGACGAAAATTTTTGCGGGTGTGTACCCCCCTAAGGAACTGATGCTGCTGGCCGTCGGCTATTGTGCCCAGGGTGCTAGTGCTGTACGACCCCACGCAGTGCCCGTATGGAGACGATTGCACTGCGCTGCTACCGCCGTCCTAGCCTAGCGTGGTGCGGCGGAGGCTACTGACTGGTTACGGCGCACTAGCGGCTGTGTGCGATGCCTTTACGCGGGCCGAACCCCTGGCAATGTGTACGGCAAAGGCTAACTACTGTGACCGAGCTCGTTTCTGGGGCTGGGAATAGGTACAGAGCCTAGTCCTGCGGCGTTCGGGTGCAGGGCTCGGGCATACGGCCCTCGCCTCAGGTCTGGCAACTGCGGTACCAGTACGGGATCAGCGAAACTGATTCCTAACCGGTTCTGGGCTGGGCGCTTGCTGTCCGGGCGACTGGAAGCCTGGAAGGCGCCGACGGAGCCCTGGGAGACACGACGGCGTAGCACTTGAAGATGCTCTGACCTTACAAGTGCTATAGCCTGATCAAAGCGGGTTTGCAGGCCCGTTCCTGGAAGCCTGATAGTCCTGGACACAAGGACGGATAGCCCTGCACAGGTACGACCACGGAAAGGTCTCTAACAGGTCTTGTTAACCCCGGAAAAGGCCCCGGTATTTATACTGAAGGCAGGGACCCTCCCTAGAGTGACAATGTTGCGTCATCATGATGTCAGCATGACGTCAACCAGACTGAAACACTTACTGGCACAAACCCTCGGAGGGTTATTCCCTATGCGCAGCAAGAACAGCCTCAGATCCTCTATCCAACAAGGCAAACAGCTATATCAGGGGCCCCTCTACCAGGAAATACCAAAACCCCTGCTGAGTCATCAGGCTTCGTACCACAATCCCATCGCGAACAGTACGGCCTCGCTTCGCTCGGCCGTTACGTTATTAGTAATCCAACCGTTACTGGTAAATAGAAAAGGTAACAGCGAGTCAATTACGCGCTACGAGTACAGGTACCGACGAGGCTCATGTAAAGTAAGTAGCTCTTGCGGCAGCAATTCCTCGCGGCCGGACCCATGGTTCGTCGCGCCGTCTTCCCTTGCTCTCTTTTAGTCCAACAAGTCTAGTTCAATACAACATACATTACTGACGCCACTCGCGGCTATTCCGGCGCAGGCGACCGACCGCTTGCCGATCCCTCTTGCCGGTCAGGGCGCGACGCGGCCCTATCGCAACAATCCGTATCCCAACACCTTAGCTCAAAGCCCCACTTTGCTGCCACAGCTGTGGCGTTCCCCCGCGCCGCTGCCTGTCACCGGGCAGCCCGCTAGGAAGGGTTCTGAGCGCATGCGCCCTTCCTAGCCCTGCCTCCCATGGCCCTTGACCAACTCCTCTCTTCCCCATAGCCGACTGCCAGCCTCCTGATCCCGCATTTTCCCTGACCTTGCCCGTAGCTAGGCTGACCTTGCTGCCTCCCAGCGCAACCACCGCCAACGGCTTCTCGGTCCCAGCCCGCTCTTCCTGCGCCGGGTAAAGCTGCCCAGGAGATGCTGTACGGGCTAACCACCACCCCCAAAGCAATCCTCTTCAATTAGGTGGGGCGGAGCTCCCCCGCCGTCACCTCCTCCTTTGCTGCTGCCGGCGCCGCCTGCCGAATCGCCCCCTGCACGCTGGCCGGCTGCAGCATCGCCACCGCCACCCGGCCAGCGAGCCACATGGCCTGGCGCCGGCTGCGCAGGGCCACCGGCTGGCCGCACAGCGCCGTCAGCCCCGGCACCTCCTCCGGCTGCTGCCATGCAGTCTGGGCGCACACCTGCGCCGCCAGATGAGCTGCCAGCGGGGGACCCAGCGCCCCCGTATAGACTGCCTCAATGAGGTCTCGGAGCACCAGCCCCTGGTAAGCCCCCTCAACAAAACCCGGCGTGCCCGGCGTGCCGCTGCTCCCCTCCCCTCCGGGAAATCCACCGAAGAGGGCGCCCAATGCCATCGGCGCCAGCGTTACCGTTGGCGGGGCATAGCTCAGCATCTCGGGCCCCTCGGGCTTGGGCCCCGCCGCCGGGGGTTCCCCCGCGGCAAGGCTGGACTCACCGGTGGCTGCCGCCAACAGATGGCCTAATAGTCGGCTGAGGCCGTCCACATTGCCGCCCCGGCGCCCTGCCTTATGCATAACCGGTACTGTACACGTAGGGGTGGAAATGCCTGATCGCCCAAAGCGCCGCCAGCGCCTCCCCGTCGGCGCTGCTGTAGTTCTGCTGCGCCCCCTGGGTAGCCTTGCTGGCAAACTGAACCGCGTACTCCAGCCCCTCATCGTCCCGCTGCGCCAGGCACGCCGCCATGGCGGTGCGGCACCAGTCCACCTGAACCAGAAACTGCCGGCCGAAGTCAGGCGCCCGCAACACCGGTTCCGACAGCAGGGTCTCGCGCAGCAGCTGGAACGCCTCCTGCTCCCGGTCCGACCACCTCCAGGGCGCGCCCTTCTTGAGCAGCTCCGTTAGCGGACGGGCTATCAGGCCGAAGGCGGGGATGCTTGGCCGATAGTAGCCCACCGCCCCCAGCCAGGCCCGGACCTCTTGCACGTTCTTGGGTGGCGGAAGGCCGGCGATGTTGGCGATGTTGGCGGGGCTGGGTCCGATGGTCCCCTTCTCCCCATCCAGCAAATGCCCCAAGAACACCACTCGTCGCTGCCCAAAGGCGCACTTCTTCACTGCCACCCGGAGTCCTGCCATCCGCAGCAAGTCGAACACCTGCCGGAGGTGCCGTGCATGATCCTCCAGGTCGCTGCTGAAGATTAAGATGTCGTCCAGGTACACCACGGCGCAGCGCCGCCGTTGCGGCGCCGCGGATGGAGCCGCCGTGCCGCCGCCCGGGGGCGGATCCTCCAGCACCGGGCCCAGTACCCGGCGCATGAGGGCCGCAAACACGGAAGCGGCTCCTTTGAGCCCCATGGGCATGCGGACGTACTGGTACTGAGCTGTGGGGGTTGCGAAGGCGGTGCGCTCCTTGGACTCCTCGTCAGCCATGGGCACCTGCCAGTACCCTGACTTACGGTCCAGTGAAGTGTAGAAGCGCTGCTGCCCACCCGGGGGCGCCACCGAGTCCAAGATGTCCTGAATATGGCCCAACGGGTACCGGATGGCCTTCGTGACGTCGTTAACCCTCCGCATGTCGACGCATGGCCGCAGCTCCCCGTTCTTCTTAGGCACCACCACCACCGGGGACACCCAAGGGCTGCTGGACGGCTCAATCACTCCATCCGCCAGCATCTTGGCCATCTCCTCATCCACGGCCGCCTTCTCGGCCTGGGACAGTCGGTAGGGTCGCTGGGCAATGGGCTCCGCGTCGCCTGTATCAATGCGCATAGACGCCCAAGAGGTGAAGCCTAGCTCCCGGTTGGTCGTGGCGAACAGATCGAAGTTGCTTAGCAGTACCTCCTCCAGGGCCTGGCGCCCTCCCGGAGGCAGCTCCGAGCTGACTCGCTCCTTCAGCAGCTGGGCTAGCTCGGGGCTGGGCCCCGGCTGCTCCCGGACTGTACGTTCCAACACGCCACGCAGCTCGGCCTCCCGCAGGTGCCCGTCATGGTCCTTGCCGCTGGGCGGAGGTGCGGGGGCCAACCGCGTAGACTGCGCGCCGTCCTCCAGGGGAGTGATGGTTAGTAAGAAGGGACTGCCCGCCTCCAGCAGACCCGTCCGGGTTAGGGGCCCGGATCCTTGACCGCCGTCCTCCACCGACACGTCAGCCACGGCCGCCGCCTCAGCTTCCCCTGTACTAGACGAGGCGCTGGACCCCGGGCCACCCAAGCCCAGAGGGGCAGGCAAGCCCAAGCTCCCAAGATCCTCCGAGCAAGCCAGGGACGAGGGAGCACTCCGCTGATCGCTATCGCTGCCCTCAACGCTCTCCGTACTTGATGTCAAGGGCCAGCCACACGGCCAGCCCGGCTGCCACCACTCGGGGTCATCCTCGGACTCCAACCCGCCCGGCGGCTCCGGCGCGTCATGCTCCTCCTCCAGCCACCCCCTGTCGGGCGGCCGGGGCGCCGCCGTGGCCTCCACCGGGCCCGGCTGCTGTGCTCCTACCCACGGCGCCTGAACCGCGCCGTGCCATCCCAGGCTCTCCTCCTCCTGCCGTGGCACCACCTCCTCCGCCGGATCCTCTGCTTCCGAATCTTCCGCCGGCAAGAGCGGCGGGGGCCCCTCTGGCGTCTCCGGTCGCTCCGGTAGGGCTGGCCGCTCGTGGAGAAACAACTCGGCGGCACGAGCCAGCTCCTCCTCCCCTGCGGCGGCGGGCGCCGCCACATGCAGCGCCGCCATAGCCTGGCTCCGCATGAAGTGGATAGGGATGCTAGCCCGCTGGTCCTGGTCGTTGGTATACTCCAGGCGGCTGCCCTCATAGGAGATGCTGGCCCGGATGGGATAAAGGAAATCCGTCCCAAGCAGCACCTGATAGTTAAGGGCGGTGCTAACGAAGGGGTCCAGCAGGGTGGAGAGGTCCCCCGTAGACACCTGGAGATCCCTGACACGCCCAGCCGCTGGGCCCTTCTTGCCGTCAGCATTCAGGAATGCCACATCCGTGTCCTCCACCTGGTCCAGCAGGTCCAGCCGCCGCAAGGTATCCTTGGTGATGACGCTGTGAGACGCGCCGGAGTCGATGACGGCTGGCACAGGCACCGCCTCGCCGTGACCGTCCGTAACAAGGACCGTAGCCCGGCACACCTGCCACTTCGGGCCACTCGCAGCGGTGGGCTCCACTGCCCCCGCCGCGACCTCGCGGTGACAGGCGGCCGGCTGGCCCGGGGCGCGAGCCGCAGCGGCCACGCCGGCCTGCTGCACAGGCCCTGGCTGGTGCTGTCGAGCGATGCCCAGCATGCGGCTCCCCACCTTGGAATAGACGCCCGCCGGATTGCAACGCAGGGCGATGCTCAGGGGAATGGGAAACTTGTTGACCTTGCCTATGATCTCCTCGGCCACCCTCCGTTCCTCCTCCTGCGGATCCGCCGGCGCCGGGTTCGTACGCCCAGTGGCCTCCCCGGGCTGACGGCGCGGGCGGTACGCCGCGGCCCTGTCAGCCGGAGCGCGGGCCGGGGGCACCGCCGCTGGGTCAGGAGCGGGGGCGCCAGCGGCCGCCGAAGCCCCGGCGGCACCTCCCCCAGGCCCCATCGCCGGCGCTGCAGGGCCGGACGCTCCCTCCCGGGCAGTGGTGCCGCCGCTCGCAACCGGAACCCGCTTGCGTGGGAGCGGCATGGGCTCGAAATCGGCGACTCGCTTGACGTAAGCCTCCGGAACTTGATCCCGCCCCAAGACCGCCGGAAGCGCACGCTCCCCTGCAGGCTCCCATGCGTATCCGGGGGCTGGGGTGTAGTAGTAGGAGGGCTGCAAGTTGTCCATATAAAGCTGCATGCGAGCCAACTGCTTGGAGAGGTCTGCCACCTGCGACTCCAACGAGGAACCGCCGGCGGCATTGGGAGGCGCCCCTGCCGCCGGCCCATTCTCCCGCCGGTTGCGCTCGCCAGGGCGGTTGGGAGGCCCTTGATTAGACTCGCGCCGCTGCCCAACGGGCAGCGCACCGAGCGGGCGATCCTGACGGTCTTGCCACTTGGGTCGGCGGTCGCTGGGGCGCTCCTCCGGTCGGGGTCCGTCGGCGCGCGGCGGGAGAGCAGAGAAGCTGAGGCCGCCGCCGTCATCTTGGATAATGTGGCGCTCCATGCCCCCGCTAACGTAGATGGCGTCCTTGATAGCCTCCTCCAGAGTGGCGGGCTTCATCAGGTAAACCTTGCTGCGGACCTTGGGCAGTAGGCCTTGTACGAAGTTGTACAGATGGATAGGGTCGGCGGAGATATCCACCTGCAGCTGAGCCGCCAGATCCCGGTACCGGTCAGAATAGGCGCGCACTGACTCGCCCCTCTCCTGGCGGCAGCTGGTCAACCGGCTGTACAACTCCTCCTTATCGACGTCAAACCGCTCAAGGAAGGCGTCCTTGAAAACGGCCCACGTGCCGACGGCGGTCTTGACTCCAGCATGCCAGGTCGCAGCACCGTCACCCAGCCGGCAAACAGCCAGCCGAAGCTTGATAGGATCCGGCCAAGCAAACAGCTCGGCCGCCTGCTCCAGTTGCGTAACCCACTGCCGTGCGTTGTCGCCGGGGCGGTAAATAGGCACGGCGCTGAGGCAGGAAGGGTGCGGGACACCTGGGGCAGCTGCGCCTACCACCGGCGGGACAGCGGCCCCTCCGTCCATGCTGAAGGGCGGAAGACGGGGTGCCGTACGGCAGAAAGCGACCTGGTCTCGATACCAGGGAACGCCCTACGACCAGTACACCATCCTGACGAAAATTTTTGCGGGTGTGTACCCCCCTAAGGAACTGATGCTGCTGGCCGTCGGCTATTGTGCCCAGGGTGCTAGTGCTGTACGACCCCACGCAGTGCCCGTATGGAGACGATTGCACTGCGCTGCTACCGTCCTAGCCTAGCGTGGTGCGGCGGAGGCTACTGACTGGTTACGGCGCACTAGCGGCTGTGTGCGATGCCTTTACGCGGGCCGAACCCCTGGCAATGTGTACGGCAAAGGCTAACTACTGTGACCGAGCTCGTTTCTGGGGCTGGGAATAGGTACAGAGCCTAGTCCTGCGGCGTTCGGGTGCAGGGCTCGGGCATACGGCCCTCGCCTCAGGTCTGGCAACTGCGGTACCAGTACGGGATCAGCGAAACTGATTCCTAACCGGTTCTGGGCTGGGCGCTTGCTGTCCGGGCGACTGGAAGCCTGGAAGGCGCCGACGGAGCCCTGGGAGACACGACGGCGTAGCACTTGAAGATGCTCTGACCTTACAAGTGCTATAGCCTGATCAAAGCGGGTTTGCAGGCCCGTTCCTGGAAGCCTGATAGTCCTGGACACAAGGACGGATAGCCCTGCACAGGTACGACCACGGAAAGGTCTCTAACAGGTCTTGTTAACCCCGGAAAAGGCCCCGGTATTTATACTGAAGGCAGGGACCCTCCCTAGAGTGACAATGTTGCGTCATCATGATGTCAGCATGACGTCAACCAGACTGAAACACTTACTGGCACAAACCCTCGGAGGGTTATTCCCTATGCGCAGCAAGAACAGCCTCAGATCCTCTATCCAACAAGGCAAACAGCTATATCAGGGGCCCCTCTACCAGGAAATACCAAAACCCCTGCTGAGTCATCAGGCTTCGTACCACAATCCCATCGCGAACAGTACGGCCTCGCTTCGCTCGGCCGTTACGTTATTAGTAATCCAACCGTTACTGGTAAATAGAAAAGGTAACAGCGAGTCAATTACGCGCTACGAGTACAGGTACCGACGAGGCTCATGTAAAGTAAGTAGCTCTTGCGGCAGCAATTCCTCGCGGCCGGACCCATGGTTCGTCGCGCCGTCTTCCCTTGCTCTCTTTTAGTCCAACAAGTCTAGTTCAATACAACATACATTACTGACGCCACTCGCGGCTATTCCGGCGCAGGCGACCGACCGCTTGCCGATCCCTCTTGCCGGTCAGGGCGCGACGCGGCCCTATCGCAACAATCCGTATCCCAACACCTTAGCTCAAAGCCCCACTTTGCTGCCACAGGTCCATCCATAGAATGTTTACCCAGGCACTGGGGTTCACAACAACGCAGCACCGATTAATTGGGGCGCTCACGGACCTCACATGCACCTTTTACAGGCAATGCAATGACATGCCACCTGGAGCCGCCTCAGGCAGTTCCTTCAGATCAGGCACTCCGTAATGCTGGCGATAATGCATACGGCGCCGCCTAAACAATGAATACCCGCCTACTCATGAACTAAAAAAAGAGTTCGGTACGACAAACGAGCATGGTGGCATACAAGGGCAGACATACAACGCGTTAATCGTAGCCAGATGACAGCTATGAATGTCACAACTTCAACGTGAATGTGGAAATAAAGAGACAAACTATACGACTGCTATGACAATGAAACTGGGTGTCGACTTCGTCGTTGCAGCCAGCCAGTAGAGCTGAGCCACAAAGCCTCCAAATCTCCGCCCAAATGACTGTTCAGGAAGTGCATATGCTAGAAGGTTTAGTGATGAGATGTATAACCTCAATCGCGTACAGTGTCCATACAGCTTAGCATTTGTACTGCAGCTGCATACATACACGTGCTGTAATTATCCTACCAGAAGCAAGAACGTGTCAACACTAGGACGGTTCAACCAAGGCCACCACCGCAATGCGAGGAAACGCAGGATCCGGCAAAATAAATGAGAGCCCGCAATGCTGGTTGTACGGATGAAGTCAATGCACCAACATTGACAGCCTATTCCAAGTCCCGAGCTAGCAGTGCACACACAGGCACTCGTTCAGCTTTTAGGCACTCGCCATTCAAAAGTCTGCTCTAAACAACCGTATCCATGTAAATGTTGTTCGTCAATCAACTCATACAAAACAAACCAACACCCTTCACTGGGTTTCACCATCGCTAAGATGTTCAGATGAACCCAACAACTACCGCTGCAAAAGGAAACGTGTTAGGTAATCCCCAACGCCGGTATTTCTACGGTATACAAGCAAAGCCAGATGCATATCATGCCCTGCATATTGCGTTTGGCCTGCCCTTGGAATCTCAAGATCAGGTGCCCCGCCCACGAGGCCTCGCGCCGTAGCACCACGAAAATAGACATAGTGAAAACCCGGCCACTTCCTACATAGTTGTTCCATCCTGCAAACGTGCTCTGCATGCATCCAGCAGGGTACAAATCGCCAGCCATGCGGAACGTGTAAATCAAATTAGGAGCGTCTATCCACGTGTTCAACCGCATTCAATAATGTATTATAAAACCAGAATGGAACAGACGTCCTGCAGGTGGTGGTTCCGCCCCTAGACGGTTACAGCGGTTCGGACAGAAGCCACACACACGGCATACAAGAGGGCTAGAACCCACTCAGGGGAAGAAGTTGCGTTCGACTGTTTATACAAAACAAACTTTTTGAGTTGTGGATTTTGGGTTCGGAGTCTGGAGCCCCACTACTTCAGGGAAGGTGTGACGACGTGTTCTGAGGCGACAGGTGAGAGGACCTCTGGCGCGATGTCTTTCCATTGAGGTTGCTTGCGGCCCTGCGTGCAAAAACACAGCTTTGTTTGGGTAGGAGGAAAGAGCCATAAACACTTAAAATACAAATAAGCTTTGGGTAGGAGGAAAGAGCCATAAACACTTAAAATACAAATAAGCTATCACCTCCTGTTGAAAACGCGCCACTTGAAGGTAGAAACCAAGCAAGGGGACAGGGGCAACCTCAGAAAGCAGCTAGGCTAACCAACCACTTGGTGTGGTTTCCATGACAATATAGCACTGCCGCACCTGATAATCGCCTTCCACTTTAAAGTTGCCTCTGCTCCGGTAACGGCTGGCGCGGCTGCATTGGAAATCAGGACGTTAAAGTTAAGAATGCACGTGCAGCACCAAGAAGTTAAACCATACATAAGTTAGAACGGCTTCGCTCAGAGCTTAGCGAAGGTATGGCGTTTCCGTTACAAAAGGCAAGGGTCTATATGCATGAGCAGCGGAGGTAACAAAAAGGACACTTACTTTCGTCACAAAAGTTAACGTAGCTGTGGGTGTTGTCTGGAGGTCCTCCAGACCCTCCTCCGCCCGCCCCATTGCCACCGGTTCCTGGGCCCCCGCCTGGCGCCGTGTTGTTGTTGGCTGCTGCTGTTCCCAGCGCCCTCGCCACCAGCTTCTCCACATCCAGCTCCAGGGGCAGCTGGCTCATCAACTCAGCGATGCGCCGCCGCTGTGGGGCGGGTGAGATTGGATGGCGCGGTTTGCAGTGTGTAGGTCGCATGGTATGCATGGTGCAAGAGTCCTTGTGGCATGTGGTTGTTGCCTGTTGCAAAAGCCTTGACGAAAGCAATGTGACTCACACCAATAGCGCAGTATGGCCCGCCGCTAGGCATGATCAAGCTGCCCGCCCTGCATGGCTTCGCACGCCTAACAATGCCTCACCTCCTTTGTTGTTCGCTTGATGAGTGGGTTGAGCAGGAACACCAGGAAGCAGATGAACACCACCCACAGCATCAGGAACAACACGATGTGGAGAACCATGATGTCTGCGAGGGTAGACACAAGCCGGCATGTAAAGGACTCACGTACCCACAGAGGTGCGTGCGTTATGCAGCGACTAGAGTCAGAGGATGTGGCAATACAACGGACGCCATGCCAAGCAACAGTACTTTCATGCAAGCCGACGTGGATGAGCGCACACGTAGGGCATACACTAGGCTATAGAGTGTCCAGCTAGGGAAGAATAATGGGCCGCTGGGGCAGGCTTGCAGCACCACAAGCAGCAGCCCTTCCCAGCTCGCCGCCGGACATTGAGACATGGATGCGTCGTAGACCTGTACTCACTTGAGAAGAGGTCCATAATGGTGGTGTAATGCGCGTTCGCAAGTCGTATGGTGCCGTCTAGAAGGTCCTGCGTGTGGCAGGGTGCCAGGAAGCCATCCAGGGGCTTAATGCGGACACAGGATGGGATGGATGTTTCTACTCGCGGCCAATTTTCTTAACACAGGATGGGTTGTGCTGTGATGCATTCCAGGATATTTACCCTCTCTTCGTAAAGCCAGCGACCGAATTCCAGGCAAGTGGCAAGAGGTATACATGGAGCATGGAATAAATAGTATATAACCAAGAAAAGAAAAAAGTAACATGTGTACAGGCATTTGAAAGCTGCTTCTCAAATGACCCAACAACCATACTTTAAACTGGGCTTGCATTTGTCCTACCTTGGAACCGACACTGTAGACGTAGTCGAAGTGGTCTACATGCATGCATGGGGCACAGAATCCATAGAGAGTCAACAAGATACGGAATGCAAGCGAGCGCAAGACGCATCAACGTTTAACGGAAGGGCAGACCATCCATTGCAACGATGAGGGGCGCTTTACAACACAATTTACAGCAGCAGGTAAGGTGCGAGTTAACCCCCGTTACACAGGACAAACACTGCCTTATCATCACATGCCGTGCAAAGCAAACTCGTTCAGCCCATGACAACCTGCCAAGCCGTGCAGAGCTTAGTGCTGCATGACACGCATAGCTGCATGGTCCCGCATGTGGTACCGGTACTGCGACATAACATTTATATTTTTCGCAAACTCTGCCAGCCCTGGCCTCACCATCCGGTAACCCCTCCATCACATCATCCGTGGCCATGGTGGAGAGGCTGAGGATGAACTGTTGCATCATGCTGTCTAGACCGGAGTGGGTCAAGTGGTAGAAACGGTAGTCATGATTCGGGCAGGGCAGGTTGTCCTGTATGAGGAAATTCGTAAAATTCCGGTCAGGCAGGGCTTGCACGCATGTGGCCTGACAGAGTCCGACCACTGGACTACAGCAAGCTATACCAATGCGTCCCTTGGTATCGTATGAGACAGGCTGGAGTGGACACAGACTCATAGGTGGGCATGGAAACACAAGCACCCACATCCTATACAGCGTGTTGCAAGCCACATGAATGCTGGCTCTGCCACTCACCCCAGTGCGCAGGCAGGTACCGGTGCCGTAGAACAGATCGGTTATGGCTGGCGAGGCGTACACTAGTCCAGTCTTCACCAGCGGGAACCTCTCCGTGTCAGGTCCTGTTGGTTGTGGTTGTAACAGTTCGTAATATTGAGCAAAGGGAGCCCGTTACGAGCCCAGAAGGAACACGACATTGTTGCCAAGCAAGTAAGTGATCGCTTGTTGGACTAGGGTAAGGTGCGTCCAAATAGATGCTATGGCTGTGTTTTTGGGACTATACACCGGTAACAGCTAGGACCATGTGAGCTAACCACACCGTGCAGAGTAGGTCTCACACATCCACCCACCGGCCGCTTTGTAGGCATTCTCTCCCAGCTGCAGCGTGTACCAGGCGTCCTTGAGGAGTTTCATGACTGAGAACAGAGCGGCCTGCTTCTCCTGGAGCTGTGCGGGGTCCTCCACAGCAGCAACCTCCTGCATGCGTCAAGCACACGCACACACACAGCTGTGCAGTAAGCGTGCCATGATACGTCATCATTCTAGTCAGCCATGGGGTCTGTAGCGCACGTATCCATGGAAACAGCAAGGTCTCTTGACACGCACACCACAGCTCTCCAGTATTGTCATCGGCCTGATGCTATCAACAACCGTGGGCCCAAGCCAAGGACCGCAGCCGACAAGATGACGAACGCTTACTTGGCAGAAGAAGACCTGCGGTGGACACCGAGGGGATCAGAACAGATTGAAGGATTGCAAATGACAGTAGCGTAGTCAGCTCGCATACTTCAGGGTTGGTTGATGTGGCTGGATGTCCCACCAATGACGTACCGTCCGATACGTTCTTGCAGACAAGAAGTTGGAGACCGAATGGACCGCTACGACGTCTACGATGTTCTGCAAAGAGCAACAATAATTTGTAGTGAGTCGCAGGTGTGCCTGTTTACAAATGTGGGCAGTGCACGCGGCCAGTTATCTTAATACATCATATCAACCGCCCGCCTGTGCTACCTTCATCATTGTAACGGCAGCAGCGTAAACCGCAATGACCTGCGTTCAGCAGAAAATTGTACGGGTGTATTGCATGCATCAGAGCATTACACGAATAGCAAGGCAAAGCGATACAGCACGGACTGAATCCCCTGTACATGAGTCACCAGGACTTCACAGAACACCAAACAACTCACCAGCGCCGACCAAATAATGAAGGGCATCACCATGACAACTGTATCGTGGGAGTTGTACTTGAGCACTCGCTTGCTGCTGCCCACTGGTGCAGCCGCAGCCAGCATGGCTGTCGACTCGCTGCTTGTGATGGACTGTGGCAGGGGTGCGACAGCACTGCGGCCCCACCTGTAAACGATAGGGAATCAGCAGACATGTGCAACATCACCACAATTGCATTTTGGGGAGCTGTTATGAACGTCCCATTCGTGGCAAACAAGGGAAACCTGATTGGTACTGTCGCAAAAGATACATTCGATGGGCAACGCTAGGCTGGTACATGACCAATTTGCTGCCATAGTATACTAGTACCGTCCCTGTTCAACTTCTTTCCATACCGGTACCTGAAAATCCTGCGCCATGCTTGCCAAGTACTTTTGTCCTTGCCGGTGACATCGCCACGGCTGACTGTCTCACTTAGGTTGACAGCGCCACCAATCCGGATGCTACGGGCGCCGAAGGACTTTCCATGTCCTCCTCTGGACTCACTAGGATCTGCGGCCAACCTAAGGGTTGCACGTTGTTTCAGCTTCCGAGTGGCCGGATTGCTAGCATCACCGCCTCCACCGCCGTCCTCCCCTTCCGACGATTCCCCATGTGCTGGCGCTGCTGTTGGTACCGGGCGGTCATCATCGTCATCGTCATCATCTTCGTCGTCCTCCTGCAGTGAATTACACGGAAGACAGCGTCTTTCAGGATGTCTAGCTGGCCAGGCGTTTGCAGCACACCTGTTCTAATTGTTGGATGATGTTCTGATGCCAAGCGACAGTCAGGGAAAACTAGTTGAAGTCAGCTAGATAGGTGCGTGGTGGCCCACAAGCAGCCCCCCGTCCAGGGAACCCGCCTTTTGGTTAACCCGCTGCTCGGCCCTCACACTTACATCGAGAAGGTTGGTGTTCTGGGATGCCAGCGCACGTGTTAAGCCCTGCATGCACGTACATGAACGAGACATGCGTTACCTTTGTTGTTGACCGCCATGCCAAGTCATAGTATCCAGCGCCGAAGCATGCACACGCATTGCGTGTAGGCTGTTTCTGCTGTACACGTTTTACTGCTCACACACCACGCAGCAGCGCATGCTCAGCCGTAACCACTTACCACAGGAATGTTCAGGAATGCACCGTACAACTTGTACCGCTGAGCCGCAACAGCACGTAAAAGGTACGTGAGATAGCTGCAGCATCAGATATTGGTTACGTGTTTAGTACCCGTTGAATGGAGCGTGGATAGCGGTTCTACAGTCACCCGCTTACGGAGTTGCAAGGCAGATAAGAGACACGCAGTGAGGTGTCTAGGAAATGGCCCGGTGTGCCCCTTCTGCCTTATACAATACATTATACGTTTGCACAGTGATCCCCATTCAACGTACAAAGCGGAGAGGCAACTGATGGCGGCTCCCTCCACGGCCAGGAAGATCAGCTGCAGCGTTTCGACCTGATGGTGGCATGAGGGCGGGGTACACGGCTCCTTTGAGCATGCATGGGGACATCACATCACCATGTGTTGCGCCTACATAGCCCTATATAAGGCTAGCAGTCATAAAAACACACCGTGCATCAGCAGCCGGGGCAATTTATATCTTGTCACCAAGCACATAGCCCTCGGCAACATATTTGCAGCATGCATTACTTCCTTTCACGGTTACCCACCCAGCGCGCGTTGTCAACTGCAACATACAACAGCGCGTCCAGGACCTGCACAAGCAAAAATCAGCCATTCCTTAGTAGCTTAGCAAGCTTATGGATTCACTGTAACAGCGTTTCACTCCGTACATACTGCATTCGTAGCATGCATTGCGGACAGGATGGGCACCTCGCCTGGCAGCATTCTGACTGGCACCCTACTGAAAGGGTAATTTGATGGCTATCTATAAACCAAACCGCCATGCTCCCTCACCTTCCGTGATGCTTTAAAAATGTCCGGTCCGCTCTTCAACAGGAACTGTCCAGCAGTCGTGTCGGCTATGTGCACGCCTCTCGGCGCCCACTCCTCGTAGTACTGCTCAATGTTCTTAGCCATAGCGTAAAACCGAGTTGAGAAGTCCTACAGATGGAGTGGCGATCGTTAAGGAAAGGAAAGCATGTACACATCGCCCATTGGGAATTTAAAACAGTACGGAGAGTCTGACTTCTGTAATACCTGCAGCGGTTATATTTAATCTACATAGGAGCAAAATCGCCGGTGAAGGGGGGTACTGTCGTTTTGGACCAACTGAAACTCCTAGCCTCGCAGTAACCTGAGCTTGAATCCAATGCCTGTGCCATTCCACGTTTCCAGGCATTTCACTTGGGCTTTTCCTGACATAAATACGCCTTATGCTTGCACACTCATGAAAGCATACATGCATGGGCCGCCAATGCCCAGTTCAACTTCTGGCCAGAAAGTCCGGACGTCCAAAGCCAAGTGTCACAATTCTGCTCATGTACAGAACCGGCTTCTTAGGCACATTTCCATTGTTATCTCCTGGCCAAGGCCCCATCCCTGTCCGAAAATCCGCGCCCCAGACATTTTGTGAATTTGCCCCAAAGTGTAGTCAAGAGATAAAGATCCCTTTTAGGCTTTCCTGGAGGCGCCTGCTGTGTAAACAGTCCCAGTCAAAACTTTCATGGCTTCGTACGGCATTCCACCAACGGCCAAAGGCCGGCCCAAGTCGTACAGATTTGGCAACCCAATGCCACCCCTTAATCCTTGTCAATACGCCTACTTATAGGCAAAAGTTGGATTCCATTCGCTTCACTTTAGGCAATTTTCCATCTCGGTCAATCTGGGCAAAAGGCCAAACGTCAGAGAGCATTTCTGCTCCTAGTGATGTAATCGGTCTTTGGGGCACGCGCACGGATTGATCGACGTGGCGTAGTGTTGCTGGTCTCATGCCAGCACATACAAGGGCCAGCAAACCATGTGCGAAGTCAAAGTCGGTAACGTGTACGACAGTACTTACCCAAACGGTCAGGTTTGTGTATTGGTCAGCGCCAGCAGCATCGTTTCCGTTCCAAACCTGTACCAATAAAAGAAACATATTGCAGAGATGGTTCAAATTTTACCAACGGTTTCATGAGGGGACGGCTTTAATTATAGGAGCACCGCCGTAGCATTGAGGAGGCAACTATTATTGATTTGGTGTCTAAAGCCTAAACGCACACCAGAATGAGGCATGCGTCAGCAGCCTGGTCAGAAGTTTCTCGACATAGTTCGACTTACAGGACACGTGTCGTAAAACATCAGCTCCAGCACCGGCGAACTTGGATTGTGATAACTTTTTATGATCTCGTTCAAGCGGACCTACATCAGGCAGGTACACGGTGGCACAATCAGTATGTACTGCAATTGTATTGATTGCCAGGATTTCCACAAATACCGGTACCCGACACATATTACAGGGATTGTACTCTCTCTTTTTAATGTCGCCCCTGCAGACAGATAATTTGTGCACAACCATGCATTGACGCCACGGAGTGCTGTTAAGGGCCATAATTAGGAAAGGCCTGCTAGTGTCCTGTGGCAGTGCCGTTGTGCCTCTAATTCACCTACCTTGACCTCCTCCGCATCCTTTGCTATGCGCTCCATCAATGCCTGTACGGATACAGCAGCAGGACGTTTGTTTGCCATGCATGGGCCTGCTGTTTGTCGTTACACAGACCCTACAGGCTCTTCAGAACTAGCCTCTATGCAACATATTTGGCTTTGCCAAGGCAACCATCACTGAAAGGTGCATTGCTTTACCCAATGCACTGCACAACAAGGAAAGGGGAGACCCCTAAAGGATGTCCATCGTTGAGGTTGTCAGGGCCTGCCAGCTCAATCTAATGTTGAAGTTATTACCCGCCAAAGATAGTGGATAACGATAACACTCACACACAGGAGTGTCCCCAGTATTTATGTCCTACCCACCAGCCCATCGGCCTCTGTATAAAGCCACGGGACCGTCCTGTTCTTCGAGATGACGTCCAGAGATCGGACATCGGTCAGAATCTGCTCGGGGCAATAAAAAATGGAAGGGGAGCATTTTTGGGAGGGAGGGAATGTAGTATTCATATACAGCAGCTGCCTGCACTGTGACATGCAGCATGAGCGCATAGCGACTATTACTATTCAATTTTATGCTGCTAGACGTACAATTATGTTTGCAACCCTCATTTGCCATAACTAGAAAACAGCATTTACGTTCCTGTTTCCTGCACCAGGCCTAGGATTGCGTGGCATTGTCCCATTTCCGTATTCCGGTACTCCCCACTGCTTGACTCAACATCAAAAACACACCCCCAGTATGATACCCGGTGCATGTAGCGCTGTGACTCGCCAGCACGGCTGAGCTCCGACATGCGAGTGCGCTGTGATTGGATGGCCGTGATTGTGAGCACGAAGCACACAATGTGGACGCTAGCCAGCAGCGCGACTGTGGCCAGGGCGCGTTTGCGGAAGGTGTTCTGGACCTGTACACAGAGAGGGGCCGAGTCGTGAATTGCAGTATGAAACCTTAGACCTGGTGTAGGGCACTGGTAAGGTCATACGAAAGTGTAGGAAGACATGCGTGACAGTTGATGGGCATGGGCGACAGTCATACGAGGCCACAATCTGTAAGAGTAGTATCCCCTTCCGTAAACAGGTCAGGTGGTACCTGCTGCGCCTGGCTTGAGTCCATCAGCTTGGTCAGCTTGCGGAACCTCTTGCCACGCTTGTACTCCGCACCACCACCACCACCTGAGACGCATGTTAAAAAGGGAAGTCAATGCCATGATCCATGAGTAAACAGAACGTGTAAGGCTTTCCCAGCAGAAGCGTTGCTGGTGCCGTTTGGAACTTACTTACCAGATTGCCCCGACATGGCACTATGTCCACCTTCACTGGCCGCATCATCATCCACAAGCCGGATCTCCTCCGGGCCCACGGACGGGCCCACGGGTCCCGACCCCAGTGGTTCCTTCACCACGCTCGCCTCATAAGCAGGCCTTTGCGGGTTCTGGCCGCCAGGTTGCACCAAAGTCATAGTGAGCATGGGGGTGCCCAGTGACCCATTGTCAGCAGCAATGCCGTCATCACTCTGTTGATTTGGGAAAAAGGTGGCCACAAGGAGGGGTACATACAAGCTGATGGAACGGAACGGCCTTCGTTTCAACTCAATAAAAGGAGAGCTAAAAATACGCCGCTGACGTGATGTGACTGTAACCACGTCAGTATCAGCCTATTTAAACAAAACTGAGGGCGACAATACCCCAGTAGCGACCCAGTCATAGATAGGTTGGTTGTACAATATGGGAAAATATGAACCCACCTTGGCATCGACACTGATAGCGTTGTGGTAGAATGCGCCTACAGAAGTGAGGAGGAAAGGGGAGGGAGTATAGCTAAAGACACCAAGGGGGGTGGTACTTAGGATTTTGTGCTCGCTTCCAGAGCAGATGTCTGCACTTTTCAAAACAGTAACGAGCTGCCAAATGCAATATTCCTCCCAACCCTAGTATTGGATGTTCAATAGGGGCACCAGCAATTGCCGGGAAGCCTCAGACGCACCTTTGCTCTCCACCCAAGCAGAAACACGTGCGGATGCTGGTGGTCCCTTGACATGGTTACCCACCTGCATACAATGTCGAACAAACCAACAAAAGTTATAACAGAGCAACTATGGATGTAACACCACCTAGTAAACATAGCACCAGGAACAGGAAGGATGTGCCAAAGGTGCGCCTTTTTGGTCTTTTGAAGTCTGCAACCCATGCAACCCGGCAGGTATCAGCATTGTACCTTGTCTACCTCGTTGTCACTGCCATCACTTGATCCTCGGCGCGAAACACCGGGGCCGCTGACGAGCAGGCCTAAATAAGCAGGAACAACGGCAGGAAATGCGCAAAGCGGACGAAAGGCGTTATGGGGACAGACAGGAAAACACGTGGAAGCACCAGCAATGCATGGTACACAACAAGCACATTAATCCTGCGGTAACAGGATTGCATCCTACGGTTTTCACGCCATTCATCTGCATGCCACGTGCATAGGACATCACCTGTGCGTGCAACCACAACCTACCCTGGGCAGCAGAGACCCCACGGCTTAACAGACTCCTCAGCTCCACCATGTCTTCCTCCGCCATCCGGTCCGTTGGGGTTCCAGGCAGCGAGGCCTCCTCCGAATTCGCGACCTTTACCTCTAACAGCAACCTCTCTTCACCAATTCCAACCCCACTAGCACCCGTGGAGACTTTGAACCTGCTGCTCTGCCTCACAGGATTGGAGGCCGTTTCGCCCTCCCTGCCACGTGACACCATAGGCCTGACATTGTCGCTGCCACCAGTAGCACTGCCACCGTCGTTTCCCTGTGTTGCCGACTTGACCAACTTGGAGAGCCTGGACCGCCCCAGTTGCTGTGCTGTGGAGGCCTTCAGCGCTGTCACTCCGGGCTGCTCAAGACCTTCACCCAAGCCCGCAAGAAGGTCAGCGGGCGCAGGTGCAGGCGCAGATGAAAACGGCATCACTGTGTCTGCGCACTCTTGGCCAGGCTCAACGTCATTCTCGTCAATGGCATTGGAATACCCAGTAGGGACCGCCACGTCGGAGGTACTAGGGGACACGGTGCCGTAAACACCCAACGTGGCCTCAGATGCTGACCCACGCTTCACCTGCGCTCCAGTTCGCAGTACTGCCGTTGGCATGCCATTCTTTGGTATGCCGGCATCAGGGCTGCCCAGTCGGGGGGGCGTGTCAGGGCTTAGGGCCTCTACTGTCATGTCGTGCGGCGGTGGTGACAGCCGTGAAGTCTGGGCAGGAAGGATTGCTTTTCTGTCACCGCGAACGCTGATTGTGGTTATTCTTGGCGAAGGAGGCTTGCCAGGTGGTGGTAGTGATGGCCTCGTGCCCAACACACCTCCACACGTGCCCGGGCTTATAAGGGGCGTAGGCTGAGATGCCGCCTGACTTGCATTGACAGCAGGTGCAGCCGCTGGCGGCAACAGAGCTGTCGCCTTACCCCCAGGCATCATGGGCGCCGCGTGCACTCGCAGTATGGCTGTGACCGGCTGGTTGGGTCCCGGCCTGCCCACCACCTGCACGTCCAGGACCAGCGGCCGCCCGTCCGAGTGGGCGGCCTGCAGCACGTGCAGTGGGCCAACCTTGACGCTGGCCTCCTTGTTGTCCGCCTTGAGGCTGCTCTTCTTGGCGCCGTGAAGGGACAGCAGCTCACTGGGGTTGCTGCGACCAGGCGGCAGCGTGACCAGGCCGTTCAGCATGCTGCCAACCAGCGAATGTGTGGGCAAGCCGAACAGCAGACCCGCGGGTCGCGTGCCCTCCTCAAGCACTGCGTTCACGCGGCCCGAGGCACTCAGCTCCAACACGGCGGTGAGGCTGGACATTGGCCACAAGTCCACGTGCACGGTAGGGGAAGAGGTTGCCTCGACACAGCTGTATTGTGACAGCTCCGCGTGTACCTGGGGAAGGAGGCACGAGGCAGAACGATGGAGCTATAAGCGGAGGGAACAAGCGGGCAGCGAAGCATTTATGGTTGCTACACCATAATGTGCGAACTCCCTTTTAAAATCTTCCATTATGTTTAATACAAACTGTGCGGCATTGAGAGAAATGGCTATCTTCACAAACAGAACCAGACCCCTGCTGCATGGCCACCTCCCCACGTGCAAACATTCACACCCTCCCACCCCAGAGCCCACCCACCACCATGACTGCGTCCTTGGTCATGTTCGCCAGGGCCGTTGCTGAAAGCCCCGCCAACATGCCAGAGGCGAGGGCAGCGGGGGCGGCGGCAGGGGGCGCCAGCACACGCACACGCCAGCTGCAGCCGGGCTCAGATAAAGCACTGTGGTGATAGTTGGGGTTAAGGAGGAGGGCCAAGGAGCTTGAGTGAGCGCACGTGACTGAAGGCCATTGCACAAGCTAGGGAAATAGGGCGGCAGGCATGTCAGTAAGAGTGGCAATTAGTTAGTAGTTCAGCTTACCGGCTCACGAGCTCGGTCAGCAGCTGCACCACAGGTGTAGCCGCGAGCGACGTGTCTTTGATAACATCCGAGATGTTGTGTCCAACAAACTGGGGTGGTGGGGAACATATGAGAGGGAACTTAGCCCTTGGCCCGTTAATCTTTCCTTAGGCTAGTTCAGGTGTATTGTTCAGCTGTATTGTACAGCAACGACACGGGCTCTTGCAGCAAACCATGGTTTGGTGTAAAGCAAATGTAAAAGCACATAGTACGTGGCAGTCAATGGTGACGATAGGAAAAAGAGGGGCGCTTGCGCATGCCTTGTCAGCTTTGCTAGCCGGGGGGGAAGGGTACCGTTTCGGGGGCAAGGGGGGCCTCGTGGCCTGCACGGCCGCTCGAGCACAGCGCAGGTGGTGGGGGGGGAGGGGAATAAATGATTAGTGCAGCAACGAGTCCCAATCCCATTTCCCGACTCATGCGGTGAGCGCATTCGGAGACTCTATGGGGGTTTTGTTTTAAGGAAAATTTCAAGAGCTGTATGATGTGGCTTCACGGGTTGGTAGGGGGGAGGGGTAGGGAGTTGGGGGACACTTTATGGCTAGGGTTTTTGTTGAGCCGGAAGATGGTGAGTGAGGGGTTAAGTTGGGGGGGGGGAGGGGGCCCGTGCGCCCCCTCAGCCTGAGGCTACAGTTAGGTCGTTTTCGCACTGCCACCTACGCTTGGGTCGCCTTGTCAGCTATACTAGCTCACCGGCTAGGGGGGGGATTTGCACTACTAGAAAGGGTACCGGTTTGGGGGCATGGGGTTCGTCATCATGGCTGTGGTATAGGAAGCCATGCAAGTAAAGGCTAGCTGGGGAATATGCACTCCTAAGAAGGGTACTGGTTTAGGGTGAGGGGGCCCTTGTGGCTTGCACGGGCTCGAGCACAGCGCAGGTGGGGGGTGGTAAAACGAGGAATCTCACGAGCTGTTTGATGGGGCTTTACCATTGGGTTCCTAGGGGGCCGGGGGGGGGGGAGGGGGGTGGGGGACACTGGATGGCTACGGTTTTTGGTAAGTCGGAGGATGTTGAGGACCTGGACGGGTGAAACAATTCATTTCCTTATTTCAAATAATTTCTACTCTGGGGAGGGTTAGGGGAGTGCAGGCGGGTAGCGGGTGGGGTTAAAGGATATCACATATCATAGGAAATTTTAGTAAGGGCAACGCAAAGGGGATATGTGGTGGCTGGATGCAATCAAATTAGTGAGGGTTAGCGTTGGGGGGACGGAGTGAGGGGTTAAGTTGGGGGGAGGGAGGGGGCCCGTGCGCGGATTGGGCGGGCGGGCGGGAGGTGGGGGACATTGGATGACTAAAGATGATGAGGCGCATCCTGGTCTGATCACATGAACGCCATTCATCACACTTCTAGCTCAATATTCGTTGGTGGGCCATTTAGCCCGTAAACATTTCTACTCTGGGAAAGGGTTTGATTGTGTGAGGGCAGGCGGGTAGCGGATTGGGGAATCAACAACATACCAACCCATAGGAAACCACAGAAAGGGCAAAGCAAAGGGGATGGGAGGCGGTAGCGTGTCACAAACAAGTCACGAAGGACAGCCGCAGGCTACAGTTCATCGACCGTTAACATGTGCCGCACACCTAGCACTGCCTTCTCTTGCTTTCGCCCAGTATGGATTGCTAAGAAATGAACAGGTACCGCTAAGGGATCTGGGTAGCAGATGTTGGGAAAGAGGTCAGGGGGCTGAGGCTACAGTTGGTTGTATAACCGCTTTGCACGTGTGGCATCGCCTCTTTTCCTACGCACAATTAGCTTATGTTCTTCACCGCCGTTTTCTTCATGCGTTTTCTGCCGCTGCGGCCCGTTTACAACACAGCGGCGTCTCACACAATTGCGGTCCCTCCGTATTCCTCCGTCCAATCTGCAGTTAGTACGGTCTCTCCGTCTTCCTGCATCCTTCCGCGCTGCGGTTTCGCCCTGAACATCGATGATCAGCTTCCGTGCCTATTGCACCCGCACATTCCATGTTAGGCGCCTTGGCTGTGTTAAAAGTTTACGAGCTCTTGACGTACACTAACGCGAGCTAGCGTGGTCCCTCCGTCTTCCAGCGTCCTTCGGCGCAGCGATTTTGTGCTTACCACAGGTGATCACGTTCCGTACCTAATGCACCCGCATTTTCATTGCCAGGCGCTCGGGCTGCGTCAAATGCATATGAGCGCAGCCGTACAATGACGCTCTTCCTACTAACGGGCTAATGACCATAAAACAGTGGAGTAGCAAGATGTCAGTCAGGCGGGTGTGATGGCTGTGGCAGGACCATCACAGGGAAGCAGGGTTGGTCTTGAGTAGAACTACTGATAAAGGCAACAGAGCAGCGAGAATCAGATGCAGCTAGCAATGAACGAGTCGTGCATTGCCAACACCAGGTGAATTGACACAAAACATGCATAGGCTTGCACGGCAGTGACCTCCTAATGTACCATGCACCACCCTTATCTCACCTGCTGCGGCTCCAGCCCAAACAGCTGTGTGGGGGTTCCCTTGCTAACCGCCGTTATGACACCCTCCGAGGAAACACTCAGCCGCATGCGCCGCTCGTCCAGTGCAGCTCCCAGGGACGATCTGTCGATAGCAAGAATTAAGCGAGATATGTGCTGTCTTAAATGCCTCAATCCTAGCTAGTGCAGCCGAGTGCGTGCTCAGTGAAACGCACATTCCTTATTACAGAAGCACTCCCCGGGTATATGCATCTTGCTGGTCCTCGCACTGCACGCCACCTCACTTTGCGAGCCGTATGACGTGTGTCGGCTCCCCCGCTATGTCCACCGTGGAGACCGATACGTGCATGAAGAGCGGCTTGCCGCAGGCAGTGCGCAGCTCCAGAGTAGGGCCGGGAGGAGAGGAGGAAGGGGACGAGCCCACGGCGGCGGCGGCAAAATAGAGGGGTGCGGGCATCCTGCGGCAAGCCCAAGGATACCGACCGGGCACGCTCCCCGCGGTGGTGTCCTGTGGGCATTTCCATTGCAAGTGAGATCCCCGGTTTAGTACAAGGCATGGTATGTTTGTAACCCTATCGTAGGCGGTCCAGTTGGCCCTATCTAGCCCTACCCTCATGTCCATCCTCGTGGGCATTCCCTTCCGTTGCTCCTGCCCACACCAACACCAAGCTTTTAATGAGCCCACCTTCATGTACTTGATGTGCATTTCCTTCCAGGGCGGCGGCAGGAAATCCGTCAACGTGTAGCTATCCAGCAAGTCCCGGGCAGCAATGCTACCCAGTGCGGGGCCCCGGCTGATGGCACCCGCCACCCCAACAGCACTGATAGCACCCGTAGCGCCATGGGCAGCCCCAGCAGCTCCACCAGTTACCCTGGCGCCCGCTCGGCTCGAACCGTCCTCTAGGGCGGCCACAAGCTCCGGCGATGCATGCGCGATGACACCCTTTCGGTCGACCACTAGGAGCTGCGTAGGGTCAGCGGCAGTCAGGCGGATGCGCAGCTCGTGGACGGTTGTGTCAGAGGCGTCTGCAGGGAGGGGTAACAGCACATTATCTTAACGAGAGACAGTTATGAGTATTATACGGGTTATGATACTATGTAACCAATCGTGCTTGTGTCGGCAAATGGTTGTAAACACACCTATGTAGGTTGCGCACAGCGTTCGGGATATTGTGGCATACTCTGTACATCTGTTTCACTCCTGGACAAGGTAACCCTATACCTTCAGCGAACTAACTTTTTAAAGCGCTGCACACTTACCCTTTCCAACAATGCTCATCATGCATGCAACGGGATGAATATCGTACTTGTGTGTTACGTGGCACTGTAGACCTTGCTGGTTCCGTGGGCCGGGGGGCTGTGACTGCAACCTGCAGAGTAAGTGTCAACAGTAAGCTCAGAGGTTGGTGGGAAAGGACCAATGAAGCCCCTATTGTGCATCCACGCATGCGCTATATCATAGAGTGATCAGGTCTTCCCCCTCCAGTCCAGGAATAGCAAAGGTATTTGGTGTCACTGCCATTCACCCCATACAAACTTGCGGCCCGCACCTCTTGATCAGCTCGCAGGCACTTTCCGCCATGAGCAGGGAGCTCTCCTCGTCCTCCTCGTCCTCCTCGTCCTCCTCGTCCCCAAAAGCAAAGCCGTTGCCCATCTCTGTCCGCTCTGCTGCTGCATCCGCCAGCAGCTGCTCCTTGGTGCGGGTGGCGATGAGCGCCGTGACGTTGGCACCGTGAACTTCAGCTGGCTTCCACCTGCCAGCAAATGAAGGATATGCATAGCTCTTTTCGGAGCAGAAGGAAGATTCGTGGTGACCCATCTCTGAGATCCGGATTTGTTGGTCCGCATGGGAGCACTGCATAAAGCATAAGCCGTCGTGGTATGCAAGGTATGTCACGTGCCCTTTCCGTGAGTGACTGGCATCCGCTATGTGTTGCGCCCTGCTTACCCGAACTTGGCTACGAACTGTGGGTCACACGCGACGATGCTGCCGTTGGGCGCCACCCACAGGCTTGCCCGGTTCTTGGCGGGCGGCAGCGGCTCCATGAGCGCCAGGATGGTGGAGTCCTCGCCCACACCTGCAAAGAACAGCGGCAACGTCTCGGTTGGCAGGCCGGTTGAGCTGGCAAACCTTGGACGCGGCTAAAGCAAGACAGCTTCCGGTGGTGGCCTGGTGGTTTAACTTGCACTTCAACCCTCGGACTAGCTGGCGCACCGCCACCATTCACATCACTTACCCGTTGCCTTCCGCAGCGACAGCTTGACCGGGAATGCCAGTCTGTCGAAATGCATTCCCAGCATTGCCAGCTCCTTGGCAGCAAGCTGCTGAGAGCCCTCGCTGCCCGCCTTAACAATGTCACCAGCGACCAACGAGGCCAGCTGCTCTGACAGACGCCGGCTGTAGTGCGGTGCAAGCAGGATGCTCATGGGCTTGCTCTCAAGGTAGCCTGGGATAGGAGCGCAAGCAGGGACGGCTGTGAAGAAAGGGCAGGAGGGGTGCTAAGGGGTGGGATGGAGTGATGGCACTGCTGCAGGCTAAAAATGCAACGGTGCACATGGCGTCTAAGAGGAGCATAGGGGCCAAACGGGAACGGGGTGAGTAGGAACACAGGGAATAGTCTGGACGCCCGTCACATCCACATGTAACAATGTCGCAAGAAGCAGCAGAGGCGGGTAGCAGCTGCAACCCTTCCGTGGCAGGGGTACGTCCTCCTCACCCAGCTTATAGCCAAACAGGTTATGCGTCTGCCGATTCGCCTGTGGAGTTGTGGTGGGCACATGGGTGTGGGGTAGCTGGGATGAGGCCACGTTTTGTTTGCAAATAATGGGACAAGACAGATGCACTGACTGAGCCATAGAGTTGTACATTGCATGAATTGCCGGGGGCCCAGCCTTGTTGCCCAACCGCCCACACGACAGCACAAATAAAGGATTTACACAAAACGTGTCATCACGCACCACGTTGCACGCACCATTTGGATCTCCCCCGTGGAGTTGAGCACCAGCACCGCCACGTCCATCTCGTCCATGCGACCCAGCGGAGTGCCTGCAAGAGGCGGGCGGGGTGATGAGGAGGCGGAATGTAGGGGTGATGAGAGAAGCAACCAGTGGCGCTGGGATGGCAGCCGGCAACGTGCAGACTGAGACATGCACGCGGCATCCAATAGATAGGGTATACCAGAGGGTGCCGCGAGTCCTTAGCGACAGAGTAAAGTTGGCATCTTCGACAGCCTGTGATGAGCCATCTATCTCCTCCATGGAAGCAGCGCATGAACGCACACGCAGACCGGTAAGCACCCTTGCTATTTTCCATTCTTCTACTGTTCAGAAGGACTCGAGCAAGCGCCGTGCGTTATCACCCTCCACTAGTTTGGCAGACCTCGGCAGAGCATAACTCACCGTCTGGCAGCAGCGGACCACCCGAGTCAGTGTTCTTGATTTCCTCCAGTCTGTCAGCCTCCGCAAAGTACTCAGCCTGCTCGGTATGCCGGACACGGTAACGCAACGTGGCGAACGGCAAGCCGTGGTTCGCTGACCTTACAGCAGGACAACAAGCATAGAAGGAGCAGATGGCTATCTTGACGTGACAAACTCTGACACGTCTACTACTTCCTCAACGACAATAACGCCATGTACAAGGTGCTGTCCCGCAACGCCTTACAGTGTCAGACTAAGGGAATGGCTTCTTACCGCGCCCCATGGGTCGTTCTTGATGTTTTGTAGGAACTTGCCGTACAGGCGCACAAGCTTGGGGTTGTTGCCGTAGCTCTCGAGCACGACTCGGTATGCCGTCTGAGCCTGAGGGGAGAAGGCGCAAAACATACCAAATTCCCTTGGTGACACCACTGCATGTGTCATTAGCGAGAAGTAAATGCCCAAATAGATGAAGAGGGGACACGCAATAAGGCAAACAGCCGGTTTCGAAGTGCTGTAACTACAAATTATGCAACATCTTGGAAGGCACAGCCCACCCAGCCACCCACCTGCGAGACGGAGCTCTCAATCTTGCCCAGCGCTTTGCTCAGCTGCGTGAATGACACAGTCGATACGTCCAGTGCTTTCCTGCGAGGTTCGAGGCGATAGGGTATCTACCTTAGATGATGGTGTGGTCCCACGGGCAGGCTGCATGCTTTAGGCAGGAGCCTTACTAGCACGAAAGTAAACACGAGTCTGACTCCACAAGCAAGGGAAGGCAGCCCTCGCCCTGTTCTCACTCACCAGAAGTTACACATGGCCTGCAGCGCCTCCCGGTGCAGACGAATGACCATGCGCTGCTTGCGCTGATACTCCACATAGCTATGGTATGTTGCAGTGGAGGTTGTTAGTTACGGATTGCGGACATGCAGAAAGTTGGCGGACCGCCAACAGGATACAAGGTTGTAAGGTTTTTGCATGCGTGCTACCCACGTGCACTCGTGCAAGCGTAGTTAGCGGTGTGGTTCTGCAGCATCATGTGCCAGCTAAGAGGCTTCACTTTAGGCAATTCGTGCAGCAAACTGCTTGACTGATACAGGCTACATGAAATGGTCCCACCTTTTATGCATAGCTCCCTATGGCCCGGAACAACATCCCACGGCATGCCCTCCCATACTCACCCCAGCAGGTCCATGTTAGCGCCATCATTTGCGCTGCGACCTGCGGCTTTTTGCTGGGGCAAGCAAGGGACGAGATATATGCGGCGGATTGCAAAGTCGATGGCTTGAAGACTGACTGCAACCACGACAGACATTCCAAGGCTGTGATGTGATGTGCCGCTAGGTGACCCCAACATATAGGACCAACGGTGTACGAACGACGGCAAGACTGCTAATGGGTAGCACTAACTGTGTCACGTTCCTGCAATACCGGTATGCGTCCATGCGTGCGCCCAATGTAACAGCTCACCGTGGCCAGTTGGTGCCGCACAAAAATAATGAAGCGGCACATGAGCCCAGGATTCAGCTTTCTCACATCCTGCACATGTAAGAACACATCATAATTTTACGACATAGGCTCGTCAGTTTTTTTCCATCAGTGCGGTGGAAGCCGCGTCGAGGGATAAAGGCTTGACGCATATACGTCGTTGTGGGTTCGTAGATGTTCAGAGTTACCTGCATGCCTAGAAAGGCTGCTAGGTCGACAACAACCTACTTCCCACGCCCACCTCAATACGGCGGCTGCCGCTCTGGCTGACCCCCAGCACGTCAATCATAAAGTTGGCGTGCAGCAGGACCATGTAGGCGCTGGTGGGAAACATGTCCAAGCCAGCCTGCGGGCGCCGGCAACGAATGGGGATGTTGTTCTTTGCTGGAGCGTGATCCTAGGGTAAGGAGGGCTTGCTACATGCCATTGTTGTGCGTGGCCAAGTTTCATTTCCACTGCCCATGGCAAGCAGCCGGCGTCGTAATACGTTATAAATCCGCGCGTAAGAGTCTGCGTGAGAGCCCGGCTGGCCGGCTTCGGATGGGTTTTTGCATGGCACGTACCTTGATAATGTGAAGGGCCCTATTAACGCCGTCGGGCTCGAGCGTGTACGTGTCCTTCCAAACACGGCAGCACCTGTGAGGGGAACAGTATCCCTATCAACCATAGCCGCCTTGGGATGCTGGCGGATATACGTTGCATAGCGGCATAACATGCCAACCAGACTTTGCATGTTTGTGGGCGGATGCCTGCTGCGGGTGCATTATTGGTGTAAGTTGTTTCAAACGCGCGTGGAGAGAGTCCCTTGCCAGGTAACGCACGCGTATGCAAAGCATCGTTGAGCGCCGCTTCATCATCCATTGACCTCGTGGTCGCCTTTTGGTGATGGATGGCCATTATTGGCGACTGCCGTGGAAGTAGTGCCACTAGTTTTCTCCGTCGCTTTGTATCGTATATATAATGTAGGCGTATACTGGTAATCGTATGCGACGCCAGTGAAAGGACGTTTGCTTTGCCCATGCTCTACCATGTGAATGCGACCACCTAAATGTATTCCGAACGTCAGAAAGTATCTCAGTAAGTTGTTGACTACGACTTCCAGTAAAGTATGAGACACGCTTATGACCCGACACGAATAGTATGGCAGGCAATTTGGAAGCGAGGCGGTCCGCATACGACAGCATCGCGACAAAAGTGCAGTATCCCATCTTAAGGCAACTTAGTATTATGGCGTTTGCACAGATTGTGCCCAGTGTGATGATAATATGTCAGCTCGCTGCCGGCTGCGAATCCCGTACTGCATAACTTGGTACAGTAAGAAATATATAGCAGTAATACAAGTTAATACTTACCGGTACTACTTAACCGGTAGTACCGGTTAATACTACCGAATATTATAGTAGAAAAATAGCTGCACCTTGGTCCCACGGCGCAGAGGCCTCGCGGGGCGCCTGGTACTAAGGGCGGGCCAAAGAAGAGAAGAAAGCATATTTCTGTTCGCACACGCACCTTGCAATAATTTCGATGTCCCGCGGGTCACTTGCATCCAACAAGTCCTTCAGTTGGCATTCTGGCCGGGCATTCCTGCGCAAGATAGAGGACCATGAGCTTTGTCATACGCGTGCCCTCTACTTCAGATACCGCAGCTCTGGTAAGGGTTAATAAGTTACGAATAAAAACTTACGTGACAGTTTGTATCGCTGTGTTCGTCATGCGTCGAATCATAATGCGAGACAGCAGCATGCCGGCTCCAAACGCCGGCGCCAGTCCTGACAGCATCACAATTGTCATCAAACGGGGCCAGTCTTCCCGATGGCCTTGCTTCACCCCGGGCTCGAACACCAGCAGCATGAGTGTTGCTGCACACCACACGACGGTGGTAGACACGCCGGTCTTCAGGTAGTTGACCCAGGCAACCAGGTGGGGGCTCTGCGGGGGGCCGTTCGAGGTGGGTGGAGCGTGCGTGCTGGCGGGTGTCCTCTATTAATGCATACACAAGCAGTTACTGATTAACAAGCTTCGGCACTGCGCTTCAAGACTCACCCATCGCAGATACTGGTAGGCGAGGGCCAGTGAGAGCGCGAGATAGAAGCAGGCAGCCACACGCCTCCAGCCAAAGAAGACGTTAACCAGCGTTAGCAACGCCTGCAAGCCATGTGGCCCGAGTCAGACGGTTAAGCAATTGGCCCTTTGTTGTTAGCTGGAAGGCAACGCTGTGTAGTACGAACAACCGGGCAAGCAAACGTATGCGGTAAATCTCCTGTCGCAAGTTGCAGTCATCCCTCGATGAGTCCATTTGAGAGGGTGAAAAGCCTTGCATCCGGGCAAGTAAGAAAATGGCATTGGTGCTATCAGTTCGCCCAAATGCGCTGTCGGACCTTGATGGCGAATGCCGCCACCTCCGCCCCACTGTGACCGAGGGCAAGCGGTCGCCGTGACTTGGGGTTGACCTCCACCTGGGGGTAGAGGCGGAGACCGGGAGGGCGGCTCTGGGGTACATCCGGCTTGGTAATGATACTGCTAGAAGCAGGGTTGACTGCAAGATCGTGAAAGCATGCGCAGTAGGGGTCCAAGCCGCAAGCTGGGCCCCGCCCCTCCTCCTTTGGTCCCCGCCCCTTGCTAGTCCCCGTCCCCTCCCCCACCCCAAGCCCCCACCTCCGCCATGTTGAGCAGCAGCGCAATGGCCACGAACAGCACCAGGCACAGCCCGGACACGATGGCGTGCAGGATGTGTGGCGCGGCGCTGCAGCCTGCGAGACGAAAGGACAGGCCGATAAAAAACAATTGTAGCGCAGGAGGAAGACGCATGAAAGCGCAGGGAACACGCCAAAAGACCCGGCCTTTCGTAGCCAGCACTCACTGTATTGTGGGAAGAGGTTGAAGTGCAGATGAGGTTGTACGTAACCCGTGTAGCGGCAGCTGATGCCGAGCTGCGTTGGGGCAGCGTTACGGTAGGGTAGGAAGCGAAGATACGTTACGGTAGCAGGAACAATCCTAACCTGGACTTGCCCGATAGCATGCAAGCACGCCAGCGGATGCATGCAGGCAAGGTCATTGCAGCACCTTCTAGGCTCAGGCTTCCAAGCATGGGCAACATATCGGTCTACCCTCCTCCCCTGCTACCCGGGCCTTCCGGGTGTGCCTCCCTTGTGGACAGGACCACCTTGCACTGACAAACAAGCAACAGCGCACGTCTGGACGGATTCCCTAACGGAATGTCATGGGCGCATTGTCGAGCCCTACGCTCCAACCACCCACCTGCAGCAGGTTCAGCGACGCCACATCGAACGCCTGGAAAAACACGCTGCTGAAGACCCGCAGAACCTGTTAGGAGGTGAAGGGAAAGTGAGGGCACACATGCTTGGATGCCAGCTACGATAGTCGCTTTTTGGCAAAGCCGCCATCGGCGGTTTGAATGGCTGTCGGTATCGTAGACAGCAAGGGCATAGAAACAGCGTCCGCAGCAGCAGCGCATGCAAGCGGACGCAGCATACGCCCCCGCTATAATGCGTCATACCTTAATGGGCCACACAACAGGGAACTTCTGTTCCTTGAAGCACCAGGCCACCCACACGCACATGCCCACGTTGACCGCCAGCAGAGTCAGCATGAGGTACAGCACGGCAATGTAGGCGCCGTAGCCCTGAGGGGCAGGTGGGGAAGTGGTGAGAGGAGGTGGGAAGAGTGTAAGCTAATATGTTCGTGACATATTGGTTTTCGGGGACCGCATGGGTAGGAAGACCGCATTCTCCATGCCTTATCTGTTTCGAGCAGCGAGCAGGCTTGCAAAGAATAATGAATCTACATACAGGCACGAAGCTCACCAGGTGCGCTAGCCAGGTGAAGTTGAGCACCGATACCACTGACCAGGCCCTGTGAGGAGTGGGGAAGCAGCATGTTGCAGGTTGTAGTTGCATTTTTGCCCAAAGGGCCTGACAACGCTGGTAGGATGCAATATTAAACAGAAGGATTGCAAGGCTTGCTTAGGCAGCGAAACTCTTCTAGCGGTTAACCGTGGAGGGTGAGTCTGATGGCATCCGATGGCAGGCGGGTATAGACAAACAGTGTGTTAAAATGGAGCATGACAGGCCGCAGGCCGGTATTACCCACGTTCCGTTGCTCTTGATTGCCCATCCCTGTTCCGCAGGTGATATGATGGTGGTGAAGAGCTGCCAGCCGTCCAGCAGGATCTTAACAAGCACCCAGCGGATGCGAATTTGCGACTCGCTGTTCTCCTTACTGCAGGCAACACCGGGGGGTGGGGGCGCCCGCCACCGTCGGGAATTCGCGAATCAGTTTCTGCCGCTTCTGATGCGGTTTGGGGACGAGTGTTGTGCATGGCAGCTACCGTCGCATTAAATCCCATGCGTGTGTATTGGAGGGACGCAGTATATATGGGCTATGTAGACAAAGAACACCACACCAGGCGTGCTTTACGACGGAAAGTGTAGGCTCCCGCCAACTAGGGGCACGTACAGTAACAACGGACGCAGACAAACATATGCACCGGTATAGTGGATACTATTGCGTTGCTGCAGCAGGTGGGGAAGCACAGAGCAAGACCATACCGGTAAGCAACACCTACCTCAAAGTGAACAAGACGCCAAAGATGCCGTTCTGTGAACGCAGGGCATTTGGAAGTGAGCAACAGGACAATTTTGCAAGAAGGCCTCTCCGATATATGCTTATTGGTCAGGCCACAGCATGCATGTAAGGACCCAAAGCGCAACTCAGTCCCTATGTCACGCAACAAAAGTAACCGCGAGCGGAACATAGTGTCCGTATATGCGAGACCTATTGTCCCATACCATGCCAAGAAATCAAGTAAAATAATGCTCACCTCTAACGAAGACTGACGCTCCAAGAGGTTTCCGCCATGGCCATCCTGGGGCTCCTGGCCAACCCTGTGTTCAAGGCACTCTTTAAAGTGAACCTGGAATGTGATATTGTTGCTTTCGCATGACGATGCTCAGGTTTCTAAGCTTTCCGCCGCACACGCCGTGACACTGTCGACCAACCGCTACTACGTAAACCTTCCTAGAAAAAGACTAGTAGTACCTGTGAATATGAATGGGGCTAGGGACTACGAATGCTCCTAACAGAAGCGTACATGGCTTGATGACAACGTGACCATACAACTTACATGGGTTATCAGCCTCTATCAGCGCCAAAATAAATTACTTACTTAGCAATTCTAGACCTTGACGATGCCGATGACGCAACGCTCCCTCCGTAGCCCGAGCCAGCGATAGAGTTAGCCACCATGACAACTGCAAAGAGCAGTGCTCGACTAGCGCTCTGGCTATTAATGAGCACAAAACCGCCAGCTCTTAAGTCTATCAGGGATATTGTGTTTCCAGCGGTTGCGTTATCAGTTAAGTGGAAAGGCTCTGGGAAAGCCTGAAAATCTATCACAACTGGTGCGCAAGTTGTTCGCAGGTAACTGTAGCAAACATTATTATAAGTATTTACTGCTCTCTGTAGAGTTGTGTGAGCAAGCTGTTAAAGAATGGTAACCTAGGCAATGGCGTTGCAAAATTAACCTACAGCAAAATAAATGATTTACTTGCCATCGAGCTCAGCGACTATAGCAAGATTAGCTTTTTACGAAGCCCAATATTAAATATGACGCAATGCGGTGTGGACCCATTTCAAGCTGTCATGTCAAGCGTCACGTCACGCTCGCAGCCGACAAGATTAAGGGAAGCTATTTTCTTCATTACATCCATATAATGCGTTTATACGCAATTGTAGGTATGGTAGGGAAGTCTGAACGGCTCAAGCACAGCCCTATGGGCCTTACAGGCCATGCCGAAAACTCAAATTAGGGAAAGTATACTACTCTAGTGGCATAGGTAGTGTTATCAGTATTGCTTTGGGGCCGGAAAAACTGGCAGTTGCTTCATTCCACTTACTGCACGTACGCACGCACGCCTTACAAAGGGTATCGATGGTATGCCGCTACACCAGAGTCACCAGGCTTCCATCAAAGTGAATGATAGATATGCACCGGTCAGCTGCTGGCACAAAAGTCGGAATAGAGAAATGGTAGTTGCCTGTTCAGAATATGTATTTCGTAGTTCCCATTAGCTTCTGTCTTAGAAGCAATACAGTGATCTCTGTGACTGGCTTTTCTACTACCAAGGCAGCATCCGTGCAGGGCTTGCGTAGGTCGACAACTCCAGCAGTCCTACTCAGATACGCCAACGCTTCCTAACCAAGGCTCAGGCATAGCGAGTAGGGCAGGCAGCGGCAGTTTGGCGTACATACGAATCCAGGTTATAGGGATATGAATTGAAGGCTTTGGTTGCTGGATGGATGGCTAGGGCTTGGGAAACAGCCCTTTGGTTAAGGGTTTGCAAGTTAGTACGCCAGGGTGGCATGCCCGGTTTTTTGCCCGGTTTATTTTAGCGTATCAAAAGTCTAATGTGAGGACTCGTAGGGGCGACCGCATTGTTTGTCGTACAGTTGTAATTTGCTGGACAGCTTGCGCTCAGAATGTCGACTTCCTTGCTGCTGCGCTCTCTTTGACTTTCACCCTGGGAGCTTCATTGTGTGCTTGTCCAGTTACTGCCCGCTTAATAGTAGTCGACGCTGGTCAAGAGCTTGGGCTTGTTGTTTCATTGATTTAAAAACATCCCGCGGAAGCAGCTAGAGGAGATCGCATGCCGCTTTACCATCATCGCGAGGGCCTATGTATGGGATTTTGCTTGGGCAGTTTGGACTATGACTCTCAGTTCATAGCCGAGGCGGTAGAGGACTTGGAGTTCTGATGGGGGAAAATATATAGATAAATGCATCAACGGAGTGCCAATCCTGAATACCGACTCATGCAGTGAGCGCATTCTGATGGGGGGGTCCTTCGGTCGGATTCGTTGGTGTGGGACGGCATCAAGGAATGCGCGGTAGCGGATCTTGACGGGATAGTTTGGGGGCCCCAGCGGCTGCGGCTTTGGCACGGCATGGGGCCCCGCGGAGCTACAGGGACCGTGGTCAGCGGAGGAGAAGCAGCTACACATTGCTTGGCTGGAGCTGAAGGCGGTGCTCAGGGCACTGCGGCCGTGGGCGCCCCGGCTCACCGGACGGCGTGCGCTTATCCGCTGCGACAATGCTCATGCCGTGGCCGCGATTACACACGGCTCCACCCGCGTGACGGAGGGCCGTAGCATCAGCAGGCAGATGGTGAAGCTGGCAATCCGGCATGGGTTTGCCAGCGTTGAGAATGTGCGCGCAGGTCACCTTAGCCGGCAACTCAGCACCGCCAGGGATCATCAGTTACTCCTCAGGATCAGTGTATTAAGGCAGCTCGTGGGCAGGGGGCGGTACCAGCCAATCGTGGACTGCTGCTGCGACGCCCTAGGGCTTAACTAAGGTGCAGCTGTCAGCGCCGATTATTCAGTCCTCCGCCCGGAAGCCACGCTGGCGGGCCATCCCGCCTTTACTCCCGCACTTTGGGCCTTCCCACCACAAGGCCTGGCGGTAGTGGTGCCTGAAGCAGCGCAGATTGACCCCAGCCTACGTCGGGGTGCACACGGGGATGGGTTTTCCGGATTGTGCACGCGTTGCCGAAGGGGGGCCGCTGGTGCCTCTGGCCGTGGGGCGACGTACGACCTGCTTGCCCTCCGTCGTCAATAAACGCACACTGTCTCACTGCAGCCGCTCCAGGTCCGGCGGGCGAGGAGTGCGCCACTTGTGGCGGCAGATGCGGACTGAGGGACCTCAGGTGTGAGGCCTGTCCGGACATGGCACATTGCCGCTGGTTAGGGCTGGTGACCGGCGGCTACCCCTCTACCTCTGCATGTTGGCGGCGGCGGGCATTGGGCGGAGCCTGCTGAGGGCTACGTGAGCAGCATTGCCTAACGTTGGGTAGCACAGGCAGGCAGTGCAGTGGCGGCCCGGTCCACGGCCAGCTATGGGGCGGGGCGCCAGCGGTTCCTGAGGTTCTGCGCCGGTGTTCTGCGCCTGAGCGAGCAGGATACTTCTCACGGGCCCGGGGCCAGGGCCTCAACCGTTTCCTAGTCTGTATCTTCATCACGCACTCGTCCTCATAATGGCGCCCTGGCGGAATGAGCGCCCTGGCGGATTGGCAGCACGCAGAGCTCCCAGCAGAAGCGGCGATTAGCGCCGACCCGCCCGCATGTCAAGCGCGCGCTAGCGCAGGCGTTGCCACAGGGCTTCGGAAGGCGTTGCTGCCCATCCTACAGCTGCTGGTAGGGTTGCTCCGGCACAAGGCCAAAACAAACCCTTGGAACGCGCGCCGTTGCTCCCAGGACGCATGTTGGCTCGTCAAGGGTTTTTGGCCGGCTGGGGATTTCAGGCGGCGACCACGGGAAACCAGTTGCAGCGGGTGCAGTCAGAGCTGAGTAGATCGCGCCCCACCGTCTCCGCCGGGCGCCACAGCGGCAGCTAATGCAGGAGAGGCCGTTAAGGAGCCCCCCAGGGCGGGTGGAAGTCTCGGGCCCACAAGTGTGTGCATTTGCATGTCAGTGGCGGTTAGGCGAGCAGTGGTAGAGCAGATGCGAAACGGATAGGGAGAGGGGGTTGTCCCTGCGTGGGCCATGGGTAGTAGAAGGCCATGCAGATTGGGTCCACTGCCGTGCCAGAAGAGATAAATGTTAGCAGCGTCGTGGAGTACGTTCGGGGGCACGGTGAGCACGCCAGAACGCGGGTATTGTATTCCCCCTTCTTCACTTGACTTTTCCCGGCGTGTCAGGTTTTCTGGTTAAAGACGCCAGGGTCAGCGTCTCTAGAGCTACTACAACAGGCATTAAATGTACGATTACCGTCAAAAGTTATCCCGGCAGGTGGTGACCGCGGACTAGGGTTTGGGATGCATGGGTCACTTGGGTCATTCCGTTTCGGGAGATCTTTTGAGTAGCACTTGGATGCCTAGATTAATGGGTTGGTTGTCATCATGTGGCCATGTGGACTGGGTGGTAGAGTGCTGGAAGAAGAGGGTACGGGAAGTCACGCCAGGGGCAGTGGTCAAGGGTACGGCATGTCAGTGGGAAGAGCAGGCAGGAGCCGGGGACGCGGGGGCACCATGGTATGATTGGTAAGGACAGAATTGGCAGTGGTAGGGGGAGTAGTGAAGGGCGCAAGCGAGCGGGCCGTGTTGCTTCCTAGGCGCCTAGTGAAAGCTCGTTAGTGTTCCTCAAACCGGGGCCCAATATCGGTACATGGTTCCCCTGGCAGGACCTTTATGCAGCATAGGGTCATCGACTTGTGTGCGGGGGTCCCGCGTTTCATCATGCATGCAGTAGAGCTTACGCAGAGGAGCCTATCTATCAGCCTCAGAAATTTGTAATGGGGTCTACAAACACCCACCCTGCTACTCCCACGTTTCCCTACCCACGCACTCCCCCACCTTGTGTGCGCCTGATCCAGTCCTTGCGCTTGCTTCACGTGCCCTGGAGGTATCATGTTTTGTTGTTCAGTGCGTCTGCACAGCACATCCCGGTGTTCTCCGCATTTCCTCGCTCTTTGGGCTTTGGGATGTGGCCCTTCTCTCTGTCGGGCCTTAAGCATAGCTAATATAACCAGAACGGCAGTCGAGCCCCAACGCGATTTATTGACGGCGTTATACATTGTATGCCGCCGTTGGAACTAGGGTTATAAGCCTCGACCCATTCAACAGCAGTCGAAGTTTTAAAGCCCAACGCCTCGTCTAGAACTTAAACTACATTATAAACCTACATTTTGAAGACTTTCTAACTAGGCGCCGAAGGTTACGACCTACTATTACTAGCTACCTTAACACCGCGAGGAAATGTTATGTTACCTCATAGTCAGTATGCACGGCTATACGGGCTTGGTTTTGTCGAGCGTTGCAGGGTAAACATGGCGGAGATGCTGTAACGAACAACGATTCGGTATTCCTAGCTCCTCTGATATGGATGACCACAATAACCAATACAGTAACATGAACATAATAAATTTCGTCGTTAACTGAATGGGTAGTAGGAAGCCGCCTAGACTGGTAATCTGGGAGGCGGCTCTGTACATTCCCATTGGTCGGGCTGTACGTATTGCTGCCCGCTAGACTTCTTTCATTGATAAAGCAAGAACCGCCAACGTAACAATGTACATAGCTTACGTGTGAAGCACTTCTACTGTTTGTAGGCGAGCGTCATCCTCACTCGGTATCCAATCTCGTTATGATTAGAGAAACGTACAACTGTCGTACTTCAATATCGCCGGATAGACATCCTATGGTCTATCGGAACATGGGTATTTTCAGAATGTTGTGCTTTGTTATACCTCAGCCCTTCAGGTTGGATGAGTTAGGAAACAGCACCGAATGGCCGGTCGCGGCTGCTGCAACGAACCGACCGCATACAACCAGATTGCAATCCAGTAGGTTTTACAGGTCGACTATACCTCTGCTTGGCTTGGATGCTGAAGGTTACTAGCGCCCGGGAGGCCGACATTACATCGGCGGTAACGCCATACATAATCGCAATAACGAGCTTCGTTACGGCGGCTGAAGTACAATCTAAGGTCCTTATTACATATCTCGCAAGTTGGCCAGGATTCCTTTACCAAGTGAGTGCCGTTGGCAATGGTCGCTCCTTCCATCGCAAGCTCCAGCTTTAATGGTAGCGCCTCATCTTCCCAATCATCAGCGGCAAAACAAGGACGGTAGGTGTGGCAGTATCCCTCATCATCCCTCATCATCTTTGCATGGGCAACCGAATTGCATGGGAATCGAGTGCGCTAACCGGGAAGGCAGGCACGTGATTCCTGAATTGATCAACATCGCCAATGCTATGCTGTTAAACGGCTAGAAATATGACACAACATCCAGCCCGGAGCACAATTGCCCTTGGAAGCCGCTCATAAGAAGCACCCTGTTTGTGCCGCACTTGTCCTGACCCTCGGTGCAGTACCGACAAGGAGCAACAGGAGGGCCAACAAGAGGAACTGGTAGACCGCACCTCCTCTTTTGAGGTAAGGTGCTGTCCCACGGTTCGCACTTACTAAGTCATGGACCTGCGCGGACGGGTAGGAGCACCTCTGCCCTTCCTGCCAGCTCAGGTCGCCTGGTCTTGTCCTCCCAGTTGTAACGCTCCAATGTTACAGATGTTGCAGATGTGGTCCTATTGCATAGTAGTGTCAACCGTGAGAAGGGTGGCCTCCAACATTGGCGGCCACAGAAATGGACCATTGATCCAGCATCAACGTGCTGGACATGACCGCATTGTCTAAACCCCCGCCGCCCCCTCCTCACGCATTGCCCTCACAGAATGGTGTCTTTGGTGTGCTGGTGACGCTAGTGTAAGTGGGATAAGGACGCCCGCTTAGGAGATGAAGGTGGAGCAGAAGGGGTTTCATTGGCACCTGCCGCCCTACCGAGCACACTGGTCCCATGCATAAAGCAGACTAGACCCTTGCCACCCCTTCTGGCACACGACGCTATCGTGCTGTCTTCATGCGCAACCCTGCACACGGACGTCACTTGCCTTTACTTTTTGCGCCCTGCCCTACAGTAAGGAGAACAGCGAGACCCACATTCGCATCCGCTGGGTGCTGTTGAAGGTGTTCCTGGACACATGGCAGCTGTTCACGACAGTCGTGTTGCCGGCCGAGCAGGGCTGGGATATTGACAGCAACGGAACGTAAGTTTGAGATGCGAGTTTTTGGTTGCAAGGTCCTCACACAAGAGACTCCAGATATAATGGCTCCCTCCTGCCGTACTTGGCCTTTCGGGGCGACCTGACGTCCCCTGCCCGTCGGGAACTTCGACGGTATCGTTGAAAGCCCCATCCAATATTCTCCATTGTCGGCTTGTTGGAAGAAGGGACGCAGCCATTTCCCCGCCAAATCGTTCAGTGCCTTCCAGAGCGTGTTGTCTGGACGGGGCGCTGCGCCACTGCTGACCATTCCCTGGCCTCACTCGCCCGTTGGTGCTACCCCGCCGCCCTACAGGGTTTGGTCGGTGGTCTCTGTGTTCAACTTCAGGTGGCTCCACTCCCTGGTAGGACCGATGAGCAATCGCGGCTGCTGTGAACGGCTGGTTTGGGTTGGTTGAAGCTCGGGGATATGACGTAATGCCAACTTGCCACGGGCGACGTCTATAAGATGCTGCACGGCTTAAACGCTACCGGTGCACTTGCTGCGGCCCAAAGCGGGTTGAGCAACATGCCGCTGGCTGCTAACCGAGCCCCGTCAATTCCTTCAATCCATGCATGCTGCTTCCCCCAAAACCCTCGTCTGTCCCCTCGGGCCTTTTTGCCTGCCGCACAGGGCTACAATGTCTACCTGTTTGCCTTGTACGGCGTGGCGGCTGCCCTGGTGTTGGCCTTGGCTCTGGGCGTGTGGGTGAGCGGGTACTTCAAGGAGCGGAAGTTCCCACTGCGGTGGCCCATCAAGGTGCGGGGGCAGGGGTGGATGCGGGGTATGGGTGCGCGAACAGAGGGGCTGGTGTCGATTTGTGTGTGTGGGGGGGTATGTAACTTGGTTTGGATTTTGTCCGACCTGTTGTGAGGGGTGTTCAGGATGTTGCAGGGGGGATGATGGCAGGCGTCGTGGACAGGTGCATGCATGTTTTTTGGTCGGTGTGCAACCTGGCATGGGCTGAGCTAGTCCAGGGATGCAACATCGTGCCCGTAACCAACCCACACATCAGCTTCCATCATCTTAAGCAGCGCACGTATGCCCCCTCTGCTCGCCCCTCTTCAGCTGTTATGGCTGATACGCACCTTGGGCTTCCAAACATTCGACGTGGCGTGTCTGCACCTGCTGCAGCTGGGCATCAGCTGCAACTACACGGGCGCGCTGAGGCCCCACATGCACCTGAACCTCTTTCCGCAATACAGTAAGTGGCCAGTAGAGGGCCTGTGCAGCCCATGCGCGTGTTTGGCGAATTACCTCTGTCCAGTTCGGTTTGGTTACAAGCTGGGACCCGTTTTGGAAGCCGGAAGTCGACTGGGGTTTACACTGCGGTTGATCAGCTGGGCTCGCTCTTATCACTCGTCTGGCGCTGTACGGAAAACCAACGATGTGGTTTGTGACTGCAGGCTGCGCGAAGGCGCCACACATCCTGCACGCCATCGTGTCCGGGCTGTGCCTGGTGCTGTTCGTGGCCATTGCGCTGCTGCTCAACATGGCGGAGGTGGGGGCTTGGGGTGGGGGAGGGGACGGGGACTAGCAAGGGGCGGGGACCAAAGGAGGAGGGGCGGGGCCCAGCTTGCGGCTTGGACCCCTACTGCGCGTGCTTTCACGAAGTTGATCTTGCAGTCAACCCTGCTTCTAGCAGTATCATTACCAAGCCGGATGTACCCCACAGCCGCCCTCCCGGTCTCCGCCTCTACCCCCAGGTGGAGGTCAACCCCAAGTCACGGCGACCGCTTGCCCTCGGTCACAGTGGGGCGGAGGTGGCGGCATTCGCCATCAAGGTCGGTACAACTGCTGGGTTGCAAGCATGCAACGGGCTGGTGCCGTACCTGGTGTGGGCTCCTTTGCACAAGCATGCTTGAAGAAGAGGCCGAATCCTGAGGATGCCTGCCGATGTGTCCTTCACGTCAATCATATGCTGTATCGCAACACCGTACTGCGACTGCCTGGCGCTTCCGCCCGTGTGCGCCCTGAATACGGTACCCAGCACCGCGACCCAGCGTGCTGTCAGGCGCTAACGGTTGGCTGCCCCATGTGTGCCTCATGGCTTGCAGGCGTTGCTAACGCTGGTTAACGTCTTCTTTGGCTGGAGGCGTGTGGCTGCCTGCTTCTATCTCGCGCTCTCACTAGCCCTCGCCTACCAGTATCTGCGATGGGTGAGTCTTGAAGCGCAGTGTCAAACCTCGCTAATCCACAACTGCTTGTGTATGCATTAATAGAGGACACCCGCCAGCACGCACGCCCCGCCCACCTCGAACGGTCCCCCGCAGAGCCCCCACCTTGTGGCCTGGGTCAACTACCTGAAGACCGGCGTGTCTACCACCGTCGTGTGGTGTGCGGCAACACTCATGCTGCTGGTGTTCGAGCCCGGGGTGAAGCAACAGGGTCGGGACAGCTGGTCGAAATTGATGACAATTGTGATGCTGTCAGGACTGGCGCCGGCGTTTGGAGCCGGCATGCTGCTGTCTCGCATTATGATTCGACGCATGACAAGTACCACGCTGAAATGCTTGAAGTAAGTGTCAGGGGATCACGTGACCTGGATGTTAGGGATTCGGGCGGGAAACCTGGATTGTGAAATAATGGTGTCTGGGAACGGAGTCACGTTATCTGTGTGATATCGCAGTGTACTCATTGGCCGCTGTCTTATGGTTTGAGTCGCATGTTTACCGCTTTCTGTGGCCCTGCAGGAATATGAGACCTAGTGATCGGCTCGAAGACGTGGTTGAGAACATCACCGACCCACGGGACGTTGAGATCGTTGCCAGGTATGCCACATGCGGCCGCTCTACCCACGTACGCATATGCTTTGCCACGCAAATTCCTATTCCGTCCCTAGCTGGAAACTCCTTTTTGGTGTCTTCAGTAAAGCGCTAGCCTATGTTATTGCACGTTGGCCTAAGAGGCGTGCGACTTAGGAGTGTCACTGCTTGCTGGAGGGTTTAGCTGGGTGCTTTTAAGGTTGCGCTGGGATGCGGTGAAAACGGAAAAGGCAGGGCGGACCAGGGGAAGGGCCCAGTCCGTAGCCGTAAATGGTAATGCAGCCTTTTCACAGTTGTGCCACTGTTGGGCTGTACTGCCATTGACCAACTCCTGTTGCCTCCGAAGGTGTTGCCGTGTTGGATTAGACCCTGCTGGCTTTCTAGACCCTGGCGTCATGGAGAGGGCGGCCCAAGTGATCAAGGTAACGGAAGAAATCGGTACAGCAGGTTGCAGAATGGGCGCTGGGCAGCACACCTTTCGTCTCAGCAATGATCCACCAGCTCCGGTACTTGTGCACTGCTACTTGCATGCGGTGCGGGTGCTCTATCCAACTGGTCTCGAAGAGCATGCCCCTAACTTCCCAGAATCATGCTTACCGCAGCTTCGCTGCGACGTTCTTCCATTCCAGTCATGCTTCCCTCACCGTCGTGCATTCACAAAACGATCCGTGATTCCGCCACAGTTTACGCCCTCTGCCACTGCTGTCCCACAACCCCCTTCGTAACAACATCCTCATTTGTTGCCGGCGCCCCCAGGCTGGCTTAGCCATGTTCCCCACCAGCGCCTACATGGTGCTGCTGCACGCCAACTTCATGATTGACGTGCTGGGGGTCAGCCAGAGCGGCAGCCGCCGGGTACAGGTGAGTGCTGGGGGATGCTTGGGCGCGACTGGGTTGCATAGTGCCTGTGTGTCTGTACACATGTGTATAGGGTGTGCGGTAAGAGCCAGGAGTGCTCTGATACGTTTACTACTGCCATGCACCCCAACGAAATTAAACCTGTTGGATGGGATAGGAACGCGTTTGCGCGCGTTTGCGAGACAAGCGTCGCTCCCGTGAGCAAAGCCGTGCTGATGTGCTGTGCTCTGTTTTACCGCATAACCTATCACAGGATGCACGTCGCTTGGAGCCCAGTCTAATGTGTCGCTTTATCATGTTTGTACGACAGCAAAGCCAAACGGTATGTGGGATGCGGGATACGAGATAGGGCCTCGCATTGCATCTACAGGAGGGTATCCTGCTGGTTTGGGCCCCGAAGTCTCCCCATGCATGACGTACGTGTCTGCCCCTCATGTATCCTTTCATGGTCGTGCCCAGCACACCCGTACCCGTACCCGTACCCGTGAGACTCCTAACCGCTTTCCTGCCGCCCTTGCTTGCCTGCTCGCCGCTTGCGCTTCCCAAACCACAGCACAAGGACAACAACAGTCAAGGAGCAACGATGGACATGTTGAGGTATGCATGGCGCAACCGCGCTTGCGTAACCATGCAGGTCGCCCTTCTCATCTTAGTGACAGCAATCGCAGAATAGTACTCAATGACGCGCAACCTACCATTTGCCGCATCCTGGCTCGTTCCTGGCTCGTTCGTTGGCATGTTCCTGTGGCGCACGTGGTCACAGAACCTACGGATTGATTCGAACACGCATACCGGAGTAGTGGCTTTCGTATTAACCGATGCATGCGATACCCACCACTGCTAGCGTTCTTGACAGCACCCCTTGCCGCTGGTACCGGTACCGGTGCTAGTTGACGGTTTTGCTCAGTACGGACATGGCTGCAACCTGGCTGCCTTGCTGAATGCTTCCTCCTCCCTGCATCGCCGCTTCCCGCGCGCGACCGCAGCTATGTGGAGTACCAGCGCAAGCAGCGCATTGTGCTCAGACTTCACCGGGAGGCACTGCAGGCGATGTGCAACTTCTGGTGAGCAATTCCCCTGAGAAATATACTGCTTCTTAAACGGGTTTCAAAGCTGAGGTTTCAAAGTACGGGACTCTGCCGGAACTCCGGATGATGCTGAGGGGGGCGCTACTGTACGCCGGGGATATGCAGAAGTGCAATCACGGAGAGAGGAGAGCTTCATTCCGTTGTTTCGGTGTGCTTTATATGCATCCCGCAATGGTTGCATGTGCACAGACTCTACCTGCTGCAGCTGCAGGCCGGCTGCCGTGTACACCGGTCGTATGGCGCAGCAGTAAGCTTGGCCCACCATACTGTTTTCCTCCCATGCAGCATGATTTCCCGCCTCGCATTGTCCTTCTTATTTAATCCTTTAATATCCTAACCATTCGTCGCATGCCCACCCTCAGGCGGTACCTTGACACAAGCAACATCTCCTTCCGGCAGCTAAGTAAGGCCCTGGCAAAGATCGAAGCCTCGGTATACCAGGTAGGTAGGGGCCGGTGGTTAAGTAACCGGGAACAGGGCTAAGAACCAGAGGGAGGTTTTTTGGCGCCGCATCCTCCATACTGCGGAAGCGCTGGGTGCAGGGCACATCCAAGGTTTGCCTTCTGGGTCGCCGCACTCGTAGCATGCGAGGTTGGACTGCGTGCTTTTCCAACCATCCGGTCATCCGCTCTTACCTCCTCATCCGCCCTGTCACGCTACCTTCCGCCTTGCTACATATATCGTCACGTCCCGCCCCTCCCCTTCGCCCTCTTGCAGGCCCAAAAGGCATACCGGGTCGTGCTTGATGACTACAGCAGTAGCCCGAAGCTGCTGCGGCTGTATGCCAAGTTCCTGCAAGGCGTAAAGAGCGACCCGTGGGGCGCGGTAAGTTGTTCACTGCTGTTCATTAGCTGACGACAGGGTCAAGTGCGGTCACGGTGGAATGTGGGGTGTGCATCTATGGGTATAATTGGAGACTCATCGGCTTGTTTGTAAAGTCCGAAGCGGCGCTTCAAGTTCCGTTGTGCGCACTGCGTGTTGGATGCCGCACTGCGTGTGGGATGCACCGTTACATCTCCGCTGAACGCCGCGCTGTCGGTTGATGCAGGTGCAGTACTTCGAGGCAGCTGAGAAGCTCGAGGAGAAGACTGACAACGACGCAGGCGGTCCGCTGCTGCCAGATGGTAAGAGGGAGCGGCTTTTATGTTGCAGCTGTACCACAGGGGCTTCTGCCGCCTTGCATTACCGCGTTTCATGCTAGCCTTGGTTTCGGAGCCGTGTACGGTTTCCTTGCGCGGTTTCCAAGGGCATGATGCAAAGGATGCGTGGCCCTACGCGTGCCTCGACGCCCTGCAATAACCCAACCATGCCACTGCTTTAGCACGGCACATGCAGTCTGAAATGCTTGCGCCAATAGGCAGAGCGACCCTACATGTCGGTCAAGGTACCGTAGCAACCAGCTTGTCCGCCCCATGATGCCTTCCTCCCCACCCGCCCGCCTCTTGCAGGCACTCCGCTGGGCCGCATGGACGAGATGGACGTGGCGGTGCTGGTGGTGAACGCGGCTGGGGAGATCCAAATGGTGGGTGCGGCGTGGTGCGTTGTGCGATACATGCTCCGTGATGCTCCTGACATCCAGAGGCTGCTGCAGCTAGCTGCGGCTGCAGGAGCATCACTGTCGCGTCAGGATACGGTATCAAAATGGGTGTTGTGGCGATTAAGAGATCAAAGCCCGGGAAACGCTCCGGGTATTGGTATTCGGGCGTTTACGTTGTTATTATGCGCGGTGCTTGCGCTCGTGCCGCTACAGGGCCTTGTCGGTGCTTTGACATGCACTGCCCAATGGTACTGCTGTGGAACATGATCGAAGGTGTTTAGTTTATTTACCCCGGCCCCCCTCACATGGCGTCCTCCATCCCACCCGCCCCCCTCCCTCGCAGGCCAACCGGCAGACACACAACATGTTTGGTTACAAGCGGGGTAAGAAGGCACACCCTTGCGTCCTTGTGGACGCGCATGCGGACAACTGCCGCTGCCTCGGCCGATATACCGATATAGGCGCTGAAGCTATTGGTCAAGCAGGCCATCTGCTCTACGCCTGGTGCCTCACATCTTTCCCTACCTAGCTCCCCCCTACGTACATCTGTGGCGTATTACTAACCAAACACCACTCCCAGCCGCTGGCTTCATTCTCTCCTTAGCATACCGGTGCACTGCCGAACAATGAGCACAACTAAACTGTACCTTACCGTATCCATCCGCAACGAACCCCGCAACACACCAGCCATGCTCCTACACCCGCAGCCGCTGCCTGCGGAGTGTGGACCTATTCATCCCCTACTTCTGATCTCTCGTTCCCCCCTCCCTCTCGCCCTTTCTTCTACCGTGTCTTCACCCCAACAGGCAACCTAGAGGGCAAGCACCTGTCCTCCCTGCTCGCGCCGCACTTCAGCGGGCGCCTGTCCGAGCAGATCCAGATGATGGTGTGTGCGGGGGATGCATCTGTGGTGGCCGGCGGCGCGGGTGGGGGCGGAGGCAGCAGCAGCGAGGGCTCTCATCAGGGAGCCGTGAGGGAGCTGGAGATGCTGGGCATGCACTGCGACAGGCTGGCGTTCCCGGTCAAGCTGTCACTGCGAAAGGCATCAGGTGGGGCTAGAATACCTCACCTAGAGGTGTATGTCTTGTCTGTTTGGCTGGTTGACGGTTGGCTGGAGTCTGGGATTAGCTCGGCAAACTTGGGTCCTGCCAGAGTTGCATCGCTAAGGAGGTACTGCTACTGAGGCTCATGATCCCCTCCTCTTTGCCATGCCGTCTCCCCCCCCCCCCGCACGTCACAACCACATGCCACAGGTGTCGGGGAGGACTCCGCGATCATCGCAATGCTCGAGCCGGCAGCGTCTCCCAAGTCCGTCGCGAGCCTGTGGGTGGCCCCCACGGGAACCATCGCGGCGTGCGACCCGCGGTTCGTCGCCAACTTTGGGTGAGTGCGGGGGCGGCAGGCGCGCTCCTTGCTCGCGACTGCTTGTCGCACACGACTGTTGATTACCTGTTCACCCTACCGCCGTACCGCCCACATGGATGGAGGGCTGCAAAGTAAACACCTCCAGCCGATGACTCTAAACACTTCAAGCCATGCTGTAGGCTGTCATGGGGTCAGGAAGCGACTCTCCGGCCTGTGCATGCCACACCTGCCACACATGAATGTGCGGATCCTCCTACACTGCCCCACCCATTTGGGCATTCGACTGTGACATCACCTTATATTTCGACCTCGGCAGCACCTCGGTAATGCTGACAGTAGTAATCCTGGTTTCCTGTTGTGCTCGCTGCCATGCAGATGGAGGGCTTCGGAGGTGTACGGCGCCAATGTGGGCGCGTTGATCACCATCCGGTTCCCAGGCGTGCAGGCGGGTAAGGCCACTGACTTGGAGCTGGGTGGCCACGCGTTCTTCCCAGATGATGAGGAGGCGGAACACGCAGACGATTACATGGATTCCATGCCCAAGTAAGTGCCGGCACGCAGCTGTTCTAGCCTGCTGTCCAAACTCCTTGCTTCCGGCAATGCCCGCTTTGCTTTGGTTGCTTGCATGCATGTTGAGGGCCCCGGTAGAGCTGCGTGAGCGATGATGACTCTTGGTCATCAACCGCTTACAACACTCTTTAACCTACCTGGAGCCCTGCCATTTACTTGTGAACCGGCATGGTCCTGATCTGGATGTACATACGCCACCCGTCCCTACCACGGTCGCTGCTCCACACCTCCCGCCCTTGCCCCCGCTGCCGCCTAGGTTGCTTGCATGGGCGAAGGCCGCCCGGCAGGACGGCAGCTTCAGGGCCGGGCTGCAGTGCGTCATCGCGCACAAGTACGACAGCTCGCCGCTGATGTGTTCGTTGACGGTTGTGGAGGACGGTAAGCAGTGTCCCCTGCGTGCAAGATTGGCATGGCTGCTGCATGGGCGCCCGGGTGCATCGGAAAGTGTCCCCGACGGGTTGGCACCCGCATGAGCTCTGTTGCCCGCTGGATTGGCGTTCCTTTCTCCTGCCTCCCGTGTGCGTGCAACAACCAAAGGACATTGATACCGGCACTCCTCCCCTCAACAGCCACCTTTCCTCCTCGTTTTCCTGAAGCCACGCTGCCACCCGTCGTTCGCTTGCTCCTACTGCCCACTCGCACACAGCAAGTGCGGGAGTGCCGATACACGAGGTCCGCATCCGACTGCTCTCCTCGACCGTCGACCATCGGCAAATCCTGGCGGTGGATCGCAAGGGCGCACTGGTCCACGCATCTCCGGAGCTCGTCACCTCCCTCATTGACACCCTCGGCTGCGCGCCCCTCACCGGTGACGGCGGCGGTGGCGCCGTGGCAGCATCGGGCGGCTTCACCGCAGCTGGGGGCGCTGCTGGTGGCGGTGGCATCATGGACACTGCCGGTTCCTTCGCCCCGGCTGTCGGCGGCTGCGGCGGTGCGGGTGGCCTCATGCTTCGCCGGCATCCCTACATGGGCCTGGTGGCCGGTCCCGAGGCACTGTCCGGATACACGTTGCTGGACTTCCTGCCGCAACCTTGGAAGGACGTGCACTCCAAGTTATTGAAGGTAGGGCAGCACGTGGGTTTTCGTTGGTACGACGTTCAAGTGCTTGCGGGTAGCAGGTTCAGTAGTGTTAGAAGTAGGTTAGGGAGCTTGGATGAATGCATGTAGGTGCTTGCGCACATATGTACCGGTAAAAGACACTGCAAAGTGTACTTGACTATAATTGAGAGTAACTGTGACAGTTTACTGCTTGTAGCTGATACCTGTACTGCAACTGTAGATGTAACAATTCGTAATAAGTGATTCGTGATGATTAAAATACCGGTATGCTTGCCGACTTGACATCAGGTGGCTGAACGCCATTGTATGACATCCTAACCGTCTTCTAAGTTAAGTTAAATCCATCCAATGACAACCGCGCAGAGCACCACGTCAGTCACTCCTACAGTCAATCTGCCTGGGCAGTGCCGGCGGGCGGGTCGCTCCCCTCCTCCCGGCCCTACTCTGGAGCTGCGCACTGCAAGCGGCAAGCCGCTCTTCATGCGCGTGTCGGTCTCCACGGTGGACATCGCGGGGGAGCCGACACACGTCATACGCCTCGCAAAGTGAGAGGTGGCGGTGCAGTGCGATGCGTGCCGAGATGCGTGCCGGGGATGGTTGTGCACCGAGTAGATAGAGCCGGGATTGCTGGGTTTAGGAGCTGTTGCATGCGCCTGACTCTGGAGTGTGTGTCGTACCGTGATGTGCACCCGATTGCTCCTCTAGCAGCTCTGGTGCCTCCTGGTGATGTGCGTAGCGTTGCTGAGCTGAATGTGCATGTCCCGTTTCTGTTCGGTCGTACTGAACACACGCTGTATGCACTCCTTCCTGTCTGTTGCTTTGATGGCTTTGCGCGTTGGCCGTATGCACGCAGGTCTTCCCTTGAGGCCGCGCTGGACGAGCGCCGCCTACGGCTGAGCATCTCAGAGGAGGGCCTGATTGAGGGCGTCAGTAAGGGCGCCGCAGCGCACTTACTGGGGCTTGAACCCATGCAGGCGGGTATTGTATTGTCATGACGAGCACTGCAAGGGGCTGCTCCATAGGAGGCGGGAAGGGGCCAGGGTTTGGAGATGAGCTGACTTTGCATTGGTTTGCCGACGTAGGACGTGCCTCTCGCGGTTACCGTCCCCCGCAGCGTTGTCCGAGCAGGAACATGAGGATTGGGGGCTGAGCTGCTTGCCCTTGTCCCATGTTGCCCCATGTTGCCCCGCATGCATGCGCGCACAGGTCATCGGGCGCGATTTCTGGGAGGTCATACACGAGGAGGAGGAGGGGGAGGGAGAGCCCCTGGCTGCTTCTGCGGGAGACAGCGCTGCTCGGTCGGCCAGACTCACAGAGCTTTTTAAGCGGTGGGTGAATAGCGCTAGGACACGCTAGGCAGCTGCGTGCACCATTCCATGCGTTTCATTCCACAACTAGCTTGTGATTGTAGCATGCGTTCCAACCCTGTTGCGTTTCATCCCTGTTCTGACCCCGTGCCGCGCGGTTGCTGCGCTAGGGCTGTCTAGGACTGCCTAGGACTGCCTATACAGCGGGAAATCCCACTCGTGCGCGTACTGCATACTCCTATATGGCTGGTTGGCTAGACGAGACAACGTCTGGCAACACGTTGAACATGTTGGGGACCCACAACACGGGTCCCTGCCCAACTGCCCAGCCCTAATTGTCACTGCAACCCGAGCGAATGCCGCATGCATTTCACATGGCGCAGGTCCTTCACGCATGCAGAATGCAGCTGGCGCGTGCGTGTGGCCGTGCCGCCCCCCAAGCCGAAGAACGGCGGCACGGGGGCGGCGGCGGCAGGGCTGGCGGGCGCCCCATGGGCAGCGGGGGGTTCTTCGCCACCGAAGCACGCAATCATGCAGGTATTGATGATGGTGCTGATTGGCTCTACAATGTTTTGTTTATTATTTAGCTCTCTGTTGTCAGCATTTCTTCCAGTTGTGTTGTCCGTAGGGCAGCAGCAAGGGTGGGTCCCAATGCGTGCAGCGCTGTTGACCTTGTCCCGGATATTGTGCTGACTTCTTCCCTCCCTTTCTGGCTTCACCCTCCCCAGGTGTTTATGGAGCTGCCTAGCAGTCAGGCTGATGCGGACGCCGCCCCCGTCATGTACGTGGACTTGTGGCCGACTACCAGCGTCACCGGGGTGGTGGAGCTGGATGCCTCAGGGCGTGTAAGCTCGGTGCTTGAGGAGCTAACGCGACCCGCGGGTCTGCTGTTTGGCGTGCCCACACAATCGCTGGTTGGCAGCATGCTGAGCGGCCTGGTCACACTGCCGCCAGGTCGCAGCAACCCCAGTGAGCTGCTGTCCCTTCACGGCGCCAAGAAGAGCAGCCTCAAGGCGGACAACAAGGAGGCCAGCGTCAAGGTCGGCCCACTGCACGTGCTGCAGGCCGCCCACTCGGACGGGCGGCCGCTGGTCCTGGACGTGCAGATGGTGGGCAGGCCGGGACCCAACCAGCCGGTCACAGCCATACTGCGAGTGCACGCGGCGCCCATGATGCCGGCAGCAGCTACCACCATGCTGAAGACCAGGGATAGCGCTGTTTCGGCTGTAGCAGCTATTTCCATCGGTGTTGCAGGCACATCAGCAACGGCTGAAAGGCTTATTTTGCCGTCAGCTGAACAGGAGAGCTCTTGCCTTGCTAACCTTGCTACAGCAACAGTCTTCCCGACTCGCTACACCAGCCAATCGTTGCCGCCATCCGGCAAAAGAGCCGAGACTTCGTCGCCGCGCAAGATGTCCCATGGGTCAGTCGACGGTGGCCCAACAAACGGATCTCCAAAGAGGCCCACGCTCGACAGTGCTTCAATTCTAACGACACCCATAATCTCCACGCCACCTACTGCGGAGCCGTGCTTGCCGACCCGCGGGTCACTGGAGGTTACCAAGGCTGCAGAGGAGGTATCACCAGATACCAAGAAGAGCATTGTCGTGACGTCTGCTCGCTTGCTTACGGGTATGGGTGACGGTCTTCCGCAACCTGGGGTGACAGCGGGTAAGAATGCCTCGGCGCAGCAGGCGGGGCGCACGAAGCTATCGGAGCTGGTGAAAGCGGCAGTGGGACAGGGTGGAGCCGGGGGAGGCGGCGCCGGAGGCAGCAGTGTGTGCGGCAGCCTCCGGGTACGCAGCGTGTCAGCCGCAGCAGCAGGCGGTGCTAAGGGCGTAAAGGCCATGTTCGTGCCGAGGTTGCAGCGTAGGTCGGACGATCAATCGTCACTTCCAGGGACGGTTACAACGGGTGCTGCGGACCACACGGAAGGCGCAATCACGTGTAAGTACACACTGTAGGTTGGAGAGAACGGTGGCGGGACCATCAAGGGAGGTTGAGGAACAGTGGCGGGGGAGCTGCTGCTAAGAGCGGTGGTGCTGCCTCGTAGTTTCATTACGTTTCATGTGCTGACGCATTGCTGCCCGGCAACCCTCACGGACATGCAATGGCAATGCGGCTGAAGCGCATGCCGCATGTGAGACTTGAGCACTGGAGGCCTGATTGGGAATTACGTGATCACATGATTGGCGAAACTTACCCCCGGCTGTCTATCTGCTGCAGGGACTTCCCAAACCCTGGTGGAGGTGAGGTCCGTTGGCGACAGCGACCTTGAGGATGATGCACCGTTGAAGGTAGGAACTTAATGGTAACGAGAATGGCGGTTACGGATGGCAGGGAGGTGTGATGTGGTGCACCTTCGCGGCTGTGCCTAAGGCCCGCTGTAACGCCCATGGATGTGTTCAGGCACAGGTTGCCATTGCCTAGGCGCGGCTTGCTAAATATATATTGTGTAAATGCTCTTTACTGACAGCAAGGCAATGGCCTGGCCTATGCAGTACAAGCTCTCGGACGTGGCGTCTCGGATTACAACTTGGGTTGCCAGCGAAGGTAGGATCGCCTGAGGTAGTGAGGTTGGTGGCTGCTCCTGCCTGCGAGCCATACCGGTAGTGAAGCTGCACCCATCCGCTACGACTGCTACAGTGCCCATCTGCTTTGCGTTTCCGTCTGCTCACAACCGACTTCACATTCTATGCACCAGCGGTACCTGACCCCTCCCTCTGCCCGTGTGCCTCCCCTGCTGGCGTTCTTTCTGACACTCCAGGTGCTTACTACCAAAACACTGTCCCCGTGCCCGTCGAGGTAAGTTAGCGAGACCCCATTGTTGCTTTCGGATATTAGGGATTTTTCTCCGATTGACGTCGTCTGCAAAAGCAAAGGTTCCTCATGGGAACTTCGCAGCTCAAAACTTGAGTCGCTTGAGTGGCGTGTCGATTGTCCTGTTAGCAGGAAATGACCGCAACCAGCTAATGCGTGCTGCTTGCTACTGCCCCACCAACAAGGCCGCCCCCGCTGTCCTGCTGCTGCCTGGCTACAGGACGTTGACAAGGACCAGCGCGACTACATGGGCAGCAGCAAGAAAGCAATGGGAACAGCGCCGGGAGAAGCTGCGTTCTCCCCCGCAAAGCGGCAAACCTCCTCTGTCCGGCCCGCGGACTCCGGCACGCCTCGGAGCAATGCGGCGGCCTTCCAGGGCCTTGAAGGTGGCGCACAGGATGATGACGACGGGCGAGCGGAGGAGCCCGGCGGTGAGGCCGATCGAGGCGGCTTTGACGACGGCGCCAGTGAGGGCGGCCAGAGCGGCATGTCGTCTCAGTCGGGTGAGGCAGCGGGCTATTTGGACCGCTCCGCACGCGAATGCACGGATCTGCTTTATCATTGATGGTCGTTATTTTCAGTCGAGTGCGAACGACTTACTGCGCTGGCGGATGTATGCATGCCGTAATCCGTTGTAACTGCTGCTTGCGGACAGACTGCCGGGGTCGTCAAAACCGGTTGTGTTTTCACTTCGCATGTCATCACATCTACATTCAACACTACTGGCTCCATAATTGTTGCGCCCCTCTCCCACACCGACCATCTTATGTGCGTTTTCTCCTTCCCGCACTGACTCGGCGGCTGCATCGTTGCACCGCCCACCGCTCACAGGCACCGGCGGCCCCGAGTTCAAGCGCGGCAAGCGGCTGAAGAAGCTGGTCAAGCTGCTGAGCTCCGATGACGTAGTGCAGGTGGTGGAAAGGGGAGGGATGTAGAAAGAAACCAACCCATTGTAATTTTGGCATGCCCTGCAATCTCATTACGCCAAGCCCACCTGACAAATTCAGTCAGCATTTGAGAAACCCCACAATGCTGCTCCAGGCAGACCACATACCGTACATAGCAGCCCCGCGGACCCCTCCCCCCTCCCACTTTCCCCCTCCCTCCTTGCTTTCTCCCTACTACCGGTATAGATTATCCCCCTCCCTCCCCGCCATCTCGCCCCACCAGGTCCAACGCCGCTTCCGCAACCGCACGCTGTTCACGTTAGCTGCACTGGCGCTGGTGCACGTGCTGTGTTTTGCGTTGGCGGTGCGTGCCATCAAGTCGCAGCGCCGCAGCATGGCCAACCTGGGTGATCTGGGGCAGACGCAGCGCTACATCCACCAGGTGCGTGTGGGCAGGCGGGGCAGGGGTGCCGCCGGGGTGCAGGGGTGACAGGCAGCAGGCGGGGTGCAGGCGTGCAGCCGTGCAGGTGCTGGTAAGGCACGCGGTCGCCCACCTGCCTACCTACCTACCTACCTACCTTCCTAACCACCATTCAAATACATGCATACATGCATACATGTGTGGTGCTGCCGTCGTACTCGCAGATCGTAACGGACGTGCGTGTGCTTGACTTGATGGAGCGGAATATGACTCAACCCAACCTGTACACGGCCGATCAGGCGCAGGTACGAACGGATCTGGAATCCTCATCGTGGCAGGGCTTCAAGCGTTGCAGTTTTTGCTTTGGGACGACCTCCTAGCTGCTATCGCTTTGTTTGTTAGGTCCAGATTAAGCAAAGGTGGCGGAATAACCGCATACCATACATGCTTATGTGGTTAACCTCTACACGTTATCCCTGTAACGGTCACCTTTGCCAATGTTTTACCCGCGAGCTTTGCAGTTCTTTCTGGACCGTGTTCAAATGGCCGCAGCTGAGTATAAGGTAAGCCAGATTTGCCCTTGCATCCGTGTCGTTGGTTAATTTGAGTGAACAGTCGTACGTGACATGCATACACTGCCATTTGGGTCAGCAATGCAACACATGCTTGTCCACGTGGACCAACGTGGCTGTCGCTTTTTCAGCACGAATGGAGTGGTCTTTTGTAGTTTCGTGATGGGCCTAACCAGTGATGCAACGGTTTCGGTTGCTGGTGCTTGTTATACGTACAGGCACGGATAAACACAATTCTGTCGGAGCATCATGCTTCATCTTCGACCATAACCCAATTGTTGAGATTTACAAAGACCAAGGTGAGGGAACTTCATCATGCTACCCTGATGCAACGGCACCAGGCCCTTTCCCTTCGTCAACCAGGCTTGGACCCTGCTTTCGGTGCTCTGCCTAACCTAATTTACTTGGATGCATGCATGCATGCATGCGCGCAGGTGTGGGATGGATACGCGCCAGACGGAACAGATGTTTGGACCAACATGACCATCTGGGTAGGTACTCACCAATCCACCGGTACATACGTCAAGGAATTGTAATGGGGTCTCGAGGTCTCGCAAGAATTGTTTTGACGTTCAGTTCGGTGCTACCAACCTTACGTTCGTGCACCTCCATGCATGACACTGCCATGCGTTGGGTCTCGCAGGAGGCACGGCATGCAAAACTGGCTATGTAAACATCTTGCTTAAACATCTTGTGTAAACATCCCTGCTGCCGCGTGTTCTGCAATCACGGAACCCTGCCGCGCCTGTTACATGCTCTTCTGGCGTGCGGCACAGCAATGGAAGTGCATCCTTGCTTACAATCACTGGTTCCAATTATGTGTTTAAATGTGACCTTAATATGACCTTTTCCTGCTTTAGGAGTATGCCACCCAGTTTTGCGTCCTGGCGAACGAAATCTCCTTCACATACAACCAAACGTACGGAACGCCAACAACCATTCAAGGCACATACACTGGGGAGTTCTTGCTGAGGAGTGGCCCAGATCTGTACAAGGCAAACCGCAAGGCAAGCTTTAGTGCGCGCAACATGATACGTTGTAGTCGTTGACATACGTGTTACAAATGGACGAGCAATGTCGTGCATGAGCGATTGTTTTGGTGCCGGTTTGCCGTAGGTACATGAACTGTTGTCGCCCAACCTTGTTTTGATTCTTTGGAGCTCCTTCAGCATGTTGCCGTACGCCTTACCCCAGCATGTTGCCGTGCATCCGATGCCAAAATGCTGCCGTACGTTTACTGACTTCCACCGTATGCTCCCCTTGCCGCATCCCTTGCAGATGCTAGACGCGTTGCTTGACATTGCCATAGCCGAGACGAAGAAGGTGAGCAGTGTTTGGATCTCGTGGTTGCTCGAGCAACCCTGTACGAGCTCGTACTGGGGACCTCGTACAAATTGCCGTACAGCCGAAGGGTTCTGATATCGTTTCCAAGGCGACGTTTTATTTAGCTCACCACCCAATTACACACAAAAGCACAGTCACCAGAGTGCTTGACCCGGGCTCACACAGTATGGCACGCACACACCGGGGTATGTGCCGCTTAATGTGATCTGTCCTCCACTCCATCTCATGGCCACCAATAGCGATGCTTGGATGCGGGTTGAATGCTGGCCGGCGATGGTCACTCGTGTGTCTTGGCTCGCGGGCGCCTCGCACGCACGCAGATGGATACGCTCCAGCTGATCTTCCTGGCTGTGGAGGGGGCCGTGGTGACCTGCATGGCAGCCTGGTGGGTGGGTGGGTGGGTGGGTGGGTGGGTGGGTCTCATGCTGGGGCTGAGGAGGCCAGCGGGGCTAGGCGAGCGTGTCTGCCTAGGGGGCTCCTCCCTGCATTAGGTACCATAACTGCACCCTTTTGTTGGAGTTCTGTGCTAGGGGACACACCCAACCAGCCGCTGGTTGCTGCTTTCATGATATGTGCGGGCTTTTCTTCCTCATCTGCTGTACGATGCAAGCAAACGAAATCGTTACGCGCTTGTAGCATCACCCTCCACACTCTAACTCTGCCCTAACTCTGCATTTGTCTACCAGCCACCCCGCACCCTACCGCCCCAATCTGCATCATGCACCCCATCACCCGCAGCTATCTGGCGCACCTGCTGCACGTGTTGGCGGCGCAACGGTGCAAGCTGTACGGCACCTTCCTGACCGTACCTGTGGTAAGAGGGGAGAAGTGGGGTAAGGGGAATTGAAGCGAGGCAATGAAGGAGAGGGGTAACACGATGTGCGTTGGGATGGGGGTTCTTCCTCCCGCTGTTCTCCTCCCTCTTGGTAGAAGGGCGGTCTGACGGGTGCCGGGTGTCACGTGCTATTTGTGGCCCACCAACTAGTTACCTGGAACCCCTACTCGTTGTCACGTTCCTTCGCGTGTGCAGGCGCTGTCACGCACGCTGGCTTCCCAAAACACGGCAGTTATACTGGAAGTAAGTTGAAGATATGCGACATGACAAATGGGGGATGACGGAAGATGTGCGGCTAGAGCATGGAGGGCAGGTGGTGGAACACATCCGTATGAATCCTGCTAATGAACGTGCCGTGGGGAGCCTGAGGGGCGCGACTGATACACAATGCAGCGTAATACTTGCCCAGCCATAAGATTTATGTTCGCGTAGCCTTTCCAAGTACGGCACCCATCATAGCGATACGCCCGACGAAACGGTGTGCTGACCTGACCCTCTTCTCGTGTCTTCCTTCCCTCTTGCTTGCAACCTCATCCACCAGGAGGATGACGAAGAGAACATGAGTGATGACGACGAACCAGCTGCCGGGGCACCGTCAGGGCCCAATGCAACCGACACGTCCGACGAATACACTCCTGCCAGTGGTGGCGGCGGCGGCGGCGGTGTCCGTGGCAGCCCGAGCGCGGCCGCCGCCTCGAAGACGAAACGTCACGCAACTCTGAAGGTCGTTCCGGATTCAAACGACCCCAGCAACCGGTCCCGCGGCAGTAACGGCGGTGGAGGCAGGACTGCAACTTACGCCAACGGTCATAATAACGGACTTTCCGGCCGGGTGCACAGTGTGTCACGGCTGGATGGGAGTGTGCGAGGTGGCAAGGCGGGCAGCGAGCGAGGAAACCGGGAGCAGCAGCAGCAGGAGGAGGAGCGTTTGATGGGGGCTAGTGAATCGATGGATGCAGCGAGTCCTGGCTTGCTGTCTTCGACACTTGTTCAGCTGCTCAAGGGCTTTCAGTGGTAAAAAGGTTAAGGTTGGGGAATGTATTTTGAGGGTGCGACGGGGTAGGGATGGGGAATGTTGCAGGGAAAGAGAAGCTCGGCAAACGTTACCGTTATGCGCCGTGTGCGTCCGTCCACTTTCCATGCATTGCCTGCTATTTGCCGTACAGCTGTACACATTGGGCAGACAAGCCTTGTACTTCATCGCCAACGTATGCGTTTCATGTGTTTCATGCAGGCGAGGTCAGCAGGGCGCCATGCCACTTCCGCAAACGTCCCGGCTTGGAGAGGTTGGAAACAGTAAAAGGAGGCTGAAGTACGATTCCAATGAGACGTACATGCTTCTGCTGCCGTTCGTCATCTGGTCAACGCTGGTGCGTGTCGTCGTACTTTGCCGTACCTTTCCGTACACGTAAAAAACTGTCGTGCATACATTGATTTTTAAATGCAAAGTCGGGCCGGGTTACATGCCTACATGCTTGCTAAACGCCCCTCTAGCGGGGTGCAAGAAACACTGCTTGGGTCGTAATCGTTTTGCATGTCTGCATGCGCCCTCGTGCTGCGGTCACGGAAACAAATACCGCCGTACCCTTTTTCCCGCTGCCCATGCTCAGGTGGTAGCAATTTACGCGTTCACTGTCATCAAAATGAAGGTATGGTACGACAAGGGGGTGAAGGCTCGCAGACGCAAACAACCTTGACTTGGAGTTTCCACCTTGCTATCTACTTTGTGAACACAGTCGCCTTTGTCGCTGTCGAACTGAAGTTTACCACCGCCTGTCTCGTTACTACCTGCCACACCGTTACCTTCCTTCTGCGCTTTGCAGGGAGTTGTGGAGGAGGTGGCGATTCACTCAGTTACGAACATCGCGTCTGCCAGGGTTTGGAGAGTGGTGCGTCGGGGTATCTTCCTTTGGATGGTAGCTGGTTGTTACCACGCCTTTTCCTTTCCATAGCTGCCATTGTTTTGCCGCATACATCTTCATTCCACACAATCTCGATGTCCTTGAGAAATCTAGCCTCACGGCATGCACCGGTTAGCAAGTATGTTGTAGCGTGTTTGCAACATCTTGAAGTCTTGCATGAATGTGATGCCTTGCGTAAGGCTGCTTTACGACCAAACAACGGCTAGGATTTACTTGGTTACCCCTTTGCTCCCGTGTCGGTCCCTTTCATGGCCGCAGATTTTCTTCAGCCAGGTATGCTCTCGGGTTGCGGCGGATGGGAGGCGGATGGGAGGCGGCCATTGCCTAACGCCACTGCACTACTTGTGTACCACAATGAACGTAAAGCAGCATGCAATCCCGTCCGGCCTTTGCATTCCCTTTGCGGTTTGCTACGCCTGTGGGGGAAGATCCCATTATGTGCTTGCTTACGCGTTATTGTCACGCGCATGTGGCACGCGTTGGCTTCACACATCCTATCTATACCCACGTTTTGGCCTTTCCCAAGTACCCTTCATGCCTGCTGTGTCCCACACACACATTCCGCCTCGCGGAACGTGCGAACCTCTCCCCATTGCTTGCTCCTGTCCTACTCAACTACACACATTCCGCCTCGCGGCCAATTTTCTTAACACATGGCTGCATCACCATGGCTGCAGGAGTTGGCAATCACCGACCCGCCGCTGGTATCCAACACCAGCGCCACACTCGTTAGCTCCGTGCAGCTCCTCAAGGACGCCTGGTACACACTGCAGCTGGGAGAGAATGCCTACAAGGCAGCAGGTACGTACAGGCCTTCCGACGGGCGGCTCATGTAAAGGGCGCTGCTGCCTGGCTTCATTCACTGCACACCTACCGCGCCATGTCCGTCAAACTTAATTGCTTCGCAGGCCCTGACACGGAGAAGTTCAGCCATGTGACGCTGGGACTGGCGGAGGCTTCTCCGGCACTAACCGGCGAATTCTACAACAACGGCCTCTGTCACAGAATCTTTGTGAGTAGGCCGTTCAGTTAGGAAGCCGGGATGACGCCGTGCGGGCAGGTGGCACGGCTGGCGGTATGAGGCAGTATGCGTGTACGCATGCGGCTCCTTCCTGCATTGTCCCTTACTTCGTATCAAGCATGTGTGACATCCCGCATGGAGTTCTTTACCTTTACGTAAAGCGCGCCTTGCTTGCTCTGTTGCCAGTATTTACTAGCCATGCGGTGCGTGATGCCCGGCGGTGCAGCCCCCATAATCCAACTTTACGAGCCGCTGCAAGGAAAAAGCCACGGCTCCTAATCAGCAATCTGGGCCCTTCACCCTTGTCGCCTCGGTTTGTTAACGTGTTCGCAGGAGCCCTGCCCCGGTCCTGATTACCGCTTCTACCTGACCATCTACGGTGGCCTTGACAGCATCATGCAGCAATTCATGTTAAAGGCTATGGCCATGGCACGTGACGAGAATGTTACAGTAAAAGGCCTTGCAAATGGTGAGTGCCAGGCGCTTTGCCCTCTGGTGAAAAACCCTGATAGAACACGAAACATAACTTGTCCGGTACTGCATCGAGGGCTTGACCTTGTTGTTAGACTGCGGCATGCAGCTAAGAAGTTTGCGGCATGCAGCTAAGAAGTTTGTGTAAGGTGGAATGGACCAACACCCATGACGAACGGCACACCCGCCCAGCCATGGGTCGGTTCAGGTGGCCACGGAATTGTGATGGATGGGATGCATGCACGTGTTGTTTCCTCATCGGCTTGTTTCCAACACTGGGGCCCCTGTTGCACGCGTTTCAAGGGACCACGGGGTTGGAAAGGACATGAAGCCTCGCTGAGTTGTCCCATTCCCGCGCAGACAATCTCGACTTTATCTATAACGTCGGTGGTAAGGTACGTGGATAGAGGCGGCACGATATGCCCTACCAGGGCTGCACGGAGGTGTGATGTTTCTGCACGGACTGACGGACATGTTTTCTGTTGTCTGTTTTCTGCGTGCAGATGTGTGCTATCTTTCACTTGTGCTATTTTTCAATGACTGAACAGTGCATAGTATTGCAGCCACACCCCGCCTATTATCGCCGATGCTGTTTGCAGGACCTGGTGGAAGGCACCATACACATCCAAACTTCCCACTTTTCGACGATCATGTCTATCTTTACAGGTACGGCCGAGCGTGTTCCAGCGTGGTTACCGATATCCGATAAGCATCGCTTGTACGCCTTGCCGGCACGTGCTGCACGTGCTGTTGAGCACTCTTCCTGGTCCCTGCTCGTACCTCTGCTGATAAGAGCCCTTCTCATCTCCCGGCAGCAGCCAAGTTCCTCCAGGCTACGTTACATGTTTCATGTGTACTGCATGCTGATAGTTGTACAATATGTTTATTGTTATGACACGCCACGTGTATGCCATGCCAGTTGTACTAAATGCCACGTGTATGACATGCGTGCAGATATCCTCTCGCTGCACATCATCTTGTTCGTTATGCTGTGGGTGATCTTCGGTGGATTCATCTTCCTGTTGCTCCGTCCGTTGCTAAAGCGCGTTTCCAAGGAGGTACGGCAACACAAAACATACCGTACACACCGCTGTCATGTATTGTTTGTATTTGCGATGGTCGTCGTTGCTGCTCAGTGGTGTTTCGCAACGGGCTCGTGTTACGAGGCTTCCCCTCCCTGCCCATGCTGCTGCTCACATGCGCCCGTGAAGGCTTCTGATACCTGGAACATGCCTTGGGCTAACGCCAAACCGCATCCCCATCGTGTGGCTGGCCGTGTACTTGCTACATACATGATGTATGCGTCTGAGCCGCACATTTACCGCATCCACCTAATGCCCACAGCGGCGGCGCATAGCGGAGTTAATCAATCAGCTTCCCCTGGAGTTGGATGTGGAGAGGCTAGTGTCGCGCGCCCTCGCGGCAACCCAGCCCGGCTCCAACTCGGCCACCAATTCCGTTGGCGTCGGCAGCACTGGCGCCGTGGGAGAGACCGCCGGTGGATACAGCGGTGCGTTTGCGACTGCCTTCTGGGAACGGGAACGCATTGTAGATTTAGGACTGACGTGCGTAAACAACGCCAGAATAAGCCAGTAGCGCCCAGGTAAGTGTAATTAAGGTCCACGTCCGGGTCGTACATTCGAATCATTACTGGACGCGCCTCTTCATGATGTACGGCATCACTTTTTAGTGTACGGCAATGAGGTGCCTAGGGTTTTGACGTGCTCCTGTTACGGTTTTTGTGCAGGCATACGTGTGGACTCTGTATTCACCGTTTTCACAAAAAAGCAGCCAACAGGTATGGGCACAGGAAGGTTGCCTTGGCATACCAGTGTCATACACATGCCATCGGTACGGAGGTCACCTGCTGCTGCGCTTACCTTTCATGCTTTCTATTCTACCATGTCTTGAGCCCCAGTCATAGTTCGCAGCCCCTAGCGCCTAGCTCCTGGGTTTTCCAGTCGACGGCATGGATAACGGGCGCCACAACCTGATGTGGTGTTCTGAGACCGTAGGGCCGTTCGTAAGCAAATCATTATAACGACAATCCAATCGCACTGCCACTAAATCTGCTGCAGGAAAGGGTCTACGAGCGTAAATGGTAGCAAACCCCAGTATTCCCAAGTTAGACAACATCTCCACTGCCGGCACATTGCCTGAGGGCCTGTGTCGTACACGCGAGATGATTTTACGGGGCGTGCGCTCCTCCTCCTCCTCAGCAGCAGCAGCAGGAGTGTCTCTGCTGCCCTATCTGGCGGCGGGCGTATTAGGGACTCCATCCCGATAAGGTGCAGGATGTTGGGCCTGGCACAAAAGCCCATTAGGTTGCTGCGTAACGTCCCCCTATTTGTTAACGAAATTGTTATACCGGTTACTCCGCAAGAAGGAGCTCATCCAGCCGGCAGCCTCAAGTGGCGTGTTTCATTTGCGTGTGGAATAACGACGGGATAAACTTACTGTGCTCATCCGAAGCAGTTCCTGGCTTGTACATCACACGTCATAGTGAGGTTATGTATGCCGTTTCCCACAAAGCAAAAATGGTCCGTCGTTGTGTGGTTTGCGCTTGCGGCCCGGCCTGTAAGGCCCAAAGGTTTGTGCGTCACATCTGAGCCGTTGAGGCGCCCTTGTATAATATAGAGTCTTTGACTTAACATTTTTTAAGAGTTACTGTTTGCATTGTTTACGAGTGCGCGTGATGGAATTACTTTTGCGTGGATGCAAACGTGCGGCACAGAACCGTCACGAGTTGACTCTTTTACCCGAAGGAGGTACGGCAACGCGCACAGCGACACCGCTGTTTTCTATTGCTTTTGCAAATAATCCGCACGTCTTTGCGGTATCTGCCGTTGCTGCGCAGTGGCGTATCGCACCGGCTGGGGAGTGTCACGGAGCTTCCTCCCTGGCCCCTCCGGGCTGCGTGTATTGTTTACTGGATTGAGCTTACATTGAGCGTCGTGACCCCTTGTCTGTACGCGATTGCATGCGATTGCAGGGGAACTGCTGAACAGTTAAATATTGCATCTATCTAGCGGCCTCTATCTCACTGTCACGTCTTTTGTTATGTATCTAGTGCCTTATTGGCGGCGCTTATCGCGGCAGTTATCCTTGGCATGGTACTGATATTGTTAATCCAGCGTTGCACGCTGGTATCTAGGGCTTACCAAAGATTGGCATGCATGCATATGAGACAATTGCGCCTTAATTACTGACTGCCGCGCATGGTAGCTTCTTGTATGGCGGGTTGCCTGCGTTTAACTAATTGTTGGCTACGGAGGATTGAATATGGGGGCGGGGGCGGTTGGTTTCAGTGCGGCAGTAGTGCGTACGTGAGGAAAGGCCGCTCTCGATCGAGGTGTACGACGGAAGTCTGTGTGATGTTGTGCGTTACGCTAGCTGCAGAGCAATCTGCATGAAGCTGTATTCAATGTTGTCCATCTGGTGCCTTTCTAGCTTTGGGCTGCATTTCTTGCAGCGTAGTCCAGCCCATCGTGTTAAGGAATTCCTGCAAGGTCCGTGTTGCTAACGGTACCTAATCATTATGTCTGTGGTACGGCAGAGTGAAGCAGGGACTTCGGCTTCGCCCGTGATCCTTGTGCAAGTACTTGCTTTTGGGCACTTGATTCCAGGCGCTCCGCGAAGACGCGGCTTGAAAGCAAGGAAACTGCCATAGTGATACCCCCGGGCTTAAGGTGCATACGTTTTGGCCTCCCCTTGACTCCAGGCTTGGAAGCAAGGGAAGGTATGTAACAGCAAGGGAATCGATTTAATTTTTGGCTTTGTCTGCTGAAACCATCCCATTGCAAGCGTTGTTGCGTCTTGAAATCTGTATGTCCAAACTATAATTCTGTGTTGTGCTCCATGCAGTGACCCATGGGTCTTCCCAGAGCTCCTACCGTTATAAACGATGCTAAAATGCACATGCAAGTTTCGCACTGGCATTTTGCACTATCGGTATCTCAGTAGTTAAGCTGCCTCTTACTGGCGCACGGCAGCACAAGCAGCTTTAAATTACAGCATATACTCCCACACACCTGGACTGCATTAGCTACCTTCCCTGCCTTTACAGCAATGAGCCGTCGGATGACACACTTGCAAACGATACTCGTAGCATAAACAATTATGGCGACACGTAATGTTAGGTTGGTGTTGGTGCCATCTGCTCCTGTTGCGCTTCCGTGCTGTTACCCAGGTAGCCTCCCCTCCTTCCAAATCCCCTACCTAAGCGCTCTTCAGGAATCGCCCTATTGCGATGTTAATGGGAGCGACATTCATGTTTTCCACCGACCCGCCGCGGCTGGCACTGGTGACGCAGCTGCAGTTGAGACACCTGCCCCGTTCTTCTCCCTTAACCCCACCCCCGAGATGCAACACATACATGGCGGAGCCGTGTCACATGGTTAGCTTCCCGGCCCCCTTCTGCTTGCCTGGGCAGATCACCTGCTGGTGATTCCCCCCTAACTGGAGGCACCCGGACCCGCACCCTGCCTGCCCCTTACCTATGCGTGTTTTTGTGTGCCTCTGACCACCCATGAGAGGTGTGTCACGTCATCATGCCATGCCCGAACCATATCAGGAAGAGGCAAAAATGCATTCTGTAGACTGCTTACAGTATTTATCGTATCTGTATATACTCCATAGTGAGTTTGGCATCGCCAGGAAAAGTTTAGGAACAAGCAAGTAATGGATCGACGTACTGCTCTTGTCTTGTCTTGCCCCCGATCGGAGAGAACCCACCGGAACCCCAGACCCCGCGCACCCACCCTGCTGCCCTACAGTCACCTTTGGGTGCGGCTAATTTTTCCGAACATTTCCATTAACAATTCTGAAAGCAGACATGGAATGCTGTCAACAATTACTCTAACCTTGGATTATGCCCTTTTCCAGCTTTGAGGAAGCTGAACCCCCTTGTTGCAAAAAGTAAGGACCTTAAGCCCGGACCCCGGAGGTATCTCCGGTTCTGGTTCTGGAGCACGCAGGAGGGATTGTGTCTGGGCTCCAGGGGGGAGGAGGAACAGGGGTCAATACTCAAATTCATAACGCATAACTCCGTACTTTTGCTATACCGGTATACATGTGCATCACGGTACAAACTGGTCAAGCAGTGAAGCGGTCCTTTCGCAATGTGACCCAGTACCATAGTGGCCTGGGGTGATGCATGGTATAGTGTGTGTTGTGAACAGCATGCATCTGAATTATTCGTTTTAAGCTTTGTCTAGTGGCAAAGTTGCTTTTCAGGAAGTGGCTGTCATACCTGTCGTACATTCACTTATGTTTTGCTCGTTCCCTTGGTATGTGAAATAAACGCACGCACCTGCACGCACCGTAGGTATCCCAACTAGCTCACAGCTCGCGCTACTTTTCAGGCTGCCGAGCTTGCCCAGACCGACCCACCCATACCTGTCAAACATTGCATTGGACAGCAGCATGGCATGTATGTACCTTCTTGCGTGCCACTCAGACGCCAAGCACGGCCAACCCCGGAAACGAACCCCCACCACTTAACGGCTGGTGCATCCATCTCCACGCACGGGCGCACAACAACTTTGCATTCATTTGAACCCCTTCACTTTGCCCCATCATTCTGACCCTTCGTTTGCAAAACGAAATCATTTCATTATGAAGGCCCTTCGTTAAAGGACAAGTACATCAGTGGCCTGGACGAAAAACCAGAATCTTTGTTCCCCCCCCATGCTAGATGCAAAGCGCATTCCGTCATAGTACTTCACGACGAACTGCGGAGCTCGAGCTTTGCGCGGCCTACCCAGGGAAGCCATAATGCAGGGATCTACATGGCCTACCTGTACCCACGAAAGCCTGCTGCTAGACGGTGTGACACAAACTAAGCCTGACCAACAACACCCCTGTGCAGCAATACACATGATTGGGTTGCAGCAGATGCAGCAGCATGCAAGCGTTGCAAAGAAGGCATGTTGCAACCGTAAGCCCATGCAGTCGCAGAGCTTCCTCGAAGAGGCGCGATCAACCGTGGACGCTGAACACTATAATTAAGAAGAAGGCAACATAGCAGTTCTTGCGATTCCTTGCTGCCGGATCTCAAGGCAACATGTGCGCTAGTCCTTGCTCAAGGTTAACCCCGCTTGTTGTCACTTGCAAACTTCAATAACATCCTTGTTTAAAAGAAATCAAGAAGCAAGCGAAGCAGCGGAAGGGCATCGGACAAGTAAGCGTGTCTCTCGGCAGCCTCAGGATACCGGTAAGCATAAGACATTGTTGCTAATGTGTATTATCATAAGATGGCGAGGACACCTCACACGAACAGTGATCGGAGAAAAACCGTAGGTAACGAAGTGAGATAGCCTCCAGCTAGATTATTGACTTCCTGAGACTGGATGTCGTACAAGATATTGTGTCGCCTAGAACTTCGGAAGCTTGCTTAACCGAGTTCCCTAACGTTCTACTTATGCCACCTTTGACGTTCAACCAACACTACTGGCATTATGTTGCTTTGCAAGGCTTTCTGCCGCCTTCGAGCGTCCTCCCGACAGAAACAATGCCTTTGTATATTAATCCCTACCCAGTTATAGGACTCATTATGCCTGGGCATAATTACTTTGACCATCTTCTTTCAACGCGTCCTTTGAAATAGGACAGCTGACAAGGCTTACAGCGGCCGCAATTTATCGTTTGGAATTCTTCTGTTGTTCCTACACCACTGGTGGATTGTGGCTTCAGCGGAGCCATGTTAGCACAGTCTTCTGGGGGCTCATCCTATGCTGGAAGTGTCGCGTCGTCTAAGTCTTCCTCTTCTCGCCGTGCGAAGTAGGTCAAGGCTTGATAGTTGTCGGGTTAAGTTCCTGTATTCCTTTACCGGCAATTGGGTGCACCAATAGAGGTTGTATCCGACAACTATATGGAGCTCGGTTTTCGTCTGATATCTTCACACTTTACTGCCAGAAGCAAACGTTACATATATTGCACATAAAGTGACACCATAGACATATGTTCTTTGGAGCATCATAAAGTGCGGAAAACCATGGAACAGTCACACATCGGCTTGCCTAGTAGCTTCTCCGCTACTGAGTCAATAACCAGCTCCTCTGCACGTTCGCGAATATCCAGAGCGGATAAGGAGCACGACAGCGGATCTGGGGGAGAAGACCTGTGGGATAAGCACTCAACATTCGAGGTAAGGCAGAGCTTCGTGGGCTGATTTCAAACCAGTCATGGCATGTTCACCTTCGCATGAAGTGTTATAGCTGCAACCTCTGAGTGTGTGCGGCACCCAGTCTGTCGGAATAAGCTATTAGCGTTGCACCTGTTAAGCAAGGCCTACAAGGCCTTAACCGCGCGTTAGTCCTAAGTCATGGGGATCTGCTTGTGTGCGTTCTGCTATGCGCGGGGATTGGATTGGCATACGGTGGCACTTGTAGAGCAGCTGCTAGAGGCCCTCGCTTATGGCACGTGTGGTGTTGTTAGGAAGCGCTCCATCCGTCGTTACTGGGGACTATGCAGTAGGCCACTCTACCGCCATTACGGTACTGCCGACGCCACGCCGCGCAGAGTTCTAGACGCGATGAGTGTAGCGTTATTTTCGGGGGTGCCCTTGTGTGGGGATCATGGGTAGGGGTAGTAAGATTTTACCGCATGAGCTAAACGGCACTTCCCTACATGCCATGCAGAATGGCATCTTTGGTGTCCTCTTCACGCTAAGGTAAGCTGCGACTGCACTTTTTAAGTATACGTGATTGGAACGGGCATGGGATACGTCTGGTACGGGGTGATGCATACCCCGGGTCGCCATGCACCTATTGACGCTCCCGCTTCCGGAAAAGGCATTGTATCTTGCACTCCAGCTTCATGCAACACCCCTCGCGCCATTGCAACCCTTTTTTAAACGTGTGCCCGCTTACGGATTGCAGTAAGGAGAACAGCGAGACCCGCATTCGCATCCGCTGGGTGCTGTTGAAGGTCTTCCTCGACACATGGCAGCTGTTCACGACAGTCGTATCCCCCGATCAGGGTTGGCACATTGACGCGAATGGAGCGTAAGTGTTAAGTGCTGCGGCTTTTTGTAGCCGTTGGGTACGACCTGTGCCTCAGAAACCTGCGCAGCCTAGGTCTGAAGAGCTGGCAGAGGGTCCTTAGCGGGTTGCGGAGCTCCCTGCGCTCCCACAACTTGCTAGCAGCTCTGCACGCTTCTGCATTATGACTTACGGCATCTCTTGCGTGTTTCCTTGCTACGTGTAGGGCATGGACCGTGGTCGGCGTGCTGAACTTCACATGGCTGGCGGACCTGGTGGGTCGCTATGCCTGCTTGCCTTTTTCTCTTGGTAGACATTCGGAAACTGAAATCTTGTCATTATCTGCTCCCGTAGGGCTACACGGCTTACGTGGCAGTGCTCTACTGCATGGTGGCTTTGCTGGCAATTAACGTGGGCATGTGCGTGTGGGTGGCCTGGTGCTTCAAGGAGCACAAGTTCCCTGTTGTGTGGCCCATTAAGGTGAGGTGTGTGCGTCGTGCCAAAGGTGGCACAGGTAGCGCCAATTTGGATTGGTAGGTCCTAAGGAACTTGGTAAGTCCCGTGCCCACGTTGGCGGGCTTCCTTAGCGTGTGTGTAGCTTCAGGCTTCAAATCAGCGTTATATTTCTTCCCCTCACCTCCTGACAGGTTCTCCGTGTCTTCAGCAGCGTGTTTTTCCAGGCGTTCGATGTGGCATCGCTGAACCTGCTGCAGGTGGGTGGGTGGGGTGCGAGGCTCCGTATATCGCTGTGGGGTTCTTATGGGTGTACAAAGGTGGTCGTTGTTAACACGACCCGGACGATCTTGTCACGAAACCCGTGCTGTAAATGCATTTTTCTATTCCAACGAGTAGTGAGCATCACAAGTGCAGATACTGGCTAGCTTGTGCTGCACCCTTGTGTCACAACGCCCCCCTGTGTGTTAACTCTCCCACAGCTTGGATTTACCTGCCGCTTCACTGGCCCGACAAAGCCACATCTTCATTTCGCTCTTTTTCCCGAGTACAGTAAGTGCGCAATCATGGGGCAGTGGACCATATGGTGTAAAGGGCTCCATGCTACCAGCTGAAGCTCATTTTTCGTGCCCCCATGGTCTCTTGGTACATGGGCATCTGATCCATGTTGCGCTGGCCTTGTACGGAAAGCCAACTACGTGGTGTGTGACTGCAGGCTGCGCGAAGGCGCCACACATCCTGCACGCCATCGTGTCCGGGCTGTGCCTGGTGCTGTTCGTGGCCATTGCGCTGCTGCTCAACATGGCGGAGGTGGGGCGGGGGCATGGGTTTTGCTTCATGGCAATACGTGAACCGAGTCCGCCATGCAATTTCAGCTAGCCGTTTCCAGCCTTGGTTTGCTCTTGTATCGACATCACTTCGCCTCTAACCCCAGGTCGAGGTCAACCTCAAGTCGCGACGCCCGCTGGCCCTTGGTCACAGTGGGGCGGAGGTGACGGCATTCGCCATTAAGGTTCGTCTGAGCTTTTGGTAGTCGCGATAGCCCCTTTCCGACACCAGAGCCACCCTCGAAACATGTCCCACCTTGCCTACATGCCAGGTGTTGCTCACCCTCGTAAACGTCGTCTTTGGCTGGAAGCGTGTGGCCGCTTGTTTCTACCTGGTCCTCGCACTGGCTCTAGCCTACCAGTACCTGCGCTGGGTGAGTATCCGAACAGGGCGGGAAAGACTCACTGGTGGTCGTTGTGGCGGACTGGGTGAACAGGATGACTTGCATCTGCTTCACGCGCAATGCATGAGTGCCTTGTGAGGGGGAATAATCAATGGTGATGGCTTTATGAAGTCATTGATTAGGTATTGCTTGACAGCACGCCGTACAAGAGTACACCGCCGACCTCTTACATGCGTGCAGAACCCAAACCTGGTGGCTTGGATGAACTACCTCAAGGCCGGTGGTGTTGTGGCGATCGTTTGGTGCACCATCATCGGTGTCTTCCTGGTGTTTGAGCCAGGGGTTAAGGACGATGGCGTGGACAAATTTCAGCTCAACATGACGATAACAATGCTGGCTGGACTCGCGCCTGCGTTTGGAGCTGGCGCGCTGATGTCATGGGCCATCCTCCGGCACATGACAGCAGTGACGCTGAAGGCCTTGGCGTGAGTCACAGCACGGGCGTCCCTGCTTGCATTTCCGTGTGGGTTGTGAGCCGCAACCCGTTTGTGGCCTTTGCGGGCGTTGGGTCGTCACAAGGAAGCGTCATTTTGTCTGCCGTTGCTTACAGGAACGCCAAGCCCGAGATGCCCCTCGAGGAAATATGTGACAACCTGGATGAACCGCGGGATGTCGAGATTGTCGCCAGGTGCGAGTTGGATAACCGTCGCCTCGGTTTGCCCTCCCAGAATGCAGTTCTAGCGCTGGCATGCAAACGATAAGGCGGTAGCTTGTTGGTGCAGCCTGGTCCCACCAGGGCATCCTGTTACTTCATCCATGTACTTGGTTATGGCCCTAACGGCCTGCGTCACGCGCCTTTTCTCCCCACGTAGGTGCTGCCGCGTATGGAAGGACCGCCATACGCTAGAACCGGACGCTGTAAATAAGGCCCACCACGTCATTAAGGTAAGGGGACCTGGCTTTGCATTCACCTCAGAACAGGGCTTATTCCCGTAACCTTCGGGGCTGCTACTGTTCCTTCTGACCGCTCTTTCTGCCTCGTAGGCTGGTATGGCTATGTTTCCTAGCAGCGCCTACATGCACCTGCTGCATGCGAACTTCATGATCGACGTGCTGGGGGTGGCACAGAGCGGGAGTAGCCGATTAGAGGTACGTACGAAGGATGATATTATCGGTCCCCCGTCCGCGCATGCACGCGCGTTGAGTGCCTCGGGAAACCTGAGTATGGTTGGGGTGGCGGCTGATTGCACCTAGGCATGATACTGATGTTTCCTATTGCTGGACGCAGGATGCAAGGAAACTTAACCCGGGTCTCATGAGCCGATTTGTTATGTTTGTGCGGCAACAGCAAGCCACGGTAAGGGAGGATGGGAGGGGATGCGCATGTGTATCTGTTAGGGGACAAGGAGGATGGGCGCGGTGGTTGACCACGTTGCTGCCCGCGCTTCCGGACTATCCTCATAGCCGATTCCGTTCCGCACTCTGTCGATCAGCTTACAAACGCTCCCTTTTGCCGCATCTTTGCCTTGTGTTCCCTGTGTGTTCTGTAGCAAAAAGATGCTGGCAAGAATGCAACGGACGGAGCGAGCATGGATCTGCTGGGGTAAGTCGCTCCTTTCACTTGCATTTGCCTACGGGGGCGTGCGCACGCACGCACGCTACATGGGTAACCCGTGCGTTCCATTGTACTTCACCAAACCTTTGTGGTTTTGCGCCCATCGTTTTCTCCCACGCATTACAGCTACGTGGAGTACCAGCGAAAGCAGCGCATGGTGGTACGACTGCATCGAGATGCTCTGCAAGCGATGTGCAATTTTTGGTAAGGATGTAGGGCTCGTGTAAGGCATGGCATGGTACGGAGTGGGAGGAAGCAGTCTCGTGCCTCGGCTTTCATACGCCTGCTTTAATTCACACGGCCGCCCTGAACTGTGACGATGAGCGCTTTGGTCTGTTTCCTAAATGCAGGAAAGCGCTCGACGCGCATACTGTTTCCTTCACTCACCTCAGCAAGGCTTTGGCCAAGATCGACACCTCAGTCTCGGAGGTGGGTCAAAGGCCAGGAAGACTTCTGACGCGCACCTGCCGTTTCATCTCAGCAACCACTGTCACTCCGTGCTTCTCAAAATCTCCGTGCTCGCAAAGGTCATGTCGCATGTGTGCGGCTGCGCTTGAAACCTTGCATGTAAGGTCCATAGCCTTACTCGGGACGCACTCGTCCAGGGAAGTGTCCCATATCCTTGGTAACCCTAACACCTAATCATCGCGGTTGTGTGACTGCGGCCCACAGGCTCAGGCGGCGTACCGTGTCGTGCTCGAAAGCTACTCCAGCAACCCCAAGCTTGTGCGTTTGTATGGCAAGTTCTTACAAACCATTAAGAACGACCCATGGGGCGCGGTGAGTGCAAACATGGTTGCCGCGGCACCGTAACTGCTATTGGCTAAGGTGAACCCGCACGGGTTCGGGCGCCAGCGGATCCTGTCGTTGACTGACACAGTCCTCGCTTGGGGAGGGTCCCATGGCTGAAGTACCTCAAATCGCATCATCGCGGTTGCATAATTTCACTTTGTGATGTGTATCGATGCCGTGTAACTCTGCCCGCAGTCCGAATATTTTGCGGACGCTGAGAGGCTTGAGGAGGCCAAGAACGGCGATAACGGTGGTCCGCTGCTACCAGACGGTGCGTATTCTAGTTGACCCCTCCGCGGTACGCACATGCCAAATGCGTGTCATAACGTGCCTGAAGTCCTGGATCATACGCAATTCCTAGCTTGTCGCCCCCGCCCGCCCGCCTCTTGCAGGCACTCCGCTGGGCCGCATGGACGAGATGGACGTGGCGGTGCTGGTGCTCAACTCCACGGGAGAGATCCAGATGGTGGGTGCGGCGTGGTATTGACGCAATTTATGTACTTCCTCTTTGGGCCAATCTTCGAGAGTGTCAGTGCTGAAGTGAGGCTTTATGAAGCTATGCAGATAGAAGCTTGTGTCAGGGAAATGGCACTTGATTTTTGACCTGTTATGATCTCTCAGTCAAACTGCAAAGCTGACTAGGGTTTTTCCTCATCACAGGCCAACCGACAAACCCACACCCTCTTTGGTTACAAGCGAGGTAAGCTCACCTCTCCAATTAGACTGAAAACCCTACCTGACTTTGTTTCCTAGTTGTAATGTGGTGCTGTAGCTGTAGCCTCTCCTTCACGGCTGATGCCTTGAGTGCTTTTACGGAGCCGCTGTCCACCGCTACTCTTGTTGCTGTAGGCAACCTGGAGGGAAAGCCTATGTCCAGTCTGCTGGCTCCGCACTTTGGCCGGCGCCTGGGGGATGAGCTGTCGGGCCTGGTCTCGACCTCGGGGATGGCGGCCGCCCTGGATGACGAGGAGGGCGAGATCACACGAAACGATGTGGTGCTGGGCATGCACTGCGAGCGGCTGGCCTTCCCGGTGAAGCTGACCCTGCGCAGAGCCTCGGGTGCGTGGGTCAAAGGCTGCTTGGATTGGGCATGGGCATGGCTTGGATTTGTTTGCCGGTAACGCCCTCTCCATATGTACTCACTTGCTATACCTGGAAGGTTGGAGTAATAGGGATCTCCGTTACTGATCATTTGTCCTGTCCTGGCCGTTTCGCACCAGGCATTGGCGAAGACTCCACGATTATCGCGCTTATGGAATCTGTGCCGCCATTGAAAGGCGTAGCAAGCCTCTGGGTGGCACCCAGCGGCACAATTGCAGCCTGCGACCCACAGTTCGTCGCCAACTTTGGGTGGGTTACCTGCAGGGTTGCCTGCACCGAGAAGGGATGTAGTACGGTGCTTGCCTTGCGGTTGGTCACTGTTCGCATGTTCGGGCAGGTGGACCCTATGGCTTGCTGATATCCCGTATAAACAAGGCGTGGCGACGCTTTTTACCATACATGCTTCCCTACGCAGGTGGAAAGCCACGGAGGTTAACGGTGCCACCATAACGGCGCTCTTGTCCGTTCGGTTTCCCAGCGACAGCGAGGGGGCCGGGCCCTCCACGACACGCATCACGCAGAGCGCCAGCGAGACTATGAGGAAGTGAGTCGAACTGGCCCCAGCGACTGTGTCGTTTACAGCAGCGTTGCACGATGTGCTTGACTGCGCCGGCCTACCGGTGCAGGGCTTTACGTGGGGAACCTGGCTTTTATATTGATCTTTGCTCCTCACGACGTTACACCTGAATTCGCATGTGTCCGCAATGCAGGCTGCTATCCACGTCCAAAGTGGGCTCTCAGGACGGCAGCAATGAGCACGGCCTCTCATGCATGGTGGCGCATAAGTACGATAACATGCCTACACCTTGCACCATCTGCGTAGTTGAGTCAGGTACGCTCACGCGTCTCCTAGATGTCAACCTGTTGCAAAGCCCGTAACCCCTTGCTACTCATCATGCATGCGTTGCTGACACCGGGAGCTCCCGGTAGGGGACGGGGTTCGGTAAGCCTATATGTTACAACTGCCAGCAACGCATGCTTTACCCGACGTACTGCTAGGGTTACGCATTCCTCATCCCTTCCCCATGCAGACATTGCGGACACGCCTGTGTACGAATTGCGGATAAAGCTGGTGGCCTCGGATCCCACTGAGCTCTTGGCGGTGAACCGCAAGGGCGTCGTCCTGCACGCGACGCTGCAGCTTGCAGTCAACCTGAAGGACGCGGTCGGGGCCGCTGCGCGTGGAAACCTGCTGGGCAACCACCCGCATCACCATGACGCTGAGGGCGAGCTCGTGCACCACCACCACCATGCGACCATGGGGGCCTTTGCGCCCGCATCGGACCTGCTGGAAGGATACACGCTGCATGACTTCATGCCGCCGCCGTGGAAGGACATGCACGTCAAGTACCTCAAGGTAGGAGGGGATGCGGCGTTGTTCGTTGCCCTCGGAAGGGTGTTGCGTTCGTGTTCGGTCGTTGCCCTCGGAAGGGTGTTGCGTTCGTGTTCAATCGAAAAGAATACGTTCACCACGCCAAGCAACACGCCGTAACGTACGGTCTTTGGCCATTAAGCGCGAAAGTTGCTGCCGGACGCCGTGCAGGAGATCACCGCAATGAGCGCGCCTGGTCGCGGTCAGTGGACGTGCCGTAAGGCCGGCGGGCCTGGGACCACAATGGAGCTGCGGACCAGTACCGGCAAGACCACCTACATGCAAGTTGCTGTCACGACTAGCGAGATCGGAGGCGAGATGACGCACGTTGTCCGCGTGGCCAGGTGAGACGCCAGTTCCTATGGTTAGCCTAATTACGGCAAGGATGTTTAACGACTTTGTTCAGACGGCTTTGGCCCATGCTGCAACGTTTTCATGCCACCTTCAGTAGCCTCTCCGTATGCACGCAGGTCTTCCCTTGAGGCCGCGCTGGACGAGCGCCGCCTACGGCTGAGCATCTCAGAGGAGGGCCTGATTGAGGGCGTTAGCAAGGGTGCATCCAGCCAGCTCTTTGGCTTTGACCCTAACAAGGTATGGGCCCTTTCCAACACCATGTAGGGCAATTGTCTTCCTAGCTCCATAGTAACCAGTCATGCGTACCGGTAGCGTGTATTGGCCGACGGTCCATATTGGACGAGGAGCTTGGGGGGGCGTTGCATCGTAAGGTTGTCCTCAACAGCAGTTTTGTTCACATCCGTGCAGGTTGTGGGGCGCGGAATATGGGAGATCTTGGAGGACGTGGCGTCTTCGGATGGAGGGGCAAGGCTTTCTACCCCCGGGCCGCGCATGATTACGTCGCTTGTAAACAAGTAAGGTTTGTAGGTTTTGCTGTGTTTGCGGTTAGCTACCTTGACATGTGCTGGGTAAAGCTAGGAACGTTCGGCAGGTATATGCGTAGCTGGACTTCACGACGTTGCCTTTCCGCATGTTGCTCCACTGCAGGGCGATGTCGAACCCTGGGTGCAGCTGGAGGGTGCGTGTGGGGCCGCCGGCCAAGGGGAGCTCCCGCACAGCATCGGAGCTCACTGCGGCTGCCCGCGCCACACTAAAGAAACCGGCCGTCCTGCAGGTAAGGATACGGCGTAAGAGTGGCAAAGGACGTGCTGAGGAAAACACGGCACGGGGCGGGCGTGCAACGCAATTCCATCCATGTGCAGGTCATGGTAGAGGTCCCTGCAGGCGACGATGAGGACGCCGTCCCCGTCGTGTACGTGGACTTGTGGCCGACTACCAGCGTCACGGGAGTGGTGGAGCTGGATGCCTCAGGCCGCATGAATGCAGTGCTTGAGGAGGGCACAAGACCCGCGGGTCTGCTGTTCGGCGTGCCCACACAGTCGCTGGTTGGCAGCATGTTCAGCGGACTGGTCACGCTGCCGCCTGGTCGCAGCAACCCCAGCGACCTATTGACGTTGAGTGGTGCGAAGAAGAGCAGCCTCAAGACAACCAAAAAGGAAGCAAGCGTAAAAGTAAGAGAGTTGCGGGTGGCCAATTGCAGGAGCGCATGGTTGGCTGTTGACCCACAAGGGACTTTTAGTGCAACGCTTCGTCACAGGCAGTTACTCCTGTAACCTGAAGCGCATGGCAGTGCCCTGTTTGGCTAGTTGGTTGCCTGGATCAAAGCCATACCCTACCACGCATGCCTAGAAACGTCTTTGGCCGGCGTTCTGCTGTTATTGTTGTTGTGTCCTAATTCATGTCCGCTCTTCTTCCTTGCCGCAGGTTGGCCCACTGCACGTGCTGCAGGCCGCCCACTCGGACGGGCGGCCGCTGGTCCTGGACGTGCAGATGGTGGGCAGGCCGGGACCCAACCAGCCGGTCACCGCCATACTGCGAATGCACGCGGCGCCCATGATGCCGGCGGGCACCGCGGGAGCAGCAGCCATGCCGCCCCCTGCTTCCGTAGCGAACCCTGCGTCGACCAACGTCGTTACCTTGAATCGTACAATCACTCGGACTACCACTGGTGGCCTGGGTGCCGACACCGGCGAAACCCGCGTGCGTGGCATCAAGCTACCGCCGCCATCACCCGTCAAGCAGCCTCCAAAGCTGCTGCTGGATGCAGACGACGGAGTCGACGAGGCTGACGTGGACGCCAAGGACGAATGGGATGATCTGGATGTCGATATCGGGCGTTCAATATCCAAGACCAGCGCCAAGGTCTCTACACCTGTCACCAAGTCCAGCGCAATCGTTACGGGTTACTCTAACGCAAAGGAGGCATCCGGTGCGGTAGCTGTCATCCCTGCTCCCATGGACTCAGCAGGCGCCGCGGATCCGGCAGCGAAGCTTGCGGACGTGGCTGCGGACGCGCCTGCTGCCGAGGAGGATGACGTCCAAGATCTGCAGCAGGACGTGCCTGAAGTGGCGCCGGCGCCCGCTGCGAAGGGCGAGCTGCCCGGCCGCAACAAGCTGGCAGACCTGGTGAAGTCCGTGGAGGAGCGGGGCGGGCAGGAGTCAGCTGGGGAGTTGAGGAAGCTGCGGTTAGCAGCGAGCGGCCACCACGCCAAGCCGCGGTCGCCGGCTCCTCCTCATGTGGCGCTACCTGGCGACCCGGTGTTGCCTGGAGTCCCCGGAGGAGGTGCAACTGCAGCCCTGGCGAGGCACATTGACGATATGGAGGAATTGCTGAAGACCGGGGAAAAGAAAGGTGAGGCTTGGCCGGGGGGACATGTTATATCCAATATGTGGTGGCGACACCTCCCGGACCCACCCACCAAAACCTTGAACGTCATATCTCCTGTTCGCATACGTGGAAGAAGGCACCAAAAAGGAGCAGTAGGCTCCTTTACATGTTCCTTTTCTGTGTTTATAACTGAGCTTCTGCAACTTGGTCATACCGTGGTCCGGCCATGCCATGGTCACGCCGGCAAACCTTAACAACAGCAAAGGTTCATCGTCATACGCTAGGTTTCCACGCACAGCTGCGCCATTACCAACGACGGGCTCAACGAGTTACCTCGGCTGACGCTGATGACGCAGGTGCTGCCCAGAGCCAGGAGAACGTTAGGAATAGGAAGCACACGGAAAAACCCACCGTACCCCCGGACCCCAACCACCCACCCTGTCGTACAGTCACTCGCAGATAATAAATGCCGTATAACAAGTAAATAATGAAAGCAGGTTTGGAATCCTGTCATTAAGGTCTAATCTTTGGGTCTTTTACTACCCCCCCACCCCCTCCCGGCCATTGTAATTACGTTTGGTACCTCATGACAGGCCCAGCATGCCTGAAAGGTAAACCTGGTCCTGTGAATGCACCACACGGCTCCTTCCTTTCGCTGGTGACAGGTGTCCCGGAGCCTCCTGCAAAGGTTGACGTCCAGTCCGTTGCGGACAGCGAGACGAAAAGCGAGGGAGGCGGGGTAAGGTTTTATGCTGTTTTCCCTTGACTGGTGTTTGTATTCCTTGGATAACATTCTTAATGGTTGTTTCCAGGGTCTTAACCTAGCTGGTGTGCAGCGGGTCTCGGCTTGGGTGGCCAGCAAAGGTAAGTAATGCCGTACACGTTACCACCACAGCCGCGCTCCGTGCTTTGCTGCTTAGCGCTCTTGATTTAGCACGTTGTCCTGATTAATTAAGCGTATTTTCCCCCTCGATCTTTAGGTGCCTTCTACCAGAACACGGTTGCAGCACCCGTTGAGGTAAGGCCGTGGTTTGAGCCCCTCCACTACCCTGCACATTTGCTTCAAGGACTTACATTAAGGATTACGTGAACTTGTGCCGCTTTGCATCTGGCTTGGCCGTAATTCATATTTTATCCAGCTGTACCACTGTTTAGTTACCACCGCGGTTCCTTTGCCCTTCACAGAGCGACGACGAGAAGCGCAGCGAGGACATCATGGACAGTGTGCCCATCTCCGATCCGGCGCCCGCTAAACGCGGACGCCCGACGTCGCCCAGACCGTTGCTAGGCGAGAGCAAAGGCCCGGCCGTGTTCGGCCTGCGCAACGCCCCTGAGGAACCCGTGGGAAACTATCACGACGACGACGCGGCGAGCGAGGGTGGCCAGAGTGCCATGTCCGGGCAATCCGGTGAGTTGCTTTACGCTGACACCCGAATAAGGGAGGCCGCTAAGTCTTGAAGCATTACCATTGAACCATGGAAGCATTTTTCTTTGACCCCTTGCTTGCATCCTATTTCAGGGAACGGCGGTGCGGAGTACAAACGTGGCAAGAGGTACCGCAAGCTCGTCAAGTTGATGGACTCCAGCCAGGCACAGCAGGTAAGGAGGGGCGCCTGAGTGGTCGATATGACCTCAGGCGCAAGAGGAGACAGCCCTTGTCCGTCAGAGGCGTGGGTAACCACACATGCAGTGAAATGGCCTTCCGTTGGTTTCTGATTGTTTTTACGTTTTTACAAACTCCTGCAGGTCCAGCAGAAGTTCCGCAGGCACGCTCTTGCGACCGTGGCTCTGCTAGGTGTCACCCACGTCATCTGCTTTTCGCTCACCATCACCGCCATCCAGTCTCAGCGGGACCGCATGCTACAGCTCAGCCGGAACGGACAGGCCCAGCGCTACATCCAGGAGGTAAGCCGTACGACACTCTTGGGAAAAGGGATGTACCAGCACTGCTTGCAGCGGCTTGGCCTTGAGTCCTCCGTTGGCTTATAGCATCCTGCTGACGTTGTTCGATGTTGGTTCTGCGTGCAGATCATGACAGATGTGCGTTCCTTGGACGTCATCTCAAGGAACAAGACGCTCCCAAATTTGTACACACCCGACCAGGCGGCGGTAAGTGGCCTGCAACCTGATACCTCTGCAGGATGCGCACGTCTGTGCTCACCACGCTTTTGCCCGGTTGTTTCTCAGGCATTTGCGTCGCGCATATCAACAAACGCGGAAAACGTAAAGGTGAGAAAGCAACGGGTATGCGTATCCCGGGAAGAAGGGTCCCAACCCCTGCCATGTGTCACTATATGCATAGGGGGGCTATGGGCATGCGGGCGAGGACCTCCCCGCGGCATTAAAAGGCCGACACGGGGAGCCGTCCATAGCTCGGTATTTAGGGGCCTGTCTATGCTGCTGCTGATCACCTGGATTCCGAACTGGAAGGCTGCCTAACGGGACCATTGTTTGCTTGCGTATGTGCTGGATGCAGACGCGCTTCAACGATATCCTTGATGGACACCATACCAGCAACTCGGAAGTACTCAACCTGCTCTATTACACGCAGCGTACGGTAAGTGGACTGTAACTCACATTGCGAGGTTGGCAGCCATCGCACACTGCATGTGTGGGTTGACTGAACTGTAAAGGGCAAAACGGTTATGCGAACTCCCTGTTGTGTCGGGTGCAGGTCTGGGGCGGCAACGACCTGGACGGCTCAGACATATGGACCAACCTCACTGTTTGGGTAAGCAACGGGGTTCCACAAGGGGCCGCTAATGCGTTTGTGCGCTCTACATGCTCATACCGGTTTGGTAAAGCCGTAATTGGGTAACGAACTGTCGTCCCCATTCCTTTCTCACAGGACTTCGCGACACGTTTTTTCTCAATGGCTAAAACTGTCGAGCAGCACTATGCAGAGTGGCTCAATCAAAGCGTGCCGATCGCCAATACGGTTCCTGGACAATTCATCCTGAAGAGTGGACCCAACCTCTTCGGCGACTCGGCACTGGTGCGTACCTCCCACACATGGCTTTACTTTGGATTTAGGACTTGTCAGTGCGGCTTCACTTCTCTCAACTCTGCATTGGGTTTCGGTCGAGCCCTAGAGTGAGCATTTGTGGGCAATGCACGAAGCGCATGCCTAATCTTATGTTTTCCTGGCCCTGCGCAGATCCTTAACGCTCTCCTGCGCTCGGCCCTTGTGAACGTGGAGTGGGTAAGCACCGGTAGCAGTTCCCTTCTGCCGCATAGTCACCGTTTCCTTGCATAGAATACGGGGGTATCTTTAGCAGAATCCCATGCCTTCGTTAGGACATGCTAACTCCTCCAGCACCGAGCCCCCGTCAGCGGGTGTGCGAGAGCATCCTCATGCATCTCATCTTTAACACGCCTCCGTTGTGCGGGTTGGTGGATGCAGATCGACACGCTGCAGTTGGTCTTCCTCGCTGTGGAGGGTGCGGCAATCAGCTTCATTTGCGGAATGTAAGGCACCTGTGTTATGCTTGCATGCTTCCTGCTTAGCTGCTTGGCGTTTCCTTTGGTCGCAGCTTGCTAGCCCCCGCCTTAAGTCCTGCATTGCCTACTGGTATTGTCATATCGTTGCATGATGAACGCCTAAAAAATACCTGCCTTGCGTCCTGTCTGTGCAGCTACCTGGCCTACCTGCTCCGAGCTGTGGCCGCCCAGCGTTACAAGCTGTACGGCACCTTCTTGGTCATTCCAGTGGTAGGGAAATAAGGTTCCTGTTTGCGGTCTGCTTGCACGCTTGTTTGCTTTTGGTTGACAACCGCTCCACCTCTTTCATGCTCGCAGGGCCTCACTCGCGCCCTGGCTTCGCAGAACACCAATCTCGTAGTGGACGTAAGTGCGTCGTGTAGCTCTTTGTGTGTGACCACCACGCAGTACAGCATGAGGCGTGTCAGCACCTAGAGCAGCATACAGTCCCCACGTGCTGTGGCTCGCGTGCTTAAACGGCATAAACGGCGGGTTAAGGCGCCTTATTTGTTTTAAGCACTCCGCGGCTGGGTTAGTTTGGATCCTCTACCCTAGGTGCCTGCCATGCCTGTCTTGCGCGTAGCATGGATAGCATAGCAGAGGTATTCCAGCAATGATGACTCAATAGCAGGGATGCACCATCATGAGCTTGAATCCAGCTTTCAATTCTTTGTGCCGGTAACGATGGGGGTGTCAATGCTGACATGCAGGACGACGACGACGAGTCTTCGGATGAGGAAGAAGAGCGGCCACAGCCAACCGTACAAGAAGACCAACAAGACGACGACGGTGGGACGAAAACGAAGCGTCACGCGACATTGAGGATTGCGCAGGATGTCGGCATAGGTGGGGACACAGTTTACGGAGCTCGCAGCAAGCCTACGGGCCGTCCCAGCCTGGGTTTCGGCAGCACGCCCACTGCTGACGCCCACATGCCAAGCGGCGCTGACGCTAAAGGCGCGTACGACAAGTCGCGGGTGTTTTCCCCGACTGCCGACAGCTCGTTCGACTTGCATGGGACGCGCAATGGCTGCTGGGGGCGGTCCGTGCAGTGGCTTCGGCGCATGTTGAGCAGGTGAGGATCAAGTTATGGCCTGTGGGTGTGGACTCCTGTTTGCGCATGGAAGCATCTCTTACGGTACTCCTTTGCAGCATGGACGAGCATCGTGCGGGGGCGGAGTGCATTTGCGTAGCATTTTCTATTTTCCCCATTGGGAGTCTGCCGGTTTTGCCACGGGGCAGAGTCGGCGCTGTTGTCGCATGTTGCTAAGCTCAACCACCATCTGCCGATATCCACTTGCCGCGAGCTCATTGCCTGCCACGATGCTGTGCTACGCTTGGGTTCAGGGGCTACGACGAATGCATTGGAACCACTCGTTGGTGTTATGGTGCTTTCGTTTTTACCCTGCTGCTGATTCCTTATCACCTCACTGCAGGCGGAACCGCTCCGTGTCGCCGCTTCCTCAGTCCATGGCCGGCATAGGCAACTCGCTCATGTCACACCACCACAAGCGCAACCTGCGGGACGACTCCCACGAGACGGCCACACTGCTGCTACCCCTCTCGATGTGGTCGGTGCTGGTGAGTTGGGAGCCGCTTTACCGGTAGCTGTACGAACCACGTTGGAGCATGTCTTAGCAGCCATTCAACTGTGACCGTAACCCCTGTATGCAGGTGATCGCCATATACGCTGTCGCCGTGGCCCGGATGAAGGTACGGGGACAGAACAGTTGGGCAGCTCACGGCTCCCGACATAACCCTTGACCGGCATGTTGCGGTCCCTAAGTCACGAAGGGTCCAGATCGTTAGTTGGCGCTCACGGTAAGGGACCTGTCCGTTACTGTTGCTGCAGGGCGTCATGGATGTGGTGGCGATCCACTCTGTTGCGAACTTCATGTCCGCCAGGACCTACAGAGCGGTGCGTCTGGGGCTCTAGGGGACCTGCATGTACTGACGTACGTTTCCATGCGCAACGGTGCTGCAGGCTTGCCGCCATCTGTAGGCACGGCGTGTGTGGCTATGTTTGGGCGTTGAAAGGATTGTGTAGCAGCTTGTCCTGTGAATTTACTCCACTCCCGTCGTTGCTTCGCAGGTGTTCTTCTGCCAGGTACGTTGCATATCACGTCATCATGCCATGGCTACGACAACACGACGTCATGGTTTTGTCTCCCAACGTAACAACGCCATCGCCCGCGTAGTCAGGAATGGCGTTTCCCCCTTGTGCTAATCCCACGACCTCATACCTGCATGTGTAGATGGAATCGGTGGTATAACTGAACTGTGTACCATTTGGCACATTACATACCCCAGCCGCATTGACATTTAGCTGTGCCTAGCCGTCAATTCTACAGCTTTTGCCTGCTGCTCTCTCCAGGAGCTGGCTGCACTTGAGGACGCCTCGCAGCTCCTCGCGCGCCGGGACAACATCACGACGGCTATGAAGCTGGTTAGGGACGCCTGGTACACACTACAGCTCGGAGACGAGGCCTATAAGGCTAACGGTGAGTCTTCTAACGTTGGAATTGAGCCCCGAGGTTGTTTAGGGTTTTAGGGTTTCGGAAGTTTCCATGTTGTTCGTGCATGCCTAGTGCGGTGCATGCAATGTGTCCTAAATCCTTGTAGAAGGTTACGGTTCTTGGTGTATTAATGTATTGCAGTACATGTGGTACTACTTTGCTTATTCTCCGCGCGCATCATGATTCATGAACATGTTTGCGCATGCAGGCCCCGACACGGAGCGTTTCCCGATGGTCAAGGCCGGGCTATCGTACGCCTCTCAGGAGCTTCGGGACCTCTTTTACAGCAACGGCAACTGCCATCGACAAGATGTGAGTTCTTGCCTGCCTCCTTTCTTCACTTTTGGTGGCGCCACCGCCCATCTCGGGCCTCAACCTTGCACTCTCGAAGCATGGGTTGTTGCTCTTGCATGCCCCTTCGCATTCTTTCGGTGCTACATTGTCGTGTTCTTCCTTGCAGGAGGACCTGCCTTGCCCGGGCCCTGAGTACCGCTACTACCAGATCTCCCACACCGGCCTTGACAGCATCATGCAGCAGTTCATAGTCAGCACCACCAACATGGCGACCAACAAGAGCATGATTCCAGAGGGCCTTGCGGATGGTAAGCGGCGTCTGGCGGTATACTGGGCCTGGGCCCAAGCTGCCATGTGTTGAGGGTTGATCGCCGTTCTCTTCCTTTTTATGTGCAGATGACTTCGATTTTGTTTACAACGTTGCAGCAAAGGTGAGAGGCTGTGTACGGATGTCATCATGGTACTGCGTGCGCTCGTGTGCTGAATTGTATGTGGTCCTAAACCGACGAGGAAGGCCGTAAGTGGCAGTGGCATTGTGTTGTCCGGAGAACAAGCAATAGCATGGCAGCCTTTTCCACATTTGACCGCACCTTCAATTTGTCCTTTCACTGTTGTTCCTCGGCTGGCCGTGTGCGTTTGACGTGCAGGACCTGGTGGGCGGAACTGTCCAAGTCGAGGGGGCGCACTACAAGACGATTACGCGGGTTTTCACAAGTAAGTAATCGAGCAATTGTTGCAGGGGTTTGTCGCCGCTGCACGATGTGTCGGTGTATGCCGCATATCACAACGCATCACGTCGTCACATGGCGGTGGATGCTCGCAGGTGTCATGGTCCTCCATATCGTCTTGTTGCTGCTACTGTTCCTCATCTTCTCCGCCTTCCTGGTATTCCTGCTCAACCCGCTCCTTAAGCGAATTACGAAGGAGGTAAGCGCACGGCTAGGGATGATGTCACTCACGGACACCATCCATGTGGGGCCCGTTGTGAGAGGTAGCGCGCGGTAGAGGTCTTTCACTCTTTGTTCAGTATGACCTGACCTTAGCAATGCCGCACACATGCAAGCGTGCAGTTCTCGCCCCTGGACAGCTAAAAGCCAAAATACTACATCCATGATGCAATCAGTTCCTCGCTGGCTACATGTACCGTAACTTGCATGTTGCGTTTTGACCCGCCTACAGCGGCGGCGCATCGCTGAGTTGATGAGCCAGCTGCCCCTGGAGCTGGATGTGGAGAAGCTGGTGGCGAGGGCGCTGGATACGGCCAACCTTACGGCAGCCATGACCTCTGTGGGCCCAGCAGGCTCCATGGCGCCTGGCCAGGACCCCAGCGTCGGGCCGGCGGGGCACAGCGCCATCAGTGTTGGCCCAGGAGCTAGCGTCGGTGCTGCAGATGGTGGGCGAAAGGGCTAGGCTTTGCACTGCATGCAACTTGGGTACCTGGCATTGCTTCCGGGCTTGAAACCATAAAAGGAAATGAAGCCGACTGCTAACAGTGTGCTGTGTGTTGCGTACAGCAGGCACGCAGGACATCCATGGCGGGATGGACGCTGTGGCCAAGTGGAAGGCAATTATAAGGTGCGCAATCCCTTATCGCATAGCTCTATACGCTAAATGCGTCAAAGCGATTAGGGAGAGCATTCAAATGCCGTCCATCTGACCAGAGTTCCACCCCTTGACTTGCTGGCCTGCAGGTCCGCGAGCTCCCTAGCTGGCAAGCAGAGCATGCGGAGGCCCTCGGCAGCAGGGATGTTGCCGGCGCCGTCTCGGTAGAGGAGGCTGCTTTCCCTGGTGTGCTGGCGCTGTGCGCCCGGTATTGCTAGGTGTTCTCTCTAGGTGCATGAGTGCAAGCCCATGTGTAGGCTTGGGGCACTCGGTACCAGTTGGCTCCGCATGTGACCGACAGTATGAGAGCAGCCGGCTAGTACTCTTGAGCGGCTAGCTGCTGCGGGGCGTTGTGGCTTTTGCATGCAGCTTGTCCACTGCCTGCTGTGATAGCTCCCGGCCAGCCACTGCTTTGGTTTTGGCTGCTTAAAGGCCGCAACAGCGCCTGACAGCTTCCAATCTCCCGTACATCATGTTCCTGGGGTCGCCCGATACCATGAGTGCGAGAGGCTGTTGTTAACATGGTATTGGTGATAAGCGCAGCTAGGCGCCAGGTGCCGTCTCAAGTGTGGGTGGGGAGGACTTGCGCCTTAGCTTTTGCCTCGTCTTGCGTTGTACGTTGGGGTGGCTGTGCCTGCACCCCACGTGCTTTCCTGAAACTGAAAATACTATTCGAAATGCCCCAGCGGTCATGTTCCTGTGGGGGGTCAGGTAACGTCAAGAGGAGTGCGCCTGTCCTGTCTGTTCATTCAATCGTGTGGCTTGCGTGCGCGAGGGGTAATGGCGATGGCTGGGGGGGCACGTGAGGACAATACACGCTAAAATATTATATGCCTTTCGTTGCTGCGTGCCATAATGTACATATGTTGCATGTGGTTCACAGCTGCGTTCTTGCACCGTTTATTCAATGAAGTAGGGAATGAGAATGAAACAATCATTTTGTCTTGGCGCTGGTGGCTGACGTCTAGAACAACACCTGTTGTGGGTGTATGTTGCATTGATAGGGCTTTGAGGAAGGAAGGCGAGCCGTATTCCCATGCGTGCCCTAGGTGAACTCTTACAATTTTTGCCCTTTCATACTGCAATTGGTTTGCGTCGGGGTCGGGTGCGTGCTGTGTTTATTGTTACTTTCTCACTGCTAACCTGCACAAAAGCACAAGACGTTTTGTGAACAATAAATAAACTCACCACCTATTTCCCTCCATTCTTACCTGGTATATCTGTGAACCTAGGTGATGCGCGTATGTTATGGTTATGCTATTTGTGGGTGTTGTCACAGTTGGCACACCGAGAGAGGTGTGCCCCCTGTCGTCTGAGGTAACGTTTGCAACAATGAACGGCTTTCGTTCTCTCCAAATACGGTTTTGTGATCCAAAGGGGGTTCAGATGTTTCAACCCGGGAGGATTGTCCTAGGGCTGAAACTGTTGAGGGGTTCGTAAAAGTGACACGGTGCGCGGTATATAGCTGTCTGACCAGCTTATTTGAAAAATGATAATACGAAAGTGATTTCCCTGTGTAACGCTTTGGTGTGCGTAGGTGTTTCTCCCGTTGGGACCGCGCGCAGGGGGGAACGTTGAATGCCGTAAACACGCAATACCGGAACCAGAAAAGGAGACTGGAGGCGTACGGAATGGTGGGGCCGTATGAGCCAAGGGAGGCTCAGGGGGGCCCCTGCGCACAGCTTGCAACAGCCTTTGCAAAGGTTGGCTGCAGCGCGGCATGGGTTGATAGGCCTTGGTCTGGGACGTTGCTTCGATTGCACGTATTGTGGTACCAGTGCACAATAATTCACAACCGCAGTGAATGCCCCCTGGGTGGACCACACAGCAGTCCTTGTAAGAAACACACGCGGGCATATCACCAAGTACCTGTACTGAAGGACAGCAAGCAAATGCCTTTACAACACATAGCAACGCCTCTCCACGCAATCACCATAAGCCGCCGTTCACCGGTCCACACACCGACCCATGGGTCCGCCAGACATCTTTTGCCCCTGAAAGCACATAGGCTACCACACACCCGCCCCGTCACCCACCCCAACCTACGCCCCATGGGTGGGCCTTGTCACACGGTCCTTAGCGCTTCCTCTTCATCATAGACAATGCCCTAATAGGTAACTTAGGCTAGCCTAGGTCCACTCCTAAGAGCTGACACCACTGGCAACAATCGACGTTGGTCCCTCCCGCCCTCCCATTATCTTCAGCTACGTGTTATACGCTTGAAGTGTGTGTCGTGCGAAGCAAGTCATCAGGTAAGGGGTGGGGGTTTACCCTCAGCCTGCTGTGGAGCGGCTTGTGAGCGGCTGTGGGTCATTCATTGACCAGTCAAACGAGATCACTGAAAAGGTCATTCATCCAGGTCGAAGGTTTGCAGAAGAAGCTATTCTACTGTTTCGTGCAGTGCCAGAAGACAAGTGCTAGAACACACGATAACAATAACAAGGGCTATTAGGGTCCGCCGTATTCGGGACAACCTTGTGCTAAATGGCTTGTCCCAAGGCCCCCAGAGTTCTAAACGAAAATCCCGGTAGCGTATATCACATCAGTTTCCCATCGTAAAGACACTGTCTGCTCACGCAACATGCCTGACGCGCTGTAAGAATCAGATATAACTCGCGTACCGCAGACAGGCACAGCTACACACTCTTATCAAATTACGCTTTACATGGCAAGCAGCCTGCTTACCAGGGCAGTCCGAGGCGCGTGTGCGGCACCGGCGTCGTCATTTTCGCGATCTCCGACGCCGACGCCTTGCCCGGACAGACGGCTTCTGCGTCGTAGTTTGGCCAACTGCTATGGTCAGCTGAGGCCGCAACAAGCGCCTTGCCGCATTTCCTCAGCAAGCTCATCTTCGGACAACGTTCACGGCAGGGGATTCGATGGCCCGGTTCCCAGCAAGGACGCCAAGGAGCAAATCATTGAGGAACTTACAAGGTGCGGCGATGGCGTTTGACTGAATCACCGTAAAAATGGTAAACGCAGGCAAATAGTCGCAGGTGAGGTCCTGATTTTGGGCTTGCGCTTGCTTTACTAAGCTTGTCAAAGCCTCGTTGCGTATGGTCCCCGCCACCCTTGCGCCCGCCCAAACCGGCTACAGCATAATTGACGAGGGCGACGCCTTAAGAAAGGAGCGGGATAGGTTCGCTTCCATGGACCTCGCCGGTAGGTAGGGCAAACGTCGTCAGCACCTAAACACAAGTCGCCCTCACGAGCAATCGCGTATTCCGTGTACCGGTATCAAGCGCATCCACTGCACTGCGCATTGAATTCTGTTTTGCGACAACGGCAACCAATCGCACCGCATGTACGGCATTGCCGTCGCCGTACACGCGGTGCGACTGGCTGGTTACATGCTAACGCCGCTAGTTGCATTCCCTTCTTGCTTTTCCCTGCTGCCAGCATAGTTGGTTGCTGCACGTCGTCTGATGCGATCCCGCCCGCTGCTGCTGCTGCTGCTGCGCCCTTGCCGCCCCTGCCGCAACCCCTGCAATGCCAGGCAGGCGGAAGCTCCTGAGTGAGGTCAGTCATGCCGGAAGGCAGGGAACCTTATCCACAGATGATGGTTAGGTATTGAACAGCGGAATTACGTGTCGTGCCGTGAAAGGAAGAACCTGGATTCTTGTTGCGGGGTGCACAAGGGGGAGCCTTGCATGGATGTTTTGGACAGCACAACTTCGAATGTTGGAGGCTCTGTGCGCACAATGTGTAACTGGTAGGCCCCGGCCTTGCACCCCACTACCCCCGCTTGTGCGGGCGCCTTGAGGCTGGCTGCAGCACCTTTCTTTTCAAACGGCGTTGGCCCGGACAGCAACCCAGCGACCGCTACATTTCTACCGGCTTCCTTTCTACACCCGTCCCTGCCCTGTTTCCTTTTCCTTCTTCTCCCCCAAGAGCCTTGTCACACAGCTCGTTAGTTGCCTCGTCAGTTTCCCTATCTTTACCCCCAGTGAACTCCGAACACACCCCCTCTCTTCCGCTACCCGTCCAATTTTCCCAGATGCAGGAATACGCGGAACGATGTGAGGCTGCCCAGAGACGCGTGGACATGGAAACACACCCCATCCATAGCGAATTCATGAGAGTCTCCGCGGCTGCAGGCGTCAACTTTGACCGACTGTTTCAGGGGTGAGCCGCAATTTCGGAGGGGGGACTTGCTGGGGATTAGTAGGAGCTTGTCAATGAGGGTTAGCTGCGGAGCTTGTCGGGAAAAGGCATGATGATACGGTTTGGCAGGAGGGCCGACTGCAGGGTTGCCGGGGCCCCGAAACATAGGGAGTTGGTGCTTGCTGCTGCTAGGGGAATCGACACTTCACAATGCTGCCTGTGCCGACCGCCGCCTTCCTCACCCAGTCCCGTTGCTTGTGATAACGTCTTTCCTGCTGTGGTACCGGTAACACAGAACGCGTCTGTTTGCCGCTACGATGCCTCCATGACGCTGTTGCGCCTCCTACGCGGCTTCCAGGATCATACGGGAGACGGACGCGTATCGCAGTTGGGTTGAGGAGGAGGAGCGGGTCAGCAGCGACCCGGTGGCGTACGAACATTTCCTGAAGGTGCGGGCGGAGGGAGGCGGGGCAAGGAGGCTTCGCCGGCGGGGTAGCGCCTTAAACGGCGATGCGTCCGACCCATGGGTCCTTCATCATCCCAAGGCCTCCTGTCCCTCTGCGGGAATAATCCATCATCATGTGTTACGTACTAGCAGTCGCACCGTTGCACTTACACATGCATGGTATTTGTGCATGCCGCCGCAGCGTCTGCGTGAGTTTTGGGCCCCGACCACGCACGTCAGTGTGTCGGCGCTGCTGAACCGCGTGGCGGACTCGATGCGCCCAACGTCCCTCCTGAAGGCTCAGATGGACCCCAAGGTATGGTCTTGCCCCGGGGTTTGTGCTTGTCGCTGTGCTCGGCGCTTTGAAGTACCACTCCAACCTTTGAACCCAGTGCGTTGTTGCCTACCCACGCCTCCAACCATCGCTTCCTTTCCCGTCCTCGATTTCCCCCACTCATTCAACAAATTGGGTATTCTTCTTTTCCCCCATCGCAGTTTTGGTTGGCCATCAATGAGATCAGGGACAGCCCCACCCCCGAGGTGATGGCCCGCTGGCTGGTCCACCCCAACATCGGGCCGCTGGTGGAGGAGTTGTGGAAGCACATGCAGCAGGCACGGAGGAGGGAGCAGCAGGGGCAGCAGTAGAGGGAGGAGGATGAAGCTCTAAAAGAGAATACAGCAGGGGCAGCGCGAGCAGCAGACGTAGGGAGAGGCATATGAGGCTTAGCGAGCGTGCGCAGTGGGGCCTGTACGCATGTGTACTGGGTGCGGCAGACGGCCGCATGTCGTTGAGGTCTTGCAATAGGACACAGCAATGTCGTTGAGGCGAGCATAGCAGCATTGCAACATGAAAGTCTGTAATAGCACGGGTAGCGCTGGGCAGGCGTAGATGCAGTGGATGGCCTAGTGGCTTGGCATAAAGGGAGTGCATGAATCTGGTAGCTGGTGGGTATCGCATGGGGCTGCGCTTCAATGATTTGTTCACAACGGGGGGCATACGGGGCTGTATTGCGGGTACTGCATGGCCAGCAGCGGGTGCTTTCTCCTGGACTCCTCCTCCTCTACCTCCCTAGCCCTCTCCAGGTCCTTGGCGGCACCTGCCTGCAGGCCACTTTGCCACTGTTTGGCGCAGACCGTAGGTACCGTAACCTCCCGACCGGTTTCTGAAATGCGGTACGTACGCCTGTTCAAGGTACCTTGTAGGCTTGCTGTGCAACATGCAGGCAGCAGCAGCAGCAAGCAAGCACCGGAAAGTCCGTGTGTAGCGTGCCATGTGTAGGAAGTAAGGCCGAGATTGCTGATGTACCTGTTCAAAGTATCCGCATGCGGTGCCATGCCGTACGACGGGGGGGTGTCATCAGCTTCTCATAGCTGTTGGAAAGGGGCGTGTGGGGCGGTGACCTGTTAGTACGAGGTGAGGCCCATAGCTCACAAAGCATGCACGTGAGAAAGCATTGATATTTGATACCGGTAGCCCTGCTGGTGATCCTTACGTTGTAGCTTTATGAAGCTTGGGAACTGTCACGGGCCGAACAGAGCACTGGCAACTTCCGCTTAGTGTAACTTCGGCTTCCTAAGCACTGTACAGGTCACCGCAACCACCTCACCGGCCCTCGACCTGCTAGCAGCAGCACCAGCCTCCTTTCTCGTGCTGCCCCCGCCCACAATGTCCACCACCGCCTTTCTGTTTCTACTCGCCGTACGTACTTGTCCTACACGCCTTATGTACTAACTACGCTAGGCAATTCTGGCAAGCGGGGCGGCGATATTATCCGAGCGCTGTCCCGGTATGGCGATTAACTGGTTAACGGTTGAAGTGCACAGCCGCTACGCAAGAGCGAAGCAATTAAAGGCATCATGTAAAAACTCGAGTGGATTGGGCTTGAACATTAACAATAAGTTATGCATGAAAAAAGCTTGGCGCTGGCTAGCCCACCGGCGACGCATGGATGGTCGGCATGGACGGCATTAGCGGAAGCAGTTAGCCAGGATAAGAGGCCGCACGTATGGTCGCTCTTTAGTGTTCATGCCTTTTACATGTCTGATGATCCCGTGGTGCTCCCCTATGTTGATGTTGGACGCCGGAGAATCCCGAGGCAAGCCCGAGACAAGACCCAAGACTGTAGGCGAGGCTTCTTGAGCATAGGCGTCGAGCGAGTATATTATAAGCACACATAAGTCAGCACGCTCGAATGGACGAAGGTTAAAGTTCTGGGTTTCCAGGCCGAAGGGTTTCCGTGATGACTGCCGTTCATGGCGGATTCCAATATTGCACGGCGCCCACCATCCGGACTGGATATCTGCTGCGCTAAAACTTCAATTTGCCGTTTTGTTGTAACTATGCAACTCATTATAGCCTCTATGCAAATAGTTTTCTACAAGGGCTACTGCAATCAGGCTCTCGTAATCGCTCGACGCACCAAGCAATAAGCGCAACTGCCGTCACATAAATGGGGCTTGAGACACGACGCAGCGCCCCGCACCAACAACTTGCTTCGCGCGCTAACTCTCAAAGCCAAGCCCTTAATGGCTCAAATCTACTAAGCTTGCGCCGACTGGCGCTCTCCACCTGCTCCACTCGAGCTGCAAGCCCAGCCCGACGCGCTACAGGCGCGGAAGGTACCGATAGCTCCTGTGCATCGGTTACCGCCAGTTGCGTTTACAGCGACGAGGAAACTGACGTCCCGCTTCCTTCTTCCGAGGTAACCTTACATGTGCTACATCAACCCTACAGACATTTGAGCTATGGCTGCTCGGTTGCTGCTGCTTTGCACAAGGATTTGGTTGGCTCGGTGCTGCTGAAGAGCCCTACATGATAGTTCTTGCACAAAAGGCCATAATGGGAAGCATACCTGCCGTACTCGCACATACTCCTCCTGAGCCTGACTTGCACCCTCTGGTCACTTGGTGAATTGTGTGCTCCTCAACTTGCTGCTAGCCCCGCAGAGGACACGGCTAACCGCCTCAGCGTTGCTCAATCCAGCAACTCCTCACAACCTCCTTAACTCGTGAATCCCCTTGCCCTACACCAATCAGCCGCCGTTGCTAACCACCCCCCCCTCATCCTCTACAGGAAGTAGAAGGCCTAACTGAGCGCATCGCAGCTTTGGAGGCCAAGGTAGCGCACCTCAACGTCCGTGTGGAGGGCTGGCTAGGGGGTGCACTTGCGGCTACAGCCAGCAGTGTTGCCGCAGCCACTGCGGGGAGCGTCGACAGCTGTGATTCGCCCCCTAGTAGCGCCAGATCCTAGGCGAGTGGAGGGACTGCTTACGAGTATGGTAAGGTAAAGGTGCAGCGACAACCCAGGCAGATAGCCATGGCAAAGGTCAGTGGCGCGGTGTTTGCGGAAGGCCTCTTAAGGACCAACGAACGTATCGTCCACTCAAGGTATTGGCGGTTTGTTTGCTGGTTTGTGCACAAGCACGCTGGTCTCTCAAACCTGCTGAAACGGAATGCTTACGTCGTGTACACTGTGCATGCATGTGCAGAGCGGTAGGTTGGCTTTCGCATATATGTTGTAATGTCCCCGGGCAGTTCCGGGATAAGGTGGATGTGAAGACTTTATTACTTCGCGAGCTTGTCATTCTGTACCTCCGTAAGCAATTGGTGTCATCTGTACTAATAGTATAGCACGCTGTCTGGTAGGGTGGTAGGGATACGAGGGGAGTGGTATCTTGGGCGTCATTTAAAGTACACGTGCTGTCATAGTCAGCTGCAAGAACATGCATATGCTCGCTTTTGGAGTTATCAAACGGTGCATCATGGACAGTTTCGCTCGTTCGATATTATATATGCGAATCCAGGATGGCTGCAGCCGCCACACACATTCTTCTTGGTAATTTTGAATTGCTGTAATTGAGAGCACAAGCAGCGCAGTGCAGCAAGGCATGGATGGGGGCGCTGGACCACGGCTCGCACGGCTGACAAGGCGCTCTATACAGGCCGTCAGCAGGAGTTTTTGGTTACGATTTGGTTTAAGGCGGCGTCTCGAGGGCTTGAGGAGGGCAAATGGTGCCACTTGCAAGGCCAACTGTCGGCCATGCCACTGTCGCCGGAATTAACAGGACCTAGCCAGACGGCTGTGCGTATCACGTGCAACTAACCGATGTGCACGCTACGGCCCGGCTATGAATTACAACAGGAATCCAGGATGGCGGAGGCCAGGATAGTAGGCTGGCGATGACTTTAAGTCTGTCCAAAGGGACCGACCTAATAAGCTTTGTGTGAGGCTTTCCGAAGCTAGTAAGTTGGGTTAAAAAAGGAAAAAACTGTCGCTGAAGCGGTTCGGATTTAGCGGTTTGATGGGTACGGAGCCTAACGGAGTCCCCGATGAGGAGACGAGCATCAAAAGGCAGCTGCGTGACGCCATATTGCCGCCAACAAAAAGCATCCTCTACAATTAATCTGTTAGAAGCAATTGACGAATACCATGCTCGCCTCTCGCCCGGTAGCTTCCAACGCTGCTTGCTCAAACCGTCGAACAAAGTCCAGGTCACTGACCATGAATGCCCAGGCATCCGGTGCGCATGGGGCTACCCGCACAGGGCGGATGGTGCTTTACGATGTGCCTCTTAGCAACAATGGAGCCCGCAACAGGTACATCATTCGCAAAAAAGGACTCGAAAATGAGATCGATATTGTAAGCCCTCAGACGATTGGTGGTTTGAAGAGCCCCGAGTACCTAGCCCTGAATCCGCAAGGCAAAATGCCGCTGCTAGTTCTGGAGGATGGAACAGCAATCCCAGAAAGCGAGGTAGGACTCATCACCCTCTCAGTTAATCGTTATGATAAGGGTTGGCGCGATAGCTGGCGGATTGGTTGGCATGCTGACGGTTGTGGATAACGCTCTCTCATCTTCATCATCACCTCCTCTTATAGCCCGGCGGCCCGCCATCTTCCCCTGCCCTCAGTGCCCCTGGAGCCCGCCCACCCCACCCTAGCACCACCCGCCATACCCGCTTGGCCCAACGCCACCCACCCGCCCTTCCCCTCCCCTCCTCACCATGCACTTCTCATCAACTTTTCCCCTTCCCATGGTCCAAACAGCAAACACCTTGCCACATAGCTCGTTATTTGCCACATCAGTTACCCTACTTTTCTCCCCTCCCCTGCGCTTGCTTCACTTCTCATTACCGGTATTTTTCCCTTCCCCCCTCCCCCCCTCCTCCCCTCCCCCCCCTCCCCCCCCCCCCGTCATCAGGTCATCAGCCAGTACCTGCTGGACCGCTTCGCCGACCGCGGCCCCTCACTGCGGGCAGCCACTCCGGAGGCCCGGGCCAGGGTGCGTGCCGTGCCACACCGCCTGCGCTACCCGCCTGCCGTACTGTTCCTGCAGTACACTCCCGCCTTACTCCTCCTCCTCCTACCGTCGATACCAGTTCGGCCTCCTTATCCTTCCTTCTCCCCACCTTGCTCCCCCCTCCTTCCCCCTCAGGCCGCCCTGGCCACCCGGTTGCACGACCTGTACATCTGCTCGGTGCAGGCCGCCATGTACCGCCGCATGGAGCGGCCGGAGGAGCGGGCGGCGCAGATCGGGCAGATCGCCTTCCAGCTGGGGGTGCTGGAGGGGGTGGTGCAGGTGTGTTAAGAAAACTGGCCGCGAGTAGGAACGTACTGGGATGTGCAGGTGTGTGTGTGGGGGGGGGGCGCGAGTGGTTGGGTTGTGGTTTACAAGTAAGTAGCAGGAGTTGTAAGGGATGGTACTCCTTTGGGGCCGGATCCATATCTCACCACGACGCCGTCTGGGGCATGGGGTTGTGTGTGTGTGTGAGGAGGACCGCGTGAGGAGGACATGTGGACGCGGACACGTGCTCATGCGTCAGTACTCCTCCTTCCTCCACAACACCCAACTCCCCACAACACCCAACTCCCGTCCCCCATCCCATCGTCTCCCTTCACTTCTGCCTCTTCGTTCCCCATGCGCATGCCTGCCTTTCCGCCTCCCTCCCTCCCTCCATCCCTCCCTCCCTCCCCCTCCGCTGCACAGGGCCCCTACATCGCGGGCGCCGACCCCACCTCCGCCGACGCCGCTCTGTTCCCCACCTTTGTGTTCCTCACCTTCATGCTGCCGCGCTACTTCGGCTGGCGGGACGTGTTCGCGGGCAAGCCCCGACTGGCAGCCTGGTGGAGGACCATGCAGGCAGACCCGGCGGCGGCGCAGGTGGGGGATGTGGTAAACTGAGGGGGTGGAGGGGGGAGCGAGGGGGGGCTACCGTGTGTTTTTCGTCTTCGTAATCCGTACGGCTTCCAAACCGCGTGTTCAGCACCCGCGTTACTGTGTCCCATGCATCGCCCCTGCCGCCTGCCGCCCGTGCTGCGCAGATCATGTTGGAGATCGAGGGCGGGCTGGAGGGCTGGGCAGCCAGCAACCGGTGGCAGGAGCAGGGCATTCTGGACCAGGTGGCCAATACCAGCTTCAAATGGGCTTACTGAGGAGGAGGAGGAGGAGGAGGTGGGGGGACGGTGGCTGTGACCCGTGGGTCGCCCAGGTGGCCATGCATACTGGCACATGAGTGAAGGCCCTGGAAGAAGATGAGTGAGGAGGCCACCAACATGCTGTTCGGGTTCGCATGGTGCGCATGCAGCAACACAGGTGTGGGTTTATTATGTGGGAAGATAAACAACCAAACGTGTGGACCATCTTCGCAACAGCCTGGCAGAGTACGGCAGGTCGGACTTTGCAACATGTGTCAAGTCATGGAACTGTGCACCGGCGGATGAGTTTCGGAGGGACGGTGGAGAAAGAAGACGCGAGAGAAGAGTGGAAGCATGTGAGAGCGAAGAGGAAAGTTGATCCCTAGGAGTGTCGCAACCTTTCTCGCGCATGTGGAAAGGTGTGCTGGGCGTTAGCGAGAGGGTGTTGCCGTATTTTTGTCCCCCTTACACACGTGCGCTAAACCACCTGAGGAGGTTCCGCCCGGTGTGTCGGTGACGACGGTGAGGTGAGCAGCCATCTGCGGGTGAGAGCGGCAAGCAGGCTGGCAAGCCCTGAGGGTGCAGCCTGCGGACACCCGTCGTTTGGGGAAGCGTTGAGGGGAAGCGGTTGCAGCAAAGTGCATTGCGATGGCACCGCATGACAATTGATGCAAGCTCCCTGCCTGTTGCTGCAGCTTTGCCATTTATAAAATTTTCTTAGTTGCCGTTTTGCCGTTGCAAAGTACGAGGGAAGTTCATACCAATGTTATGTCGGCGGACAGCGGGGGTGGGAACGGTCTCACTCAAATATTCCCGGTATCGCATTTTACCGGTCTTTCTTGTACCCGTTTGCGAGAGATGAGATGAGGGGGGGGCTGCTATTCAGTTGGGTTTGCTTCCTGCTTCGTGCTGCCGTGGCAACGTTGCCGTTACATGCTATTCAACCGCACCGAATGCATGCTGCTGGGACAATAACTGTACAACTGCCAACTGCAATCATCTGCTGCTAGCCCCGCTCGTCCTAAGCGAACTCTCAACAGCACCCACGTTGCAATCCCCCAGCAGCTAAATGAATGCACGCTGCAGCAGCTACCACACTACTCTTTTTGCCTGGCCGCTTGCCTGTCCCACCGCACTTCTCGGAACCGGACAATCTACCGATGTATGCGCACAGCCAAGCGCATCCCACCCGCTGCCCTGAGCTCCTGGCTGCGGGTTCCTGGCTGCGGCCGTATCTAGCAGGCTGCCCACACCACTCGGTTCAGCTCAACAACACACACACACACTTACATCACATCCGCCCCTCCTCCTGCCACCCCTCCCCCTCCTCCCCTGCACGCGCCCCCCTCAGTAGCTGCCGCCGCCGGGCCCACTGCCCACCGCCACAGCACCTGCACCCCCGCCGCCACCCCTCTGCCGTACAGCTCCCTCCCCCGCGCTTCCGCCACCCTCCAACATGCGGCCACCGGCAGCCCCCTCCTGCCGTACCGCCCCCTCCCCAGTCCGACCACCTCCCTCCGTCACGCCGCCGCTACCACCAGCGCTTGCCATCTGCCGTACGGCACTCTCACCCGTACGCCCTCCCCCCTCCGCCACATCTCCGCCGCCAGGCTGACTCCCGGCGCCCTCAACACCACCGCCGCCGCCGCTGCCGCCGCTGCTGTGGGTGGCGCCGGTTGCGTCCAGTTCCGGTGATGCGTACGAGCACTGCGGGATTCCCTCGTCGTACACCTCGTTGCTGACGTTGCCCCAGCTGTCCTGCTTGTGCGCGCCACTCAGGCGGTCCTGCATGTGAGGGTGGTGGTGGGGGCAGGAGGGCAAAAAATAGAATTAAGTGAAACAACGAGTCCCAATCCCATATCCCGACTCATGCAGGGGGGCACGGGGGTGGGCAATGGTTAAGGGGGTGGGTATTACTCTCTCGCACCAGGCTGGCGGTTAGGATGTAGGGATGGATGGACTTACGTTTTAACACCTCCCGCCCCCCTCTTCCTCCTGCCCTCTTACTACCCCCCCCCCACCTGCATGATCAGCAACCCATGGTGGAGCCTCGTCATTCAGTTTGTCAGTGTTTCTTTATTTTTACCCCCCCACCTGCATGATCATGCTGCCGGGCATCTTGCCCTCCCGCGCCTGCTGCGCCACCACCCGCTCCTTGGCGGCCTGCAACTCGACCTGGGGTGAGGGGGGGTGGGGGGGGGCGGCATTGGGGTTTGGGGTGGAGGGCGGGAGGGCGGGAGGGAGGAGGGGAGGTGCCGACAAGGGATGCCGCCACCTGCCTCCTCCATCCTCCAGGGGTTGGGTGCGGAAGGAAGGCATTGTATAGCATGCTGTTTGCGGGGGCTAGCGGCAACACGGCAGGTGCGGGGAGAGGTGCGGGGAGAGGTGCGCAGCAGCGCCCTAGGATGGCTGGGCTCCCATTCAGTAGGTGCTGCTCCACTTGCTATCGAGGGCAGCAGCACCTACTTGCGTACTAGCAGCAGATAGCGTACACCCGCACGAACATAATGAAGCTAATAAAAGGTGGTCTACACCATCATTCAACAATGATAATGTAGCCTCTGTCCTTCATGCGCTCCACGTCACATACCCCTCCCGCGCCCCCCCACCCACCCACCTTGGGCTTGTCCACGTAGCGCCCGCGCTCGTCCCGCTCACTCGCCGCATAGTAGCCGGTGGTGGTGTCCTGGGCGGGGCGAGGGGAGGGCAGGGGTGGGGGTGGGGTGGGGAGTGGGGAGGCAAGGGAGGCAGGCAACGGTGTGAGTAGATGGGCAGCACGAGGATGTTGGACACGGGCCTTACAAGCTCTACGCGTCAGGCCGGCGCTCGCAAACAATTCACGATCAGCGAGGACTTATGGCACTGGATCAGAGGCTATTGAGCGCGCAGAGAGTTCGCTAACTGCATTGCAATGGTAAACCACGCGGACCCTGCAGTTAAGGAGAACGATTTACAGCGAAATGTCGACCCGAGTGTGACGCGTTTCTGCTTCTCGTTGGCGATCGGTATGAGTCTTAGCGGATCTGGCTGGGCCCACACAGCACCGCTGACACCCACCATGGCAGTTGGAGTCTGCTGGTCGCTGCTGCTGCTGGAAAGGCGCCTGGCGGAACTAAGAAGGAGGAAGTAAAGGGAGCGGGTGACCCGCGGGTCAGCTTGCGGCCGGGCGCTGGACTACGAAAGCACCTAATACTACATCTGCGCAGAAGCGTATGGAGGACACGCCGAAAGTATAGAAACTTCTCGCTACCATGGGCTTTAAACTACTGTCCAATGTGCAGGTATTATGCGCAAGCGGCTGCATGACGCCGTGCTATTCACCTGGAGGAGCAGAAAGCCTCTGCGTTGGGTCGTAAAGCAAACACCCGGCCGAGAGCAATTCGATAAGGTTTCATGTATGGACGAGAGGTGGATGGAGTATCCAAATGCGCAATGGTTCGCGGCGGGTGTCAGTTGCCCCACTGCTCGTCCATGTGCCCAGTCATCAGTTACGGAAGCGTTGCTCTGCTCCATTGCTCCTCCCTAAATAGTGACAGGCTACAAGCCCGGCTGACATACTTTAACATACCTTAGAGCCTTACGCTATGGTTTCAAGGGTGTTGTTATCTGGGGATTCTAGAGGGCGCGTCGACTGCTGCCGAATTGCATGTGAGCATGTCGCGGGTCTACGCTTCGGTCGTCCCATTGTGCCCATATGCCCTGACAAGTGTCTTCCTGGGGTCGAGCACACGACAATGGGGATGTGCGCGGGGAATGTAACGTCAGGGGCGGGTGGGCGCATCCGTGGTTGGGGTGGATGCGGGTATGACGGTGCCACTTGCATCCGCCCCCGCCAGCTAACGACGCACCCGCCCCCTGTGACGGTACCTGGTTCCCGCTCGCTGTCTGTGTGCACGGGAGGCTTGCATGTAGCGTGCAATGGTGAGGCAACGACGTGTTGGGGCGACCTGGTCGTCTGGCTGTCCATATGATGTACTTGCATGTACTTGTCTGGCTGGCTCGCCTTACTTGGGGACTGATCACATACAGGAGGTGCCACGGCACCACGGCGCACGTCCAACCCAATTCTCCCAACACGCAGCATTCAAAGCTTGCGAGCTGGCGTGCAGAGCGGGACATGCTGCTATGCTGCACGCATCAGTACTCGACATTGTGTTCATTCGTGTCAAGGCACCTCCACCTTTACAACGCCGACGCAGATCCAAGTTACTCACTGCTTTGCTGGGTCATTGGAAAGCAAGGCGCACATGTACCGGTCGTTGAACAATGCGGGGTAAAGAGGAAACAACTGACTGAGGGATAAGGCGTCAACATGGGTCGGGGTGTAACGCTGGCTGGAGGCAATCATGGGAAAGATAAGCACGTGCGGCCCGGCGCTGCAAATGAGAATGACTTGCCATGGTGAGCTATAGACATGCACGGACAGGTTTGCCCAATCGTGGCATTGGGGGCACGTGACCCGCGGGTCAGCTTGTGGCTGTAGGTTGGGCGCTTGGAGAACATATGCGCACAGAGTAGTCAACGTTCGTGCTAACTGAAGTATTTGCCCTCATGCGCTCTTCAATGCATCCAGTCTAGGTCACGGAGGTACTGCTTTGCTTCTCCCTTTCAGGTCGTAGACGGCCACCGACTACGGCCTTGTTGTTTTGGACATGCTATGTATGGGCCATTAGGGACTCGAGGGGGCGCGTTACGGCATTGACGCATGCCGCATGGCTCAGCTTTAACTTGTAGCGAAGTGATATGGGTGGTGCCCACACCTCATAAGTCTCCGAGGGAGGTTTGCGAAAGCTGTGGCTGTCAAAGTGCGTCGAACCCTACTTTTTCTGCAACTTTTGTCCAGCTGCGGTTATGTGCAGAGGAGTTAGCCATTGTGGAGATCCTTTCTGAAGGAACTGTCAATTTATAGCACGTGTTGTCCCACATAGCTAGGATGGGCGCTGAACAGGATACCGGTAACTCCTATCCCAAAGATCAAGAAGGCGCGCTACACATACAAGTAAGCTTATTTTGCCCTGATACAAGCGTTTCGACACTCTTGGTAACCACGAGGTGAACGCCCTACACCAATATGTTTTACGCCTCCCGCGTTTCAGATGTACGACTCTACAGAGTTACTTCCCAAGATGGCACAAGCTTGCGCGCTGCTTGTTAGAGCGCAATTCAACGTTGCCTTTGATGTCGGAGGCATTTGGTTTATTGAGGGGCTATGGCTGATTATCCTGCAACTCAGAAACCATTCTATCTGCAGTTCGACAAGCATTTCATAGTTTTTGCGGGCATGAGCCTTTAATTAATGCTAGTTGTTTTGAGCTAGCCCCAAAGAAGGAATGGGAAACATCCAGGCGCGTGGGGCTAGGAAATTCTTGGACCCAGAACCTGTCTGGCAAGATTATTACGCAGCAGATTGGAGGTCCGAAAGGGCTAAGGACCTTGATCGATATGGAGGTATGGTGCAGCTAAGCAGTCGCGAGGTTCAATGGAAGCTCAACATTTGTTTATGGGACTTTGCTCTCAGGGCCCGCCCGGCCACCGGTGGCGCGTGGCGAATCCGTTACAGCTAAGCTGATCTTTCTCGAGGTGGGGTTGCACAGGAGCTCCAGCTTTGTGCAGAATTTTGGGTTAGGGCATTGTTACGAAGAGCAGCATGACTCGAGCCCTTTTGCGTTGAATGACTATAACTTAGGATATTCAGTTCCATGAAGCTGCCGTTCCATCCTTTGGGCGCTATCGGCATGCTGATTTGGTCGCTACTACCACCGTCCCTCTTAACCTAACTCCTTGTTGGGGCATCTCCCCTGGCTATGCGGGCTCTCAGGCGGCGCTAAGGAGGGAGCAAAAGCGTATGAAACATGTCCTACAACAAGATGGGAACGATAAGCCAAAACGAGAAGAGGCACAGAAGGCGTCGGATAGGGCACAAGAGTTCGTCCTAAACACCGATATCAGGTAAATTGGGCCTCAGGTGTCACCCATACCCGGGTTGCAGCATATTTCCATACTAGACAGATTAGGGAGGGGGAGGAGCACGGCGAATCGGACATAAGGAAAGCGGGGGAGTAGCTGAACTCGAGCCCCAAGCCACGCCGCACTGCTTGCACGCAAACCCCTACACGCCCTTCGGTCCCCCACCCTTCTCAGGGCCATCGAGCGCACCAATGTGGAGGGGCCTGCGCCCGTGGACGCCAATGCCGTACAGCAGCAGCAGCGCGACTTCTCCGTACTCACAAAGGACCCGGAAGTACGGCGGAAGATGATGGAGCAACGCAAGAAAATGCTGGAATACGCAAAGAGGTGCGTGTTGCACGATTGGTGAACTCGGGGTGCAGAATAGTGATGTGGGTCGGGCCCTGGACGAGACGCCTAGCCCAGAGAGAGGTAAGGCCCACAGGGGTGAGTGTTGAAGAGGGAGCACACTGGGTCTCGCCAAGAAAGATGGAGGATGCTATGTGCTGTGCGTACAAGATCCGGTCTAAGTGCCGTATATCCCTCAGCGTAAGCGCGCTTCCGCCTGGTTCGTGTTGTGTCTCCATGCGCCTCCATGTGAGGCGTTGTGTCGGCCACCTGTCCGCTCACTCTTGCTCGCGCCACAACCCCGGTTCCCTCCCTTTCTTCACACCCCCCCCCCCGCTACAACATAGTAAACCGTTTGCTCCCCTTTCGCTCCACTCCGCTTCAGTGTGAACGTGGTGAAGGGCGCCCCTGCCATCAAGCCGCTCAACCTGCCTGCCATCCGCTCCAAGGTGGCAGCCAACTGGAGGAGCGAGGGGGGTGAGTCAATGGGGGATGGCGGGGTCAAAGTGATACCAACCGGCTCGGGAATGGCGTGGGGTGAAGGGAAATGAAGGAACTAAACATGGCCGCGGCGACTCAACTCCCCTGTCGCGGTCCTGTGCGGACGAGGAACGGGGAGCGGACGGGCAAGGGTGCATTCACCGCATGCAAGCATGCACGCGACGCGATTTGCAATACCGGTAGCACCCGCCGCACCTCCCTTTCATCTTCTGCTGCACCAAACGCCCCCGCCCCCTCCCTCCTTCCCGCATAGACTCCCTCACCGGCGACTACTACTTCGATGACGAATTCGGCGAGGGCGGCGAAGCCCCAGACGGCAGCATCATCGCCTTCTCGGGGCCCTCCGCGCAGCCCGCGGAATGGCGCCTGCGGGTCCACCAGGCGCGCCGCCGCACCATGCTAGTGGTGGCGGCCGCTGCTCGCTGGCAGCTGGCACTCGCGCGGCGGCCGGGACCCAAGCGCCTGCCGCGCGTTAGCTCATTCAGCTACTACATCCCGGCGGTGCTGGGCGACGAGGCGCAGCGGTTTATCGAGGAGGCCATTGCGGTGGCGCGGATAAAGGCGGAGGTGACGAAGCTAGAGGAGCAGGTGTTGCAGCAGATAGAGCAGGAGCGGTTGCAGCTGCAGCAGCAGGGGGAGGAGGGAGAGGAGACGGCAACCACGCAGCAACAGCAACAGCAGGGGGCGGAGGTGCCGACTCCGCGTCGGGCAGCTGCGCGGGGACCCGCACGACGTGGTGCATCGGATAGTGGCTGTACGGCAAGTGCCACGGCTGCAGCACTGGAGGGAGGTGCAGCGGGCGGCGGGAGTGCGGCGACCATCTCGGGGTCGTCAGGTACGGTTGCGGGCGGGGAGGCGCAGCGAAGGAGTCCCGGTGCTCGGGCCAGGAAGCGGCCGGAGCTGCTCAAGTCCTCGTCAGGTAAGATGACGCGACAAAGCGGGCCTCTTACTGGTTGGAATTGGGGTGACACTCATTTACACAGAAAAAGCGCTTGGGATTGTGTTGAACAGAACGTTACATATCGTATTGACTACTCCCCACCTGCTCCTACATAATCGACCGGTGTTCTCCACGCAGTGGCCCTGGGGCACTCCTCTGATGCGGATGTGCCGTACAGCGCTCGTCGCCCCATGAGCAGCAACCGCCTCGGAACGCGGCTGCCCGCTATCGCCGGCGGCGGTGGCGGCGGCTCCGCAGCCGCAAGCGGCGGCAGCCGTGCTTCCTCCTCCGGCCAAACCGCCCCGGGGCAGATCCTCTCCGCCACGCCGCCCCCCGATGGAACGTCATCGGCGCTGTCGTTAGGGGCCCGGCTGGCTCGAGCCAAGGCAGGACGTCGCGTTAGCTCCGCCGGTACGGCACGTTCCGGCCGGCGGCAGTCTGATAGCTCGATCACGACTGGGGTGCCGCTACCGCCGGGCATTGCCGCCGCGGCGGCAGCAGGCGCAGCGCTGCTGGCAGGAAGCGCCGGTGCCGCCACGGAACGCCGCGTGGTCCGCGGCGGCGGCGGCGGCGGCGGAGGAGGAGGAGGAGTAGGCTACCCTCGAGCCGGCGTGACTGATAGCGGCATGGCGCGTGTGGCCCGGGAAAGCAACGGCGTGGATGGGAGTGTGGTGGTGTCCGTGACGGCGCCGGGGCAGCAGCAGGGGTTGATGCCCCTGCAGGGACGACGGAGCGAGACGGGCGGGTCGATCACGCTGGGCGGCGGGTTAGCGCCCGAGTCGCCGGGGTTCCTGCCGCCCATCGCGGGTGGGGGCGGCGCTGCGGGCTGTGCAAGCGGCAGCGGTGCCGCTGCCGGAGGTGCGGGGAGCAGCGGTGCTGCAGCTGGAAGCGGTGCGGTGTGTAGCCCATCCAAGACCCTGGCGCTTGCACAAGGTAGGTAGGCACACACCCGTAGACTGATGCATCACTAGCGGATTTCCTCCCAAGGGCATTTCGCATTGCCGGGGCTTGTAAGCGATCTCGGTCGGGATTTGTAAGATAGTTTTGTTCCAAGATTTCCACATGCTTGAGAGTCCCTTACAGTTTCATTCCCTTCTTGTCCTCCCTTGTGCGCTCTCCCCCTCCCTGCTGCTGCCCTGTTTCAGCCCGGCGCATGGGGCTGCTAGCCGACGGCTCCAACAGCCCGGTGGGGGTGGTGGAGGAGGGCGCCAGGATGTCCCCCCGGCCCCCGGGCCTCGCGAGCCACAAGCTGGGCAACGCAGCATGCGCCGGCCGCTCCCCGGACAAGATCCCACTGGGCTCCCCCGCAGGCGCCGGAAGCATCCTCGATTCCCTCATGCGGCAGTCCAGGGATGGGGGACCCGCGGCCGCGTTGGCGGCTGCTGCAGGCTTGGGTGTGGCGGCTAGCCCGTTGAACAGCCCGGGTTACCGCTGCGGAGGCATCGGCGGCGTGGGCAGCAGCGCCGGCCGTACGGCATCCCTGGATACCAGCCCGCTGCGTCTGGCGACCACCAGCGTCAGCGGGGGTAGCTCCGAAACCATCAATCGTGCGGCCAGTGATACCGGCCCGGGTGTGCTGCCGCAATCCGCACGTCTGGCTGCCCGTCCTCCGCCGCCGCTCGCAGTGGGTGTTGCAATCAGCACCTCGGACCCGGCGGATGGGCCGCCGTCGCCTGTCTACCGGCACCTCCCCTCGCCGCCCTCCGTCCCTCCGCCGGCGTACCCTGGTCCGGGTCGGCCCTCCCTCGTTGGTGCGCCCTTGTCACCTCCCCTGGGCGCGGGAGGGTCTCCATGCGGGCTACCCCCCTCCTCCACTGCTGCTGCCGCCTCGCAGCCGCCGCCGCAGCAGCAGCAGCCTCAGCAGCAGCAGGCACCAACGGGAGGAAAGCCACCACTGCCCCCAGGTGCGGTCACCACCACCGCCGCTACCACCGCTACCAGTAATCCGCCCCCAACCAGCAGCAGCAACACCGGGGTAGGCAGCTTGGAGCGCTCCCGCAGCGGTCGCAGTCTGGACAGCCTGGGCATCAACACAGCCAGCCTGGAGCCCGAGGCGACCGCCCGGCTGGTCAAGGCGCAGCAGCTGATGACCATGTACGCGAACCGCGTGAACGCCATGTGGGCGGAGGGGCAGCAGTGGGGGGCGCCCTCGGTGCTGTCGGCTTCGGAGCAAGAGGCGTTTTGCGCCTCGGATGCTTGGGTGCCGTACAAGTTGAATGTACTGCGGTTGCTAAAGGCGGGCGGCTTGGTGGTGCACATTGATGCATGCGCGGATGCCGTGCAGTTGCAGGATGGGACGAGCTTGGATCTTTGGACGAGCGACCCTTGGACGCTGGTGCAGAAGCTGCGGCCGGGCAGCGTGAGTAAGCGAGGCGGGGCGGGGCGAGGGTGAAGAAAAGCACCCTCGATGATCCCGGGGGGCGAACCCAAACGGTGATGGGGGAACGGTGGGGAGTCGAAAGCCATGAAAGAAGATATTACGGCAGAGAAGGGGTGGCATGCGCGTGTAGGTGGGGTCGCAGCTTCTGGAGCCTCTCCTCCAGTGGTGAAGGCGGTGCCTTCATCCCTCCACCCACCCCTCCCATGCTCCCTCCCCCTTCCCCTTTCACTAATCCCCCCCCCCTGCTCCCCACCGACCTCGTCCATGCTCCTCTCTCCCTTCCCACCCCTCTCATTCCCTTCCCTTCCTCATTAAACCCCCACCTACCCCTCCTGCTCCCGCCTGCTCCCCGGCCGCCTCGCACCCGCAGCTGCCGCTGTCGGAGCGCATTGAGGGCGTCCCGCTGGGCGCCCGCGCGCTGCAGCAGCTGGTGCTGGCGGTGGAGGCGCTGGCGGGGCGGGAGGCGGTGGGCAGGCTGCAGGTGGTGCTGGCCATCAATGACGACCAGCGGAACGCGGTGGTGGCGGATATCATCAGGAGCAGGTCCTACGGGTGAGAGGGATGGGGGGGAAGGGAAGGGAAGGGGGGGGAAATATAGGGGGGAGGGTGGTGGGTGGGGGGAAGGGGCGAAGACATGGCCTCGATATGGCATGGAATGACCTCGACTTGCAGTGATATGGCATGATAGCATAAAGGTACTGGTTCTCTGCTCCCCCTGTTTCCCCTGCGCCGCTTTCGTCACGTTGCCTGGCTGCTCCTCCCCCTGCTCCCTCCCCCCGGTGCAGTCTGAAGCCGGAGAACCTGATCCTGACCGCCCAACGCAAGCGCTGCGGCTACCGGTACGACCGAGAGGCGCAGGCCTTCCTGGAGGTGGGAAAAAGAAATTCCAAAGTGTGGTGTGATAACGATACAAGTTGCTGACAATCCCTGGTGGAATCAACCGTGAGTCGAGCCGAAACGGTGGTTAAAGCAATGCAAGCGTGGGGGGGGGGACGCGGGGTGGACCCTGGCGGCCAGCCCCGCGATGGAGGTGATGCTGTGCACCCACACACTGCCGGGTTCCCAACATGCATGGCCTCCACCTGCATGGCTTCCGAGTATACCCTCGCACCCTCCTGGTTGCACCCTCCTCCCTTTCCTCCTCCTCATCTCCTCCATCACCGCCCCTTTGCCCCTTTCCTCCCTTCCCTTTCCTCCCCCCCCCGGCAGGACCCCACCACCCCTGCGCTCGTGCTCGGCAGCGGCTACTCCCTCTGCCAGCTGGCCTGGCTGGGTGACGCCTTCTCCGTCGGGGAGGAGGGCGAGCTCAAGATGCTGATGGGCCGCACACTGCTGGAGCGGTTCGCGGAGGGGCGGGTGGAGTGGCTGGTGGCGCGGAGGGCGAGGGACCTGGCGCTGCTGACGCCCGAGGGCGTGCTGGACTTGCAGCACCTGGCGTTTGCGATGTATGCGGCGGACCGGCATGGAGGCAACGTGGTGCTGCAGGTGGGTGGTGGGGGCGGGGGGTGTGGGGGTGGGGGGGGGGGGATGTGCATGGGGAGCTTGGGATATAGCATGGGTGGCTGGGTGGGGTTGGCGGTTGAGAGGGATTTGAGGAGGGCAAAGGGAGGACACATTCCTGCGCCCTCCATGTCGGCACAGACGAGGGCAGCTGCTGTGTACGGGCTCCACCAGAGGGGCAAGGGGACTGTTTGTGGGTGGCATGGAGGGTGCCGACGAAGAAATGCGGGTGTGATGTGATGTTGCCATGACGTCCGCTCTCTCCCCTCCCTCCCGCTCCGCCCTCCCACCTGCCCAACCCCTCAGGCCGCTGCCGCCTCCTCCCTCACCATCCCTCGCGCCTACGACTCCACCCTCCTCGCCCTCAAACGCACCTCCACCGCCTCTTCCTCCAACTCCTCCTCCTCCTCCTCCTTCTCCTCAAGTACCACCAGCACCAGCACTACCTCCTCCAACTCCTTTCCCTTCGCCGGCCGGGCAGCCTCCATGGCAGCCGGGGCGGCGGGGGTGGAGGGCGGCGGCGGCGCTGCGGGCGTGGTGGACCTGCGGGTCGCGGAGCTGAGCAGCCCGGTGATGGTGGAGGCGGTGGCGGGGGTGCGGCGGCAGGCGGGGCACGAGGGCTGGGTGGGGCTGCAGCGGGCCATCATGCATGTGCCCACGCTGCATGGTGGGTGGTAACGGGGTGGGGTGGGGGGAAGGGAGGGATGGAGGGGGTTGGAAGGGAATTTGGTGGCGTGATGGGGGAGGGTAGCGGTTAGGGGGGATTGTCGTGGGCGTCAAGCGCTTCTGGCAGGTTGCAATGTCCTCGCAAGGGTTCCCCCCCTTTCTCACACCTCGCTGCCATCTGTGCCTCGCCTGCTCCCTGCTTGTCTCCGGTTCTTGCTTCCGCAGGCCTGCTGAACAGCCTGGGCATCTTCCGCCCCAAGCTCGCCATGTCGGGTGACGTGGCTCGGCTGTCTCTGGACGCGGGGGACATCACCGCTGACCCACGGGTCGCTTGTGTGGCGGTGCAGGCGCGCAACAGCCCCGCCATCCTCACCAGCCCCAACGTGAGTCACATCGGGGCTGGGGGTAGGAGGTTTAGGAATCCCTCCGTCCACATCCTCCTCCCGCTGTAACCCATGCCGTACTATACCATCTGATGTGGGCCTTATCCTAGGGGGATGACATGGCCCATAAGCATCAGGGGGGCATCATGGGTCATTACGAGCACTTCCGCCCAGCAAACAAGCAGCAGCGCATGTTGACGACCACCTTGCCGTACCTGCCACCTCCCATCCACCCCACACACCCGCTGCTCAGCTGATTCGACACACGCTCCCCTCCCACCCCTTCCTTTTTCCCCTCATCACAGGAGGTGGACGACCTCATTCCGCTGCTGCTCGCCCAAGACCGCTCCGCAGCCTTCAGAGACATCCTCTCCCAGATAAACGCAGCCGCAAACACCGGCATCACCCCCACCTTCATCCCCGGCTTGCTCTCCTCCTACGGCCCCTCCGGTGACGCCAGCGGCCCCGCCAACATCACGGGCGGTCTGGGCCCCGGCCTCGGACCGGTGATGGGCGGTTTCACGGTGGGCAGCAACGGCAGCGTCAGCATGAGCGGGTGCGCGTTTGGAGGCGCCCAGATCGTGTCCTCTCCTGCACTGCTGCTGGCCAGCAAGCCCGGCATCCGCATCCTGTTGTTCGTTGCGGCCAATGACGTGACGCAGCTGGCGGTGAACTTGGTGCTGCTGATGGCACGGTAAGAAGGGGTGGGGTGGATACATGGGAAGGGGGGTAAAGAGGAAACACGTGACAAGCTGTATGATGAGGCTTCACCATGGTTTGCTACATATTGAGAAGGGTGAGGGGTTGGTAAGAGAGGATGGGTGTTCCGCACTGGGATGGAGTATTGGGTTGCGTATAGTAGAGAAAAGGGGGGCCCACGGGACCTCTTAGGAGGCGCTAGAGCTTACAAGGGAGCGCCCTTTATCGCGTTATTTCTCTTTCCGCGACGCCTCTCGCGCGATCTACGGCCTTGCTCCCTCGTTTGTCCCCGACCCACGCCCCCCATGCCCCGCCTCTTCCCCCCCCCGCGCTCCTCCTCCCTCTCCCCAGCCCCGGTCGTGACGTGGTGCACCTGGTGACGGTGGTTCACAACAGCCTGGTCACCACCACCGGGCAGGCGCTGGTGCTCAAGTACCTCAAACAGGTGTGTGCGCGTGCGTGCTAAGAAAACGGGCGTGTGCGTGCGTGCTAGGAACATGGTCGAGAAGGGGTCTCACCTCAGGGGAGGGAGGGAGGGGAGCGAACGCACGCAATGCTGTTATTGATGTTACTGCTGCTGTTTCAGTGCATGCGCACTGCTACCGCTACCGCAGACGCTGAACGCTACTCGGAAGCGCTGACGAGAAGCTCCACCCAACCCCAGCTCTATCCCTCCCTTCCACCCACCTCCTCCCCATCTTCCTCGGCCCCCCCCACCAACCCAGATCTCCAACGCCATGATCGAGGCGCACGCGGAGGTGCTGGTCAAGGGCATGTGCGGGCTGCTGGAGATGATGGAGTCCGCGGTTGAGCGGCTGTCCCCCGGCCTGGTGGTGCTCGCCTCCTCGGCGCTCACCATGAGCAACCTCAACACGGCCTCCGTGATGGGCAGCGTGACGCTGTCGGTGCTGAAGCGCCTGTCGCTGCCCGTGGCGGTGGTCACGTCGAACAGCAGGAACCTGGTGCTGACGCAGAGGCGTGAGTGGGGCTGGTGGGGGGGGGGGGTTGAGCGCAGGGGTGGAAAAGAAATGAGAATCCCAATCCAGGGGATGGGGGTGGGTGGAAATGGCGGCGTGAGTGGGGTTGAAGGATAGTGGCGGGGGATGGCTACGTGGGGAGTGCCGGCGTGAGTGAAGGAGGGGAGGCTGGGGCGCCTGGCACGCGGGTGACACTGGTGTGGCTGGTCAGTGGCCACCAGCGTGTTGGTCGCACCTCTGAATACCCTACCTTTCAACAAGTTGTCGTGATTACACGGTTGTACGGTGCTGCCCCTGTCCCACCCTCACCCCGCGCAGGCACCGCGCTGCGCTGCATGGCGGTTGTGGAGGCCACCTCGCGGCCCGCCCTCAACTTCCTGTGCACCTCCTGCATGGAGCCCATGCGGGGCGACCGGCTGGTGCTGGCGGGCCACCACCCCACCCGCCAAATGACCTCGCAGCAGCAGCAGACGCAGCGGCGCCTCATTGACAATTTCGCGGACATTGCCTCGAGTGAGCTCGGGGGGGAAGTCGTGCGTGTGGAGTGCGGGGAATGCGCCACCTGCCTGGCTGTAACTTTGGGGCTACGCCTTACGATACGGTAACACGCACAACACACTTAGTACGTACATTGCCTGTTGATAACACCGAAAGAGTCTGTTTCAGGCCGCACTTACACCCTCCGCCGCCGCCGCCTCCCCGCAGGTCATCGCTTCCACTCGGCCTCCCGGCTGCAGCTCGACGGCTCGCTGGACCGAGCGCTGTCTGCGGCGGCGGACGAGGAGGGGATCCACCTGGTGGGAATGCAGCTGCCGCTGGGAAGCAAGGGAGTGCCCGGGCATGTGCTGGGCCTTATCCGCTCCTGCAAGGGCGCCGTACTGGTGTACCGGGACCCGCTGTGAGGGCGCTGTGGGTGAGGCGAGCTTTGCTTTGCTGCACTAGATGGGGAGACCAGAGAGAGCGCGGTGGGGTGCGCTTGGGACTGAGAGGGGAGTGGCGTATAGGGGGGGTCGTGCAAGCCAGCTTTGCTTGCATGGGATAATGCAGGGCGGGGGAGTGAGAACAGCGGCTGATGAGCCGCAGAGGCTGGGAGACGCCGGTAGAGGACGTACCCGTCGGCGGGTCATGCGCCTGAAACGATGGCTGCAACGGCACGATGACGGGAGGCTTGCCCATTAGTCGGGGGTGAATTGCTGTGTGCTTGATGAGGACTGCGCAGGTGGCCTTTACAGTTAACTGTTTTTGACCCGGTTGCTAGCATGCTAATACCATGCCCTGTAGTGGATTGTCATAGTTCATTGCTGGCGAAGTGTGCAAAGCAGCACTTCAATTTATCCATTAGTCTGTATTGGACTGGTTGTCGGCCTAGCCCTGGCGTGCATATCTTAAATCATGTATGTTATAGCCCCATGCGCTAGTACTAGCATGCCTCCTGTGGCGGCTGGAACACCTGCCTACAGGCATACACTTGCATGTTGCTTTGCTTACGATTGTTAGTGAGCGGGTTGCATCGGGTGGCCTTTCCCGCCGTGATGGGGCGTACAATTGACGCATGCTCGCAACGTGATTGCTTCGCTTTGGGTTTTACAACAGGACGCGCTGACCTTTAGACAAGGTATCTGAAAGTGGCTTACACCTATGCGTGTGAGCATCGTCCCAGACTGGTCAAATGCACCGGCGCATTGGCGCGCCTTACCGTGCTGCCTGGTTTTAGGTTGGAAAATGAGCGACATGGCCGCTAGTCAGTCCTAAAGAGGTGACATGATAACTGTAAGCCATAAGGGGCGTCTGATGGTACAATAAGGATCCACTAAAGCTGCAGACCGCATTAGTGGGTCGTGTCCGTCCTGCTCATGTGCAGCTCATGGTAGGTTGCGATGGGACGGAAGGACAGAAACACGATCGCGGTATGTTGCGTTACACCAATAACGGCGAACCCAACCAGCACAGAGCCGCGACAGCAGCCCCAGCGCTTGTGGCCGCTGACCCGGCTTACACCTTGAAGCCACGGCTCTTCCGGCGGCCACGGGCCTTCTCGAACTTGCGGCCCTTGGCGCGCACGTAGGGCTTCGTGGTCGAGCCCGGCACACCTGCAGTTCCACGACAGGAAGAGGAGGACCATGGTTAGTGCGCCTGACGGGACAAATAAACCATTGGCATGGAGTGCAGAGCATTACCGCTGTGTGGTGACACATCACATGGGTGTCTATGCACTACCTCCCCGGACGTCCATAAAGTAGACGTTAGCTACCGTAGCATGCACATGCGCCTACTGTCACTCACGTCCAGAAGATTACCTTTTTTACCTTTTTCCCGTCATGAAACAGGTGCAAACAGGCCCTAAACCGAAAGCATATCTTTCTTAAATCATGGGATCAAATTGTGGCCCATTTCCCGCCCAAGAAATGTGCTGCCAGACAGCAAGCAGCTCTTTTGTCCAGTGGGTTGCGCACCGCCCACCAACCGGCTTCGGCACAGCCTACCACTCCTACCCCGCCCTTGATTCCCCAAATGACCCGGCCCCCATACAATCCCGACGTAGCCTCACCAGGAGCAGGCCCGAAGTGCTTGACGGCCTCGCGGTGGCTCTTGGGGCCGCGCAGCAGGACGCAGTCCTTGCCGGTGGGGCGCTCCAGAGCCAGCTGGTCGAAGGTCAGGCACTCACCGCCGGCCTGCGTACGGCAATGCATGCAAGGTGAACTAGAGCGCCGCGTAAAGGAACTCTACATGCATTAGACGCGGCCATGCTTAGGGTAGAGGTGGTTTATGGTTGGACGGCTGTAATGGAGCGGACCAGGGCAGATTGCTGCTGCATTAAGCTGTGGCTCCTGGACGCTCAAGCAGCCCAGGTTTGGCAGTCATGGGCTGCCACCGCCCATCGCCCCTCCCCTTTCGTGGGCCGCTGGCTTGCACGACTGCTGCTTAGGCTGGCGTTGCTGGTAGGAGCCCACTTGTCCGAATGGAACCTAGGCCTATACACGTTCCAAACTGCACCCATCGAAACCAGCTCCATAATGCCATTGGCTCTTTCTACTGCTAAATTGCTCCTCAGCAGCTGTCCGGCAGCTGTGCGAGGAGCCAAGTTAACATTACGCCGACGCGCTGTCTGGCGACAATGCGCCACAGCGAAAGTGCCCAGCGTTGTACTCCCTGCTGAAGGCTGGCATTCCATAACGCCGCGGCCTGAGCCGCGGCGAACTGCTGCTGCAAGAGTCATTTCGGCCGCCGCCTGCCGCCGGGCTGCTCTCGCCAAAGTTCGAGCGGCTCCACCAGCTTGACACCTAAGCCTTGATTTCTTTTCTAAACAACAATGCGATGGAGCGGGTCAGGTAGAAGCGCACCTTGGTGATGCGGGCGCGGGCGGTCTCCGTGAAGCGCAGAGCGCAAACGCGGAGCTTGGGCACCTCGAAGAGGCGCACGTCATCAGTGATGGTCGCCACCACCACGGCAACCTTGTCCTCCTGCAGGAACGATAGAAGAGGTTAGTCGCCACATGGCCGCCTCTCAGCTTCCTCCAAAGAGGGTTCAATCAAAACAAAAGATAGAGGCTATGATTTATAGCTTTAGCTAAATGTTAAATTGGGAATCCTTCGCACCTTGCCCTTCATGAAAGCGGCCAGCTTGGAGAGGGACAGGGGCGGCCTGTTCGTCTTGGACATAAACAGGCGCTTGAGAATGACCTTGTTGAACTTGCTCTCCGTCCGCCTCACGAGGAAGCGGTAGAGCTGCGTAGGCACAACTTGTTCAAGTGAAAAAGGGACTTTCCCAGGGGATGCGGCGCAGCTACTTTACCTTGACGAGGAGAGCCAGGTACACATTCTGGCTCTTGGGAGCGGTGCGGTGCACCTTCTTGCTGCGGCCACCCGCCTTGAGGTCGATACCCTGGACATAAGCAAATCCCACAAGCTCAGCGAAATGAATCTACCTAAAGTTGCATTTCCTGTGTAAGCGAAACTAACCATGGCTGCGCCCTTTTTCCTCACGGACGAAGGGTGAAAGAGGGAGACTTCCTGTGCTGAAAGCAGCAATAATCACTGCGCCGCCCTGTACGGCAGTAGGAGGCCCCCTGCTACTCTCTTCAGTGCGTTTGCGTACTTGCTAAGTTGTTTAGGGCATGGAATACGATCAATACTACACGTATAAAGACTAATACGATCCGCACTGACTTGTTTGGAAACCGACGCCAACCACCATCGCCCCGTGGGCTCGTTTTCTGAAGATGAAGCTGCTAACACATAACATGCTGTCTTGCCATATAAAGGGTGTAAGAAATGGATACCCGTTCCTTATTGAAGTAGGCAAAGTGACCGAGCACGAAGCGGATTTTGACCCAGGTAGGGTAACAGAACGCCACTCGGCTACTAGCGTTACAACTGTTAGGCAAACCTGGTTTGGCGTGGCTGCTAGGAACACGGGCGAGCCCGACTTCGTAATCCCTCCAGTCCCTCCCCATGGACCCCAATCCCATGCACTCACGTGCTGCATACTGCCAGCGCGGTAGCCCCTGCACTGCTGTCGGAGGACTCACGCAGTCTGGGCCTGGGCCCACGGCAAAGCTAGCTACTCGCCGCTGCAACACCCTGTCCTGCTCCTGTCCCCGCCCCACTCCTTCCGCCACAGATTTCCTCAAACACATCTTTCCTCGCATCAACTGGCCTGCCTTCGTACAAGCGGCTGAAACGGTATGTCCCGTGGATCCGTAGGCCTTGGGCCCGTAGTGCTGGGCGTCGGCTTTGCCCAGCGCAAGCTGCTATGCCCCTACACATAACGCCCGTCCTGAGCCAGCGTCGTGCCCCATGCAATAGCTCGCAAGCACGACAAGGGACTCACGAGGCGCTCTCCCCTGCCCCTTCGCTCTTCCAAACCATGCGCACCCTTCCTTCATCTCGTCTGCCGGCCCTTACGTCCATGCCCCTTCACGACCTCAGCCACCACACCGCCAATCCTCATCCCCCTCCCGCACCCCATGCGGGCGCTGGGGACCTAGGTTTCCTCCTCCTTACCTCCCGCACCCCGCCTCACCCACTGCTGCCTGTCCTCCCCTCCCTGGCCGACCCAGATGGGCTGCCGCGCGGGGCTACCTGAGCAGGCGCCCGAGGAGGCCGCCCTCGCGGACGAGACTTTCCAAAAGGCCTTCCACCATGCGCTGCTGGAGGTGAGGTGGTGGGCCGGGAACTGGGGCGGGTAAAAAGAATGGGACACTGGGGCGGGGGGGCCGGGAACTGGGGCGCAGTGGCTGAGGCTTGGACGGGGGCCAGGAGGAGCACGGGTCCGGGGCGGGCTAGCAGCGCACCAGCAGATGCCCAATGCCGGTGCTGCCACGCAGCCCGGCGGGCAGCGTGGGGCTCTAGACGGGTTGCAAGCAGCGCAACTCCTTTGCTGGTGTTGGCACGGGTGGGGTCAGCTAGGAACTGTGCAGCTGGGCGCAGCTGGAAGGGCGCTGTCAAGGCGTGGCAGTTGTGAGCGAGGAATCCTACCACGGTAGCGTACTGGGGCCGCCCGTGTGTGTCGCTAGCCCCTGCCTGCCTGCCCGACTGGATGCTGTGAGCGACCTTTTAACCGGCTAACCGACTGGCTGGCCCGCTGGGCCGCTGGTTGCGTCCGCAGGTCACGCTGGAGGAGGGTGCGCTGGTGTGCCCGGAGACGGGTCGCAAGTTCCCGGTGGCCAAGGGGATACCCAACATGCTGCTTAATGAGGACGAATGCTGAGCGGGGGCGGGATGGGGATGGGGTGCGGATCTGGGGGGAAAGAAGAAGGAAGTATCACACTGTGATTGATAGGACTGGGAGGCGGCGGTGGGGGAAGCGGTAGCCTTTGGAAGGAAAAACATGCAGATAAGGAGAGAAAGCCGGCGGCAGCGGAAGGTAGTGTGTAGGGGATGGAAGGAACTACTGGTGACAACCACATGCTGCTGAGGCAGGGAGGAGGACACAGCAGGGTACGGAGGTTGGGCGGCCGGCACCTATTGGGGTACGAGATGTTCGGGAGCTTTGTCAGGGCGCCTGCTGGGTGCTTGTGGTGCTGCCGCCAGGTTAAGGCTTTGAGAGGTAGGCCGGACCCCAAGTAAGGCGCCGTGTTGCATGCTGCCAGTTCGTGTTTCTCGTGCAGGACTTGGCCCTGCAGCGAGCTGGGGTCCGTGCTTAATTGCGAGGGAAGCAGTATGAGATGATGCATTCGTGTTGGTGTGTAAGTTTTTCGTTGGTAAGAATATCGGGGACGTTGGGATTAAGTAGCGGCCGTACCGTTTTTCCAAGGGGTACGCAGTAGGGGGTGGACTGGGCTGACAAGGCAACAATCACAGGCGACAATGGTACGGCGAATGGACGCCTGCGGAAAATTTAAGATCTTTTGTCCTCTACGGCGCCTTTTGGCGGTTAGGATTAGTCGCAGCAGGTTATGACGTGCAGGTGGTGCTGAGGTTTTTACAGTCATGATGCTTCAGGACTTGTGGCGACAAGGGCTTCGGGTATGAGCCTTACGTCTGTCAGTGCTTACCATGCTAGTCTTACACGGCTTAAGCATTGCAGACAAGCGCAACACGTTGTTTGAGGAGCCCGGGACACAGAGTTATTACAAGCTCGTAAGGCCCAGCCAGGAAGCGAATGGACCTCACTACTTTAGACGAGCAAGAGTTGCCAGGGTGCATGCCTCACATGTGGATCTATTGCTGTTGGACACAGGACACAAAACAAATGTTTAAAGGCAGCAGATTTCGCTTGGAATATCAACGTGCGGCTTCGCTGAATACTCAAGAACTCCACGGAGCTTTACTTAGTTAAGTAACGTCGCTGTAGGAGGAGGTGTCAGTATTCGTTGCCTACTACGAAGCAAAAGGGATGGATTTGGCCTCGGCAACGCGCAGTCGACAGAAGGTTGAGAAAATGCTTCAAGAGTACGAGGAGCCCGGTACTGTATGCAATTTTCTTCCCTGTTAGCCGCGCTGCCCTGTCTCAAACACGTGCTCTCTTCTTCTGCAGGGCGGACTTTAAGCTTAGTCGAAAAGAAAACTGTTGAATATCTGAAGCTTGCAAGAGACAGTTATGTTCGCACGGAGAAGGCCCTAATGGCGCAGGTGTGGCCGGGGTAACAACGCGAAAACATTCGAGGGTTCTTCTTGGGCATGGTAACTAGCGTGGAGTGTCGCAGCCGTCTGTGGAGCTCATGTCTCCTTTGGCACCGTATGCATCGTGGTGGGGGAAGGGGCTGGTGCCCCTTCCCCCATACCCCCATCCCCCCTTACATGTATGCGCACATGGTGCTACCTTGCAAACATCTCTAATGCTTACGTTTCCCTCACTGTAAGTGACCTGTTGTCGCTTATTTGCACCTTTCATGTTGGCATGGAGTCCGTGCTCAAGCACGGGTCTTATACGATTGAGGAACCATTGCGACTTGATGTTGCTTCGCTGCTTGTAGTAGCCTGGATTTGTCAGCGTGCTTTGGTCGGGAAAGGGACTGCGCTTATTGAGCGCATGTCGTTGGCGTCGATGCTAAAGATTCTGTCTTCCGCAGCCGCCGTAGCCATGCCTCACGTTAGCTTCCTATAGCAGCGTTTGTCAAATGCTACCTGTTGTCATGGGAGGAGCTGCTGTTTGCTAGCTGCAATGCAGTACAATAAGCCTTCTTGCGACTTTAGCCAGGATCCGCCTTTGCCCTGCCTGCATTTATACTACGCAAACTGTCCAGCGGCTGCCTGTGCTCAATGGCGATACTTTGCATTCCGTTTACCGTTGTCCCCCATATACGACAGGAAGCTGCGCGAAGGTGTCAGCTCGCTTGAGCGACTGAGGCTGCGAACGAAAGCATTGAACTTCTTCCCACGATGTCCTTAAGACAACTGTGTCGAGGGAACTGCAATGCCACCCTGCACCCCCCACAATCGCTCAACAACACCTTATGTCTCACAGTTCGTAGACTTGCTGAAATCGCTTTCCACGTGCTCTTTACCATGTTTTGCCCACCTTCCTTTAGATCGGAAAGGTTGTTCATGGGCCAACCCGATATGGCTTTCCACGCCCCAAGCGATGCTGCAGCCACCTCTACTGCCTTACATCAGCCCGTCCTTATGAAACCTGAAATCAGCCTCATTGCCGCTTCGTTGTCTGCTTGCTTTTCAACCGTTTTGAGTGCTTGGTAAGCTTTGGATTCCCTCCCTCACCCTGTACAGCGGCCCTCTGAGAAGATCAAGAAGGATTGAGAGGGCTACCGCAGCGGCTCTGGTCTGCCGGGGGAGGCAATAGCGGGTGAGGACCCGCAAGCGGAGCAGAGGGCGGCCGCCGCAGCTGACGGACTGCCGTCCCCCTCCCCCGTCAGTTTTTGGCTCACATGTTGCAAACCATGATGATGCCTTATCACACGGTCAGTACTGTTTCCTCTTTACTCCCCCGTCAGTTTCCTCTCCTAAAGGCCACGGGACATGGAATTGGGCCATGGTTGCTTTAATCCCCCTGTCCCCGGATATGGGATTGGGACTCTAGTTGTTTGCACTTGCTTCATAATTTTCCCCTGCCCCCGGGCAGCCGAACCCCACGGGTCAGGGCGGGCGCCGGCAGGCAGAGGACGCCGCAGCTTCTGCCTGATGCTTGTATTGTAGCATAGACTTCTTTCTTTTGTTGCCCCAGTTCGTATTGCTGGTTGGCGGTGCTCAGAGTGCGGGTTTGTATCTAGGACCATTGGGCGTCATTCAGTCCTGCAATTTTCTCAACAGAGGTTGCAGCCCATGTGCATCTTCATCATGGCTGTGGGTAGAACGCATGACTAGTCGTAGTTCATAGGCAGGTGGCATGCAGACACCATTGGGACGCCAAAACCTCAGCACTGTGTATTCAAGACTGTGGTCGGTTGTTCACCTGTTTGCCTGCCTTACCTGAAATATATATGGGAAGCGAAACCCTTGAAGTGTCCTTTTTAGTGCTGTTGTGCTGTTTGGTACCTGTTTACGTACTGCTATTCATGTCTTGGGGCATCAGTTGTCCGTGGTGGTACTGTCCGTGCTTACGAGAGACTTGGTGGGAAAACAGCCAAGCGCCTCTGCTTCATGGTTAGAACAACTGTAGCAAGCAAGTACCTTGCTGACCACCGTATAGGGTGCACCACATGCATGTAGTTAGGACGTTGCTAGCGACAAGCTTTTTGTACGCAGGGGAAGGGGCAAGATATATTTCCTTATGCCCCATGCCGAACCTTTTAATGTGAAGGCTTCGAACCCACTCACCTTCCGGCCAGGTGCTTTCCTTGCTTCCACAGCACGGCCTCTCGCAGCGCCTGCAATCAAGGGCGGCAGGCTCCGAACATCATGCATACAAGAAAGCTACCTTGCTCAGCGGAAGACGCTGCAGGTGCGGAGCGCCCAGTGCCTCACAACCACCCTAGCTACCCCCTACCGCGCACCCAGCCGCACGCCAATTTTTCCACAATGCCCTCACCTCCCATGCCACCCCCTCCCAATCACACATCTGCATGCAGCACACATACTCCCCTCGTTCCTACCCCCTAGCCCCCCTCCCCGTGCGCCGCTTGATATCACAAGAAGCTCTTGCAAATGCCAGCAATCTGAGAGACGCCAAGTTCGAAAAAACCATCGCCATTACAATTTCCCTCCAATTTACCAAGATGCTTGGGGTGGGCCTTGCTACAGCCTGGAATCGGGATCCAGAGAGAACAATGTTGGCTAAACCGATGAATCAGCGCACCTCGGACCGCTAGCCGGATGGCACGATGTACGGCACTCTGTTTTTCCTAGTAGCGACTCTAAATTTATGCGTGCGATAATTCAGTATGGTGTTAGGTGCGGTGCGCAACACCGCTCTGGAGCCTGGACCGACCCATGGGACGATGGGTGGGACGAGCTCCAAGGTGGTGTGGGTCAGGCGACTTTTAGTTTACGGCATCACCCGTACAGCACCGGCAATAAGGTAAAATGCAGCAGGCCAGTTAGTGCAGGTAAAGTACATTTATGCGCAATTGCCTACAGTCCGCTTCGCTCCTCCGAAACGGTACACTACGTATACGTTTTCTACGATCAAGGTACGATTCGGGAAACGAGCTACGGGGACAACAATGCGCAATTGCTGCTTGCCGTTTTAGCCTGATATCAAGTGCATACAACGCAGCTTCGTAAGGATATAGCCACCGCTAGCCGCCGCCCATATTGCTTAGCAGTCAGCTCCTAACCGAGGCGGCGGACTTACCACGTGCGACGAATGGACGACGAAGCCGGTAAGCACCCAGCAGGAGGAACCTTTTGGGCAAGCTTGAACTGGTTCCCTGAAACAAAGTTCTGCTCATCGTTGCAGAGGCGCAGCGGCTTGCCGCCACAGTTCGTTTGCGCGATGAGCAAAGGCGAGCTGCTCTGCGCTACCTGACCCCAGGCGGCTTCCAGGTGGGTGCCAGGATAGATGCACCGATGCTGCGTCCTCTAGCTAATGTGCACAGGGTTGGCTGTTGTGGAAACGTTGAGCGGGAAGCTGTACTTCTTGTTGCTGCCAGACAAGCCAGCAGCGCAGGCGTGCTTCTTAGCTTGCATGGGTCCTGCCCGTGCAGCACCGACTCTTGTGGCATCCCTCCTTCCCCTCCAACCCCCCTCCCTGCCCCTCTCCCTCCCTCCCTCCCCCCGTCCCAATCTTCACTGCAGGGCTTGACCCCGGCGCGGAGAGTGATGTTGGCGGTGCTTTCAATGTTCGTCCTGCTGGTGCTACCACCGGCAGAAATCCTCTTTTGGAACCGCATGGAGGCGACCTGGCGGCTGCCCGTGGCCATCTGCACCTTCTGCAGTGGAGCCGTCATCATATTCTTCAGTTCAACAAATCCAGGTCGGCGGTGGGACGATTCGAAAGCAGGGGTCATGGATCGATTGGGACGCCTGGCATGGCTCGTTGTGATTGTCTGCCGTTTTCTGTCAAGGTGCGCGCTGCTATGCTTTACGGGTACCGTTGCTGCTATCCACACCGCAATTTGGGCAGTATGGGCTGGATTATTGTCACGATGGTAGGGGTTGCTGTGAACCTGCTGGAGTTATCGAGTCCTTTCCTCAAGGCCGCTCTGTACACCTTCACTGCACTGTTGGTCATAACGGCACTGTGTCTCATGCGGATTGCGGGGTCGTGGTCGGGCTGTTGGCTAGAGTACTTTTGCGGCTCGAGCAGTAGCACAGACACAGTTCTGGGGTGTAGTGGCCAATATCGCGTGGTTGCTTGCAGATGGTCAAAAGGCTTGCCGGATTACGTTGTGGTCTTTGTGGATTACCCGGTGGTGTCTTGTGTCATGTTCGTACACCCATGTCGGCAACAGTTGTCTGTGTGACGCCTGTGTCATTTTGAGTGCGGTTAGGTGACCCGTGGGTCATTGCCAGGAGTTGGCGGTCGGCATGTAAACTACTACTGGCGCCTAGCTGGGTAATTAATGGGACTCATTGGACGAGTAACATGCTCTGCGGTTTGGCGGTTGTGTTGATGAGTTAGTGCCCGACAACGCTGACGAAGCAGATGTGTACTATATGGCGTGTATGGTGTGTTGACTTATGTTTATGCCGGTATACAGACAGCCTAATGTAAGGTTAAGTGTGGTGTGTGTATCCCGTACTGTGGTGCATTCCCTTACACATCCGTGTTGCCTGTAAACTACAACGTCATCTTGGAAATCTTACATCTATCTTCACCACATCTTCTTGCCAGCAGATAGCACAACAATACCAGCTCATACAAGGGCTGTTCGCAAGCTATTAACCAATGTGTACATTTCCCGCACACACAGCCACATAACAGCCACTCATTAGCCTCCACGGTAACTTCAAGAAGGAATGAATGCCTGGCTAAGTGGTCAAGTAGCATGCACTGCTTGCGGTTGGGTGCCCAGCTGGTGAGCTGAAAGGAGCTAGAACCGCTCAGAAACCAAACCCAAACTTGAACCCCCCGGCATCTGCCGCCGGCGCTGCCGTGCCTCCATCAGCACTCACACCAGCCCCAACGCTGAACCCAAACGTAAACAACCCCCCTTCGGCAGCACCACCAGCAGCAGCAGCAATCCCGTGGGTCGCTTCCTCCCCCGTGCCTGGGGTTCCGTTTGCTGCAACCGCAACAGCTGCCGCCTGCTGCTGCTGCTGCTGCCCCTCCTGCTGCGTTCTGCCACCCGCCGCTCTCGCTGTCTGGGTAGCGCTTTGTGAGGGCTGGGGCTGCTGAGGGGCCGCCGCAGGTGCGCGGAACAGCGCTGCGAGCCTGCTCGAGCGAGGGAAGCATGAGGGATGCATCAAAAAGGGAAGTAGGCGGGGCGCACAGCAGAAGATTAGGTCAGCGTTCTCGACGTGTTAGCAAAGGTCTAGGGTTGTATGCTTCAGTCGCCTGGCACAGCTGCATCTTCCCCATCGATTCCAGCCAGGCTCGTTGCCAACGGTCTACGGGTACCTCCCCCCTTCCAGCCTCTCCCCGCCCCTTCACCCTCCTCCCACCTGTTCGCCTCCCTCGCCCGCGCCCGCGCCTCCTCCTGCTTGGCCTCCTCCGCTGCCAGGATGTCCGGCCGGTGCTGCCGCAGTGCCGCAACGAACCTGTCGTACAGATTGCACCTGCCAGGAGGGAGAGGGGCGGGGAGAGGGGCGGGACGGGACAACGTGAGGAGCCAGGAGGGAGAGAGAATTGGGGAGAGCATTGGCGGGTCAACAGACCCTTGGAGCACGGGTGTGAAATGCCGGAAGCCTGAGACAAGACGCACATCAGCTAGGGGCATGCGTGTGAGGGAGAGCATGTGTGCTCCCGCTGTCCCGCTGCCCTCCCCCCCCCTTCCCCCGCCCCCACCTGCTCTCATGAGCGCACCCCGACACCATCTCCGGTCTGCGTGAGCGCAGGAAGGCGAGTGTGGCGGACAGCCCCACAGCGGACACGAAGTTCTGCGTGAGGGCGCAGCTGTCCTGGGGGGGAGGAGGGGGGGAAGGGGAGGAGGGGGGGGAGGATGGGGGAAGGGGAGAGGAGGGAAGGGAGCTCCCTCTTATTATGTTCCCTCCACCCCCTTCTCCTTCGTCGTCGTCCTCCTCACTTCCGTCCCCCACCCCTTGCGGACAATGCCATTACCCCTCCCCTCCCTCCTCCCCGCCCCCCTCTGACCTCCAGGTTCAGTGCGCAGTGCCACCAGCCCCGAGGGACGAACAGCAGCTCCCCGGGTCGAGCAACGAACTCGATGGGACGGACCTGGGGAGGGGGGCCGGGTGCGGGGGGGGGGGGGGGTAAAGAGGAAACAACTAACTGACCGTGTGATAAGGCATCATCATGGTGTTTGCAACATGGGGGGCTGGTGGGTGAGGCAGCGGGCGGGCGGCCAGGAAGAAGATACTGAAGGCCCAGTTGTTGGGGAGGGTGTGTAACCCCGCCGGCCAGGATACACACCGTAGGAGCAGGTGGTGCAGGTGGATGCACCCCGGGGCAGGGGTTTGGGGAACACCAAGAGATGTGAGCGGAACACCCCCTCCTCCCCCGCTCCTCTCCACACCACACCACACATTGGAATTTCTTTTTCTCCCCTCTCCACCTCACCAGCTGCTGCTTCGTCACACAGTCCTCATCAGCCTCCTGCTCATCACCCCAGCCCCCACACCCCCTACCTTGGTCTCCTTGGTTGCCGCATAGAAGTTGACAAACCACTCCGTGAGGGACAGCGGAGTGGCCACATCCGCGCCGTCCGGCGAGGGGTGCACCCCCGGTGGCACCACCCCGGGCGGGTACATGACCCACTTCTTGGCGCCCCACAGCAGCGCGTTCCAGGCTGAGGTGGCGTTGGGGTCGACGTGGAAGGAGGAGCCGGAGCGGGCGGGACCCCAGATGAGCCACCTAGGGGGGGGCGGGAGGGGAATAGTTGAAAGGGGAGGTGGTGGTGCGGGGAAAGGGGGGAGAAATGAACTCAACCATGATGGTAGTGGTGGGGGGGTGAAGGTGGTGGTGGTTGGGGGTGAGAAAAGAGCTGTGAGAGGTCGGTTGGTTACTGAGCGGGGCGGTAGTGCACCGGGTGGGGTAAAGGCGAGGTGAGGTGAGGCGGGGGGAGCTGTGGCCGGGAGTCAGGGTGTACGGCAAAACACACAGCACGCAGCAGCCACCCCAGCCCCTCTTTCCACTTCCCCCCCCACCTGTAATCCGGCCTGCCCTCCTGCCCCAGCAGCGCGAACAGGTCCTCCCCAAACTGCTCCGGGGGCCAGTAGTCGGCGGCCAGTGCGGGGGCGCGGGTTGCAAAGTGGCGGTCGAAGAGGTAGAGCGGCATTTCGTCCCGATTGGAGGAGCAGTAGGAGTGGTAGGTGGGGAAGGGCATGGGCATGTTGCCTGGGGGGGAGGGAGGGTGGGTTTGGGGGTGGGGGGGAGGAGGGTGCGGGTTGGGGGGCTGAGCAGGACGGGAAGGAGGAGACGGACGAGGGTCCCGGGGAGAGGAGGGAGGAGGGCGAGGAGACCTGCCTGCGCACCCCTCCACCCTCCCACTGCAGGAGTCAACGACCCCCCCCCCACCCAAACTGGCTTAACTCATTCGGGCTGGGCGGGTCGGGCTGGCTCACATGTTGACACCCATGTGACGCCTTATCCCTCACTCAGTTAGTTGTTCCCTCTTTACCCCACCCTAAACACCTCCTCCCCGCTTTCCCCCCCCCAAGCGGAATCTGCATCCCTATTAATCCCCCCCCCAAGCCCGCTCACCCACGATCACCTCCTGCCCCCCAAACACCTCCTCCCCGCTCTCCCCCTTCCCCCCCAAGCCCGCTCACCCACGATCACCTCCTGCCCCCCAAACACCTCCTCCCCGCTCTCCCCCTTCCCCCCCAAGCCCGCTCACCCACGATCACCTCCTGCCCCCCAAACACCTCAGCCAGGTAGTCGGGGCGCCACTTGGAGGCGGCGGGCCACTGGGACATCACGTCCTGAGGGGGGGGGAGGCGGGGGGGGGGGAGGGGAGAAGCATACCCGATTCGTTTTAGTGGCAATGGTCAACTAGGTGGCAAGCGTGGAGGGGGGGGGAGGTGGGGCGAGGGAGGAGGCGAGGAGCGTGTACAGTGCACAGCGCTGCTGCTGCGCGCCTGCACGGCAACGTCTTTATCATCCTGATGAGGCACACCCTCGTCCCACCCAGTAAGGTATCCTCCCATCAAAACCCTGCAATGCTGTTTGCCGTTAGCTGCCGTACCGTCAAGATGACGGGTCGGTTGGGTATTTCGTACTCCTGGCGGAACTGCTCGGGAGTAAGGCCCGCGCGACTGCAGGGAGGAGGGGGAGTGAGGGGTGAGGGGTGAGGGGGGGGTGAGGGGTGAGGGGGGGGGTGAGGGGGGAGGGGGGGTGAGGCGGTTTCAAACCCCAGTCCTCTGGCACCTCCTCCGCACACCCCTCTCCATGTTACCGGTATCCCCCCTCACCGGTCGATGTTGTCCACCGCCATCCACTCCCGCGGCGGCTCCAGCGTGGCGCAGAACCAGGGCTGGTACAGCAGGTCCGAGTAGAGGCCCCGCACTCGCAGGTAGCGCTGCGGGCCGCAGCCGCGAACACACCGCAGCAGCGACCGCCGCTTGCCGGGGGGCTGCTGGGGCTGTTTTTCTGCATGTTCTTGTTGCTGTTCTTGCTGCTGCTGTTGCTGCAGCGGCTGTTGCTGCTGGAGGGGCTCCAGGCCCTCGTGCCGCTGCTGCTGCTGCTGTGAGGTGCCGCTGCCATCAACAGCAGCAGGGCCAGCACCGTTACACAGCTTCAGCCGCTTACTCCGCCGCCTGGAACCCCCCTCCTCCTCTTCCTCCTCGTCGCCCTCCTCAACCACCGCCACGGCCGACACTGCGGGCGGCTCCTCCTCTCCCTCCTCCTCCTCCTCCTCCTCCTCCTCTTCCTCTTCCTCTTCCTCTTCCTCTTCCTCTTCCTCTTCCTCTTCCTCTTCCTCTTCCTCTTCCTCTTCCTCTTCCTCTTCCTCTTCCTCTCCCTCCTCCTCCTCCTCCTCCTCCTCGCTTTCATCACTGCAGCCGCTGCCGCTGCTGCTGTCCTCCTCACCGCTGCTGCCCGCCTGCTCCCCCCCGGACGGCGACCCGGGCGGCGGCAGCAGGCCTGTGGACACCAGGTAGGTGCGCTGCCAGCTGCCGCACCAGGTGAAGCCTCCGCCCAGCTCCTGGAGGAGGGGAAGGCGGGAGGAGGTTGAAAATGAGGTGTACGGCAGGCAGGGAAGGAGGGAAGGATGTCCTGCCGAAACATGGCGGTGTGGCAAGTCAAACCAAGCCGCTGGTAACGCGCACCTCAATCACCAGACCCTTCCACAGGTCTTCCAGGTTGGCGAAGCAGTACAGCGCCTTGCTGACTAGCGCTAGACGACCCAGGTCGGGAGCGCGCAGCACGCCGCTGGTTAGGACCTCGAGCATGAGCGCATCATTTATCACGGACAGGTTGCCGAGGCCTGCGGCGCAGCGTCAGAGGGAGAGTCGATGCGTGCGGCGCGATGGCACGTGACCCGGTCGAGGTTCCTATGGCTATGGGTTTACATGTTTGAAGTTGCGGTTGGCAAAACGGAAGCGCAAGCGGCACATAAGAAAGACGGTGCTAGGGCGACGGCCGCAGTTAGGATGTACAAGCATGCAAGTGGGCCCCAAGAAGTGTTGGGACGGCAGCACGCTGGTTAAGGGTTCTACCTACCAGCGTCGCGGATATTTGGACCGCCTCCTCTCATGTAATAGTTTCCCCACGGCTCGATTCCACATGGGTGTTCCGCCATCGCAGAGACTTACACAATAATAGGGGCTTTACAATACAAACGTATCACGCCGAGCACGCTTATGCAACACCTGCATGCCAGGGATAGCGTAGAACATGCGGTAGATGCAAACGTTGCCTCCGAAACCCCATGCCGCTTAACGAAAATCGTGTAGCTCCTGAAGCGCAGGACGTAAATTGGCCTTTTGATTGCCCTGTATGACCTGTTGCCGTATAGCCCTTTTTCCTTTGTGATCCCTGTCGCGGCGGCGCCATCTCCTAGCAAGTAGAAAGAAGCCATGGACGAACCTGGGGCGTCTAACTCTGTAACCAAATCTCCAGTCGAAACTGATGGCATCGATGTCGCCAGCAGCAGCATGGAGTCGGGCGGGGAACGCCAAGGCGAAACCGCGACGATTGAAGCTCCATCGTGTTCGCGCTCTGGCGCGCCACCCCCGGGTTATATGCTGGTGACGGTGCAGCTGCTGGGGCAAAGCACACCAGTTGTAATTGACCTGCCAATTGAGGTGGGTATGACTCGGGCCTCGGGCCTCGGGCTGCGTAAGCAGGACGCCCAGCGTGAAAAAGGCATAGCTTGAGGTCATCCTGACCCGTTTCCACCCCATCAGAGCCCGTAGCCCAGGACCCATTTGGACCCATCATCCAACCTTGCCCTGCTCTCCTCCTCCTCCTGCTCCTCCTGAACAGGTGTTGCCCTGCCATACCTTTGCGGACGTATGCGAGGCAGCTCTGGCCCGGGCACCAGACACCCCCCCAAACGACTATCGCATGCGGGTACGTGCACCCTGCACCCGTCTCCAACAATTCCGCTTGCCCGCCTGGTTGCTTGCTTACCGTGTAATGCCCACCTCTGTGCCCAGTAGCCGCGCCCAGCGCCTGCCTAAACCCATGACTTCCGCAGCTCCGTACATCCATGCCGTACGACCCATGCTGCCATACACCTCTCCCCCCTCACGCCCCCACTCCTCACCCGCACTCCCCCACCCACCACCCCCCGGCAGGCCTACCTCCTCCTCCACAGCCAGCTGGCAGTACCCCTGCAGGACCCGCACACCCCCGCCCGACCCACTCTCAGAACCTTCCCCGGGGCCACTCGGTTACGGTACGACATACTGCCCGGCACGGGGGATGACTCAGCAGCGGCGGCGGCGGCGGGGGTTCGTACGGCACGTGTGGCGCCGCGGCGGCAGCGGCAGCGGTGGGCTCGGCGGATAGCGCGGGTGGTGGTGGGGGTGGCCAAGGTACGACGGTGTACGGAGGTGGTGGTGGAGGTGGGGGTGTTCTCAGAGTTATTTTTCATAAGCTTTGTATTCTTGACTGGGCGCGTAATGTTTGAAGTGGTACACGACCAGCACGTATCTTGACTGGGCTATCCATGTGTCATGATCGTACGTCGCTCAACCATGCGGCGGATCAAGACCAGCCCGGCAGCCTCCCGGGCATCATTAACACCCAGTCGCCACCCTGACGCCACCGCACCACCCCCCCCACCGCAGCTGGTGTTGGTGGTGGAGGCGGCGGCGCTGCTGAGAGGCGGGGTACGGCAGGTGGTACGGCAGCTGCGTCACGCCGCCGGCTGGGGCGGCGACAGCGGGGACAGTGGTGACGGCGGTGGTGATGGCATGGGCTCTGAAACCGAGGCGGCGTTTGACGCGGTTGCTGCCTACGTGGCAGGCCGGGGGCCGTTGTCTGAGGTGCAGCGGCATGACCCACGGGTCGTTTTGGGAGCTCTGGAGGCTATGGATACGGAGGTACTGGAGCAGGTGAGGTATGGGGAGAGGAGCGGGGAGGGCTCTGCAGGGGCGTGTTGCTAGGAATGCAGGGGCGTGTTGCTAGGAATGGAGAACGGTGGCAATGAAGGGTTCCTGCGCTTCACGGCCTGTGAGCCTCCTCACCATGCGAATGCAGCATCACTACTTACATGGTCCCCGCCCCGAAGCTTCTTCCCCGTCCATGCGCCTCCTCACTTTCCTCCTCCTCCCGCCCTATTCCCCATTCCCTTCCTCCCTTCCCTCCCTTCCCTCCCCCCAGCTGGATGTGCCCGATGTGGCAGCCACCCGCCGGGCGGTGTCGCTGCTGGCACGGGAGCTGCGGCAGGTACAGCAGCGGGGGCAGCAGCAGCGGGGCGGCTCGGATGGGGCTGCTGCTGGTGGTGGTGATGATGATAACGATGGAATGGAAGGAGGGAAGTGCGGTTTGGCGCCAGAGGCAGCAGCCGGTGTTGTGGCTTCCGGAGGCACGTCGGTCGCGGGTGCTGCCGAGGAGGAGGTGGAGGGGGGGAGAGGTGGGGTTGCAGCGAGGGAAGGCATGGCGAGCGGGGGAGCAGGAGGGGCGGTGGAGGCTGCGGCTGAGAGGTTGCCGGGCTTTGGGCCGCCGACAGCGTCCCCACCTGCTGCGACTGCTGCTGCTGCAACGAAGGGGCGTGCATGATAACAAGCGAGGCAGTAAGATGCCCGTTCTCTGTCCGGACCGCCGTACGTCTTGGCGCCATACAGGCCGACCGAGAACCGCTAAGAAGAGCTTCCTTTTGCAAAGACCGACTCAGGGGATTTATGCCAAGTATTGGGTGGTTGTTTCTCATTGTTTGTAAACTCTGCGCTCAATCTCTGACATCGACACCACGTAGCTGCATTGTAAAGCTCAAACCGGCGCAATATACCGCAAATCCTCATTTCGTTAATACTGGCTGAGTTGCTTGTTCGTAACAGCAAACGGCGATTAACATGGGCACCCCGGACCGCTCGTGATTTGGGGCACTGCTACAGTTCAGTACTTGCTGGCTTTCAAAACCTAACCTTGTCGCTTTTGTACGTGTGTAACACGGAAAATGGAGTCGCCGACGAAGAAGTCGCTGCGGTGGCTTGCAGAGCACCCCGAGTCGCCGGTCGCATCCAGAGCGTCTCGTGCTCTCGAGGTCATTGTCAACCAACTGCCGGAGCCATTTCGTAACGGACTGGGGCCCGACACGTCGCTAGAGGAGAGCCTGCAACGACTGACGAGCCAGCGGTCAGCGATGCCTGACAAGGACCCTATGCTGTCGCATATAGACGCCGCCATCATTCCTCTGGTGGAGATTCAGCGAGGGATGTTCGGAGGCGGCCCTTACGAGCTCCTTGACCTGAAGGAGACCAACCTGTACGCGAAGGTCTCTGACATTCTGGGAATAAAGTACTTGTCGGAGGCCGACAGCATTGATGTCCAGCAAGAGGTTGAGGGCATCCTCTGGGGTCCGGCGCGCCGGCCGCTCGTCTGCCTGCCGGTGCAGCTGTGTAAAGGCAAAGCAGTCAACGTCTTCCTGCTGGTCGACACCAGCGCGCCGGTCACGGAGCTCAGCCCGAGCGTGTTCACTGCCCTGGGCTGCGACACCATCCCGAAGGCAGCCATCGTCAACCTCGGCGGATTCAGCCGCACACGAGTGCGGCTTTGCGACCAGGGGGAGCACAGCAACCACAGGGACATCCCCATTCTTGGCGCAGATTTCCTGGCGGACAACAAGTGCCTGCTTGAGGTGAACTACCCGCTCAAGACGGTGAAGATCCGCTTTCTGTGATTTGGTGAGTGCGCACATTGGGACAATGGTGGGGTCGTGAGGGAGCGGTTATAGGAACTTAGTGCAGCAAGTGGTGGATGATCATACGGGCTTAGGTGTGTTGGTGAGACGACTGCACAGTAGCATTGGTCCGTCCCCCCGGGCTCCTTGCACCCTCGTTACAGCATACGAATAACGTGTGCACACCTCCTTCCTGTTTCTGTACTCATTCCATGCTACCTCACGTCGTACTGCATGCTTGCCAATTCCCGCCCCTCCTCCCTGCACTTCTCAGTTACTAACTTTTTCCTCCCTGTCTATCTCGTCTGCGAACGGTAACGGAGCTGCTTCAGAGACCCTGCAGCAGCAGCTGCGTCCTCCTCACTTCTCACCCGGCCCGGCGTCCAATGCTCGGTAGCTCCCCCCCGTCCCTCGCTGCCCGACCCCTCCCTAGCAGAAAGGACCTTCCTCCCTCCCCTGCACCTCCATCTCCTCCCTCATTACCGTCCTGGCCTTCAGCGCCGCCACTACTGCCACCGCCCTCTACCTCACCATTACCATCGCTCCTCGTGCCTTTTTCCCCCCCTTGCCACGCCTTCCTGGAGTACAGCAAACTGGAGGAGCTGAAGATCTCGGGTGGTACGGCAGCGCTACGGGCGCTAGTACGGCAACTGTTGGATGCCAACCTGTCTTGTGCGCCTGGTTGCAACTCGTACGGCAGACGAGGGGGCGGGAACGGCGAGCATGGAGGAGCGGAGGGTGCAGTACGTTTGGGAGTGAGGGTCGCGAGGATTCCTTAGGAAAGCTAGACACCTGCCGGCGGGAAGGGGAGGTATGGGTTGTTGCGACTGTGTACTGGAATGTGAGGAGTAATGCGACCGCTTAACCTCACTTGGTCAATGGGGAGGAGGATGTTGAGGGAGGGCAGCAAGAGGCCATCTGTTGGCGTTGGGATGACAGGCAAACTAACATGCACATGGGATCAGTGCATGTGCACGTGAACCCATGCCTCGTGGCAGCACACCCGGCTATGGGTTCCACACCGTTGCTCGCTGAGGGGCGTTTTTCCCTCGTTTTCTTCCTGGTCTAGGGAATGGGTTTGGAGTATATGGCAAGCAGAGGTCGGGCAGTAACAAGGGATGGCAGGAGAGGATTTTTATGGCGCCATGCTCGCCATCACCAACAACATCGCCATCTGGCTGGTAGCTAGGGTGGCTGAAGGTAGTGGGGGGAGACACGGCTTGTTGCTTGCACTTGTCAGCGCAATATACCGCCATATTCCGGAATGCCATGTTACCGTGTTTGGAGTGTGTTACCGTGGGCACAGCCACGCTACTGCGTTTCATTGACATGCCTATTCCGTAGGTTGGAGCTTGCACGTTGTGTGTTTTGGGTGGTTAGCTGGTGTGTCATGCTTCCACAACGCGTTACTGAATGTAGTAGCATGAATAAGTCGGGGGATGTCTTATTGCTTGCGTATGCTTTTTATTGTGAGAGGATGGCTTACCTCACAGGAGCTGCCAGGATGTGAGGGGCCGCAAGACTGAAAGGTTTGGTTTGCACCTTTGGGTCTTGTGGCCCCGCATATCCTGGCAGTTCCTGTGAGGAAAGGCATCCTCTTGCAATAAAAACCGTACGCAATATGATTCATTTTCATGTTGCTGCCGCAGCAGATGGGCATGGACCGCCTGTATAACTGAGGCTATGGTATGGGGTTTCGTTTCTTTGCTTGCTTATCTCCTCGCTGTGTGGGGCGACGTTTTTCCCTCTGCTATGCACTAAGGGAAACACGTCGCCCCACACAGCGAGGAGATAAGCAAGGTATGTTGCCTAGCAATCTGTGGTCCTTCGGGCTAACGTTGCTTACTGGTTTCGGCCAGGGGTCAGTTCTGTCAATAAGGAGTGATGAGGCTGTAAACTTTCATTTACGGCTTGACATTTGTCAACACCCAGAGCCCAGCCCAGACCCAGCCAGCCAACCATCCGGCGACTGGACGAAATTGCCGCACAATCCCACATTGCCTTGGGACCGGCGACTGTGGCACATTGACGTAATGCACAGTTAGGTGTAGGGGGGGGTCGACTCTAACCCCACATGGATGGATGTTGCTCAAGAGGGGTAACTCGGCAAGTGCGCGCAATGCCGCATGCGTGTGTCGGCATGAAGCTAATGTACATGCGGTCAGTACTCCAATGACACGCCGAAAGAGTTTGTTGACTTGGTGAAGGGGGCAGCTCAGTCGCCGTTCCAACAAATCCTGACCTGTTTTCAGCTTTTTAGCGGAGCCCATATCCCAGGCAGCAGCCGGCGTTGCGGCTTCCGGAGGCACGTCGGTCGCGGGTGCTGCCGAGGAGGAGGTGGAGGGGGGGAGAGGTGGGGTTGCAGCGAGGGAAGGCATGGCGAGCGGGGGAGCAGGAGGGGCGGTGGAGGCTGCGGCTGAGAGGTTGCCGGGCTTTGGGCCGCCGACAGCGTCCCCACCTGCTGCGACTGCTGAGGTGGGCGTGGTTGGTGTGGGGTTGCGGAAAGGAGGTCGACAACATGCGGATGTGGGCTGCATGCATGGTGGCTCAGCCAGCTGCTGTGTTACAGGGGCTGGGCCGCGGGGATGGCACTTGAGAGAGGGGGGGGCGGACATGTAACAAGAGCGGAAAGGAGGTGTTTACATCAGCGCCGCATCATGGATCGTGGTTGACCATGATCAACATTGAAGTCATGTTTGGTGTCGGACGCTGCCAAGCAAGCGGGATCAGAGGTCTTACTCAGGCCTTCCTCAGCCTTCCTCAATAACACAACTTCAGCAAACTAAATCCAGACCACCAGCAAACCAAGCTTGTAAGAATGCTTATACCTGTTATCACCTGCCGTACACGCATCGCACAGAAAATCACAATGCCATGCGCAACATCACCCTCCCCCTCCCTCTTGCATGCATGCATGCATTATAAGTATAACATATGCACTCGCGGCCAATTTCCTTAGCACACATGCAGACCTAATGAAGCAGGGGTCGCCTGCTCCAAGTTCCGTTCACATGTTCGCAATACAACCGCTGCCTGGGGACACCCCCCACCTGACTCGACGCACCTGGACCACCCACCACTCAACCAAGCACCCCTCAACCAACCAACCACTCGACAAACCACCAGCACCTACCCCCCAGCCGCCCGCCTCCTCACCTCGGGCAACACCCGCCCAAACAGCTGCCACAGCAGCCGCATGCGGTACCCCCCCGCCGCCCCCCTCACCCGCCCGCCCTGCACTGACGCCTGCCGTACCGCCCGTTCGTACTGCTGCTCGGTGAGAGCCGTCAGACAGCTCACCGCGGCTTGCTGGGCGCAGGGGCGGCCGGAGGCGCCGGCTTGGCGGCAGAGGTCGGGGGGACACAGGGAGGTGGTGGGGTACGGAGCGGCAGGAGTGGTTGGTGATGGTGATGGTGGTGGTGGTGGTGATGATAATGGTGGTGGTGGTGAGGTTGTTGTTGTTGGCGGTGGTGGTAGTGGTGGTGGCAGGGGTGTGGTGGGAGCGGTTGCAGCAACGGCAGGTGGGGAGGCAGGAGGAGGGGTAGGGGGTGACGGGGGGGGAGGGGGGTGCGGTGGTGGATGCATGCGGAGCAGGGTGGACCAGCAGGGGCAGCTGAACGGGGACTGCTCGGACGTCCGGGAAGCGGTTAAGGAGGAGGGGGAGCAGCAAGCGGGAGCAGCGGAGGCGGCGGCAGAGGCGGCAGTAGCAGTCGTGTCACCAAGAGACGACTGGGGGTCGGCATGCTGGCGGTGTGCATGGGCCACCCTGTTTGTCGTCGTCGTCTTCGTCGTCATGATGGAAGCAGCGGTGAGGAGGGCAGGGTGAAGGTACGACGATGAGGGGGAATGTACGGCAGCAGCATTTGGGCTGTTGCCAGATCCGCCGCCGTAGCTGTAGCCGTAACTGCTGCTGCCTGCGGGGCGTTGTTGGCGGTCTCTTTGGTGCTGGTAGAGGAGGGAGGGATCAGGTTCCTGGGGGGAGGTGGGATGTGCACGGGAAGGTGCGGGATGGGTGCCTTTGTTACACTTTCAGACGAAGTAAAAAAGCAGGAAGGCGAAGATAGCCGTAGGTAAGAGGGTTGACGGATCGATACTAGAGCCCTAGACGTGTTTTGCTATCAACCATAATGTATGTTGGAAGCTACGTCTCTGATGACGCAAACGTGTCAATAAAGGGGAGTCCCACGCACCGATGCGCGAACCGCGTCAAACGTCAGTTGCTCCAGCTCCAGCGCCGCGCGGCGCCAGTGGTCCTGCAGTCGCTGCCGCACGAGTGACCCGTGGGTCGCCAGCACCTGGCTGGCGTGCCGTACCAGCGGCAGATCCTGCTCGATGACCCGTGGGTCCAACTGGGGCAGCCGGTACTCGGGGTGTCGGAGTAACTGTAATAACGCGCACGTGCGTAGGTAGGCAGCAGTGGAAGGGGCAGAAGAATGTTGTAATAAGGACTACAGGCGACAAGCACAGCGGTATCCGCACTTACTGAGAGCTTCCATCATACCGGTAATCACCGACATGAACGCAAGCACCTCGCACGCACACCTCCACGGCAAACACATGTAGGTTTCTCGCTCAATCTCGCTCCCTACCTCGTACATCCCAGCGAGCACGGACGTGGATGTGCGCATGCGCTGCTGCTGCCAGGGCGGCAGGGAGGGCAGGCCCCTGCCGGGAGGCGCACCGCATTTGCGAAAAGTGGGTCGCGAGAAAGGGATGCGGGGGCCCATGCGCAAAGGCCACCGCAGAGAAGGCGCATGTACTACCGGTCATGTACTACCCGTAGTACGAAGCTTACTACGCCATTGCACGAGACTGATTCCACACTGTTACCTTGGCATAACGAATAACTCCTCCCCGTTCGTCTGTCCTGACACTCCTTCCCGGCTCTGCCCTGACGTCCCCGCTTCCGCCGCCCCACCAGCCGCCTCCGCACCACCTCCAGCAGGAGCTCCAGCCGCCCCCTGCGTCCGCAGCTGCAGCCGCTGCTGCCGCCGCTGCATCAGCCCTCGCAGCGCCGGGGGAGCAGCGCCACTGCCTGCTCCCACCGCCGCCACCACCCCTGCTGCTGCTGCTGCTTGTCTTGCGTGTGTACCGGGGTGCTGCACTTGCTGCTGCTGCTGCTGCTGCGGTGAAGGAGGCAGCGGCAGGGGCAGGGGCAGGGGCAGGGGCAGGGGCAGCAGCTGCTCCGCATGGGCCCAGTGGGGGGGTCGCACCCGCTCCCGCAGCTGGGGGGGGATGCGGCGGAAGGAGCCGCTCTTGGGCGCATCCAGGGCCTCCTGGTACAAGCTGGGGAGGGGGAGGAGGAAGAGGGCAGGCGCAGAAGGCAACAGGTAACAAACATGGGCGCATGAAGTACAACATGGGTTTGCAGTATGGAACTAAGAAAACGTGCTATGAGGGTTTGCTGTGGGGGGTTGGGGAAGGGCTGATTTGAGGGTGCGCTCCCCACCGCGCCACCGCGCCTACACACCTACACAAACCTACACACCTACACAAACCTACACACCTACACAAACCTACGTCCCTCCCAATCCCAAACCCATCTCAACCCGGCCCTACACCCACATGCACCCCCACTCTACACCCCCAGACCCCCCACCCCCACCTGCACAGCATATGGCAGTGCGGGTGGTCCGCCCCCCACTCGTCCGCCGCCCAGCTCCACAGCCTGTACGCCTCCTGCACCGCCCCCGCAGCCTCGTGGCAGAACAGGTAGCGCTGTGTCAGGTAGCGCTCCTCCGCCAGCTCCGCCTCCGCCAGCTCCTCCCGGGCGGCAGCAGCAGCGGTGTCCGCTGCGTGCTTGCCAGCAGCAGCAGCAGCAGCAGGAGCAGGAGCAGCGGCAACACGGGCGTTCAGCTCATGCCATTGCGGCTGCTGTTGCCGCTGGTCTTGCCGGTCCTCCTCGGGTTGCTGGGGATGCGGCAGCTGCGGTGGCTGCCTGTCCGCTGCCATTCCGCTGGCGCAGGACGAGGCAGCCGCAGCCGCAGCAGCAGGTGCTGTGGCAGTGCTGAGCGGGGGCAGCGGCGGCTGCAGGCTCACGCGTTCCGCTGTGAAGGGCTCAGCGCGGCAGGAGGAGGAGGAGGAGGAGGAGCCGGCGTACATGCCATCACCCTCCTTCTCCGCCCCTCCTTCCTCTTCTTCCAGATCACCAGGAGGGCACTCCTCAAACTGTTGCACCACCTGCAGCGGGCAGCAGGGGTCAACGCGGGTCAGCAGCAGCAGGTGTGGTGGGGCCTGATGCTGGTGTGTGTGTGTGTTAAGAAAACTGGCCGCGAGTAGGAACGTACTGTGTGTGTTAAGAAAACTGGCCGCGAGTAGGAACGTACTGTGTGTGTGTGTTGGAACTCCGGGCGCCCCCGCGCTGCACATCCCTACTTGACTGCATCGCCAAGCTTTAGGATGCAACCGATACACCTACACTGCAACACACGGTGCCCTTCCTCCGTAGTTAATACGAGGCTTACAACTATCGGGTGCAGCCCTTTCCCCAGCAGCAATACCCTTCCTTGCGCGACTCATCCCTTCCTTACCCCCCATCCCTTCCCCCCCCCCCCCCCACCGCACCCGCGGGTCCCAGATGAGGGTGAACTGGTCCCCGTCGTAGTCCCCCCCCGCCAGCTCCCCGGCAGCCGGCCGGACACCCCGAGTGGAGAACACCAGCATGCTGCCGCCACCGCCGGGGCAACCGCCAGCACCAGCAAGAGCAGCACTAACAGCACCAGCACCAGCACCACCAGCACCAGCACCACCAGCAACGGTGAAACAACCACCACCAACGGTATTGCCAACGGTATCGCCCGCACCCGCTGCTGGTTGGGACGCGCCTGTCGCCGCCGGATCCGACAGCCCCAGTTGCAGAAGCAGCTCCGGGGGGGGCGGGATGAGTCGCAGCTTGCGCAGGTCGCGAGGGTGCAGGCCGGGGAACCTTTAGGGTGGCAGCAGGAGACGGAAGGAGGGGGGGAGTAAACTGTACCGTCATGCGTGTGTTAAAATAACTGGCCGTGTGTGTACCTTATCATGGGAGCTGTGTTTCAGTTGCGCGATACCGGTACGGTCAACGGGCCAAGATGCGGGGTGTGGGCCATGTACGGGTGAGAGGTGACCCATGGGACGGTACAGCGCGGTGCGGTTTACGTCCCAGCACCTGGCAGAGCACACTCCCCGCCCACCTGTACACCACCACCTCTCGTCCGCTGTCAGTTGGATGATGCTGCGGTTGCAGCAGCGGCGACGGTGATCTCGCTGCTGCTGCTGCTGCTCCTCCTCCTCCCCCTCCTGCTGCTGCGGGTGGGGGGAGCGCCACCACCACCACGCAGCCCTCCGGCACGCTGCCGCTGGGGTCGGGCACCCCGGGCAGGGTGACGCTGCGCGGTAGCGGCAGCCGCAGCGACCAGAGCTGCTGGTAGGCCCGACTGGCGCAGGCCTAGAGAGGGGAGGAATGGGGTGGGGTGGGGTGGGAGAAAGAAGGAAACGAGGTGGGGTGCGGGGGATAAGAGAGGAAGCTGACGAGCTGTATGACTAGGCTTCACAATGGGGTGGGGGGTCAAAGACCATACCAAACCATAGGAGACCACAAGTTAGGGCAAAGCAATGGGGGGAGGATGAGGGCAGATTCAATCCCGGCGAATAGTGATCACGTCAGCAGAGCGGAAGAAGTAATCATGACAGAGGAACCAAGGATATGAATTTATTTCAACGGCACTGTAAGCCCTCCTCACCTGCAACAACTCTCGTAGCCAGAAGCCCACTGCGGATGTTCTTGGGGACCCAGATGGCGATCCGGAACCAGATACATTGTGATCCGGGCGCGGATCTTTCCTGGATCCATTCGGATCGTGTAGTACATTCGTATGACCATCAACATCACTACCACTGCTGCCGTACGATAATTCAGCCGTCAGTACGGATTCCAAGGCAATGTCGCCATTACGGCGAGCCATCTCAAGAGCCGTCGTCAGATCCTCCCCCCGTTGTACGATAAGGATACGGCGGATCTCTTCCTCGAGAATGTCGTATAATGTACGAGCATTCACGCAGCAAGCGGTCAGCAGTAGCAGCAGCGGGCCGTTGAGGCGAGCGACGGATCCCACGCGTGATGGCAGCTTCCGAACGACCTCCAACCATGCAGGCGTTACGGCGGCGGGACTCGTAACGCCAGCGGCGGCGGCGGCTGCGGTAACGGCAGCAGTCCCCTGGGTCACGGTTGCTGCTGCTGCTGCTGCCGCGGCGGCGGCGGCAGTGGCGGAGGAAGAGGCCAGTGCTGCCCCAGGCTGCATCCTCCTCTGCGGCAACAAGAGGCGTGAGAGAAGGAGCTGCTGTTGCTGTTTCAGGGAGCAGCCCGGGCGTTTGCTAGGTGGTGGTGGTGGTGGTGGTGGTGGTATTTGAATTGGTGGTTGCGGGTTAGTGGTGGTTGTTGGCGGTTGGACGACGACAAGCTGTGGTAGTGATGCAGCGGATGACGGTGATGTGAAAGGCGCCGGATGCTGCTGCGAAGATCTCCCAGCTGCTGCTGTTGGTGCTGCTGCTGGTGCAGGTGCATGTGTTGGTTGGAGCGGCTGAGAAAGCGGAGCAAGATGTGCAAGCGGAGCGGGATGAGGGCCTGACACTGCTGTCGTCGCTGCTAGGGGTGGTGACGGTAGTGCTTGGGTCGGCGGTGGTTGGTTGGCGGGGCCGTTGGGTGCCGTACGGCCCATCAGGGCGGCCACACGACTCCAGCTGGGGGCTTTGACCTGGGGCCGGATGGGGCCGGATGGGGGGGCGGTACGTGTAGGCCAAACCTGCTCACTACACAAGATCAAACTGGGTAACGCGCAATGGGTGAAAAGACCGGTAGATCGTCGCCACATGACAAGCTTGAATCCATTCCCCATCCCTTCACCTTCACCACCTACACATCTGCCAAAACCAGCCCAGCCCAGCCACCCCCAGTTGCCTTCGTCTCCTCAGCTCTAAAGTAACCACCCAAGGTCACCACCTCCACCCCTCATCAGCCCGCTGCCAGTTTGCTGAACACACCTGGGACGCGCGCACCAGCAGCCATGCGCCCGGAGGCAGCCCCGAAACCACGGGAGTGAAGGTCCCCTTGATGACCGCACCGACCCGTGGGTCGTACACGCGCAGCTGCACCACCACTGCCGGCTCGGAAACAGCAGCAGCAGGAGCAGGAGCAGGAGCGGCAGCGGGCACAGGCTGCGAAATCCCATGAGGCGCCTCAGGAGCCTCGCAATGTGTGTTTTCCGGGCCCAGGACCCCCCTGTCGACTTCCTGGTCTCTTCTAAGGGCTGGTACCAGCGGTGTTGTGGCCTGTGCTAGGTGATCAGGTAGGACAGGCGGCGAGGCAGGCAGCATCTCCGGCGCCAACAGGGACAGCGGGTGCTGCATGGGCATCCCCTGTGATATGTTTGGGATCATGCTCGCCAACCGGGCGCAAATGAGGCCGTTACCATCCGTCATTACTGCCCCGCTGCCGCTCCCGCTCCCCATGCCGCTGACGCTGCTCCCGCCTGCATCGCTACTGATGCAGCTGACACTGCCGCCGCCGGCGGCAGATCCGCCGCTACTGTCACGGTTGCCGCCATTGCTGTCCTGCACGGCGCCGGCACTGCCGTACTGAGCCCCACAAATGTCGTACTCGTAGGCAATCCGTACGGCGTCAACCGCTAACGGCCAAGTGGAACTCAGGAAGAGCTCGGGTCTGCTTGAGGCCTTGGCTGCTGCTGCCACCGCCGCTGCCCGTGCGGCCGCGGCTCTCTCCGCGGCTTGTGCTGTCGTTGTCGCTAAACTGGACTGAGTCGTTTCTGTTATTGAAGGATAAGAAGAGGAACTTGAAGGCAGGTAGGCTGCTGTCTTCGCTGCCGCCGCCGCCGCAGCGCCCAATGCGGTGTCCACGTCAGCCACGAGCCGCCGTACGGCAGACGGCGGCCCCAGGCTCCGAAACCCATGCCGGACATCGTCACCTGACAGCGTGTCAGCAGCGTAGAAGCAAACCTTCTCACCTGCCTTGCCCGCGTCTTTAACGACCAGCCGTCGATAGTGTCGACCCGCAACCACCAACCCCCGTGTTAGCAATGCCTCCAACACATCACCCCTAGCATCATCAGCGCCACCGCCACCTCCACCTCCACCGCCACCGCCACCACCTCCACTGCTGCTACCACTTTCGACATGACCGGCAGCGCCGCCGCTGTCGGGGTAGCCGGTCGGGGTAGCGGGCGGTGTCCGCTGCTGCAGGAGGGGGGGAATGTGGTGGGGGGGGCGACCACCTGCCACATGACCGGCATGCAGGCCGTAGCAGGGTCGGGGCCGGGGTCGCAAGTGCGCTGAGAGGCGCAGGAAGAGCAGTCGGTCCAGGGAGGCGCCTGAAGGGGAAAGAAAGAAGGCGGAAGGGGCAGGGGAAAGCCGTTGGCACGTCGGGTGCTGCCTTCTTTCTCGTCATCCTGCTCCCCAGAATATGATTCGTGAGGCAACCCCCGCCGAGACACGAGAGCCCCTTCGGGACGCCCACACGAGTGGACGCTGCACGTGGCTGCTTCCCCTGTTAGCCCCTCATTAGCCCCTCCTTATCCCCTCACGTGGCATGTCACATGCAAAGCCCCGCAGCTCCCAGCCGCGCACCTAGCAGCGGGTGGCGTTGCAGGTGGGATCCAGGACTGTCGTACAGTTCGTACTCCACCCGCATCAATCGTACCGCCGATGTTGCCGTACAACTCCTGCTACCACTCCTACCGCCACCACCACCAGAATTGAATTCCAGCTTTTCCGTCTTCTCCTCTGCCAACGTTGCGGCTGCCGGCGCCGTTGTCGGATCTGGCCGCTGTCGGCATTGTTGGTGGTGCTGTTGCTCCCAATTGGGGTGCGGTTGTTGCCGCTCCGAACCAACCTCCAACGGTTGCACATGCTGCCGCTCTTGCTGCTTCCCTTTATGGCGCAATCGCTCATGGTGCTGCTGCTGCTGCGGCGGCGGCGGCGGCACCAACCCCTGCTGCCCCTGCGCCTGCCCATCTTGCTGCTCCTGCCCCTGTGCTCGCTGCCGCTCCAGCCCCTGCACACGTTGCTGCTGCAGCCCGCCGCCCCACAACCGCAACCAACCCGTCTCGGAGTAGTGCTGCGCCACACCCCGCGGCCCAACGACGGCGGTTATTGTACGGCAAACGGGAACCGTTACCGCATGTCTGGTAGGGTTGTTATTACCAACTACCACTGCCGTCGCTGTCGCTCTCGCCATCGACTCCAGGGAGGCAACGCAGGCCGCCGCAGCCGTGGGGTGCTGATGAGGGTCCCACACGTACCGAGACACGTGCTCGCCGCGCCCCTGCTGCTGCTGCTGATGGTGATGATGCGGTTTGCTAGCATGTGATGACAGGTGGCCGGGGTGGCGTTGCTGCTCTTGCGATTGGGGGGGAAGGCAGCAGGTGAGGTGCTGTTGCTGAGTCAGCGCCGACGCGCCTGCTGCTGCAACTCCTGGTGCCGATGTTGTTGCTGTTGCTGTTGCTGCTGCTGGTGATGGTGATAGTGATGATGAAGCAAGCCCAGGGCAATCCGGATCGTACGACAACCATCCGCTTCGCACGAACGTTAGTAACGTTTCACCCGGTCCACCCCATCTGGCCCCTGAGCAGCTGCCTCCTCTGCCTCCGGAAATAGTGCTGCTGTGGCTGCCGCGATGTACGGCAAAGGGCGACACCGGCGGTGCCAATTCGTCTAGAGCAGCTGCCAGCTGTTCGGGTGGTGAGTCCAGCAAGCTGACCAGCTGCGGTAGGGGCAGCACCGCAAGCACTAGGCTGTGCTGATGTAGGAGCAGCCTGGAAAGGGGGCCGTCCCAGGAAGGAGGAGGGATGATGGGCAAGTGGATTGGACTTTTGGGCGGCAAGCTCGATCACAGGAGGTGTCAATATATAATACAATGGTGTATCATTAACAACTGCAAAAGAAGCGGGTAGGATATTCTACTACAGGAAAAGCTGTACCAGTTAATCACAAACCCACAGGTTCCAACGTCCAACTGCCGGGCTTCTGCAGAAGCCACGGCCATCGAAAGCAGCGTAACTTGCTCTGGAAGACCACCTACCGTAACGGCAAAGGCAGCTCCAGGTAAAGGCGGAGCTTGTCCACCAGCTGCAAGCTGCGCACAAGATCCGGCTCGCATCGTAGCAAATGCGAAAGATGCCGTGACGCTTCCTCACAGTTGCCTTTCAAAGCAGCAGAGAGAACGTTCCAATCGCTTAAAGCATCATTACAAAGGCGTTCGGCTGACTCAGTGCTGGCGCCGAAGCCATTGCAGCCAGTGCCTGCATCCGGCATGCCACCGTTTAGGTTAGCCTATCTGCTGTCTACCTAGCTATTGGAGGAACAAAACAGCGCTATCCCGACGGCAAACTTTCAGGTACTGACAGACGGCATGCCGTACGGCCATGTCCGGTCGCCAATGCCCAGCCGCGAAGCAGGAGTGTTTACCGCCCTCTGCGCCTTCGTAACAAGCTAACAATTTATCCACAAAACAGCGCCGATAAGTATACAAATCCACGTTCTAGAAGCATAAAGAAAATATGCAAGTTTCCATGCAACTGTCGCGTTCTGGCGCAGTCCTGCGCCGACATGAGAGGCACAGCCATAGGTTAGTAGCTCTTTTGTCCAATGCCGCTGTATCGTGCAGTCGCTGCGACGCTAACTACCTAACGCGCGTTCCATAGGCCGTTTTCAACATGCCGTCCTTCGCTTCATGTTGCCCGGGCGCTTCCGACTACTGAAGAGGTACAATTCGCGTGGAAGGCTACTACGTTTCCTAGGGGTGGTATGAAACAGCCAAACTGAAACATGCTTGCAGAAGCCCAAGGTAGAGTCCAAGTCAGAGGCTGAAGTAGCTACCGAAAAGTATGGATTGGAGGCCGGACTTCTGAAGGTGCGTCCCAGCGGCTGTTCTTGTGGTTGGTCGTCGCGTAGGAGGTCGAAGCTCTTATCCTTGCTTACGTGCTTTGCGTTCATGGCATCATACCCACTTACAGCAAGCGTAACTAGTAATTGGGTTTATTTCATGCAGGCTTTAACGTCAAAGGACGAGAACGGCAAGCTGAGCAGCGCGGAGCAAGCCAAGCAGCTTTTGGCGCAGTACGGTTCCGCCTACCTCATCACTTCCATCTCCTTTGCCATCGTATCCTTTGCAGCCTGCTATTTTGCTGTGGACGCAGGTGTGTGTAAGGGAAAGGGGGGCTGTAATTGGGGGGGGGGAGCAGATGGGCCAGGTCACGTGTGGATGAGGAGGGAGGCTATGACGTGGAATCACCCATACCGCCTATAGCGCAGGCTTGGCCTCATTCCCTTCCCTTCACCCGTCCATGTTGTTTGAGTTACTGTAGCTTATGGGCTATGCTGCTCCCTGTCTTCCATTTACATCCTTGCCGGTTAAAACTCCGGTTATGCCCCCGTGTCATCGTCATCCTGGTCATACGGTACTCTCCCCCCCAACCTCGCCCCCTCCCTCTCCAGGTGTGGACGTAGCGGCGCTGCTGGACCGGTTCGGGCTGCAGGTGTCGGATACAAGCGAGAAGGTAATACGGCAGGGGAGGAGGGGGTGGAGTTGAAGAAGTGAGGACGGAAGGGGAAGGGCTGGGAAGGGGTAAGGGGGACGCGAGGGGGCCAGAGTGCTAAGCATGCATGTGCGTCGGGGAGGAGTATGCGAGGAGGGGTGAACAGAAGAACGCATGGAGGCACGTTCTCCGCTACCGGTAATTCTCCCTCTCTGAAACGGTTTGGTATCTCTCTGCGTGAATCCTGCCGCCTTACCCGCCTCCCTCCCCTTAGGTGGGCACGTTTGCGTTGGCGTATGCGGCGCATAAGGCCCTTTCGCCTGTGCGCTTTCCCCCGACCGTGGCCCTGACGCCTGTCGTCGCCAAGTACCTCGGAAAGAAGAAGGACGAGGAAAACAGCAAGTGATTGGGCTTTTGGTTAGGGTGCCAAGAGGAGGAGGCTGGAGCATGTGTTGGAGGGCGATAGTTATAGCTTGTTTTGCAGACGGTTAGGATAGCAGCGTGTGGGCTTATAGAAGCACTTGTATTATATGAATGCGGAGAGGTTATGTAGAGCTGAGGGCACATGTCAATTTTGTGCGGTTATGAGTATGTGAGGGCAGAGGGTATGCGCTTTGGGCCCAAGCAGCGCCACATGTGGATGTGCAGAGTGACGAGAGTGTTTGTAGTGTCTTTCAAGTAAGTCCTAGCGACATGTGGCAGGTAGCTCGAATACGTTTGGTAGCACGATTGGTTGCTAATTTTGTCGAGTGGAGCGTTTGGGCATTCCAGGCATCCTACTACCGTACCGGTACCCGCATCACGGCAAATGTAGGTAAAGAGACGCTGTCGCCAGTGCGCGTGCAAGGGAGTCGGGGAGTGCGAGTGGGGATGCTAGATGACTGTTGGGTGCTTCCTTAGGAATTCGTTGCGCGTGCAGCGCAAATGGACCCACGGGGACTGGCATTTGCGACGGACCGCAATCGCCTTAATATAGCATGAGTGTAAGTTAATATAGCAATTATATGACAAAATAATCCTCCTACATGGCGCTGCCACTCGCATGGTGCAGTCCTCGGCTACGGTACGGCACACGGTTCCTGGCCACTCAAATGAGGCACAAGTGACGCCATAAAGCGTTGGCTGGTACCACGCGATCACTTATATAGTGCAAAGCGACACTTTACAACTGAAAACTTGTGCCCTAGCCCTACTGCCGCTGCTCAGACTACTACTGTGCGCATTGTGCAAGTTAACTAGCCACGATGTCTTTCGCCACGCGGCCTGAAGCTTTGGCCACAAAGGCTGGTCGCCGTGCTTTCGCGCGCAACACGGAGGCTCTGCGCTCGCAGCTGCTGGGCGTACCCAAGCGCCCTAGCCGTGTTACCGCAAAGTTCTCTGCCAAGCAGCTCGTAAGTTCATAGCACCATCTCAAGTTGAGCGCTATGCTGTAATGTATAGTGCACTATGTCTCCCCTTTAAGAGCGCTGAGCGACATTTTCGATCTGCGTGTGTGTTCTTGTCGACTTTCGCTACAATGTTATTTCTCCTGCTCTAGCAACGGGTTACTTCTCAGTAGCAACCTGGCAACTCAGATGATCAACCTGATTCTTTTATTGCGTGGTTCGAGGGGTTCGCGACTAAAGCCTGGCTGCGCGCCTGTGTGTGGATCCCACTCTACTGAATCTTACAGTCAGACAACCTTGCATCGGAGCTGGTAGCTAAGCTGCCAAAGGCTGCGCTCGCCTCCCTGCTTTCGCTCTCCACCGCTGGCGTGGCCTCAGCTGCAGACTACTACGCGCCCCCAACGGACAGCAACACCACAACCACCGTTACCCAGGCGCCGCAGTCTATTCAGTTCTCGTCTTCCGCTCCTCTGGTTGCGCCCGAGGTTCGCTCGGAGTACCAGCTGCCCGAGGGCAACCAGTGGCGCTATTCTGAATTTGTCAATGCCGTAGAGGCCGGCAAGGTGGAGCGCGTGCGTTTCTCCAAGGACGGTTCGCAGCTGCAGCTCACCGCTGTGGATGGCCGCCGTGCCACCGTTGTCCTGCCAAACGACCCTGAGCTCGTTGACATCCTTGCAAAGAATGGCGTTGACATTTCCGTTTCGGAGGGCGATCAGCAGGGCAACTACGTTGCGTTGCTGGGCAACATCCTGTTCCCTCTCATCGCCTTCGGAGGCCTCTTCTTCCTCTTCCGCCGAAGCCAGAACGGCGGTTCGGGCGGGCCCATGGGCCCGATGGGCGGTGCCATGGACTTTGGTCGCTCGAAGAGCAAGTTCCAGGAGGTCCCGGAAACTGGCGTTGTGTTTGACGATGTCGCGGTGAGCACATGTTGGGTCATTCATGTTGGACTGCTGTCGCTGCTGCACTTCATTTATCTGTTGGCTGCTGGCTCCCGCTAGGGGGTGCAAGATGGCGATTGCTGCATGCGCACCTCTCCCCCTCTTCACATCCCCCCCTTCCCCCTCCTGTCTCCTGCCCTGCCCCTCCCTTTCCCGCCACCCGCAGGGTTGCGACGGCGCAAAGCTGGAGCTGCAGGAGGTGGTGGACTTCCTGAAGAACCCGGACAAGTACACCGCACTGGGCGCAAAGATCCCCAAGGGATGCCTGCTGGTGGGTGCTGGAGGAGGGGGCTGGGGGGTTTTGCCCAGGGGATTGGGTTGGGGAACCGGTGGGGGAATGTGGTGAGGGCTCTGGCTTCTGGACCCTGCGTCGTCGCTGCGTCCGCCGGGTTCTAGTGAACAACTCCTCGCACTACTGAGTTATCAAACAAGCGCAGTGGGTTTAACATCACAGCCCATTACCTCCTGCTGCTGCTGCTTCACCCCTCCCTCCTCCTCCCCCTTCTCCTCCCTCCTCCCCCTCCTCCTCCCCCTCCCCCCACCCCCAGGTTGGTCCCCCCGGCACCGGCAAGACGCTGCTTGCCAAGGCGGTGGCGGGTGAGGCTGGGGTGCCCTTCTTCTCCTGCGCCGCCTCGGAGTTCGTGGAGGTGTTTGTGGGAGTGGGCGCCTCGCGCGTGAGGGATCTGTTTGAGAAGGTGAGGGGGGCGCACATGCATATGTGGAGAGGGGAGGGGAGGGGAGGGCTGGAAGTGGGTGGAGATGAGCGACGACAGGGCGGGGTACTAGACTGGAACAGGTGGGGGGTGGCCTGGGAGGAGCGCGGGTTTGTGGGTTGTGAGGAAACTGTACCTCCCCCTTCCCTTTCCACCTTTCCTAAACACCTCTCACACCTGTCACCCACAACCACCACCCAACCCTGATCCACACGCAGGCCAAGTCCAAGGCCCCGTGCATCATCTTCATCGATGAGATCGACGCCGTGGGTCGCCAGCGCGGTGCCGGCATGGGTGGCGGCAACGACGAGCGCGAGCAAACCATCAACCAACTGCTAACGGAAATGGACGGCTTCGAGGGCAACACGGGGGTGATTGTGCTGGCCGCCACCAACCGCCCCGACGTGCTGGACCAGGCGCTGCTGCGGCCGGGGCGCTTCGACCGCCAGGTGTGTGGGTGGGGGGGTGGTTGGCGGCGATGGGGGCGGGAGGTGGTTAAGAGGAAAGCAGAGCGAAGTTGTGGGTGGTGAGGTGAAAGAGGGAAGACGCAGAGCTCAGGTTGGTGGTGGGGCTGTCGGTAGGCATCCCAGGTGGCATTGTCCTGCTCGTGTACCCTGTTCCCGGATATCGCGCCTCCCCAAACCGCACTGCCCTCTGCCCCCCGCGCCCACCCCCCCCCCCCACTGCCCCCACCCCCCTCCCAGGTTACCGTGGACCGGCCTGACGTGCAGGGCCGTGTGGCCATCCTGAAGGTTCACAGTCGCGGCAAGGCGCTGGGCAAGGATGTGGATCTGGAGAAGATCGCTCGGCGCACGCCGGGGTTCACAGGTGAGGGAGGGCTGAGGGTGCTTTAGGGGTGGAAGAGCTGAGAGGGGGGGTGGGAAAACGGGGAATGAAAGTAATGGTATGAAGCAACGGAGGAGGGTGGGGGTGTACTGGGCGCTAGGCTATCGGTACATGACTGCAATTCAGCTATAGCACCGGCGGGTGCCGCATGGCGTCGGTTGTGGTGTCATACCTTCACGACCTTACCTCTCCCTGCTGCCCCCGCTCCCTCCCGCTTCCTCCCCCACCGAAACCCCCTCGGGCCCCCCCTCTCTGGCCTAACTCCTATACTCCCACCCCCACCCCTCCACCATGCAGGCGCGGACCTGCAGAACCTGATGAACGAGGCCGCCATCCTGGCCGCCCGCCGCAACCTGCAGGAGATCAGCAAGGAGGAGATCGCGGACGCGCTGGAGCGCATCATCGCGGGGCCGGAGAAGAAGGGGGCGGTCATGAGCGAGAAGAAGCGGCGGCTGGTGGCGTACCATGAGGTGGGGGCGGGCGCAGGGTGTGGGTTACGAAAACTGGCAGCACGGGTATGTGCCGGGGTGTGTGTATGGTAAAATAAGTGGCCGCGAGGCGGAACGTGTGTATGTGTGTGTGTGTTTTTAGGACGTTTTGGAATGTAGTGTTAGGAACGTAGCCGGAGGTATGACGTGTTGTACGGGTGGGTGGGTTGAGGCGCACCGAGCTGCGGAACACAACACTGACTGGGTCTGTAGCTCAGCATACGATGTGTTGCGAGGGCGTTGCAGTGAACGTCAGCGTCCTCCACACCTCCACCCAAACACACACACGCGCAGGCGGGTCATGCTATCGTGGGCGCCCTCATGCCCGAGTACGACCCCGTCACCAAGATCTCCATCGTGCCGCGTGGTGCCGCGGGCGGCCTCACCTTCTTCGCTCCCTCGGAGGAGCGGCTGGAGAGCGGTCTGTACTCGCGCACCTACCTGGAGAACCAGATGGCGGTGGCGCTGGGCGGGCGCATTGCGGAGGAGCTGATCTTTGGGGAGGACGACATTACCACGGGTGGGTGGGGGCGGGGGTGGGAGTGACTGGAGTGACGTTTCCTTGCGGTTTCCTTTGTAGCAGCGGTTTGGGGTTTGCTCTCTCCTTAACCCTCGCCCCCTCCCCAGCCCCTCATCAACTATCCAGCGTAATGCGGATTCTGTTTCCAAATTAACCCCCTCATCGATCCAGCCTAATGCGGAATAATACATCCCTATGAAACCCCGTCACCCCCCCCCCACCCCCCCGCAGGCGCCTCGGGTGACTTCCAGCAGGTCAGCCGCATCGCGCGCCTGATGGTGACCCAGCTGGGGTTGTCCAAGCAGCTGGGGCAGGTGGCCTGGTCCAGCAGCGGGGGAGCGCAGTTCCTGGGGGCGCAGGCGGCGCAACCCGCGGACTTCTCTCAGGTGGGGGGGGGAGGTGGGGGGGGGGATGGCATGCATCATCATTCATGGCTGCCATTCTATGCGATGAGGCCGTTGCCAATCGCCCTTTTTCGGTGCATTCCTCCTCCCTCCCTCCCTCCCCCCCTCCCCTTGCCGCCCTCACCCCCCTGCCCCCCCCCCAGGCCACCGCGGATGAGATCGACAACGAGGTGAAGCAGCTGGTGGAGCGGGCCTACCGTCGCGCCAAGGACCTGCTGGTGTCCAACATTGACATCCTGCACAAGGTGGCGGCGGTGCTGATTGAGAAGGAAAACATCGACGGCGACGAGTTCCAACAGATTGTGCTGGCCAGCGCGGCTCGGCAGTACACCAAGACGGATGCACCAGGGGTGAGCATCCCCTACCAGGCGACGGCGTGAGCTGATAAGCAGGGAGGGAGGGAGAGGAGCAGGGAAAGTACATGAGGGAAAGGGACGAGAAAAGAGGAAGAAGGGGGGGTAACGCCTGAGCGAAAGGGGTGAGGACGGAGAGTGGGATATGGAGCGGCGTCGTTGTTGAGGGGTCGTCGTCGTGCGAGGATTTTGAGGAGTTGAGAGGAAGAAGAAAGACAAGAGGTGAGGGCAGTGGAAGTTGGAGGGTGAGGAGAAGGTGATAAGGGAGAAGGCTGCATCCCCGAAGAGAAAAAAAGACGGAAAAGCCTGTAGTAAGAGCTGCTTAGCGTGTGTTGTGTACTTGTGTTGTTGGTGTGTGCAGGCGTGTACCATTCGCGTGTGTGCTTGCTTTCGTTTCTCCTTTCATTCCGCGGCACGTCCTGGAGGACGTGAGGAGTAGCGGCAGCGGTTTGCTCTGTAAGGAACGATTCTCGTTGTTAGAGAGGGGCCGAGATGGATGGTAACGCGAGCCAAGTGTTGTGGTATTTAGCCCCCGTGTGGCATGATGGCACCTACCCGTTAAATCCCCCCGCACGTACGGCTCGTGTTACATCTCTCCCATGTATTGTACTATCATGACCCATATATCTTTATTGCAACAGCTACAAGGCGTTTGAACTGTCGTTGCTCTTGAGACAGCATATACGTTGTCTGCGGTTTGTTTGTTGGTTGAAAGCCGCAACATGCTTTAAATGTGTGGGAGAAATGTCGTGCGTAGCTAAGCTCATTTTGCATGGATGTGAAGGGCTTTCACTTGCGAGTGATGTGCGGCGCCGGATTTGTACGGTTGGATGGAAGGCTGACACAGACAGGTATGAAGGTTGAATAGAAGACATGTTCATATGCTACAACAAGATACTCTGCAGGCATACAGTGCAGTGCAATTTAACACATCTGCATGCACGCATATACACAACAGCATGCGATGTAAGGGCAGTTGGGTGCCAGAGAGTGGTATCATGCTGAGCATCTGTGTGCCACCAGCTACATGGCACAACCCCCATCACCACTGAACCTGTCAAGGGTCTACAGCTGCCGATAGGAACCGTTGAAGATTCAGTCTCCTTGTCGCATCGCACCATTCCACGCCTGTACACCCCCTGTATACACCTACTGCTACAAACAATCCCTCATACCCTCTTAGAGCACCAACCCGCCATTTCCTACAACACATGTTGCCTTTCTAACCGCCTGGCATGCCACGCTCCCGCCGCTTCGCATAACACGCAATCCCCCCGTATGTAACCACCTCTCCATGAACCAATTACCACCCCAGCACAGCACGCCGCAAGGTGTGCCGCTAGCAGGTGACCCCTACTAGTGTCAGGGCAGAAGGCACTGAACCCCTCGCAAGCTGCCTCACAAGCCGAAGAGGGATGCGGGGAACCGCTGCGCTGATGCCGCCGCTCTCACATGTGTCGTCGCTGCCGCTTCTCCGCCCGCTCCATGGACTGCTTCTTCAGCGCCTCTCGTAACCGCTCGTACACCTGGGGCGGGGCGGCAGCGGGCGGCGGGGGAGTCGGGGAGCGGGGCAGGAGAAGGAAGTAAGGGCGGCATAGGCGGCGGAAGGGACAGTCATGGGATGGGGGAGCTCGGGAAAGCTGGGTCGTGACGGCGCTATGTGCCCCACTCCTGCCAGATGCGGGTACCCCTCTTCACCGCACCCCTCCGCTCCCTCCCTCATTTCACTCTGCAGCATATCCTTCGCTCCCTCCCTTCCCCTCCTGCTCCCTCCCTCCCTCCCTCCCTCCACACTCGTTAGTCTTTTTCCCTTCATCCCTCCATCCCGCTTCCTCCTGCTCCCCCTCCCGCTCCCTCCCCCACCTGCTCCCCGCTCCCCCTCCCTCCCTTCCCCCACCTGCTCCGGCGAGAGCGACTCCACGGTCATAATGCGGTTGCGGGAGCTCTTGGCGCGGCGCAGGTCCAGCTGCGACAGCCGCACGTTCAGGACCTGGAGGAGGGGGGCGGGGGCGGGGGGGAGCAGTTGGCGGGGGCGGTAGAACGGAAGCACGGGAGTAAGGCCCTGGAGGCAGAGCAACGGCGGGGCGGACGGGAACAGCCACAAGCAGGAAACAGACGCCTTTCTCATTTGCGAGCTGTCCGAACCACCACCACCATGTCATTACTCACCCTCTCCCGTATTCCCGCCCTCCCGGCGCCCACTGCCCCGTCAACCCTTCCGCCTCCTTCCTTCCCCAGCAATGAAGGTTTCTCCCTCCTTTCCTCTCCCCCCTGCCATTCCCTTCCTCGTGGCTCAAACTCCTTACCCCTCCCCGCCCTCCCCGCCTCCGCCTTCCTCCCCCGCTCCCCTTTCCCTCCCCTCCCCTCCCCTCCCCTACCTTTGCGAACAGGTCGAACAGCTCCTCGTGCACCGCATCACTGCCCATCAGCCCCGTCACGTGCACCCGCACCACATCCGCCGTCACGCGCGACAGCGTGCAGCGGTGCGACCGGTCCTCCAGCTCCAGCCGCATCTCAACCAGCCCGCTGCGCTCGGAGCGGCTGATGCAGGGCGGGACCAGCAGCCGGCCCTGGCAGGTGGGGGGAGGGAGGCGGTTGGAGGGGGAGGGGGGTGGAGAGGGAGGAGGAAGGAGAGGGGGAGTATGGAGCACAGAGGAACGGAAGGGCACCATTCCTTTGGGGGCTGTGGCTCTGTTGTTGCCCACGTTATTTGCCGGCCCCCTGAGTGCACAGCCCTGAGGCTTTGATGTCTCGCACATCCCGAGGTATGCGTACGACAGAGGATTCAGGGCTTACCGCGCGGCGTGCGTTTTGGTTGCTGTAGGTGGTGACCGTTCCGTCCATGATGTATAGCAGCGGGGAGTCCAGCTCGCTTTTGTAGGCAATGGGCAGCTGACCCAGGTTCAGGCGGTACTGCTTCTCCACGGTGCCGTTTTGCCTGACGTTGGGGGCGAGGGTTTCAAAGCAGGATAAGGGAGCATGGAAAGAGAGGTAAGGAAATGAAGAGAGTATGTTGCCTGGCCCGGTGCCATGTGGCAGGATGGTGAAAAAGATGGGGTATACTGGGAGGCTCTTTTGCTGACATTTGACCTTCGAACTTATATGTTAACCTGAGCGCACCTTCGGATGTATTTGACGCCGCCATCGCTGGTGTAGAGCTTTATTGTGTGCTCGTTGGTGTCGATTACGTATGCCCCATCCGTCCGACGCCGCGGCAGCTTTCTAAGGTCGACATCTGTAGGATGTTATAATAGATGCTTACATGCTGGAAAGAACATGACCGCTAGGGCGAGGGCATATCTTAGTTCAGCGTGTCCAACCTACCTATCGTGAAAGCGTGGCGACCAGAGTATTTACAATGGTAGATAAAAAGCTTAGTTGTGTCGACGCGAGGGCCGTCCTCGCTAGTAAACGTAAGAGTTGTGCGCTTGGGCATTGTTAGTACCGGTACCTAGCGACTGCTGCTTGCCCAGGCAGACAGCGCCTAGTAGCCTCTTCTAGAGTCACGCCTCAAAGACGTGCAGCTGCAACTGGGTGAAAATGACTTGGCTCAGACCAACTGCAATCCACACAGCTCTGTGTGTAGCAAGAAATGTGACTGGTTACCGCTTTCGTGCTAAACTCTATATACGCTTACTATGACAACCTAACCAGGAGGCAGCGCCCTGACTCATATTGCTCTTCCGTACAAGTTTGAACCGTTGGCGGTTGGCCACTGGTCGCAGCACGCCGTGTTGTGTTCTTCTTTGCTGTGCAGCTGGCTTTATCACCCGCAACCCAGCCACTAAAGGCAGCTGCAGGATGGGCCCGATACCCGGGCCATCCTTCCCTGGAAAGCAGCTACGCCAACTCAGCCCACCTACCGCCCAAGCCGCCCCAGGCCCACATCGCCCGGCCCCTGCCTCCTAGCACCAGAAAGCCGCAGTCAGCACCGCCCGCGCCCGCCTCCTAGTAGGAGCGCCGGAGTACCCAGCCCTCGGGTCGCTTGGCTGCAGCCGCGGTCCCGGCACCTGTATAGCTGTAGTGCCCCCAAACTTGAGGCCTGCATGGTAGCTGCAGCGTGTCCTGGACACAGGGCTGGAGCCAGGGACCTGCCATGGCCCTACACTGCCATGTGCTTCTTGGTGCGGTAGGTTGCCAACTTGACCTTTCAGAAGCGCCTCCTCCATGAACATTACAACACGGCCTGACATCCTTCACGGGGATGCCCTTGCAGGGGACTGCTCTCTCTCACTCGGCGTGATTTGATGCCTACTCTGCCCGTACTCGGTCCGTACAACCAACAAAACCCAATAAGGCTAGCGCTGGCAAGGCATGCCCAGCGTCACGGGCCCAACTGCATCCAACAAGGAATCCACAGCGCAGGGATCCTACGCCAATGGAAGCAGGGAGGCCTTGCCGTCCGCACATTCACTGCACTACAATATCCTCCGCGACTAAACATCCCCGCATTCTCGTCAAGATGCAATCTAGGCGACCACCACCAATGTAACGGCACGTATACCACCACTCCTTTGTAGCGCCCTGCTGCATGCACAGGGCAGGCAGGCAGCAGCAGGTGCAACAACACTGTAACCGCCACTGGCCCCGCAGCCCAATACCGGTAGTTACCGGACCCCCGGTTAGCCTGCCCGAGCACCCGAGGGCTGGTCACACGCATACAAGCAAACAAGCCACGCTCAACAGAGTCCTTTTTAGCCGGCAGAGCGTCACGAACGACCGTCCAGGAGTCGTATTTTTGCCTGTGTGCAGCAAATAACTGGGATTCCGTGCTCCCACTCGCTGTCAAAGTTTCGTCCGTAGCAGCTGCCGTGACAATCAAACAGTGCCTGATACTGCAGCAGTTTCCCGTAACCGTCAACTCATGGCCTCGAAAGCAATAACCCCCCACTTCCACAACTGTATGTGCATGCCGGTTTACCGCCCTACTTAGCTGTGCGTCCTCAGCTGCGTTTTCTTGCAGCTCCTCCACCACGCAGACCGCCACACAGGGCGTCCCTCAGTGACCCGAAAGGGCTCGACAGGGTAGCGGCCACCCCTCCTCTGCCCACTGCGCCTGCCGACAGGGGCACGTGACCCTGACCTCCAGTGCTCCCCACTCCTCGGGTCAACCCTCCCAGATCCCAGCTTGCCGTGAGCTCATGCGCCCCAGGCCTCACCCCCCCCCATGCTGCTGCCTCGGCTCGCCATCGTCAAGTCCAAGAGCGCCCGCTGGCTATCATATACCAGAGTACCCAGGCAGGGTACACTATCCTGCCAGGGTGTGCTGCCCCCGAGCTGCGCTACCCGTGCTACCGCCCCTGCAGTCCTCACTCGCCTGCTGCTGCTGCTGCTGACACACAGGACCACAGCAGCTGCCCCTGCCCTCCGCAACCAGCTCCCCGCCTGCGGCTCAGCGGCGGCCTACAACAATCCATCGCCCCAGCGCACGGCCTCCGCTGCGGCCCCCAAGCGGCTGCTGGTCCATTGCCATGTCCGCCTTGTCACGTGCCCCGCCTTGTCATGTTCCGTCTGGTCGCCCAGTGCTGCCTGCTTTGCTCTGCTTTGCTGGATGGAGGGTCGTCATGTGCCAGCTACTACCAGCACTGCTCGGCCCCCTGATCGCAAGCCTGCCAGCTTGCCATTAAATGCCAATAACCCGATGTCTGCACACCCTCGTCCGAAGCCTTGCGCCTCCAGTCCAGTCTTGCTACAGCATGTATGGCTCGCTGCTGCCGTCCGTAAGTACGACAGCAGAAGCCAAATAGCTGCCTAGTCCCGCTCGTTTAAAGCCGCTGTGCAGTACTCGTCTGTGTTGCAGCACTACAGCAGCCTGGTAGCCCGCTAGTTAATGGGTGTGTCCTCCGTGGGCTTCTCCCACTGCACCTTCTGCGTCTTCTTGTGCCAAAAGTATTGCCGACCCGCTGGGTCGGTCGCAACCGCCCACCCGGCGGGCAGCGACTCGTCGCCGGCGGCTGCGGGAGGGGAGGGGGAGGGGGGCGGAGCGGCCAGCAGCGGCAGGGCGGGGTGATGAAAGGATGGAGGCGGGATACGCCGTACGACGGGCAACGGTCAGTTGATAGTGGCCGTTGCATTCGGTTGGCTGCCCAGCGGACCTACGACAGCGGATCTAAGACAGCAGCGACATTGGGTCAGGACCCGAACGCACCTGCTGTGGGCGGCGCCCGGGGAATGACCTCCGAGGGGTCCTTGTTGCGCAGCTCCTCCGCCCTGGCCATGATGTCTGCCCAGCTGAGACCCTGCTCCTCAGCTTTGGCCTGCAGCAGGGAGGAAAAGTTTTTCATCCTCGCCTTGCAGATGGCAGAGAGATATAGCTGCAGGTAAAGTAGCGAAGGAAGAGTCGTCCTTATGCTTCGTGCTCAGGGGACAGCTGTTGCAGGTGGAGGGCAATGGCACTCACAACACACCCAACACCAACCCGGCGTTGACTGCCTTGTCGGCAACAAGCACTATACCTTGGCGTATGCTTGTGCTCGTGCCTCAAGGTCCTTCATCCCATCCTCTTTAAACTTTATGCGTTCCTGGATGTCCGAAAAGTAGATGGGCTGGCGCAGGATGAAGGCTTCATCACCGTAGATCTGCCGCCAGTTGATTGTTCCGTTCGGGCAGTTGGCTGCTTGATGCCCCAGCTGCGAAGGGAAGAGGAGGGGCGGTGGGAAACCCTTCCCAAACTGGTAAAGCCTAAGGACCATGCCAACCCACCTGGCCACAAAGGTTGCATCCGTTCGGGTGCCAGTTGGGATCACGACGCAGCAGATGATGCTTCTCCATGGTTCAGGCTGAAGACTGAACGCAAGGAGTACAACAAGACGGCGGGTTACCGGTGTGTCGACTCAATAGCACCACGTAAAGTCGATAGGATAGACCAGTAGAGCTATTTGTAAATCTCTTGCTTGTGAATACAAGCCTAATGCAAAGAAGCGAGCTGCCACGGAGAAGGCTTCAAGTTAGCAAACGTTGGTGCATACTCTCTCCTAGTACGTTTTAGAGTTAGTGTACAAGCGCTGATTGTACTCGTGTATACGCCTCAGGCCTTGTACGCAGGATTTCCCTTGTATCTCGACTAGCATGTGCCGTTCTGTCGTTCCTTTCCATGCTACCACGCATTGCACGCAACCCTAACACTTCTCGCCTGCACTTTATAGGTTAGCTACTGCGTTATTGTTCCTGCATCGTAGTTTAGCTCGGCAGGGCCTCAGGTGTTGAACTTCCCTGTGGACCTCCAGTTTGCATACACGACCTGAGATATATCGCTAGCCCTGGGATAGGCCATGTCGCAACTCGTCTTCCAAAGCAAATGTCAGGCGGGATCAGCGGCGCGAACAACCCGGAGCCGGCGGACAACTGTACCCAGGGCTCAGCTGTGGATGCCTTCATCTGAAGTCAAGTGCGTATGGGATAGGCTTGTCACGATTACTACCTTGGGAATTTCCGATCAGGGCGATGATCGTCCCTTCCGACCGCTAAGACCGCGATGGGCCCCACCTTGTTTTTCGGGCGGCGCCTGGCTTCTGCTTGTACCGATACCATGCGCCACATGTATCTTCGCAATATGTATCTATCACTCAACACTACTTCCGGGGCAAATTCAGCATCACTGTATACGGCTTGCCTTGCATAATGCGCATGCAGGCTCTCGGTCTCCTCGCGCAACCCGCACCCGCCAGTGGTCTGCCAGGGCCCCCCACCCCCGAACCCCCTAGTCATCGAGCGTTTCCAGGGCGTCGTCTCGCAACTCTTCCAGCAGGTACGTCCTCCCTCCTCATCTCCCATTCCCTTCTCCAAGTCTTCTTCCTCGGCCATTTCCCACATCCTCATCCTCCACTTCCTGGCCGCCCGGGTTCAAACCTCCCTTTTTATCCCCTTCCTGCTCCTCTCCTCCCCATCTTAACCACCACCAACGCCCGTACCCCAACAGCGCATTGTGCGTCTGGGTGGCGCGGTGGATGATGACATGGCCAACCTGCTGGTGGCCCAGCTGCTGTACCTGGACTCGGTGGACCCGCGGCGCGACATCACCATGTACGTCAACTCGCCCGGTGGATCCGTCACGGCAGGTGGGTGGGTGGGGTGGGGTGCGGCTGGGTGGTAAAAAATAGATACAGTAATGAGACGCTGACGAAGCAACTGACGAGCTGCGGCTGGGTGGTGGTGGGGAGGTGCGGCTGGGTGGATGGATCCGTCACGGCAGGTGGGTTAACAGGACTGGCCGCAAGTAGAAACACACTGCACGGCAGGTCAGGTGGGTTGGTGGGTGGGTGCACGGACGGGGACGGAATGAGAAACGAGGAAGACAAAGTACCATGCTTGGTTGGGGAGGAGGATCCGTCACGGCAGGCGGGTGCAGGTGGTACGGGGGATGGGGATGAGGTTGGGGAGGTGCGAACGAAGGTGGGGAAGGCCTGGTCGGCTTAGCGGTCCGGCACCGCCAGCTGGCTGGGCGCTGTGAAAAGGGACGGGACTGCAGCGATTCCCGGGGATTTGTTGCAGGCAGGAGGGGCAGGAGGGGCTTAGCAGTACCCGGGAAAGAAGTCCTGTGTGGGGCGATTTGTGTGGAGCGTAGCTTGGGGCTGGTCGGTAGGTGGGGGATTGCAGCAACACGCGGCGAGGAGTTGAGGAGTGGTGTTCGGCTGCATGGGGGAATGACACGGCAGCGGTGGGGATGCCTGCATGCGGCTGGAGATCATGGGGACTGCATGGGGGCAGCGAGGTGGGGAGGGGTGAAGGCAGGGGCCGCTGGAGGGCTGCCTGCTGGAGGGGTGCCGGCAGCCCACCCCACCACCTGGGGGGAGGAGGGAGCACCCGGAGCAGCCGGCTACATGACTCGGAAAACCCAGACTGCAGCTTCACCCGCCATCCTCCTTCCTATCCCCCGCCCCCGCAAACCCGTACCCCCCACCGCTATTACGTCCATGGCTGTCCTACCCCCACCTGTCCCCTCCCCTCCACCCCACCTCTTCCTACCCCTCTGCCCTGCTTCACTTTTCGTTCCTTGTTCCCCTTCCTTCCACCCCCCCACCCCAGGCATGGCCGTGTTCGACACCATGCGCCACATCCGGCCCGACGTGAGCACCTGCTGCATCGGCATGGCGGCCTCCATGGGCGCCTTCATCCTGGCGTCGGGGCAGCAGGGCAAGCGCTACAGCCTGCCCAACAGCCGCATCATGATCCACCAGCCGCTGGGTGGCGCGCAGGGGCAGGCGACCGACATCGAGATCCAGGCCAACGAGATCCTGCACCACAAGCTCACGCTGAACGGCTACCTGGTGAGTGCTGGGTGTGGGCTGTGCGTGTTAAAGCAACTGGCGGTGTGTGTGTGTGTGTAGTTGAGTAGGACAAGAGCAAGCAATGGGGAGAGGTTCGCATTAACTGGCGGTGTGTGTGTGTGTGTGTGTGTGTGTGTGTGAAGAAAACTGGCCGTGTGTGTGTTAAGATAACGGGCCGCGAGGCGAAACGTACTGTGAAACGTACTGTGTGTGTAGTCTTCCTCTTTACCCCCTTCCTCCCCATTCCCCTCCCCCCTTCCTATCCATTGTTTTGCTCCAACCCGTGGTCTCCTACGGTTCGGTATGGTCTTTAGCCCCCTCCCCCCCTTCCCCCCCCAGGCCCAGTTCAGCGGGCAGTCCATGGAGACCATCACCAAGGACACCGACCGAGACTTCTTCATGTCGCCGCAGGAGGCCATCGAGTACGGCCTCATCGACGCCATCATCGCCAAGCCACAGCTGCTGCAGAGCAGGGAGCTGGCGGGCGCGGGGGCGGGCGCGGAGCAGGCGGCGGCGTGAGCGTGAGCGTGAGAGGGAGGGAGCGTTGCAGTGGGGTGGGGTGGTGCGCGGGTGGGATGTAGTGGGGGGTGGGGTGGTGCGCGGATGAGGTGTTGTGAGGAAGGTAGTGGGGAGGCAGCGGCGCCACAGGTCGGGTTGGTGTGGGGGGTAAAGAGGAAACAACTAACTGACTGTGTAGGGGGCCGCTGATACTTGGAAAAGTATGTTCATCGCAGGGGGAGTGTGTACGGTGCGATTATGCACCGATACGGGAAAGCTTGCAGGGAAAACAGCTGGGCAGCTGCATTCGAAGGAGAGGATGTTGGGGCTGCTGTTTTGTTATAGTTGCTTGGAAAGGGGTTGTTACTTGGGAAGGCGTAGGCGCCGAGGAGTGTGTTTTTTAGGGAGCCGGTGTTTGGGGGTGCATGGTTCGGGTGGACGAGGGGTATGCAAATGAGGGCAGCAGGGAAAGGAGGGTGGACTGCTTCTGGACTGCATGAGGTCTGGGGAGTGCGCCGACTAGTTTACTACAGTGGTTGCTTAAAGCGTACACGCGGGCAGATATGATGCTTGGAAGCGCTACTGGGGAAAGCCGAGTCACAAGCTATCCTTATAGATTGCTGGTTGGGTGTGTAAGGAGGAGGAGTAGCCTGAGTTTGAGCAACACAAGGACGAGTGTTTGCCGTAATGTCGCCATCCCGAACGTGTCGAGTCCTGCTGGGCAGCTGTAACCGGCGTGGAACGGACCCTTTTGGCAACGTTAAGTGCGAATACAGAGAAACCTTGCAACTGACAGCCACCGACGATGCTGTGCGAGGATTTCTGAGGTGAAGCTTGTATTTAAAGCCCTACTTGCGCAGCAGCGGTCAACACACACTGCACGATACATGCTGGTCCGCTATGTTATATATAAATAATGGCGCATACATTACCACGCGATGCAAGTGCAGTTGCTAGGAGGCAAGGCAAGGCACATGTTGCGTCGTACGACTGAAGTTGCAGATACTGCACGCCAACACCGAGACGTGAACCAAACGCTTTGGATAACTTTCCATGATATGTGTAGACGATATTTGCCCTTGATCTGATGCATGCGCTTCGCAGGGTGAAAGGGACAGGTTATGTCCCTACATAGATTCCTACGAGTACCGGTAGTATACCTACCTCGAAGTTTTAGCATCGTAACCATGAAAGGTTATGCAATAAGGGTTAGGAGACGGTAAGAAGCTGCAGTAGTAAAGGATGGACCTCCTCAGCGCCTGGCAAGTGCAACCGCAACAGAAGCCTGCAGCGTGCCTTGGTCGCTATGTGGTCACAAAGCACAGCTGGCGTGGAAAGTACCGGCGGATCATGTGCATCACGCCGGACGCGGTTGTCACCCAAAATCCCGAGAGCGGGATGGCTGTTACAAATACCTACGCCTTTACGGGAGATGCTGACATAGAATCCATTACAGTCGGGTCCGGGAACGAGGCAGAGGGCGAGTTCACCATCAGCGCACGCCAGGACAAAAAGGTTAGAGCACTACATGTGTAGTTCATTGCCAACCAACGGGCCCAACGAAGGCGCCAGATCCCGCCCCTCAACACCTAATCACCATACCAATTGAGCTTGCTCTGAACTAGGAGCATAACCAACTATGCTTCGGAAGCGGCTACATAAGAGGCATCAGCGCACTTCTCCACACATCCCACTGGTGTTACCCTCATCAACTGCTTACAAACACTTGTCCTTATTGATTCCCCCTTCCATCCCCTCCCCGCTCGCTCCTTTCTTCTCCGCCCTTCTCCTCCTCAGAGCAAGTTCAAGCCCCTCAAGTTCAGCTGCTCCCACCGCGCCCGCCTGCTGACCGACCTGTACCAGTGCGTGGCAGCGGCGCAGCTGCGGGGGCGGTGCGGCAGCGTGGCACAGCGGCTCATAGGGTGGGTGGGTGCGGGGGAAGAGAGGGGAAACTGACGGGCTGTATGACGGGGCTTGGATGGGGGAATGGGAGGTGGATTGGGGAAGATACACCCGTGGATTGCGAAGCAGCGCCTCATAGGTTGGGTGGCAGGGAAACCCGCATGTGACGTGTCGCGGATTTGATGGTGGGGTGCGGGCCTGCTGCTGCTGCTGCTGCTGCCGCTGCTGCTCCCTGCAACACCTGCTGCTGCTGCTGTTTCCTGCTCCGCAGCTCCCCCGACTACTTCCCGGGTTACGAGTGGTGCGCGCATGCGGGTCAGTGGCGACCCACGCAGCTGCGGGTCACTGCGTTCGGACTGGAGCTGGTGGATGCGGAAGGTGGGGCCCAGGGGAGGGCGGAGGGGGAAGAGGGGGGGAGGAAGAGGGGAAAAAAGAAATTCCAAAGTGTGGTGTGATAATGATATAAGTTGCTGACAATCCCTGGTGAAATGAACCGTGAGTCGAGCCGAAATGGTGGGAGGGGGGGAGGAGGGAGGCAAGGGAGGAGGGGGAGGGGGGAGGGGAGGTGGGGAGGAGGGAGAAGGAGGGAGGCGGGGAGGAAGGAGGCAGGGAGGGAGGCAAGGGAGGTGGGGGATAGAGAGGACGAAACTATCAGACTAAACTATGAGGCTAACCGCGTGACAAGGCAGAGAAAAGGGGAAGGGGTGCGCAGGTTTGGGGAGCCCTGGTGGCCTGCCTCCCAGCCCCAAACCCCTAACCCAACACCCGGACACCCACCCCACCCAACCCCCAACCAAGTGTGGTGTATCATTGTCACACCACACTTTGGAATTTCTTTTTTCCCACCCCAACCCCGCTCCCCAACACCCCCAACAGGCACCCCCACATGGCGTCTGGACTACTGCCAAATGAGCTCCGTCGCCTTCGCCCCCCTAGCTCCGGAACCCCTCACCACCACCACTACCACCTCCTCCTTCTCCGCCATCACCCTCGGCGGACCCACGGGTCACCCGGACGCCTCCGCCTCCTCCTCATGCGGCCCCGGCTCCTCCTCCTCCTCCTCCCTGGTTGCGCCCAGCCCGGCGGGTGAGGCTCCCTTTGCGGTGTTCGCGCGCTGCTGCAGGGCGCCCCGGCTGCTGGCCAGCAGGCAGCGGGAGGCGCTGCTGGGGCAGGCGGCGGCGCTGGCGGCTCGGAGGCTGGGCGTCAGGATTGTGGGTGAGAGCAGGCGTGGGATTGTGGGAAAGCGATTGGGGTTTGGGCTGGCATGGGACACGACCCGCGTGGGATGAGGGCGATGGGCTGACTAGCAAGGACCACACGGACCGACCCGCATGGGATGAGGGAGGGGGCTGAAGGAGACGGGGTGAAGGACATGGGATGACGTGGGCGTGTGCTCGTATGGCTGCCATACCTAGCTAGCAACTACAGAGGGTTACCGCACTGTACATGTTGTCGTCCTCGTGGATCTCGTCACCCTCCCCTCCTGCCCCTGCCTTCCCCTCCCGCCCCTGCTGTCCAGCGGACTCCTCCTCCCCCGCGCCCTGCCCCTCCTCGCTGCTGGAGGCGGTGGGGCGGGGGGAGCGGCAGGCCATCGGGGCGGCCGGGGAGGAGCCGGCGGGCGAGTGGGAGGTGGCGCGGCTGTGCAGCAGGTGAGGTGGGGAGGGGGAAGAGCGCGGGGACGGAGAGGAGCGAAACTAACTGATACCGCAAGGAGACGGTGTGGGGGGGAGACAGGGCTTGGCAGCAGGTGGGCTCGTGTGAGTGGGGGGTGGCGAGGCTGGGCGGCAGGTAGGCGCGCGCCTTGCGGTGGGAGGCACGGAGGCACTCGGGGGGGAGGTCTTCACTGCACCTCCCTGTCCTGCTCCCTCCCCTCTCCCCTCCCCTCTCCCCTGCCCCTGCCCCTCTCCCCATCCCCTCCCCTCCCCCTGCCACCCTCCGCAGGTACGACGCCCAGCCCCCCCTGGCTCCCCTGATGGACCCCGGCATGCAGTCCCGCTGCCGACCCCACACCCACCCCCACCCCCACATCCCCGCGTCACCCAACCACCCCTCCACCGCTACCGCCCCGGGAGCAACAGCAGCAGCAGCGACAGCGGCAGCAGCTTTGTCGTACAGTCCGGGTGCGCACACTGTACGGCGGCGGTTGGCGGTTACCCGTTCGTGGCTGTTGGAGCGGGATGCGGTGACGTACGAGGTGGAGGAGCGGCGGCCGCTGGGGTGAGGGGGTAGGGATGGGTGGGAGGGGATTAATAGGGATCCATATTCTGGGAAGGGGAGGGGAGGAAGGAAGTCTTGGGGCAGGCGAGGAGGAGGGAGGGACAGGGGAGGAGGGGAGGGGAATTGGGTAGGCGTGGTTTGAAGGAGGGGAGGCATGTGGAAGGGTATGTGGAAGGGAGGACGTACATCGGTTGCCTCCCTAGCATGGCTGACATGGGGGGTCAGGCCCGGTAGGCCTTGCCTCCTTTCTTCATTACCTCGCCCCCCCCTGCCGATCCCCCTACCACCGACCCCTCCCGAACCCTCCCGAGCCCGTCTCCGTCTCCGTCTCCGTCTCCGTCTCCGTCTCCGTCTCCGTCTCCGTCTCCGTCTCCGTCCCCTTCTCCGTCTCCGTCCCCTTCTTACTTCCCCTAACTTGTGGATACCTTCAGCTTGGCCCCTCTTCGACCCCCGTCCCCCCATTTGCCGTCACCTATCCCCATTGCATTGCCCTAACCTGTGCTTTCCTATGGTCTGGTACGGCCTTTGAACCCCCCCCCCGGTGCCCGTCCCCCCCCCGTCGCCCCGCCCCCCCCCGCGCCCCCGTCTGCAGGAGTGTGACCGCGCTGTTGCGGTTCCCCGAGGAGGCGGGTCTGCTGGGGCTGGAGTGGGGGGACGGGGCGGCCCCCTGCCTCTACATGGCGGGGGCGGCGCGGGACGAGGTGCTGGCGGCGCTGCTGGACCTAAGCCAGGTGGGGGGGGGAGGGGTGGGATTGGGGGGGGGAAGGGAGGGACGCCTAATGTGTTAGATGAGAATGGGTGGGAGGGGGAGGGAGGGGGTTGAGGGGTCGCTGTTCCGTGCAGGGTTTTGGAGGTTGGGAGGGTTAGGGGCCGCTGTTGGTGTGTGCAGTGGCGGGTTTGAGTAGGGTGGTGGGGCACGTTGAGGGAACGTGGGGGGTAGGTAGATAAGTGGCCCGGGTGGGGGGGGGGAGGGGGGTTCATGGGGGGATGACTTGTTGTTCCGCTCGGGATTGCGAGATGAGAACAGTTGGGCTGTTCAGTCCTGTTGGTGCAATGCGAGTAGGGTCACGCCCCAAACACTAAGGAGCGCCTCTCCTGCCCTCCCCTCACCTCAACAACTACAATTATTTGCTATCCCAACTATCCAGCGTAATGCGGATTCTGTTTCCAAATTAATCCCCTCCCCTCCCCCCCCACCCCCACCCCCAGGCCGCCACGGGTCGCCCCGTCCCCGTGCTGCCCGGCTTCACGCCCCCGGGGGACCCCATCGTGGGGGACGCAGCGGCGCCGGCCGCTTGCCACTGCAGCGCCGTTAGCAGGGATGCGGAGGTGGGGATGGGGTGGGGGGTGGGGTGGGGGGTGGGTGTTAAAAGATAACTGGTCGCGAGTAGGAACGGTGTGTAATGGGTGGGTGGGGGAGGGCGGGTGGATGGACTCGGAGAGAAGCGGTTGGTTTGGGAAGGGGCCAAGGCGGGGGCTGTTTCCCGACGTATCCTTCCTCTCCTCAACCCACTTTCCCGCATTCCTTCCTCCCCCTCCACCCCCCTGCCTCCCTCCCCCCTTTCCTCCCTCCCCCCCTGCCTACCTCCCCCCCTGGGATTGGGACTTTAGTTGTTTGCATTTCTTATATAATTTCCCCCCCTGCCTCCCTCCCCCCTTGCCCTCCCCCCCCCCCCAGACGGAGCGGTGGGCGGTGGAGCAGCTAGTGGCGCGAGCCAAGCTGGTGTGGCCCCACCTCGCTAACTCGGGTGGGGTGGGGTGGGGTGGGGTGGGATGGGGGGTCAAAGGTATACTAGAACCACAGGTAGGGCAAAGCAGTTGGGATGGGAGGAAGGCTTGGGAGAGAGCAGGTATCTTATGCTATGGGTGGGGGGGGGGGCTTAGGATAGGGGAAGGGGAAAGGCTTTGCACATGCTTGACTCTGGGCTTGACATGGCAGGGGTCCTCCGGTAATGCTACCCCGCCCAACACCCCCTGTCACACCGTACCTGTCGTATGGCACCCCCGCAGGACGGCTCTTCTTCGCAGCGGACATCGAGTTCAGTCCCTCCCCTACACCCAGCTTCCTAGCAGCCCCCCAGCCCGCCCCCCTGCCGCCCCCTCCGGGTCCCAACTCCCCGCCAACCCACCAACCGACACCCAACTACCAACCGTCAAGCGGAGCAGCAACTGTACGACAACAGAAACCGCAGCAACCGCCGTCGCTGGGCAACAGTGTATTGCAACCGCATGGCGACACGGCGGGGGTTGTTGCGGGAGGAGGTGGAGGAGGAGGAACGCTGGGGGGTAGCATGTACCACCCAACGGCGGATGGAAGCAGCAGGGCAGCTAGCGCCGTGCAAGAGGTAAGGAACTGGCAGCGAGTAGGAACGTACTGCGGTTGCCGGAAGATGGTGGCCGCGAAAGAAGAGTGTATAGTAGGTGTGGGGGACGGGAGGGTGTGGGGGGGCGTAGGGGGCCCGGTGAACGAGTACGGAGGAAAGAGTTTTGACGTGTTGCCCATAACCCCATGATTCCATCCTCCGGACTTCGCATCTCCCCCAACCGACTCTTAACCGAAACCCCGAACCCCTCTCCCTCCCCTCCAGGCCGCTGACTTCATGTTGGATGTCGTACACGACTTCAACGCGAGCGTGCCGTACAGCGGCCTGCCGCCCGCGGGGGGTGGGGCCACCACCCGCCCACTAGAGGGGCAGCAGCAGGTGAGGGGGCGGGGAAGAGGCCTGTGGGTTGGTGGGAAGGGGGCGTGCTTGCTCCCTGATCGTCGCTGCGGCCCGCTTCCTTGCGTGCACGGCATGCCTCCGAAACCCAATTCTAATGGACATGCAGTTGCTTATCTTCTATGTCTTTACCCTCCTGCATTCCCCTGCCTCCTCCTGCCTCCTTCACCTCCTCTAACCCTCCTTCTGCCTCCTTCACCCTCCTCTAACCCTCCTCCTGCCTCCTTCACCTTCTCTAACCCCCCTCCTGCCTCCTTCATCTCCTCTAGCCCTCCTCCTGCCTCCCTCACATCTCCCCCAACCCCCCTCCTCCCCCCCCCCAGGTTGTGTTAGGCAGCGTGCTGGCGCTGCTGCCCGCCGAGCTGGTGCCGGGCGGGCAGCACCTGCCGTGCGGGGGGCCGGCACGGCACATGGCGCCCGATGAGGCGAAGCAGAGCATTGCAGCGCTGCAGGTGGGGCGGGTGGGGGGGCGGGTAGGGGAACGAAAACGGATGTACCGTACGCTGAAGGTAGGCAAGGGGCGTAGCCTGTTTTCTGCATGTGTGTGTCTTTGTGGGACTCACGTGCATGTGAGTGGTATTAACACAGTGGGTTCGACGCCGGCAAAGTAGACATGTCTTGCATCTTCCTCCTCCCCCCTAGTTCTTTACACACACCATCCCCTCTCTTCTACGTCTACAACAGGCCTAATTGGTGCAACACCCTCCTCCCCCTCCCCACCCCCCCAGGCCCTGCAGCGGCTGGTCAGCTGCCACTCCATGGCGGAGGCCCTGCTGTCCCTGCCGCCCGCGCTGGGGCTGGGTCGGCTGCTGGCCGCCTACGAGTGCGCCCATGAGGGGGTGGCGGCGGAGGCGGCGCGGCTGCTGACCAGGCTATGGGCGCCGGCGGCGGCACGGGTGGGAGCAGGTGGGTGGGCGGCAGGGGGGTGGGCAGGTGATGTCAGTGCGTGGAAAGAGGGTTCGGATTGCAGTTGGCGGTTGGCGGGAGCTTGGGTTGGTCTGCCTTGTCTGTCCTGCTATCATGCAATGCATGATATGTAGTGTACGACAGCCGTTCGGACACGTTATGATTTCCCTCTCGTTGCCCCCTCGTGACGACCCGTGGGTCACTCCGCGGGTCGCTCAGCCCCCTGGAGCAGTCTCCGCGCGGCTCCCTCCCTGGCGGCGCTGCTGGCTGCGGACCCAGATGACCCGCTGTCTGGCTGCGAGCCAGCGGTGAGTGCTGCCGTACCGTACAACTTGCAGCCCTGTAGCCCCCTCCCCTGGCACATGTTTGCTGATTAGGACAGACAGCAGTACGAAGGGATGATCGCACCCACAGCCCACGTTCCCTCCGCCTCTTCTCACTGCCGCCCAAGTACCCCCGTCACCTCCAATCCTTCTCACCCCACCACCTTACCCGTGCCGGCACCTCTCCTTCCACCTCCCTCCTCCTCCCCTCCTCAGGACCTATCCTTAGCTCGCGCCGCCAAGGCCGCCTGCTTCACCCCCGCGAACACCACCGCACGCTGCGCCGCCCTCATGCGACCCCTGAAGGGGGGCACCAGCAGCAGCGCCAACAACACCCCTGGAGCTACCTCCACCGCTACCGCCAAGGGCACACCCCGCGGCAGCAGCAGCACCACCACCAGCACCACCACCACCACCACCTCCCCTGCAGGCGCGCTGTTGGTTGCATGCGCCCTGGAAGCCATAACCGCCGTGGCAGTTGAGCCGGGCAACCGCTCAACCGACAACCGCACCCTGTCGGGCCTCCTTCAAGAGGCCGCCTCACTGGGACCGCCACTCTTCGCCTTATGTCACCACCCCGCCCCACGGGTCACTCAAGGCGCAGCGCTGATCATGCGGGCGGTAGCGGAGAGCGGCGCTGCTGCGGCGGCTCCCATGCGACAAGCCGCCCTGCGGCATGGCGCGTTGCTGCACCACTTGCATGCTGCGTTGTTTGCAGGACCCCCCTCGGCCCCGGGTGCAGCAGGAGGAGGAGGTGGTGGCGGGGCGACCGCAGCGCATGGGTCGGAGGCGGCGGCAGGGCGGCAGCAGTTGGGTCGGGCGCTGGTCGCCTCCTGGTGCGATGAGTATGCGCCGGCGCTTGCACTGCTGAGGAGAATATTCCCGCCTGGGCTGGTGCGTTACTTGAATGCACCCAGAACGAGCACTGCTGCTGCTGGTGCGGCGGTGGTGTTCCCTCCCGCGGGGCCTACCGCTGCGGCCACCGGAAGTGGCGGCAGCAATACGACAGGAGGTACGGCGGGCACTGTACGGCAGCTGGCCGTACCTCAGCTGGCTCCTGGCTCTACTTCGTACACTCCTGGGCAGCAAGAGCAGCAGCAGCAGCAGCAGCACTACCAGCACCAGCAGCAGCAGCCGGCTGCGTCCGTCATGTCGCCCACCTCGCCCGCTGCATCAGCTGCTGCTGCCGCTGCTGCCACCACTGCCACGCCGCCTCCCCCGGTGTCATCTGCTGGTGCGACGGCGGCGCCCGCCTCCTATGCAGGCAGCCACAGCAGCGGCGGCGGCGGTGGTGGTGGCGGTATCAGCAGCGGCGGCGGACTGAAGTGCAATTGGGAGGCGTTTTGGGACGCCGTGGGTCGGGACCACTGCCATGCGGGCCTGATTTGGCACTCGGGGTGCCGCCAAGAGTTGCGGGAGGCACTGGAGCGGGAGGAGTCGGGACTCAGGTGGGTCTGATTGCTCTCGTCACCTTCCTCGCCGTCTTTCCCTCTTCATCCTTCTTTTGCCCCATATTCCCTCTACTTTCCGTCTTCTCTCGCAACCTCCTGCAATGAGTGCGGTAAGACGTCCAGTATGCAAGATGCGCTCCTACCGGTATGCTCTGCGCTAAACTACAAGTTCCTCTCCTGCCGTGCCGTACACAGGTCCCGCAGACAGCAGCTGGGTGGCAGCAGTAGCACCAACAGTGGTGCCAACACCAACAACAGCGGCAGTGGCAGCAGCTGCAGCGGCAGCAGCAGCCGCCTCGTGGGCTGGAACTACGAGGAGTTTGGTGTGGTGTACGGCAGTTTGGCGCAGCATACGGCAGTGGGCAGTGTGTATGTACGGCTGCTGCTGGAGGGGGCGGACACGGCCGCCGTGGAAAAGGTACCCCAGCCCAGGGACCTCTTCCTCGCGCTGCACCAAACCTTCCTCAGCGCAGCTGACCCGTCGGCACAAGACCCCGCCGCCGCCGCCGCTTCTGCCGCCGCTGCCGCCGCCGTCGCCACGACGACTGGCGCCGCGGCGGCGGCGGAGGCCGATCAGGAGCTCTGCGCACGCGCCATGGCTGCCCTATACCACGTGCATGCCGGCGCCGTCGGCCCCGTTGACGGCATCGCTCATCTCGTACGGCTGTACGACAATACCCTCCGCCGGCCGCTGCGTCATGCGTTGCTGGAGCTGCTGGCAGCGTTGCTGGCGCCCAAATGCCTGCTGACGGCGGCGGCGGCGGCGGGAGGAGGCGCCTCCGTCAGTAGCGGTACCCCCGCCAGCCGGGCGGTTCGCGTCAACAGCTATGCGTTCATGGATGCTGGAGGGCTGGAGTTGCTGACGGATGTGGTGTCGTACGCGCATCCCGGCGGTATGACGCTGGAGGGCACTGGCGGCGGAGGCGGCGGGGGCGCGACGGCGGCAGCAGCAGCGGCTTGGGATCAGGGCGGAATGACGAGCGGTCCGGCTGGGCGAATGCTGACGGCGACGAGTCATGAGGACATGCCGAGGGAGTGGTATTTCTACCCGAGGGGCGTGTTAGCAGCAGCCGCGGCCAATGCGGTGACGGCGTCGCTGTCGCCAGGCGATTTGCTCGGCGATGGTACGACAGAAAACGGTACGACAACAACGCCCAAACGTACAACAGCAGCCCCCATTGCGGAGCTTTTGGACCGTACATTGGACGAGACTGGACGAGCAGGGCCGTACAGCCGTGATGAAATTCGCCAGCTGGTGACCCGTGGGTCGGTGCACTGGGGCACACTGTGCTGGGCGAGTGGCATGCCTCGTCCCGAGCCGTTGGGTGCCGTACGGGAGCTACGGTGGATGCTATCCAAGGGCCCTGGGCGCTACAGCTCGTACGGCGCCGCTGAGCTGGCGTTAGAGCTGCTACAGCGGCTTGTAGCGCTACAGCCGGCAGAGGAAGTGCTGCTACAACCTTCTTCCCAGGAGGCGGCAGCAGCAGCAGTAGCAGCAGGTGGTGGCGGAGGAGGGGATGGTCGGCTGATGTTGCAGCTGCAGCCGCTGCCGCGGGCGTATCGCGTGCTGGCAGGTCCTAGGTGTCTGCCGCACTTGGCGCAGGTGCTGCTCACCTGCCACCCGCCGCTGGTGTCCCGCGGCTGCCGGCTGCTGTGCGCGCTGCTGGCGCCGCACCCCGCCGCGCTGGCCCGCCTGCACCTGACAGGGGCGCTGTACTTCTGCCTGGCGCAGCCGGGGAGCGACATGCGGGAGCCGGCGGAGCTGCTGACCATGTGGGGGCGGGGCGGGGGGGTAAAGAGGAAACAACTAACTGACTGAGGGATAAGGCGTCAACATGGGTTGCAACATGTGGGCGGGGGGGGTGCATGGGGCGGTGGGAGGGGTGCATAGGGGAAGAGGGGAAGGAAGGCGCGGCGCGAAGGACGGCAAGTGTGCTTGTGTCCCCTAACATGCATCCCCTATCATGACCAGCGGGCACCAAGGAGGACCCGATGTTGCATCCTTGCAAGCACCCGCGTCAACCGCTCACACGCTTCGTCACCCGCGCACCTTTCCTGCCTTGCTGCGACCCCTACCCGCGCCACTGACCACCCCAACATCCCGCCCCCGCCCCCGCAGGTCCCACCTGGCCCAGGACTACGCGGGCCTGGGCTCCGGCAGCTGCCCCTCCGCCTGCCTGCCGCTGCGGCAGCGCTCCTACCTGGGACACGTGCTGCCCGAGAGCCTGCTGCATGTGCTGGCGGCGGCAGGCGGGGGCAGCGGCAGCGGGGGCAGCGGCAGCGGCAGCGGGGCGGCGGCGGCGTTTGCGGCGGCGCTGTGTGGTGAGGCAGTGGAGGCGGAGAGGGAGGGAGAGGGGGGAGGCGGTGGGAGGCAGCAGCAGTTGGGGTGGGCAGCCGAACTTGGGCTGTGCTTTCTGCCACCCCCAACACCCATACCTCGGGCGACCCCGCCTGATGGGGAGCCCCGCTACTAATGACTGGGAGAACCCTAGTAACACCTCCGCATACAACAGGTCCGCCAAGTCGCATTTGTGACTGAGTCACTACCCGCCCCCCCCCCATGGCCTCATTCCCCCACTGTTTCGTGGTTTTTTCCTCTGGTCTTTGGTCCTGGTCCTTGTCTGATCCCATCGCCTCCCACCTCCCACCTCCCACCTCCCGCCTCCCCCCCAAGGCGACTCCGACACCCCCGAGCTCATCTGGACGCACTCCATGCGCACCTCCCGGCTGCTGCCCGCGCTGTCGGCCCACCTGGGCGACCTGCCCGCGCGACTGCGGCAGCGGTGCGGCGCGGTGTGGGAGTTCGCGCCGCTGCCGCCACTGAGCTACCCCGAGCTGGAGGGGGAGATGTACTGCCATAGGTGGGGTTGGGGGGGGGTGGAGGGGTGCGGGGTTAGTGGGTGGGTGTATAATGACAATTACAGGTAGGCCGCATCTGAGCTCAAGGAAGGTTGGAGGGATAGAGGTGTTCGGCCGTCTCCTCCTGCCCGTCTTCCTGCCACCATGTCTCTATTATTGTCCCCCCAATTCCCCCCTCCCCCTCTCCGCCCTTCCCCCCCCCAACCAGGTACTACCTGCGCCACCTGGCTGACACGCAGCGCTTCCCCAACTGGCCGCTGGTGGACCATGTGCCCCTGCTGCAGGTGGGTGCGGTCCTGCCCGCCCCCCTGTCGTTCGGGCGCTGCACTGCTTCTCCCTTCACCCTTATCTGCCTGCCTGCCTGCCCCTGTCTCCGTGCCCCTCATCCTCTCTTCCCCCTGCTGGCTCCTCCCCTCCCCCGGCCCACACTTTATCACTTTATCACACCACACTTTGGAATTTCCTTTTTCCCCCGGCCCCAGTCGCTGCTTGCCGAGTGGCGGGCCGAGCTATCCCGCCAGCCGCTGTCGCTCAGTGAGGCGGAGGCGTGTGAGGTGCTGGGGCTGAGACCCACGGGTCACCAGCAGGCTGGCGGCGGGGGGCAGCAGCAGCAGCTGGCGGTTAACGAGGAGGAGCTGCGGAGGGCGTACCGAGTGATGGCCAGGTGGGCCTTGTGAGGATGATGGGGGTGGGCAGGACCGGTGTTAATGTTATACCGTAATTGGAAGGGCCGGGAGCACAACGGGCTGTGCGCACATGTCGTGCTTTGTACATCGTGCTTTGTGTTTAGCCCGTTAGGAGGAATAGCGTCATTGTACGGCAGAGCTCATAAACATTTGGCGACACCAAGGCGCCTGGCACGTGAAATGCGGGTGCGTTGGGAACGGAATCTGATCATTGATGTTCAGGGCGAAACCGCAGCGCGAAAGGATGCAGGAAGACGGAGGGACCGTACTAACTGCAGATTGGACGGAGGAATACGGAGGGACCGCAATGTGTGGGACGCCGCTGTGTTGTAAACGGGCCGCAGCGACAAAAAAACACACAACGAAAACGATGAAGAACATAATTATAATTGTGCGCAGGAAAAGAGGCGATGCCACAAGTGCAAAGCGGTTATACAACCAACTGTAGCCTCAGCCCCCTGACCTCTTTCCCAACATCTGCTACCCAGATCCCTAAACTGTACCTGTTCACTTCTTAGCAATCCATACTGGGCTAAAGCAAGAGAAGGCAGTGCTAGGTGTGCGGCACATAGTAACGGTCGACGAACTGTAGCCTGCGACTATCCTTCTTACTTATTTGTGACACTCTACCGCCTCCCATCCCCTTTGCTTTGCCCTTATTGTGGTTTCCTATGGGTTGGAATGTTGTTAATTCCCCATCCGCTACCCGCCTGCCCTCTCGCTCACAAACCCTTTCCCAGAGTAAGAATGTTTACGGAAAATATAGCCCACCAACGAATAATGAGCTAGAAGTGTGATGAATGGCGTTCATGTGACCAGACCAGGAGGCGCCTCATCATCTAGTCATCCAATGTCCCCCACCCACCTCCCCCCCCGCCCAATCCGCGCTGTGCGTGAGAGGCCGTGCCGGCCAGCCCCTTCCCTAGCCGTAGGTGGCAGCACGATGACGTGACGCATTTCAGGGTATGTATACAGGAAGCACGGGGAGGGAGAAGAATGAGGTCCTTCCCTTACCACAGCCATGATGAGGACCCCCATGCCCCCAAACCGGTACCCATCCTACCGGTAGTAGTGCAAGTCCCCCCGCTAGCCGGTGAGCAATATAGCTGATGACAAGGCGACCCAACCGTAGGTGGCAGTACAAGAACAACCTAACTGTAGCCTCAGGCTGAGGGGGCGCACGGGCCCCCTCCCCCTTAACCCCTCACTCCCCCCACCGCTAACCCTCACTAAATTTATTGCATCCAGCCACCACATATCCCCTTTGCGTTGCCCTTGCCCACTGAGAATTCCTATGATTTGGGATGTCCTTGAATCCCAACCGCTACCCGCCTGCACTCCCCTAACCCTCCCCGGAGTAGAAATTATTTGGAAAAAGGAAATGAATTATTTCACCCGTCCAGGTGCCTCACCATCCTCCGGCTTACCAATAACCCTAGCCACCCAGTGTCCCCCACCCCCCTCCCCCTCACCCGGCTCCCAAGCCCACCAATGAATATTGACCTCGAAGTGCGGTGGTGCCGTCCATGTGACCAGACCTGGAGGCGCCAAATCATCCTCCGGCTCACCAATAACCAAAGCCATCCAACGTCCACCATACCCCTCCCCCCCCGCCCAATCCGTCAGTTTTCCTTATTTTTACTCTCCCCCGCCCAATCCGCGCTGTGCGTGAGAGGCCGTGCCGGCCAGCCCCCCACCCCCTAACCGTACGTGGCAGCACGATTACGAGACGCGTTTCAGGGTATACAAGAAGCACGGAAAGGCAAAAGGAAAGTGAGGCCCCTTCCCCTGCCACAGCCATGATGAGGACCCCTGTACCCCCAAACCGGTACCCTTCCATGGCGTTCATGTTACCCGCCCAGGTGCCTCACCATCCTCCGGCTCACCAATAACCATAGCCGTCCAGTGTCCCCCACCCCCCACCCCCCTCCCCCTCCACCCTAGCGACCTATGAAGCCACATCATACAGCTCTTGAGATTTTTTCTTTTTACACCCCCCATAAAGTCTCCAAATGCGCTCACCGCATGAGTCGGAATATGGGATTGGGACTCGTTGCTTCACTTATTATTTATTTCCCCCCCACCACCACCTGTGCTGTGCTCGAGCCCGTGCAAGCCACAAGGGCCCCCTCACCCCAAACCGGCGGTACCCTTCTTAGGAGTGCATATTTCCCAGCTAGCCTTTACTTGCTCCCCATGCCGTGTGCTAGCATAGCTGGCAAGGCATGCGCAAGCGCCCTTCTTTTCCTATCGTCACCATTGATACTATGGTGATACCACGCGCTATGTGCATTTACGTTTGCTTTACACCAAACCATGATTTGCTGCAAGAGAAGCTGTCGTTGCTGTACAATACAGCTGAACAATACACCTCAAATTGCCTAAGAAAAGAATAACGGGCCAAGGGCTAAGTTGGGCCTGTTGCGCTTCCTCCTGACGCCGAATCCCCCGACACCCACCACCTCCGCAGGAAGTACCATCCCGACAAGAACCCGCAGGGCCGCCCCATGTTCCTAAAGGTACGACAGTGGCAAAGCGCTTGTCGTACTGTCTCGTACCATCGTTCGCCGTACCTCGTAAAGATATGGTACTTATCGTTACCAACCTGGTCTCATCCTCTTCCCCCTCCCCCCCCCCCCCTTCCTCTCACCTCAGATCCAGGCGGCCTACGAGCGGCTGCAGGCGGGAGTGGCGGGAGGTCAGGGCCCCCAGCCCTGGCGCATACTGCTGCTGCTGAGGGCGCAGGGGGTGCTGTACGACAGGTGAGAGGGCGCAGGGGGTGCTGTACGACAGGTGAGAGCGCGCAGGGGGTGCTGTATGGCAGGTGAGAGGGCGCAGGGGGTGCTGTACGACAGGTGAGAGAGCGCAGGGGGTGCTGTACGACAGGTGAGAGGGCGCAGGGGGTGCTGTACGACAGGTGAGAGCGCGCAGGGGGTGCTGTACGACAGGTGAGAGGGCGCAGGGGGTGCTGTACGACAGGTGAGAGGGCGCAGGGGGTGCTGTACGACAGGTGAGAGGGCGCAGGGGGTGCTGTACGACAGGTGAGAGCGCGCAGGGGGTGCTGTATGGCAGGTGCGGATGTACGACGCATGAGGCATGACACGTGCATAGGTGCATGTGGGGTTTGCAGGTGTGAACACACATTGTTGGCTCGCCCCTTTATGGGGCGTAGTCTTAGCGTTCGGTCCTAATTGTCCAGACCGAGACCTTTTGTCCTTTTTGTACCGTGAACAGTCCTATGCCTGTCCTTTTGTACGTGGTGTATGTACCTGCAGCGAGGATGTAAAATGAGGAAATAAAGATGTGATGGTGAAGGCATAATTGTGTAGTTTTGGCTTGTCAAGTCTGCGTAGTCATGCGAAGCTTGAGGTAACATTGCGATTAGCGATATGCAGGCACGGCGTGAACGAAGTAATCATTTAAGAACCAACATGCAGCTTATCTCACGTTAGGCAGGAATGTGTGGTAATGAAGAGAGTATGTGAAAGCAATTATAGTCGTACATGCTTTCGCTCCGGCATGTAGGTCCGGTCACCCTTGAAACTTGCATTCAGAGTGATATACCGTTAGGGAAAACGCGTTTTTTTGGGGGCGAGCCCTCGTGTCTGCGAAGCTGACGGGTTTTTAGCGCCGCTACTTATGCTACTGCACATTCCGTCATTGCCCATTCACTGTCACCATCACCACTACTGTATACCCTCGTTCCCCCTACCCCAACCCCCTCCCCGTACCCTTCCTGCTCCCACCAGGTACGGCAGGGAGCTATCGCCGTACAAGTACGCGGGGTACGGTCTGCTGCTGGACGTGTTGAGGGGGGCACTGGCATCAGGGCTGGTGGGGGCGGGAGAAGGAGCAGGAGGTGGAGGGGGAGGAGCAGGGGGCAAGACTGCAACTTCTGGTGGTGGCGGCGGTGGAGGTGCTTCAGCTTTCTTTACGGGGGAGGTCCTGGAGCAGGTGAGGAGAAGCGGGGGGCGGGGGGACCAACTAACTGACCGTGTGATAAGACGTCATCATGGTTTGCAACTTGTGAGCCAGCCCGACCCGCCTAGCCCGAATTAGGCAAGCCAGTACGTTTAATGGACTTACCGAAAACTGTAGACTTACCGAGGCCAGAGCCAACATGGATAGGGAGGTGAAAGATAGCGTCGCCAGCACATCGAGGTAGCCGGCCACGCCGACGGTCCGTAGAAGCAGGGGGCGGGGGAAAGCGGGGAGGAGATGCCGGCTGCTGACCCATATGTATGGATTTCTCGCCTGCTGACGCCTACTGACCCATGGGTCTCTCCTCCTTCCGCTCCCCCTCCTGCTCCCCCTCTCCTCTCCCTCCCCTCCCAGGTCCTGGCCGCCGCCCAGCTGTGTTGGCTGACGGTGCGCTGCTGCGGTCGTAACGCGGAGGAGCTGGCGCGGAGCGGCGGGGCGGGGGTGATGGTGCAGCTGCTGAGCAGGTAGGGAGGAGGGGAGGGAGGAGGTAGGGGCCTAGGGGGTGAGGTGACATGGGTTTGGGCGAGGAGGTTTGGGGAGAGCAGCCGGACGCCAAGACGCAATGAGCGTGAGCTGGGACGGGCCTTGCGATAGGGAGGAAGCCGCATCCGCAGCCGCGAAGGCCCGAAGGGACTGGTCATATCCCACATATATAAGGGTTGAGGAAGGAAGGAAGGAGAACGGGGAGGCGATGCCCTGCAGATGCCCTCTCACTGCTTGCTCCTCTCTCTCTCGCTGCTCTTCACATTGCGTGCGGTCCACCCACGGTCCGCTCCCCTCCTCCCGCCCGCCCCCTCCCTACCAGCTGCATGCAAGCGCTGCGCCCAGGCAGCCCCGCCGCCCTGCCGCCCGCCCGCATCGCCACCGCCGCCCTGCGCTGCCTGGCGGGCCTAGCAGCGGTTCCCGAGGCGCGAGCTGCCCTGGCGGCGGGGGCTGCTTCGGACACTGCTGGTGGTGGTGGTGGTGGTGGTGGTGGTGCTGCTGATGCTGCCGCCCCTGCCCCTGCCGCAACCCCCACCCCCACCGCACGTCGCCTCATTCGTGACGTGCTATGGTGCACTGCCCACCTCCTCACCACACATGCGGCTTCTGCTGCTGCTACAGCCGCCGCTACCAGTGGTCCCGCTACTGCTACTGCTACCGCTGCTACAGCCACCCTCAGCCAATGTCACGGGGCAGTGGACGCCGCTCTGATAGTGCTCGGACAGCTAGCAGCCTCCCCTGAGCTACAGCGGGAGGCGCTAGCAGCAGGAGCCATGCAAGCGCTACTGCCGCTTGTGTTGTCGTACGACAATACCCTTCCGGACGCCGTACAATCGGCCCTGCTGGTGCCGTATTCCGGCCCTGAGCCCTCCTCGCCGCTGTCTCAGGGGCTCATTGCCCTACTCGCCCTTCCTGACACGGCTGTTCCACCCACCTCCACCGCCTCCTCCAACCCCGCGTCCACCTCCACTACCCCCAACAGTGGCAGCAGCACTGGCAACAGCAGCAGCAACAGCAGCAGCAGCAGCGACTCAACTCCCAACCACCACCATCCCGCCCGCAGCAGCACCCCAGCCGCCATGTCACAGCACGCCGTGGCCGCAGCTCAGGTCCTAGCCCGACTAGCCGGCATGCTTCCTGCTCCCCACCACACGCCGACATGTGCCCCCGCTAGGGCTGCCCTTGCCGCCCTACTCACGGAACCCCTGGCCGGTCGGCTGGGGACCAGCGGGGGCGGAAACGGAAGCGGAGGTGGTGGTGGTGTCGGAGGCGGCGGGGATAGTACGGCAGCGGCGGTGGATCCCCGGCCGTTGCTTCGGTTGCTGTGCGGCACGCATGAGACGTGTCGGGTGATTTGGAACCCGGGGATGCGCCGTGAGCTGCTGACCTTCCTAGCTGCCGCCGCCTCCTCCTCCTCCTTCCCCTTCTCAGCCACTTCCACTCCTTCTGGCTTCTCCATGTCGGGTCGTGGACATGCCCAGCAGAAAACCAACGGTTCCAGGGAAGAGGAGGGTTCCAATGCGGGAAGGCAGCCAGGCAGCGCCGACGGGGAACAGGAACAGCGCCCGTCTGCGCTGTCGTCGCTGCAGCGTTTCTCCCACGGTCAGCTGTCCGGGGAGCTGGTGGTGGGCGGGGTGTACGTGCGGGTGTTCATTGCGCGGCCCAATGAACTGCCTCCGGACCCGGCTGGCTTCTGCAAGGCACTGGTGCGCTACCTCTTCGACGCCCTGCTCCCCCTGCCGCCGGGCTCCCTGCCGCCCGTGTCGGCCTCCGCCTCCGCCTCCACCTCCTCCTCGCTGCCCGCGCTGCTCTCCGCCCTCACCGCCACTCGCCTGCTGCTGCTGTCCGAGCCGCGACTGCTGGGCCTGCTCGCCTCCCGATCCGCGCTCTCACCCTTCGTGGGGGCGCTGCAACCCGCGGCGGCTGCTCCGGCGGCGGCAGGTGTCAAGAAAGAGGCGGTCGGTAGGGCCGCAGGGGCTACTGCCGCAGGGGTTACTGCCGCAGACGCGAGTGCTAGCAGAGGAGGACAGCAGCAGCACCTGCAGCAGGAGGAAGGCAAGAAGGCGAAGGAGCAGGACTTGCTAGGGGAGGAGTTGAGCGGCGGCGCCGAAGCCGGAGCCGTCCCCAGCATCGCAGAGACCAAGGAGAAGGCAGTTGCAGCCGCAGCGGCTGCAGCCGCAGCAGAAGCCGAGGAGCGGCGAGTGTGGTCGGACCGTCTCGCCCTAGGCGGCCTAGGCGTGCTAGCCCTGGCGGCCCAGCACGGCGGCTGTCTGGAAGCCTTTGCGGAGGAGTCCTGTCTGCGGCTGCTGTTCTGGCTGCTGCACGCGCCCACCTCGCCGCACCTGCTCACGGCTACCCTGAGGCTGCTGCGCACGCTGACGGGGCAAACGGCGGCTGCGGCGGCAGTGGCAGCGCAACAGGGCGGCTGGGTGTTCCTGCTGGAAGTGCTGCTGCCGCGGGAGAACCACCTGTGGATGTGGCAGCAGCAGCAGGCGCAGGCGATTGTAGCGCAGAGGAGCGGGGTGACCCATGGGTCATTGCTGCTGCCACCGGCGCCTGGGAGTAGTAGTCGTACGGAAGGCAGCAGCAGCAGCAGCAGCGGAAACAACGCGGAAGGAAGCAGCAGCAGCAACAAGGGTGTGGGTGAAGGTGCAGGGGGGGCGAGGGTGGAGGAGGAGAAGGGGAAGGAGGGCGAGGTGGGAGGGAAGTGGGCGGCTGAGGAGGAGGAGGCGCGGTGTGAGGCGGCGGCGCTGCTGGGGCGGCTGCTGGCGCATGCGACCCATGGGTCACTTGTGCGGCTGTCGCTGCAGCGGTTGCTGCCGCCGGGGCTGGTAGCGGCCATAGCGGAGGGGCCTCCGCAGGCTGTACTGCAGGTGGGGGAGGGATGGAGGGTTGGGGGAGGGGTGAATGGGTACAGGGCGTCACTGATAGGGTGTGTACGCCCCTTCATGCACGCATGCTGTGAAGACACACACACGGATCTTTCGGCAATCACAGTACGTTTCGCCTCGCGGCCAGTTATTTTAACATGCTGATGCCTTTGTGAATCTGTGATCCCATAACGCCCCTCCCCCTCCCTCCCTCCGTCCAATACAATTCCCCTCCCAGGCGCTGGCGCAGCGCATGGAGACGCCGGAGTGCATCTGGGATGCGGAGATGGCTGCCACCGCTGCTACCCAGGTGTGTGTGGGGGGGGTGGGGTGTCGGGGGTGGGGTGTCGGGGGTGGGGTGTCGGGGGTGGGGTGTCGGGGGTGGGGTGTCGGGGGTGGGGTGTCGGGGGTGGGGTGTCGGGGGTGGGGTGTCGGGGGTGGGGTGTCGGGGGTGGGGTGTCGGGGGTGGGGTGTCGGGGGTGGGGTGTCGGGGGTGGGGTGTCGGGGGTGGGGTGTCGGGGGTGGGGTGTCGGGGGTGGGGGGTGGACGAAGGAAGCGACCGTACTTACCGGTACTCCATCTGAGGGACCCGTGACCGCTTTTGTCTCTCCATGCTCCTTTCCCCTCCTTGTCCGCGTCCCTTCTGTTCTCCTCCCCATCCCTCCCATTGTGGTGGAACCGACTTGTCACAAGGTCACGTGTCTTCCTTTTTACCCCTCCCTCTCCCTCTCCTCTCCTCTCCCTCCACTCCTCTCCATCCGCCAACCTACCGCAGGTGACAGTACTGGCAGCCGACCTGCGCGCTCGCCACGCCGCCACCACCGCATCCGCCGCCGCCTCAGTCCCCTCACCCGCAGCCCCATCACCAGCGGCTGGCGTGTACGACTGGTCCCTGCCCCCAGGAGCTGCCGTACAGTACGACAAGCTGCGCGGGGAGTTGTTCGTTGGCGGCGCGTATGTACGGCTGTTCCTGAAGCAGCCGCGCCACCCGCTGAGGCAGCCGGGGCGGTTCGCGGAGGGGCTCATGGAGCGGTGGGGGGGGGGGGAGGAGGAGCAGGGGAGGGAAAGGGGGAAGGGATGCTGTACACAAGCACACCGTTGCTGTCGTTATCAGCTAATCTTACCTAGCCCCTGGCTCCTTCGCCATGGCTGCACATGCCTCTTACTTCCCACTGCGTCGTCGCCCCTGCTGTCTCATATCCGTTCCAACCTCCCCCCCCCCGCCCGCCCTTGGTTTGTCTTGCCCCAACATGTGGCTTCCTATGGTTCGCTATGATCTTTGACCCCCCGCCCCGCCCCCCTTGTTGATACCGCCCTGCAGCTACCTGCCCGAACTGGCCTCCCCCGCCCGCGACCCGGACCTGCTGGTGCTGCTGGCGGCTGCTGCGGTGGCGCTGATACGGGTGGGGGGGGGGGCTGGTGGGGGGAGGGGGGCTGCAGCAGCGGGGGGAGGGGGCGGCTCACCCGGCAGCCGCGAGGGAACACAGAACGGGGCCGTGTGGTAGGAGACTGGAGTGGTGAGAGTTGGCATCGTCTCCGAAGGAGAGTGGCGTCCAGGGCAGTGGTTACACAGGATGATGGCAGCAGGGAGGGAAGACCGGAGGAGTGTAAGGGGGGAGAGGAAGAGGCTGGGCTGCACAGCGCCGCATGCAGCCTACCTTTGGACCGCTCAAGAGTGGCGTCTCCGTCCGTTATCCCCCCACCCCCACCTCCCCCCCACCCCCACCCCCACCCCCATCACCTTGGCAGCCGCCATGGAGCTTACAATACGGTTTGTTATTGGTTAATGCAACTAACTACAATAAATTGCTATCCCTAAAATCCAGCCTAATGCGGATTATGTCTCCAAATTAACCCCCACCCCCACCCCTCCCCCAGTCTCACCCCAACATGGCCGAGCACCTGTGCCGTGGAGGCTACCTGGCCAAACTGCTAGCGCAGCTGGCAGCCCTCATAAGGCCCCTGCTGCCGCCGCCGCTGCCACTGACGTCAGCAGACGCCGCGTTTGCCAGCGCTACTGCAGGCGGTAGCAGCAGCGGCCCCGGGAGCGGTTTCACCTCACCTCGAGGGGGCCTTACCGCCAACGGTGCGACTCAAACTCCTTCTCCTCAGCAGCAACAGCAGGGCGTTCTTCCAGCAGCAGCAGCAGCAGTTCTGTCGGCGGGTGTCATAGAGGCATGCGGCAGCGCGCTGAGGCTGCTCCACCAGCTCTGTGATAGCGTGGCGGCGGCGGAGGCGCTCGCGACCATGCCGACGTCGACGGCACCGCCGGCCGTACAAGTGCTGTACGGCGCCATGCGCCTCGGCTCCGCTGCCGCCGCCGCCGGCGGCAGCGGCGGAGGCGAGGGTACGGCAATGGCGGCGCGGTTATTGGCTTTGGAGACGTTGAAAAGGGCGTTGTCGCCGGCGAACAGGCACAGAGATGTGCTTGTACTGCAGGCGCTGCAGTACGGATTGGTTCCGGAGCTGCTGGCGTTACTGGAGTGGCAGCAGCGGGGAGGTGCAGGCGGCGCAACAACCACAACGACAGGAGCTGCAGCATCGGGCGGAGGAGCGCGGGCAGCAGGGGATACCACGCCCGGCGGCGGCGGCGGCGGCGGCGGCGGAGGAGGAGACGTTGCCGTACTTCGCGTGCTGGCGGTTGACGTGCTGCGTGCGCTTCATCAGCCGCCGGGCCTGCACTCGGGTCCGGTGTGCGCCCTGTTGGACGGCTCGCCCGTGTGGCAGGCGTACTGCCACCAGCGGCATGACCTGTTCCTGCCTGCGGGGGCGGGGGCGGCGGGGGGCAGTGTGGTGGGGCTGCTGGAGGGGCCGCAGAGCGCCCGGTTCGCACTGCCGCCGCCGGAGGCGCTGGAACAGTAGTGTAGTAGCCGTTGTGCGGGTGATGGTGGTGGTGGTGGTTCGTGTGGGTCCGGGTTGGCGTTGGTAGTAGTGTAGATGCGTGGGTTGGATTGCAAAACCTGAGAAGTGTGTAGAGGTATCATCGTTTTAGTCGAGCATTAGAAGGCAAGACTCTCATCAGGAGCAATGATGCGCAGACATGCGGTTGGATGGATCTATTTGTAGCCTATTAAGGTATATAGTAGCCTGAAGGGGCCACATGATGGTTTCAGAGGCGCACAGGCTGGGGAGTTGGGGGTGGAGGTGAAGATGAAAATTAGGGTTGTGGTTCTGCACTGTTGTCACGGGGGCGGAGCGAAGCTGGGGTGGGTGTTGACTGTTGAGTGAAAGGCAGACGAGGAGCAGGAGGTGTACCAGCATGCTCTGCATCGGTATCGCAGGAGGTCGTGTGCTTGCAGCGGCTTTGCATTTGGTTTTGGAGATTGGTAGTTGGGGTTTGGGTAGTCGAGTATGGTTAGGTTGCAACGGTGTTGGGCGCCAGCGGTGAAGCTTGATACCTGTGCCTGTGCGGACATTGGCAACGGTGCGTGGTGGCATCTCACGGTTGACACTGTGGCGGTTGTAATCCTGACGGAAGTACCTTGCTCCTAGTCACAAGAAGGCCGGGGCCCGCAGTTAGTTTGAAATTAATCAGTGGTTTAGCAGCGCATCTTCAGGTTTTACATTGCATTCGGGGACCCCTGTTAAGGCTGACAGATTGCAGGATGTGATTGCAACATCATGTAGTACCGGTATGCATAAGTCGGCCAATGGCGATAATGCCCTGATGCTCGCAGCAAAAGGTCGCTATCATAACAAGCACGGTGCTTGGCGCAGTGCTTAGCGCATTGGCTGTCGTGGCCAGGCCTATTCCCAACAGTCCCTCTGGTTGGTGCCGTAACTTCGTAGGAAAAGCCTTTAACAAACTTCAGCAACTCCTTAGTACGCCTTTGTCACATGGCAGTCTGCTGTTGGAGCTAACGAAGGTATTACGCATAACTACCGGTATCCATGTAGGGCATGTGGCCTCTCGCACAGGGCCGAAGCAGCCGTTAATTCCCCATCACTTACAGAATTATAGAGTGCATCTGACAACTATACATGGTAACGCATATCCCCATGCAAAGTATTGGGCCGGCATTCTTGCGTGCCTCGCCCGGGTCTTCTGTTGCCGCGGTAACCTAATCCAAAGAGGAAAAATGAAATGGCGCCGAAGGCAAGGCTGTTTTCCAAAAGCACGACTTCCCGGGAGTAGTTAGGGCCTGTCGACTTGGTTCGCAGTCACGTGTCAAACATTAACGGCAGTACAATGTAACTGGGCCTTGACACTACTTGACGGCTGTAATGAAAAGCCTGATGTTTTTTCTGCCGCTGAAAGGCCAAAAAAAGGAATAAACTGCTTCCAGCAGTACGACGCCTTTATAAGGATAATGCAGGAAATGCAGTCTACCGGATGCCATGGGCGCTAGGCTGTATTGCATCGTACTTTGCTGTAACTGTAGCGGTCAGGCTAGGTGATACCTTGATGCTGTTCTTGCCTAGTCACTAGCGCGCAGTATATGACAAGCCCCCGTCAATATGGGTTGCGGGGCTAGCAAACGAGGCTCTGCGCCATTGGATATTGAACAAATTAAGTCGACCAAGTTGGACGTGGATGCGCCTGCAATTCCAGTCGCGGTTTTGGAAAAGCCTGTACCTGAAGAGGTGGAAGCAAAGGGCTCTATACAGCCGGTACGCAGCTTAGGACCAGCTTTCCTTGTTTGTATTGCTTCCTACTTACAACCAATACGGTTTTTGCACTTTCGTGGTTGCAGTCGGCAGCAGTCCCCGCCGATGGCTCACCCAACGCCTCTTCGGAAGCAGCTAAGCCAACCGAGGAGCCGGGGAAAGGCCCACCAAATGATCCTTCGGAGCCACCAGACCAGGACACCACCAAACCCCTAGCCATCGCACCCGACAGCCGTCCCGCTGAGTCAAGCACCAATGGCATCGCAAGTCCGACAGCAACAGTCGACAAGTCGCAGCCCTCGACAACCAACGACGACATCGTGTTTAACAAGCTCTGGTCCTCCCCTCGCCGCACCTTGCTGCCTCCCATCAACGCCAGCAGCTCAAACCTGGGGCACCTGTCGGAGGAGCGGCTGGTTCGCGGGGCAGGGGAGCACGTGGACCGCTCCGGTTCCTCTCAACGACCGCAGTTCGTTGATATCATCACAACCGACGATCCACCCCTTGTGAGTGCGCGTGCGTGTCGGGCCGCATTCCCTTCTCCTTCCCTTCGGCCTGCACCACGACATGGGTCCCTAACCTCAGGGCTCACGTCAAGCATTCCCCATGCCAAGTTCGCCGCCCACCTCCCCCCACGTTTCCCTTCACGCTCCCCTTCAAGCTCCCTCTCTTCTTTCCCCTCTCCTCCCAACCCACATCATGGTGTTTCCTTCCTCCCTCCCCCGCCCCCTCTCCCACTTCCTCCCCACAGCCCACTTGGGTCTTCAGCTCCTCCCGCAGCCTCAACCGCAGCTTCGGTGTGCGGCGCCGCGGCAGTGACGCCACCAGCCAGGCCTCCTCCCTGGCCACCGCGGTTTCGGAGACGCCGTCTCGCGACCAACGACTTGGTAGCGGCGGTTCGCCTTCATCAACCGCCGCTGTTGGCGACGCCTACGTGGAGGATCATGTGGACGGCTTGGATCTTGACAGTCGCGACCCAGTTCAGCATTTGGGTCGGGGCGCGATGCGGCGCGGCGTGTCTACCCGCACGCAGCGGTGTAGTGAGGACGAGAGGAGTGAGCGAGGGGCAGCTGCGGCCGCTGGGGCGGGGGTACTGCAGCGGCAAGGGCGAGGAGGCGGCGAGGGCGATGAGGAGGAGGAGGCGGAGGGAGGACGCTCGGGTCGTTGGGCGGTGAGTGACTGCGAGTTCTGCGTAAGGTTTCGAGTAGGGTAGCTGAAGCTGGAGGAGTTGCATGGTGCGTGATGCATGGTGCATGCGTTCCTCGTGCTGCTCTTTCTCCGCTGCGCTGCACCTTGCTCTTTCTCCGCTGCGCTGCACCTTGCTCTTTCTCCTCGTCCTGTCCGTCGCAAGCCGCATGCGGTGTCAGGCCGCATGCTCCCCTCCCTTTCGCGCTGCTGCATCTCTTCGCCTAGCTCGCATTGCAAAATCGGGTTGCGTTTGGGGCGCTGGGATCTGACGTTTCTTCGTCTCGTTTCCCTTCCCCATGCTCCATTCTCAACCCCTACTAATCCCCGCCGCAGCTGGGCCGCAAACCCCCCAACGCCGCTGCGGTCCAGAGCAGCAGCATGCGAGGCCCCGACAAGTCGCTGAGCCACAAGTCGAGCAAACGAGCCTGCGTGGGCTTCACCCTCACAGACGTCGCCGCCACAGGCGTTTCCGCCGCCGGCAGCAGCATTGACGGCGACGGCAGCAGCACCGCCGCCGGCGCCGCTTGCGCCGTTGCCGCCGCCACCCCCGCTGCCGGCAGTAGCACCAGTACCCTCAACGCCGCCGCCACCACCGCCACCACCATCACCACGGCAACCATCAGCACCGCACCCAACCATGCCGTCAAGGATGGTTATGAAACCGATTGGGAGGATGTTGACCCAGATGAACACATCGAAGCAGAGCGGCAGGCGCGCAGCTCGGCGCCCCGGGAGGTTTCGGTGCCGGTCTCCGCTGCTTGGGCGGAGGCCAAACCGCAGATCATGAAGCGAGCCGTTACCACCACCGAGCAGCGACGTAACATGTTGTTACTGCACCAGCAGCCGCAGCAGCAGCACCAGGGGCATCACGGGCATGGTCACCAGCAGCAGGAGGGTGGCGGAGAGCGGGCCGCAGGGGGAGCAGGAGGTGGAGAGGGTGAAGGTGTTGGTGTTGGTGGGTCAAGATGGGGTGGAGGAGGTAGCAGTGGTGGCGGAGGCGCGCAGTCTTCTCCTGCCCGGCCGGTGGTGGGCTTGCCGGTGTCACGGACAATGATGCGACACACGGAACGCGTGATGGGCTGAAGGGGGCGGAAAACGGACATGCCGAGGAACGGTGAGGTTGGTGAGACCAAAAGGTAAACCTGCCGCTTTCCGTGTGTGTGTGCACCTTGAGGGTATCACGATTGGAGGCCCGGGATGCGCCGCGCATGCAAGCAGCCGTGTGCGGGACATGCTTGGCGGGCAACCTGTGCCCTCCATCATTGATACCACGAACCTTGGCTGCTTGTTTGCATGGCTGTGGTTGGTTTGTCCTGCCTAACCAGCGAGCAACTTGCAATCACATTTCTCGCTGTGCGCATATCGCCCCTCTTGGGTAACTGTTAGCACGTCAGCGTGCGGTGCTGGCCCCAGCCGTAATACGATTGTAAAGGCAGCAGGGGCTGCAATCTCTAGGCCTCCTTGATGTGGGTCAGATGCAATGCTGCTTGGGAATTGTTCCGGAGGAACGTGCTACTTGATACATGTTAGTAGCCATCTCTCTGCCCTTACTAATACGTGCCTGCTGTTGTGTTTGTCGTTGTTCGTTGCCATCAGAGCTTTCACGTTTAGAATTCATGATGCTCAGGGTAAGGGTCTGACCCTCTGGTCACCCGTCCAAAGCTGCAAGCTGCTGCGGCTTAGTTGCAGTAATGTGATCGTTGGTTGGTTAGTTGGTGGTTAGTTCCCGGTTCAAGAGTGCATGCCTTTGCAAACCGGCAACCAGACAACAGGTGGTTGGGATTGCCCGGCGCTGAAGCACGCGCCTTAATCCGTCTCCCGCTATCGCGCTCCGCGACATGCGGGTTGCGAGTAGTTGCTTGCTTGCCAGAAGCCCTTCCAGTTGTGTGCTATTCATGGGAGCATTGATGTTGTTGTTGTTGCTGCTGTCGCTGTTGTGGGGCTGGTGGCAGCTGTGGCCTGTCTGATGATGGCACTTGTGTTTCGCCTCTGGCAGTAGTGCTGATAACAATACCCATCAGCGCTTTCGCTGGTCGCGTCACGGAGTTGCGTTTTGTGTGGGCATGTGCTTTCTTGTCTCAAGTGGCCTGGTAGTGACCGGGTATAAACGTCATATAAACGTAATGATGATTGAACTGTTGGCGAGCAGCCACGACTGACCGCCCGGACTGCTGGGGGATGTTGCATGTTGTCGGATGCAGGTGCGGTTCTGAAGGTTGGGGGGATGAGGTGGAGCAGAACTGGAGTGTCCAACTGTGGTGATTTGCTCTACGCAGGGGGTCCAGGGAAGTCCCGCATAATGCGGTTTGTACGGCACCTTTGCAGACGGGCGCATGTCCCCACGCTGTCCCTGCGCTGTATCTATGAATTGGTTTGGCTGGGGACATGTCTGGGCGCCGGGCGCAGAGGTGGTATATAGCGCATTCGCATAGCGGCTAGGAGAGCGACTGGGTTCTCAAAACGAATGCGCGGATAGGCGGTAATCACTGGAGTCGTGACATGGTAGCGACAGCAAGGATGGGTTTGCGCGATGGCAGGGGCTCAGGGCCAACATGAAGGTGGCAGTGGTGGTGGTGGGAGTGATCGTCAGGGTTTTGATTAGGGTTTGGGCGCATCAGGCAGATGGTGTGGCGGTAGGCTGGTAGCGATATCTGGCAATACACTTCATACTTGGTGTTTGGCCACCCGGTAGGGGTGTTGAGTGCTCCGTACAAGTCAGTAGTTCGGGACCTGGCAGGTGGCGGGTGGGGACGTTCGCCGCATGCATCTCTGCACGCATTCGCATGTCCGCATGCTCCCTTGTCCTCCCTTGAACTGATGATGGCAAAGCGTCCTCAGAAGTACTTTATATACGTTGAACTGGGCCCATGTACTAGTATTATGTAGCGGCCTCATTGCGTGTTTGCGTTTGTTTGTTTGCAGTTGCTTAGCATTTAAGGACTTGCTTGATCAGGAATTGCTCAGTATATTGACGGACCAGTTTTGTCTTCGCGGCGGTTGGAGGACACACGGTTTGGCACCTTTGCTCAGGGCGCACTGTCCATGAATGTGCAAGCCCGACCGCATCTTGAGGCCCCTCCTGAGGGCTCTCAGAAGACAGTAGCAGTCGAGGTTAGTAACTGGTATCTGGAGCCCTGGGCATGCTTTTCCTGGACAATCATGATGAGGGCAATACAAGCCCTGCAGCCTTGCAGATTACGTCCTGACAATTCAGGTATAGAGCACGGCCTGCTCCCGTTAACCTTTCCACGTACCATTGTAAGTAGGGAATGGCAGTTGCCGAAAGAAACCCAATGTTCCGCCTGCGGTTTTGTGTACACCTTCCGTGGCGTCCGCTGTTGAAAGTCGCAAGTGCGCCGTAAAAGGGGCCTTGTCCCACGGGTCAGTATCCGCATTGCTACCACACCCAAAAACAATTTCTAGGCGGTGCCGGCATCGCAAGGCAAACCCTGCGGGTGCCATTGCTTGCTCTGGCAGTTTTTCAGGGTGCGTGCAACCTTGCGCGTACCGTGGTTGCGCAATGAAGCCATGGAGACACCATTAATGTCAAGATGTTTTGCCTAGCAACAGACGAATATGCGTGAACGCTTCCACGACGTCCTTCCAAGCTGATGTGCTGCGACTGCGTGCACTGCTTGCAAAAGCATGGCGGGAACGGCAGGTCTTTCTCTTATAAGAAAACATGCTCTTACCCTGCAACAACACATGTTATCAATAGAAGGAGAGGATGCTTAGGTCGAGGGCGAGGGGCGACTGGACAGCTGTTTGGGGGATGGCCTTTCCAAAAAGATAGTTTTGATCTACGAAGCAAAGGCTGGGATGCCGAACTATAGAAAACAGGAGGCGCTTATTTTTAAATGAGTTGTTAAGCGCCATTTCAAGGGGAATGAGGAAGGTCGGCATGAGGTGTCCCTGGAGCCGCAGTGGGAACGCCAACTAGATGAAGTAAGGCGCGCTGTCCACTACGTGTCCAAACGTTTTTCTCGTGACATATAGCAGCCTGTCCTAAAAGCATCTTCACTAGCACTTGAACTTTGCCCCACCCTTTCCTAGACCTTCTTTTGCCCCGCGTGGGCACCCTTTGGCTCTAGGCCATCTTTTCTTACAACACCGGCTAAGATGGGTCTTATGGTGTCTAAGGCTCTCAGCCGGCTCTTTGGCAAGAAGGAGATGCGCATCCTGATGGTGCGTCCCCAGCTTCCTTGGGAGGGGCGACTTTGTACTGAAGGCAGCTGGCGTTGCAGGTCGGTCTGGACGCTGCTGGTAAGACAACCATCCTCTACAAGCTGAAGCTGGGCGAAATTGTGACGACCATTCCCACCATTGGTGAGCGTGGAGATCACCCGTAGCAAGCGCTGGAGCAGGCGCTAACTTAGACTGCTACTGCAGGGTTCAATGTGGAGACCGTCGAGTACAAGAACATTAGCTTCACTGTCTGGGATGTCGGTGGCCAGGACAAGGTGCGTCCCTAGCGGCCTGTCGGGGACTTGGCCGGAGACTTGACCGCTTTGTTGGCTCTTGCAGATCCGCCCGCTCTGGAGGCACTACTTCCAGAACACGCAGGGCCTAATCTTCGTAGTAGACAGCAACGATCGGGACCGCATTGGCGAGGCAAAGGACGAGCTGCACCGCATGCTGAACGAGGTGGGGCGCGCAGTTGGCTGCCCACGTATCTCCATACAATATATTTAGTACTAACAATGAAAACTATTCTACAGGAGGAGCTGCGGGACGCCGTGCTGCTGGTCTTCGCCAACAAGCAGGACCTTCCAAACGCGATGAACGCTGCAGAGATCACTGAGAAGCTTGGACTGCACGGCCTCCGCCAGCGCCACTGGTGGGTAAACCCTTACGCTCTAGTGATCAAAGACATGACGACATCGGGGTTTTCATGCCTCATTTTTGCCTCTATTAGGGTCTTGGGTAATGGCAGGGGGGGCACCAAGGCACACTTCCCGCTCTTTCATCCTCCGCAACAGTCCGGTGTCCGCGATATCGAGGACTGTTTCAGCTAAGGACTTGTATACATGCCAGCTAATAACTTGCCACAGCTCAGTAAGCCGCTACCCACTTCTCCTCCACCGCCACAGGTACATCCAAAGCACGTGCGCCACCTCGGGCGAGGGCCTGTACGAGGGCCTGGACTGGCTCAGCCAAAACATCTCCAGCAAGGCGTAAGGAACTGCTTATGAGGAGCTTGGGTTCAGCATTAAGGGTTGAAGTGCCTGGGGTGGGGGGAGAGGGGTTTGAGTGGGGTCATATTGGCCACTTCTTTCACGGAACAGGCCAGCAATATACAGTTGATGAGCGAGCTCTCGTCATGGGTGCACAGATACGAGGCTACAGAGGCTTTGCCGTACGGCTCCGACCTTGCTGTACTGCTGTCAGCGCATTGGTTTGCTTAACATAGATTTTTTAGGGAAGCGACGGCTTTCTCTGTAGAATTGTAGGAAATGACATGACTACTGAATGTCCACTTATTGTTTCTTTTTATATGCGGTGGGGCTTTGTCCATGCTTTTGCTGGGCATCCCGGTGACATCTTGCATCCGCAGTGGTGTATTGTGCGCTAAGGGTGCAATAGGGGGGCACTAGCGGTGATTGCTGCATACGGCCCCGTGTAAAGGCTAACGTACATGTCCTGGTGCCGTTTCCCGCCTCATCACGAGTGAAGTGCACGCTCCCATGCTCGTTGGGAGATTCGAACAGCTCAGCATGGCACGTGTCGGTGGTGCTCTACAAACAAGTAGCCCATCGGGTGCGCACGACAGCTTTTCCAGAAGCAATGCAAGGGTAAGCCGTTTGGATACGGTAGCACCAGGCGGCTATTGCACTTGACCGTCATCTAGTCAAGCGGAGCGGATGCTGGCCAAGTTACTGATTCATCCGCATCAAGGGAACTGCAATGCTAGTAGGATACCGTATCTCCGAACACGCTTTCTTAGTACCCACTCAGCCCTGACACCACAGCCGCGAGTCCTCCAAGAAAGCGTTCCCTTGCACTCATGCAACCAACGCCTCCCCCGTCAATGGCATCAGCCCCCTGCGCGAACCTCCTGCGCCCTACATGCCCATTTCTCTTCTCCATCCCACATCTGTTTATCCGCCTTCCATCCCCCACTTAAAGAAAACCGTGCCACCACCACCGCCACCATGTTGCAACCCATGGCGAAGCCTATATGTCATGTGGTCCATCCCTTTCTTTCTCTCCGCCCCTGCTCTCCTACTTCATCATCACCCCGCCCGCAGGTGGCTCTGCGCGTCGCTGTAGCTGCTGCGCAGGACGAAGGCCTCCGACAGCACCCGCTCCAGCTGCGCCTCGCTCCAGTCGGCGGTGGGCAGGCGCTGCAGAAACAGAATCAGCTCCTGGAACTCCAGCCGCGTCAGCCGCTCCTTCCAACTCAGCAGGAAGGCGGTGGACAGGTAGATCTGGGGGTGGGGCCGGCAGGAAGGGAGCGGGGAACTGTCATGCCATGCCGTGCGCCACGTACTAACGGCGCATCAAGTATCAGGGGTTCATGGGCCCCTTCTCCCGCAGTATGCCATCCCATGCCCCATGCGGGACGGACATGGCCCCCCGCCTCTCCCTCACCAGGAACTCGCTGAACCCCGTTCCCTCCGCCAGGTACGTGTCCCACAGCCGGATGGCCAGGCAGAACGGCAGCTCGCGCACCAGCAGGCAGTTCACCCAGCGCAGCGCGAACTGGATGAAGTCCACCGCCTCGGACTCCAGGTGCTCAGACACCTCGGTCTCGCAGCGCCTGGGCAGGGAAATGGGGATGCATGCACGCAGCAGGGAAATGGGGATGCATGCGCTCAGCAGGGGAATGCATGCAGAGGGGGAATAGGGTACGGGTATGGGGGTAGGAAAGTGTGCAGGCTACCGGTGCTGACACCTGCTTGCTACATGACACATCCGCCTCGCAGCGCCTGAAGGAATGCACTCACCAAGCAGGGGAACAAGGACGAGTACAGGTACAGGGGTAAGGTAGGGTTCCCAGCTTCCCACACCCCACCTCACGAGTTCTTTGATCCGAAACACGGCTCGTTGGATGCCGGGCTGCGCGTACGTGTAGTGGTCCTGGATCTCCTCCACCAGCTTGCACAGGCACCAGTAGCAGTCCGCCTCCACTGCCAGCATGATGGACTGAGTGACCCACGGGTCGTTCAGCGGGCGGACGGGTGGGTGGGCGTGGGTTCAAAAAGGAATGAAGCAGTTGGGCGGGTGGGTGGAGGTTGGGTGGGGAAACCGTAGGGGCAGAAGGCAGAGCACTCGTCGCCGCTTCTGAATACACCGGCAGCACTGGACAAAAGCGTTGCTAGGGAGGGAGCATTAGTAAAGAGCGGAGGGTACAAATCGCCTACCCACCGCCCCAACCCAACATGCTATCCTCTTCCCTCTTCTCCCCCCCACCCCCCCAACCCAGCCCACCTGGTTTAGCGCCTCCGCCCGCCACCCCTCCATGGGCCCCGGCAGGTGCTCCGACAGGAACACCGCCAGGAAGGGGGTGACCAGGTCGTTCATGCCCTGCACGTAGCCGCTGGCGGGGTGGCTGGGGGGGAGGGGAGGGAGGGGAGAGGGGGGAAAATGAAGGAAAGGTGCAGCAACTATAGTCCCAATCTAGGAGGAGGAGGGGGAGCGGAACGGGGGGTCAAGGGGTAAGGTGCCGCCGCAAGGTGTTCAGTGTCAGCAAACCCGCTGGCATGGGGAGGGACGGGTGGGGTAGGTGGCAGGGCAACACCGCCTCCGCCTCCGTCAGCGCCCCTCTCGCCCCCTGAGCCGTGTTTCCGCTTATCACTTTATCTTTATCCCCCTCAGCGCACCTCTCGTCCCCTACCCCCCCCCCCTCGCTCCCACCGTATGCCCCAAATGTACAGCACCCGCTGCAGCGACTCCTGAATGACCGGCTCATGGAAGAAGGGCACCCCGGGAGCAGTGCGTGGCACGTCCACGGCAACCTGGCAGGGGGCGGGGTAGGGCAGTGGCGGCGGTAGTGTAGGGGTCAGCGGAGGGTGCCGGCAAGACCCGGCAGCCCCAGACTTCCCATGGGTCCAGTCGCCCTCGCCCCGTCCTCGCCCCGTCCTCACCCCGTCCTCACCCCGCCCTGGGTCCCTGGGAGTCCGCCCGCACCACCAGTGCCCCCACCCCCTCATCCGGCAGTGCGCTGCAGTTTCCTTACTTCTACCCCCCACCTGGCGGTACGCCGCCACCTCGTCCTCGCTGCGCTCCTCATGCGGGATGTCGTAATACTCGGGCACCATGTCCGCGTACTCCCGCCGCCGCCGGGCCAGCGTCTGGGGCTGCCGGCTCCTGGGAGGGGGGAGGGGCGCGGGGCAACAGCAGCAGGGGCATTGGAAAGAATGGAGTGCTCCACTTTTGTTGCTTTGCCCCACCCACCTCCCTTCCCCTCCCGCTTGATGTTGCTGCTATCACTCAGCGCATGGGTTTTCTTCGTTTCCCCCTCCCCTCCACCTCCCCCCCTCCCCGCCCCTCCACCTCCCGCTCCCCCACCTAGCGGGCGGCAGGTAGCCGCACAGCAGTCGCCACACCTGCGGCCGCAGCGACAGCGGCACCCCGCTCCAGGACAGCTCCCGCAGCGCATCCAGGTCCACCTGGGTTGGGGGGGGGAAGGCAGGAGGAGGAGGGGGAAGGGGGGGAGGCAGGAGCAGGAGGAGGAGCAGGCGTGTATGGGGTTAGTTACCGTACTCGCAACCAGCTGTAAAGGAGGTGTGGGAGCACACGTTCACGAGTGGCTAGTTGCAGACGGGGAAGGTGTGCAGGGGAGGTGTGCAGACAACCAGCCGCAGGACGGGTCACTCCGACCCGACCCCAACCCAACGAGCCCGACCGGAATGCGGCGTGAGTAGGAAGAAGCAGCCGGCACCCAGACGAGCCAAGGTGGTGGGACTGCAAGCGGAGGAGACCCCAATGCCACTCCTCCCACTACCTCCCACTCCTCCCACCACTGGCTCCTGCAGGCGCCTGTATGTCATGTCGGCCTCCGGGTACTGCCCTTCTTGCACCCTTTCCTCCACCCAACAACCCCTGCTTTCACCGGCACCAGCGAATACCACCACTGGCCACACCCACCACTGGCTCCTGAAGCAGCCGGTTGAACTTCCTGAAGCGGTGCTCCGGAATGGCGCCCTGCTGCATGAGCCCCGTCTGGCTTCCCCCATGCTGCGCCCCGCCTCCCCCACCACCTCCACCTCCTACGATCCCAGCTGCCGCCCCGCTTGTGGCGGGCTGCTGTTGCTGCTGCTGCTGATGTTGTTGTTGGTAAGGCAGTGGTGCGGGTCCCCCGCTGTTGCTGTTGTCGTACATTGCTGAGTTGGCAGCGGCCGTTGCCTCGTTGTCACCGTCACGTGACCTGCGGTCTCCTCTTGCTGCTGCTGCTGCTGCTGCATGTGATGGTGGTGGTGTTGCTGCTGTTGCTGTGACAGCGGGGCCAAGGGCCCGGGAGTCGTGTCGTTGCATGGGCTTTGTCAGCCGGTCAGCAGCAGCAGCAGCAGCAGCGGCAGCAGCGGCTGCTGCTGAGGAGGGCGAGGATGAGGGTGAGGGGAGGGGGTCCTGGGGGGAGGTGCGGTGCGATGTGGGTCGGGGATGAGGAGGATTGCATGGCGTTAGGCTTGTGATGGCGTTAGGCTGGTGATGGTGATGGTAGGTGCATGGGTGGTGGGTGGATTAAGGGAGGCGAACAAAGGTGTGTGCTAGAGGAGGAAGGGGACCATGGCTAGGGAAGGCACATGTAGGTGTGAAGATTGCAGGTAGAAGGCATTGGACTGAGAGACACAGCACACGTTACTCCTTGGTTGCCCTCGGCTCTTTAACTTGCCTCTGGTCTCTTCACAGATTTAGCGCTGAGTGGTTCGTCACCAGCCTGCCCCTCTTCGCCTTCCTTACGATTGCCGCGAATCCTCACTGAAATGTTGCGACTCGATCTTATGAAGCTGCAGTGTGGGCTCACCAACCGTCAGCCAGAGGTACTTGCATCCATGGAAAGCTTTGCATGGCCGGAACAACCTTTGGAATTTGCCAACGCTGCGCTCGTTCTCCCTCTCCTCCTTCATTTTCCACTGAACTTTGTTTGAAGCACGGGTCCCTCCAGCTCCGTCATGGAGATTGTCTTGGCGTGCACCGACTACTATGTAATTACACTACGCCTTTTACTAAAGCTCCGGTTTTCCAAAGTTGGCAGTTAGTGTAAACGATTTGGAATTACGACTAAACGCTTTCGGATCAAGGACAAACTTCAGACCTTCACTTGATATTTCGTGTATGGTCCGCCTAGGGAGGTGCCATCCTAGCCTGCTAGCCGTGTATGTATGTGTTACAAGCTTCGTACCGAGCTCGTAAGATCCGTCCGAGCCAGAAGGCTCATGGATCGCGAGCACAAAACGCGAAAACAACCAAAAGAAGAAAAGTAAAACAAAAGAGACAAACAAACAGAACGCTAATCATATGATAAACCCTGTCTGCGCAATCCTGCGACTTCGCATGCTAGTGATTACGCTAGCAAGCAATGCCTGATTCTCCATGCCCATGACAGCAATCATCTGCTAGCCTGGCAGAAGGCTGTAATGCTGTCGTACATGCTCCAGAACCTCGGTGACCTCGATAGTGTGGGTACAGTACGGTCAGGCCGACCATCCTCAAGGCATCTTAGCACAGGCTTAGCGATTTGTTCATTCTCTCAAGCTCATGTCACGCAGGCTTCGGTTGGGCATTCAAGTAACTAACCCTATTCGCTTTGCCTATTGAAAGCTTTCCTTAGGTGAGGGTATCGCAACTTTTTTGTTTGATAGCCTAGGCTAATAGCGAAACCGGGGGCTACCGTTTTGCCAGCGAGAGGAGTACAAGATAGGGTGCATCAGCAGTAAAGCGCTTCCAGCAGAACACGAACATGAAGTGAACGGTGAAAGGTAAAGGGATGGGGGCCTGGCTCGTTGTTGACGGACGTTCTCGTGTATGCAAGGCGTGTTAGGCGATGCCGCTGGTGGCTCGTCTTACTGCATACGCAGTCATGTTTTCACGACTGCTCTTATGTATTCCATCCTCCAATAGGGGCGCGCACAAAGATGTAAACACTCGTTCTGGCGCTGGTGCTGGTGGGCAGACATCCGTTACCGAGGCGCCCGTTCCGGGGGCTGTTACCCCCGTAACAACCCATCCTGGCAGACCGCTTGCTAACACGGAGTTATCTCCCGGAGGTACGGGTGGAGTGAGTGTTTGCGCTTCGTTCCTACCCGTTAACTGGACCCCTTCTGTCATCGTGGCGTTTCCCTTTTAACACCTTTCGTACTGGACAATCATGTTATTTGTTATGCCATTTATTTGACCATAGGCAATCCATCGGTAGGCACCAACAGCGACCATGTCTTCATTTCCATGCCGGGGAAGCTCGCAGCTGCCCGTGCTTCGCGAGAAGCCACGGAACGCTTTTTGCCACGGCGGGGCTCAGCGCAGGTTGGCCTCTCCACAGAACTCGAGGACGCATCCGTCAGTGGCGAAGCCAGCACCCTCGCAGCATCTACATCCCGGCGCGGACTGGTCATTGATCACTTCGCTACCTCTTCCTCCGCCAGCGTAAAACAGCTCAACCCATCTGCCTCAGGCACTTCCGTCACGTTCCACGCCTCTTCCACCCAGCAAACCCAGCGCAGTACAGGACCTGTGCCGGCAGCTGCACCTGACCGGCCCGCAAGCGGAACCGCGGCACCCGTCGCCCTCACTCCTCGTGCCAGCAGCTGCACCGGCCCAGCCTCGACCCAGATGGCTCGGGTACCCAGCGGCTGCCCCTCCACCCGCAGCGGCCTGTCCATCACCTCCCTGCCTACCACCGCGGACGCCCGGCCCCGACCGCTTTCTCAGAGCCCCGCTGCCAGCAACTTGCTGACGCTCTCCGCCACGCGGCGATCCAACAGTGGGACCTGGGCGACCGCTGTGGACTTGGAACCCGCGCACAGCCATCACGGTTCAGCTCCAGCTCCTGACGTGGCCACAGCAGCAGCAACAGCAGCAGCAGGGAATGCAACTGCTGCTGCTGCTGCAGCAGCTTCCGACGGTAGCGGCGCCCGAGCAGCCGCTCCGGCTGCCCCCACCGCAGCTACTGAGGCCACGGCGTCCGTCGCCGCCGCCGACACAGATACCGCTGCTGCTGCCTCTTCCTCAGCACCAGCCGCAGCAGCAGCTGACGCTGCTACGGAAGCTGTATGGACGGCTGCTGCCCCCGCACCTCTAGAGCGCAGCAGCAGCCGGGCTGCTCGCCAGGTAGGTGCAGTGCCGCGGCATCATTCTCGGCTCCGCATGACGGCAGGTCGCGACGGCCCCTCCAGGCTGCCGTCAGGGCAGGGCGGTACGGGCGTAGCTGCTGGCGGCGGCGGAGGCGTGAGCAGCCTGGGCTCCGGTCCAGGTGGCCGGGAGGGCCAGCTAGGCCGGCAGAGCTCAGCTCAGCCCGGGCATGGCTTGGATGTGGCGGAAAGGCTGGCAATGCACGCACACTCCCGACCGGAGTCGCACCTAACAGGCGCCCAGCTCTCCACTGCGGTACTGGACTGCTTGCCCGTTTCAGATTTTGAGACCTCGCCCGGGCAGTGCAGCAACACGGGCACATGGACGCCCGCTACCGTCCCCGCAGCTGCCGGCAGCTCCTCCGTGAGCATTGCAGCAGCGGGGGACAGCGGGTTCATGATCCGCGGGGCGAGTCACACACCTAGACGGCTGGGCACCGGCGGTATCATGATGGGGCAAGGCGGCGTCGGGGGCGTTGGGGCGGTTTCGGAGCTGTTCGCCGTGGGGTCTCCCAGCATGGATTCCTCCTTCAGCATGCAGCAAACCCCGTCGGACATGGAGGATGAGGCGGCGGAGCACCGCGCACGTACAACCCGCCGTGCCATGCGCTCCGTAACCCTAGCTGCCATGGGGGGAGCAGCGGGGACCAGTGTCGAGTTCCGGTCCTACGAAGCCCCGGGTGCTGCTGGTGCTGGTGCTGCAAGAGCCATGCCCGCAGGAGGTGCTGGTGGTGGGAGTGGCATGGCTGGAGCGGGGGTTGGGTTGGGTCTCGGAGCCGATGTGGGTTCGTGCCATTACCCAGTTGCCCGGGCCCTCACAGCAGGCCCGGGACCTGCGGGCACGGCACCCCACCCGCAGCAGCAGCAGCAGCACCACCCTCCCACGCAGCCCGGGGAGGCCGGGCAGACACGGGTGGCCATCCGGTTGCACCACCAGCCGGGGCACCACCGGCGGCCCCCCAACCGACACGCTTCCATGCCGGTCATGCGGCAGGATGGCGGAGGGGCGGGGGTGCATGGCGGGGAGAGCCAGGATGGCGGCATGGGCGGAGGAGGTGGCGGGGGGGGTGGGGGTGGGGGTGGGGGCTATGCGGGTAGCGGGACCGCGGATATGCTGCACATGCGGCCGCCGCTGTCGGGCGGGTTTGGCGTCCCGGAGGAGGGGGCGGCGGGAGTGCCTGAGGACAGTCCCAGTAACGCCTTCTCGCCGTTTGGCATCCTGGGAGGCGGCTTGGGTGGTACTGGAGCAGGCGGCGGCGGCGGCGGTGTCGTGTCGAGTGCAGCAGCAGGGGGCTACCTCGTTTCGGGCTGCTGTCGCGTCCCCAGCAACAGCCCGGCGACCAGCCAAACGTCCATCACCTCTTCCACCATGGGACCAGGCCCGAACAGTGCGGCACAGCAACGCTACAGCCAGGCTATGCCGTACACCCAAGCCGGCACCTCCACCGCTGCTGCCGTCGCTGCCGCTGCCGCCGCAGCAGCAGCAGCAGGCATCCTCCCGGCCTCCCCCAACCTCTCCCCTGCCTCCGCAACCCCCCTACCCCCCGCCTCTCGACTGCTCCTACCCACGGCCGTAGCTCGCTGTCCCGATCTGCATGCAAGCGGGGACGGAGGGGGGCTGCTACTGCCCGGCAGCAGCGGCCAACGCGGTAGCTTCGAAGAGGAGGGCTGCGGCGGCACTCGAATCGCGCCGGCGTTTGTGGGGTGCAGCCACAGCGGCGCTGCCACGCCTGCGCTCATGCTGCACAGCAATCCGCAGATCACGCTCAGCGCGCAGGTCACATCGAATATGAATTGCGACCGGCCCTCGCATGCGAGTGCGCGGATGGTCAGCGGCAGCCACGCGCAGCAGCACTCGAGTGGGCTGGTGGCGTTGCATAAGGCGGTGGAGCGGCTGATGCTGCAGGTGGGTGAAGATAAGGAAAACTGAGCAAGGGGTGGGGGGGGGTGGGGGCAAAGGTAGACCAAAATGATAGGAAAACACGAAGTAGGGGCAGGTTAATGGGGAGGTGAGGGGGGAGGAGACGGGTGGACTGGTGCTTGCCTTTGTGGGGCTCAGGCTCAGGGGCCTGGGGATGGCCTGGTGTGTGCTAGATGGGTACCCGGGTGGGGTGTGACGCTTGCGTTTCCTCCTTGCGTTTCATCACCCTGGCGGGGCGGTCGCGTTCTCTGTGGCAATGTGTCCCCCCCCTCCCCTCCACAGAACCCCTCCTCCTCCCAATCCTGCACGCCTGCCTCCCTTGCCCCTCCTCCCCCCCCCCCCCTCCCCCTCTTCCCCCACAGGACAGCGGGTTGTTCGCCAAGGTGCAGGCCAGCATGAAGGGCATATCCAGCCTGGCGAAGGTGGGGGGGGGGGGAAAGCAGGAGGGCGTGACCGCGTGACTGCAGGCACGGGCGCATGCATGCGCTCATTCGTGCGTTCTCGCGTGCAAGGCTACGGGCGTGCGTGCGTGCGTGTCCATGCAAGCGTGGCAACCCGGCCTCTTGTCACATGTTGACGAGGCTTGCTTCGTTTCCCTCTTTACCCCTTTATCCTACCCCCCCCCATTCGTTGTTTCACTTATATAGTTTTTTCCCCACAACCCGCACACACCTCCACCTCCACCTCCAGTTATTTTAACACACCTCCTCGTGGCCAATTTCCTTGAGATACACCTCGCCTCGCGGCCAGTTTCCGTACCAAACCTCTCCCCCCTCCAACCCCCCCCCTCCACCCCTCCAGGAAACCACCAAGCTGGAGTTCGGGCGTGACGCCAGCGGCGCCACCGTGATCAACCAGTACGTGGTGGTGAAGACGCTGGGGCGGGGCGCGTTCGGCAAGGTGAAGCTGTGCCTCAACACGCTGGACGGACAGCTGTACGCGATCAAGGTGGGGGGGAGGGAGGGGGCAGGGAAGGGGAAGAGGGAGGGGGAAGAGGGAGGGGGCTGGGACTTGCAGCAACAGCAAGTAGAGGGGTACGACGCCTTAGCCTCTTCTATTCCCCGCTCCCTTCCCTGGGGTTCCATTCCCATGACACTGTCAACCCCAACCAACCCTCCCTCCCGCCGACACCTATCCCCATTGCATTGCCCTAACCTGTGTTTTCCTATGGTATGGTATGGTCTTTGACCTCCCCCGCCCCCCCCCCCACAGATGATCAACCGCGCCCACCTGCTGCGTCAGCTGCAGAAGCCCTCCCGCCCGCTCCGCCGCCGCGCCCCCGCCCGCAACACCTCCGACACCGGGCTGCTGCACCTGCAGCTGCAGCGCACGCAGACGGAGGGCAACCTGTCCATCAGCACCACCAACGCCAGCGCGGGGGGAGCGGGGCAGGTGGGGGACGGGGGAGGGGGAGTGCGGGGTGTGGGAAGGCGGGGGTAGCGTGTGTGTATGGAGCTCCATGCAACGGTTTGCACCCGTGTTCCTCATCCCATGCCACCCCTTCTAACCCCATGTTCCCACCCAACCCCGAACCGCCTCTCCCTCCCTCCTTCCCGTTTTGACCAACCCTATACACACTATCCCTCCCCCCCCCTTCACCCACCCCTCCACCCCCACCTTCACCCCCCCCTCCACCCCCCCCTTCACCCCCCCCCTTCACCCCCACCCCTCCACCCCCCCCTTCACCCACCCCTCCACCCCCCCCTTCACCCACCCCTCCACCCCCACTTGGGCTGGTTCACATGTTTGACGCCTTATTCCTCAGTCACTTAGTTGTTTCCTCCATCCCCCCCTCCCCCTCACCCCCTCCCACCCCAGTCCGCCGCCCCCGCCCGCGCCTCCATGGACGACACCTCCCCCCTGGCCGCCATCATGCGTGAGATCGCGGTCATGAAGAAGGTGGACCACCCCCACGTGGTGCGGCTGCACGAGGTGATCGACCCGCCCGGCTCCTCCTACCTCATGATGGTGCTGGAGTACTGCGAGGGGGGGTGTGTGATGGAGACGCGCGCGCAGACGGGGCTGAGTCCGCTGGGGGAGGAGCGCGCCAGGGAGTACTTTCGACAGGTGGGTGGTGGTGGGGGGGGGAGGGGTGGGAGGTAATGGGTGAGGGGGGGGTGGTGTCAGGCAGGTGGGTGGCGGGCGAGGGGGGGGGGGTTAAAGGGGGAGAGGGGTAAGGGGTTGTGTTGGGGTGTGCAGCGAGGCCGAGGGGGACAGCAGGGAGGAGAGGGGAGGGAATGGGGCGGAAGCACATTGAGCAGGGCAGTGGGGAGGGGAGGGGAAGAGTGGTAACGTGATGGTGGGGAACGGTCCTTCATTCCCTCTCCCCACTTCCCACCCTCTTTCCCCTCCCCTCCCCCCTTTCCCCCCTCCCTCCCCTCCAATACACACACGCACACGCCCCCCCCCAGGCCTGCCAGGGACTGGACTACCTGCACTACAACAAGGTGGTGCACGGCGACCTGAAGCCCGAGAACATGCTGGTCAGCGGATCGGGGCGGCTCAAAATAGCGGATTTCGGATCCAGTCGCTTCATGGGGGGAGACCCCACCGACGCAACCAAGACCTCCTGCACGCCCGCATTCCAGGTGTGTGGGTGTGCGGGGGATTGGCGGGGTTGGGGTGGGGGGGTTGGGGTGGGGGGGGGTGGTTGAGGGTTAAGCAAGAGGAAGAGGAGGTAAGCTGGTGACCGGGCAGCAGGGTGAGGGGCTCGGAGGCTACGGGGTGCAGCAGGTTCAATCCCCCTCCTCCTCTCCCCCCTTCCCCCCCCTCCCTGCAGTCCCCCGAGGAGATCGGCCACATGCCGGTGGACCCCTTCGCGGCCGACCTGTGGGCGCTGGCGTGCTGCCTCTTCTGCTTCGTGTTCGGGCGGCTGCCGTTCGTGGGGTCGTGCGTGGTGCGTGCGTGTGTGTGTGTATGGAGGGGAAATGGAGGGGGGATTATGGGAAAATGGATGTGTGATTGGGGGTTGTGGGTAGGCGGAGTGGCTTTTGGAGAGCACAGCGCAGGTTGGGGAAGGGATTTCGTTGTAAGGAAGTGAGCTGCTTCCGCTTCACCTCCCCCCTCACCTCCCCCTCCGCCTTCGGGCTGGGCGGGTCGGGCTGGCTCACATGTTGCGAACCATGATGGCACCTTATCACACGGCCAGTTAGTTAGTTGTCGCCTGCGCCCGCCCCCCCCCCACAGGTTGACATCTACCGGGCCATCCTGACCCGCCCGCACACCTACCCGCCCGACCCGCCCGCCTCCCCCGCACTGCGAGACCTGCTGGACCGCATGTTGGACAAGGACCCGCGCAAGAGGCCGGGGCTCAAGGTGGGGGGAGGGGGGGTCGGACATAGAACAAACCATGTAAGAAACAACAGGAATTAGGGTAGAGTCTGGAAGGAGGGGGGGTAGGTTAGCGAATCCGCAATGAAGCACTGACCAGCATACCAGGAAGTCCAGAGCAGGATGGCCGGCGGAAGGACGGTTGATAGGGGGGGAGACAAACCCTAGTCGCATGGTATCCTCCTCCCGCCCGCCCATCCCCCCCCCATCCCATTTCACTTATTCAACCCCCCCCCATCCCACCCGCCCCGCCCCCACCCCCACTCCTATCCCCACTGCTTTGCCCTAACCTGTGGTTTCCTATGGTTTGGTGTGGTCTTTGCCCCCCGCCCCCGCCCCCACCCACCCTCTGCCCCGCAGGAGGTGTGCCAGCACGAGTGGGTCACCGCGGGCGGCTCCCTCCCCCCCGTGCCACTGCTGTCATGCAGCGGGGACGAGGGCGGGCCGCCGCCGCAGCTGATCCACGTCACTCACGCGGAGCAGGCGGCCGCCATCGACCGCTGCTCGCTGGTCTCGCTGGTGCGCGCGCGACTGAAGGAGAAGAGCTGCGGCGCGGGGGAGTACCTGTTCAAGTGGGTGGGGTGGGAGGGGTGGGAGGGGTGGGAGGGGGGGGAGGGGAGGGAGGGGAGGGAGGGGAGGGGGGGCCCGCTAGGGGTATGATGGCTGGGGTATGGGTATGGAGGAGGGGAGTAGAACAGGTGTGCTGGTGGGGTCGGGGTGCCGCACGCCTACAAGCTTTGCAAGTTGCATTACTAGCAACACCACCTTCAGCCACTTGTTCTTCACCCCTGCTTAGCTTCCCCTCTCGTACGGAATGCGAAGAACCCATCCCCTCTCTCAACCCCCTCCCCTCCCCTCCCCCTCCCCCTTCCCCCCCCCAGGGAGGGCGAGGAGGCGCACTGCGTGTACATGATCATGGCGGGGGTGGTGGAGCTGACGCAGCACCTGCGCCGACCCGCACACCCGTCTGCAGGAGGGGGAGGTGCAGGCGGGGGTGGCAGGCTGGCGTCGGGTGGCGGGGGCGGGGGCGGACAACATGCGGGGCACTCTGCAGGAGCGGGTGCGGGTGTGGCTGCGGGTGCTGCTGCTGGCTTCCGTAGCAGTGTGGGAGGAGTAGCTAGCGGCGGCGGCGGGGATGCGCTGCCCGACGGCGGCAGTAACGACCATGACGCCTCGTTCTCCGTGGACCTGGACGAGTCGCTGACGCTGGATCACGGGGAGGCAGCTGCGTTCACGGAGGGCATGAACATCGTAGACGGCAAGCTGCACATAGACCGGCAGCAGGCGATTGAGATGCGGCGGCGCATGCAGGGCAGCTTGTTGGGAGAGAATGCAGAGTACGTGGTGGAGGTGAAGGGCCCTGGGTCGGTGATTGGGGAGATGGGCATGGACAACGCATCCGCTACGTACCGCATGTCGGCCAGAGCGCGGGGACCCGTCACCGTGGTAAAGCTCACGGAGGAGAACTTCTTCAAAGCGCTGCTACAAATGTACGGCGGAGGTGGCGGCGGCGGCGGCGGTGGCAGTGCAGCTTCCACGACACTTACCGCGAGTTCGGTATCCGAGGCGGCAGGCGGGAAGGTGGTTGGTGGTGCCGGTAGTGGTTGCGGCGGTGGCGGCGCCGGCGGCAGCGGTGTTGGCAGCGGCCTGCTCCCTCCCCCCTGCGGCGGTCTGTCCACGCAGCAGCTGATGGTGATGCAGTACCTGGAGGACTCGGGCTCCTTCGCCACCTACCCCGCCCCCGGCTCCATGTCGGCATCCGGGGGGGGCACCCCGGGGCGGCTGTCGCTGGAGACTCCCCCGGGGGGCGGCCAGGCGCCGGCGTCATCAGCTGCCGTGAGTCGCGGGCTGTACAACAACCACCACCACCAGTACCACCACCACCACCACCCGCAGGGGCATCGCTACAGCGCCGGCGGCTTTGGCCCCTCCGCCACCTCCGCCGCCACGGCAGCAGCAGCAGCGGCGGCTGCGGCTGCGGCTGCTACCACGGGTGCCGCAGCGGCAGCGGCAGCGGCGGCGGTGTCAGGGGGCTCCGCTGGTCGGCAGCACACCCGCCGCATCCTGCAACAAGCCTCGCCGGGGGCGTCCAGCGGCGGCGCCATGGGTGGCGGTGCTGGGTTTGGGGTTGGGGTTGCAGCAGCAGGGAATGGTGCAGGTGGCGTCATGGGCAGCGGCAGCGGGGTGGGTGTGGTGGTGCAGGGGTTGGGTGGGGGCGGCGGGAAGCTGTCGGACGTGCACTCCATGCTGGGGGTGTTGAACACCATCCACTCCATCAATGCCAGCAGAGCGGGCGCGAATACCTCCGAGGAAGGGGTGGCGGATTTGTGAAACTGCTGCTGCTGCTGTGGGGGGTATGGTATGATACGGATGGGGGTTGTGATGGTCAAGAGTATAATACTTGGGCCGTGAAGCCGGGGGCGCGTCTGGGTGTTCCCTCTCCAGTGTGGGGAGGGGTGCAGCTTGCAAGCTGAGGGGCTCGGGAGGGAGGCACTGCCCCATGGTGTGTGCCCCAGAGGTACGAGAGAGGTAAGGAGTCCATCGCGCCTGGGCACATGTTAAGTGTGGCATTGACCGCGCATTTGCCTGTTGCTTGGCATGACATGACCTATTCGGTTTTGATGCAGAAAGAGGACGAGGTGGGCGGTCCTGTAGGCAGGAGGGGGAGGGAACGCAGGCGAGGGCAGGAAAGCTTCTTACTCGCCCCCAGACAAACGATTGAGGGGGGTTGCGTGACGAGAAAACAAGCGCTGTCATGTGCAAGTGCGCGGTTTGCTTTGCTTCGCCATGCAAGTGGCGTGTGTTAACTCAACTGGATGCTATGTGGGTGTGGGTGGGGTTAAGGAAACTGGCCGCGAATAGGAACGTACGTGGATCAGGGATATTGGCCGCGAGGACCCACACGACGTGTCGTACGTTTGTGTGCGTGTGTCTCCAGTAATGGGCCCGTTGCCGTACATGCTGTTGTACGGGGCTTACTAAAGTACCGCTAATGTGGCTCTGATGTGGCGGACGTCTGATGGTTTGCATATGTGGGTCTTTTCGTGACCACGTGAATGTTGTGCGATGCCTTCGCATGCATTTCCGCATGCAATGGAGTTGGAGAACCAAAAGGGTCCGGTCACCTCTCTCGTCCAGATTGGAGGGGGATGAGGGTACATGAACCTTGTTTGTTTGGGTCGGTTAGGGCTGGCCTTGAATGGAGGCAAAGGGGCACACATGATGATTACGGTTGTAGGGACTTCATCAAAAGAACTACTAATGGGAGCTTTCAGGTGTACAAGAAGTCAGCATCATTATTTTGGCAGGATCTTGCATGGAGGCAAGCGTTTGTGTCATGAATACCGTTACGCTGCATGGTGGCGTGCAGGCTAACACACAGGCTGACATGCCATGGTAATACAGGCTAACAAGCCCACCATAAGCTTGCCGATAATTGGCAGCCAGAGCCTTTCCTCCTGCGTTTTCTGTGCGGGCTGGGCGGAGGAAGGTCGGAGGAGAAGGGTTGCGGTGGTGGCGCGCAGGGGGCCATCGCCATGCAGGGGCTGCCGGTGCTGCTCTTGCTTGCTGGTTTGCGCGCGGGGGCGGCCGGGCGTCCTGACTGCGCTGTTCCCGGTTGTAGCACATGCGCACGCGCTGGGCAAAACAAAAGGCGTTGTTGTTTGCAGAGCATGGCTTTGGTGTTTGCTCGGCTTTTGTTGGGTGGTTCGTCGGGGGGGGGAGGTCATGGCACCGGAAGTGTTTTGCGATGGCATGGAGATGTGGAAAGAGCGGCATCAGTCACACCCTTGGTGTTGGCCATCATCCCTCCACTGCAAGGCCACACCCGTGTTCTATTCTGTCCAAGAGTTTGCTCACACTGGGGGTGGGGGGCAGCTGAAGCTTTCTTGCCCCACGTGTGCCAGTAGCCGGTCGACAGTTATACCTGGAACTGGGAAGAGGCGGGTAGGAGTGTCGGAACATGTGTTGGCCGCCTGTGGTTGGGTTCCTTGTCTCCTCGACGAAGGTGCTTGTGCTGCAGCGTGTCCGGTCGCCTTGGGAACATTTCGGCTAATCATATGGGCTGACTGTGGAAGCATGGAGAGGTGGTAGCGGCGGGCACTGCTTGGGGATCGGCACCTTATCCCAAAGCTGGTTAGAGCTGCTTCTCAGTCTGGCTCTTGAGGTTTTGGCATGGTTACTTTATTCGGCAAGCTGCAAGGTTTCAGCTTGGTTCGGTGTCTTGCTGGCTTTCATGGCGTGGGGGAGGTGAGGTGAGCGAAGTGGGGAGAGGGCGAGAGGGCACAGCTACCCTGGTATGAAGGGCGTGTCAGTACCATACTACCGATCCTTCAAATCATGCTCAAACGCAACACTTAATAATGCTGAAAACGCTTGACAAGGGCAGGGGTGGCTGTAGCAGCATACAATGTACCACGACGGTGGGTTTGGGCTTTGGGGGTCCAAATGTTACTCAATGCCAACTATATACACACGCTATATGCCAGGGCACACCATCTTTGACGGACGGGTATATAAGTAAGGAACGGACCGCGGTGTTTGTAAGTCTACACATCGCAAGCCTGCCCCTCCGGTAGGTTTGCGTCGACCTTTGCGTCGACTTCGCCGAAGGCCTCCTTCAAGCCCAGTTGCACAGATTATTAGTGACCCTATACAGCTATTGGACGCGGCTATTAAGACCCGATGAGGGCACAATATTGGTATGGGCAGCATTAAAGCTTGCAAAGCAGTGCTTGCACTGTTTCTTCATTTTACTGCACACGTGTGCTGTAGCGTCACCAACGTTTGCGTTGAATTTTGTAAGCATGTATGTAATCGGGGATTGGAACCTGTAGGTCAAGCAAGCAATCCTATGTGCACGGTAGACCAGGATAGCTTGCAACGTCATTTTACAGCAAGACGATAGCATGCATAATTGTATTAAACTTCGTGATAAAGCAAGGACTGGTAGCGCGCAAGGCCCCTGAGATCTCCTCGCTTGTACGGATAGCTCAGATGTCGCTTTAGCCTCTCACGCGCAAATTGAGCTTTGGTCCAGCGCCTGTTCTTACAAACACGTCAAAATGGCCGTTGCTATGCGTCAATCGTGCGGCCTGCGTGCCACCGCGGCACGGCGCCAGGTTCCCCTGGGCCTGGCCCGCGTCTCCACTGTTCGCGTTTGCGCGATGGCTGAGAAGAAGGTAGATAGACACTAGGCGTAGTTATAATGAAAGGTTATGCTTTAGCATGGAAACATAGGTGCCAATCCTTGAGCATTCCTCATGGTGCGCAGGCTCAGGTGATCAGCCCAGTGAACGGTGACCCGTTTGTGGGTATGCTGGAGACCCCCATTACCTCGTCCCCCATCATTGCCAGCTACCTGAGCAACCTGCCGGCTTACCGCACCGCCGTTGCCCCGGCGCTGCGCGGTGTGGAGATTGGTCTTGCCCACGGCTTCCTCGTGGCTGGTCCTTTCATCAAGGCGAGTTTTCTTAATCATAAGCGACAGCGACCTCGCGGATTGGAGCGCTGTGACTGGGCAATGACCGACGCTTTCATCGCCCAGCTAGTCACACAGTAACTCATACTAGAAGCCTGCAGTATTCAAATCCAATAACACGCGACAACCAGTTATTGTTTCACTTAGCACAGCGTCGGCTCATGCTGCGTTTGCTTGCATGCATGCTCCCTTGCAAGCGTTCTTACCCTCGAATTCGCTGTCCGCGCGCTTTAGTCTACCATAACACTAAACTCCATAACCGATATTCTGAAACTCCTCAGCTGGGCCCCCTGCGCAACGTGCCCGAGACTGCTGAGATTGCGGGATGCCTGTCGGCCGCTGGCCTGGTGCTCATCCTGGCGCTGGCTCTGTCCATCTACGGCTCAGCTCAGTTCCAGTCCGCGCCTAAGCTTGGTGTGAAGACGCTGTCTGGCCGCAGCGTGGAGCGGGACCGGCTGTTCTCCGCTGAGGGGTGAGATTGGCCGACATGGCTGAGAAGTTTTTGTTGGTGGTGCAGGGAAGAGCGGGGAAGGGGTGCCTTAGGCACAGGGGGGCTGGGCTCTTCATATCAAAAGCGGTGTTGGCTATGCGTTGTCTGGCACTGCACCCCACGTCCTGTTCCCTGTCACGTCAGTCACGCACAGCATTCCAACTAAGTAGACTCACAGCGGTTGCACTAATGCACGTCTCCCGCGCCTAATCACATTACGCTCCAAGCAGCCGTATTTACAACGGCCCATGGCCCCGCCAACCATCAACCCCGTCCATATGCCCGACTTAGCCCTCTTTTCTCCTTCTCCCTCCTTTCCCTCACCCCGCAACACCAATTTCAGCTGGGCTGAGTTCGCCTCCGGCTTCCTGGTCGGTGGGGAGGCTGGCGTCGCGTGGGCCTACGTGTGCACCCAGTTCCTGCCCTACTACCAGTAATTACGGCACTGCCGTACAATTGGCGGTGCCGTACGTTTCCCTCCGTACTTCCTCTTCAGCCCTCCTGATGAGCCATAAGTGGATTTGGAGCGGCGATGTGCATTTGCTGATGTGCTCGTGGCAGCAACATTAGCCGCAGCAGCAGCGGAGTGGGAGGAGCAGCGGAAGAGGAGCAAAAATGCATTTTTGTTTTTGAGCCGTTTTGAGAAGTGAGGAGGAGGTTGTTGTTAAACTTTAGACTTGAGAAGAAGATTTACCCCTAAGCAGTGCTCTGGAACTGCCTTGTGTGTGTGCGCGTGGAGTGAAGGAGTGGATTTGTAAGACCCCTGGTCAGCGCCGCTCTGTACAGCAGGGATTGGCGGTCGAAGCCACTTGACGTGGCAGCATAACTCGTACGGGCTTATCACGCTTCACCATATCCATAATTTTGAGCCCTGTAATGTCCCCCGTTCTGGGCTCCTCACGCGGTCAGCTGGCTCGACAGGAAGGGTCCCGTAACGCTAGCCTGTAGAGTTTTACAAGGGGACCATGCGGCCATCATGGGTAAGCCGACTCTCCATCATAACCCCGGTTGCCTACTCGGCATCTAAGGGTACGACATACACAACAGAGAGGCCCAAGAACCCTCCTCCTACCCCAGAGCAGCTTTTCTTCTACCCCAGCAGTGACCCAAGGGTCACCCAAGTGGGCAGTGCAGCCCGGACCTCAGCCATCCGCGCGTCAACGTAGCTCACCATCTGCGCCATTCCTTCATCCAGCTTCCGTACACTGGTAATCCGTACGACACCCAGCTTGTACGACATAAATTCCGCTACGATCAGGGCTTCCTGCAGACTCGAGGCAAACCACACAGCCTGCTTCCCCTTCCTCTTTTCTGGTGCTAATGGTGATGTTGCTCCTGCGAGTTGTCTAGCAGCTCGCAGCGTCGTTGCTCCCGGTGCCTGAGGACAGAGAGCCGATGCCGGCACCATTGACACTGCTGTCACCGCTGCTGCTCCTGCTGCTTCCATCCCGAGGCTGCCGTTGCCGCCCGCCGCACCTCCCGCATGCAGAGGCCTACCGGAAGGTTGGGTCTGCTGCCGCCTACCGGTTTGTAAACAGCTGCTGTACCCGGCAGCCCCCACCGCCACCTCCTCCTCCTCTGTCGTCGTTGCTGCTGTCGCTGCTGTCGTACCAGGCTCATGACTGTGTTGCAGCCCCATCCAGACTCCAGCTCGGCGGGTGGGGGTGCCGCTACCGTCGCCGCCGCCGCTTGTCAGATCAGCGCAGCTATGAGCGCCCAGGAGCCATGACTTCGACACACCCTCCTCCTCTGCCGCCCTCCCCTCGCCTGCCTCAGGCTGCCTCTCCTCCTCCTCCTCCTCCTCCGCCTCCCTATCCAAGGCGGACATCACAATCAGCCCCAGTCGCCTGCACACACGACCAAGCAGGGAAACGTGCGTGTACGACTGGTTTCGCAGCTACGCACGGCGTCATGCAATCCGCATGCAAGTGTATGTGTACGGCTTTCCACAAGCGCCCCCAGTGTACCCCATAGTACGGCACGGCACGGGTACCGGTACGGCATGTCAAAGTGTACGGCATGAGCATGACGGCTTCAGAATCGCCCCCAAACGCATGCAGGCTTTCCTCCGCCAGACTTCCCCAAACCACCGCCGAGCCATGTCATGCCGTACCCTGATCCCACCCACCCACCTCAGCCTCTCCAGTCGCACATCCCCTCCTCCACGGCTGCTGCTGCTGCAGGCCGCGCCGCTCTTCCTAACCGCGCCGACGCGGCTGCTGCTGCTTCCGTCACCCCCCGCCCCAACCCGCGGCTGCTCCTCCTCCTCCCCCTCCTCCTCCGCTGCAGCTGGGAGGGGCAGCTGGTACATGGTATCCGGCAGCCCCGGCCCCAGGGGTAGCGGCCGGGGCAGCATCCGCAGCCGCATTCGGGCCCCAGTCGCGGCTGCAGCCGAAGCGTCCGCGTCGGCATGCGGATCCCTTGGTGGGGGCTGGGGGGGCGGCTGGGGCTGGGGCAGCTGCTGCGGTAGGAGGCAGGGGTCGGCACACAGCCGCTGCAGGACCTATGTGTGTGTGGGGGGGGGGGAGGGTGGGGAAACATATAGATAAATGCATCAACGGAGTAGTCCCAATCCCGTCAGGATGGGGGGGGGTAGGTAGTGGGGTTTGGTAGCAAGTATTGCAGGGGAGGGAGGGAGGGAGGGAGGGAGGGAGCACCATGCGATAGGCAGTTGGTACAGCCCCACTCCCTCCCTCAGGGCAACCAACCAACCAACCCAGTCCCACCCGCACCCAGTCCCCCGCACCCACCCTGCCATCCTCCGCCGCCGCCGGTTCCAGGCTGAACCACAGCGTGAGGGTGCAGCGCTCGCCCCACACCACCTGCTCCACGCAGTGCACGTTGCGCGCGTCTGGGTGGGCGGTAGGTGGGGGCGGCGTGGGGGACATGAGAGCAGCAGCCGGGCAAAGCAATGTAGGATTAGAGCATCAGCATCAGCATCAACCACCTCCCATTCACCCGCCCACCCCTCTGTCTTGTCCTCACTTGTGGTTTGGTATTTCTTTGACTCCCCCCCCACCCGCCCACCCCTCCAACCCCCCACCCGCTGTGTAAGCTACCAGACGACCAGCCCGAGGAGGCACACGAAGTGGCTTTGGGCCGTCCTGGCACGGGGGGTGCCGGGGTCAGACAGGTGTTTCCGGGTTAGACAGGTGACGGGTTAGACAGGTGTTTCCGCAGGGGTATGGAGCGTTAAGAAGGAGGGCGGCATGATGGGCGGCCGGACGCACTGGGGTCAGTCAGGGATATATCAGAAGGGAGGGAGTGGGCGGACGCATAATATCTTGGGTGGAGGGGCGGGAGGGCGGTGACAGGTAGGACGCCGGCCGATGCGAGGCACGACGGATGACCCGCTGTGTACGGCAAATACACCACTTTGATGTACACCATTTTCCGTATTCGTAGCGGTACAGGGTAGCCCGTACACTCTACTGCCGGTACGTTCCGTGGTCACATCCATGGTCATGTCCACATCGGAAGCCCGCCTGAGCCCGCTCCCTGGGAGGTGGAAGGGCGCACCCGGAATCTGAAGTCCCCGGCTCCGAACTCCGCCCCCTGGCTGTTCAGATACAGCACGGCTGTCAGGTGTCGCTGTGCCAGGTACTCCCTGCATGTGTGAATAGAAATCGGGCGTTTGTTAAAATAACTGGCAGCGAGGAGAAACGTACTGTGAAACGTACATCGGGCGTGTGTGTGTATGTGTGTTAAGGAAACTGTGTGTGTATGTTGGGATTGGGTGGCGAGGGGCAGGGTGGGGCTAAAGGGGAGGGAAACACACAGGGCTGGTGCAAGAGTGTGACGAATAATACGCTAGTATGGAAGCGAAGCACTGGAATTCCGTGGCCCGACTCATGCAGCGCGCGTAGCCCAGCGCGCGTAGCCCAACAGGGTTTTCCCAACCACCACAAGAACGCATTCAAGCCACTCCCGTAACACACGACCCTGCCCTCGCCCGGCAGCTCATCCCCACTCGCCTTCCCTCGCCCGCCGCCCCTCCACCAGCTCCTCCTCCACCTCCGCAGCCAAATCCGCAGACAAATCAGCCCCTCCGCCCCAACTCCACTTCCTCACATACATCGGCAGCTTTCCCGTTCGACCCAACCCAACCCAACCCCAAGCCCAACCCACCCCACCCCCACCTGTTAGCATCATGGTGCCAGCCCAGCTGCGCCCCCGCCCCCCAGCCCATCAGCCCACTGAACTCAGCTGACAGCTCCAGAGACAAACCGAACGCAGCCTCCACCGCGGCCAGCACCGCGCGCCGAGCTGCAACCTGCGTGCGCGGGAAGGTGGTGGGGGGCAGGGCAGCAGACAACCCAATCAGCAACCCATTAAAGGTGAAACCGCCGTTCCTTTCTACCCTGAAAGCGGTTGAAGGAGGCTCCTGTTAGCTATCCCGCTGCTTTCATCCGCCCGTCTGCTGTTCCTCCAACACGCCTTCTTGGCCCGATCAGCTGGAGGTCATCCGCCCCTCCCGCCCCATACACACCCCTCTCTCCACACGGGTTAGCTCCTTTCTTCCCCTTCCCCTTGCCTCCCCTCCCCCCCTTCTCACGCACCAGAGGCGGCAGCAGCCAGGGGGCAGTGGCAGCCACATCATGGATGGTGGCTGAGCGCAGATGCGGCCGATACCCCACTGTGCTGGTGCTCTGGGGGAGAGGGGGCGGCATGGGGTGGAGGGGGGTGGGGGCGGCGGTGGTGGGGAGTTTGAAAGTACGACTGTGATGTCTCTATAGCTTGTACAGCATTGTACTACTGTGTATGTACCGTACACGGCTGTACGTGCCGTACAATGTGTATGTGCCGTACCCTGAACACGAAGATGAGCTCCCGACACAGCTCTGCCGAGATAACCCCATCCTGCACGATGCGTCTGATGGGCAGGTGCGCTAGGCGGGGGTGCGGCCGGCCCGCCGCCGCCTCCGCATCAGCCTGCTCCGTGCCTCCGTCGCCCTCCTGCTCTCCGCCTTCCACACGGGCTTCGCCTCCCTCCTCCTCGTCTTCTTCGTCTTCGGCAAACAGGAGCGCTAGGTTACTGTCAGCCTCCCTTTCCTGGTGCGCGGCAGGCTGCAAGACTGTCAGGGCGGCTGCGCCAGGGTGGCCGAGGGATAACACGGGCACAGACGTCTCATCAGCCGTTACTGAACTGGCTGCCTCGTTGTCAGCCGCTTTAGTTAAGGTTATGGGTGCTGCTCCTGCAGTGAGAGGCTGGGGTGGTGCGACATGGAGGGGCTTACAGGAGTGGCGAGCGATACTGGTACTGCCATTCTGGCCTCCTGTCCTGGCAGGGAGGACGGCTGGCGATGCGGGCCGGGGTAGCTCTGCTGTTGACAGGCGGTGGGGAGACCGGGGCGCTATGGAAGGTGAGGCTGCTGGTGTTGAGGCTGATGGTTCAATCCGTTGCCGCTTGCAGCTGTCGTCTGCTGACGACATGGAAACGAGAAGCTACGTCGTTCGAAGTTGGATAACGTTGCAAATACCGGGTAAATAGGGCGGGCCAATGCTGTAATAAAGGAAGCTAGCGTGAAAGCGATTTGCGAGCATCACTGTACAGCATTTTTATGGGCCCAAGTCCCCGTTTCGGACTTTCCAAGGGTGGCAAAGACACCGTGTAACTAAAGCGTGTTGTATCTATCTAAATGTAGAATAGTAGCAACAACCAATCAAGCTCTGGCTGCGTTGTACGGGCTAACGGTATAAATTGTTGCAGCAACTAACCTCCCGCGCCCCCCGGTGCTGGTGTGCTCGTCCATCGGGCCCATATGAAGCCGCACAGGCATTGGGCCAGGCCACCCTCCCACCAAGCCCTACCCCCTTCCGGCCTATCGGGCTTGTTTGATGGGTTTCAGTGCTCAGTACGAAAGGTTGCAGACCACTTATGGAAAGGAGGCTTTCAGACGTGTAAGAGCTACATCGGTAACCAAACGCCTGGGCATATGCGTGTTCCCATCCGACGTGCGCGCACTGCCCAGCCATGTTCGCTTGCTCTGTCCCCCAATCACTCGCAAAACTTTCCACGAAACCCTAAGTCAAGCAAGCGCGTAAGACGTGTTGGCTTTCAAAGCTGCCTTCGGAAGAGGAGAGGGGGGTCAAGAGATATACCATAACCACAGGTGAAGGCAAAGCAATGGGGAAACAGTAAGGCAAACGCCCAGCAACCGCACATGGAGGACGGACGGAGAGTAAACCGCAATAAGTGCGTAAATCACATCTGACCGTGGCGCGCCCAAAAGTCCCCTCTCTTCGCCCTCCGAACCCGCTTAGGCGTCATCATGCGGCCCAAGGCCCAACCAACCACACACCCAAAACGTACACAACCGTCCCAAGACAAGAAACGGTCCGAAGCTCCAAACACACACACAGTCATGCGTGTTCTACAGGACTGCTGCAAACACTTACGACAAGCCGTACGACAAGCACTGTGACCACAACAACCGGTGACAGACTGCCTAGCGAAATGACACATTTGCGTAAATCCCATCAGAACCATCGTGCGCCTTTATGGAACACGTACCCGGAGGGGCTCGTCTAGCATGCAGGAGCGCCCCTTGCAATGCATCGCTGGCGGAACTGCTTTTGCCATGCATGCCTCTGTGCACCGTTGCCGCTGCTGTCGACCTGCTTCCGGCCTCACCACACAAACAAGATGTCAGCAAAGCAACCCTACCTGGCTTGCATGGATTGGGTCACTCATAGCTTTTGTCGTGCTTCCTGACCTCGACAAACGATTACCTTCACGCCCTCTCGGATACCGGTATGCCATGGTGTAGAGTCATGAACCTTGCCGCTCCATGTTAGGAAGTGCATCAGCTAGAAACGACTCCCAACTCCCAAATGAAACGGCGTGCAAGCAGCAAAGCAGCCAAGATGTCAGATGCGGTACGTTTAACGCGAGCGCGTGCGACTAAAGCCGGCGCGCACAGCTACGAGCGGATGAAACAGCTCTCCTCCAAAACACGAATTTCCCTACTACACGCAAATGTGGCTCAGATCATGTACCGATATCAAACACATACACACGCGCTCGATATAACACACAAGCAAAGTCATAATCCCGTCCCCATTACGCGATTGGCCCCTGCCACCTACACTCAGACCCTGAAACGATCAAACAAACAACCCGTTACGCCCTTTCCATGTACACGTACCCAAACCCAACCAACAGACACTCCCCCCTTTCTCACACCAACCCGTCTTCCTCTTCCCCCACACGCGCACACGCACATGCCTCCCTTCCGCACATCCCGTCCCGCACCCCCCCCTCACGCTCGCACCCCCATCCCCACCCTCCTCCTCCCCCCTACTCCTCCCTCCGTCCCTCCCCTCCCCCCGCCGGCATCCCGAGCTGCATGCCGTGTAGCAGCGCCAGTATCTCATGGCTGCTGATCAGTCCGCCGCCCGCCAGCTCCGCCAGCTCCGCGCTGTCTTCCAGCGGCATGCGGGCCGCCCGGGGACCGCCCAGGTCGCCCTCCTGCTCCTTGCACAGCTGCGCCAGCACGCCGCCCTCGCTCACGAACTCTGACCACTTGGGATCCATCTGAAGCAGCAGCAGCAGGGAGGGCAGTGTGTTAAGAAAACTGGCCGCCCCAGTGTGTGTGTAGTTGAGTAGGACAGGAGCAAGCAATGGGGAGAGGTTCGCATGTGAACCGCGAGTACAGGCAAAACAAAGTTGACCGAACCTGAACCGTAATACAGAAAACTGCTTAATTGGCTGTTGCTGGATGTAAGAAGAGTGGCGAGTGATGAGTGACGACGCATGTCGGTGATGCTGATGGTGTCGGAATAATGGTGCCCCAGTGTGTGTGTGTTAAAATAACTGGCCGGGAGTGTGTGTGTGTGGGGGGGTAAAATTAAGGAAACCGATGAACTGTATGACGAGGCTTAACCATGGGTTGGGCGGTGGGGGGTTGAGGGAAGGGTGAGGAAGGCAGGCGACAGCAGCCGCGGTCATCACGACCGGTACTCAGTGTCAGCCCAGTGCTGGTTTCACATGCCTGCATGCACACACGCATACGCCCACGCATGCATGCAACCGGGTGCGCGTGTCGTACCAGCAGCAGTCTCCGCACGTTGGTGTTGAATATGGAGTCGCGGTTGGCCTCGTCGCAGCAGGCACGCAGCACCTTGCATGCCTCCAGCACGAACCCCACGGAGGGGTTGCGCCGGCCGGAGGGGACGCCCAGAGAGGGGGAGGCTGCGGAGGGGGAGGGCGCACGCATGGGGGCCACCCGGGAGGGTGGTGAGGAGGAGGAGGCTCAGAAGGGGGCTGGCTGCGTGCCCGTGTGGCTCTGTGTGAGCCTCTGAGGGGCAGTCCCTGTGCGTTGCGGTAGCAATTCATATTCGGTCCAAGCTACAGCTACCTACGTCCCACCTCATCTCCACTTCATTCCCAGGGCCCCCGTCGCTTGCAAACCCATCCGTTCATCCCCATTCCCTCTACTCCCCCCCCCCTCCTCACCTCGCTCCGCCAGCTGCTGCTGCAAGCTCCCACACGGCTCCTCTCCCTCCGCTCCTCCCTCCCCACCCGCCCCCTCCTCCGCTCCCCCGCTCCCCTCCGTCTTCTTCAGCCCCGCGCCCAGCCCCGGCGTGAACAACGGCCCGTACAGCCGCTCCACCTTGCTGACGCAGCAGCAGCGCAGGATGCGCAGCGCGCGCGTGTGCAGCGCGGAGCAGCTGGGGTGCGCCAGGCAGAGCGCCAGCGTCTTGGGCACCAGCTGCGAGGCGGCCACCAGGTTGTCGAGCGCGGTGTGGTTGGGCGCGAGCAGCATGGACAGGATCTCGGTGGCCCACACGCGGTGGCTGCCCACGGCCAGCTGCGGGGGGGGGAGGGGAGGGGGGAGGAAGGGAGGGAGGAGGAGTAAGAGAGGGATAGCCCCACCCGGGGGCTATCTTTACCTAGCGCCCCGTGTCCCTGCCCACCCCCCTGCCGACCTCGTTCCCTTCGCCCACGTGTTGGAAGGGAGGACCGGCCCTTGTTGGACACCCTCCAAACCCATGCGCTGCAACCCACATGGTGGTGGAACCCCCCGCCACACGTTAGTTAGTTCCCGCCCCGTCCCCCCCCCCGCCCGCGCCGCCCCCCCCACCTGCGGCTCAGTGTCTCATCATATATATATATTTTTTTACCCACCTGCGGCTCCGTCTCCCCCTGCAGCATCACCTTCCGCGGCACCAGGTCCAGTATGGCTCCCAGCGTGTCCAGGTGCATGATGCAGCCCTTGATGTGCGGCCGGGAGCCGTCCACGGCGGCGTCGGTGTGGGGCACCTGCTGGGGGGGAGAGGTGGGGAGAGGGAGGGAGATGGAGAGGGAGGCGGGTCGAAGGGGAGAGGAGCTGTACGGCGGCTCCCAGAGGGTAAGATGTGGGCCGGAGGGGGTCCTGCTGATGCCCGGCGCATGCCAGGTGACCCGCCTGCATGCATGTGAGGTGTGTGCATGCTCGCTGCACGTCAGTTCGCCCCACCCCGCCCCCTACCGGTACACCGGGCAGCGATCCCTCACCTCCCCCTCCCGGTCCCCCGCCCACTCCAAAAGGTGGAGCACTGCCGCGCGAGAGCTGCTTTCTTTCCATTACACGCGCTCGCCCGGTCCCCTCCGCCCACCACAGCCAGCTTCCTAAACTGTCCACACCTGCAGCGCCCGGCTCCTCCCGACATCCCGTCCGCCCACCCACAGCTGGACTCCGTACTGTACCCGCTCCCCCTCCCCCCCCGTTGCTGCACCTATCATTTATTCCCCCCCCCCTTGGATATGCGGTTGGGAATTCGCTGCTTTCCCAATTATTTTTCCCCTCCCTCCCTCCCCCGCACCTGCAGCGTGCCGATCTCCCTGTTTAGGTGTTCGATCAGCTGCTGCAGCAGCGCACTCAGCTTGGGGATGCTGCCCGTGCCGGCAGCCACCAGCGACTTGAGCTGTGCAGGACGGGGGGGCAGGGCAGGGGGGCGCAGGCGGGCGTGGTTTGCGTGAGGGGGTAAGGATGGCGGGGATGGTGTTACATGCCGGGGAATCCAGGTGATCGGGTGTGCAGCTGACCGCGAGGGAGAGCAGTCGGTGGGTTAGGGCAGAGGGCGCGGCGGGGCGCTACGTCGTGTGGGTGGGTGCCGCGAGTGGTCTGCGGTCCGGACACGTGTCCATGCCAGGGGGGGATCCAGCGGTGCGGGCATGGAGGCCCTTGGCGCATGAATGCCGGTCAGGGATGTAGGATGGGTAACGCTTGCTGATTTGGGTCGCACACAGACACGTCGGCAGAGTGTGCGCTCCCCGGGCTCCTCAGTGCGGCTAGGCAACCGCTGGGTGCTTCTTACTGAGCTGCTGCCTGTGTGTTGCATGGCTGCTTCCTGGCTGCCGGCTTTCATCACAGAATGCCATCTCTTTACCTTCCACCTCCCAACTCCGCCCGCCTCACCTCCGACCAGAGCTGCTCTGGCGCCAAGCCGCCATCACCCAGCGGCCCGTCCGCCTCGCCCTGCCCGCCGCCCGCCTCGTCATCATCGTCCCCAGTTTGGAAGTACTTGCGGAACATAGGGCCCTTCATCATCTCCTTCATGCCGGGAGAGGACGCGCCCTTGCCGCCCGCGCCCTCCGCTGACGCGGCGCCGCTGCTACCCTTGGCTGCCGGCTGCTGCTGCGGGGGCTTCTCCGGCTCGGGCGGCGGAATAGCACCCAGCTTGACGACCAGCTGCTTCCGGGATTTGCGCAGCGCTTCCTGTGGGGGGATGAGGAACGAAGAGGGAAAGCCAGGAAGGGGAAGGTGGGGCATGCAAGTGCAAGGTGTGTCCCCATTCTCCAAGCTAACGGGCATGCATGCGCGCCGCTGTATCAGCCACCCATGTCCATAGACGCGAACTGGGCTGCGTAGACGACAGACCCGTGGGTCAACACCCGTGAACCAGCCCCCCACGCACCAGCGCCTGCACTGCCGCGGGTGACAGCGGGTTTTCACGCAAGTCCAGTTCGATGAGCTCCGGCGCCCCCGACCCCGTCAGCATCGAAGCCAGCGCCTGAGGGAGGAAGGAAGGCAGAAATCCAAGGAGGGAAGCATGCCGGCAAAGCATTAGCAAGCAAAGAGGTTGTCGATGTGGGTCGGGTCCACACACATGCTAAGCGCTTTGCATGCGGACCATTTCGCTCAAGTGCATGACATGTAGTGCGGTTGTCGCAATAACTGTCGTGTCGCACGGTGCTAAATTTGCTGCCTCATCGACGTTCACAACGTCGTTTCGACACGCTGCACTCTATACAGAGCAGCTATGCATGCAGAGGGGCTACGGCAGGCGATGGACCCCTGGAATGGCCTCTGGCTAGAACGCATGGCTGCAAGCGAGAGCCATGCGGGCGTCCCGCATAGGCGAGGCGCCAGGGGGGCATCCTACTCAGCGGGTAGGTACATACCTGTGCACCATCGTCCGCGATGTTGTTTCGGGAGAGGTCAAGCGAGGTGATACACGAGTTGGCCTTGAGTGCATCGGCCAGCTGCAACCAACGCAGGACGGAGGTGGATGTTAGCCTGCCACCCAGCCGGTGAAAGCGTGCAGCGACGATGCAGTCACCCCTGCTCACCTTCTTAGCTTTGGCGTCGTAAACGTGGCTATTAGACAGGTCAACCCACATTTCGGTGGCTCCGCGACACGCGTCCAGTGCGGAGGTAAACCTGAAAGGGGCTAGATCAGTAAATGCCAGACCAGAATGTAATGTACCTAGATCAACCCCGTCGGGGTTCGCTCACTTTTTCTCGGCTTCCGCCTTTTGCGCCTTGGTGAGGGCTGGTTGCGATGCGCCTTGGGATGCTTGCGCCCCTTCCGCAGCTGCCGGCGTGCTCTGGGCGCCCTTACCCTTCTTCTTCTTCTGTATGTCGGAAACGTGCCGGCGGCTGTTAACAGGGACTCTCGTCCATATGAACTGCGCGGGCATCAAGCCGCCCAGCAGCAACCGCTGTCGAAAGTGAACCGCTGAGGGCCCCACACCTTCTTCTTCTTCTTTTTCTTAGAGCTAGAGTCTCCTCCCTCCTTAGTAGATGAAACTGTGCTGGCGCCATCAGTGTGTTCATCATCCTCAGCGTCGTCCTCTTCATCGTCCTCTGTCTCGTCTTCTGGCCGCTTATCGGCCTCCTTGTCAGTCATTTTTAAGGTCTTACGCTATCCCGTAACAGTAAGGACCTCCCTACTGCCAACTCGAGGAGTTGATACAATAACACGTAGAGTAACGCTACTTATATAGTGTTATAGATGTTGTTCAGAGTAGGCAAGCTGGGAATGGAAATGCATGTTCCCGGACAACCGGAGATGAGTGCCCATTGGGCGTGGATCGCTGTTAACTTCACAGGCCTAAGGGGTTTCCGCATACCACTGTTATATTTGTTACACTTTAGTCTCATGTAGTCATACTAACTGGCTGTCCGAATGCGTTGCTCTGGGGCACCTTCGCTGAGGCCTATGGGGAAGCCGGCCCGCGCTGCGGGTAAACGTGTTGTAGGCCCAAGTTACCAAAGTAGACGGTTTGCCTCACAGCGACTAGCGGCGTTGAGCGGGGGCCAGGGTACCAGCTGGAACACCCTAACTGACCGGCTAGTCGCGGCGTCTAGTATTCCGTTTTCAATCCTCGTATTGCCACAAGTTGTGCAGGTAAGGCTGGGGGTTTTAGATGCAGGTAACGCTTGTATGTTGTATAAGAAACAGGCCCTTGACACCATCGCTAGTGACTAGTCTTGACACACTGAGCACGTCGCGTTTGCCACAGAATGCCGTCAACATGGCAACGGGTCACACAACAGCACTGTCCATCATCTCGTGGGAGGGCTACCTGTCAGCAATGTTCGGTAACACGCTCATGTGCAGCCATTTCGCTGCCAGCGGCGAGCGCAGTGCCGTCAACGTGCAGCTCGTTGGCATCCTGAATAACTTTTTAATACTTACCCAGGTAAGCACTATCACAAGAAGCATTTTAGGGCCTACCACCTTCCCGTACTCTCCCGCCTTACAGCTTGAGGACTTCCCTTCCTGACGCGCACCCAGGACACCCAGGACCTGAGTTGGCCCATATATCCCGCAGGTAGCGCTAGCAGGCGTCATGCCGCTTGCCGTCTTCCTCGCAGCTGCCAGCTTCACAGCCATTGCCACGTTCATGAACCTGGCGCGCGTCCAGCGACTCAGCAGTGCGGTGCAGCCGCCTAACGAGAAGTTTGGCACATGGCAGATGTGGCAGCTTGGGTCTGGGCTGATCGGGCTAGCAGTTGTACCGCAGGTGCGATGTACGAGGGCGGGGGTCATACATGCTGAGTGCCCACACCATGCGTGACACATGCATTATGTGGCAGGGCCTGGCCTGCTCAAGCCCTCGACTACAATGTCTGCACCCCTGGAAACATGCGTGTGCCGTACACGCAGGTTTTGTACAATACGGCGTCGCCAGCGGCGTCCACACTGTTGCCTTTCTGCTGTACCCTCTTAATGCTAGGCACTGTGCTCGGGATAAAGGTAAGCGCCGAAAGCGCCATTGCTACCATACCAGCAATAACGCAGGTCGTGCTGGGGTTCCTTACAACTTCTATCAAAAGTGCAGCATGTGGGCCTGGGAAGCTAAGCGCCGGAAGCCTGATTTCGCAATGATGAAAAATGGGACCACAGCGTTTGGCATGAGCGCCTTACTGAACCATGGGTCACTGAGCCGTGTAACCATGTGCCTACCTGCCCTAATTACGTCGTGACGTGGCATCACCGCTTGCAGCTGTCGCGGAGCGGATCCGGCGACGCATCCTCGTTGGTACGGCAGCTGCCCGGCTGGGGGGCAACTCTGCTCTTCGCGTTGTCACCGCTGCCACAACTGGTAGGTATAGCCGGTAGGGGGGCTGCCGCAACTGCTGTCGCCTCCTCCATCCCTACACTCCTACACCTCTCCGCCTCTCTGCACTGCCTCCCTGCCAGCCTGTGGCCAGCCTATGTCACACGGTTTGTTTCTTCCTGGTCCATCCTACCATGCCGCCTGCCCCCCCCCCCCCCCGCGCCGTCCTGCCCCTCTCCCTCCCGCCAGGTTCGCAACCTGTTGGAGCCCCAGAGCCTGGAGGGGCTGTCGGTGGGCACCATGCTGCTGGCGCTGCTGGGCAATGCGCTCATGGTGCCGCGCGCGCTGCTGCTGCGGGACGCGGTGTGGCTGAGCGGCACCGCGTGGGCGTGCGCGGCGGGCTGGGGGCAGCTGTTCAGCATGTTCCGCAGCGTGTCGCCGAGCACCGGGTGGGGCGTGTGGGAGGGGGAACAGTGTGGGATGGGTTGGGTGAGAGGAGGTGTGGTGCTGCGCTGTGCTGCGGATGGGAGGTGGAGGGAAGGGAAGAGGAAGGGAGGGAGGGAGGGAGGGGCAGACGGCGGGGAGAGAAGGGGTGATCATTACCGTTACGTTGTTCGGGGCAGACCCTGCCTGCCGTTGTTTGCTGGACTTCATGCTAGTTATGCGCTTACGCCTCATGTCCATGTTGCTGCTGCCTGCAGGCTGCGCTTCCTGGACCCGTGGGTGTTCATTGCAGTTACAACGGGGCTTGTGGTCTATGCGGGCTTCGTGCTCACGGAGCACCGCAAGGCCCAACAGGAGGGCGGAGGGCCGCAGCTTCGGTCTACATAGTGCTGTGCCGAGAGGGTGGCAGTTACACCACATATGCTCCCCTTGGGTTGACGGCGCAGGCGCGCGAAATTGGAGGAGCAGTTAGCACGCCGTATAGTTAGCTTGTTGAAGGTAAAGTGGTGATATCTCGCAGGATGGTGTTGACAATGGTTATCCCTGTGTGCTTCCTTCAGTGCGCGGGACACGTTGGTTATGGGTCAGCGGTGTAGGTGAGCATGGTAGTTAGGCTGCATTTTTTCAAGTGGCAAAAGTGCAATGGGGAAATCGGCAAGTAGGCTTAAGAAAGGTGCATTCTTGTACTCTAATGTATCATTGTGGTGGCCAACTTGCAGAGTCTTGTCAATGACTCTCAACTAACCGCACGACTCCAGTTGGTCGCGGGATACTTCTCAAATGGTTACCATCAAACCCAATGCATTAAGATTTGTAATATGATGTCTGCCACTGTTGGATTTAACGGGGAACCTAGTCTATCCAAGTGGCAGTCGTACGACCGGAAACTGTGTAGACTGGACTGTCGTTCTCAAGGCGCTTTTGGAAGCAAGGATTACTTTTTGTAAGTTTCAGCTGTGGGTCACACTCCGAAAGGGTCCATGGGAAAACAGCGTTAAGAAATGGGCAACGACATTAGTACACGATACCTAGAGGAAACCCCTCCTTGGGATGAGTATGTTGGCCAGGATTGGAGGTCTGACAGGAGCCGGGAGCTTGACCGCCTAGGAGGTGCGCATGGCAGAAGGGACGCCCTAACAAGTAGCGCGTCTGGCAACAGCGCAGTTATACATGTCGACCTTATGCTTGGACAGGTCTTACTCGGCCACCTATACCTCGAGGACAGAGTTTCACAGCGAAGCTGCATTTTCTCGCGGTACGTTGCGCAAACTAAACCCGCTATGCGCGATCGGCGTTTCCGTTTCAGCCTTTCGCTAAAGAAGAGTCCTATGTTAATATTCTTGTCTCCAACATTGCCCGGCACAGGAACAAGTCAAGCGTCAGGGAGATGTCATGCAGGTGCGAATGCGAACAGCCACGGCGGACGGGCACTTCACAGTCAAAGCCAGCCATACATACATCGTGCTTTAGACGCAGGCATAACTTAGCCATGCTCATGCGCTCTATTTCGGGGGCAGAGCCCTTTAGCTCCCAGCAACATCATAACTAGGCAACTTACTGGGAATGCCTGGGACTTCTATAGGGAACGCAGAATGATGTCCCTTTACCAGGACTACCATGTAACGGCCTGGACATATAGCTATCCATGCAGTTGCCGCTCGCTGTGTGCAACCGTTACGCGACCCGTCCTACCTACGGGCGCCGACGGGCACACCCTTACTAGGAACATCCTAGGCTCATCTCATTCCCTATCTTTGAACCAATTTTAATCATATCCAATTTCACCCATCAACGGTTCCACGCCCGTTAACTCCTGCACAGGAAATGCTACTGCCGGCCTCCACGCCGCGCGAGGAGGCCAAGTACACAGGTTTCATGCTGGCTACGGAGAAGCGCGCCATGGAGCGCATGCAGGCCGAACACGACCGCGCGGCGGCGGCAGCAGCCCACCAGCAGCAAGCCAGGATGGCGCTGGCGGCGGCCAGCGAGGGCGGGGACGCGGCGGGAGCAGCGGGCGCTGGGGCGGTGGCCAGGGCTGGAAGCGGAGGGTGCGTTCCTGGATCGGAGGGAGGGAGGGAAGGTGTTGTGAGGATGAATGTCATGGGGGCGGGTAGGGGCGGGGATGTGGGGGGAAGTATGCATGGGAAGAGCAGACGCGAACTGGAGGACGTGAACCAGGGCAGGTTCGGGACGGCCCGGGAAGAGGCGCAGGTCGGCGTGTCAGGTATAGCTTAGGGGCCTATCACCTGGGGGGATCTATAAGCATCGGCCTCTAACTCCGATGCGTAGCCAAACTCCTAAGCGGTGCAGCAGCAGGAGCCTTGCGCCACAGCTCCTCCAACCCTCTTCTCCTAGAAGTAGGGCCTCCTCCTCCCTGACTGCTTCGTTCCACCTCCATGCAGGCCCCAGCCGAAACCGCCCGCCACCGCAATCGGCGCGACACGGTCACGGAAGGTGCACCAAGGTAGAGGACCGGGGGCTATAGGTTGCAGGAAGTGCCGGGTGGGTTGGGACCCTGTACGGGCGGCACTGCAAGCAAGGCGGCATGGCTCCATGTGCATGTTTTTTTTTCCGATGTGGCCTGAGCCCTGAAGCTGCCCCACTTTGGCCACCCTGGGAGGGCGGGGGGTTGGGTTAGCTATTGCGTGCGCAGCAGCTTCCGCCAGGGCGCCGTCCCCGGTCTCCTGACTTCCCCTGTTCTTTCCCTGGGTGCCCTGCCGCCTTGCTGGCATGCAGTGGGCGCAGCGTTCGGGCCCGCGGGCATCCTGCCCCCCCCACACTTCATTCCGGTGGCGCCCTGGCGGCTGCGGGTGTGGCACGCGCGGCGACGGGTGATGCTCATCATCCTCACGGTGCTGCGGCTGCGGCGGGGAAAGGCGCGACGGCGTGCTGGGCTCAAGTGAGTAATGTTTCGGGGTTTGGCAGTATCGGACGCAACTGTCGGGACTCAGGCACGAAACCTGCTGCACCATCTCCCTTGACCCAGTTAGCTTGCATGGAGGGATACAACAACAACGGTAACCGCCGTTACCCTGGTGCATGTATTACTCATATTCACATTCATCAAACACCCGCTGCTACGCCCCTCCACCCGCCACCCCTGCAGGCTGGACAATCTGGGCTTCATGATCCCGCGCGCACTGGCTGACGACGTGCCGCGATTCGTGGAGGAGCAGCGCAAGTTCGCCGCGATAAAGGAGGAGCTGGAGGCGGCGAAGGTGAGCGGGTGGTGGTGGTGGTGGTGGAGAGAGCGGAAGGTGGTGACAGAGGGGGTGGCTAGGAAGAGGCAGGGACGTGGCGGCATGGATGGCGGGTCGGGTTCTTTCACCTTCCTAAGTACACGCCTGCTAAACACATGCCCACTTTTCTCCCTCTCCCCCTCCCCACATTCCCGCCCACAGCAAATCCTGGATGAGATGCTCTGCCGCAACGGCGCCACCGCCTCCAGCGCCAGCGGCAGCATCTCGGGGGCCGCTCCCGCCGCCTCCCCGCCCAACCACCACAGCAGCAGCTCCTCCGGCGTCCTGGTGGACGAGCTCCTCTCCCCCAGCCGCTGCTTCACGCGCCAGGGCAGCAACCCCCGCCAACACCCCAGCATCAGCGCCAATGGTACCGGCGGCCGCCCCTCCACCGTCGCCAGCAGCCGCCCAACCCGCAACTCCCGCGCCCGCGCCTCAGACAGCGGCATCATGTCCGGAGCCAGCTCGGGATCGCTGCAGGCAAGCAGCCTGGCGGCGGCGGCGGCAGCAGCCAACGTGTCACCCATGCGGCCGCAGAGGGCCACGTCGCCGGGGAAGCTGCCGTACAGCGGCAGCGGCAGCCTTCCGGCGGCGGCGGCTTCGCCGCCGCAGCCGCAGCCGCAGCAACTCCTCGGCGTCCCTGCGGCCGGTCCTGGCCGTGCCTCCACGTCTGGAAACGGCCTACGACAGGGGCTGGGCGGCGCGACGCCGATGGTGGCGTTTGGCGGTGGTTCCGATGACACGCCGCCTGAGAGTCCTCTGGCGCACCGGAACAGCAGTCCCCGGACATGCTTCCCGGCGCCTGGGCAGGTAGCTGGAGGAGGAGGAGGAGGAGGAGGAGGAGGAGGAGGAGGAGGAGGAGGAGGCAGCGGGGGGCGGCGTACCAGCACGCCAGGGGGCCTGGGGTCGCCGCATCGTGACAGCCCGCCCAACAGCCGAGGTGGGTGCATGGGTGCGCCACGTGTGCCTCTATGTGGTTACACGGAAGTCCATCGGTATCACTAGCAGCATAGGTCACGTTAGGTCACGTTAGGGTTTACAAAACCACCATTCGCACGCATGCCTTACCTGACTCGCAAGACCGTCACCCATGCGCCTCTAACGCTCCCTTCCGCCCCAACCACCTCCCCACAGACGCCTCCGTCACGCAGCAGCAGGGCTCTCCGCTGACCCTCCCACCCAGCCCCAGCGCTGGCACCCGCCGCTCCGTGGCCGCACTCCCACCCACCCCCATCAGCGTCACCGCCCAGGTTACCGCCGCCTCCGCCGGCGCCTCAGGCTCCCCCATCGCCAGCGGCCTGAGCTCCATGGCTGCGCGGCGATTCAACAACAGCAGGCCGCCGGCCGCGGCAACCGGCGGCGGCGGCGCCGCGGCGGCGGCGCCTCCTGCCGTACCACACCACCCCCCGCCGGGTTTCGTCACCACGGGTCCGTCGGGCCCTCTGAATACCCGTGTGGCCGTGACCAGTGCCGTGGCAGCCAAACATGGGCAGATCATGCAGGTCCAAGCGCAGATCGACGCGGAATCCAACAACCTGAAGAAGTCAGCGCAGATGCTGTCCATGTACATCAACCGCGCTAACGCAGCATGGGCGGAGGCTCAGGCCTGGGGGAGCGTGGACGCCTCAGCGGCTGGCGAGCTGGAGGCCTTTTGCTACAGCGAGCAGTACAGGATCTACCAGGCGGATCTCGTACGGCGGTTACGACAGGGCACGATCTGCATCCAGCTGTTCGCGGGTGAGGACACGCTGGCAGGCACTGAGAAGCGCCTGCCTGCCTCCAACAGCAGCCGGTTCAGGCAGTTGGCGCACCTGGATAGCGGTGGCAGCTATACCTCTGGCTGCAGTACACCGGTTGGCAGCACCAGCATGAGCGGATGTGTGGGAAATGGCGTTCCGGGGCAGCAGGGGCAACAGGGGCAACAGGGGCAGGGGCAGGGGGCTTCCTCGTTGCTGCAGGCGCCGCCGCGGCGGCGGCAGGCGGATCTCTGGACGGCGGACCCGTGGGATCTGATTGATCGCTTCCGGCCGGGCATCATGCCGCAGACGGACCGCATTCAGGTGCGTGAAGGAGAGCTGGCGACTAGGTGGTGCCATGCTAGTCTTAGATGTGCAGCGTTGGCGTTCATGCAAGTTTTATACGGTACTCGATTATGCAGAACCGCTTTGTGCTTGTATTTCAGCGGGGACTAACGTCCACACAATACCTCCCTCCATGCCTCCTCCCTGCTGCCCCCTCCCTGCTGCCCCCTCCCTGCTGCCCCCTCCCTTCATCCCTCCTCCCTGCTGCCCCCTCCCTGCTGCCCCCTCCCTTCATCCCTCCTCCCTGCTGCCCCCTCCCTGCGCTCCGCCCCCGCCTGCCTGCCCGCAGGGTCCCACGCTGGGTGCGCGCATCCTGAGCCAGCTGTCCCTGGCCATCTCCGACCTGGCTGGCGGCGAGGCGCTGGGGTCGGTGCCGGTGCTGCTGCACATCAACGAGGAGCAGATGGAGGAGGTGCTGCAGGAGCTGTGGAGCTACCAGTTCTTCGGGTGAGGAGGGGGGGATGAAGGGGACTGGAAAGGTATGTAGAAGGGTAGCGGGCTTCAGGCCTCGAGAGGCTTCATTCAGGCCCCAGAGGCCTCAGGCTTCAGGGGCTGGGGGTGGGGATAGGAAATTGGGGCTAGTAGGCTTGAAGCCGAAGTCATGTTATACCTGACACTGCCGAATCTCACGCCCAAAACACACACGACTCAAGCCCTCATCCACATGCTGACTGCTCCCCCTCCTGCCTCACCCTCCTCCTGCCTCCTGCCTCCTGCCTCCTGCCTCTTCCTCCTCCCTTCCCCCCCCGCACGCCCGCAGCTTCAAGCGCGAGAACGTGCTACTGGTGGCTTCCCCCATGCACCCCGGCTACCGCTACAATCACGACTTCCGCGTCTTCGAGCGCGACCCCGCGGGCCTCAGCAGCATGGCGCCCCTGGGCTCGGGCTACAGCATGCTGCAGCTCACCTGGGCGGGCGAGGCGTTCATTGTGGGGCCGGAGGGGGCGCCGGAGCCGCTGGCAACGCCTGCACTGACGCTGCTGCAGGTGCGCGTGCGCGTGTCAAAAGCAACCCAGCCGTGAGAAGGAGCGGTTTATACTGCTGGTGTGTATCCTTGTCAACGCAACTGAGCCTCATAAGGGTCATAACCGACACTTCGTAACTGGGTCCCCCCCTCCTCCTCCTCCCCTTGGTTCGCCCTCTCCGCCTGCCTCCCCTGCTTCTTGCTTGCCTTCCCCCCGCTCAGGAGCGCAAGGTGGAGTGGCTGGTGGCTCGCCGCGTGCGGGACCTGGGCCTGCTGGCGCGCGAGAGCATCCTGGATGTGCCCATGCTGGCGTTCTGCATGGCGCTCAAGGACAGGTCGGGCGCGGGGGGGCTGGCGTCGGGCGGCGCGGCAGCGGCGGGCGGCCGGGCCAACATCGTAATTGAGGTGAGGGGGCTGTTGCTGCTGTTGTGGGGATTGACACTGAGGGCGCCCGTGTCAGGGTGTTAACAGGGATTGGCTGGATTATAGGAATAGGTATAATAGTCATACTTGTGAGGTGAGGGGAAGTTCGGAGTAGCAGAGAAGCTGCATGAACAGCATGATGCGTATTGTGTCCATGTCCATACATCTGCTTCTTCCACACCTCCCCACCTGGTCAACAACCCTCCCCCCCGGAACGTCTTACGTACAGACACGTTTACCTCCCAACCTGACCGCTTCCTTTCCTAACCCTGCAGGTCGCCACGGCAGACAGTCTGGTGGATGCTCGCGCCCTGGACTCCCTGGTAATGCAGCGCCTGGGACCCGCAATGGTGGGCGGCCACCCAGGCGCCGCTAGCGGTATTGCTGCTGCTGCTGCTGCGGACGGCGGCGGCGGCGGCAACGGCGGCGTTCCCACCGGCAGCATCTCCAATGGCTGCCTCACCTCCAGCAAGGACCACCCCGGCCTCCACTCAAACCACCCCAGCCACCCCGGCCACCAAAAGTCATCACGCACCCGCAGCCCTTCCCAGCTGGGGCTACCCCACAGCCCCAACAGCAGCCACAACGCACGCAGCAACAGCGGCCTGGGGGGTCACACCGGTCACCACTTTTACAACAGCAACAGCAACGGCCGTGGAAACCTGCAGCAACAGCAGCAGCAGCTGGGTTCCTCTCCTGCCTCCCCCGGTGGACCCATGGGTCGGAACAACCAGGGATCCTCACTCGCTCTGGCCTCGGGATCTTCCGCAGGGTTTGGATTCGGTTTCGGAGCAGGTCCCAGCAGCAGCACCGCGCTCATGCAGCAGCAGTACACGGTGCCTGACGTGGCGTCTGCGGTGGTGGAGGTCCGGCTAGCGGAGCTGGGCACACCCAAGATGACGGAGACGTTGTCACACCTGCGGGGACAGGTAAGAAACGCCGCTGTCCTTTGCCGCCCCGTGCTTGTGGCTCCCAGGAGAGTGCTCCTACATGTTCTCGGCTAACGGGGTTTACGACCGGGGGCAAGGGCCTTCACCCCCTTCTCCTTCCTCACTGCCTCCTCCCCTCCCCTCCCCTTCCCTCCGCAGCTCACGGTGGGCCTGGGTCGCTACCTGCTCCACGTGCCCTCCCTGGCCTCGCTGCTGCCCTCCGCCTCCGCGCTGCGCCCCAAGCTGGCGCTGCAGGAGGAGCTGGTGCGGGTCAGCCTGGACGCGGGGGACCTCACGGCGGCGCCCCGCGCGCGCACGCTGGCGGTGCATGCGCGCAGCAGCCCGGGGGTGCTGCTGTCGGCGGACGACCTGGAGAAGGTCATTCCCATGCTGCAGGTGCGGGGGGTGGTGGTGGGAGGTGGGAGGTGGGAGGAGGAAGGGGAGGAGGAGAGGGTGTTTGGGTTAGGGACCGCTGGCCTGTCGTGGCAAGCTTGGCGACCTGCAGCAACCCTGTGTGCCTTCCCCCCAACCTGTGGTTTCCTATGCTTGGGTGTGGTCTTTGACCCCCTGTCGCCTCACAACCCCTACCCCCCCCCAGGCCCAGGACCACGACCTGGCTTTCCGCGGCATGCTGCTGTCCTCCCGCTCCGAGGCGCAGGGACTCAACTTCGTGGCGTCCAGGGCGCTGTCCAGCAAGGCGGGGGGAGGACAGGTGGGAGGCAGCAGGGCAGCAGGGTGGGGCGGGGCGGGGTAGGGCGGCAGGGAGGGTGGAGGGCACGGCGGGGAATGGCTGCTTAGCTGGGCCTGGATACCGGTAGCATGTTTGTCACGTTTGTGGTCATTTGCTGCGGAGGAAAGCACGTATGTTTCTATCCCCATCTTCCCCCTTTGGCACTTCACCTCACCATCGCAGCGTCACCTCCTCCCCTCTTAGCTCTTACCGCTCTCCCTCGCCATCCTGGCCCCGCCCCTCTTCCTCTCTTCCTTAGTCGATTCCTCTTTACCCCTCTTCCCCCTTCTTCCCTCCCTCCCTCCCTCCCTCCCTCCCTCCTCCCCCTCCCACCCCGCCAGGTGGTGGTTGTGTTCGTGGTCAACAACCGCGTATCAGCGGCCGCAGTGGACGCGGCGGGCGCGGTGGCTCGCCCCGGCCGCGACCGCATTCACCTCGTGTCCGCCGTCAGCTCCGACCTGGCGCGCGCGGACGCGGAGGAGGTGCTGCGGGGGCACCAGCGGCGGCTGCTGAGGAGCATGGTGGACACACAGGTGGAGGTGCTGGTGAGTGGGAGGGGGCGGGGGGGGGGCGCGAGGATGCGTTGTGCACATGTGAAGGGAAAAGGAACGTGAGAAAACGTGTTGAGCGTGTTCATATCCTGTCGCATCCAGCGTGTAGCTCTTCCCATGCACCTCCGTGCTCATGGAAACCCGCCCGCCCGCGTGCGTGCGTGCGTGCGTGCAGGTTCGCGGGCAGTGGGGGCTGCTGGACGTGTTGGAGAACTACGTGACCGCCGTGGAGGCGCAGCTGGTGGTGATGGGCTCGGAGCACCTCACCTCCAACGACTTCAACTACCTCATCGGCTCCATCACCCTCTCCACACTCAAGCGCCTGCACGTGCCCGTCATGGTGGTCACCGCAAACAGCCGACACAACTTCAATATTGGGGGAGACTGGACGCCGCCGGGAGCGGCAGCAGCGGCAGCGGCAGCAGCCGCTGCAGGCGGCGGAGGCGGCAAAGCCGCCGCAGGCGGCTCCGCCGCCGCCGGAGGCGGCGGCGGTGGTGGCGCCATCCGCTGCCTGACCCTTGTCGAGGCTCACGGTCGCAACATGTTGTCGTTCCTGTGCACGCGGCTGCTGGACGCCAAGCGCGGCGACCGGCTGCTGCTGGCGCAGGTGCAGCCGGGGCGGCACCTGACGCGGCAGCAGGCTGCCACGGTGCGCCGCGTGCTGGACAACCTGACGCTGCAGGCGGCGGGCCATGGCCTGGCGGTGAACCGGGTGTTGTCGCTGGAGGGGCCGGTGGATGAGGTGCTGGGGGAGGCGGTGGGGCTGCACCACATTCAGCTGCTGGCAATCGCCATGCCGCAGGTGAGGAGCATGAACGGGGGGGGACGCTCCTCCTTTTTTTCTGGAAAGGAGTGTACCCGTATCGTCGTATCGAAGCGGTGGTCGTGGCTGGTGTGCGCATGGTGAACGGTACTTACACAGCGAAGGGGTGGTGTGTGCGGTCTGGGCCGGCAGTGCACCCTTTTGTCCTTTTCACCTAGCCTCACCTCTTACGCCCTACCTACGACGCCGTCCCCGCGTGGCGTTACCATTATCATAGAAGTGTTGGAGCTTGCACGAAAGCAGAGTTGCCCCGCTCTCCCCGTTCACTTCATGCTGACTGTCTTGCTTTCCTACCCCCCACCCACCCACGTCTCTTCCCCGCAGGGCCTCAAGACGGTGCCGCAGGCCGTCGTTAACCTGTTGCGCTCCTGCCGAGGCGCCACCCTGGTTTACAAGGAGCCGGTGGGTGGCAGGCAGGCGCACTCGCACGCGCCGCAGCACCTGCACCCGCAGGTGCAGCAGGGGGGCAGCGGCAGCAGGGGGACGGGGGGCGGGGCTGCCGGGTTGGGCGGAATGGCAGCACCTCCGACGGGGCCGTGAGGAAGAAGGGGGGAGGGGGGCGGTGGGAGGGGTGTTGGGGTTAAAAGTGTGCCATGTTGAGGCTTGGATGCTGGGTCTGGGATTGTTGTGGGCCATGGGATGTATGTTGGTGGCATAAAAATCAATTTTGTTGTGAGAAGCCTAATACTGGTGTCTGAAGGGCCAACGGAAAGGGACGGGGGTTTGTGATGGCGCACGGTCAAGGGTTTCGTGGTATTTATGTTGTGTGGGATGTGTTGACCCGTGGTGCTAGCGTGCAATGGAGGCTTCGTCTAGGGGTGTTATGTTAAATGGGAGCTGAGGGTGGTGAAGTTGAGCATGTTGGAGTTACTTGGCAGCTCTGACCAAACCCCCGACCAGCTATATTTTGCAAGGGTGTGCGTCCTTTCCTTACCTACATCGTAAACCTAAAGCTGTGGCTAAGGAACAAACCCCGCGGAAACATACCGGTATGCTGTGCGCCTAACTTAAGCTCACATTAGCTTGCAAAGAGAAGTTGCGATGGACTTGAGCGTGTGATACAATGGGACCTGTTCATGGACATGTTGTTAATGGTGGTGTATAGGCTTGGGGGTGTTGCGTCAGCATATGGACCGGCTGTGGTACTAACTTTGTGACGTTTTGTTCCTTAAGGACACTTGGCTCGGGGTTTTAAGACGTCTGTGCCCTCACTATTACTCCACTCGTGCTCATGAATGTGCGCTTTTGAGCATGCTTTGGGGTGAGGGGGAGAGGCCTTGGTGCACGCGTGGCTTGTTACGCGTACGGCATTTATTCCAGGATGGGCCGCGCGTGTACGGTACTCCTTGTCCGTGTTCGTTTTGTCATCGTATTTATACCGGTATGGGGATTAATTTACATAATGACGGCTGCGATTGCTGCTTCTGCTGTGTCCTTCTATTTGTGCTCCTCCCCTCGGCAGCGATGCCTTAGGATGCTTGACGCATAGCGTTGTGGTTGAGGCGTACTGCTTCGTTTATGTTTCATAAGTGCCATATCCTCATGGACCTTTTGGAGCTCAGGACCGGATGTCCTTGTGGCGTCCTGGTTCCGGGCTCTAACCCTAGCTTCAAAATTTAGTCATCCCTTGCTTGAGCCAACCTGGTTATCGTACGCGAATCCATCATGATGATCTGTGACTAAGAACATGACTGTATCTGACGCTAGTGCTTCTCTGCGCAAGAGATGCCTTGGAAACGGTGTAGCTGTAAGCCTGGTGTATCGTGACGTAAATGGACACTTGAAGCTGTAATTTGCGACGGAAGCTAAGAGCCTAAAAGGAAGTGACAGATATCTGTAAATCCGGGCAGATATTATAATATATAATTATAATAAGCCCACACGAGAAAGCCAAACTGGATGCCTGGCTAAAATGGTACCGTCCAGCCCTTTGAACCATGGGACACGACATGACTGGCGACGTGGCAGGGCGTAACGGTTGTCATACTCGTAGAAGCTTTTGACAAAGAGGGATGTAGGAAAAATGAGAACACGTCCTCAGGCGTTGCCCCGATCGGTTAGGTGTTGAGCCGAGGTATGCAAGCTTGCGCAATCTAAGCTGTCGTAAGGATGGAGTAACACAAACTAGCAGAACTTCTTACATCACACTTAATAAGATAGCGATGAAATGCTTAGGTAAACGGCCTTGCCGGGAAATCGGCCCATATAACTTTCCGGAACCGCCGTACATGAGCCTTAGAGCCGAGCCGCAGATCCAGTCGAAGGCCAACGCTGGGACTTTCACTTTAATGCTGTCACGATAAACGGCACTCCTCCGAACTCTACCAACAATCACTGACTACGTTCGTAGTCGTAGCAACCTGCCTTGTCAGTCCCGAGTTTATTATACTTACATAGTCTGGTACGTTATTAACAATCATGGCAAAGGAAGGCGAGCAGCGAAAAGGACAATTGCATAAAGGACCTGTGACCGCGCCCCTGAAGTCGGTGCCCGGTTATAAGCCGGTTTGCTCAATACCAGCAAAGTTTGAGACTATCCTCTACACGGGACCCAGGTTAGCGATGTTTACTGTCTTGCGAAGCGAGGCTCCATGTCGCCGGTGGGCGCGGCATGCGTCAGCGCAGCTGGTGGCTAACCATCAAAGGCAATTATGTGCTTTTTAGGGAAAAAAAGGGCTTCAGCGCGGAAAGCAGGCGTTTCCAGGAGCCCGAGAACGATTTACCTGGGTAAGCGGTTACACGGCGTCGCCCGGCAGAGCGCACTGTAGGGTGTAGCCTTTCTCGCTCCTGACTAGGACTTGGTTGACTGCACATCCGCACCCCTTTACAATGTGTGCGGGCTGCTGTTTACAGGCCTGGCAGCTACAACTCCCAGCCTTTACCACTGGACCAAACCCGGCCGGAGTCAATAGGGAAGAAGGGCTTTGGCGCTATGGTTTCGCAGACACGAAGGTTTTCGCATCGCATCTGCTACACTGGGCCGGGACCAGCAGACTACATAAAGCATAAGCCAGCTGTGGATGGCAAGAGCTTCAGCAAAGCAGCCGTCACGTCTGCGTTCCAAGACAAGGTAAGCGGCTTGGCGGATGGGGCCTCTGTCCAGGGGCATGATGGCATGACGGCATCTAAGGGAGGCTGATGGAGCCAATGAAGCCCAAGGGGTGGGCTGCAGTCTGATAGCATTTCATCTGGGGTTCAAGTGGGCCAATCCGCTGAAAGGGCCCATGCAAGGCTGCCAGCATGGTGCCGGACTGCCGGGCTTCCACACCAGCTCGCCGCATCACCACGCCCCGTCACCCAACTACCAGTACTAACGCGTCGCGCTATTCCCGCTTTGTCCCTGGCGTCCGATACCGCAGTCGGCCTCATCGCTGGTGCCGTTAGACCGGGGGGCTCCCCACCTTGGCCCCGGGACGTACGAGGGAGCAGGCATCACACGCAAGGGTGACCGGGTGGACTACACCAGCCGGCCGGGCGCCAGCTCGGCCTTCAAGGCGACTGGCGGGCACGAGTTGATCCTGGCAGGCAACTTGGAGGCACCACCGCCGACCAGCTATGACCTGGTAGGTGCGGGCAGGCCCCCAGCGGGTTTAGAAGAGGGCCCATGACGGGCCTTGGTTAGCAAGAACTAGGGTGCCTCCTCTGTGAGGAGGCACAAGAACACAATAAAGAGGAAACTTGTTTGCATCTGAACTTGCCCATCTAGGATGTATGTATAGCGACAACGTCCGGTCTTGGCAGGTCTTAGCTACCATGCACTTTTCGACCGCGGCAAAACGGTCTTCTTACTACCGCCTCTTATGGCTGCAGGGCGACCCATGGGACATGACGCATCCTCTGTCGCGCGGAGGCTCTCGCATGGGCACCTCCTCGTTTAGCGGCAATGCTGGGCGTTACGGGGGCTCGGTGGGCTCTATGGCCGCAACACTGGACTCGTTGCTGTTCGGGGCGCCCTCAGCAGCAGCAGCCAAGCCGGAGACAGGGCCAGGGCCGGGCGCCTATGAGCTGCAGGATTTTGCCTCCATTCGTGCTAAACTGAGCCGCGAGGCGCACCGACCCAGCCCGCAGTTCCTGACGCCTGAGAACGCAGCGGCGCAGCGGTGAGACCGGAAGAAAGGGAGGCGGGCTGCGGGGTAAACACGGGCACGTGGCGCATGAGGTTATGAGGAAGTGCGGGTTTGCGTGCCCGCAGGGATGGATTCAACACAAGGCAGGTGCCTTCGCTGCGTTCCGCCGCTGAGGCAACTAGGGGTGCTACCGTACTGATGCCGCTGGAGCACATAAGCCCCATTGCTCTGTCCTTTTGCCTAGCAAGGAGCCTTGCTGCTTTAGGCGATGTGCCCAGGACCGTCTGCTCACCCGTCTGCTCACTTGCTTTCTCGGTCCCCCCCTTCTCGGTCTCCCCCCCCTCCTCGCCGCATGCAGGCGGCAGTCACGCCAGGTGCTGGCGAGCACGAGCGAGAAGGTGGCGCATGACTACCTAGAGCCCACACACGCGCCCCTGCATTCGCACAGCCCGCCCAAGGGCGTGTCGGCGCCGTTCCGCAGCCGCAGCGCAGGGCATGAGGAGGTCATCGACCAGCGCTCGTATGCGGCGTCTGCGAACGCACCTGGGCCAGCGTACTACCAGCCCCCAACGGTCCTCCGCAAATCCTTCCACAGAAACAACAAAAAGAACTACATGACATTAGCGTTTTAGTCGGGTTGGGAATGGAAATTAGAGTAGATCGGGAAAGCTGCAGGCATGACAGGTGGTATATTAGGTAGGTAGAGTTAGCAGGAGGTGGCGGTGGACGTGTAGATGTAGTACTGTGCTAATACATTATAGCCGCAGGAGGCGGAGCTGTATGCTTTTGAATTCATACTTCGTACCACGGATTCTTGCTCAATGTCCCAGCAATGAACGGTAACGCCTCCGTATGCATGCTGACGAGACTGTCGACATGGTGATTGATGTTGGACGTGTGACGTGCATGATTCCCTTTTCCCGCTATGGTCCATGTACTTTGCTATGATGGACGGTACTTATGGTTGCAGGTTTGCAAGCAGGAACACAAGTGGAATGCGTCAAGTGAACAGTACCGATTTCGCATTTACATGTCCGGGGTACTAGTTCGTGACATGACCCAATTGGCAATGGTCCATTTTGTAGGTATAGGTAAACAGAGTTTCCAGGGCCTACAACCACGTGTGTGCCCATCACCACATGGGCAATGTAATGTTTGCCCTCATAATGAATACGGTTTGATACGGCATGATCACGGCATGACATTTCTCCACTCGACGAGCCAGGTCGCAGCTGCACAACACGACGTCAGCCATATGGCACGCTGAGAGGCTGAGGAAGGCAGCAGTTGGAAATGCACAAAGCAGATAGAACCGTAGCAGGCCACGACGGGCCCCTTGCAAACGAATGCAGCCTATACAGTGGTTCGGTACCCCAATTTAGGCACCGTACAGAACCAGTGTTAGCAGGTAAATACGACGGATGTGCAGGACGAAAGCGCCATGTTTCATGAAACGGAATCACACGCTTTAGCATACTCATTCCGAGCAGCTACGAAAACTGCATTCAACTATGCGTCGTCAACTAAAGCCCTGGCACACGGTCAATTCGTAGCTTACTACTACTGCTTGCTGCGCACGCGCAACACATCCTGCAGAGCCGCCTCCAGCGCAAAGTGCATGCCGCGACTGCCCGTCACCGCAATGAGCCGCCGGACCGCCACCGCACGCTCCGGAGAGGCGAGCCGGGGCTGGCCTCGTTTAGCCAACATACCGTCTAGGTCGCCGAGGACGACGGCCCACTCGTCGTCAAGGTCTTGGGCAGCATAGGCATCAGCAACTGAGACCAGGCGCTGGTGGTGCTGCGCTGCAGGCGGCCGCTGTCCAACCGGGGTGACCTGTGTGTCGCAGACTGGAGCAGGTCCTGGCGGCACGGCCACGTTGACCTCCGACGCGTCGAGCGCTGAAGGGGACTGAATGGGGTTGAAGTCTCGAAGAGGAGTGGATGGAGGCTGGGATGACGGAGCGCTTGCTGTGCTAGGCGCTGTCGGGCGTGAGACATGCAGAACTGCAAATCCGTGGCCCCCAAATGCCGCGGCCGTCTCCAGCATTGCGCTACTGTTGGCACTGTTGCGTAAATTGACGGACTTGGCAATACTTGATTGCAGTGGCGAGAAGTAGTCGTTGTTGGATGTAGGGGGCTTGGCATATGGTGCAATGTTAGCTTCGGGAAGTCGATCCGGCACAGCAGAGCCATTTCCTTCATTGCCGTTCTGTAGCTTCGACTGCGACCGATTATGCGTTGTCTTCCCCTGCAATGTAGAGGCAATGCTGAGCAGCAGCACGGAGAAAGTCAAATGTTAACTTTTCACTCACCGAGCAGGCCCGAATCAGCCACATTACGCACGCATAGGTGATCAACCCAATACAAAAGCCGCAGGAGAGACCAATCCCAAGCATGCCCCCGCCGCTAACGTGGGCAAGTTGTTCCTGCACCGGCAGCGTATTTGTGAGCGGCCTGCGCAGATTGTTGTAATTGAAAGAAAACAAGGAGGCAGTTAGGGATGCGTTACCTGAAGTGCTCGTGGCATTTTGGGACTGTCTCTAGCGCCAACTCAGCAGCCCTTCTGTCGCAGGTGCCTAACCTATGGGCGTGAGCTCTAAGGAGCCAAAGATCGATATACTATTTAAATATGAAGGGTGTTGCACTGTTTTTTGTAGGAATTAACAATCTGCCGCAAGCAAACTTTTTGAGCTGTTACAGCAAAGCATGCACAGCGTGCTGTACACCAAGGTTACAATGTATCCTCGCAGCAGTGCAACTTTATCCAGCAAGCCTTGCATTTGAAGATTCATACTTCATTGCAAACAATTACCAGGTGACCGACTGCAGCAGGTGTACTTCAGCTTATGAAACCTACCGTTATCGACCGCGCTTACTTCCCCAGAAGTGGCAGAACGTATATAGGCGCTAAACGACGATAAGATGCTACACAGATCGTCACTCAACTTCGTTTGTCAACTTTGCATGTGTATTGGTGTACATGCCTACATCGCCTCCAACGGCCAGCAAATGCGAGCAGTTCTACCTCCGTGGCAGGAGGAGAGGCGCCTCTTAGAAGCAACAATCGACAGACGTAGGGACGTCACGGTGTCATGCAGACCCAAGCTACCTGCCGGTAATTGGAGCGTCTTCCCTACCTACGACGGTACCTAAAGACCAGAAGCAACTGCTACACAACGAATGAGTAACCGCCTAGTGAGCTGTCCTCTCCCATTTACAACTACCACCAGCACCGCGCACAAGCGGCATGCCATATCTCTCAAACCTCCTCACACGCCCGCTCCAGGTCGCTTCGCGGCAGCGTCACCCCCTTGCCCCGCATGTCCACCAGCGCCTCCACCTCCTCCCTTCGCTGCCGTACAAGCCCCCGGAGCTCCTCCTTCTGCTCCTTGCTGCCGTAGCTGACCTCCCCGTTAAACAGCTGCACGCTGACAAGCGGCCCAGCACTGAGCTGCTTCCAGCCCTGTAGATGCGACACCGCCCGTGCACCAGTAGCCGCCCACGCGCTAGCAGCCAGCATGGGATGACGACCTCCACCTCCGCCAGCCTTCGCCAGCACATGTCGAGCGTAGCAAAGGCTGACAAGCACCGGTCCTTGCTGTCCTGGGTCGGCCGATAACATGGAGGAGGCGCCGATTCGCTGCAGCTGCTGCTGCTGTCGCTCCCACATAAGGCCCAGCAGCTGGTCCGCCTCCCGCTCAGAAACCAGCAGCACCTCGTCGCTCGGGAACAGCAGCAGCGCATCCACCGGGCGGAGGTACTCATTAAGAACGGCGGCTCCCTTGGACCAGGAAGCGGTGGTGAGAAGGAAGTTATCGGTGCGGAAGACCTGGCTCGACCAGGGCAGTCCGGCAATGCTTCTGGGTTGCAGGTAGTGAGCTGCTTCTTGCAGCGTTAACAGCGTCACGTGAGCATCCCTGAGTTGGCGCGGCGAGGTTGCAGAAAGTGCAGCGGCGTAGTTCCAGTCCCGTTCACGAGCCGGATCCATCTGCGGTACTTGACGTTCCACCTCCTCCTCTTTCTCCTCTTCCTCATTCAATTCCCGCTCGCATTCCTCGCTGCCCGCGCCGCTGCCGGCGGTTACCATGTAACCGCTGCCGTACTGCCCGCTCAGCTGCGTTACCCGCTCCACGAGTGTCTGCATGCCGTCGGCCAGTTGGGCCTTACTGCTGCTGCTACCGGTATTGTTGGATGCGGGGGCGTTCACGATACCAAGCGCTGCCGCAGCACCAGGGGCAGCAGCACCTGCTGCGTCCGTTGTTGCGGTGGCCCCACCGCCAACCAAGCGCTGCATGTGCTGTCGTGCAACCGCCGCCACAAACGCACCCACCGGCACAGCTGCCTTGCTGCCGCCGTAAAACTGCTGCAGTTCCAGCGGCTCCGGCTGCATCGCCCGCTCCGGAGCCCCCTTGGTGACCGCGAAGTGGATGCCGTTGGTCGCCCAGGGCGCCACGCCGGCGTGTGTGGCCTGCACGGTGTTGCGCATCACCCACAGCAGCACCTGAAGCGCCGCCGGCTGCTGTTGCGGCTCCTGCTGCTGCCGGACTGCAACACCACCGGTACTAGCAGATGTGGAGGAGGAGTCACCTCCATGCTGCTGCTGCTGCGGCTGCAGGAGTGAGATTTTGGCTGTGATGTCGGCGGTGGCGACAAACCGCAGCTTCTGTCCGCGGCCCAGCTGCCGCAGCCTGCCTGCCGCCTGCATGACCTTGTCCTTGCACACGCCGGGGCCCAGCGTGAGCAGCCCCACTGCGTCCCGCCGCAGCTGCAGGTCAGCGCCACGGCAGCGTGCGTCGTCGAAGATGACAAAGGTGTCTCGCTCGGCTATGGGCGAGCTGTGGCGCGGGTCGCTGCGGCCCCTCAGGTCGAGTATCGTCCAGCTGCGCAGCCCCTCGTCAAAGTAGCACACGCCCTGGAAGCGCATGCCGCCCAGTTGCAGTCTCACGTAGTTGGCGGCCTCCCTGCATGCATGTGCGTGCACCGGGAGGAGGCGAAACCAGTCGTTGACCTTCCCCTTTGCCGGTCTCCCCTCTTTCCAGGTCACTTGCTCGAAGCCGCGTTCAGAAGCTCTTCAGGGCACCGTACATAACAACATACGAGTACGACATAGGGCAGGATAAGCAAGGGCAGCAGACCGGATAGCCACATGCTGGGCCCCCCACCTCACCTGTTGCTCGCCCCCGCCAGCAGCGCCCCGCAGTCCAGCAGCGCATCCGCCCCCAGCTGCAGCGCCGTGTCCAGCAGCACCCGCCACACGGGCTGCTGCTGGCGCGAGCTGCTGCCGCCCGCCGCCCCCTGGGTCAGGGGAAGCAGCCAGTGGGTTGTTAGACAACCATGATTGGCTGAACGTGTAAGTTCATCGGTTGCGAGGGGGTGCAACCTGGGATCTGCCGTACCTACCCTTTTCCCAGCAGCATTGCATACCTGTGCCCGCACCTTTTGCGGCAGCGTCGTGTAACCCAGCGTGTGCTCCAGAATGATGGCCAGCATCTTGCCGTTGGTGGCGCGCAGCGAGTCATCTTCCAGCTGCGCCTGGTGCACTTGCAGCGGCAGCAGCCGGTGGTTGTCGTTGGTGCCGGAGAAGCCCACCACCGCGCCAGCCGCGTTGTCCGCCAGGTGCCAGGCGCTGGTCGCTAGGCGCTGCGGGAACTGCCGCGTCTCGACGGGGTAGACGCAGTGGTTGAGCCAGAAGTCCACAACTGCCATGTTGTGGCTGAGGTAGCGGTGCATGAGCGCCATCTGCTGCGGGTTGCTGGGGTCCAGCTTGGCCACGGAATCCATCTCAAGCAAGTCGGCTGCGGATGGATGGGTGCAGAAGGGTGAAGCACTTTACAACGTTTATGTGGTTAGTAAAGAATAGGGTTGCAGGTTGCTGGTGGTTGTAGTAGTCACATGCAGCTGTTGAGGTGGCAAGCGTATGCGTTACCCATGAGAGCTGACAAGGCAACATGTTACACCCAAGATGTACGAAAGCACAACAGTGCCATTTAAACGTGCCACCAAACGCACCCTGGGGTATGCTGGCCCGGGACAGCTGCAGCCACTCGCTGTAGAAGTCATGCTGCGCACTCTTCCCCATGCACAGCAGCTTGCGGAGGGCCGTCTGGAACTCTTGCGACGTCAGGCCGTCGTAGTAGTACGACAAGTTCGTCAGCAGCAGCGCCACGTCCGGCTGTGCGAACTCGCTGCGCTCTGAGGGCGTGTGGGCCGCACGGAATGGCACGGCCATACGCGTGCGACCCCGGCCGCCTGCAGCAGCAGTGGCTGCCTGCTGCTGCTGTGTCTTCGAGGGCCTGTGGCTCCAAATTGGAGGCAAGGATGCAAATCGAGTATTTATGGGGAGTCAGGGCCGGGCACGGTAAAGGGACGCTGGAGGCAGAGGCATAGCTGATTGTTTTACACGGTCGCGGGCGATAGGTCGGGTACGGTATGAACTACCGGTCTTGCCTTTGCAGGAGGAACAGCTGGTACGGTTATTATCCTCTCATCACTTGTCCGCCCACCTTGCTACGCCGTACTCCACGCGGTGTCGCTTCTGCAGGCAGTGCTGCAGCAGGTTGCACGCCAGCAGCCCCCGCAGCGCCAGCAGCTGCTCCAGCTGGCTGGACGCCAGCTGCGACAGCCCCTCCGCCCCCAGCACCTCCTCCACCGCCTGCGACTCGTCCAGCATGCAACGCAGTAGCCGCTCCTGTTGGGTAGGCGCGAGGCAGCAGGGGGCATCAAGGAGGTAGGCGTTTCCTCCCAGAGTTTTCATGGAGAAGGAAGAAAGCAGGCGAACTAGCATGACGTTTAGCAGCGGGCGGGAGCCAGTTGTCGTACCTTGAGCGGGTGGTTCCGGATCCAGTTCATATCGTATGGAGGAGCCGCCGCGAGCTCCTCCGCCAACCGCCGGCGCAGGCGGGGCACGGCCGCCGCCAGAGCCCCCCCAGACAGCAGCCGCAGCCCGCAGAAGGCGCCCGGGCTGCTGTGCGGGGTGGGCTCGAGCACCCCGGCGCCCGAGGCCAGCAGCAGCTGCCGCAGGTCGTCAGGTGTCGTCGCACTGTCGGCTAGTAGCCGAGACAGCAGGCGCAGCAGGGCTTGTACGGCGCCCGCACGTTCCCGAATGGCGGGAAGCGCGATGGGCATGCCGCACGCGTAGACCAGCTGGAACCTAATGGCGGCGACATATATGGTGGAGAAGAAAACTCCTTAGGATATAGTAATACGGCTGAAAAGGTTTGGACTAGTATGACCATTTTAGGTTGCTGGTAGGATGCTTTCAGGCAATTCAGAAGCACCTACGTACCTGTGATGCAGCAGCTCATCGCTCTCGTCCAGCAAGTCGAGGTACGGCAGCTGCAGTACGGAATCCAGTACGGCACGCTCAGCTGCGCCCTCTGCCCCTTGTGACCAGAACTCCTCACGCTTGAGCTGCAGTGACAAGCGGTGTTCCGGAGCTGCCAGCAGCAGCCCGCCATCCTAACGGGATTTCAAGGTGGTGGTTTGGGAGCGGTGAACCGGGTTGGGGAAGGTTGCACGGCGGAGGGTGTCCGGATTATGGGGGGGTGTATGCTGGGGTTGCAAGGATGAGGGGTGTCAGGGTCAGGGGCCTCTGTCCGGGTATCTGTGGGCGGCGGGGGTGTCCAAAACGTCCAATTGCATGGTTCATTGTTCAAGGTGAAGGAGCGCAGGATGCCATGATTGCGAATCGTTGTTTGCGCATGCACGCCTTGCACGTATGATTCATACGGTACGAGACCACGCATGCACTCCTGCATACCTTCCTGCAGTGCGTCAGGCACGCGCGCATTGCCCTCGCGCCCGCCGCCGTGACCTTCACGTCCCGTTGGAAGGGCATCATGAAGAGTTTGCGGTTGAGCACCCCGGCGCACAGGTGGTTGTGGAGGTGGTCGTACGCCTCATGCAGCAGCGTGGATAGCAGGTTCAGGCGCACCTGCAGGTTGTTTGTTATGTAAAGGAAAACAGGAGCAGAGACAGTAACGCAAAGTAAATACATAATTACCACAACTCCCATGATAACAGGCTTACTTTGCAATGCTGCCTCAAATTAAGGTGTTCCCTGACCCTCCCTTGAGTTGGTAAAAACCGCAGATGCATGGATGGCTGGACCGGGGCTATTATAACATTCATAAGGCGGCACCCGAGTAAGCCTTCGCTCACCACGCAGCTTCCATCCGCCCAGTGCAGCGCCAGCATGGGCAATATGATGCGCGTCTTGCCCTCGCCCATGTTGAGCTGTGCGATGGCCCCCGGGTGTGTCATCAGGTGCTGCGCCACCGCATGCTGCGCGGGCCGGATCTGCAGCTGCCCCTCCGCCTCGAACACCAGCCACTGCGGGTGGGCGGCTGGCTGCCAGGTGCGCCGGACCAGCAGCTCCTGCAGCCGCGGACACAACATGTGGGACATGCATGCGGCTGGTAAGCTTCTATGTTCCAGGTTGCGAGCAACCGCTTCTATCATCTGACCATGGAGTATGGCCATTCGTCAGTTCATGACCTACCGCAGGATTTCTGCACCCGCCGGGCTCTCCCACCACACTGTCCCCTTGCCGTACTTCCCCTTCTTCATTCCATGTACGGCACTTCTCTACACACCCGTACGAGTTGAGGGACGACATCCTCGCCCGCCGCCACCGCCGCCGCCAGCTGCTCCAGCCGACCCAGCCGGTCCTCCAGCACACACAGCTGCAGCCACACCAGCACCCCCTCCCGCAGCTGCTGGACAGCTCGCGCTGACAAGAAGGGGTTGAAGGCGCGCAGGGTTTCCGGCTGCCATGCGGCCCGCATCAGGTCCAAGCGACCCACGCTGGGTACCGCGTCCGAGAGTCGCAGCATGCGGAAGCTGCTGCCGTGGCGGCCCATGGCGGCGGGGATGCTGCCGATGTGGTGCAGCAGGTACTCCTCAGCGGCATTGCGGCATTGGGCGACACCGGCCTGCAACACAAACACGTACGGAACAATACCGATACTGTTGGAGTGGCGAAGATCTAGGCACAAGTAATTTCATTGCGTGGGGTTTTCGCCCAATGGTCCCTTTGGCAGGCGCCCGGGGTCTGCAATGCGCAAGTGACCCATGGGTCATCACTTCACATCCATGACCCACCTTTGCCGTCCGTATGCACGCCAGACAGGATTCCTTGTCCCCAACCGTCATTTCCGCTGCCTCATGAGACGTGTGGTAGGCCTCCCAGCTGTCAGCTAGCTCCCCATGCATCTCCACTTCCAGAGGGGTGTATTCACGGCCAGCAGTCGCCGCCGCATCGGAGGATGACGGGCCAGCAGCAGTGTCAGATCCCGCCGCGGCTGCAGGTGATGCACCCAGCAAGGGGTACGGCGGAGCCTTCCTCGCTGCCGGCTTCTTCACCACAAGCCCACTCAAATACGCCTCCATCTCCGTTATGTACCCGCTCGCCACAGGAAACGGCCCATCCAGCTTATCAACCTGCTTATAGCGCCCCTGCCGCACCCAAACCGGAAGCTCCTGCCCATACGAACACACCGTCCCCAGCGCCCGTTCCTCCTCACTGCTCGTCAGCAACGCACGAGGGTTGGCATACCAGCCGCCTCCGGCTCTGCCGCTGCCCTCCTGCATGTAGCTAATAGCCGCATCCGGCTCCAGGCAGCACGGCAAGCCAGCACCAGATACAGCACCTGCACCAGCGGAACCACCCGCGCTGCTGCTGCTGCTACCGCCACCGCTGCTGCTACCGCTGCTAAACGCTACTGCTGCCGGTAGGCCCTCCCGGCGGTGCAGGAAGCTCAGCTGCCCTGCACTAGCCTCAAGCTCATGTGCCAGCAGCTTGAGGCCGGCAGCCAGGTGGCCGCCCAGAAGCGGCACGGAGCGCAGCTGCAGCAGCTCCCGGGGACTCAGTGGGCGGTTGCCCCAGCACTGCCGCAGCAGCTGCATGGCGACCTGGCCGCCGGTGCAGCGGCTGAGCGGCTCGGGAAGGAGGGTGCCGGTGGCGGCGTAGAGCGCGGCGAGCTGCAGCCGAGCATGGATGGAGCTGGCACGCAGGTGGCCGAAGCGGCCATGGATCTCGTAGCAGTGGGCCTGTGGTGAAGACAGAATGGACGGCAGCAGTTGCGTGACGGGTTGTACGATCGAATGCCAGCAGGCATCAGGGCCGTATAGGGGTACCCGGAGCCAGTCCTAGCTCGCCTACTGCTATTGACATGCATGTAGTAGCCGTGCCTGGTGCCTATGCGTACACGGTATACAGCATTCCTGGGAACCCACACAAGATGGTTCAGCTAACTAAAATCTCTTGATCGGCCGTACAATGCAATCGCACGGGAAAGACCAAGCACTAGTCCAACAGTCCTACCTTCAGCTGAGCGTCGCTGGCCTCGTTAAGTTCCACCCTCACCGCACCGTCCCCTACCAGCAGGTCGGACGAGAACACCTGCTCAGCTGGCGTGTACACATTGCTGGCCACCCTGCCCGCCGGCACCAGCACCAGTTCATCCGCCCTCTTGCCTCCCATCACGACCCCGCTGCTGCTGCAGCTGCTGTCAGGAATGCGCTCCAGGACTAGGTACTGATGGAACTCGGGCAGCGTGTAGTAGTCAACGGTGGTCGTTGTGGCCATGCAGCTGGGCCCTGCAGCAGCAGACCGCTGCAACTGATGAGGAGCTGATATCACGCTGCTGCTGCTGCTGCTACTGCCAGAAGTGGTTTGAAGGCGGCTGTCGTCCACAGCTGCTGGTGCTGGTGGTGCTGCTGCAACTGCAGCAGCTGCTGCCTTTTCCTGCACCAGCTGCTGCCGCTGGCGAAGGCGATATCCACGGTAATCCCTGGACACCAGCTGCCATCCGCCGCCGACACCAGCACCATCGCTGTTGCTGCTGCTGTTACCACCTGCTGATGGGTTTGTGTCGAGACTGCTGCTGTCATGCAGCTCAAACTCCAAACCAAAGCGCGGCAGCTCGAACAGCAACAGCTGGCCTCTGCCGTCATCCAGGTAGGTGTGAATGAAGCGCGGCTCTTCAAACTTGGCCAGGATCTTGTCCTTTAGCTCGGAGCCTTGCAGCAGCACCAGCCGCTCGGTGAGCTCGGTTGGGTGAGCGAACAGCAGGACCGTCCAGTGCCGTGCGGTTAGTTGGTGCGGTACACGCCGGATGTCGTACATGGCTGTGCTGTGATGGGAGGTGTTGCTGCTGCTGCTGCTGCTGTTGGCCTGCTGTTGCTGCTGCTGCAGGGTCAAGGGTTGTAAGTGGCACTTGGCGATGTAGTACGTGTCGTGGCTTTGGAAGCCGGGCGGTCGCAGCACCATCAGTTGTCGATCCCTGCAGTTGGCAGGTCCGTATGTATGGTCATTGCTACGAGGTAATGCGCGCCCTGCAATGGCAACTGGCAAGCCAGGTCCATCCTTTTGAGCAAGGGTCATTAGGTGCTGCTTCTGATGCAATCAGCACAACCCATAGCTGCATGCACGCACGCACGGTCATGGACTGGACTGGACCTAACGACAAAACAAAGCATGCACCGGTTGAAGCTACTTCGCGCACAATCCCGAATGAACGTGCCGACTAGTCCCTTGTCCCTTAGCGGTACCCGGTATCAACCTTCCTCATACCTGTCGAGCCAGTGGCTGTACAGCTCCCGCAGCCGCACCGGCAGCTCGCCGCCCCACTGACCACACGCCCCGTCCTCGCCCACATCCAGCAACTCCAGCTGCACCTCATGCTCCACATCCACCTCCGTCACCACCAGCTGCTTGCCATGCGAGCTGACCCGGAAATCGTACAGCCGTCCTTTGACCGGCCGCAACGTCTGCAGTACGCCCGCGGATGTGAATGCGACCTCAAAGTTGTAGGCACCGAACGTACGGCGGTACAGCGGGTGCTGCGTGACCTCCTTGGGCAGCCGGCTGGGCGGCCAGCCGTCAAACAGCACGGTTCCGTCCAGGATGTTGATCGAGTAGAGCCGGTTATCAGCGCCCACGGCCTCGAAGCTGCTCTGCTGCTGCCACTGCAGGTAGTAATATTTACCAGACCAATGACTGTATGCACTGGTTTCAAGTTGCCTCCAGGGAAGGTTGTCCGGCGTACGCTGCTGCAGCACGCTGGCGACAGCCGCGGTCAGCAGCGCAGGCTGCTGCCTCACAGCGGCCACAATGTCTTCCACCCGACGCGCCATCACATTGTGCGCGCGCACCTGCAACTGCTCCACCTGCTCAAGCAACTCGGGGTCTTCCAGAAACACCCGACCGTGGTTGATCAGCACCATCAGCCGCACCATGTCACCCACGTCTCCGGGCTCCAGAGGCCCCGCACCAAAGCACGACAGCGCCATGACCCGCCACCTGCACTGCTTGGCCAGCAGCTCCGAGACCAGAGCCGCATCCCCCGCTGCAGCCATCAGCTGCTCGTCCAGAGCATCTGCCACTCGGCTGGTCATGGCAGCAAAGCGCCGCGCAACTTGACTGCAGGGCGGATGCCAGTCTGCCAGATAGGCTGCCATTTCTCCCAGCAACAGCACCGCCTCCTGTCCCCGCGGCGACGGCTCCAGCTCCTCTGCAAGTGACGACAGCTCGTGGCACAGGGTGGACAGCACGTCGCCCTCCTGCTCCCATCCACTGCGCCACAGCAACCGGGGCGGCAGCTCCTGCTGTTGCGGGCTGCTGTCCGTGAGGGTGCCGATGTGGTGCAGCAGCTGCCGTACCAGCACCTGTACGACAGGCTGCGCCAGGGGCAGGGTTCGCTCATGCAGCGAGGCACACAGGCGCTGCAGCTGCCGAAGCGGGTAGCTGCGGAGGGAGCCGAAGTCCAGGTATGCAGGCTTGGAGAGCCAGCTGGGGCGAGCGTCTGCGCATCAGGGGCATGCGCGGGGGCCACAGGGGGGGACATACAGGGCTTGTAGATAGCGGTTCACGCCACGAGTTTGGGGCCTGCTGTAACTGTGTTTGGAAATGCCAGCGGATTCCCACCGCTTTACAACCTATCCAGCAACGGCGGAAAGGCAATACAGCCTAAAAGGCAGCTTTCGTTTCAACAGCTTGTTTAATGCATGGGAGCATGGCTTAATAATGGTACCGGTACTTGTATGTACAGCAGCAGCTATACCGTAGACGGCGACCCAACCTTGCTTAACGATGGCCATGTTGCCTCTGTCAGCCGCCGTCTCGGCTGCGGACCTGCACACATGCAGCGCCCACTGCAGCCCCTCTTGGCCCGCAGGCAGCCGCTCCGTGAAGTACTGCTCCACCAAGCCTTGGGGCAGGTGCGCGAATGGGTTGAAGAAGGCCGGGAAGCCCTGCTCCTGATCCGCCTCGCAGCCGCTACCGCTCCAAAACATGCCCGGCGTCAGCGAGTCAGGGTACCAGACGCCTTGCTCGCGGCTGGTATACGCGTCCAATGTCCTTGGTCCGATGTCCTTCTTATCCGGCATGCTGCCGTTTGATCGCAGCATGACCGCACCCTCTGCACCGTCGCGGCCCTGCAGGCGGGTCTGCAGGTAGCTGTTTGCGCTCCGGTGGCTGTTGTAGTGCAACACCAGGGAGAACTTCGGCGTGGGCACGCCGACAGCCTTGGCCACTTGTTCGGCGCAGGGGCGTGGCAGCAGCATCTGCTGCGCCAGGAAGCTGACACGGGAAAGGCGGCGCAGCAGCGGCGGCATGTGCAAGAAGAACAGCCACTTTCGAGCCAGGTTGCCGTCCCTTGGGAGCGGCTGGATAACTGATGCCGGCACTGCTAGCGCCACATCCAATTGCCGTTGGGTCTGCCGCACGTCGAAACCGATATCGCATATTTGATTGCACAGCTGGTTGTACTTCTCCCTGAACAGCCATTCCTGAGTCAATGACTTCTCCTGTTGAAGCCTCCTGTCCTCTTGTTCCAGTGCTTCCAGATCACTACGCAGTCTTGCTGCCAGGATCTGCTTGCGCTTAATCTCCTCCCAATGCGCCCTCACACGAGCCTCCGCATCGGCCTGCTCAGCCGCAAAGACCCTTGTCAGGTCTCCATCCTTCAACGCAAACTCCAAAGCCATCTCCATCGTGCCAGCGCCGCCATCCTTCAGGGAAAACAGCACCCTGCTGCTGCCCCGCGCTGCCCGGCTCTGCAGGTAGGCCCCCACACCCAGGACCGCATCCACCGCCAGCCTGTCCGACAGCACCAAGTGACGGAGATCAGCGTACGAACCCATCACACCGTACTGCCGTACAACCGGGTACGCCGCGCTTGTCGCCTGGTGGGTCAGGCAGTACGCCACCCACACCACCAGCACCTCCCTGCTCAGCAGCTCCACGCGCATGACCGCCCGGGCTGCGGGCGTCTGCAGGAAGCGCTGCACGGCGACACGGTAGGCGTCCACCACGGCCTCCAGCGCCTGCACTTCGTCTCCGTCCAGGGCTTGCACTCGGAAACCCCCTGCGGCCCTCTGGAAGAGCTCCCGCTCCAAGGTGCGGAGCACCAACTGCGCTGCCACGTCGCTGCTTGGGGTCGCCCAGTCGGGCTGCTGCTGCAGGACCTCCAGCATCTGCTTGAAAGAGCTGCAAGAGGGCAGCAGCGGCAGGCAGCCGAGATTCCGCGACGCACGCTGCCGGGCTTCTGCAAGGCTGTCGGCACTGGCAGAAGCCTCGAACTTGGGCGGCAGGATGCCGGTGGGGGACCTGGTCGTTCCAGACAGCGCTGCGGAACTGGTTGCTGCTGGGGGCAGCTCGAACCAGCGGCTCGCCTGAAGGGCCCGCTGCCCGGCGACCTCCCGCAGGTGCTGCGAGGCGTCGTGGCATGCGGCCTCAAAGGCAGTCATGTCGTATCCGTCTCCGTCCGACAGCGCAGCCGCCTTCTCGGTTGCAGAGCGCAGCATCTGCATGGCGGCGTTCAGCATGGTGGGCGTGGCGGTATGCGGCTGGATGAGGGGCAGCTGCCGCCGCAACAGCCAGAGGTCGAGGTGCGCCATGGCCTGGCGGAACAGCAGGGAGGGCTGCTGCAGCTCGCCCGAAGCTGAGCTGCTGGCACCGAAGTGTTTGAGCAACACCTGAAAAAGGGCAAAAAGGGTAAACACACCGATTGCGGCCAGTTTTCTTAACACACCGATTGAATTTGTTCAACTAGGAAGGAAATCCACGGTATGGACGGTGCCTCTCTCAGCCATGCGGCCGCGAGCATGTATGTAACCGTTTGGAGAGGAATCCTTATCGTACGTGTGCACTGCATCCACCCGTACAGGTGCCGTGTCAATCGTGTCGTACCGCACCTGCCGTACCTGTATCACCTCCCGAACCAGCGGCCAACAGGTGTCTCGGGCGGTGTCTGCGCCAGAGTGCTGCCCCACGTCGGAGAAGCCGCCGCGTGAGGGCCCCCCGCTGGACGGGTCCTTCGTTATCCTGCCTTGCATCTCCTCAAGGCTGCTGCCGACCAGCAAGCCTTCGAGCGCGCACTTTACCACGCCATGCACGAGCGCAGGCGTCCTCTGATACCCAACTTTCTTCCCCGCGCTGCGCTGAGATTTCAATGTGCCCAGTAGCGCGATAGTGTGCTGAAGCAGGAGTCCGTACTGGTCCGCTTCCACCTCCCCGCAGAAGTGCAGGGCGCTTCTATTGCATGCTGCTGTGTGCTGAACTTTGCCGGGAGAACTGCAGTCGGTGTGGAGGCAAACAAGGCCAATGTCACATACAACCGTTGCTTGCTGGTTTTGCTGTGAAGCACGAGAGCGACTGACTCGCAGGCGCATGCCAGGCGCATGATGACTCCAGGGGCACGATATGCAGAACGATGTATTGATATCTGTAGCATAGGCGGCGGCTTGTGTCTTTGCCAAGAACATGAGCACTATTAACCAAAGCTGAAGGGTTCCCGCGCGACCCATGGGTCATTTTTACACAGCCTTGTGCTGCCAGGATGCACCTGCACCTAGCCACTTACACAAGCAGGGCCGGCATACCTGTGTGCATGGAAACACCAGTCGTCCAGCCCAACCAGATGCAGCGACCAGCTGTCCGGCCGGTGCCGTACATTGTCATCGGCATCCAGCAGGGAGGGGCCCAGCGCGAGGAGCGCGCAGCCGTACTCGGGAAGCCATGCCACCCTGCCAGAGCGCAGCACGTCTGCAACGGTGCAAAGAGCATTGACGGCGTCCGACGCGGCGCCGGCTGTGGCAGCCACCTGCAGCCGAGCCATGCAAACCAAACGCAAAACATGTTTGGGCCTTGGATGGCTTCATGCAATGCCGGTACACAAAGTGCATTGAACTAGCGACGGCGACAAAAGGGACGGAGCCGCTTGGACGCGTGAGGGACGAGGGCTGCCGCAAACTTGTGCACGGTACGTAGCCCACAGGCATATGTAGCATACCATTCCTGCTTCGCTTGCAATGTGGGCTGCGCCATACAGGGATGCACCGTACATTCGCAACATGACATACGGAACCCACCTGCCGCAGCAGTGCCTCGGTGAACCGCTTGTAAATGTCAGCCAGGCCCCGGGCAGCTTCCTCAGACTGCAGCTTGCTTGCAGGCGCATGCTTGAAGCCAAAGAGGCTCGAGAGAAGCTCTTCTTGTTCACACCACGTGGTGCCAGCACTAGGCGTGATGGGCGGTATGGGTATCGGCACAGGGATCGAGGCGCCGGAGGGTGCGGGGTGTACGACTTGTAGGCTGGCAGTGGAGGGTACCGGTGGTCGATCCGGCGGTTCAGGTAGAGCGCTTGGTACGACAGTTGGGCGCCGGGTTGCGTCAAACTGCAGCCATGGCTTGGAGCTTGCAAGTCGCCATGCGCCAAGCCTGGTGGCTCGGCATAAAGCAGGGCTGCATCGTAGGTAGGGGACCTGACTGCTACCAGCAGCAGCTGCTGCACTGTGGGGCTTTGCGAAGAACGGCATGATTAAAACCGCTGTAACGGTCACTCATTCATCGTTGTCCCCTCGTCTACGAGTTTTCGTGCATGCTATGGAGCTATTCGTCTTGCTAGTTTCCGTTCTATGCTTGCCAGGAGATGCCTCGGTAGTTTGTAGGAGTTCAGTACCCGAACAGGTAGGGCCTGCTGATTAGAAAGGGTTACTTCAAAGCATAATCAATTAACTTTACGTACTGGGGAACCGTTTGGGCCAGATCTCGGCGTCGGTCTGACTGGATGGTCGCCGTGATTTTCACGGGCAGCAACAAATCCAATCAAGGTCGTTAAAACAAGCCCGTCAACCACTGCTTCATAGGTAACCACGCCTACTTCACCTTTGAAATGTTTTAAGCAGGCTTTGGCCAGGAAACGGATGGGAGAGATGGAAGCGAAGCGATGAAGCTACATACTCTTCATCGCAAACCCCGGGCTTGGCAACGTTCAATATACCAGTTAGCTTTGCCTCATCGCTGGTCGCATCCAGTGCAGATTGTCATGAAGGTAAATGAGGGCTGGGAAAGGGACGCCATGGTCAACATCACCACGGTTGGCATGTAACCACGATTTATAAGTATATTGATAAGGCAGGCAACACCGGTACTTGACCCAGCACGCTCATGAGGTAGCGAAGGTTGTGTCATGATGTGGTGCAGTGTACTAGCCCTAGTGAGCAACCCTTCATCGGCAAGGTTTCGGGCTTTGACAGGTTCTTGCTAGTGCTTTTGGTGACCCCGAGTACCGCCTCCTGTAGCTCCTGATGCTTACTGTTGCAATTGGGGAACGGGGATTGCGAGATGAGGGATTGAAAAGAACATTATGCTACACGTCTTGGATTCGGATTTAGGGGCCATTCATATATGAAGGAGGTGCTTTTGAGTGAGGGCGCGTGAATGAGTCGAAAAAACTCAATATGCGTTCACATTGGTCGGGCGTACAGTGAGAGTCGAAATGCCGCGACCGCGACCGAACACGGGCAGCAAGGCAGGAAGCTAGTGGCTGCGTAGACCTGCCAAGATGATCTCTTCGCAGGTCTCCGCAGCCATGCGCACGCGGTAGTTGCTTGTCGCGACCAACGTTAGCAAATTCGTCAAACTCGCACCGCGCGAGGCCGCGCAAAGCTTTCTATGAGAAAGTAGTATATCGAGAACAAAAATATGCAGTCGCGAAGTCTAGGAAAGCAACCAAAGTATGCGCTTGGCATAGGGATGCTATTTGCCAGGGGGCGCCTGCTCACGAGTTTCTTCACTCACTTCACTCAACTTCACTCATGATTCACTCATGTTTCACCTATGGAATTATTTTTTGAACTCAGGCGTTGTTAAAAATAATTCCAGGCCAAACGTAATTAAAAATTACAATCTGAACAATTTTCCCCTACGCGCTCCTACGCACTCATTCCCAAAATCACTCATATGTGAATGGCCCCTTAGTTCAACAGCCTTGACACCAATGGAAGGGCTTAATAGAAGACGTATCATGCTGAGGCTGTCTTCCCTACACACTTAAAATTACATTCACTGGAGCATGACTGGGGCCCAAGCGCCCAACTGTCCTAAAATGCGCTCAGTCAGTCCCCAGCCGCGAACTGTACTTCCGCAGCCACACATTCCTTGCCATTCAACGACATCTGTTACGCCACGATGTTGCTGCGGTATGAGGAAAGGCCAACTTGGAGCTCAAGACGATGGTGACAGCCAGGCGCTTGAAGAACGTTACAACGCCGTCTTTTCTGAGAATCAGCTCCTCGGAAGCTTGCTGCAGAATATGCAGGTGATGCCGTTTTGGGTCACTTTATCGGGGAACAAGCCAGGCTGAGTAGTTAGCTTTGAGCATTGCAGGCGAAGCTCTCACAGTCTCGGGCCGAGGTGCAACGCTTGACCAAAAGCCTTCAAGAGCGCGAAAGCTTACTATCGGAGCTGCCATCTCAGCATAACAAAATGCAAATCCTGCAGCGTGACTGCGAGGCCCTGCAGCAAGCCAACAGTTCGCTGATAGAGCAGCACGACAGGTAAACTCAAATCATATGCCTTTGGACACGATGTTGTGTGTTGCACAGAGGAGCATGTCATGCACCCTGGGCCCCTGCGCTGCAGCGCCCAAGCCCAGAAGGCGCAGCTGGAAGGTGTGGTGCTCGACCTGAACCTGCGCTTGCAGGAAAAAGATGACGAATCCAGGCAGCTGCAGGAGCGGTGTGGCAAGCTCAGCCGCGACCTCCAGCGGTTGCAAGCTAAGACGGTCACTGCAGAGCAAGTCAGGTGGGTGGGGTCAGACGGACTACGTACCCTTACATCCCCTCTTCCCCCTCCGAAGCTTGTCCCTGCGACATGCCGAGGCCATCGCAATGCATGCATCCGTCCTGCCCTGCACCCCCTGTCATCCTTACCCTGTTCCGAACCCTTACCCATGGCAGCAACCAGCTAGAGCGCGTCGAAGCCATGTACCGCAGTCGCGTGGAGGCCATCAAGGAGGAGTGCCGAGAGAAGCTTGCCACGCAGGAAGCGGCTGCGCGTGCCAGGTTCACAGACGCGCAGGCAGCCGCATCCCAGGCGCTCGCTCGAGTGAAGGCGGCAGCTGTGCGTGAGGTGCAGCGAACAGAGGCCCTGCTGGAAAGCAAGGTAGCCGAGCAGGGCGGCCTGGGCCGGCTTACGGGCTGGATTACACGATAGGATAGGATCATAGGAAAGGACCTATGGGTGCTCCCGGGTCGGATTCTAGGCTAGGACGCTTCTAGCTGCCGGGACGTTTTCACCTTTCAGGCTCCCGGGATATTTGTAGGCTAGGAAGGGAAAGGCGATCTAGGTCGTATGTGCTGCACTGGATATGTGCCTAAGATTAATGTGATCTTAGGTAGAGCGCCCGTACACTTCCAACCACCAAGCCCCTACCTGCCCCTGCATTCATGCACCGCGCAGGCCCAGGACCAGCTGCGAGTGCTGGAGCAGCTCTCCAAGCGGTGTCAGGCGCTAGAAGCGAGGACTGTGGACATGCGGCCCCTGGCAGCGGCCGCGGTTGAAGCGCGGCAACGTGCGGTGCAGCTTGAGCGGCGGCTGAGGGAGGCCGAGGAGGCTGCGGCGGAGTCCGCTAGGTGTGAAGGGGGCGCGCAGTTGCCTTGGCCGGGGTACAGCAGTTGGGCAAGAGTAACAGGCATCTGGATCGTGAGTGCATCGCGAGTGCGGTATCTGGGTGCTGTTGGTCGCTCCTAATGCATCCTGCACTATTGGAACCGCTGTGGCAGAGATTAATATTAGGCCGTACGTTTGTGCCCCTGGTACCTGGCTCCATCCCAGGCGGCTGGCTGAGGCAACCTCTGCGGGGCACGGCTGCTGTGGCGGCTGCGGCTCCTGCTGCTGCTGCTGCTGCTGCTGCTGCTGCTGCAACGGCCGTTGGAACGCAGCGCTGGAGCTGGATACAGCCCTCGACTTGCAACAAAGGTGCGCTGGATCGACGACTGCTGTTGCACGTTTGACGCACAGCGACACTGCGCACTTGTCGTTGCCTCTCCTCCTAGGTCGCTGCTGATCATCTGGTGCGGTGAATGCAGGCTTGCGGACCTGCGGAGTGAGCTTGCGGCGCAGGTGGAGACTGCGACGCAGCTCCACTTGGACACGGCAGCCGCCCAGCAGGCCCGGGTGCTGGCAGAAGAGCGATTGGAAGCGGTGGAGGCCACATGCCGGGTACGTGTCCTAGATGGCATAACTGCAATAAGCTTGAGGGTATGGCCTTCGTGTTATTAGGGAGGTGCCGGCCTGCGCCTTTCTTGAAGCGCAACGCGCCGGCCTACCTCTTCCATCTTGTTCGCGTGCCCCTTGTGCTTTGACAGGCGTTACGGAGTGAGAACATGGCATTGCGGACGCAGCTGCTGGCCAACGTGGCAGCGCAAGCCCAGGCACATCTAGAGTACGGGTGTAATGCGGTGAGTCCGGGAGCCCGCTTTTCGTAATCGGGGCCCTGCGGAGTAACGGCATGCGCAGTCACGGTCCGGGATAGGCAATTTGAAAGGCGAGGATAAGTCTTCTTGGCTTCGCAGCGTCTTCCTGTCGCATCTCAGCGTTATGGCGTCATGCAAGTGTTCTGGACCCATGGGTCTTTGGTGCAACCTATTAAACACGTACACGTACTGAGTTGCACTATGCGGCTGTTTGCACCCACAATTTCTTCGCGACGTCGTCGTTCCCTCGTTAACACGCACCCATCACACATCTTATAACCCAGGCGGACGACATCGCTGCAAGCTGTGAACGTGAGGCGGCAGCTCATTCTGCTGCTCTGAGCGCCGCACAGGCCGACGCGGCAGCACGTGAGCTGCTGGAATCAGCTCGCCGGGAGCAGGTGGCAACCTCACGTGCCTTGCTGGGACAGCTGCGGCGCATGCAGGCGCTAGAAGCGATGCGGCTGAGCGACATCCAGGTAGGAGGCATGTTGTCCGGCTCACAAACCATTATGAAGAGTGATGTACGGGGGTTATCATCGTCACGTGGCACTGCCATGCGACAAGCCTAGGAGCCCCTTACTGCCGTACTTAGGCTAATAGTGAAGCCTGTCATGTCCAATGGTGGTGTCGCAGGAGCTCCAAAAGCTCGAGCGCCAGCTGCTGTCGCTGCGCAAGGAACTTAACCAGCCTGAGCAGTGAGCAATGCGGGAGCGCTGCACGAAAGCGCGCACGACGAGCGTTCCGAAGCCGGTTTAGTTCTGTGAGGGAGATCAGGACGCCTGGAGGCATGCTATCCTGGTTGCTGTGTCGAAGCGGGTTGACCTTGAGCATGCTGCGAGAGTGCAGCTGTCGTGTACAGGTGGGTGCAGTCTCCTGCTTACAGCTGACACGAACACCGCATTGGCACTGACATCAGACGTGCAACGGCGCCGGCCTGCGTCTTCCCGCAGCTCTGTGCACACCTCTCTCATTGATCACTACCTCGTTCATTCTGTTTGCGCAGGTTCTGCGCATGAATATGATGAAAGAACGGAGCCCTGGTGCACGCGTCTATGTAACTGCCTGTCAAGTCTTCGCCGCCCAAGCCTAAGTCGCATTCCCTACAGCTTACACGCGTCGCCTTGTCCGATCACGCATAACGTTAGCCATGGCGCCTCTGCAGTAAACTCCCTCTCGGGTCCTCCGTCCCAGTCAGTCACAGCCTCAACCGTAGCCGCATCCCACAGTCCCAATTGTTTCCACCGCCGTCCGTTTGCCAGCCTTCATCAATAAAAGACGCTGTTGTTCTCATGTCTCGGGTCTCGTCGGCGCCCAGGCAGCGCCGAGCTCACCGCTCCCCTTTAGTCGTACGAGCAAAAGTCGTTCCAATCCACCACAAGCTCTTCCTCCTCCTCCCCCGCCTCGCTACCAGCCCCTCCTTTCCGCCGGTCCAGCCTCTCCAACGCGTCAGCCTCGCGCTCTTGCTCCTCCAGGGCGCTCTAAGGGGACACGCGCCGGAGGAAGGCAGAGAAGTGTTGGAACAAGGGAGGGCTTGGCGCCAAGCAACACTAGTTCTGTCCTGATCTAGCTACCGGTAGGGCTACAGCAGCAGCCGTCCAACAGACGGAAGCCACTCCGGACGCCACCTAGACGCCCAACGCGCCCCCGGGGAAATAAGAGAAAAGGCGCCCCACCCGGCAAGCATCCCGCATGATGCCTCCAGCCATGAGAATTCCCCAGGCCTCCCCCGGTTCCCCTTTCCACCACCCCACCTTCCGCGCCTCCTCCCGTTCAAGCGCCGCTAGCTCCGCCGCACTCAGCTGCGGCACCGGCGCGTCGCGACCGCTGGCTGCTGCCCGAGCCCGCATTTCATCAACCACCTGGGGCGGGGGCAGGGGTTGGACAAACGGCTGGAGTTCCCACCAACGCTCCCCACATGCACCCGCCACCCGCAGTCACCTCCAGAATACCTCAGCCAGCGGCTCACCCCTCACCTTGCTACCCCCTCATTCGCCCACCCGCCCCCTTCCCCCCGACCTGCGTGAAGAGCTGTATGGTGGGCGGCGCCCTGTTGAGCTGCTCCCGCAGGTCAGTGTGCTCCGCCAGCCAGTCCCACACCATGCGGTGCACGTGGCCGCGAACCATGCGCAGCGGCACCGGGTGGGCGGACACCAGGGAGCAGTACTCGGCGGCTAGGGCGAGGCGCTCCAAGGGGGGAGCGGCGAACTGGGTTGGGGAGGGGTGGATAAGGAGGGAGGGTCAGAGAGGGAGAGGGACGCAGCAGGTGCAAGTGGAGCAGCAGGGGGGGTGTATGGAGGGACGTTAATGAAGGCGATAATGGCCCTGTATCGAAAACGAGGGAATGGTGGAGCAGCATCTTCACTCAAAACCGACCCCCGAACACAAGAACCACCAGCCCCAAACCCCCTCGGCGCCCCCTTAACTCACATCTCCCACCGCCACCGCCGCTCGCGCCGGCACATCGAACAGCGCCGGGTCCGCCAGCAGCCCCTCCGCCGACAACACGCCATCCGCACCCGTGTACGCCAAACACGCCGCCACGTCACCCAAGTGCCGTATGTTGCCGTTGGCCAGCACCGGCACGCTAAGGGCCGCCTTGACGGCTCGGATGGCGTCCCAGTCGGCTCGAGTGGCTGAGAGGTCCTTCTGCTCTCGAAGCCGACCATGTACGGCAACCAGGGAGGCGCCTGCTGCTTCCACCATGCGAGCGTAGGCGATGGTTTTGGAGAGGTCCGGGAAAATGCGGATCTTTGCGGTTACCGGGATGCGCAGGTTCTGTGAGGAGGAGAAGGGTGCGGCGTACGAGAGCTTGGAGAAGAGAAGAGAGCCGAAGCAGGGGAAAATGACGAGTCAAGTACTGTAACGGCGAGGTAGGCTATTCGCCCCGTTCTTCCCGCCCCGCATCCGGGTTCCTCACACGCACCTGCGCCAGTATCCGCACCATGGACTCGATCTTGTCCAGATCGTCCATGAGAAAGGCTCCGTAGCCGCCCCGCTTCGCGATGCGCTGCGGGCAGCCAAAGTTGATGTCTATGGCGTCCGCCATCCCCGCTGCCTCCACCAGGCGTGCGGCTGCTAGCAGGTGCTGCGGGTCGTTGGAGCAGAACTGCACCAGCAGGGGGCGGTCCTCGGGGGTGACGGTCAGCATCTCCTCTCTGAGTTGGGGGGATAGGGCGGGACGGGGAAGTGGGGTGGGAGGAAGAGCTGGCATGCAATTCATTGCCAACCTTTGACCCCGATGAACTCGTTAGCTGCTGCTATCACCACCGCAGCCCAGTTGACTTGGGTCAGGACGGAAATTTCACATATGGCGTGCACAGAAAGTTGCTCGGAAACGCGTGGGGTGCAGGCGGGGATGGTAACCATGGTATGGCTCCTACAGGCCTTGAGCCCCCAGGGTAGTCCGTGTTGTGTCACATGGAAAGGTTATGCTGCAGTCGGGCAGTTGGTTGCCTACCTGTACTTCCTGTCTTGTGTGAAGATGCGGGCGTGTAACATGGGGGTGTAGGCACAAGTTGCGCCGTGGCGGCGACATAGCAAGCGGAAAGGCAGCTCCGACTGCAGGGAAAGTCAACGCATGCGGATCATGATGGCAGTTGGCCGGCAAGAGAAGCTAAATACTAAATGCCGGAAGAAGGAAGTCGTAACACATGAAAAGGGATAAGCGTGTGTTGAGCGGGAAGCTAGCCCGCCAGTAGGGGTGGCAAAGCGGCCTCCTTAACGTAGGGTGCTACGTTCCCGTTGCACCTGACCCTAGCCGCACCTGGTCAACCATCGGCGCCACATGGTATTTGGGGGACCCAATGCTTCTGAACCATTCCCAGGCTTTATCCGCATGCGGCACCCTGTGAGGCGCCGCAGATGCCGCCGCGCATGAGGTTGCCGCCGCTGCTATAGCGGACGACGCAACTGACACAGTCATCGATGTCGCGAGGCCCGCAGTTTGAAAAGCAAAGGTGTAAGTGGAACAGTTAACGGCGAGAGTTTAACCCTATTGATGAACTGAGAACTTCTCCAACGCGCTTGGATAATGACTTAACCAGTATAATTGGCACGGTTTATACTTGTTCAGGGTACACACAGCTTGCGGCTACTTCGGCGTGTTCAGTATGGCGGCAGCTAGGACTCGACTTCCAAGAGCAATAGTTTGTAGGAACTGTCGAGTGCTATCTAAGGAATACTATGTATAAGAAGCACTCTTAAGTCGGAAGAGTTTACCTGCACTGGAAGTTTAAGAGCCAACCGCCGATGGTGCAGCGACTGCTATCTAACTGCCATCGGGCTCGTGCACCCTCCATGCAACTTATTATGCAGAACTTCAGCGCATCATCCAGGTGCTGTGTATACCTATGCTTGTGCGGTAGCTTTTAGAGAAACCTGTAAGCAAGGAGTGCTCACTAATGGGAATTCCCTTACTTGGCGCAGGTACCAGAGCGTGTTGGCAAGTTGGTTGTTGCTTATGGGCACCCTATCAAAGCTCTGAGCAGCGAGCAAGTTTGATTGCAGCCCTCAAGGCAGGCCCCGCTGACCTCCCGTGGCACAAGGGAGGGTCCATTTGTCTCGGGGAGCATGCGTTGCTCGACTCGCTGCTTTCTATTATGCAATATCCATAAAAGCACAAGGAACAGGCGGATTGGCAGAAACTGGCAAACCAACCATGCCACTTCATGTCAAGTGCCGAGTTACAGCTAATCACATTTACGCATTTGGCAAATCCGAAGACTTAGGCTTCACACCGCATAAACTTCAGCATAAATACATGGGCCACCACGTGCACCACCTCCACCATGCCATGTCCGAGCGTCCCCGGGTAACGGGACGGGTATTCCATGCCAGTACCCCTCTGGCCAGTACCCCTTTGACCAAGACAACCCCTCTCACACCCAACCTCAACATGTCACACCCAGTGTACGGTACACTCCGTCATGCTTGCAATACCTGGCTGTCACATCGCAAACGTACAAGTCAATAGGCCCCAGCAGCAGTGCAGTTGACTCATGGTAACAAAATACAGCAAAGCCGAGACACAAGTAACGCACCTAACATGTCACCCACACTGCAACGCGCCCACAAACCCAGCCATGCACTTCCTGTCATCAGTCATTTCACAGCTTCCATCTGCCCGCATCGAAGTAGCTCAAGCGCCATCCGTACCCATGCGTGCACGCAACCTAGGGCGCGCAATCCAGCTGCAAGGCTGCCACCTCTCATCCATGCATGCAGCAGGACACAAGACCAATAATGCACAAGACACCATATGCCTACCTCATACCATATACATCACCACCCAAACCTCACGCACCCTCACCACACCCCAACATGCAAGAGCCCCCAGGACAGCCCAACATGCAAAAGCACAACTACTGGACCTTCTTCTCCTTCTTCGCATCCTTCTCCTTGCCCGCCGCCGCCTCCTGCTGCTGCTTCAGCTCCTCCACGCTCAAGTGCATGCCCACCGGATCCAGGAAGGTCCCCAGCAGCCAGTCCCAGTGCGTGAAGAAGGGCTGAGAGAAGTTCATCTTGATGCCACGAATGTCATGGTGGACGTCGTGATAGGCGGCGCAGTTGGGGAACAGGCTGTGCAGCGGGTTGATGGGGCCGCGGTAGTTGCAGTGGTCAAGCACGGTCTTAATGTTGGCAAAAGTGAAGAGCCAGGTCGCGGTTGTGCAGTCAAGGCCGGCGGCGTAGAGGCTGACGGCGCCGCCTAGGGAGTCGAGCAGCAGGCCCTCGAGGATGGAGTTGTAGAGGGCACCGTAGGCGTACGGAATCATGAGGGTGTGGTGTACGGAGTGCAGGTGCTTGTAGAGGAAGGTGCTGGTGTGCGCCATGCGGTGGATCCAGTACTGCCAGGTGTCCATGACGAACATGCCGAGCACGAATCGCGAGGCACGGAGGAGGATGCTCTTGTTGCCGGCGCAACGCGTGCAGCTATCGGAGTCGAGTATGAAGAGGGACACCGCTAGCGCTGTTTGTATGAGCTGCTGCAGGAGTACTCGAAGGATGACTTGTCGCCGAGTGATGGCATTAGGCCGCCCGGGGTCACGCCGCACAACCTTGTAGCGCTCCGTGAAGGGCAGCTTCATGCGGTCCAGCAGGTCGTAAAAGCCAGCAACGAGCCAGTACGCCGCGATCTGGTAAAACGTCATCGCAAACTCAGGTGTGCCGGGTCTTAAGAGCTCAGTAAAGACATAGTGAGCCCTCGTCGATAAGTATGAAAGCGACATGGCCGCACTTTCTTGGTTAAGCGGCCAAGGATGGCGGAGAGCGCAAACCGCCTATTTGAAATATATGTATTTTATTAACGTGCTGGAGTGTGACTCTGCTTGTTGGCTATTTGGCGCGGAACTAAAGGACGAAAGGAACAGATTGAAAACACGCGCCTAAGCTATGAAACGACAAGTCAAAGGGGCGTTTGTATACGCTGTGCAGGGTGGCGTGTTAATTCTGAGGATTTGGCTAACTTGCTGGCTCCGAAGACTGGTTCCGGCATTCAATTTCCTCACGTTGGCCAGAACGCCAGACGGATTTAGAGTCAATATTTGGCAGCTTCGCACTTAGCTCCGTACACGACTTCGTTGTTAAATGAGAGTGGCATTCTCGTTGTAGGGCCCCATTTGTAGGTCTTGACATCGGGATGTTGCTCTCCGCAATTGGCATACTTGCACCCTTGCCATAAGGTGGCGGAAGCTAGCTTCCATACATCAACACTAAACATCCCATAATATTCCAGCATAGCTTCGTGTCCGGGCTGCGGGACGGGTGCTACGCGTGGCAAGCTGGCAACCATGTATGTCTAGCGCGTCTGTTTAGGCCATGGAACTCCTCTCGCCTACCCCAAAGCTGCAATCGTGAAGAAAAGGCCCGAACTCCGTCTCATAACACGTCAAGTAACGCAGACACGTCCTCTGGCAGGCACTCATAGCTAGCAGGTTTCCATTATTAGGCTGACGCCCATGCCCTGCTCCACCTCGACAGGATGACGCCACTACCAATCTACCACTACTTTGCTACACCGCCAAGCCTTTTAAAAAATCACATCAGCATCTCTTGTCAGCCGCATTCGCCCTCTCCTTAAGCCATCACCGTCTGCTCCTGCTTTTGCTGCTCTGCCGCCTGTTCTTTCCGCTCCTTCTTCGCCTTCTTGCCGTCACCCGCCGCACTTCCGCCGGCAGCCTTGGCAGTCTTCCCCTTCTTGGGCTGCTGCTGCTGCGCTGCCGCCGCCGCCGCTGCGGCCGCCGCTTCCTCCGGAGCCTCTAGTCGTACAAACACCGGCGCCGGCTCCGCCGTACGGTGCCCCGCCTTCAAGCCGCCCCAGGCCACATCAGCCCACGTGAGCGCCTGCATGCCACATGTTAGCCGATCAGGTAACCTCACAACCATGTCGTACACGCACATGGATTGTAATCCACCCATGGTACCGATTACATGGCCAGAGGATGGGACGAGAGACTATGGAAAGACGCAGGCATTCTTTGACAAGCCGCAGCGCCTGGACTGTACCTTGGCACACGGTACGGCACATTACCCATCCAAGGCCCCCTTCATCCATCAGGTTTCCCCTTCTCACCCAACCCCCAAACCCGCCCCCCATCCGCGCACCTCAAACTGCTCCTCCGAAAAGCCCAGCTGCGCGTAAATGCGGCGGCTGAGCCCCGGCGTGAGCGGCGCCAGGCCCACCGCCACCACCCGCACCGCCTCCAACACCGCCACCAGCACCGCTGCAGCCTCCGCCTTCTCAGCATCCGTACCCTGGGACATGAGTGCGGAGGGAGGGAGGGAGAGGGAAGGGTAGAGGACCCAAAGGAGAGGGAGGGAGGGGGGAGATACCAGACACGTTGGCAGGACGCAGCGCTCAGCGTCCCTGTAGCGGACCCGTCTTCCTTCATGCGATGTTGTTTTCCGGCTGCTGCTGTAAGACACGTCCAAGGTGGTAATCCTCCCCCCCGCCCCGCGCGCATCGGAACTTGGGAAGGACGGGTACAGCATTGTACGCCACATCTCATACCACATCCTAGTTGGTTTTCCTCTTCTTGTTCTTCCTCCTCTTCCTCCTCCTCCTCCTCCTCCCGCACCACGGGACACCCTACCTTCTTCAGCTTGGTCCACGGCTGCGTCTCCTCCAGGTACTGGTTGCTGCGGCTGGCCAGCGCCAGCACCGCCTCCGCCGCCTCGTGGAAGGACAGCTGCGAGTAGCTGCGCGCGGCGGCGGGCAGCCGCTCTGAGGCCAGCTGGCGCAGCGGCAGGTCGGCGGGAAGGGAGGCTGACGGGGGGAGGGAGCAGGAGGAGGAGAAGGCGCGCGGGAAGGACGGGAGGGGGGCGAGAGGGCGGGTGAGGTAGTTGTGAGGAGGAACGGGCCATGCGCATGTACCGGAGGTTTGATCCCGGGGGGGGAGTTCGCATTGTGGGTTGTCAGAACTGCAGGCATGTGACCCTCACACCAGCGCTTCACTCCTAGCTGGGCCTATGTGTGCTTATGTGGGGCAGTGCGTGTTGGGCAGCCAGGAAACAGGGAGGACAGACAGAGACACTCGGGTGCATGAACGGGTGCATGCAGCCCCGCAGCCCCGCTGGTCCCACCTGCGTCCAGGGGAATGGTGCGGTCGTGAAACTTGGCGAGCAGGTTGAGGGTGCGGTTGAGACCGTTGCCCAGGTTATTGGCCAGCGCCGCGTTGACCACATCCCGGAAGCGCGCTTCGCTGAAGTCGCCGTCTTGGCTGCAAGCGAGACACGCGCGTAGTTAAGGTTGGAAGGAAGAAGAAACGGCGGGTACTCCTATGGGGACGGTTGTCAGCTTGCGGTCTGCCCAGGTATACTGCACAGGCTAAGGAATGCAAGGACGCAATGCAAGAAGGACAAAACAAACAGGGTTTTCAGCATGCAAACAGCAAAGCAAACAGTCGTACGGTATTACCCGAAGACGATCTCCTTCATGAAGTACAACCGTACGGCGTCCGCTCCGTACGTTGAAACCAGCGCCTAAAGATGGGTGGGGAATACACCTTCATCAATCACGTCAACCATGTCACGCTCCTGCAAAAGGTACCGTACACAAGCAGCCTCCTAGCCGCGAACAAGCCGACACACAGGGAAGCCACCGCCAAAAGGGCGAAATGGCGCATAGCGCAAAAAGCACGGGAAACCCTATCCGCCCTAACACGCAGCACCTCCGTACTTCCAACACTGAAAACGCTGTAGGTTCGTGCTGCATGACGGCATGCGCCTGGCGGCTGCTTATGTGTATTGTGCCGAGCTCGCTTGCAGCTACCCATGCACGCACAACACACCCCTACTCACTTGTGGGGTTTCTGTGGGGGACTATCTCTTCCGGCAGTCACAGAGAACGTTCCGACTCGCGGCCAGTCTACTCCACTACACACCACTGCACCTACCTGCGGATCAAGGGTGTTTCCCAGTGATTTGCCCATCTTGAGACCGTCCTTGGTCAGGAAGCCGTGGCCGTACACTTGCCTGTGTCGGGGGATGCGGGGGTGTCGGGAGGAGTGAGGGTGCGGGGGTGATCGCGGAATGTTGGGTTGCGGTGGAAGGGTAGGATCCAGGTATGCAGTACGGTAACTTCTACTGCCTTCCTGGGTACGGTTGTTGGCGAGCATGACTCCAGCCTGGCAGCCGGACAGCATGCGCGCCCGCAGAACAGCGCACTGCCCAATCAGGACGGTACATCAATGCATGTTTTCCACTCCACCACCACCACCACCACCATTCCTTGCTAGTCACAAACGCATGCGCTTCTTCATAAATTCCTCCAAGGAGCCCAGGCGCCCAACAAACCAGTTGCAGCTGCCCGCTCACCGCGGCGGGGGCAGTCCGGCCGACAGCAGCATGCCGGGCCAGTAGATGGCGTGGAAGCGCAGGATGTCCTTGCCGATCACGTGCACGGAGGCGGGCCAGCCGTGCTCGCAGGCGGCGGGGGCGGTGGGCGTTACGTCGTCCGGGAGCAGACCGGATAGGTAACCTGTGCGGTAGGCAGGTGTGCGGCAGAGGCGGGTTTGGAGTAAGGTGGGGGTGCGTGTACAGAGGAGGAGCACTTACTCACAGTTTGCAACCACACCCACCACCACCACCCACCAACGACTGCCCAGTCACATTACCGTTATGTTTCTTCTTTCCCCCTTCCCACCTATCAGCGCATCGAACCAGACGTAGACGGTGTGCTGCGGGTCCTTGGGCACTCGAATGCCCCAGTCCACCGCAGCCCGACTGATGGAGAAGTCGCGCAGGCCCTCGCGAACGTACGACATGAGCTGCGAGCAACAGGGACATCACGGCAATACAGACACGTCAGCTACTTGAACACAATATTTGAATGATCATATTATCAATGTCATATCCTGGTCATATCAAGGATTTTAAAATTACGAGGGCTGATAATAGATATAAGACCGATGCGGTAGTTTCCCTGCACTGCCGTACCTCGTTCCGCCGCGACGCCGGCTGCACAAAGTCCTCTCGCAGCAGCAGCTCCTCAACCTCCCTGCGGCAGTGCGCCACAGCAGCAGAGCAAAGCAGCAGCAGGGAGGGAGGCAGGGAGGGAGGAAGGAGAAGGGAGGAAGGAAAGAAGGGGGCAGTGCTCAGCAGCAGGCAGCATGAGGTAGGGGCGCCTGTGTCAGTCCCCTGCGACGCACATCTTCCCTCCGCCAGGCGCAGGCCTCGTAACACATCTGTACGACAGTACGGCAACAACCCCCCCTGCTGCTGGTGCTGCTGCTTTGGTGCTTCCGTCCCCCCTGCGTTCGTCCAGCACCCACTTGGAGTACTTGCTGAGACGGAAGAAGTAGTTGGCCTGCAGACGGGTGGGTGGGTGGGTGGGTGGGTGTGGCAGTGGACTTCATGTGGCTGGCTGGCGCTGTGTAAGGCAGGAAGGAAGCAGCCCCGTGCCTGGGGAAAGTACCGGTACCGGTACCTCCCACCCCCGCACACCCCCGCACACCTACTACAACTCCGGGCTGCTTTCTCTTCGACCCCCTCCTTTTTACGCCTTGTCACACGATCAGTTAGTTGTTTACCCCACCTCCTCCATGATCCCTCCCCTTCTCCCCTTGTTTACCCCACCTCCCACCTCCTTTCGGTGTTGGCACGGCTTGCGGTGGGTGGGGCAGCCCCGGGCCTCGGTCGCGGGTTTGCCGTCCGGCCCCTCCAGCGCCACCATCTCCTTCTCGTCCTGTGCACAGGGGTAGGTAGGGGTGCGCGTAGGGGCAGGTGGGGGAGTGGAAAGTGGGAAACGACATGAACCATGCGTGCAAACAGTTCACCGTGGCACGTAGGGGTAAGTGGGGTGCGCGGGGGGCAGAGGGAGGTTGGCACCTCACAGTCCCACTCCCCTATCCCCGTGTTTCTTCCTCTTCTTCTTTTCCCCGCCTTCCTCCCCCCTCGCAGTCTTCGCAACCAAGACGCAACCACCATGGTGGAGCCCTGCGCCACACCCACATGCAATCAGCCCTTCCCAGACCCCCCCCCTCGCACCCAGAGGCCCCCACACCGCAGCGTTCTTATTTTTACCCCCACCGCAGCGCCCCCGCAACCCCCCGCACCTTGAACTCCTCGCAGTCCACGCAGTACCAGCCCTCGTAGTCCGCGGAGTAGATGTCGCCGCGCTCCCAGCACCGGCCCAGCACCTCCACCACCAGGGCCGCGTGGCGGGACTGCGTGGTGCGCACGAAGCGGTCGTAGCGGATGTCCAGCTGGTGGGGAGGGTGGGGGGGGAGGTGAGGGAGGAGGGGAGCGAGTGAGGAAATGAAGAATACCCAACGTGTTGAATGAGGATGGGAGCGGGTGGGGAGGTGAGGAAGGAGGGGAGCGGGTGGTGAGGGAAGGAGAAGGCGCAGGAGGGGCCAAAGGAGCAGGACAACTTACTCGAGCGGTGGCAGCGGATATCCCTCCCCTTCCCGCTTAATGCCCCCCGCCCCGCCCCCTCCCGCTTAATGCCCCCCGCCCCGCCCCCTCCCGCTTAATGCCCCCCGCCCCGCCCCCTCCCGCTTAATGCCCCCCACCCCCGCCCCGCCCCACCTTGCTCCACAGGTCGGTGTACTGCGCCGCAATGTCATCGCAGTGCGCCTGCGGGCTCATACCCCGGCGGGCGGCTGCTGCTGCGATCTTCTCGCCGTGCTCGTCCGTACCCGTCAGGAAGCGCACTCGCTTGCCCAGCAGGCGCTGCGCAGGCGGGATTTCAAAGATAAACCAGGACCACAGCACGGGGAGGAAGGGAAGAAAAGGTGGGAAGGGGTGGCGAGAGGGAGAGAAGCAGCTGTCAGTCATGGGGCCAGGTGACCAGGTTGTGTTCGGTGTGGGAGGTGCGCAGCGTGTATTGGGCTGCTTGTTGCTTCTGCCCGGAGTCCGCAGTGGATTGAGGAGCGGTGCTGGGCTGTCATGTAGGCAGGAGGGTGAGGGCTATTGCCAATGTTGTGACAAGAGTATGAAGGCTGCGCGCGGGCGGCTTTACCTGGAAGCGTGAGGCCACGTCAGCTGCGATGGTGGGGTAGGCACTGCCCATGTGGGGAGCTGTAGGGATGGGTGGCGTTGGCGCCCCGAGGGTGAACGGTAAACCAGCGAGCCATGAGGGTGTTTGGATGGTTACTGAGCTAGGAAGCATCGTCTTGAATGGAAACACAGTATGATTATTAGGACGGACACCCACGTCTACTCAAACCCGTGTTTCTACCCATGCCTGCCTCACCTGCGTTGACGTAGTACAGCGGCGTCGTGATCGTGAAGTTTTCCTGTTGGGAGTTGCTTGTAGCTGGGACTGGATTGGGGCAGCTGGAGCAGCAAGTGCGAATGCGGTCGCCACGCATGGGCCCTGGTGATGCGCATGGTACGCAATTCGCGGCAGCGGATGCGCCCGCAAGAGCTGTCCGCGGAGAAGCAATTGAAGACTGGAAGGGCAGGCACACCCTTGCTGCTGCGCGTAGCATCCGCGAAGCCGCGAAGCAACGTGTACCCGCACCCGCGACCGGCATCCTTTGTTGCATCCTATGCGGACAACGCCGCTCTAGGAGGTATTTGCTCACGAAGGGAAATAATCTACTTATCTGTCAAGGACGACTATGGCTATCTTCGCACCATAACGACCACACACAAACTCAACGGCGTATTACAGGTACAGCTCAAACTGGCATTACTGACAAGGAGCTCTCATATATGCATTATGATTCGTTATAATTAACGTTTGGCCAAATGCTAGCCCCTTAATAATCCTGCCGTAACTCAGGCCGTTCGCCCGCAAGCATATGGGTCCGCGCATTCTTCGCACAAGAGCAAAAGAGCCCAACTAGGTATGGCCATGTAAGCTTCTTAATTTATCATGAAAGCACGCAGTATGACCAGATCGACCAGCCATCGGCGAGTCGCTGTCCGAGGCACCAGCTCCCACGCCGCCAGCGCAACTACAACTACAAAGAAGGTGCGCTATCCTTCATTGCCTTACGAATCGGATGCAAAAAACGCCTTGGTCGGGTGTAAACGCCGGTTAACAATTCCAGCGAAATGCCATCCCTTCAGGTTCCATCCATCGTCAACCCAAACCCTGGCCTCTCAACCTAATCCCAGTGCCCGACCATTCTACACCAGGTGCTTCACATCCTTCGCCATGGTCCCACAGAAAGGGCGGCCTACATGGCGCTCCACAAGTACGGCAGCCCACATCAGGAGCCGCTCCGAGACCCGCTGCTGTACGACACGGTTCTGACACGTGAGGGACTGCGCAAGGTGCAAGAACTGGCGCCGCGGTTGGCCTCTCTGGACCCCCGACCTGAGGTGGTGCTGACGTCAACGCTGACCAGGTAGTTTGTCGCACTGGTCTTAATTTGTGTTGACCAACGGGAGGTGCTGCCAGGGACTTGTATTTGCGGTACATAAAGGGATCCAGCCTAACCCTTTGCTAGCAAGGAGCGAGGCTAATCACCAGGATAACGCTTCTAGAGTGCTTCAGCCATCCAGTGTCAGCCCCATTCCTATCTACCGCCTCCCCGACAACGCACTGCAATGGATCACGCAGCGCCATGTTCGCATGTACGGCTGGGCTGACGCTGGATAGGATGTAACAGCTTCCCTGCTCGGAGATGAAGGGGAGTCCGGTGTTGAGCGGTGTCTGCCGGTGCTAAGCGTCATCTCAACGGCTGGGCAGCGTTCATGAAAGCCGCTTTCCTCGAGCGCTTTGACATATTTTAGCCGGCCCCCACGCGCGGGGTCCCCACCTTACAAACTCCTGAGCCCTTCTGGAGGCCTATCTGGACGTATCTCGATTAGCGCAATACCTGATGTTTGCGGGTAGGTTCCAAACCTGAGACACGGTCGGCTGGCAAGAACATTTGAGCATGGACCCGGTCCTTTTGGATGGCCGGGAACGCAAATGCAGCTGGTAGTGGCGTTCCCGGCAAACAAATCACGGAGACCTTAGAATTAGGGCCACCACCACCAGAGCTACTGCAATGCAACGCTCCGCGCAAGGTAAGGTCGGCATAAGTTACGGTACCATACGGTATCCCCTTTTAATTGGACGAGTACGGTTCCTTCGGTAGAGCTTCAGTAGGTCTCGGTCGTTGTCTGAATGAGGCAAGAACACAACATCCCCGGAGCTGAATCGCCAAGCCTGCAGGCTAAAAAGCCCCAATTACATTTTCTAGTTTCGAACAGCTCTATGGGTCCCTCCATACGCGCATGTACGTCACGAGCTCACGGCTTTATGGAAAAGCCCGGCTCGGTTCCGGAGAGAGGAGCTGTATGGTATTTCCGTACAGCCGCCTTCCGTCGCACACGCACAACCGTGGAACTGACACAACGTTCCGCGGTGGGGCTATCTATTGTAGAAACAAAGTTGTACAAATGCGGAGGAAAGGAGACCTACCATTGAGACCAATATGACGCACTGACTTCGAGCCCACATAGGCGCCGGCCACGTGCCTCAAGCGTGCTCACCTTCTTTACCGGGTTTTATTTAGGCCAATAGGTGTTTGCCATTCAACAGATAGCTTGAGGCGTCAGGCCCTTCGAGAAAATGCGGGTCACGGTGGCCTTATTATCTTTCTTCTTCCTGTAAGCTTTCCACGTGTAAACAATGCAATGTTACTTTACTGACTTCTAGCCCTCGTTCCATTACTCTATATGTCCAGGGCTTCATGGCTGGGAGTTACCGAATCAACGAAAAGCGGTAAGGTTTTTCGCCTTGCCTTAATGTCTGGCATATTGGAGACCTCCTTTCTCGTTCCGGGTACTATTACCGCATCGACTCAAGTAAGCGCATGCCAAGGATTGCCCTTCTGATGGCACGCTAAATCCGCCTTCGCGCCTGTCCGCAGTTGTTGTTCCTCGGTATGACTGTTATGTGGACACCTCCAGTTCCCTCCAGTAAGTGAATCTCTGTTGGTACCTACCGGAATGGATTTGGACCCCTGCATGACACGTGGCATCGCGCAGGCCCGGGGAGACCGCCGCGAGGGACCCCTCAGAAGACGATGCCACCTATTACAATCGAATTGGTGAATACTGCTACGTGACACTTCCGTGGTGTTACGGTTTCGACCTTTCCGGAAACTTGTACGGTAGTGAGATATGGGACAGCACCAACTCGTTTGTGTACAGCGCAGGACAAGGCAAGTTTGATATTTGATACCATAATTGAGAGCGAGGGCGTGTGTGACAGCATTGTAGGTATTGTTCTTGAACCTGATGAGAACGCAATCAAACAGTGTTGATGGAGAAGTTTTTAATAGGGAACATATCCGGCCGGCCGGCCGTTAGGCTTACGTTACATTGTGGTAATGCCATCTTGCTTCTTTCATGCTACCCAATTGCATTTCGTACCTGACCCTCCTTTTCCACAGTGCTGTACATCGGAAGACCGGATGGGGGTACTCCAGCAAGCTGTGGGTATGACCCACCTTCCCCACCCTCACCATCACGGTCGCCACCACGTTCTCCTCCACCCTCGCCTCCCCCCTCTCCACCGCCCTCACCACCACCTTCTCCTCCACCCTCGCCTCCCCCCTCTCCACCGCCCTCACCACCACCTTCTCCTCCACCCTCGCCTCCCCCCTCTCCACCGCCCTCACCACCACCTTCTCCTCCACCCTCGCCTCCCCCCTCTCCACCGCCCTCACCACCACCTTCTCCACCCTCGCCTCCCCCCTCTCCACCACCCTCACCACCACCTTCTCCTCCACCCTCGCCTCCCCCCTCTCCACCGCCCTCACCACCACCTTCTCCACTCTCGCCTCCCCCCTCTCCACCGCCCTCACCACCACCTTCTCCACCCTCGCCTCCCCCCTCTCCACCGCCCTCACCACCACCTTCTCCACCCTCGCCTCCCCCCTCTCCACCGCCCTCACCACCACCTTCTCCACCCTCGCCTCCCCCCTCTCCACCGCCCTCACCACCACCTTCTCCTCCACCCTCGCCCCCCCCCCTCTCCACCACCCTCACCACCCCCGTCTCCCCCGCCTCCTTCTCCAAGCCCGCCACCCCCACCACCGCCACCCCGTGCCATCCGCAGTCCGGCTCTCCCTCCTTCCCAGCCCCCAACACCACCACCAATCCCCAGCCCTACCCCTCAACCCCTTCCTTTACCACCACCACCACCTCACAGCCTGCCAACCCCCAGCAGCCCAACCTCACCAGAGCCCCACCCGAGCCCCCCTTCGCCCCGGCCTCCAACACTCAGCAGCCCACAACCGCCAATTCCTGCACCTCCCTCACCCCCTTCACCACCATCCCCTTCACCACCTCCCCCTTCACCACCACCCCCATCACCACCACCCCCTTCACCACCACCCCCATCACCACTCCCACCATCGTCACCTCGACCGCCCTCACCTCCACACCCCTCACCGCCACCGCCCCCTCCGGTCGTATACTGGGCCACCTCAGCCTCAGGCCCCAATGTAGGTACTGTACTGTGCGGGTTATCTGTACAAAGCGGCAGTTTGGTAGCCACAGGGGAGCCGTTTCTCTTGTTGTTGCTGTCAGCATATTGACTGCCTGGTTGCTGTGTAACTGAATACCATGCTATACTTATGGCTTATTTAATGACCATTTGGGTTCCTACCATCCATCCCTCCATACGTGCCTGCGCAGTCCCAGCTGGAGACAGGGACCTCATCTGCGGGCCTCATTGTTGGGGCTCCGGAGCTAAAGTTTCGGACCCCACCCAAGGCCTGCAAACCAGCGGCTGATGTCAGCTGGTTGCCAACGAAAATGGTGAGTCGATGAACAGCAGCTAGCGTGCAGCAGCAGAACGCACTACAGACCTCGCTCGTTCTGCATAATAATGCATGCTTTACTCTGCACGCATGCATGCATGCACGCACCCGTCCAAGGTAACCGTGCCAATCGATGCACCTCGACCCCTGCCTGCATTTTCGCCTCATTTTTCAACCATTCATCCATGCGTCAATTCCGCCAACACCCCCAGGCCCCCCGCTTCGTGGTGGCCTACTTCAACCAGACCCCCGCTGCCCAGGGCGGTCGGGTGGCGTCTGTGGTGCTCTACGTCACCAACCGCGGCACCCTCAACCCCGCCATTGCCTCCATCGACCTGCTGCTCCGGAAGCAAGGGGTGGTGACGGGGGGCACCAACAGCAGCCAGGAGCAGGTGAGGAGCAGGAATGGTTGCATATATACAAACGTGCGCGTGTATACAACCCGTCAGGGTGCGTGGGGGCTAGGAAGGAGGCGAGGAAGGTACCAGGGTGGGGGCTAGGGAGGGAAGGAGGGGAGGAAGGTACCGGGGTGGGGGCCTCCACTCCTCCCTCTTACCTGAGCATGCCTGCTCGCTCAAGCCCCATCCTGTACGCATATTTTCAAAGCATGCATATGCCCATGCTATGGTGAGTATCAACCTTCGCCTCTCCTTGCTTGCCCCATCGCTGTACCACGACCCAGTGGGTGACCCTTTACAGAGGCAGTACAGGCCAGGTGCTGACGTGTCCGGGACTCAACTACTTTGCCGTATCTGCTGCAACGGCTGCCACTACCCTGCAACCGTCTGATGCTGCCACTGCGATGACGTCAGCGGATGAGTTCAACACGGCGGTTGTGGTTGCCGTACGAGTCAACGTCAACGGCGCAACCGTTTCCACAAAGTCACATTTGCCGCATCTGGCAGCAGTTGGGCTGCAGCTTTCGTGATGAGAGGGGATAGCCTTTTCCTTATCTGCCGTGTGCGTGCGCAAGTGCGAGAGTTTCTCTTTGGGGTAATAAGTTGTTCGTTTTAGCCTTGCTACAGGTTATCCTAATTAAAACCTCTTATGTACTGCAAATTAACACCTCTTATGAACTGCGAACATTGATGCTGCGTGAAGCGGCAATGCAGGTTGTTCAGGGTTACCTTGCTTTACTTCGTGTTCGCATTCGATTCCGAGGGTATTGTTCAATCGCTGCTAGAGCGATAGAGTTTGGAGCTGGACAACCGCTCACCAGCCATCGGTTACTTCATTCAGGTTGTTGTCTACGGGAGGAGGCTCCTAATTCCTGACAATTTTCTGCTCGCTCCACGTTTTGTGACCCATGGGACTGCTCGTTGCCATCACGTCTACGTAATTCTGTACAATGACAGGAAACGTACAGAACTTGTTTCCCCACGATTAACAACACTTTGTACTGTTTTTCGTTTAAAAGGGACTGCTCGTTGTCATGGCTGCTTACTGCTTACTGCTTACTGATTTCGATTGTTCCTCAATTTACACCAGAAATCGGATAGCTAGGACTTGCTTCCCACATTAACTTTACTATTAACCAACACTTGAACGACACTTTGAACTACTGTTGTGTTTCGTTTATAGGGTTGCAAAGTACTGCTGCTGTATGTGTGAAGCGGTAATGCAGCTTTGACAGGTGCAATTGGTTTATTCGTAACTGGTTTGCTTGTTGGTACTTGCTGCGACGCCTGGTCGAAGTCTTTTTTGGCTGGAGACTAGAAAAATCTTTTGATCATGTCGTGTATACCGGTATGACTGTGTGGATGTGTCCGGGTTTGGAGCTGTAGCTTTGTTGCTCTGGATGGGTGTGGTTGGTTCGTGGTTACACTCTGTACGGCATACTTGACATCTGTGTCGTAAAGCCGTGAATGTGTCGCACAGCCCCTAGTGGCTTTATTTGCTAGCAACAGTTAGTTATTGGCACGGCTATGGTACGTAATCTTGCCCTAGACGTGCAGGCTGTACAAGGTGAGACATGTGGGCTGTATGTCGGGGTTCATTGTACGGTATTATTTGGTGTAAGCGTAAGCTCAAAGTGTGAACGTGGCGGACAACGGTACCAGCCATGACATGCACGCCGATAACGGCGTTGCGCACAGCTTGCAGTCGGATTCTATCTCCGTTCAGCGTGAGCCAAAAACTATGTGTCAAAACAGCCCCACCACACGGGTCGATAACCAATGCGTCAACATACATTTGGCCAAGCGACGAGGGGAGGACCGCATAGTCTTGAACCTGACTTCATGCCAACCCCAACAGCATGCACTATGCAGGCTACAAAACAAAAACGTACACTAACGAAAGGTATTGATGTATCCTCCCAAAGCTTTCCCATTCACATACCCCAACCGATGGGTCAGCTAAGCAGCCTAATCCAAACCCTATCAAGCTCCCATTCATTCCCATGGCCTCAAAGAATCATGACTTACTACTCGTTCGTTACCTTAATATGCACCATACTCCAGTAGTGCTATATATTGCATGCTTGCATCCAACACTTGCCATGCCGTACACATCACTTGCCGTACACCGCCGCCTCTCCCTTACGGCTTCACCTTGAACACACGTGCCGTACCGTCATCCGCCCCCGTCAACAACATGGATCCATCGGGGCTCAAGCAAATGTCCTGTACGGCATCCTCGTGGCCGCCGTACGTTCGTACACACGAGCCGGTTCGCAGATCCCAACAGCGTGAGGCTCCATCAAGGCAGGCGGTGAAGACGAGGGGCTCGGTGGGGTGCCAGCACATGCGGGTTATGGACTGTGGAAGGGTGGACGGAAAGGAAGGAAGGAGGACTAAGACAGGGTAAAGGATTGGAAGAAGGTACCGCTAGCTCACAAACGGTCATGCCAAGGGTTTCCCTCACTTCCTCATACCACCTGCACCTGCACCACCACCACCGCCCCCTCATACACCTCCACTCTCACCGAGGGGTGCTCGCAGGCTCCTCGCGCACTCAACGAGCCGCAGTCCCAGACTAGCAGCTTGCCGTCCAGGGAGGCCGAGGCAGCCAGCGGCAGGTGGGGAGACAGCCCCACTGCCTCAACAGAGTCCTCGTGACCTACGTTGGGAAGGAGGAAAAGGGAGGGAGGTGGATGGGAGGTGGAGAGGACGAGAGGGGTCAGCGGCGGGTGGTAACGTTGAAATAAGGTTGGACAGGGGAACACGGGGATCGGGCTGCCAGCAGCAGCAGCTGGGTGTTGGAAGAGGGGGAATGCGGAAGGGGAGCGTCTCGATTGGCTGGAATGCGGCTCAGACAAGGAGTCAGCTAGCAGCGCGCCAGGCGATGTTCGCCTGCGCCTAAGCAATTGCTTTGTCATCTCAACCGCAGTTAACTACACAAGTACGAGAGAACGCAGTACGGCAAAACTGAAGTCACAAGTGCCTTCCCGATAGGACCGCAGTTAAACTACACACGTAGGACTGAAGCCGTAATGAAGTGTCAGTTGATAAGAACACATTTGAAGCCGGGGCTCAGACAGGGTGTCAGCAAGCGACCCCGCTTCTGCTGCTTCGCAGCGGATACGACGACAACTTATTTGGCTGTGTGCGCGGGGCGCAGCAGCCGTGTACGACTCCCAGACACCAACTACTGGAGCACCACAGCCCCCTGGCAACGAAGGGGGGCAACAACGACAAGACGTGCATGCAGTTGCATGGAAGGAAGGATGCATGCCCACCGGCATATATGCATGGAGGGATGCGTGGCTCAGACAAGGCTGAAAACAGTCGTCAGGGCACTGCGTGCCTCGGAATTTGATGGTACTGTAGATCAGTCATCAGCGCCACGGGGGACTCGGACACTCGGCGTGTGCAGGTGTGCAGGCTGTGTATCAACGGGCGCTACTGCAGCCACCAGCAAGGAGGGTGGTAACCATGCAAAACAAATGGGTGCAGGGATAAGTAATGGCTCGGACAAGGCTGCAAACGGTCGTCAGGGCACTGCGTGCCTCGGAATTTGGTACTGTAAATCAGTCGTCAACGCCACGCAGTTATCATATCAAATCGTGAAGCCCATGCGCTCCCATGGTTGCGGCACGGCGGAAATAACTATGGCATGGCGTGAGGTGCGGCGCAAGTGAGCCCTCAAGGGCGTGAGGGGTGCGACAAAGGCGAACCCCAGGAATGCAGCGAGCCCAAACCTTGATATAGGTATGTACGCAATAATGGCCTGGGTGTGCTCTTACCTAACCTATGTACGATAACCCATGAGGAGGATCGAAAGGGGGGATCGGGAAATGCGCAGAGGCCTGATGATCAGGACAGGCGTGTGTCAGCCACCCCCGTATCCCACATTTTATTATTGCGCGCCCCAACCGTGCACAACCGCAGTGCAAGCTACCACTGCAAAAACGGCTGCTGGGCAGAACAACAGCGTGGGTACGACACCCTGAGGACACCCAACAGGCACATGCGCGGCGTCCCTGTCAGGGATACGTTAAGTGCGCTGCGGCTCAGGAAAGAAAACACTGTTCAGCAGTGCACGTGTTGAGCAACCGCTCTCGTGCCTGTGCTGGCAAAAGCATAGCCATCTTAACCGCAAGTACAGCGCCCATGCCCTCTGCTTTCAACAGTCATGCAAAATGCACCAGCCAAATCAGCCAAGGCAACAATGCTTGCCTACCGCAAGGGTACGAACAGGAATGCAATGCCCCATAACAGGGAAACGTGGCTCAGACAAGGCTGAAAACGGTCGTCAGGGCACGGCGTGCCTCAGAATTTGATGGTACTGTGGTTCAGTCATCAGCGCCACTGAAACGTGATGAAACATGTTGTTTCGAAAAGACGCTTGAAAATGCTTGACACATTTACTTGTACAACGTAATGGTCATCCATTCATAACGGCCGGCTCTGCGCGCACCGCTCCCTCTGACCTTTTGCGCAGCCCATATCTCCAGAAGCAAAAGCCTAACCCATTCAACACGCCTTAGTTCCACCCAAGAAGCCCACAGCACCCAAGCACAAACGGAACCCCCACCCCACCCCTCCCTCCGCTGCCCCCACCCCGCACCTGTCAGCCTGCCCGCCACTCGCCCCGTGCTGACATTGGAGATGCACACGCAGCCGTCCTCCCCCCCCGTGATGGCGGCTCCGGAACCATCCCGGTGCAGGGCCACGCAGTTGATGCCGCTCTCATGGAAGGGATGCCCCTGAGGAGGAGGAGGGAAAACGCAAGTAGGAAACGACCAGGTTGTTAACGGTAGTGGTTAACGGCATGGATCAACGGTTGTGGTTTCAACGGGAGTGGCAACCCAGAGTGAGAGAGGGCAACCCCGGGGTGTACCGCAGAGGGAAGGAGGCGTGCATAGGCGCAAGCTGCTGGAGGAGGCCGTGTGAGGATGACGCTGGTATGGGTGGTAACCATGCAAAACAAATGCGTGCAGGGATAAGTAATGGCTCAGACAAGGCTGAAAACGGTCGTCAGGGCACTGCGTGCCTCGGAATTTGATGGTACTGTAGATCAGTCATCAGCGCCACGGGGGACTCGGTGTGTGCAGGTATGCAGGCTATGTATCAACGAGCGCTACTGCAGCCACCAGCAAGGATGCCACATGGTACGGCACCTCCACGCCCACCACCCAAAGCCCCTCACGCCCCCCACTCCCCCTCCTGCTGCCCCCCCCCCACCCACCTGAATCGTCAGCGAGCACTCCCCGGTTCGCGGGTTCCACACTCGCAAGCTGGCGTCCTCCTCGCCGCCCACACTCACTACCGACTTGCCGTCCGGCGTGAAGCAGCCCGCACTCACAGCGCCGCAGTGGCCGCTGAACACCTGCGGGCGGGCGGGCGGGCGGGTGGGAAGGGAGGGAGGGCGCAGGAAGCAGCCGGGGGTTGCGGCAGGAGGTTAGGGCACAGCCAGCTAGCCCCGGTGTGTGTGAGCCAGGCAGCCAGCCCAGGTTGTAAGCCCAAGCTGAGGCGGGCCTAAGCTCCAGGAAGCCCGCGGCACACCAGTGCGTGTGGCTGTGGAAGGCTGCATGTGCACTGTGTGTATGTGATGTGTATGGGAGGGCGCAGGCGGCCATTGAAGGTGCGAAACGGGATTGAAGGTGCGACTGAAGGGGGCCTCCGTCGCTTTCGATTACCCAAGAATGCTCACCCACACATGCAGATATCCGGCGGCACGCTGCGCGCCAGCACCCACCCCATCCTCCCTCCCCAATACACACGCACGGCCAGTTTTCTTAACACGCGCATGTTGGTTTCCGCTCAACTACACACGCACGCACACATGTTCCCCCGCGCACCTGCATCACCGCCCCCGTCGCCGCATTCCACATGTAGACCATGCAGTCGTCCGTACCCGCCACCACCACGTCCCCCCGCGGGTGCCAGCTCAGCCACTGCAGCGCCCCGCCGCTGCCCTCCAGGCTGTGCCGCAGCCGCCCCTCGGGCACATCCCAGATCTTGCACTGACCTGCGGGGTCGGGTCGGGAGGCGCCGGAAACATTGTACGACAGACGCCAAACAATGCACTTTCATGCATTTGGTAGGACGCCATGCATGCGGTAATGCCCGGCTCCAGCCCAGCAGCACCCGAAGTACGGCACCCTGCAGTTAGCTCACCGTCCATGCCCGCCGTCGCCAGCATGTTCCCCGTGCTGTTGAAGGCAAGCGCCGCCACGGTATCCGTGTGGCCGCCCAACTCCACAGTGCCCATGCTGCCGGCGCTGTCCTCGTAGGCATCCTGGCCCACCCGCCACAGGAAGGCGGTGTCATCGCAGCCGCCGCTGGCAACCACGTCGGGTCGCGCGGGGTTCCAAGCGACTGATACAATGGCGTCTGTGTGCAGGATTCGGGGGTGCAGGGTTGAGGATGGCGAGGTGGTGGTCAGGTGCAGCAGGGAACCGGCGGCGAGGGTGGAGGAGGGATGGGGCAAAGCGTTGCGAATTGAGCAAAGATACATTGAACACACAAAAGGTGCAACGATGATGAGGCTGGGCAAGTAGTCGTACCTTGATGTCCATCGAAGCAATGGAAAGAGTCATCTTCTAGTACTGTGTGGACGCGGCCTTCATCGCCGTCGTCTCCATCAGCTCCGTCGTCCTCGCTTCCATATTCGGGATCTATGCAGACCGGGCAAGAAGGGAAGGACGGGCTGATTAGAAGCGACACGAGAACGATGGCCAGCGACGGCGCCGGCGCCAGTCAAGTAGGTAAGGCGCTGTCAGAATCTATGTAGATAAACACTCCAAAGCACTATGTAGCGTCTAGGGGCGCAGCGCAACTGGATGAGTAGATGCCTCTCGCGACGCCGCCGCTGCTTTTACCTTCGCCTTCAAGATCATCCACCACGTCGCCTTCTATGAGCTCCGCATCAACAATACCATCATCTGCGTCCCCCATGTGAGCTGGATCGCCACGACCTAAGGCCATAGCAGCTACCCCGAATGGCCAGTGGTTTGTCCTGAGCAGACACTGAATGCCAAGATCGATACAAGTGGTATTAACTATTCGCCTGAGGGCTCCAGACTTTCGTAGCGGAATGATTAGAAAATGTGGAAGTGCGGTATTAACACGTTTTGCCAACGACATTGATTGTCCTGCAGCACCTGGGGCCTTTCGCCGGTCAGCCTTCTGGTTTCACTAACATACCTTTTGTAATAGCGTATCAATACTGCTCTAGCTGCACTGCACTTCTCCACTCAAACCAGGGCTTGTAATTCGGCGGGGTGACAGCGAAGCCGAGCAGGACGAAAGGATTGGGCCCGTTGGGGGCACCTTTAGAGTTTTATACGACCCAAAACACTCTGACACACCCTAGACCACTTTTTGGAGGATGCGGGAGCTAGGCTTATCGTCGGCACCACACGGCCTGGGCTTTCCCTTCCCAGATTGGTAGGCTTGGCACTTTTACCAGATCTAGTATCATATTTGTTCTGCAGTCAGTATAATCTCTCTGTTTGACGCGCCAACGGGCCATGCAGGTGGCGCAACCTTGAGAAGAATGAAGGGCTGCAGACATACAGCAACTATGGGATAGGAGGTGCTTACGGACTAATTGGGCTAGTCGCTCTTGTAAGTCCTGGCTGCTTCGGACGTGCGCAACAATCGCTGTCATCGACGCTGTCCTCCGCGTGCGTTGCTCGCAGGTGCAATTGCTACGATTACAACTACGGGTGCCGGAATACGGATGGACGACGCAGAAAGTATTCCACCTCCTTAATTGCTTGGTGTCAGCAATGCGATGCGCAGTGTTTTTCTTCAGACCAGCGCTAGAGGGGCTTCACCCTGTTGTCACCAAGCTCATGCTGCTTGACCTGCCTGGTAAGCGATCCCGGATTGTGGGCTCCGCAAACTGAGCGCAACCGGTATTAGGACCAAACCGAAAGGTACCCGTGCAACATACATCCGTTCGACATCTCTCAGAGCGCTTCCCCCCAAACCGCCCTCCGCTGGTTTGCGTCCCCATTCAACGCATTGGAAATTTAGCTTTTCCCTCCGCTGCAAGCCCCACACGCCCCAACCTCCTTTCCCAACGCACTCTGTTTCAGGACTGCTGTTCTTCACCACCTACACGCTGCTCGTCCTCTTCTGGGCGGAAATCTACCAGCAGGCGCGGAACCTGCCAGCAGCGGCGCTGCGGCCCATCTTCCTCATCATCAACATCATCGTGTATGCCGTACTGGTGGGGTTGCACAACACCTCTGTTGGAATGCTCGTCTAACGATTGGCCAGTACAGACTCCTTACTGGTTGGGACTCCAGTGTAATCCTCGCTTCCTATCGCTTTGAATGCTCGTCCACGCTGCTGTGGGTGTGTTTCATGTGGAGCTGCGATGCTGGTGTGGCCGGAGGTGTTACTTCCTTATCCGCCTCCATTGCGTCACAGGTCCGGTGCCCCCATGCCCTTCACACCCTCGTACCTTCTCCCCACACACTCCTTACCCCGTGCGCCCATACACATTACCCCCCTCCCTCACCCTGCCTGCCTCCAGGCCGGTCTCTGGGCCCTCACCACCTTTGGCAAGACCAGCGACGTGCAGGAGACCGCCTACACCGTCTCCAACATCTGGCTGGCTGCCGTGTTCCTGTCGGCCGCCGCGGGCTTCCTGCTGTACGGCGGGAGGCTGTTCGTGATGCTGCAGCGCTTCCCCATCGAGTCGCGCGGGCGGCGGAAGAAGCTGCGGGAGGTGGGGCTGGTGACGTCCATCTGCGCCGGCTGCTTCACGTTCAGGTGAGGCAGGCAAGAGGGAAGACAGGCGAGCGGGCCGGTTGCTTCGCGTTCACTGGGACAAACGTGAAGTCTGAGCACGCGTTCGAAGACGATGCGCTGCCGCCACTGGACCAGGACGAACTGACGAATGGACGGCGCAACGTAGAAGGACGCAAAGTTACGGGATGAAACATAGTAGGTCACATACACGCGGCTTGATTTCCCTCATCCCGCCCCCACGCATGCGCTCACAGCATGAATCGAGATTCGGGATTGCGACTCCGTTATCTTAAATCTCCACCTATCTTCAATTTCCCCCACCCCACCCCACAGGGCCCTCATGATTGCCACCTCCGCCGCCGACCGCAGCGACCTGGAGGTGGACATGCTGGGCCACCCGCTGCTCAACATTGCGTACTACTGCGCGGCGGAGATCGCGCCCTCCGCATGCGTGCTGTACATACTGCGGCGCCTGCCGCCCAAGCGCAACAGCCAGGGCTACCAGCAGATACCCAGCCAGTAGTGGTGCCGGCGCAGCTGTCTGTCCGTACCCTAGCACCTAAACCCTAGCACTTCTGGAGGAGGAGGAAGCGGCTGGCAGTTCGGGAGGGGGGGTGGCAACGACAGCAGCGGTGGTGGTGGTTGTGGTGACGCCCTGAGGAGCAAGCGGGGGCTGGGACCACCCGGCGGCTGGGAGAGGTGCGGTGGGTGGGACGATGGGTCTTTTGCACCCGTGCGCCCAGCAGCGGCAGCGCCTGGGTCGCGTGGGAGGTGATGGTGGTGGTGGTGGTGGCGGTGAGGAGGAGGAGCAGGGCTGCAAATGGGAAGGAAAAGGTGGCAGTGGGGTAGGAGAGGAATGGATGGGGGTGCGATGCTGGGCTTTGGACTTCAGGTGGCGCGGCGAGACATCCGCGAGATACCCAGTTGCGGAGATTTCGGTTGTGTACCTTTGACCGGTACAGTTGTGGAGAAGGAAAGCTGGCAGACTTACGGCGGCCTGTTTGCAATAATGCGTGCACAGCTGTACTCGTCAGCAGAGTTGTGCGAAATCATTGGTTGAGGAGTGCGCCTGTATTGCTCCTTTTTGGTTGATTTGGAGAAAAAGAGTTGTTAATGTTTCGTTACATTCCTTCCTCGGATTGGTGTTCGTTAGCGTGTTCCGATGTATACCGGATGTATGTATGCATGTTCCCCATGCAGACATGCATCTTGGAACATGCATACATGCATCCGGTGTACCTCTGATCCCGCCTACCAACATGTTGTGTGTACTGCATATGCTGCATGTGGGTGAGGAGAGGGAGCGCCTGGGAGGCCCCTGCACGTCTGTCTTGCGTTCGGTGGGGTTGCATGTTTGTTCCCGGGTCGGTGGTACTGGGGGATGCTACATACTACCTGCATTGTGCCTCGTTGTGTGTCTTCGATAGCGTACAGCAACATCTACAGGGGTCTTATCGGAGTTCGTGTGGTTACCACGGTGCTGCTCGCTGATAGTGGGCTAGTTGTCAGTCAGTCTCTTCTGTGTGCAGCCAGAGAGTTTGCACCGTCCAAATGGCGGCAAGGGCGACATGGTTGTAAAGGCAACGTTGTGTACCGACGACTGGATGTTCTATAGCCGGGATTTGCAAGGATTTGGCCCTGGATCTGCCTGAATACGGTATGCGAGATTTTGTTATGCAAGACAAAGCGCGGCAAAGCGCTATGCAGGTAACATTACCTTTGGCACAGTTGTCTACATGTGGTGCACTGGTGTTGTGCTGTAACATTTTGACCAGGCCATGGAAAGATTGGAGTGGTGTGCAGGTGAGTCGTGAGAAGGTTCCTCAAATGGCTACTCTCCACGGAATGGAGCACTGTTTTGGTATGGTTCCGTCCTTCATCCACTGGAAGGCGAGACGATTGCTTCCGGTTGTCGTTGGCCAGGGTTGGTTCGTGGATGGCTGTAGTGATGGGTTTAGGCCCCCTAGCTTGGGTCTTGGCTGATGCCGGAAAGCATGCATATCACAAGTTGCGCTGTAGTTGACTTGCAGGACACCTCGGCGAAAAGACGCTCTTACTTCAAATGGCTAGTTGAAGTTCCAATTGAAGGCGGAGCATGCGCACTTCAACGTCATAGTTATAAGCCTGACGCAACATGCTGCTGACTCCATAAATAAGGATTCACACATACGCTCTAGGCTGGAAGCTTAAGCTCTATCTGCCGTCGCAACACCCACTTGTACGGGTAACCGACGCAAGTTACTACTCCAAAAGTGTCCAGCATCTATAGAAGTTTGTTAGCACTGGCATATGGCCCACATGCCTGACCTTATTTGCTTCTAGCTGGTTAGGTATAGAGATACACGTGTAGTCTATTGGAGTTCGGTGCCATGCCGTGAGCATCCATGGTCGTTTACTCTAGAAACATTGCTTCTGCTGAGCTCATGACTAGCGCTGTAAACTGGAGCGCCACGCCGTCTTCTACGGGCAATGGAAGCATCCATAGGGCGGAAGACGCGGCGACACCAGAACAGGACGGTTGCTATCGGGCAAAAAGATATGCCTTAAAGTTTGATCCACCTTGCATTTTCCTGGAGTATGAGGACATCAGCAAGAAGCGAAGGGTTCGTGCGGTAAGGAGACCCAGAATCGTCGCGTGCCCTTCCACCTTTTACCCATATGATAACCAGCTTTAACACTTTTTCGTGAACCTAGGTAAAGCTTACGACGGTGCAAGCTAGCACGGACGTCGACCGGCTAACGCGGAAGGTGAGATGCACGTTCGCTGCTAGCTTCGGGCTTTTGCTGGGTGCCATAACCTTGCCATATGCTTGATGTGCAGGTAATACGCAGTTTTCCTCGCAAGCTCGATTCAGCTTCCGTGAAATATGACCAGGTGCGGGAGTTACTCTAGGGTATGGGATGCGGCGAACCTGGGGCTGCAGTGCAGTTACTTAGCGGCGAGCATTGCACGCCGTTACTTGGAGTGTGGCTAAAGGCTTCTCGCCAAGGGGTTTGAGAATTTACCCAGGTCCAGCCGACCCGGGTTGTACCTTCCTCTTAAGACGTCCAAAGCAGGGTCCTGAACAGGGCAGAAGTAATCCCGCCATTTCTGCGGCGCTTGGGGATGTCTCACCTCGGCTCTGGGTGTCGGTGCTCCTTTGGCGCTCGCCTCTCCCGAACGTACAAATCCAGGCTAGCGAATGGAGCACAACACCACCTCAAATGAGCTGTCTGCAACCCACACACCGCCTTAGCCCAGCCGCTATCCCCAGCACGCGTACTGCATCCCGTCGTGCGCCATGTGGGGCCCTCACGCCTGCCATCCCCGCAGCCGTACCACACTCCCGCCGCCTTCCCGCCTGCTCCCTCTGCCCTGTCCCACAGGTTCGCAAACTGGTTGTCAAGCTGCTTGACTACCTCGCCGCAAACGAAGCAGCAGCAGCAGCCGGCAGCCACCTCAATGGCGGCGGTCTGGGGGGCCTCTCCTCCCCCTCGACCAGCTCGGGGTCAGGCACGGCTAGCGGCGTCATGAGCGCATACGGCCAGGCGCCTCCGCTGCTTCCCACCTCCTCTCCCAGGACGGACACGCGCGGACGACTTTCGCCGTACTTTCCCAATGGCAGCGGCGGTGGCGGCGGCGGGGCGTTCGCTAACGGTAACAACTATCGGGCGAGTGTGGAATCCACGATGAGTCGTTTCTCCACAAGTACTGGGGGCAGCAGTGGAGAGGATGAGGAGCGGGCAGCAGCGGGCGGAGCAGGCGGAGGCGAGGAGGGGCCGGATGAGCTGCTGTCGGCTCTAGATGACTTGTCTCGGGAGCTCGGACCAGGAGGTGAACATGGCTTGGCTTGGGCATGGGCTTGGGCTTGGGCTGGGATGTTGTTAACTTGTAACAGACGGGCCGCGCTTAGTTACCGACCTTGACCTGCCTTGACCACCGAAGACTCGAGGATAGCAGCGCTCCATTGGGTTGGGTTGGCGTGGCGTGACTCGTAACCCCGGCTGCCCCGCCTCCTCCCTCTCGCAGGAATCGTTGTGTCTGCCTCCACACGGGTATCCTCCGAAGTGGGTTCCTCCCACGATTCGCCCTTCTCATCTCGGGACCGACCCGTCGGGTCACTTAGCGGGCGGGTAGGGCCCGGCAGCAGCAACAGCAGCAGCGTAGAGGGCCCTGTGCTGGGTTGCGGCGGCGGCGCCAAGAGTCGATTCGCGGTGGAGGCAGAGGCTGCGGAGAAGTTGGTGATCGGGCTTGAGCTGTCTGGGGACCTGGATTTGAACAAGGTAGGTTCCCTGAGAGGGGGGCTGCTACTGCTGCTACTGCCGCTACGGGAGGGATGGTGGTAATGGTGGGCGTGGGTCTGCATTACTTTGGATTTGAATACAACGGCACAACGGCGAGCTGCATGGAGCTTCTGGGTATCGCGTAGGGAGCAGTGCAGGAGTGAGGACATGTGAGGAGCAGGACAGCCCCACTAAACGCGGTCATCACTATCGGTACCCTCCACGCCTCCCCTACCGCTGCATGTCACCTCACCCCAGGTGACCGAGGTGGAGCTCAAGATGGCGAAGGCCGCCATGGAGCAGGACTTCCGCAAGAACCAGCTGCGCCCCGGGGACCCGGGCTACGAGTACGACAAGCAGGAGGACTTCGGGCCGCCCGTGGAGCCCAACGACTGGGACGACAGCGACGATGAGGAGGAGGGCGGAGCGGAGGTGAGGGAGGGAGGGGGGGAGGGAGGCAGGAAGGGAAAGAAGGAGACCCATGCATTGAGTGACACCGCTACCTGCAAACTAGGTGACAAGCCCCCGGTGAATGGAACTGAGTTAGTCAGGCCGAATGATAGAGGGTGGGATGGTGAAGAGGAGGAAAGGAAGCATGTGGTAAGGCTGCACCATGGGTTGGGTGGTGGGTTGCCGTGGGTGTGCTGGCGTGTAGTGATGGCGTGTGGATGTGTTGACGCGCGTAACCGCATCCCTTCCCTTTTCACACCATTGCCTGTTCCCGCCCTGCCCTGTCCTCCCCGCAGGCCTCGGAGGAGCCCGAGGTGGACTGGGCTGAGATCCACGAGTCGGTGCGTAAACCCAGCATCACCACACAGCAACCGCAACAGCGGCAGCAGCAGCAGATCAAGGGAGGAGACTCGTCGACTGGGGACTTGTCGACGAGCGGCGCTGGCGGCAACGGCGGCAACAGCAGCCAGAGCCCGTACAACAGCAACGACTGGCCGTGATGGCGAGGCAGCAGCAGCAGATAGATGTAAGCCATGGAAGCAACGTAAGCTAGGCATTGACGGGCTCAAGGGGGACTTCACTTAGCAACACTAAAATCATTATAACAGAGGATTTTATAGCTGTGTGTTCTTTTAGGCTGTGCAGCGCAGGACGCGTTGCGCTGTGTTTCTTCTATGTCGTACTTTTAGTCGTACGGTGTACTGGGAGTTAAGTCTTACGTGCTACCGGTAGCTTCAATAGGAAACATTAGAAAGCTTGTCGTCGATGCCGGCTGCTGTTGCGGCTGCCTGTTTTGGGTGCGGTCATGCGGGGCGGCGTTTTGTCCTTACATACGTAGGGAAACACCTTAGAAACACACCTCTGGGCTTGTAACTGAGGTGGGCGTGCGTGCGTGAGTTACGGAGGAGGGCAGGTCTCTCCTTAGGCGGGGTGGCTGATTGTGCGTGTGCGCGATGAATCGAACTGCGCGCAGGAGTATACGGAACGTGATGAAACACACACACACTGTTCGTACACACTTCACTTGTTATGTGTGAAAAGAGCCCTCCAGCATCCGATGCTTCCGAGCTGCATGAGTGCCGTGAGGCGTGTGCTGTCGGACATGTACGGGGTACGGAAGACGCCTTTATATTTCATGCGGTGTGTCTGTACGTTACGTGGCGTCTGCGGGAGACGGGTTTGCTTGTGTCTTTGGATTTGCGTTCTTTAGCCTGTTGTTTGGGGGCTTTCGTACCTGTGTCGCATGGACTGATGCACCTTCGGTGGAGCAGGAGGAAGGGCTTCTCCAAATGAATTTTCCTCTCAATGAAGTAGTAGTTTGACCTCTAGTTCCCTAACAATATAAGAAGCATTCATTTCATTTATGTTTGGACTGAACTGCTACTGTCGTGCATGGTGGCGTTCCTCCGCTCCCTTTTACTCGACGCCACTGCGACGAGAGGTCTACATGCGTCATTCATGGCCGTGACCGTGTGTAATGAAGCATGTGAACGGAGCAAAACGGCGGAGCAAGTGTCGCCTTTGGAATTTACCTAAATCATGGCAAGGGCGAGGTCCGCCCACAGACGCGCGCACTGCAGCAGCATGTACAGCAGCAACAGCCTCCTTGGTGATCCGCCCACTTTTCTTCAGCTCCACCAGGCTCCACGCTCCTTCTGCTCAGGACACACCCTCTCACATGCTACGTCGGACGTTTCGCGTCACTAGGGTCTTGCAGTGCAAAACACAAAACACACGGGTGTACCCAGGGTGTACAACAGGTTTGTAACGCTGCCAAGTGGCTGTCGCAGCATCTCTGCTGCCGCCCTCCTTCTGCCCAGGTTTGGTTAGGTATTTTGTCCTTGAGCTTGCTCTGCCCAAGCCTCCATGCCCCTGGTACCAGTGTCACAACCTCCTTCACACATCTTCTCTCATCCTCACACTGTCGTCACAGCCTCGGCCCCTCCGTCTCAGACTTCTGGACAGGAAACCCGCACTAACTTGACTCCGCAGCCGCGCCAAAGCACCCGAAAGTGTACAGTGTACGCTAATTGGTCCCAACTGCCACCCCCTTCACCGCCGCATACCCTCGGAAGCGCTAGGGTTCACAGCCGCGCTAGGTACCCAGCCGCCGCATGCCGGCATGCACCCGTCCCAACACAACCCCCACACCTGCATGGACAAGTCATCGGTAGCTCCGGACCTGATCCCGCGATTATCCGTCATTCTGTGTCAAGCCTTGTCATCTGCGAATCAGCGCCGTACACTCGCCGGCTCCCCGCCAAACTCGAAAGCCCGCCGCCCCTTGCGCATGGCTTATCCCTTCTAGCAAGCAGACCCACCCAAGGCAATCAGCATACACCAGAACGCAGCTGTCCTCCCGCGTGTGCATCATTGCTGCCCGCGTTTCGTTTTCATGTGGTCTACGAACTCGTCCAGCAGGTAGGGCCAGGCGCTGTTCTCGTCAAAGTTGGAGAAGTCGGGCTTGACGGACTGGTGTGGTACGGCAGAGGGGGTGGGAGGAAGGGCACATGGAGTACGGCAAGGGCACATACACGTGACAAGGGGGGCATGAAAGATGATGACGGGGATGACGAGGACATAAGGGTCCCACCTTGCCCCGCGCCCCCCCGATACCCCAAGCCGCCCCCACCCCTACAACATCTTGGTTGCCTCGTCCGTTTCCCAGTTTTACCCCCGCCCTGAGGCCTTGCAAAGCCTGCATGTCACGCAGCTCGTCGGTGTCTTCCCCGCTACCCCCCTCCACCACCACCCCTTCGCTCCCTGATAAAGTACCTTGATAAAGTCCAGCAGCTGCACCCACGTGTCTCGGCTGATGGCGCGGTTGTGGTGCTGCGTCAGGAAGTCGCACCAGTCGTCGATGAGGGGCCAGCGCTGCTCCGGGACGGAGGGGGAGGCCAGCAGCAGCTGCCACATGGCCACTGCGGTGTCCAGCTGCACGCACTTCTGGCCCTTCTGCGCGCTCGGAAAGGGGGAGAGAAGGAAGGGGATGGGGGTAAGGGAAGGAAGAGGATGGGGGAGGGAAAGGGAGGCACAACGAGGGGAGAGAAGGAGGGGAGGCAAAACATGGTGTTAGGCTTGTCAGCGTGGTTCGTGTTCCCTCGCTTCACACCCACCTCTCTAGAGAAATTGTATGCGAAGTTGTACACCTCCCGGAACCTGCCCTCCCCGCGCAGCTCCGCCCGCAGCTCCGGCAGCCGCCCCTTCAGCTTCTCCACGCTGTCCACCCCCAGCTTCACCAGCCCCCCCGTGAACTCCTCCTTGCTGTACTCGCACATCACCGCGGCGCCCTGCAGGAGGGGATGGCGGGGGGGGGCGTCAAATTAGACCAAATGAAACCAGGCGGGCGGGGGGAAGAAGTTACCCAAAGGGGGTGAAGGGGGAGAGGGAGAGGGATGGGGGTTTGGAAACCATGAAAGGGCGCTTACCCCCTCCTTTTCCCTCATCCCGGGTGAGTTACGGACTACTCCTCGCTCAACCCCGCTCAGGTGCCTTCCCTGTTCCCTCCCCTATCCCGCTAAGTTGGATTACCCGTTCCCCCTGTGTTCTCCTCTTCCCTATTGTTCCACCCTCCTGCCCCCACCATGTAGCAGCTGATGACCAGCACCACAATGTCGGTGGGGTCGACCTCCAGGTCCGAGCAGAAGCGGGTGATGCCATCTACTGAGATCAGCTCCTCGCCGGGTTCTGGCAGGGGGAGGTGGCGGGGGAAAAAGGAAACCATGTGTGGTGGGGTTGGGGTGGGGCAGCGGGAGGTGATGCAAGGGGATGCAGGCCGGGCCGCATCCGCCAGCTGGCCTCACCATTTAACGCTCATACTGGGGACAGTTCAAGGTAAGGCTCAACAGCATTGTCTCAGCCTACCTTTATATTGCTGGTATAACGCCTCGATGGCTCGGAGGTCAAGGCCGCCGGATGAGGATGTCTGGTTTGCCAAACCCGATGTATAAAAGTAGTCAATTGCCTGCTCTACGCCCCATCCCGTGCTCTTTAGGCAGTCATTTGCTAGTTTCTCACTGCGTTCCACAGAGAAGATACCCCTCGTCACGCTCATGGCAAGCCCAACCTAACTCAACGGTAGCTGCTCCTACCTGCTGCCAGTAATGCTCCTGAACTGGGTAATCTTGTCTTTTTGCTGCTTCGTCAGGCGGTTCTGCGTCCAAAACACAGCATCGCTTGTTTGCTAAGAAAAAGATGGGCGTCAGGATCCAGTTGTTCTTAAAGGATCGAAAGCGTCTACGCACCATGGTAACCACCAAGAAGCTATCTAAGTAATCCTAAAGATCGCGTATGTGTTGGAACGGCCTAAGCTGGCCGCCCCAAAGACCAGATGCTGCTCTTACGTACTACTCTGCTAGCCTATGCGTGTAGGAAACCTATGCACAGTTAGATGCTGCATCGGCAGGTTCTATAAGATACGCGTGCCACTGCACTTCGGTGCATCAACATGTCAGTACTCGGCAGTACACGAACCCTGCCATCCGTGAAACGGAGATAGCTAGTTTTCAAAGCTTCATAGTGAAGACAGTACTATTTAATACAGCTCTTACAAGCATTTGTGCCATTTTGGTATGACCTGACCAGTTCTGGAACGTCAAAGCTTGCCATTCGCAAAACATTGCATTACTCTGACCACTGAATAGGAAGACCATTATAAGAGCTTCTCTTAAATAAGTTAGGGATTACGTAGCTTTCGCGTTGACTTCAAGAGTCACTAGTTTGACGCGGTTTGGAAATGGAAGACACTCGTGCTCGCTGGGACCGTGCTTTCCAGGAAGCTGTTGATTATGATACTTGGGGCCAGGTGCGAAGCACCGACTCTTGTATTCGCTTACCAGCCTAGAAGCAGGGAACTCCCCCGGCTCACACACACGCGGGAACTGTACAGGTTGAGGAGGCCCTAGAAGGCTACCAGCGACTTCAGGTCGCCGCTGCTGCGGTGAGAAAGCTTTGGGGGGGGGTGGGGTCTCGGGCCACCCAGCATTTGACAAACACAAGCACAGCCTCCGTGGCAGACCGCTTTACTGCTAATGGCAGTCTATTCAAGGAGTTTCGCCCCCGGCCTTGTGCATGAGGGTTTCCCTCGGTTAGCGCCTCACTTAGAACAAGGGCCTCGGTTTGCATGCCCTGTCGTGCATCTCCTACAAAGCACTATGGAGCCCTGGATCGGCTACGTATCTAGCTGGTTGCACCAGTGCAAGCAGCATGACACCTTCATAGCCTGCCTCCTTATGAGATCCTTACAGCTTCTGCTTGCCCACCCCAACCTGCTAAACCTGCAGGAGTACGTAGAGAACGTGCTGCAGCTGTCCCTCGCCCGGCGAGACGGCATCGGAAAGCTAGCGACGGCGCTGAAGTACCGCATAGAGGTGAACAGATTGCCCCTGGGCAACGGGCACCTCGGGGGCGTGTGATGCTGATGTGGGGCTCCCCTGACTAAAGGAGGGCCCACCTGCCGAGGGGCTTCTCAGTCGGTTGCCGGGGTAGTGCGGGAGCCCTGCTTGTGTTTCACGCCCATGCGCATAGCAAGCCCTTCCTTTGCGCAGCGTTGCATTGCTCCTGGGACGACACGTCCTTAATGCCGATTCGTCGTGTTGTTGTCGTTGTGCTGTTTACAGGAGCTGTCAAAGGGTGCGAATCGGCATGTGGGTCTGACCAGCATGAAGACCCTCAAGAAGTACATGAAGGAGATCATCGTCTCGGACGGTGAGTTCTGAGCTGGGTGCGGTTTCGGCGGGCCCCCGGTTGTGACCCGAGGATATAAGTAATAGCAAGTCCGGTCGGAGTCCGAGGAGTGCAGAGACTGCATAGCGGGCCGGCGCATGGCCTCTCCCTCGACGTATGACCATGTGACAAGTAGCTCGTGGCATGGACATCACCCAGCGATGCTAGCAGTTTGGGCAGAGCCACCCAATACCCCCGTCATGATGCCGTGGATGCCGTTGTAACCGCTAACCACCTTACCCAGTCCGCTCTGTCTGACCGCGTCCCTCCTTGACCCAACAACCCACACGCAGCCGCCTTCCCGCTTCCGCACATCCAGCCTGAGGGGACCATCACTGCGAGCCCAGTGGCGTTCGGCGCACCGGCTGAGGTGGGTGGGGCGGGCTGGGGGTTCCGCTGGACAGGACGGGTGACTCCCTGCCCCCTGCATAGCAAGCAGGGGCTATAAGGGGTCAGGCATCACTTGCGGTGGGAGATGCCGGCAAGACACACCTGTGCATGCACGCCTCCCCAAGCCAGTTGATGAGAGCACACGCCGCCCATGCGCCTGGCCCACACGCACCATACAAATTCATCTTGGTGGCCAGTTTTCTTAAGACACGCGTCCTCCAATCCGCACCGCAGGTACGCGCGGACGCGGAGGAGGAGGCGATCATGGACGGCGCCGACGGCACGCTGCGGGCGCCGCCCTCGCACAAGAAGGGCGACATGAGCCTCATCATCTTCATCGACAAATGGAGCTTCAAGGACGCCATGTCCTTCCTGGAGCCGCGGGTGGCGGTGTCGGTGCGGGACGAGAAGGGGCAGGCGTTGGAGGCGGTGCAGGTGCGGAGGGCAGGAGGGTCGTTGTGGGGTGCCGGGTGCCCAGTTGGCAACCGCGGAGCCAAGAGCGCCCTGGCGTTCACTACGGGGTTTTGCGCTAGTGGCCAATGAGGACCGCGCTTCTCCCATCCCTCCCTGGCGACCCCGCACCCCCCCTGGTTGGTTGGTTGGTGCTGTCCGCAGGAGACCCCGGTGGGGCGGTGTAACGTGAGCAACGTGGCGTTCGAGAACACCATCTACATCCAGACACCGCTCAACACGCTGTCGGACCGCGCCGCCATTTTCTTCGAGTTCCGACACTTCAAGGCCAAGAAGAACAAGGTACGGGAGCGAAGCGGTGTGTGTTGTGGGAGTTGGGAGGCCGATCTTATTCATCACTACGCTGGTATTCTTTACATGCCGCTAATTTAGTGTAAGCAATCACTCCTTAGGCCCCGACGCGGAAGATGATGACGACCTATAAATATCTGACCAGTGACAAGCATTTCACGTTGTACGGCACCTCGCCTCCGCCCCCCGCTACCCCCCTCGCGCCTTCACAGAAAAGCGTCAAGGCGTACTGCTTCATGGAGATGGACGAAATCAAAAACGGCCCCGTCACCCTAGAGGTGGGTGCCAGTGGGAGAGGGAAACCAAATTGTGTACGGTCCTACGGGAGATCCGGATGCCGTTGACACCATTCTGCTGCATGCTACCCTTACGGCCGGCTCCTAGGTTTGGGTTTGCAGGCTCCCGATTGCACCTATTGCTGGTGCATACACACATGCCCTGTTTTCCCCCGCCATCAATTATCACATTCCCTTGTCACGCCACTTTCCGCAGGTGTACAAGAAGCCCGCCAACTACAAACGCAACAAGAAGCCCTCGCTTCTCAGCGTCAAGCCGCTTTACCTGCACCTGGAGCTCACCGTACAGACCAGGACCTAGTGTTCTACTCCCAGGTCGACATGCCGTACCATGCCGTACAAGTCTGTCATGTCGTACATGCGTGCCATGCCGTACGCGAGCATGGAGGGGTGGTTGGTGGGGAGGGAACCATGGATACCATGGGGAGGATTGGTGTTGGGACGCGTTGGCGCAACGGGTATTGCCGGGTGGCTTTAGGGGAGTGTTCAATGCGCGCAATCCATTAGGACGGTCGGCTTGCTAGCCATAATCCGGAGCGGCAAGTTGGCGGCATGAGTCGAGTTGCCGTCGTTGGCTTCCGGTTGCGGTTGTCAGGGGTCAGCTGGCGGTATGACAGTCGCACGTGGGGATGGGGAGCTCAGTAGGCCGGATGCCTTCTGTGACTTGTTCATGAGGTGTAGGTGTGAGGGCGGTGGACACCGGGTTGCGTGTGTGCTTACTTTTGACGGGGTGTGCGTGTGCATGCTTGAGGGGTCAGTTTGCGCAAAGGAGACGAGTGATTAGCCCCTGGCCTCAATTTGTCACAGATTCTTGGACACAACTGTTGGGTGCGGTAACAGAATGGCGTCACGTTTTCGCCTAAGCATGCAGCGCAAGGTGATCTACAGGGGTGATCAACAAGCCGATGGTCAAAAGCACATGATGCTGGTGCCGTACACCGATATTGCTGGGCTTCAAGTGAACTGAGCTGGATAGATGTACTGACCATAGCTGTGTATAAGTGGGATTGCAGCGTGAGGGTCTACCTGAGGCTTGGGCCCCACGAGACGGATAGCTTTATCGTAGCGACGTTGTGGAGCGGGAGACTGCTGCGTGCTTGCAAAGGTGGTTGAAGGGGAAGGTGATAGGTCAAGTTGGGTGTTTTGAGGAGTAGACCTGCTTCCGCCTGCCATGTAGCGTACGTGTAGAGACTACGGACATGTGGAAGGTGTTGCGAAGGGTGAAGCAAGGCTCTGCTGCTCTCTTCGTCAGCACTGTTTACGGCTGGAGTATCCTTGCAGGTTATAAACTCTTATTTATTTGGGTTCCTAGGAGTAGCTCATATTCTGTCCGTAAAATGAATGGAATGGCGTCAGGATTTGTAGGATCTGTGTCCCATCGCCGTACAAGGACAGAGTCGCTTTGCCTTACCTACTCAGGTAGCAATTTTTGGCTTCTTGCTTACTGCTTAAATTTATCTGCACTACCCGTAGTTGAACTTTTCGGAAGAGCGAGCCTTTTTGAACAATCGCCTGAGAGCTTTCTTCCGCGGACCGGCCTTTGGAATGTTTGTTAGGGTTGGAGTTTACCGATGAGTCGCTCGTGTACGCAAGGGCTGGTTGCCAGCAACGCGACAGCGCTTCGGCCAGTATGTGGTGGCATTAGCCGGACCCACAAGGAACCAGTGGAGCACGCTAACTTGCGAGCGACAAGTCATTACTATGCTTCGACTTCACAGTGTGCAGTTTCTAGTATGTCACGCCCTAGACGGCAATGCTCAAGGGCGTCGCGACGAAGGGTGGTAAGCATGGTGCCCAGTTGAACGCTCGCAACTAACTACATCTGAGCAACGCGTTATTTACTTATGTAGGCGACTAGAGCACTGTTTGATCCGCCACCCTTTCGGCCGGAGAAGCTCGCGGTCATGCTTGCAGCTGGGACGACTGTCCATGAACCGGCCCCGCCCCTTAGTCGAAAGTACACCCTTACACATAACGACATTACTGGCAGCTTACGACTTACAATAGGCTCGGACTACAACGAAAAACAGATCTCAGGTTTTTACACACGCTTGCTGCGCGATGAAATCGTCGCGGAGTGGGTGAACATAGGATCTTCGGGGTTCGCGCTCCACGTGTACTGCCACGTCAGCGGGGAGGAGAGATGGCTTGCTCCGCCCTTGTTACGCAACTACATATTCCGCCGAGAATTGCCGCTGGTACGATAGCACTCCTGCCATGCTGGCCGCCTCCGTATACGTTCATAGTTGTATCCACAGCGTGTTTGGCGTCCATGCTGAATTGCAGCTCCAGGGGGCTGAGTTAGGGTACCTAGCCTAACCTCACATGTCCACACCCTAAAAATCCTCATGTCTGCCATGCCCAGGTGCTCGACACCCTGGTCTACGCTGACCGGCAGCTACTTGCCGCTCAGCCCGAGCTCTCCCGGGCGCAGGTCTACGTGCACTTCCAGTCCAAAGTCAAGGTTAGTCATGGAGTGCAACGGGAGGCTCTCCAATTCGCCTGCTGTTGGCTCTGCAACTCTCATCCCTGCGTGCCCCAAGTTACCGGTATAGTCCCAACCCATATGCGCACTCTTTACCCCCCTCCCTCGCCCACGCCCCCCCCCCGCTTCAGGAGCTGGACACGGTGGAGTATTGGGGTGTGCTGGGCGACCGGGGCACCTGGCGCAAGGGGCCCACCTCCATCCTGCTGCGCCTCATATACGCGGTGGTCGGCTGGCCGCCCTCCCTGGAGCCCCAACCCGCGGACCTGTCCGTGGACCAGCCGGCTGTACGGCGAGATGTGGAGGCTGCCGTACGGCAACAACAGCAGCAGCTACAGCAGCAGCGGTTATCATGGGAGCAGCAGCGGTTAGGACAGGAGCAGCAGCTGCTGCCGGTGCTACCGCTGGTGGCCCAAGCAGCAGCAGGCGACCAGGAGCAGGGGCAGGGGCAGGACGATCTGCGGTTAACGCAGCAGGGGTGGCAGCAGGGGTTGGCACCGGGGTTAGTCGCCAGGGTGGCGTTAGCGCCGTTGGAGCAGCAGCAGCAACAACGGGACCAGCAGTGGCAGGGGCAGCAGCAGCAGGGGCGGCCGTCGGGGCAAGGGGCAGGCAACCCAGGGGCGGTGTGCGTGCCGCCAGACACGCCCCTGACAGCTGCACCGGCTGCTGCGATGAGACAGGTGGGCGGCGGTGTGGCGCGAACCACCATCGGTACCGGCATCCGAATGCCGGCCGCGGGGGAGGCGACGCCGCCGTCGCCGTTGGAAGAGCCGTTGCCCTCCCTGGCTGGTCTCGTGCGGTGTAGACAGCAGCAGCCGGGCGGCGGGTTGGGCGTTGTACGAATAGAGGGTGATGGAGGTGGCGGAGGACTTGGCAGCAACAGGTGGTTGCGTGAGGATGGGCTTTCGCTAAACAGCAATGGCCACAGGAACAGTTGCGGCAACGGCGGTAGCGGTGGCAGTGGCAGTGGCAGCTGCAACGGGAATGGGTTGGCCTCCTCCTACTCCTCGAGCAATGGTGACGGAGCCCCGTGCGTGTTAGTGCCGCGCAACAGCGCTCACATCAGCTGCAGCAGTCAGGTCAGCGGCAACGGCATTGGGTTACGGTCGCAGCTGCAGCCAGGAGGTTGCAGCAACGCAGAGCTGCGGCCTGGCGAGGCAAACAGCCTCCGCACGAACCATGGCAACGGCAGCAGCGGTAGTAACGGTTATAGGACCTCTTGTGCTGCCTATGCCAATGTGCCTACGCCGGCTACTGCTGCTGCTGCTGCACCCCACGCGGCCGACCAAAATGACCTCCGGCCCCATGCAGCTGCAGCAGCAGCAGCCCAAAGCGAGTTCCACGACGATCAGCAACAGCACCAGCATCCGCAGGCTCCACTACGACAGGAGCAGGACCAGTGGCAGCGCCCAGCCTGCATGCATGTGGATGGAGTGGAAGAGGAGGTAGCGGGAGCGCTGGGTGTTGCTGTTGGTGTTGATTCCGAGCATCAGCTGCAGCAGCAGCAATCTCCGCTTGCAAGCCTGCCAGCGCCGCTGCTGCCAGCATGTCGGCCACACCGGCCGCCAACCACAAACAGTCCTCGCCAGGTCGTGGCGAATGGTGTGTCATGCGGCCGCCAGGAACAGCCGGTGGGGGAACGGCAGCAGCAGCGGCAGCGGGGAGAGGAGGAAGAGGGTGGGAACGAGGTGCAGCAGCTAAATCGGGAAGCTGTAGAGCCGTCCTGCGCCAGCAGGTTACAATTGGTGGTGGATCGAGGGCCACCCGAACTTGTGTCTGCTGCTGTTGGTGCGGGTGTTGTTGTTGCGGGTGGTGTTGTTGCAGCGGTTATGGGTCACCCGTCTTAAGGGGATTAGATAAACTGAGCCGCGGAAACACTTAGGGGGAGGTTGTCTGGAAGAGAAGAGAGAAGTGAAACGGGGAGGGGAGCGTGGAGAGGGAGGTCGGCGATCGAGAGGTGTTGAGGGTGGGAGCGGAGGCTGGTGTGTGTATTAAGAAAACTGGGCTGGTGTGTGTGTGGCGTGCGAGGAGCGATGTTGTGGTGTAACTATATGGTGGTAGTAGTAATGCTAGGAGTGCTAGGAGGTAGGAGCTTGCTAGGAGAACCGACTATTAGACAGAGCTAAAGACGCTGTGTTAAGAAAACTGGCCGCGAGGAGGGACATAGACTTGGAGTCGCTGTTTGTTAAGAAAATGGCCGCGAGTAGAACCTACGCGCTGTGTGCGTGTGTGCGGGTGGTGTGTTGGCACAGCTCGGAAACTAGGATGTGCTGGTAGGTGACTGGCTTGATCCGCTCTCTCCTGGTCACTGCAAACCAGACCAGAGAGGGATGTAGACGCATGAGGGGGCATGCATGAGCGGGCGTGGGGTGCGTTGAGGCGGTGCCTAGTTGCCTGCTCCACATCGGCTACTGTGTTTTTACGGCAGCGCTGGGTGACACGAGAGGCGAGGCGGGAAGGGAGGGTCAACACCCCTCCCCGGGGGCACGGCGTTTGTGAGCATTGTGCAAACGTACAACCAGACTGATCGGACCCGGGCTCGACCCGGGCCGACGGGATCCAGGCCTTGCTGGCACGTAGGCACACGACAGAACACAACAGGTCCCCCCATGTCATCCAGCCCCCACCCCGACCTGTCCCCCCCCTGCACCTCGCACTCATACCGCGCCACAAGCACTGGACCACACAACGTCTTCCTTCTCAAAGCGCATCTGCAGGCAAACGCCAAGCCCCGACGAGCCAACAGACGCCGCTCGCCGACCAGCTCCATAGCTTCTCCCCTTACCCTTTTGTGGTGCTCGCACCGCCGGGCTTGTGGTATCGGTAGCCATACCCTTCTTTACCTCCGCTTTAACTCTGCTGAAACGCATCTCTATCGGTACCCCGCTGTACAGCGCATACACATCATTTTACGACAATCACAGATTCACAGTACCTTCCGACTCGCGGCCTCTCCCCATTGCTTGCTCCTGTCCTACTCAACTACACACACACATGCACCCAAACCAAGCCACCTGCTGCTGTTGTCTCAGCAGCTCAGCACACGCCGAACTGTTGGTATATGACCTCCCGCACCCGGAAGAACGCCTCGCTGGCCGGCCCCTCCAGAACCACCTGCGCTCGCTCACAAGAGGCGGCTGGGGAGGAGGAAGAGCCCGCAGCCGCTGCGGTGGGGCCGCCGCCGCCGCCGCCCCCCAGGGTGACGATGAGCGCGCCGCCGGCCCCGTCCCCCGCCATTACCGCTAGCACCCCGCGGCTGGGGAAGTGGCTCTCGAAGCCTGCAGGCGGGGCGGGGCGGGGCAAGGGGCAAGGGTGGGCAAGGGAAGGGAGCAGTGGAAGCTACCGACACCGCCCAGTGGACGCTGGACAGCCGCTGTAAGGAGGAAGCTGTACCGGCACCACGGCAGGGATGCTGGTGACCCGTCTGTTCCCACTCCAGAATGCCTGCATGTCCCCCCCCCCCCGAGTGCCCGCATGCCGCAGTACCCCCCTCCCCTCCTCTACCCGCTGCCGCCAGCGCTGCCTTGAGTCTGGACAGGGTGAGTGCGCTGCCCGCCTGCGCCAGTAACACACTGCCCGCACCCGCACCCGACACCCCGGGTGGGACGGCAGCAGCAGCAGGCCCTTGCCCGGAGCCGGAGTCGGTGGGGAGTGGCTCAATCTGCAGCAGCGGAGCCTGCACGCAGTGGGGTGGGGGAGAGGAGGGGGGCAGTGGTCAACGTTCCAGTTAAGCTTTGCACGTACACACGCTGACACGCACGCATGCACAAAGCCACACACCAACTCTTCACATTTCCCGTATCACACCCCGGCTGCATGCATGCATACAACGCCCACACGCGCACGGCACCCCCCCCCCCTGTCACCCAGCCTGTCCCCCCTCCCTCTCCCCCTCCCTACCGCGCTGCTGCTGCCGCTCCCCCGCACCATCACCCCCTCCAGCCAGCTCACGCCGTACTGCCCCGCCTGCCGTACCGCCAGACCTTCCGCCAGCGACTGCGACAACGCAGCCAGGTGGCTGGGCGCCAGCTGCGCCTCCACCGGCTCAAGCAGACCTATGTGCGTGTGGGTGTGGGTGCGGGTGTTTTGCGGTGCAAGAGGAAAGAGGAAGGAGCCGTGACACCTTGCTTGCAAGAGCAGGCGGGGGAGGCAGCCGAGGCCGGGGTGCGCGTGCCGGCGGGGTGAGGTATGGGGTAAGGCGGGGCGCCCCACGGCATGAGCCCCGTGTCCCCAGAGCCAGTTCGGCCAGTGCTGTATGGCAAACCCCCAAACCCCCCCTCCCCCCCTCAGTGTCTCATTATGTTTTACACCCCCCCCCCAACTATCCCCTAATACCCGGGGTATACACCGCCGTGCCGAACTCCCCCAGCTCAGCCCGCATCGCGCCCGCCAGCTCCGCTCGCGCCGCGGGGCTGCCGTGCACCAGCGCCAGCCGCCGGGGGGCTGCGCGGGCCAGGTACTCGCGCATGGCCCGACCGTCGGAGCGGCCCTCGAAATCGAAGAACCTGGGTGGGCCGGGAGGGGGAGGGAGGGGCGACAGGGAGGGAGGGGAGGGATAGAGGGAAACCATTCCGGACCGAGGAGGTGGGGCCCTCAAAGTCGACGAACCTCGGTGGGAGTGACAGGAGGGAGGAGGAGGGCAGGGCGGCGGGGACGGACGTGAGAGGAGCGTGATGCGGGAGGGGTGGGAGCGAGAAGGGGTACGAGACCATGACCAGCGAAACCGCAAGCGAGGGCAAGGCCTGGAGGGGAGGGGAGGGGAGCGGATGTGGGAGGTGAACCCGTCCTCCGGTCCTCCTCCGGCCAGTGTCAGTGTAGCTCCTCACCGCTCGCACTCTGCTCCACAGGAACTGAACCCACCCTACCGCTACGTGTCCCACGGGTCGTTAGCTCGTTAGTCCGCATTCAACACATTCTTCACCTCCACGCCTCCCTCCACGCCACCCTCCCCCCACTCCACCCCTCCCCCCCAACCTGAGCGCCGCCCGCAGCTCCAGCACCACCTCCTCCTCCACCAGCTTGCTGGGCGCCTCGTCCACCTCGTCGCACACCACATCGCCCCCGCCGGCGGAGCCAGCGTCGTCGTCCACCTCCATGCCCTCATGGCGCCCGCCTCCCAGCGCTGCCGGTGCATCAGACAGCATGGGAACCTGCGGGAGGAGGCAGCAGAGGCAGGAAGCAGCGGAAGCAGGTAGGCAGGAGGCAGCGGAGGCAGGAGGCAGCGGATACCCATACAACGGGAATAGCCCATAGCTGAACCCCCAAAACCCCTTCGCGACCCGCACCCCCCTCCCATCCTCACCCTGAACTCATCCTTGCCCAGTACGGCCCCGTACTCGTCCCACTGCGTGTACAGCGCCTCGTCATCGTCCGGGAACATCGGGTACGCGGCGTCCTGACGAGGTGGGGGGCAGGTGGCAGGGTAAGGAGCGAGGGTTAGGGGCCCGACATTCCCGATATACATAGTAGCGGCGAGTAACGTGACTAAGCCAACACCTACCTCGCATAGACCGAAAACCCGGTGACCGCTAAATGTGAAAGCGCCTTATATTGACCAGCACTCTCACTGGTCTGACTACCTGACTAACAGTAACAGCTTTTCCCAAGCACCACCCAGCTTCCCCAACCCCAACCGCCTGCCCCCACCTTTGGCGGTTCGAACCCATCCACCAGCAGCCCCGCATCCCACCCCGCCCTCATCGCAGCAGCAGCTCCTCCTCCTGCTCCTGCTGCCGCTCCTGCAGACCCATGGGTCACTCCCCCTCCGCCGGCTCCCCCCACCAGCTGCTGCACAATGGCCCCGGTGGCCGCATCCCGGACCAGCCGGCTGATGCAACCCGTGCTAGCTCTCAAGGGGGCAGTTGCAGGGGTCGCATGCGGGGCAGCTGCAGCTGCTGCAGCGACAGCAGCAGCGGAGGGAGTTCCCACATGCACGCCTTGTAAGCCTCCTCCTCCGCCGCCGCCGCCGCCTCCCAGCCCCCCGCCGCCCGGACCGCTGCCGGCAGCAGCTACGGCGGGGCCTGCGCCCTGCTGCTGCTGTTGCAGTACGGAAGAGGCTAGCAGTACGGCGGGTGAGGTGGGCAGTGCGAGGCTGCCCGCTGTGGAGAGGCGGGTGGCGGCGGCTAGGCGGGCGGCGGCGGTGAGGCTTGGGGTGGGGGCCAGGGTGAGGAGCATGTCTGGAGGGGGGCGGCAGGAGGAGGAGGAGGAGAAGGGCGAAAGGGCAAGGTGAGGATGCAGGAAAGGGGTTTGGACAACATGCTTCTTCCTCATAGGATTAGGATCCCTTACCTACCCACCCACCCCCCTCCGGGCAGTTCCCTCCTCCTCCCCCAACTCCCCCCGAACCCACCCAGGCCGCCGATGGCCCCCCCGCCCAGCCGCTCCTCAGCCGCCGCCGCCACCTCCGCCGCCCGCGCCGCCTGCCAAGCGGCCAGCTCCTCCCCCTCCAGCGGCACCCGCCGAGCCAGTCGCAGCGGCAGCCGCAGCGGCGGCTCCCCCTCGGGGCTGCTGGGCACGTAGCGCTGCAGCTGGCCTGCTAGTGTGTTGGCCTGGAGCGGGGGGAGGGGAAAAGCAAGGTTATCCAATGTGTTGAACGAGGGGGAGGGAGGAGAGGGGAGGAGAGGGGAGGGGAGCAGGGGTAAAGAGGGCGACACTGACGAGCTGAATGACGGGGGGGCTGCGCCAGGTAGTAGCACTACTTGGTACCTAGCCCGGTGGGGGCAAGGCGGGGGCAGGGCGGGGGCAGGGTGGGGGCAGGGTGGGGGCAGGGTGGGGGCAGGGTGGGGGCAGGGTAGGGTGCGGTGGATTGCTGGCAGCTGCATGCGCCCCTCCTTACCACCTCCCCTCCCGCTGCCTCCCTTCAAACCCACAGCCCAGTCTTCTTCTTCATTATCCCCCTCCAAGTCTACCGGCCCCCCCCCTCACATTCGCCCGCTCCGTGAAGATGATGGTGTTGCGCCGCTGCGCCGCCCACTCCACCAGCAGCTGCCGCGCGGGGCCGCTCTCCAGGGAGGGCATGGTGGCCAACACCACCTGGGGGGGAGGGGTGGGGGAGTTGGAGGAGTTGGAGGAGGAGAGGAGGAGGTAGGGAGCTGGGGGGTGGGGAGAGGAGCCAGGGTGACGGCGTTGCAAGCGCAGGCGTGCATGTGTTTGTGTGTCATGAGTGTGAGGTACAGTGCAAGGTACAGACCCATGGGTCGTCCAGAGGCCGCTCCCCGTCTACCCGCCTTCCTGCGCCGCTTCCTGCCGTGCGGTCAGCTGCCGCCAGCCCCCCCACACCCCAGCTCATGCCCCCACCTTGGGACCAGGGAACGCGCCCAGCTCCTCCACCCGCGTGATTACGGAGAGCTTGCGGAAGGAGAAGGGAACCGTGCGCTTGAGCGAGAAGGCCTGGAAGCACAGGGGGGGGACGGGGGCGGGGCGGGGATGGCAGGCGCAAAGGATGTTTTGGAGATACAAAGGAGGAAACCTGACGAACTGACTGAAGGATGTTGGGGAAGGCGTAAGGTACGGCAGGACGGCCGTACCCCACAGCGCTAGCACACCCCTTCCCCTCCGTACCCTTCGCCTCCACACCCCTTCCCCTCCGTACCCTTCCCCAATTGTTTCGCCGAAACCTGTGGCTTCCCATGGTTTGGTTTTCCTTTGACCCCCTCCCCCCACTTCCCCCCCTCCCCCCCTTCAGCCCCCCCCCACCTGCGCCATCTCGCTGCCAAAGTACTCGAGCTGACTGCGGGCGAACTCCAGCACCGTCTTGATGGTGGAGGAGAGCAGCACGGGGGTGGCGGCGACCCTTGGGTCGGTGCGAAGGGGGGGGGGGAAGTTAGGGTGAGGGACGGGGAGGCCAGGGGCGGGGATGTAACAAGCCGCGGGGGGTGCGACGGGAAGAGGGCAGGAGCAGCAGAGGCGGATGGAGGGTTTGTCGTTAGGTCCCCCTTCCTCCCACCGGCACCCCCCCACCTAGCCTTTGCGAAGTGCTCATCGAGCAGCAGTGCCAGCTCCAGCACCCGCCCCGCCGCGTCAGTGGGGAGCAGCACACTGCCCTCGCCCTCCACCGTGGCACGGATGGCGTCTGGGGGGGGGAGAGGGAGGAGAGGAGGGGGAGGCAGGGGAGCGAGGTAAACGAGAAGACGTGAGCAGCACTGGAACCCCGATCCCATGGCCCGACTCGTGCAGTGTGTTCCTACTCGCGGCCAGTTTTCTTAACACACACGAGGGTGGATGCGCAACCCGGCACCCCTTCTCCAACTCCATGCCACCCCCAAGGTGAAGCCTGCATGGCACAGGGCTAGCTATAGTTCCTTCCCCTCACTCTCCCATACCCTTCCCCTCCCACGTTAGATCATTACTTAGTTCGTAACTGGGTTCCATTCACCAGGAGCTCGTCGGCGTGTTTGCCAGCCTCATTCAACACATTGGGTATTCTTCTTTCCCCGATTGTTTCCTCTTTACCCCCCAGCCCCCGGCCCCGATCTCCCCCCCCCCCCGGACCCACCCAGCAGCTCCTCGTCCCGCCTCCTCCTGTCCACCACGGGTGCCAGTGCGTTGAGGCAGTCGCTGACGAGCAGCGCGGGCTGGCAGCAGGTGCCGGTGGCGGAGGAGGAGGAGGAGGAGAGCAGCTCGTGGAAGGTGGTCTCGTTCAGGAGCCTGGGGAGGAGGGAAGCAGGCGGGGCAGTGGGACAGGGGGAGGAAAAGAACACCCAACATGTTGACTGGGAGAGGAGGACACCGGAAGAGGATACTGTGTTAAGATAACTGGCTGCCAGTCGGAGCGTACTGTGATTGCCGGAAGGTGAAGTCCCGGACGCGTGTGTAGTTGAGTAGAACAAGAGCAAGCAGTTGGGATAGGTTTGCATGTGAACCGCGAGTACAGGCAAAAACAGAGGACGCGTGTGTGTGTGTGCTGAGCCGCATCCACATCACCTCTTTCCCCTGCACACCGCACACACCGGTATTCCCATTGCTGTCTGCAGCCCCCACACCCCTTCCCACCTCCCTTCGTTACCTCCCCTCCCCTCCCCTCCCACCCAACCCAACCCACCCCCCTTATCACACGGTTCATTAGCCGTCTCCTTTTTACCCCTCCGCCCCCACATCAGTTTCCTCTTTTTACCCCGCCCTCGTCAGTTTCTACCTATGTTTAGCCCCCCCACCCCCCACCTCTCCCCCCCGCCTCCTACCCCCATTGCTTTGCCCTAACCTGTGGCCCCTATGGTACCTGGTACCTGGTCTGTGCCCCCCACCCGCACCTCTCCTTCCGGTGGTTGTAGTCCACCGCGTACACCACCTCCTCCCCGCTGCCCAGCAGCCCCACGCGCCACACCGCACCCCCAGGGAAGCGACCTGCGGGCAGCGGCGTGATGCAGATACCCCCTCCCGCCCCTGCCCCTGCCCCTGCCCCTGATGCCCGCTCGCCTCCACCTCCACCACCGCCCCCGAGTTCCTCCTCCTCTCCCTCCACCGGAGCACTGCTATCCCTAGCAGCACCAGCAGCACCAGCAGCAGCCGGGGCGGGTGGCAGGATGACGTGGCGCTGGTGGTACCGCAGCTCCGTCCAGGCGGGATTGAGGCGGAAGGCGGAGTCCACGTCGTCCAGACTGAAGCGAGAGAACTCACTGACAGCCTGGGGGGAGGGGGAAGGGAGAAGGGTGGGGAGAGGGGGTGGTGGTGGTGGGAGGATGCTAGTCTGCTCCTCGTACCTACACCCCGTTTCGTATACACCATCCGTGCTCGTACCTGCTTCGAGAGGCAGGCTTCAAAGAGGAACATCTCTCCCATGCGGCGGACGGGTTTGGTGGAGTAGATGGGGGCGCGCAGGCCGCACTGGCCCACAAGGTACGGCAGCGCGCCCAGGTGGGCTAGGTCGGGGTGGGAGAGCAGTACGGCATCCACACGGGGGAGGACCCTGGCGGAGAGGTGGGGTGTGGATTAAATGGGTGTTGGGAGAGGGGGAACGGGGGGCAAGCGGAGTTTTCAGGTGGTGGTGGGATGGTGATGAAGGATGTCGCATGGCTGGCGTCCCCCGTCCGCAAGCAAATGCGCTGCGTATTGATGTGATGCTTTAGATAAAGCAAACTTACCGTTTTATGGGCTCCAATAGCGCCTCGTCAAAGCTCTCATCCCAGCCACAGTCCAGCAAGATGGTAAAATTGTCAATTTCCAGCAAGTAGCATAGCGGCTCCTCGTCGCCTACGCCACTCAGCGGTGTAAACCTAATCGAAGTCCCCATTCTTTCCAAGCTTAGACCATGCCGGCCAGCGTAACAACTACATGCGCACGCCGCACAGGTAAACAAGCCGCTGTGAGTTCAACTAGGAGTACGTTATAGCGTAAGGCAGATATTTTGTGTTTTGGGCTTAGCGAACTCCGATGTTCCGCCAGGAAAGTCCTTGGCTACTGCTTCGGCAAGCAATGTATGCAACCTTACACGCGAACTATCATACTGATGCCGCCTTACTGATCTCCCGCAACTTTGCCTCAAGCATAGGTGCATAGCCCAATGGAAGCAAGCCGATGCAGCACGCCACGGCAACGTGCGGTGCGTGCGGAGATCATCCCAAGTGCATGTCGTACTGTCAGCTGAAACAGTAGTTCTTTCCGCAAGTGCCCAGGAGGAAAGAGTGCGCTGCTGATGCAGTTGAAGGTTGTGCTGTAAGTTCCAAGGGTCTCGGCTCGGTTAGCCATGGGGGATGTCCACGTGTCGAGTTCATAATCGTTGTCCTGTACGTGCGGCTTTATCGCGTTCGTGCCTGTCATGCAGGAGTTACAGGTTGTGACGCAATCCTTGTTAGAGTATTACAGTGGAACTGTGTCATTGCGGCCCTACTGATAAGGCTGTAATAGCAACACGAGATGATGAGCGTACAGAGCGTTACATGGTGCGCGCCTTTCAAGGGCAAATGGTGACGAGGCGGTTAGTGAAGCCGCTCTCGTAATGCCACCCTCCGTGCATTCACCTGAGTGTACGGCTCTTTCTTTTGCCATCCATGCACGTGCCGTACACACCTCCACACGGTGGTGACATGTACGGCTGCGGGCTGTACGGCACCGACCCCTAAACGCCACCAGCATCAACCCCACGTGCATAACACATGCATGACAATTGACAAGCGCCACACTCCTTCACACGATAATGACGTGCACAGTGACATGTGGGCTTCGAGCCGGTGGCATGTCGTTTATAACCGTAAATATTCTTTGGCACGAATTGTACGACTGGACAGGGTCATACAATCGTTCCCACGATGCATGTGATGGGTGCAAAAATGATTCATCACGAGCACACACGGTTATTGCTGCGCAGGTAGGGAACCCCTGCAACCAACAGCCGCCTTTCCGTTCGGGCTCGGAGTACATCAATGGAGCAGGAAACGACCAGGACAAGGTAATAAAGGACCCAACAAACATTTGCATCGCTGCACGCACGCTGTGCTGTGACGCACGCAAGTACATATATACCTCACAGCCAATACTAGTAAACCAGGGGTTCACATGCCCGGGCGATGCAAGGGAATGAAGTGGGGGATGAAGTGCCCTCCTCCTCTCGCACGCGCATAATTGCCTTCAAGGGGCCGCAAGGGGTGCCAATGACACGCTATATGCTACTCCTCCCCCGTTGTATGCAGGAGAGCGAAGGGGGGGGGTCCTGGTTAGGCAACCCATGTGCCCGCTGCGAGCCTGCTGCTAACCCTTGTCTTCAGGGGTTTCACCGCCACAAACTGTCAACGAGGAAGCCAAGCAACTTTGCTGAGCCCACTTTGTACGAAGGTACCAAGTCCTAACAAGTCACCGACACACACACCATACACATGTGGAGTGCCAGCTATGTAGCACGCTAGCGTAAGCCCATTATGAATGCATTAATGTGGTGTGTAAAAGCTTCATGAAGGCGTGCAACATCCAACATTCGCATCGACGACTTTGCCATGTGATGTACCCACGATGGCTCGCCTTCCCCACGCCCAATGTCTGACCCATGGGTCGTTACGTGCCTCAGTTGTAGTTCAGCGGCTCCGAATTGAGCAGCAACCAACTTACACCGTTCGTCAAATGTAACGCACTACCGGCGGCCTTCCCGCGACTGTTGCCCTTCTCGCTCCCCGCGCCGCTCCCGCTCCCACTGCCCCCGCCGCCCCCATCAAGACCACCAACGCCGCTGCTGCTGTTGCTAGCCCCCCGGATGTTACCGTCCGCAGCCCGGCCGCCTAATCGTGCGGAACCCAGTCCCAGCCTCCCTGCCGTATTCCAACTAACCCAACTACCTGCGTTATGTAACCGTCGCCGTACACCTGCCGACATGGGCGTCGACATTCGCGTCCTCGCCTGCACCGTCTGCTGCTGTTGCAGCTGAGATGCCGTCGTCGCCCATGATACGCCGCCAGGGCCTAAGTAGGAATTACTGCTACTACTAGTAGCACCGTCGCTGGACCGGGTCGTGGCATGTGGGCCGACCCGTGGGACGGTGGTTGCTGCAAGCGCCGGGGAATTGCTTCCAACCGCTCCCTGCTGCAGTCGGCTGGTCCTCATGGGCCCTCCGGGCTGACTCAGCGCACGACGCACAACAGCGGCTTCCAGTCCGCCCGTATCACTGCCGCTCCTCCCACCAGCGTTGCTGCCGGCTCCAGGGTTGGCGCTCCCGCCCCCGCTGGCGCGGCCGTTCGTGTCACTGCTGCGAGTGCCGTCAGTGTTGCTACCAGTATTGCTGCTGGCACCGCCCCCAGCGCTGTTGGTGCCAACGGTAGCTCCAAGCCCTCCGCAGCCACAGTCAATATCGCCCGTTACGTTGCCACCACCAGCACCACCACTACGATTGTCGTTGCCGCCGCCACCTGCAGCTCCACCGCCGTCACCGCTACCATGACCTCCATCGCAGAACTCACCACCCACGACGCCGGTGTTCTTACCCTCCTCCGTGGACTTCAGTGACGCAGGAGGCGACCCCTGGGTCGTTCCGGACGGCGTTGCGCCGCCCTCTCGGCGGCCGCGAGCACTACCCCCCATTGACGTAATCCGCAGCGTCGGCGCCGTTGGATACGCAGGAGCGCAACTGTCGAAGCCCCACGCCGCCGCCGCTGCAGCGGCGGCTGCGGCGACCGATGCTGCAGTTCTTACACCGCCGCCGCCGCTGACGCCGCCTCCACCGGTACTGCTCCGATAGGGTACGGCAGGGTTGCGCTGACCGCTACCCGCAGTACTGCCACCGCTACCGCCGCCATTAGTACTTTGACGGGTAGTTAGACCGTTGACTTGCATGCATGCAGCCGCCATCTCAGCAACGGCGGCGGCGCCAGCTGACGGTTGCGGTTGAAAACCGTTGGGAAAGCCGAAGCGCTGTTGCTGCTGTTGTAGTGCTGATAAGAATCGAATGTCAGCGCTGGAAGTAGGCCGAAGAGGTGCACCACCACTGCTCCGGATGTAGCGAGCAGCCATGAGCCGTTGGAGGTTGTTGTCGTATTGGGGCGTTGACTGGACGAGCATGGACAAGCAAGGAAAGGAGGGGTAAACATGGTAAGGTATCGACAGGTTATGATGGCTGTAGTAGTGTTGGCCGGTGCTACTGCCAATGCAGAACCCCCGAAAGCCCCCTTCTAGACTTCTGCCTGCTGACCGCTATGGGAAGGTAGATCTCACGACTCACCGGTGGGTGCGGTTGCAAGCCGTACATGGGCTTCGAAGGCGTCGAGGGTGCAGATCTAGGCCCCCCCTGCGGCCCGCCCGCCCAGCCCGGCAAGCCCGATAGGGATTGAAAGGCAGCCATCATGGCTTCGGCGCCGCTGCTGCCTAAGCTGCGCTGCAGAGCCGTCATCGCTCCGAAACCACCACCGCTACTGGCTCCACCGAAACCACCACCGGGACCGCCCGTGCCGCCCATGCCGGGGCCGCTGAAGGGCACGGACGCGCTTCTGTGTACTGCCGCCGCCGCCGCCGCCGCAGCAGCAGCTGCAGTTTGGTGTAGTGCATGTGGATGTTGCAACGACAGGTGTTGGTGGGGCCCTAGCTGCAGCTGCTGCCGCCGCATCCCGGCGGAGTTCAGGGGCCTGGGCAGTGACGAGGTGCCCTGCTGCCCGGGAGGGCCCATGGTTGGCGTGACGTAGTGGACGCCGCTCTGACGGTAGGGAGCCGTTTGCACTACGGCCGACGTCGCCGCCACGGCTGCGGCCACTGCTGCCGCGGCGGCCTCCACAGCCGACGCAAAGACGCCCGTCGGCAGGTCCGGCGGCTCAGCAGGAAGACCAGGAGAGCCTCCTTGTACAGCGTCTTGTTCTCCACCCGGTACACCTGTATTCCCGGTCCCAGGAGTGACCCATGGGTCAGCAGCAGCGGTATTCGCCGCTGCTGCTGCGCGACCTGCCAATGCTGCCGTTGTGACCGTCGCCTTGGCTGCAGCAGGAGTTCCGGCTGCACCGGTCCGGCCGTTCCGGAGCTGTCCGGGGGACGTCCCTGCCGCCAAGCTCGTCGCAGCATTCGCCAGCCACCCTCCTCCTCCTTGCCCGCCGCCTTCCTCATCCTCATCCTCCTCTCCTCCTGCATCTTCCGCGTCCAATGCGTCCAGGTTGGCGAGTGTGATGCGCTGCAGACAGGCCTCAGCAGCCGCCAGCGACCTGCGCTGCTCCGCTAGAGCCGCATGTTGGGCTTGCAGCAGGGAGGCGCGTCGTACGGTGGAGCAGCAGGCGGAGGAGCGGGCGAGGGCTGGCCGCGTGGAGGAGGAGGTGTGGGCATGGGCGGTGTCAAGGGCGGTTTCGGTGGTGGTGGGGTCGGCGGGGTCTGAAGCACCAGGGGAGTCCGGGTGTTCGCAGCAGGTCTCCAGCTTGACCCGGATCTGTGTGGCAGGTGGTGGGTGGTGGGCATGGGGAGTTGGGTGAGTCAGCAGCGCGCATCAGAGGGGGTGGGGTGGTGGGTGAGGGGGGCGGAAGGTGCAGTTGGAACCCCAGCAGCATGGTAAACACGACAGGGGTGAACACGTCCTTTCTGGAGCACGGCAGGAGGGGGTCAAACGAGCAAGGAGGTGGCCTCACCTCCGCCATGGCGCTGTTCAGGTCCGCCATCATGCCCCGGATGGCCAGCAGCCAGGTGCGGAAGTCGGTGTGCACGTGGTCCAACCGCTCCGGCAGCCACCAGTCAGCCGGGATGCTGCTGGCGTCGCCCAGCAGGGCCTGTGGCTGGGCCCCTTCAATAGGCCCCACGCCGTTGCTGCTAACAAGGCCGCTGCGAGCGTCGCCGCCGCCATAATCCATGGCTGCGCGCATGGCCATACCAGCCCCAGCAGCAGCATGAGGAGCGGGGTGGGGGGTGTTGTGGAGGGGGCTGTGGACGCCGGAAATGGCGATGCCGGGACGGTAGCAGGAACTCCGGCGAACCGTGGTGAAAGCAGCAGCGGCAGCAGGTGGCGGGAATGGGGCTGGGCTGTTGTGGTCGTCACCACCACCACCGCTGCTGCGGCTCCTGTTGCCGCCGCCCTTGCCCTGGCTGCTGCTACAGCTCCTGCCCCTAAAGCCCGTCGCAGGCGGCGTTGAAGGAGGTACAGGTACCCCTAACGGCGGCACCATCCGTGCCGCCATCATCCCTCCCGCCCTTTTCTCTCCCACCCCGTCCACCCCACCCTCCTCCCCAGCTACCGGAGGGACCTCCCCGCTGCACACCCGCGCCACCAGCGCCAGCGACTGCCGGAGAAGCGCAACGGAAGTCCGTCGCAACCTCTCCAGGGAGGGAAGAGCGACAACAGCTATCTCATCGTCATCGTCATTTCCTTCTTCCTCGCCGCACATGTTGCCATGTTGAGCATATCCACCCTCAGCCTCGTCCCCTTCCTCATGACAATCAACCCAGGCGCCTCCGAAACCGGTTCCGCCGGATAACAGCGCGGGCTGACAGGCGGACAGCGCGGTGGCCAGTAGGGGCAAGGGAACTGCGCCGCTGGATCCGAATCCGGTTCCAGATCCGGATGGCTCTGCTGCAGTGCCGTACGTCTGGGAGGCCCTGAAAGCAGCCCAGGAAACCCCCCCTGCATGTTGCTTTCCAGGTTGGCGCTGTTGCTCAGGGTGTTGCTGCTGCTGCTGGTCCCAACAGAGTTTGCTGCCGGACGGTTGTCCCATTGGAGCGTCGTTTGAGCTGTTGTGGGCCGTTGCTTGCTCATTAACGCCGTTCATGCCAGGGTCTTGCGGAGTAAAGAAGGGGGACGGGGCTACCGCGAGGCCGGGCAACGCAGCCGCTGATAGGGGCTGCTGCGGGTTCGGGGGTCCGGGGGGCTGCATTTCTACTGGGGACCTGCCGTACGGGATGTTGCTGTGCGGGACCGGGTACGGCGGCATGACAAGGCCTGCAGCCGGCATCACGGTCGCGACAGCCGTGACCGCGTTGAATGAGTGCCCACGCTGCCTTTGCGCTGCTGGGGGCTCGGAACTGGCAGCCTGGTGATGGGGGTGCTGCTGTTGTTGTTGCATGGTGAGGGCTCGACGGAAGGGAGCCCCCCGTTGAACGCTGGTGCTGTTGTTCTTCTTAGCCGGCGGGGGAAGGGTTCCTGGATCTATGCAAGCCTCCGCCTGCATAGGGCCGGGCGTACGGTATGTTCGTAATGCTGGGCAGGGTAAGTACCGGTTCTGAGAGGACATACCAGCAAATGTCGGGACAAAGAGAACATCCTACGTCCTACGCCCTTCAGGGGATCCCAACCTACAGTGCCAGGCATATGTCCGCTTGTGCCTCTAGGACTTGCGGCGTAGTAGTGCTGCTGTTCGCTCTTCTGCTTGCAAGGCCGTTTTCGAGTCTAAGGCGCCAAAGTCGCATCTGCACCTCCTTAGCGTCGCAGCTCGCACGTCTGAGTAACGTTACAGACGCGTCTAGCCGCCAATGGATTGCCCCCGCTTTGGGGCCGAAGGTAGTGTCATTGCTTAACAACGGTACGTCCCCGGAGGATAAAGGTCACAGGAGCTTGACAGCAGTATCAGAGAGGAAATAACATTAAGGCACTTAAACCGTGAACCTGTATGCGAGGAACGGCCCCTTTGTCTAGTTGCCACAATGAACTTCGGGGACTGCGTTTGAAATGAGGATGACAAGGATGAGCGAGATATAAGATGCAGACGTTTTATGACTATAGCGTGTCAAAAGTCGGTTGGTGGTCCTACAAAGGTTTCACACCCGCCTGTTTAGTTCTCAACGACTAACTGCACCTGGCCTTCCCATGGCTTTTCACCATCGCTGCATTTCACAAACACTCTGCACAGAAATTATAAGAAGTTAATGGCGACCCTTTGCCGTGGCCGTTAAACGCTTGGTACCTTTCCATTACCGCCGCTTCACTCCGCAGGACGAGAAGAAGAAATCTAAAGCTAGCTATTGCATCCAACACATGTCTATAAAGATAGCTATTTTTCCGTTTGCAAAGCCAGCATAGAAATTACCGGTAATTCGCATGTGCACTGAAGTGTCATGCTGTTAACCCATTTTCGCCGAATCTTTGTAAGTCATCCTTATAATAATGATGTATGCATTCCCTGTTAACAACAATACTAGGTGCTGTAAACAATTTCACTGTGGCTGTCACCCTTGACAACCGGGCTTGCTACCGCTTGGAACTGCGCCTCACTGGGAGGAGCAGACTTTGTCCATAGATTCCTCTTCAGTACTGGCGAGTACCCAAGTGAGACCACACATTTGCCACGAGAACAGGGCGAACCGCTAGCACAATCAGCCATAGAAGGATCCAACGCCTATAAAAGCGCATTATTTCATGCACCATGTCCTAGCAATTGCAGGGTGTCCCCACGCCACAGCTGGGGCCATGTCAGTCGTCCCTAACAGGACGTACAGGCAGCTGCTAGTAAGCCAGCAGCCAGTCCTTCTGCGGCTGGCTTGACTGGTGCAGCCATGCAATGCTGCGAAACGCTGACCATGTCCGCCACTGGCGCACACTTGCCTACGGGCGTCAGTCGCTGCAGAGCCCATCAGGCCCATGGTTGAGCTTGATGGCATCGAAGGACAGCTACGAGTTTGTTTTAATATCGGAGATATGCCATACGAAACTCAGGGAAGTGCCATATGCATTATGGCTGTTTGTCATAATGGCCAGGTATTGTGGAAAGGGGGGCGTCCGTGCACCGCTCAAAGACACGTGCCACATCAAGACTTGAGTATAACAAAGGACTAGATTGTTATCGTGTCATATGTTCTTTTCGGGTAGGGAGTTACGGATACGGCAGCAAGTTAGTACACCTGGACGCTCACCTTGCTGTAGGAAAGACTGTAAACTAGAGCACATTATACCACAGCATGCGTTGAACCTACAGGCATTTACGTCTTGGACCCTGACAGCGATCGCCCACCACCATACGCCACCTGGAAGCGCGATACGAACAGAACTGCATGCGCTAGCAGGCCACGCTTAGGTACAGGTCCTGTGTTCCTTCTATTTCTCGACAAGCTCACATTGGAATTCCTGGCAAGCACAGTCTGTGAAGTTACATCGTCGCTGCCATGGCAACCTCCTTCCACACTACGTAAACAAGCACCACACTGTCAGCGCTTGCGTAGCATACAACACTAGTACTGCCAAAGAGGGCTCCGGTCGAGCGGCGCTGGGCTTCGTCGGCAGTTTCCCCGGCTTACAAACATACGTGCACGTTGACAACGAAAGAATGCTGCAACCGTGTATGAAGTCACCTAAATAAGAGACAGGTATGCGTTTTGGGGTAAGGCGACCTGGTTATTGGCTCATGCGCCACCTGATGCGCCACCTGGTTTGAAGTTCCTACCTGGCACCGACGAAGCGACTGTCTCAGGGTGCTTTCTTATGTATTTTCTTCTGTAGCGTATTGTTACCTACCTCTTAGGCATATGCGTTGTCGGTCGACGGTCGGCGCAAATAGTGACGGATGGTGCTTTGCCGAGGCCATAATAGTGAAAAACTTCAAACGAATAGTCACTGAAATTTGATAGAGTTGTTTGCGCTCCGACAGCGCTTCTGTTCGCGACCGTTACTCCTTACTACGCTACCATTCCGTTGTTATGCGAACTCGCAGGTATTAAAACCGGACACCGCAGGAGGAGAGGCCCTACTTTCCATACAATCTCCAGGACCACAAGACGACCATTAAAAGACAGCCCATGGATCCTTGGCGAGGCCATGTTGGCCTTGCCCTAGCCGTCTTGTATGCGATCCTCCAGCTTTTGCAACCAGGGCTGGCGCAATACCGGCCCGCGCTACCGCCTATCGCGGGCTACCTAGATTACAAGCCGGTATTCTTGGATCTTATAAGGAAGTCCGCACTTTCCTCTAGCATTGAGGTAACCCGGGTTGGATCGATAGCGTCAAGGAAATGACCATGCCTCTCAAGGAGCGAGCGGGTGTAGCCGTGACCCCTTTCTTCCTCGCTAACCCCGTTCTGCGTCCCCAACCGGCCTTTCCGTACAAGGCTGGCCTTACTTACTACCATCCTGCCTGCCTCCCGTCCTGTGTGCAATTGTACGACATAGAAAATGGGAGCGTCGTACCAGACTTCCATCGTGCAAGGCTTCCCGCCGCCCATATCCCTGGACGTCAACACTCACGTCATGATGACCAACACGCTGCAGAGCTACCCAGCGGTGAGTGACCCATGGGACGCAAGCCACCACGCAGACCCACCTAAAGTGTCAAGTCACTAATAAGATGATTGGTCAGTTTAACGATCGCATAGTACTGTCGACTACTGCACCTCACGGCTTACATCCGCCATGCAAGGTAGCCAACGCCACAGGGATTCCTACATAGAAATTGAAACCTCCCAACCAATAGACACCAATACCGCTACCCGTTTTGCATCCCGCATGTGTATACTTGCACGCATTCATGCGCAGGAGACCCTCAACTTGTTGGTCAGTCTGGTGGACCAGCCGGGCCGCATGCTGGTGCTGGTGGCGGCGCCCGACACCAACCCAGACTACAACGAGCTGCTCGCCCCCTTCCTGGGCGATGATCCGGGCTGCGACTGGGTAGGCCGGGCGGGCGGGCTGCTGCTGCTTAGGGGGCTGCTGCTGCTGCTGGTATTTTGCTTGGCAGAGCAGGATGTGTGGGAGTCTGCGGGGCGCAGCATCGATTGTCGAGTCCAGCCGGCTTGTTGGGGGCTAGAGTGGCGTAGGTCACGACGACACCGAAGCCATGGGAAAGCGGGGTGGTAATGGGCAAGCGCGCGACGGCCGATTGCTCTGCGGTTCCTTCCTAATCCCTTTTCGTGGCTCACCCTCCCCGTCCCTCCTCAGACCAACATGACGCGCGCTGCGGGGCTGCTGTACAGCATTGCCAACGTGCCCGCATCGCTGGCCGCCGCCACCAGTGACATCGGTATCCTGGGCTTCCACTGCGGCCTGGGTGCGTGTGTCTGCTTTGTCAGGCGTCGCGTGCGGTGTCTTGGTGTCTTGGATTGAGGAAGACGTGCTGTTACTGGTGGTGTCGTGCTGTCTTGGTGTGTGGGTGGGTAAGCAGCCAGCAGCTCCTCCCCCGAATCTAGTGACAAGGGGTTGTGCGCGTCTCCATGCATGTCGCCTGTCACCCGCTTGCCCTGCGAGCCCCCGCGTACCGCCAGCGGGCAGCCACCTCAACCAGGATGAGCATCAGCCACCCAACTAGCACACACGCCAGCTGCGGCCAGTTGACTTCACATACACGCCGGGATTACGGGGACTCCCTGGAGGTGCTATGGATGCGCATGCAATCACCCCCTGGCAGCGGGACAGATGCTACTGTCCCCTGCTCCGTAGCTCCCTCAGGTTGCAGCACACCCGTAACACGCCAGCCCTCCCCGCTTGCTGTAGGCACCCCATGGTACCAAACCAGCGCTGGCAAGGGCCCTGTCTACTTGTTTGACACGCCAGGCGGCGGCTGGGTGAAGATCATAGGCTTCGACTGGGGAGGTAGGGGCTGCGGGCGGTTGGGGGACAATGCATGCTGCCGGAGTACACGGTAGGCGGTGTAATGAGCGCAAGGCCAGCTAACGTTCCGGGAAACCAGCGATGTGATAGGATGTGATGTTTCGACACACGACACCGGCACATGTCAGGGATGAAGCCAGGGGAAGTCCGTTTGTTGGTCGCACATGCCTCCTATTATAGCCTTTATTCGGTACCTTCGCAGCTCATGTTCACGACACGCCTTACACCCTAAACCCCAAACACTCCCAAAACTATCCCACCACCCCCCACAGCTTCCAGCCGGGTGGCGGACTACGAGAGGCTGCTGCTCGTCGCTCCACCTCTCCCACCCGCTCCTCCGCCGCCGCAGTTGCCGCCACCGCAGCTGCCGCCCCCACCGCCCGGCAACCCCAAGCCGCCCCCGCGGCCCCGGCCCCCGCCGCAACCGCCGCCGCCTCGTCCGTCGCCGCCTCCCTCTCCGCCGTCCTCGCCGCCCCCGCCGCCGTCGCCACCTCCACCCCCTCCGGAGCCTGGTAGGTGTCCCCTTGGCTGCCTCCTAATCAGGCCACGTACGGCGCTGTTGCATGCAGAACATGAAGAGCATTGGCTGGCCACCACAGCAAGGCATGCGGCGGCGTCCTAACCTTCCTAACGCACTATCCAAGCTCCCCTCACCAAGTACCCAAACTCCATGAGAAGAGTCTGGGTTTCCATTAACCCAACCCTATAAGTTCTCCTTTCTCACCATGCCCCGTTCGATCAGCACCGTTATATATCTCTTAGCTGCCCACCCCTCCGCCCTGTTCACCTTTCCTTAACCCTGCCAACCCTCTAATAAACCCCCCCCTGCTCCTCCTCCCCCCTCCGCAGTTCCCGACGGTCAAATCATCGCGCTGCAGGACCAGCGTTTCCCCAGCGACGTGCTGCGCAAGGCCTTCATGCTGGTCACTCTGTACCAGATGGTTGGGCAGAGCAACACCGCCTCGCGTGTCGCCCCCGGCATTGCCCCCCTCCATGTGGTGTACGACAACACCCTCACAGCGATGTCCAGCAGCGATCAGACGGTGAGTAGTGGCGTGTAGCGAGGTGGTTTTAGGCTTTCGAGGTATTGGTTTTGCATTGCAAATCTTAACGATTGTCATTCGCCGGGTTTCCAAGGGCTTCCCAACAGGGGAGCACGTGCGTCGTTACCTGAAAAATACCTCAAAACGCCTCAAATCCTCCCTTACGTGCAAACAATCCCACGCACCAGACGCTACGCAACATGGTGGCTGCCGGCAAGACGTTGCTCACCGTCGTGGTGACCAAGGAGACGGCGGCAACCGACCTGGCAGCCTTGATTGCGTCCATGGCCGGGGTCAGCGGCGCTACTTGCAGCAAGGTGAGCGGCTGCACTATCCTACTGCCGTGCCGCAGCACCCCAACACCCCAACACCCGTCCTCCTGTCCCAGTTGCTTTGTTCACCTGTAATGTTCGCATACTTAACGCATGTTGCATGCTTACCTTAACCAGGTTAACCTACGTTTCGGATGTCTTGTGCCCTTTTGCGCCTACGTTATTATCCTCTTCGCAGCGGCTGCTCTCCTCCTCCGACTCCCTCACCGCCGTCACTGGCTCCCAGTACAGTGGAGTCATGAAGGTGCCCGTCTTCCCCGCCGACATGACGGTAAGCACGTCCCACGTGGCGGTGAGGCAGTGAGGCAGTGGGGCAGTGAGGCAGTGGCAGGAGGCGCTCTAGTGGCCACATGCGTGTTGATGCACCAGCAGCAGCTAACCCGTTTTAAATAATATAACCGGTATGCACTGAGGGCCCCTGTGATGTGTTGCGCGAACTTGCCATTCCATTTCCACGCAGCCTCTATCCAATACAGTCGCTTTCGACTGCGGCGTGGGTCAGCGGGTCCTGGCAGTTGACGGCGAGGGCAGCGAGGGTGTCATCTGGGAGATCAGCGTAGGCGCCGGAGTGCTGCGGCTGGTGAGTGGAGGTGCACACACCTGGGAGGGGGGCCTTCCTCCTGAATACGCATGTCGGGCATATGCAGATGCGTCGCCGGGGCTACGGCTGGGGCTGGGGCGGGGGCCTAAGCTGCTGTTAATCTGCTCCATCTGACCTCATGCAATGTCTTGGGACTTTTGTCTGGCTGGCAGGTTGGCTACGACTTCGCCTCCCACGGCTTCACGGGTGTGACCGGCTCCAGCGGCGTGCCTCCTGAAGATCGCCTCCTGGGCACTTGCTCCCTCGCAGTCACCTACCCGCAGAGCATGTTGGGAGGCGACAGCGCCGCCACACGCATGTGGGTTTTGCTCTACGTGTGTGTTGTACAACATTGATATGCTTAACTGTTGTGCATTACGGTAATTATCGTACGTGCATGCTGACAACGTAGCTGTGCAGCCGAAATGGTTCCAGCAGCTGCGGACAAGTCAGCTGTGTACCTTTACTGCTAGCTGTTGCGAAACCCACTTCCCTTGGCATGGCAGTGATACTTGGGGTATTGGGGTAACATTGCATTGCTAAAAGCCGTTGCGCTTTTTCCTGTTTCCTCGCCCACAGGCCGCCACCGTCCCCCCCGCCACCACCGCCACCGTCCCCGCCACCACCGCCACCGCCGTCCCCGCCACCGCCTGCAAAATCCCCGCCGCCACCGTCCCCGCCGCCACCGTCCCCGCCACCACCGTCCCCGCCGCCGCCGTCCCCGCCACCGCCGGTCAAGTCCCCTCCACCGTCTCCCCCACCTCCGGTCAAATCCCCGCCACCCTCTTCGCCTCTCTCCTCTCCTCCCCCTCCACCTCCCCAACTACCTCCCCCACCACCGCCAAGAATCCCACCGCCCCCACCACCGCTTCCACGACCGCCGCCGTCGCCAACAAAGTCCCCGCCTCCTAAACCCAAACCACCACCACCTGCCAAATCTCCCCCGCCTTCTCCTCCCCGGCCGCCGCCGCCACCGCCGTCTCCCCCCCCACCGCCGCCGCCTCCTCCCCCGCCGCCACCCACCATTCCCCCGCCGCCACCTCCCGATCGTCACGTTGTCGTTCTGTCTGACGTTGTACAACTCGAAGACCAATGGACGAAGGACATGTTCATGGTAAGCAAAGGCATAGAAAACGCTAGGAAGGAAAGCAAGGACATGGACCAACCGCGCAACTCACACTGCTGCCTATCTACCATTGGCGGTCCCAAACATTCCCCAAGCAACTCGTCTCCTACCCAACGCCTGTTCCCACAGCCATCGCTTCTTCCTCTTCCTCTCCGCAAACCCAAACCCGAACCCGAACCCACACACGAAACCACAGGACGGTGTCCAGGCGGCCGGGCGCTCCATCCTGCGCTCCACCATTCCCCTGGGCGGCGTCCCAGTGCATGTGGCGTACGACACAACCCTCGCTCAGGTGGGTCGTTGGGGTCCGTTTCGGGGTTCGATGGGGGTTACCGTGGAGGGGAAACCGCATTAGTTGCTGCAGCAATGTTCTGTGCGCTTCATTTGTAACTCAACTCTGGCTAGCTGCGCACATCTTCTCGTCCTCCTTCCTTACCCGTACTTTCCTGTTTTGTTTCCTTACCCACGTTTTGGTGCTTCTAACGCTGCCCCCAACCTTACCTAATACCTTGCCTAATGCCATCATATGAGTGATTTCGGTTTCATTGTAGCCCCTCCTCCGAAGCCTAACCCTCAATCCCAACCCAATCCTAACCAATCGCTCCTCTCTCCATACAAATAGATGGATGCGTCGGCCATGGCCTTGTTGATTACGTTGGTACGCTCCGGCAGCACCGTGCTGAGTGTGGTCACGACGGCCGCGGTGAACGACGTCCTGCTCACGGACCTGCTCACAAACATCACGGGTAACGGCGGCCTGCAGTGCTGGACGGTGAGTTGGTTGGCACATCAGAGTGGGCTGGGGTGTTAAGCGGGGTAGAGTGCACGCCAGATAACAACAACGCGTGTATGTTGCAGCTGCGTCTGTCGTGCGAGCAGCGTTAACCCCCGCCGTGTTCCTCCCCTGTGTTTGATGAACCAACTCCCGTGCGTTTCCCCTGTGCGTGTGCGTGTGTGTGTATGGACGTCAGGGACCGGTGGCCCGGGGCACGGCAATCAAGCGTTTCCTCGCAGTTAATGGCAACATGAACTCCACCGGCTGGATAGCGCAGGATTTCACCCAATACGTCAGGTAGGGGAAGCAAACAGGGACCATGGTGCGGGGAAATTGAGGGGCCTGGGGCCGTGGCTGACCACTGCGGAAGTCTGAAATGCCAGCGCGTTGTAATCAATTGCCTCCCTCCAAATTTAAGATTTGGAATGCATGGTCCTCGACGTTTTGTCCAGGCGCATGAATACCGGCATTTTAAATATATAATATTCTATGCGTGGCTTAACTTGCAGGTGTAACACAGGGTTCGCTGTGTTCTCGGTCAAGGGCAGCAGCAACCAGGGAGTGGTTCGCGAGTTTGCCACCAAGGGTAAGCTCCTGCAGTGCAAAACCGCTTGGATTGGTTACTATGACTTTTCCGGTCGTACGGCATGAGTATTGTGACACTTGTTGTACTAGGTATATTCACAGTGTATTACATTGTACGCCAAAATTGTCGCACTTCCCGAGGCCGTACCGACACATTTTCTGAACCGCAGGTGGCGGCTTGGTGCGTGCCATTGGTTATAACTTTGCATCGGGTGGTCGCGGCAAGAACCGCAAGCCAGTCACCGAATTGGCCCTTTATCCTGCGCGGCTGGTTGCAACAGCCGCCGGCAGGAGGTAAAAAGCGCTGGATGGATTGGTGGATGTAGCAGCCGCAGCCACCTTTTTAAGCTGCCGCACAGGCAGTTGCACGCGACAAAACGGTTTTCGGTGAACGGCCTGTCACTTTATGGTCGTACTTGTGCTCGACAGCTGTCGAAAGGCATGCATGTTACGGACAGATTCACGGCCTTTTCAGTTTGCAAATGTGCTTGCAATTGGTTTACGGTTGCTTATGGGCGGCTGTGGTATGATGCGTTTTATGGCTAATTCATAGCACGACAGTTTCCATGAAAGAACTGCTCAGGAGGTGTGCAACGGACGTCCTGTCCTGCTGGGATGCTGCACTGATGACCGTGTGAACGTCTGGGCCGCCTGCCGGACGTTTGGTTGGGCCGCTGTTAGGGCTCTTGACAACTCAATCGGTGTTTGTGGAGGTTGGGCCACTGAGGCATTTCGCAGCACACGCGGGCCTCACTGTGCGCGCGTCTTTCTCATTCCCGCCCTTGGATTGCCAGCGTGATCGGGGTTTCGCTAACAAGAGCGAGCAGGGGTGGATGCGTAGGGGTGCCTAGTACATATAGCTTTCCAGGGCCAGCCGCCGCCGCGGCCATAGCGCGCAGGTTGGCCGCAGTGGCTGCGGCTGCGAGGGCACATGGGATTAATTTGTGCATTACATTCATGGTGCTCATGTTGTGGAGGTGTATGTATGTACAGGGTGTTGTCCGGGTGCATATAGCACCAAACGTTTAGGGGACGCGAGTGATGATTTCGATGACTTGGTGGATCGGGTTGGGAGTTGGGTACTTTGGGACAAGGGCATTGCTGCATGCAGGTTTCCGGGCTTTTGGGCAGCTGCCCTGAATGCCTTGCTTGGCGGAGTTGTCGCACGTAAATTTCTTTTAAGCAGCGGTTGCGGTGTAAATTTGTGCATGGGGTCTGTCGCCGATTCGGCACATATCATTACACGTCAGCGCACAATACGTTGCAATCTCCGTTTCCAGAATAGATACGCAATGCCACCATAGGACTTGGTAACCAAACTGCTTGGAAATCCGCGAAATCTGCGAAACCGTTACACGAAAGCAACATCAACCCGAACGACACGGGGCTCTCCCGTCCGCAAAGAATAACATTGGGTACGGAATCAGACAACGGCAGTCAGCCCCTTAACAGCATAGCCCTATGAGCCATGGTGCGAAATGCTGGGCTGACCAACCCGGACCCGAGGACTCCTGATTTGCACCACTGGCGCCGAGAGCGAGGCAGTTTCCCTACCCACTGACAGCGGGCCCGGGCACACGTACACCGGTAGCCAACGGGACCTGTACGACACCCAAACCCAAAGTGGAGTATGTGTCTCGTATTTTCGTACTGTGTCGTGCAGTATCGGTGTCGTGCAGTATCGGTGTCGTGCAGGAGCATCACCACACCAGCAAGAGCGGCGGGGTGACCCGATGCTCGACAGTGCCCACAGGTCAGCACCCCGTTGACGCAGCAACCCTGCGCAGTGAAGAGGGAAATGGAGACCGGGCAAGCCGAGTCAGGACCTGGAAAGAACTGCGCGCATGCAACGTGCACACCACCGGGGCAATGCGCTTCAGATGCGTAGCTGTGGTCGTTCTTCTCGTCACGGCTCAGAAATTATTAGTCTTCGTTTTCTTAGCGCTCAGGTGGCATCACGAAGAATGTAGGGTTACATCCTTGCCGAGGCCGGAAAGACAAACCAGCGAAGCGTATTCTCCCCGTGCGTGCAGGAAACCATGCGTGAACGTGAAGGTGGGATCTAAGTGTGACATCAAGCCATGCATGATGCACCCGTCTATCACGCTGCTGACCTTGTCTTTGGGGTCGACGAGCGCCTCCAAGGGCGTTTGGCACGCATGGAAGTGGTTGGCGCCTTTGAACGTAGTTTGAAGGCGCGGAAGGCGCGGGTTGCTCAGGAAATTATTTCCCGAGGATGGTGACCTTCTGCACACGGAGGGGGGCAGACGTAGCTCAACAACAGAACGTCATATAACGGTTGCAGCTGGGAAAGGTTATGCCGCAGGCGATCATCATGTAGTGCATGAATGTGCTGTAGTTGAGGTGCCTCATTATCTTAGCGAGTAGCGTGCGGCGAAGAGGACAGGCGTGAGAAACCCATGCTAGCAGGTGCGTTACGACCGTGACCGTCACTCGGCTCAGAAATTATTAGTCTTCGTTTCAATACGCTCAGCGGATAGCCTCGCGATGTAAAGGTAGCATCCTAGCCAAAGAGGTTACGGTCGGCATGCGGGATCAGAGAATGGCGGGCACTAGGTCCCTTCTGTCCCAGCGAAGCACCGCATTGAACGCCACACTAAGCAAGACGTCGAGTTCGCACCATGTGCCATGCTAATGTTCGTCTACCAGAACGCTCACCTTGGCGGTCGCGACAGCTATGCGGCAGCCGCCAAAGCGACGTTAGCACCATGTAGAATGAAGCAGCAGGCGCTTTCTACAGCTTTCCATCATCATGTGCCCCATATTTGATAGACATTTGGCATGCACCGGTCGGCGGCCGGCAGCCAAGGCAGCGATGATGACGAAGTTTGTTTGCACATTTTGTTTAGTTCCATGCAAACCACCTTGCACAAAACGTTACCAGCGTAAGCACACGCTTTACATTAATATGCACTGCAGAGGTCCTCATGTATTGTACAATTGTACGGCGCAAGGGTACGGGCACGATCTGTTCCATCCTCTCACATCTCGCCCTCACCCAGCAACACAATGCCGTGTGGCTTTGCATTTGTTTGGGAGGCTAACCCTGACATCCGATTTCCTTGCCCTGTTGCCGCTTTCCCTTTTAACGCAGCACTTGCAGCAGGCCATCGCGACCCCGATCGCTCGCTCCCGGGAGCCTCGTAACCGCTCCCCATCCCACCGTCCGCCACACCCACACCACTGCTTCCCCCATCCCCACCACCCGACGCACCGCCAGCACCAACGCTACCTGAAGCAGGCCCCGTGCCGGTCCCCAAATCCGACCCAGCCCTCGAGGAGAACTCCGACCATCCCCATGTCCCATCGCTGTCGCCGCCTTTCCCTGCCCCTGCAGCGCCGCCACTACCCGACCCAGCACCGGCCCCTCCACCTCCACTAGCACTCCGACTAGGCCCGGCTGCCTCCCTAAAGCAGCCTCGCTGCTGATGTTGCTGCTCCGAGCCTTGGCCGCCTCCTCCGCTGCCAGACCCGCTACCGGCACTTCCACCACCAGCCAGATTGCACCACTGGCCTCCGCCGCCTCCGCCTCCGCCCGCACCGGTACCGCCCGTATCCCTGCTTGCAGCGCCGAGCCCTAGGCCCTGCGAAAAGGAGTTTTGCAGGTCGTCAAGCTGCTGCTTGATGCGAGCAAACATGTCCTCACTCCGCAGGCTGCGCAGGCTAGAGGAGCCTGAGGGAGCCACCTCGGCAGCAGCTGCAGCAGCACCCTGCTGCGCTGCGCCCGAGCCTGCAAAGTCCGTTCGGCCTAGACCCGTGGGTCCAATCCCTCCATTGCCGCTGCTGCTACTGCTGTGACTGCGACCGCCCAGCCACCGCGTGCCAGCAGGTTCTGCAGCATGGGCCCCCCCGCCGGGGCCGTTAGCGGTGGATGCGAAGCCGTCTGGTAGCGGCTTGGAGCTTTGGGTCTGCAGGTTGGCACCCCCCGCCGCAAAGAATGATGCCCTACGAGGGCTGGTCTGGTCGGGCGGCGCAGCTCGGTCATGTTGCATGCCAGCTGACCATCCGCCGCTTGCGCCTGATCCCCATTCCTCCGCCGTCGCCGCGGGAGCGAACGGCACGGCTCGAGTAAATGCAGCGGGCTTTTCAGAGGCACCTGAGGGGGCGGAGGAAGCGCCTGTAGCGCCCCCAATGGGCTGAGCGCGGTGGTCGCTGCCCTGCTTGACCCTGCTGTTGTACGGCGGGGGGAGAAGCGTGGCTGCGGTTGTTGTTGCTGACGTGTCAGCGAACGCCGGCGCCGCTCCATGTCGGCCGGTGGCGCCCTGCTGAGGAGCCGCACCCACATCCGCAAAGCGCCCTGCACTGCCGGCAGCTCCCGCCGACCCTGCAGCCCCGTAGTACATGTGGTAGGCCCTGCTTTGGTAGCCATTGTTATGACCGACGCCTGCGTCACTGCTAGAAGCAGCGCCTGCAACTCCACCGCCACCACCAGCAATCTCCGGTCCGGGACTGTCGGCGGCGCTGCTGCTACTGGCGTTCTCGTACCAGTGTTGGCTGTACCCGGGAAACTCGCCGTCACCGCCCCCAGCGCGCGCTCCTCGTGACCCAGTACCAGTACCACCAGCATTAGCAATGCTGCAGTACTGCCGTTCAGCCGCATCTGGCACACCTCGACCGCCCGCAGCGCCCGCATCCGCTGCCCCAGCGCTGCAACCGCTCCTAGCCCTGTTGCCAGCCAGCAGGGAGTCCAGCAACTGCATGACGTCATCCACACCCCCGTCACGGCCCTCCTCATCCTCGCCCTCGAGTTCTTCAGACAGCCCTCTCTCCGCGCTGCGTACATCATCCGCCGCACCGTCATCCGTGTGCCAGCCGCTGCCATCATCGTCATCGTCATCGTCCTCCTGCTCCTCCTCCTCCTCGCCGTCGACTTCATCGTCACCTAGCGGCAAGCTGTGCTGCATGTCGGCAAGCCGCTGCCGCAGCCCATGCACCAGGGAGGCTAGACCCTCTAGAGAGGAGGAAGAGGAGCAGTTGGTGCTCAAGTGCTCGCTGCTGTAACCACCTCCGCCAGGGGTGGTGGTGGCAGCAGCTGTTGCCTCGCCGAATGGCGTGTAGACACGGCTTCCAGGCGTCACGGCGGCGTCATTTGATGCCGGAGAGCCTGTGAAGCAACGCGCCGGGGTTGCTGAGGCCGCATCTACCGTAAACCCGTCATCATAAGCCGCACCACTTCCCACGCCTCTCAAGCCGGCACTGCCACCACTCTGGCTACCACTCACGCCACGACGAGCGATGCCGAAGTGGGGACTCCTGTCATCATCACCCAATCCGCTGCGGCTACTGGCGCCATGCGCAGCCGCCTCCTGCACATTCAACCGCGCCCTGGCAGCGCGTAGCAACGCGTCGACGTCAATGGACGGGATTGCATGCTGTCCAAAGGTGTACGACATGGCGGTTGCTGCCGCCGATGCTGCCATACTGGCGCCTGCCGCTGTCGTACTATCACCGGCCCCGGTTGTCGTACCGCCACCTAGCGCCCCATCGCGAGCCCTGCCCTGCATCGGCTGCATGCCAGAGGGCTCAGCGGATACAGCATGGCCACCCGCAGCATCAACGTCGGTAGCCGGATCGGAAGGCTGCGCCGCGGACACTTGAAGGTCTGCGTCTAGGGCCGTCTCCGGGACCGAGTGAACGTAACGAAGGCTTCGACCGCGCGCGCCCGCTCCTCCTCCAATCCCACCGACAGTCATATGGTGCTCTGTGCCCAGGCCGGCCCCCCGAGCGGACAACATCGCGGGAGGGTCCGCCGGGGGGAAGGGCCGGCTTGGCGCTGCGCCAGAGGCCGAAGTGCGGGATGAGAACATACCGCGGGCTGTGGCTGCTCCGGAAGCAACTGCTGAGGCATGCAGCTGCCCGATATCTAATGCGGGTATGGCAGTAGAAGTAGAAGTAGCATTAGATGTTTGCAGCGGGCTGTGGTGGTGTTCTAGCGGACTGCTAGATGAACGCCGCAGACGCTCGGTGCGGCGTCGGCGGTCCACGTCTTGCGGGACAGTGGTTGGGCTGTCGGCGCCACCGTTGGACGTCACCTCCTTGCCACGGTTGCCTCCAACACGGTTCTCCCCTGCTGCCGGGCCCGTAGAGCCGACCGGCACCTCCTCCGGTCGGCTGGCTCCTCGCTGTTTGAGCGGCGCTGAAGCCCCTGCGATATTAAAGCTCCCGCCATCTGCACCTCCCTGGCTGCTCCTGTGCTGCTGCGGCTCGTGTGCCGCTGCAGCGGTTGCCCAGCGGCCTCCTGTCGGCGGCCCCGCTGCCGCTGCGGCCGCCTTCGCCGCCGCCGCCCTGGCGGCCGCCTGCGCACTGTGCGCTGCTGCGGCTGCTGCCGCGGCCGCTGCAGCTTGAGCCGCGCCCATGAGCCGCTCCGCTACGGCCGAGGTGCTGGATGGGTTCGCATCGCTGGACAAGCGAGCATGGAAGCCACTCGGCTTGTCCGCAGCCCATTGCGGTGCGTCGCTGCTGGCCGAGACGCGCGCAGCGGGTGCTGACGAAGTGAAGGGCGAGTCGACATGCGGCGGAGGTGAGGAGGCACCGCTGACGGATCTGGAGGTGGATGATGTGCCTGGGCTGGTACCCACCGGCGCTGGGCTTCGGACCGTAGACCGTGCCAGGCCTGAATCTGCGTTTGCTTCATTCTCATCATCGGCCGTCCTGGGGTTCACAAGGGGAAGGCGGTGGTTTAGGAGAAGGTACGGTATTAGCAACGGTTTGCCGGAAAGAAGTCTCTGTGGGTCCATTCCTAAGCAGCCTCATTACTCCCAGGCTTTCCAACAGTCATTGATATGCCCCATCCAGGAAGCTGCAACAGCCATCTTGTTAAGACTCCTAGCCACCGGTATGCAACCTCCCCCGCTGTTACCTGTTGGGTGCGCGTGCCGGGGGCGAATCCACAGCCCACTGCGTCGCGCTCATCCGCCGGGCCGACATGACCGGCGCCGCGGAGGGGCCGCCCAGCTGCGCATGACCTGCCGCGGCTGCCGCCGCTGAGTAGGAGTTGGCATCCAGGCCGCTGTCGTCCCCTCGCGTGTGGTGCAGCGACGACGGGAGGTCCCGAGTTCGTGCAGCCGCAGGCTCCGGCACGCCTCGTGTGCCCGAACCTGCCATCCGAGCCCCCAACCCTGCCCCGCCACCGCTTGACCCCTGCCGTGAGCGGGAGCCCGAAGCCGCGCCCTGTGGCCCGGCAGCAGCAGCACCAGCAGCAGCACCAGCAGCAGCGCTTTGGGGCGCACCCAGCCCAACGCCTTCGCTCGTTACAGAGCGCTGGGCTCGCAGGGGCTGCTCCCGGCCCTGACGGACAGCACCCTGCGCTGAGGCAGCGAAACCGTCGCTGACGTGTTGCTGTTCCAATCCGTCAGGAGGAGCGGCACAGCCGTAGCTACCGCGAGGGTGCAGCCTGGAAGAGCCGCCAGTGACACTGCCGTTCCGAGGGACAGCAGCAGCGCCGGCTCCGCTGCTGGCCGTTGTTCTGCGGCTGTCGCTGTTCCCAGCCGACTCGAAACGCCGGCTAAGATCCGACTCCGGAACCGCTGGAGCGTTTGCCGGGGCAGCCACACCGTGGGCGGCCGGAGCGCTGCCAGCGTCCTCCACATGCCGTCGCTCCACGTGCTGCTGCTGCGGAGCTGCTGCTGCCTCCGTGCCCGCCCGCCCGCTTGCAGTAGCGCCCCGCATCCACGGCTGTTCTCCTGCCGCTGCCTGGTAGGCGTGGGCTGGCTTGGGAACGCGGCTCCCCAGGGGCTCCCCAGGCGGTGCTGCTGCTGCTGCTTCAGGCGCGACATCCTCATCGTCCTCGGGAGCAGCAGCAGCTGCTGCAGCGGGTGCCGTGGCTGCGATGAGGGCCTCTAGCTGCTTGGTTCGCGCATGCAGCTGCGCCGTAGCGAACAGGTAGTCATCCACGATCTGGCCGTACGACTTTCTGCGTAGATCCCGAAGAACAGGGGTCGTACATGCCCTTACAAACCCTAGTACGGAAAGCCATGATGGCCCATGACTCAAGGTTTAACTGGGGTTCAGCTCTCGGTGCGAGGCAGCGCATCAAGGGAAAGAAACAGGGACCAGGATTGGCGTGTGGCCGGTAAGTCACTAATCCACATGAGTTCACGTCTACCTTAGCATGGCAGCTGCCTGATCGTACTGCTCTTGCACCCGCGCCCTCTCCACCCGCTCCACCTCGAGCTGCCGTATTAATGTGTCAATTTGCTGTTGTAAGACAGCGGTTGCGTCCGCAGAGTTGGACTCCGGAGGCGTGGAGGTACCAATCGAACGCCGCCGGGCATCCTTTCCGCTGCTGTCGCCAACAGCTGAAGCGTTTGTACCAGCCTCGGCACCCTGCGCATGTAAGGTTTGCCGGGCCGACTCGCCTAACGGCCTCCACACCAGGCTACTTACGGCAATCCCCGGCTGACCCAAATCCCTAACCACCGACAACAGCCTGATGAAGCTTAACTGAGGGTGGGGACACCCCAAACAAGGCAACGAGTTGGGTAGTCGAATATGAGAGGATACGACGGGGACTTACCGCTAGGGCAGCGTCCTTGCGAGAGTTGGCTGCAACAGTCTTCAGAGAATAGAAGAGAACCTGTTGCCAGCGTGTCACGTATTTGGGAGACTGGTTGCAAGGGCTTAACCCTTTGAAACTTCACACCAGCCGAAAGCTCAAAGAACGCCACACCTGTAAGTCAAGGACATACTGCTGCGCTGCTGCGACTTCATCCAGAATATCAAGCCCAGGGCCACGGCCATCGGCACCGTGAGCGCCCGGTGCAGACATCCTTCAACCTGTGAGGCCCTCTAGCTCGGCAGCCTACGTAGTATTGTTTCAAAGCGTTTCTACTATAACATTGCAACGTTTTGTAAAATCGGTGGGCAGATCACTTCAGCGCTTAGCGAGCTGTCGCACATAAGAAGGGCCGTTTGGCTCAGAGAGCTCGTTCGCCATATGTGGCAACCGTTTAACAACTTCTATATACAAAGTTAAATTGCTTACGAATGGGCTGGGAGAGGTGCGGATGCGGCTGATGAAGTGCAATTCATGGGGCCTTTGGAACCATCACCATCATAAGATAGCGCCGATCAGGGGTAACAGTATAGCGCTCTTGTTTAGCACTATTTGCATGATCACCCTGTCTTACATTCCTTTAGTCCTTCGCAAACCCTTCGCCGGCGACAACTGCATATCGGACTGACTCGTTAGCCCAGCTGTTCACCTGAAAGCATACAAGCCTTCATCCACAGTTCATTTCTGCCTTCGTCCCATACCTCGAAGGCGCATAGGCGCGAGCTGAACACACCGTCACAGCTTCTGCTGGGCCCGACCGTCGCTGCCCGAACATGGGGCAGACGTTTGCAAAGCTCTTTGACAGATGGTTTGGCAACCGCGAAATGCGCGTTGTCATGCTCGGGCTTGACGCTGCCGGCAAGACAACCATCCTTTATAAGTTGCATATCGGCGAGGTCCTGACGACGGTACCTACTATAGGTGGGTGTTTTCTTATTGTTTCTGAACACGGTTAAGCCTCTGTGCCGTCGACCACATTGCTAGCTGTCTACAAGGGTTGGGCACACCCTTCATTGCACACTTGCACTTCTTACACCAGGTGTGCAGACAGGGTCTCCTCGCAGGGGATGCAGATGCTTCTTGGCGATCCTGCGGGGGGCCCTCTTTGCAGCCACAGCACTCTGCTGGCTAACACACGAACTACCCCTGTGAATTCTTGGGCCCATTATTCGCCTGTTGAGTTTGTGTGCGAAGCCAGGCGTCCTGCGTTTACTCACACCCAAAGTCACAGCACACACAGTGTTTCAGAATCCCCCACTTCCAAGCACCTCCTCCCGCCTCTCCTCCCAATCCCTCTCCTCCCCTGCTCCCATACCACCACCCAGGCTTCAACGTGGAAAAGGTGCAGTACAAGAACGTGGTCTTCACGGTTTGGGACGTGGGCGGCCAGGAAAAGCTGCGGCCGCTGTGGCGACACTACTTTAACAACACGGACGGCTTGATCTTCGTGGTTGACAGCCAAGACCGCGAGCGCATCGGCAAAGCTGCAGCGGAGTTCCAGGCCATCCTGCAGGACCCGCTCATGCTGCACTCGGCCATCTTGGTGTTCGCCAACAAGCAGGACATGCGCGGTTGCCTCACACCTCGCGAGGTGTGCGAGGCGCTCGGGTTGCCGGAGATGCGCACGCGCAAGTGGCACGTGCAGAGCTCGGTGGCGACTCGCGGAGAGGGTTTGTATGAGGGGCTGGACTGGCTGGCGAACACACTCAAGAGCTCGAATGCAGGGAGGCCCATGGCATGAGGGGTGTTGCGGGTTTCGTCAAGTTTTGTACCGAAGCTGTAGCGTCCTGTGGCGAATCGGGATGACGGGGGTGCTAAGGGATGGCGCCCAGAGAGGGATGTGGTGTGGTTTCAGAGCGGAGGGGATGGACGAATGGGTGCGGATGTGGGTGTAGCGGGTATTCCCTTGTTCTTGCACTTGAGGTGTGCGTTGTGGGAGGTCTGCAGAAGACGTGTGCATGCACGCCATTGCTGAACGGCAGTAGGGTGTGCATGCTGCGTCTGTGCTTTGGGCCATGGGTGGGCAGCTGGTGTAGGGTGTGGTCCTGGTTTGTGTGGCGGTGAGGCAATCCGTTGTTGCCGTTGGTTAGGAAGGGACCAGCTAAAGGGCAGGCGAAAGACAGGGGACACTTGGTGGTTATAAAGTGTTTCTTGCTAGGTTTTGGCTGTTGCGTTGCTGTGGTGTTTGTGTTAAGACTGTTTGGAGGAGGATGGTGGCACAGTTCATAGAGCGGGTAGGGGAAGCCATGAAGGGTGCGGGAAGGCCTTCTGCCTGGAAAGGCATCGGGTAACACTGACATACGCTAATGAGATGAGTCACAGCCCTCAGATAGGAATCTAAGTTAACGTATTAGCGAAGATCTGCCGACCACTGATGTGAGTATAGGTTGAAAAAACATGTGCGAAAGTTGCATTTAAATGGCCCACGCACCGTTGTGTTTTGCATGAAGCGCATTGAGCGGTTGCTGGGATGTTAGGCATGGCGATGCCCCGCCGCCTGCCATCATGGCTTTTCAGTTACGGCCCGTATTGCGTGTTTGGGTAGCTGCGCGGAGGAGTCTGGAGCGTGTCTGGGTAGCTGCGCGGAGGAGTCCTCTGGCGTCATGGAGGGCCTGTATGGAACGCAGGGACGCCTGGGTGGCTGGCTATGGTGGGCGGTTGAGGACCTGAGCGCGGCAGACGGATATGCGTGAGAGTCTTCTGCGACGCGCTAAGCTTGCAGTCGACCTAGCAGTGGCCCCGTAGTACATCAATCCCACCCCCTGGGGCACACCCCGGGTGTCCGGGTGGGACGACGCAGCCACACCCTGGCAACAATGTAAGTGACGGAGATTCGTCTCACACGTGCTGCGAACGACAGCAGTGTGCTTCAGATTATCAGATACCCCTGCAGTGTGTTCGCAAGCCGGTGTGACGAAGCCAGGGCTCAACCGTGGTTCCCGTCCCGCATCTACCGTAACACCACAACATCACCCCGTGTTACTTCAGCTGACTCCTCAGCTGGTCCACGTAGGCACTGCCAGCGGGACGCAACGCGCTACATGCAGGCATCATCCTAGACCAGAAACCAGACACATATAACCACCAGCGGCGGCTTACGATGAACGAGCTAACGTTCAGTGACGGCATGGACAGCAGAGAACCAAATGCGCCAAGTTCAGGCTAAATCTCCAGCTGCTGTTGAGGCGAGAGAGCAAGATGAATAGCAAAGCTGCAGCCAAAGTGCTTATCACGTAGATACGGTAACCACGGACAGGCCTTGACAAGCCGTCTTACGGGTATGGCTTTACTAAACGCGTCAGCCGGCCCTGCTACACACCTCAGCAGCACCGAACAATGCGCCTCACCTGCCACCCTCCCCTCTTAAGACGTTCTAACTACATTCTGCACAATCACCACTCATCGCTCCATGATACATCGCTGCATATTACTCTGCGTGACATTATAACCACCGTGCGGTCATGCACCCATGCTCTCGGTTTCACGGCACAGCCAAAGCCGCGCTAGCGCTGCGACGCTTGCAAGGTCAACAGCGCAGCCCCTTTGTGGTGCCATGTGTCATGCATCTTGGTTTGCTCAGGTCCACTGGATACCACACGTGCACCCCAGCCGATGCTAGAGGAAAGTGCCCATCCCATGTGCATACATGTCCTGATTTACCAATTACTATTCGATGAATGCCGCCGCACGCACGCACGCACGCTGTAAACCATTGTAATGCTCAGCAGTCCCCCTTGCAACCCACTACGGTACGGTCATCAGACACTCCCATCCTTGTCACGCGCGATGTTACGTCAGCGTCTAAAACCAAAGCCAGCATCTAACACTACAAGCGCTAGGCGCATTACTGTGACGATAACAAATGAATAACGGTGCCTTCAAAAGCCATTAACAAACAACACCACACCCTGCGTACGATGGTGAACCCTACAAATACACTGTGCGCTTATGATTTACGGATTGCTTGTGAAACTGCACGGCAGCTCCATCCAAGCCTTTAGCCTGCCACCATCGCTCCAAACTTCGCCATTCCCGCAGCGCCGCCTTACTGCCCGCAGCGGTCCTGCCAGCCCCCGCGCCCGCAACCCCACCCGAGGAACTCTCCGCCCCGAGCGAAGCCCTGGAGACCTCGGGCGAAAGCAAAGGCGGCGGCGACGGTGGCGGCAGCGGCGGCGGCAGTCCCGATGCCCTGTACTGCTTGTGGTGATGCAAATGCGATGGAAACGATAAGTACGGATCTCGTTGCGGTGGCGGTTGAGATCTCACACTGTCGTACAAAGGTACGATGCTGCTGCCGATGCTCATGGTCATGATGTACGGCTCAGGGGTGTAGCTCCGTGGTACGGCAGCCGCCGCAGCAGCAGCAAACGCCGCCGGCGGGGCTGTAGCACTGCCGTACATTTCCCGATCTTGAATAACTCCATCGTAGCTGGCAGTGGTCACGATATACCTATCCCCGCCTCCTCCTCCTCCGCCTCCGCCGCTGCTGCCCCCGTCCATGTAACCGCCTGCGATGCCTCTAGTGGTCATGTGGACCCTGCCGGGGCCGAATTGCTGGTGCTGCGCGGCTTGCGACGCCGCCACCACTGGCAGCCGTAGCACGGGTGCCGGTCGCCGTACGACTAGCCGCGTGGAGAGTGTGGGCGGGGGTGTAACCACAGGCAGCGGCAGGCCGACCCCGCCGTGGTCATGGCCAGCGGTGCCGTCTTGCAGCCCTCCTGCAGACATCGCTACAGCCACAGCCGAAGAGGACCATGCGGGCTCCGCTCCTTCTGCCGTGTTAACTCGCATGCCGCTTCGAGAATGAGGCTGCTGCTGCTGCTGTTGCTGGCTCCAGGCAGCTGAGGTGTCACGACGTACACGCGACCTACCGCCTGATGCCCTGCCCTGCTCGGCGACTTGATCCGGGGAGGTATTCATCGTCGCGCCGCCAGCAGCGTCGGCTACGTAGGCGAGGGCGGATGGCGCCAACTGCGGCAGCTGCTGCTGGGATTGTGGATTCTGCGGCGGGGAAGACTGGGACGCGTGCGGTCGCTTGGGCGAAAGCGACAGCGGCACCGCTAGATCCGCAGCAACCGCTTCCACGGACGCCTCGGCGGAGGTAGCACCACCAAAGGCTGCACCTGAAGCCTGTCCGGAGCGCCTGTGCTGCTGCCATGGGCCGGCATGACCCATCAGATCTCCGTACAGCGCCGCTCGTTCCACCGACATGAAGTGGTGAGGGGACACAACGTAGCCACGGCCGCGGGCCAGCGTGGCAGCATGGGACTTGGGGTCCTGCACCCCGCTAGCCGGCTGCTGGCTCGGCTGCTCCTGCCGCTGTTGTGGGTGCTGCGGGTGCTGTGGATGGGGGTGCCGTCCGCCGCGCGATGCAAGCCGCTGTAGACCGCTGCTGCCAGCAGCCATGTGCTGCTGGTGCTGGTGCTGGTGCTGCGGGTGGTGGTTATGGTGTTGGTGCGGTTGCGGGCTGGTGCATTGGGCGGCGGCAGCAGCGGGGGTCCTAGGGTTTCGGGGCGCAGGTGCGGTTGCCTGTGCAGAAGCCCAGAAGGTGTAGTTGGGAGCCGCAGCAGGGCTGCAGGCGGAGGGGGACGCCGGTGCAGAGGCGGAGGAGCGAGCATCCTCGCCCTCCTTGTCAGCGCCGCTTACACCGCCCATGTCGGTTGCCGGAGCCATGCGGCCGCATGGAGAGAGGGGGAGCTGGCCGGAGGTGCTCTGGGCCAGGAGAGCCTCAGCGAGCGAGTCTGTGTCGGGCGGCTCATATTCCTGGGTTGCGTTGCGTTGCAGAAGAAGGGGAGAAGGCAGAGAATGAATGCGTACCATGCTGGCTAGAGCGCACTACACTAGATGCGTACCATGCTGGCTAGAGCGCACTACACTAATCAATGCTAAAGAGCATGACGTAAGGAGAGGAACTAAATCAGGAATCAGGAAAGAGAACTGCTCATAAAACAAAAGGCAACAGGGGATGACAAGGCCACACAAGGCCGTCGTCGCACGCACCACCGCCAGGCCTGCCACCCACCTTGTTCGGTCGCCTTGTTAGACCGTAACCGTACGACAAGCTCCTGGTAAGAGCAGGCCCACCGGATGCTGCTTTCGTCCTAGCACCCACCGCGCCAGCAGCCCCAGCCCCGGCACCAGAGCCAGCGCCAGAGCCAGCGCCGGCAGCCCCAACGGCGGCCCCTGCCGCTGCTGCCCCCCTGCCTGCATGCGCCCCGTGGCGTGAGGGCTGCACCGACGGCCCCTTGTCGCCTGCATCCCCCGCAGCTGCACCTCCACCACCACCAGATGCCGCAGCTGCCTGGGCATCACAGCTGTAGGAGCTTTCCTTTCTAGGCAACACCTGCGACTGTGACTGCGGCTGAGGTTGTGAGGGCTGCTGCTGCGCGGTGCTGTGCGAGATGTGGTGCTGTGGAGCAGCGGCGTAGCTAGGGGGCTGCGGCGGGAACTGCTCTTGGGATTGGGAGTGGTGTTGCAGCTGCAGCTGTTGCTGCTGCTGCTGAGGAGGAGGAGGAGGCTGCATGCGTCTGCCCCCGCCGCCATTGTTGCCGTTGTATGGAGAGGGCGCAGGGTACGACATAAAACGATCACGCGGTACGTTGACAACGCCGTTCTGCTCGCCGCTCCCCAAACCGCCTTTCGTCGGGGGGGAGCTTCCCGGACTCGCCCAAGCGCTGTGTGCTGCGGCCGCATGGGCAACAGCGGCCGCATGTGAAGGCGAGGTGGACGACGTTTCTCCAAAGCTACGACGTCCTAGACCGCCAAGTGCGGCCGTTGACGCAGCAGCGGTTCTCAGCACCGTTGTCCCGCTGCCGCCGCTCGTCTCGCCGCTTGCTGAGATGGGCCAGAGGCGCGAGTAGGCCGCGGAGAGCCCGGCTTCGGGTGAAGCGACCCATGGGGCTGCGCCGCTTCCAATGAGCGCAGGCAGGCTCGCGGGCGTGCTGACGGATGCCTGGAACGACCCAGGGGTCACTGCGCTCGCACTTGCTGCAACGAGGGAAGCGCGAGAACCCTCCGGGTGCGGCATCAGCCGGGATTGTGATGCGGTTGTCTCCGCAGCATGTATCCCGGTTGCAAAGCCTTCCCCCACCATTACCGGAGGAGCGGAGGTGCTGGCCAGGGCTGCTCTCCCAGTCGTGTCCTCCCCTGGCGCCCCGTCCAAAGCAGGGTTTCTGCTGCCAGAGGCGACCGCTGACTCGCCGATGACCGTGGCCATCGCCCCTTCTTGCCCCTCTTCTAATGCCCGTGACGCTGATGAGGTCTCCCCATGCATCCGGAGCAGCTGCTCCGAAACCCGCATGCGCGCCTCTTCCTCGGAACACGCGGGCCGCGATGCCAGCTGACGTGCTATCTCCACCACCACACCGCCCTGCTCCTGCGGCTCTGTCGCCAGCGCCACGCCTCCTCCTTGCTGCTGCTGTGGTGCAGGCGGGGAAGCCGCCGCACGCGACGACGGAAAGGACGGAAGCGCCCGCAGCAGCAGCGGCGAGGGAATGGAGCTGCTGAGCAGCGTGGAGGACCGCGAGGGGGTGGAGGAGGTCAGCGGCGTGGAGCGAAGCGGGGAGGAGGACGCTGCTGCGGGGGCCCCGTCGGGCGTTCTCATGGGGTGTCGTGACGGTGCCCTGGCGTGGTGACCTGGACATGCAGGTACGACAGCTGCTGCTGCCGACACAGGTGCAGCAGCAGGGGGTGTGTGGGATCCGTCGCCGCTGGATGTGGGGTGCGGCCGTCGTGAGCCTCCGGGGGTTGTGGCCGTGGGATGGGGAAAGGGCGCGGAGTCGGGAGGTGTTTGCATGCTGCCGGTGTTGGGAGTGGTGTTGGGGGTGGGGGCAGGGGCGGTCGGGGGTATGAGCGGAGGCTGGAAGGAGAGGTCAGCGGCTGGGGCAGGGCTGCCGCTGCGGCTGCGTGGGTGGCGGTTGGGGTTTAGGTGTCGGTGGTTGTGGGTGTGGGCTTGCGGTTGTTGCTGGGACTTGTACGGAGTCGAGGAGGAGGATACTGTCCTGGGGTTGCTGTTGCTGTTGTTGTTACTGTTGCTGTTGTTACTGTTGTTATTGTTGTTGTTTAGCAGCGAGGCAAGGTGCTGCGCCAGGCTGGTGCGGGGATACAGCTCCTGCGGCACCAGCACCCCCCACACACGTACAACTGAATACGGACTAGGAGGAGACTAGGAGGAAGAGGGATCAGGAAGGAAAACAGAAGGGGGACCAGAAAGAAAACCTATTGGAGAGTATTTTGGAGATGAATCGCAACATGCGACGAATAACAGAAGACTCCAGTGGCCCGCACTTCGCGCCTCCCACGCACACGCGCCATAACACTCCGCGTTGCACCCATCCCCGCCCACCCACCGTGCCCTCCTGCTGTGACTGCGACGCCTCCCGAGACCGCCCCGCAACCGCGGCGGGTGTCGCCAGCGGCCGCCCCCGCACCCCTCGCGGCGGCGTCAGGGCCCGCCGCAGCAGCTGCGCCGGCTCCAGCTGCGCCTGGCTGAACACCTCCCGCAGCGCATCCACTCGGTAGCGCCACGGCAGGGCGGGGGCGCCGGCGGAGGCGGAGGTGGCGGCGCCTTGCAGCAGCGCGGGGGCACTCCTGAGGGAGGGGTAGCGCGTGCGGAGAATCAGGGAGGGTTAAGGCAAGGACAAGGACAAGGACAAACGCTGCCACCAAGGAGCTACCCATGTTTCCCTCATCCTGGGGATCTACCACCCTGGAGGGCTCCCCTTCCCCTTCTCCCCGGAACACCCAGCCCAGCCCCATGCGCCGCAATCCGCCGCACCGCACCCACCTCTCAATCTGCGGCAAGCAGTAGCCGCCGTTACCCGCACTCCGCACCGACATGTAGCTCGCCTCCGCCGCCAGCTGCCCCGCCGCCGCCGCCGCCGCCGCTGTCAGTTGCGCCGGGTCCCAGGAGCCGGACACATCCACCCCATGCGGAGCGTTACCGCCGCCGCCGCCGCCGCCGACACCTCCCCCACCCCCACCGTAACCGTTGATGTCGTCAGCCTCTCCCACGCCTAGCACCCCCGCGACCGAGGGCCTCGCACTCGCGCCCGGCGACCGAGACTGCCGCTGCGGCCGAGTGGGAGATGGCGACGAGGCGGGCGCCGCCGCCACGCCAATGGGCGCCGGCGTGACCACCATGCACGCCTCCGGCTGGCCCCGCCAGTGCATTTGCGTGACATGCAGCCGCCCATCAATGCCCAGCACGGGAGAGGTGGTTCGGCTCAAGCAGCACAGCGCTTGCACCGGCGCCGCTGCGTCCTCTGGCAGCTCAACCACGTAGATGGAGGCGCGGCGGCGACCCGACCGGCTGCGAAGTATCAGGGGTGATGCGGAACCCGCAGGGTGGCTGGTGGTGCCGATGTTGCCATCGCATGTGCTGCTAAAGTGCCCGAACGCCCCATCAAATGCCCCATCGCGGCGATTTGGACTGCCGTACTGGGGCTTGGCGGCGGCTGGCAGCCCGCTGGTGGAGTGGCCCCGCCTGCCGCGCGCCCCTGCTGCTGCTGCCGCTCCTGCCGCGGTTTCCCCGGGATCTAGGGAAAACGCCACGCTAGGTCCCGCCCCCCCCGCCGCAGCCCCTGCCGTTGGAGGTGGTGTCGTGGTGGCAACGCTACTCGGCGCCGCCCCATCTCCCGTGCCTGTGATGCACGGGCTGTTGAACCGCGGCGAGCGCAACGCCAGCGCCACATCCTCCCCGCCATCCCCAGCCCCTCCTCCTCCTCTTCCGCCAGCTCTGTCGCCCTCGCCACCAACGATTTGGCTCCATGCAGGCGCGGTGTACGGCGTCGTGAGGCCGCCGCCGCCTCTGCCGCCGCCGCTGCTCCCAGCTGCCATGCCCGACTGCCCCGCCATCATGCCATCATGTCGCTGTAGCGATTCGTACGACCGGGCGCGACGTACGGGCGGCTCCCGCCATAACGCCTCGTCCAGGTACTTCCGCTCCCGCATGAACAGCATGCGGTAGGCTCTCCGGGGGCTGCAGGGCTGCGAGGGTGACGAAGACGGAGGCAACCCAGCGCTGCCGACCCAGGGGCCAGCAGCACCGCTGCTGGTGTAGCCGCTGTCCGTGCCGCCGTAGCGGCGAGTGAGGGGGTCGAAGACGCGCAGGCGGGAGGCGATGTTGCGCGCGTCGGACTGCATGGGCAGGAGCGCGTGCGAGCCGGCGGTGAGGGCGGGAAAGCCGGGGGGGCCTGCTGTGGGGGAGCCGCGCTTGGCGCGAGCGGTGGCTGCAGCGAGGGCGTAGCTGTCGCGGGCGCGGATGGACATCCTGCGGGTCGGGGCGGGCAAGGCGGTGATCAGGACACGCGTGTGTTAAGAAAACTGGCCGCAAGCTGGAACGTGCTGTGATTGCCGGCTACGTGTTTAATGAGCACTGGCGGCTATGTGTGCGTGTGGTCAGCTAGGGGACGTAGGGGCCAGGTGGGAAGGTGGTTACCGCCGCGTGGGGGCACTGCTACACCCTGGTAGCCCAGTTGTAAGCTCAGTCCCTAACACGTTATGGGGCATGCGTGTGCGCCCTGGCACTTACTAACCAGCGCTTCAGGTCCCTTTCAGGACCTGTCGCATGGTCGGATGCTTCCTCCGCATGTCCCGCCCACCGACATGCCGACCCCCACACAGGACCCACCTGCCGCGCGCAGTATAGGAGGGCATCAGGTACGCCGCCGCCCCCAGCTCCGCCGAACCGTCGGCCTGTCCGACACTGAAGACACCCGCCGCCCCGGAGGACGAGAAAGGCAATACCGGGGACCCGCCAGCGGACCCGCCCATCGCCGCCGCTGCCGCAGCAGCAGCCACCACGTCCTCCTGCCTGCCTGGGTTCCAAGGCGACCCATGGGTCACATTGACTCCTCCACTGGCGTTCGGCAGGAGGCCCTCCGGCGACAGCATACGCTGCGCCAGGAGCCTTTGGGGACTGGCCCCCGCCGTGATCCACATCTCCCTGCCCTCCACCAGCCCCTCTGCGCCGCCGCCGCCGTCGTCTGCGCCGTCTGCGCCGCCGAGGCCGTCACCGCTGCCGTCTTCCACCCCGTCGCCGCCGCCATCCCGCATGCCGCCGCCATGTCCTGCTAGGGCAACACTGCTCCTGGCAACACTGCTCCTGGCAACGCTGTTTCTGGCAACGCTGTTTCTGGAGGAGCGACCCGAGCCCGCGGCCGCCCCTTGTTGGGAGCCTCCAGCGCCGCTTGGCCCCGCGGCTTCATCGCCAGCCGCCCAGCCGCCGTCACGGTCGCCTCCCGCCTCGCCCGGGGATCCCCCAGCACCCTCCTCGTCTCCTTCCCCGTCGCCTTCCCCCTCCCAGTCGCCATCACAGGCTACCTCGTCGTCCGCAGCTTCGCCAGCTGCTTCAGGGCCCCCCCCGCCCTCCTCGCCCTCGCCGTCCTGCTCCAGGGTGGCGCTTCCCTCCTGGTCACCCTCCCCTTGCTCATCACCCCCTTCCATCCCACCCGCGCCCTCCCCGCGCCCTCCCTCCTCATCCTCGTCCCCATACCCATCCTCCCCTTCCTCCTCATCGCTATAGTAGCTGCCCTCCCCGTCATAGTACCCATCCTCATCCTCCTCATACTCCCCATCTCCCCAGTCCCCCTCCGCATCCGGCCACTCCTCCCCTTCCTCCACAAAGCTCTCGTCCAGGGTCTCCAACGTCCCCGTACTCCCGATCCGTTGTTCGCCACCGCGCCCTCGAGCCCTCATCTCCGCGATTTCGCTTTCCCGCAGCACCCGCGCCTTAATGCGCTGCCACTGCAGCTCCTGCTCCTCCAGCTCCCGCTCCCCCTCATCCAGCTGGTCCGCGCCGTTGCCCTCACCCGCACCGCCCTCTCCTGCGACCCCAGCCGGGCCGGCGCCCTTGCGCTTGCTCTTGCGCCTGGGTCTGGCTTTTCGAGGGTCGCTGGCGGCATTGCTCTCGGCCTTTTTCTTCGCTTTTTTGCGATGCTTCTTCTTGTCGTCGTTGCCTACGGTGGAAACGAGGAAGGGTGTGTGGCATGTGTCATAAGGGAAGTCACGAAGCGCTGCCAAGGCCGTTCCTGGGTAAGTGCCCATGCCATGGGTGGGGAGCTGTAAGGAGTAACCCATCACGCGGCAGCCCCCACTGCACCTTCCCCCATTGCACTTCCCCAGCACACACCCGCTCCCCCCAGATCCCACCTTATCACACGGCCAGCTAGTTGTTTCCTCTTTACCTACCTGAGCCCTTCTTGCGGCCCTTGCCGCTCTTGCCGCCCCTCCCCTCGCCGCCTTCTCCGCCCTCCTCCTCCTCCTCCTCGTCTTCCCAGTCCTCAGAGGAGTCGGAGCCCTCCCGCAGCGGCCTGCGCCGGACGCTCTCCATCCAGGTGCTCCGCTTGCGCCGCTCCTCCTTGCGCTGCTCAATCAGCCGCTCGCGGTACAGGCGCCAGTAGATCTGCGGAAACCCAGGTCGCAAAACCCAGATAAGGAAACCCACATCAGGAAACCCAAACCAGCGAACCCCAGACCTAACAACCCAGCTCCCAAGCACCGCCTGCACTTAGTTCGTTACGGGTGGGTAGGTAGTAACAAGCGGGCAGGAGCGCCCCCGCGGAACCCCCCTCCCATGGGCTCCCCCTGCCCCCCCCTCTCAGCTGACCTGGATGGTCCGCGCCGCCCGGTCCTGCGACTCCAGTCGCAGCCGCTGCGCCTCCATCTTGAGCCGCGCGTTGTGCTGCGGGTTACACATGGAAGGCAGGTAGGACCGGGGGAGGCGGCGGCGTCGGGAACCGCGGAAGAGGGAAACCATGCATTCTAAGCTTCATGCAACCTCGCCCGCCCGCCCGTCCTGCTGTTACGTGAGCCCAGTGCGTGGACGTTTTCCAACATCTGGAGGTCCTGGGTGTCGTCCCATCATGTTCGTTGTCCCACCACCCACCTTGGCCATACGCTCCATGGTTTCCGCCAGCAAGTCGCGATGCGTGTCGCGGCGCTGCGAGGGTGCGAAGAGCAGTAGCATCAACAGCAAAGCAGTACAGGCGGCGTGTCTCGTATGTGGCAAACCTCAGTGCTACGTATGGGGTATGCGATGCATGTGGGCGGGTGACATGGACCAACATGGAGTGATGTGCCATGCTGCATGGACTGCACGTCGACAGCATGGCTGCGCAGCAGGAACATGCAGTGTACTGAATGCGACACGCTGCCGCCACAGTCACAACCCGAGCAGCTGCAGCATAAGGAGTTGTCAGCGGAGCCCAGGGGGGCCCCATGGCAGGAGGTGTTGGCCTCATGCCCGACTCCGGAGCGCTAAGGCACGCAGCCGCACCTCGATTGCACCCGCGATGTGCATGTCGAGGTCTGAAAGCTTGCCATATCTGAAGGGGGTAAAGCTGGCGACAGGGTGTAAGGCATGGACGAAGGCTGCTGCACTCCAGGGCCGGCTCCGACTGGAGGAGCTGCCCTCCACATCGGAGGACCAGTTGAGCCCCTCTCGTATGCGATTTAGGGCCTGCCCATCCGTCGTCGACGCAAACTGGAAGCTCTTCCTACGCTCCCCCGGCTTGTCCGATCGAGTTTCATCTCGACGCTTAGAACTCTTGGTAGTATTGCGGCTGAGCAAACGCGCAAGCGCCGCGGACTTGTCGGGGCTCGACATTAGCTACCGTCGCCCTGGCTACCTAACGCGTGGCGCACCGCCTTTCCGGTACTGATGAAGCCATGCGAATTCTCTAGTGATGACATGAAGCACGAAGGTAAGGAGTTCGCCTTAGACCTGAGGCTGAAGTACTTTGGAAGCCCAAGATAAAGAATTCCTGTGCCATAGGAATATTGTGAAGACGTACGTCCATATCAATGTTTTGCTAGGCAATCGTAATACCAGGCGAAGCGCAACTCGCGCGTTTGTCGTACACAGGCCGATAAAGAGCAACTTAGGGTGTTGCAAACACGGATGTCCCATACTGTTTCCATGGCAATTTGCAAGCCTTAAAGTTGGTATTCCCGGTTCATTTCCTTCGACTAGAGGATGACAATGCAGTACGCCATAGGGTATTATCACGATACAGACATAGCCGCAGGAACCGTACAGCACGGGCCATGCATTCAATAAGCTATCCGGTTGGGCTGGATTACAAGGCTTGTCGTAGGAAGCACACGAGTTGACATCCAGGTTTGCAAGGTTCCAACCCAGCGCCTGGTATTGAATATTCCGAGTACATTTACTTGTAGCTGCGGATAGTGTGTCGACGGAGGCCATGTTCCCTGCTGTTAGGAGTCTGTTCGCTGACCCAGGGGCCGGATACGATACGCTTGTCGCCTGTCGCGCTAGTGCGCTTTCGCAACAGCCCATCTTAGCTCAAAAGGGTACGATCAGCTCATTACGGGTCGCTGACAAAAAATATGACCTCCAGATGCGGAGGTTAGGCGAAGTGGGCTGGCGGGTTCATGGGGTACGTGAGAATGCTTGAACTGTGTGTTACACCTTTCGGTGTTCGCTGGCAGCCCAGCCCATCACTCTCGGGGCTCTTTGAACCAAATCTGCTGGGGTCGGAACGTTCGTCCCGTCTGTCCATCTGAGCGGCTCATTTTCCCCGGGTTGCAGGGGGGTCAGGTGGTTGGCAAGTCTGTGAACACTTGAAGGTCGTTGCCAATATGCATGAACTGGGTCACCTTGGGGCTTATGTGCTGTCATACCTGGCATGTAAGGCACGCATGCAAGGTGCCCAGGGGAGGAATGAAGGACTGCCCACCGCAAGCGACTGGCCCAACATAGAAGACAGGGTAGACAGCTGAATATAGGCTCTGATTTCTCCCCCCCCCCGAAATCGACTTCTGATAAGAAACGCTCTTGTGAAAAGTACACGAACTGGCACGTTTACAACTTACAAAAGAGAAGGGCAAACGATTGCTGTACTACGTGTACGGCGTAGTCCTCATTTACCTGTCCAGTTAACCACCAGATGTTTGGCTACGTTCATGAACTGCAGTCGTTCAATAGAGGGCCACTTTGGATATTGTTCTGGCTGACCACAACGTCAGTGTCCTAGCAGCTCCCTTAATCGACGCGGGCGAAAGCCCGTCAGGACACAGGCACCATGTCTAAGACTGCGTACATGCGAGGTCTCCAGGTATTAGGGATACACGACATTTACTGTGTCGCGTTGACGGGAAGTTAGTGGCGATCGGTCTCACTGAGACGGTCCTGGCCTGTCCAGGTGTTCATATCGGACATCAGAGCATGCCAGAACAAAGAGCAAGAGCAGCGTCGCGTCGAAAAGGAGTTGGCAAAGATCAGGGCGAAGTTTGGCGAAGACAAGGCGCTATCTGGTGAGGCCTGCAACATAGCTCTGTTGCGCTCTTGTCACTACACTTTGGCTGAGTACATAACTACTATACAGGCTATGATCGGCGGAAGTACATCTGGAAGCTCCTCTACATCTATATGCTGGGCTTTGACATTGACTTCGGACACAAACAGGCCTGCGATCTAATTCCCATGCCCAAGTACTCCGACAAACAAGTCGGGTACATGGCCTGTTCGCTCCTACTCCAGGAGGTACTAACACAGGGTTTCTTGCGACTGCACACCTGCCACACCACGCATGGGGCTTGCTTACTTACCTAGCACTTATCCATGGACGGCGATCATATGGGTTTGCAAAATCTTGCTTTGCAGAACGACGAATTCTTACGTCTCGCCATCAATGCCATCCACATGGACCTGACCAGCCGCAACGAAGCTTTCCAGGCACTGGCGCTCAGCTTTGTGGGAAACAGTGAGATGGGTGGTCGAGTAGGGGTTTGGATCAGCCCGTGTTGCCGACCAGTTCAGGTCTGCTTGGACACGCCTACAGCTGCCGCACCTCATCAATTGCTTGGATCACGCCGTGACGGCTTTGTTTTGCGGTCATGACTGTGCATGGGTTGGTGCTTCCCCCCACCATTCCCTCCACCCCCACCATCCCCTCCACCCGCAGTCGGAGGCCAGGAGATGGCGGAGGAGCTCACGCTGGACGTTCTGAAGCTGCTGGTGGGTCGCCGTGTCGTGCTGCGGGTCACCTCACCCCCCACCCTAGGGCAGCGTGCATGACTTCATGCATGCGTCTTTCCCCCCATGACATGGCAACGGACAAACGTGCCAGCCCAGCACCGGGCATTGGGAGCGCCAAAGGCCTCCACATGGCGGCATGGCCAGCGGCTTTTCCGCGGGGGACCCAGCACCCCTTCTCACTGCCTACTCACATTAGTGTACTCACATGTCCAACCCAACCAGTGAGCCCCTCCACCAACCTGCCTTTGCCGCCCAACCCTATCTCCCCTCAGTCAGTCACCCCCTGCCACCCCCACCCCCCCCAGAAAGCGCTCTCTGCATGAGTCGGGATTTGGGATTGGGACTGTGTTGTTGCACTTATCTATGTTGCACAATTCCCCCCCCCAGACCAGCGGCTCCGCCCGGCCGCTCATCAAGAAGCGCGCCTGCCTGTGCCTGCTGCGGCTGCTGCGCAAGACGCCGCCGGACGCGCCGCTGGTGGTGTCCGCGGACACCTTCAGCCCCGCCATGGGTGCGCTGCTGGAGGAGCGCGACCTGGGGCTGCTGCTGTGCTCCGTGACGCTGCTGCACGGACTGGTGCAGCGCTCGGGGACGAGTGAGTGGGGGACGGGGGCGGAGAGAGGGAAGGAGTGGGTGGGGAGATTAGCGGTAGGTAAACTGAACCCGCGGGTGAGCGGTGGGGCGGAAGGAGTGAGTGGGGGCGGATCGGGGACGAGTGAATGGGGGACGGGGAGGGGGGAAAGTTGAATGAAAAGTGATGCAAAGGTATCTCTTTCCCGTATCCCGACTCATGGTGGGCTGGGAGGCGGGGACAAGGCTGTGTTGGGGCGGGGGGCGGAAAGGAGCGGCTGTTGGGGAAAAGGACAAGACAGGGTTGGCGTGGTGTGGGAGCCCTTCCTCGAGTCGCCCCAGATCATTCACGCCAACGCATTTTGCCACCCCCTCCTACCAGGCGGCTACGAGACCTGCCAGGGCCGCGTCATCAAGGTCCTGGAGCGGCTGGTGCGAGAGCGCGAGCGCATCCCGCCCGAGTACCTCTACTACGGCATCCCCTCGCCCTGGCTGCAGGTGTGGGGGTGTTAGGAACCCTGGCCGCCTGTGTGGTGGTGTGGGGGTGTTAGGAACCCTGGCCGCCTGTGTGGAGGTGTGGGGGTGTTAGGAACCCTGGCCGCCTGTGTGGTGGTGTGGGGGTGTTAGGAACCCTGGCCGCCTGTGTGGAGGTGTGGGGGTGTTAGGAACCCTGGCCGCCTGTGTGGAGGTGTGGGGGTGTTAGGAACCCTGGCCGCCTGTGTGGAGGTGTGGGGGTGTTAGGAACCCTGGCCGCCTGTGTGGAGGTGTGGGGGTGTGCTGTGTGGGGAGAGCTCGGCAGGGTTGGGTGTCGACGTGGGGCCGCCTGCCCCCCTTTCCCCGATTTTACGCTAACCCAACTATCCAGCCTAATGCAGAACATGATATTTGCAACCCTATCAATCCCCCCTGCTCCCCCCTCATGCCCCCAGGCTCGCTGCCTGCGTGCGCTGCAGCTCTTCCCGCCGCCCGAGAGCAGTTCCGAGCGGCGGGCGCTGCATGAGGTACTGCAGAGCATCATTGCGGCCAGTGAGTGGCGGGCGGGGGAGGAGAATTATATAAGTGAAACAACGAATCCCAATCCCATATCCCGACTCATGCAGTGAGCGCATTCGGAGGCACTAATAACACGCAGGGGGCGGGAGGGGGAGGGGGCGGGGGCGGGGCGGGTTGGCCTAACTGGGGAACCCGGGGGGCTTGACATGTTCCCGGCTCCCCCCCCCCCAGGGCTCCCAGTGGGTGGCTGTGTGCGGGGTGCGAGGGGGGGAAAACCCAGGGGGCCTCGGAAGGGGTCAGCTGCTGGTGGGTTCGTGTGCAGATGGGGGTCTTGGCAAGGAGCTGCGCTCTCACCTCACGTCTCCCTCCCCCTCCCTCCCTCCCCCTCCCTCCCCTCCCCCAGCCAGCAACGAGGCCGCCAAGAACGCCAACCCCAACAAGACCAACGCCCTGAACGCCATCCTCTTCGAGGCCCTAGCCCTGGCGCTGCAGCAGCACGCGGCGGGGGGGGCCAGCGCGGGGGCCATCACGGCGGGGGCGGCGGGGCCGTCAGACGCCGGCGCCGACCGGGCTACCCTGAACTCCTGCCTCAGCCTCATGGGGCGCTACCTGGCGGGGAAGGTACGACAGGGAGGCGGGGCCGTACATCCTTGTCATCAGAAGGAATGAAAAGTACGGCAGGGCCGAAGCTTGTGCTAGGCTAGCTCTCCCTGCCGGTGGTTCCCCCCCCCCGCTCCTGCTGTCGCAACAAGCCTTCCCCTCACCCCGCTTCCTGACCCACGTGACAGCCCCCGGTGACATCGGCCGCTGGGTGGAGGGTTTGCAGCAGCGGGAACTGTGACGTCTCCTTCTCTTCACCCCCCTGCCCTCCTCCTGACACCCCTTCCTGCCCCCTCCTCACCCCCCTGCAGGACTCCAACGCCAAGTACCTGGCGCTGGACTCGCTGGCGCGGCTGGCGGGCGGCATGCCGGAGGTGCTGGAGGGGCTGAGGCACCACCAGGCTACTGTCATGGCCAGCCTCAAGGTGGGGGGTGGGAATGGGGGGGTGGGGATGGGAGAGGAGGAGAGAAGGGGGAAACGAAGAAGGAGAAGAGGAGGCAAGGGCCATGTTTTGACCGAAGGAAAGGTGGGATGGGGATGGAGGAAACCAGCTTTTCCGCTTCCCATCCCTCATTTTTTCCTCATCCCTAAACCCTCAATTTCCCCAATTCTCATCCCACATCTTCCCCTCAACCCTGTTTCCCTCTCCCACCCACCCCGCCCTCCCCTGCCCCACCATGACCCATGTTGCCAACCCTGATGACGCCTATCATCACACGGTCACTTGGTTGCTTCCTCTTCACCCACCCCCACCCCCCGCCTGCCCCCTGCTCACCCAGGACCCCGACGTCTCCATCCGCCGGCGCGCGCTGGGTCTGCTGTTCGCGCTGTGTGACGCCGCCTCCGCTCCCGAGGTGGTGGGCGAGCTGCTGAAGCACCTGGTGGTGGCGGACTTTGGCGTGCGGGAGGAGCTGGTGCTAAAGGTGGGGGTGGGGGGGGGGGTAGAAGTAAGGAAACCACGAAGGGGGAGGGGGCGGGGGTAGAACTAGACCAAACCATAGGACAATGACCCGCGAATGAGGGGACACGCTGTGCTGTGTGGAGTCGTTCGCACCATGAACGGGTAGTAGCCGACACAACGCCGACAACACCACACAACCCTTTGCGCCTACCCCTCTCCCACCTTCCACCACCCGCAGGTGGCCATTCTGGCGGAGAAGTTTGCGCCCAGCATGCAGTGGTGAGTGCGCCAGCGGGCAGCAGCAGCCCGGCAGCGGTGTGTCCTCCCTTTGCCGCCCTTGGCCCCTTCCACTTCAGCCGTGCATGGCGGCTTTACTGTTACGTAGGCACGTGCCGTACATTCCCGTGCGACTTCCCAAGCTGTGTCATGCTGTCAGACATTGCAATGTGATAACCACACGCACGCATGCCACCACAAAACACGTGACTCACAACACGCCGGCCAATCGCGAGCCTCTGCATGTCTGCAACCCCATGCGGCCCCCCCCCACCCCCACCATTCCCACCAGGTACATGGATGTCGTACTGCAGCTTCTGGAGCGCTCCGGAGATTTCGTATCCGACGAGATCTGGCACCGTGCCGTACAGCTGGTCACCAACAACCCGGGGCCCATGCAGGAGTATGCGGCACGCAATGTGGCGGAGGCACTCAAGCGGGGAGCCGCGCATGAGGTGCGTAAAGTGGGCCGTACATGTGTTCCGAGCCGCACAAGTGAGCACAGCATACGAAAACGTACCTTACCGTATGGGGGGGGCATGTGGGCACAGCACTCTCTCAAGTGGAAATGGGTGGGACTAATTCAAATGAGATTAGCTGAGGTTCTCCTAAGCGAGAGCGCCAGGCGTGGCCTTTCCTCTCAAGAGTTAACCTCCACAACCCGCCCCCCCCCCGATACACTGTCGTACGTACTCTCCCGTACGGCAGTCGCTGGTGTGTACGGCAGCCTACGTGCTGGGCGAGTACGGCAGGCTCATTCGCTCCGAGGTCCCCCCCGCGGAGCAATACCGGCTGCTGCATGCGGCCTTCCCAGCGGCCTCGCCGCCCACCAAGGGGCTGCTCATGACGGCGCTGCTCAAGGTGGATGGGGGCGGGGCGGGGGGAAGGGAGGGGAATTAAGAGGAAGGAGCTGACGAGCTGTATGTCGGGGGGAGGGTCTGCACCATGGTACCAGGCCCATCCCGGCGCAGGGGGGCAGGGAAGGGGTTTGTCGGTTGCAAGGGTTAGCATGGACCCGGTTGTCACACGTCTTTCTTGAGCCATTGCCAGAACCCCTTGTCTTACCTGGTAGCAATTCCCAGCCCCTCTGAATGCCCCAGTGCATCCTGCGCCCTTCGAGCTACTCCTCTCCCTGCTTCCCCGATCCCTGATTCCCCGACAAACTAATCCAAAAACTCCCTCCCCGGCATCTTCTTCTCTTTCCTCCCTCCTAGCCCCCCCCCCTCGTTAGTTGTCTCGCCAGTCTCCTTACTTTTACCACCCCCACCCACCCCCTACCCCCCTACCCCCACCCCCTCCCAGATCTACCTGCTCGAGCCCACCAACGCCACCCTGTCCCGCGACGTGCGCGAGCTGTTCGAGCGCTACAAGCGCTTCATGGACGCGGAGCTGCAGCAGCGCGCCACCGAGTACCTGGTGCGGGGGGGGGGGCCCGCAGGGTGGCAGGGGGTGTGCAGCGCAGCAGCGGGGGGGGGAGGGAGGGAGGGGGGAAGGGAGGACGGGGAGGGAACGTGGGGAATCGTGTCAGTAACCAATCCGTGGAGGATGTGGCGGCCAGCCAGAGGCCGCTTCTTCATTTCCTCCTCCCTTTCCGCTCCCTTCCCGCCATCTACAGCCCGTTTCGGGTTACCCATCACCCCCCTCCCCACCATCACTCCCCCCCCCGCCCCGCCACCGGACCCGCTGCCCCCCCCCCGCAGCAGGCCCTCGCAGCCAACCCGCACACCGCCGCCTCCAGCTTCATCCTGCCCATGCCCGCATGGACCATCCGCGAGTCCTCCCTCATCAAGCGCCTGCAACCAGCAGAAGACGGGCAGGCCCACGCAGCAGCAGCAGCAGCCCTAGACGGCGCCGCCGCCACCACCAGCCCCACCGCTGCCGCCGACGCGCCCTCCACTCTGGCCGGCGCAAACACCTCCCCGCTGCTGGCGCTGCCGATGCCGGGATCCGTCGCCGCGGCTGGGCCGTCGGCGGCGGTCGCACCGGACCTGCTGAGCATGGGATCGGCGGCGTCTGCAGGAGCGGCTGCTCCCAGCAATGGCGGCGTCGGCGTCGCTGGCCCTGCCCCTGCAGCGCCGCAGCCGCCTGCCAAGCCCTCCAACCCCATCGACCTGCTGTCCGACCTGTTCGGTGACGTGGTGGTGGCCACCAGCAGCAGCGCACCCGTGGCGCCGCCGGCAGCAGCGGCAGCAGCGGCAGCAGCACCGGCGGCGGCTGCACCGCTGCCGCAGCAGCAGCAGCAGCAGCAGCCACCCGCCGCCTACCCTGCCGTGCCCGGGGTACCGCCCCCGCCGCCGGCGTTCCCAGGCTCCGCTGCTCCGCCCCAAGCGCCAGGCATGATGGCCCCGCAGGGCTTCCCGGCCGCAGTGCCGCCTGCTGCCCCTGCTGCCGCCCCAGCGGCCGGCGGCTTCCCAATGGCACCCTACCCAGCGGTTCCCATGCCCGCGACATCCAACCCCTTCGCCGCCAACCCCTTCGCCGCCCCAGCTGCGGCTGCCCCAGCCCCCGCCGCTGCAGTGCCGCCCCCAGCGATGACGCCCATGGGTGCTCCCGTGGCGGCGGCAGCGGCGGATCCGTTTGGCGATAGCCACTTTGCCGCTCCTCCTCCGCCGCCGCCGGCAGCCCCCGCGCCCCCGCCGGTGGAGCCGCCTTGCCCCACGGGTAATGTGGAGGCTTGGTACTCGGCCTTGCTGCTGAAGGTAAGCGGCACGGAACTAGGCTGCTGCTGCCTTGTTGCACACACAATACCTTGTTGCTTGGCTGCTGCTGCACCCTACTGTGGTGGAGGTACAGGACGGGGCGAGGAGTCACTTTGTGATCTTGACCCTTTGTTCATTGCGTGGGGGCGTATGTACTCCGCTACTGTTACCATGTTCTACCGTCTTAGCACCAACAAAGATTTTTGCGTGCGTGCTTTCTTTCCACCAAGCCCATCACTCATACCGAATTCATCACTTGTTGCGTTGCCCTACTGCCCTACTGCCATGTGCCCCCTCCCCTCCACCATCGGATGTGGCCCCACCTGGTTAGGATTAGTATTAACTAGTCAGCGCATTTCGAATAACCCAAACTTGTTACCCCCTTTCCCCATGTTCCCACCTGTCCTCTGCCCCCACCTGCCCCACGCCCCCCCCTCAGGACCGCGGCATCCTGTACGAGGACCAGTACCTGCAGGTGGGGCTGCAGTCGCAGTACACCCGCGGGGCCGGCAGCCTCACGCTCTACCTGGGCAACAAGCACCCGGGCGCGCAGCTGACGGGCGTGGGGCTGGGGCTGGCGGTGCCGTCGCCGGGCGTGCAGGTGCGTGCAGGGCAACGACGGGACGCCCTGCCGGCGGGACCGTCGATGTTCGCGTATTTGGTTTGAATGAGACAGGTGGTTGACAGTAGATGGCGGTATGGCACCGGCGGATGATTTGCCAGACATCATCAAACGCTACAATCGTCTCTGCTTCCCTTCCCGTTGGGCCCCTCCTGCCTCTGCAGGTGGCCATAGGGCCCGTGCCCCCCATGCTGGAGATCAAGCAGCAGGTGCAGGTGCCGCTGTCCCTCCTCTGCCTCGGCCCCTTCACCGCGCCGCCGGTGCTGGTCCTGTCGTACGGAGTGGGCGGCGCGCCCGCACTGCCGGGCCTGCAGCTGCGGCTGCCAACCGCCATGCACAAGTTCATGGTTCCGGAGCCGCAGATCCCCAAGGAGACCTTCTTCGAGCACTGGCGCTCTGCACAGCCGCACTGCAAGGCGCAGGAGATGGTGGACCGAGCAGCTGCGGGACCGCTGTCAGCCGAGTCGGTGCAGGTGCGTGGGTGGGTGGGTGGGCCCGGCCTCTCAGAATGGTACCGCTTTCTGTTACGCTTGCCGTGAGCTAATACGTACCCTTCGTGCGGTCGACGTTCTTTTGTCTGTACGGCACCTGTGTGCCCTGCAATGTGGGGAGTGCATACTTGGGTGCACACGCCAGCCTTGCCAGCGTGTACGGTACTAAGGATGCGGCAGGCTGCCTTTCTACGTTACCTTGCACCCTCTTAACTGCAATACCGCGTTCATCGTCCAGCGTTCATCGTCCGTGCACACCCAGTTCCCCACACTGCCTCCGCTCTAACCCCCCTGCCCCGCTGCCTTCCCCCTGCCGTACCGGTTCCTGCTCTCCCAGGGTCTCATGCGCTTGCTGCGACTGGGAGTGGAGCACGGCTACCTGGACCCCTCCCCGCACAACGAGGCCGGTGCCGCCTACTGGGCATGCGGGCCCGCGGAGGCGCAGCACTCCAGCGTGTGCTGCTGCCGCGTGGAGGCCAACCCGCAGAACCGCACGCAATTCCGAGTCACAGTGGTTTCGGAGCAACCGGAGCTTGCGACAGCGGTGCACGGCTTGCTGGTGGCGCAGATTCGTGCCGCGCCTGCCTCGCAATGATGATGCACGTGTGCCCCAAGTGAGGTTCGTAAGGAGGAGGTTTGCGGCGGCGGAGCATGCGGGGTGCGTTATCGTGCGGGGCGGGGGCATACGAGGAAGATTGGTTTGTGCATGTCCAGGAGGAGGAGGTGTGCGGGTTTTGCAGGGTGTGGGGGCAATGGGGCTGGGGAGTGTAAGCCGGGATGCTTGCGCATTGGCGTTCTTTACGTGTGCGACACGAGAGCCCATTTTGTGGTCAACGTACGGGGTGGACTGCGCAGCTGATGAGCTGTTTCTGAGCTGCTTCATGAAGCTTACTGCTCACGCTGTGTCTTGGGAGGCTGTTAACCTGGGCCTTGTCTGTGCTTGTACGAATCGATAGTACTGCGGAGCCCATTGCTACGGAGTGAGCGGTTGTATTGCATATCGGTACTACCCAGTCGTCACTCATTGAGCAACTGCAGGGATGCCAAGCAGCGCCCTGTTAGGTTTGCTCTGCCCTTTCGTATATGGCTTTTTTCGGGAGCTTTCCGTAGGAGGCATACCGTCTTATTACATGACGACTGGCATCAAGCACCTCTGCGCTGTAAAGTAAAAGCTCCGCTGACGCAATGAAGTGGGTTTGCGCCACATCTGCACTTGCCCTCAGCCCAAAGACTGAGCAACGGTGTGCTTGTTTTGCTCTTTTGCAATGGGGACCATACAGAAATCAAGAGGACGTGCAGCATTCCATAGCAGCTAGAACAGAGCACTAATACGAACAAAGCAGCAGGTAACCGAATGGTTGCACAAAGTGCAACACCAAGGACTTTCATATACACTTTACGAACATAAGCTAGGCATCCCAACGTGCTTCCGGTAAGAAGGGCAAGGTCGGCAAGGCAATGCCGATCATCGGGCTCCCTACCGGTTAGATGCTGTTCAAAGCGTCTTCTGAGACAAAATCTTCAGAGACATGAAATGGCCTCAAGTAAAGTTGTGTAGAAGATAACCGCGGTAACGGCGGGCGAGGGCGGTGGGCAGAAACTGACGTACAGTTGCTTCGCAGTCCCATCGCTGCAGGATGGAACGTAACGCTACCAGCTAGCTACTACACGATGTTGTCAGATACACTCACGAGGTGCTTCCAGGCCATCCCGTTAGCTTGAAGACTTCGCAACCGCTTGTGTGCACAGTTGGTAACTCCTCAACAAAAGTCAGCACCAACAGATGACGACTGCCAGGCTTTCACCTAATTGGGTTAGGGTATGCTTGGTTGGAAATATTTAGGTGCTAGTGGCGAAGGGCACGGAGTCGGGGCCTGGTAACCACCAACCGCGTCGCAGCCAAGCAAGCATGGGCCGCGGCAAGCGTAAGGACAGCGCCGATATTGATAGTGATTTCGAGTATGACGCAGCGTGCGGTCGGCGGTGGAATGAGAGCAGCAGGTCACCGAGCTCAGAGTGTCCTACGCGGAAGAAGCCCCGGAACGGCAGGAGCAGTCAAGACGGCACGTCTGAAGAGGACGAAAGGCGGCGCAGACGTTTAATAGCTAATCGGCGCAGCGCCCAGCGCAGTCGAGTAAAGCGACTAGAAGAGGTGCGTCCTTTGGTTCTTTATTACGCATTGAACGTACGCTAGTCCGCTTCTATTATATCGCCTGTAACCAAAAGCAAAGCATGATACGCGCGACCTATATCTACTTCTTGCCTTCGGAGTATGCCGTTGCTTGGGGCTGCGTCCGCACATACATGCGCGTGTTGCAAGCGGCGAAGACGCAAGTCCGTCATAGTACAAACTGCAAGCAGCACAACCTAGACGAGTTGTTACCCAGTCAACAGCTACCTTCATAAAGATACAAACAAGTAGCAGAAAGGACCACCTTACCGACCCCATTTGTCACATTGCTAGGTCGGTGTTCTGGAGGGCATGGTCGAGGACCTCGTCAAGGAGGTTGACGCACTCCGAGCCGAGGTAGGCAGCTGGAGCTGCCGCCATGAGGAGCTGCTCGAGGAGCACCGTAAGCTCTCAGCGAAGCTGGAAGACGCTGGCATCCCCAATGATGACGGCCCCCCTCCTCCCCCGATACGCACCTCCCAGCAACGTGAGCAGCAGCAGGCACATCAGTCACCAGGACAGCAGCCCTCAGCGCAGCAGCAACCCCAGACGCCGCAGCAGGAGCCGCCGCAGCAGCCGCAGCAGTCAGCACAGTCAACGCATTCGCAACAATCCCCAGCAACGCAGCAGCCGCAGCCGGCAACGTCCATAACGCCGCCGATGCTTCATACCTTGACCTCCTTGAGCTCTTCCCGCGTTGCATTACGACAGCAGCAGCAGCAACAACAACAAATAAAGCAAGAAGGAGGAGGACAAGATACAGATAAGGCCGTCGAAAAAGGTTGTGATGAGAAGGAGGAGCTGCAGGGCGGCGCAGCGCTGCATAATAGCCTCGATAAGGGCCCTCTGCACCCCGAGCAGTACCCCGATTGGGAAAGTGCTGATGTGATGGCAGCAATGTACGCGCTGAACACCGTTAGCTGCCAGGCTGCTGGTCCGGAAGCTGCCAGCGGTGTCGCGGCTCCCGCTGCTGCCCGGTCGCAGACAGCAAGAACGCATGCCGGGGCGGGGGAGGAGCCCCTGCACTCACACCTCAGCCTGCTTCCTCCGGAGCGGGAACCGCAGCCGCAGCAGCCACGATACCAGGAGCGTCAGGAGCAGGGCGATCTGCAAGTCGCTGGCTCCGCCGGCCAACAACAGCCCAGCACATGGCACCCATCAAGCCCCCAAGGGCGATGTCGCCTCCCAACACCACACCAGGAGGAGCAACCCCAGGTGTTCGGGAGAGGCTGTGAGTGGGACCCCTCGATGGCTGCCCCGCACGCCGCCCTCCTCCACGACTCCTCGCTGCTCAGCCCACAGCTGCCGCAAGCAGGCCTGCCGGCCCAGGGCCTCCTGCCAACCTCCTACAACGCGCTTGGAGACGCCAGACTGCTCCGGAGCAGTGGCTGCGGCATAGCTAGCGGTTTGGGCGGCGGTGTGCACACGCAACCCCAACCCACCTCGCACCCCCCTGGCTGCTTCAACACCTCCGGTACGGCTGCTAGCCCCTCCCTGCCCCACGCTACGGTTCCGGCCGGGCATCCAGCAGCTAGCGACTCAGATGGCAACAGCCCTTTACCGGAGCAGCGACTTAGCCCCCCTTGCGAAGCCGTTGCAGCAGCAACCGCAGCTGCGATAACAGCAGCAGCGGCAGCGGTAGCGGTTCCTGGGGAATCTGCCAGCAGCAGCAGCAGCACATCTGATTCGGCCGCCGGCCTTCAGAAGCAAGCGGCGGAGCAGCTCCCCGTGACCCCAAGCAGGCAAGGGGGCATTGAGGCTGCGCATGTGGCACCGCCGCTGGGCGGTATGTCGGACCAGGGAGCAGCAGTTGCGTCGGAGGGTAAGTGTGAGGGTTAGGACGAGGAAGGGCGGTAATGGTAATGGATCATGCGCCTCCAGGGCCACGCAGTTAGAACGGGTTCTTACTGCAATGATGCTGCTTCAGTTACTGCCTTGTTGCTAGCGCTCAGGATCTGTGCTCCTCCCATGTATATCTGCTCAGGTGCCCTTATGATGGAGCATGAAGACGGTGATGGAGGCATGCTAGCAGACGGCTGGGACCTGATCTGACGTGTGAACGGCCTGACAGGGCACATAACGTGAGATGGCAGAACAGCGTATGCGGGGTTTAAGGAGTGCATGGGGTAGCAGGATGTGGGGTTGCGCCCAAAAGCATGTGGAAACCATCCCGAGAGGAACACAATCATTGGCGACGGGACGGATTGAATAGCAATTGCAATGGGATGAATGCCTGACAATTGCAGCAGGAGTACATACGGTATGCCGATACTTTGTGAAGAGCCATCACATATTGATCCGGATTTATTTTTGGGTATGGCAACAGTGAAATTGCTGTCCATCCTGTAAGGGACTGAAGGGTTCCCTCTTCTGTGCCGTTCGTGCCGCTGTGAAGTCGTACATATGTCGAGTCGTGACATACATATATAGCTGCAACTGATTCACTTTTCAAGGATACCGTATGGTGCCGTCTGGCAACCGGCTTATTAAGCACGCGCGATACAGAGCCGTGAACTTGCTTCCTAGATGTCTGATCCGCTTGTCAAGGCTTCGTGCTGTGTTGCTCATGTACGTGGTTTCGGAGGAGTCGCAACCTATTAGAGTCGTCCAACTGGAAGGGTAAGGACTGGGTCCTCTAATTGATGTGACTGGCTCCCTCCATGCATGGCACGGAGAGTCTACATTTTCGAAAAGGCTGGTTTCTTAACACGCGCTTCTTCACGTGCCGTGTAGTGTGTAATACGAGAGGAGGTTCATACGATTACTGCTGTCCCAGCTTTGCATGGCCAATAGGAATCTCTCTAGATACAAATGATACTTTATAATTGCGCTGGTTTGGCCGTTTGGCTGCAGCAATCACAACCGAGCCATCCTCAAACAGACTGCACCACAGTACCGCAATCCACTGATGCACACCTTGCAGCGCAAGCCGTACACCGTGACATCAACTACCATGGCTCCACCCTTCTCCAGCATCCACGAAAGAACGAAAAACACGAATGCAAGTGCATGACAGCAAGTTATGGGCTTTCATGCAGATCTTGCAACGTTTTACACACACAACCCACAAAAACATCATTCAAATACCGTACCTCCCCCCCCGCATTGCGGAATAGCATGCCGCCTCCGTGTCTAACCTATTGGCTTCTCCAAGCGTTTCCTGACACACAATAGCACTTGACACGCGACGTTAGAATAAACGTTACAATAAACGCGGCACCCTAGCCCTCCCGCGGCACCTGCCATTGCATGCCTAACTGCATGCATCGCAAAGGACTCCCCCTCAGCGGCCCAATAGCAACGCGCAACAGTATCCAACACCCCGCAACCAACCTCCCTGATGCCGGACAGCGACATCACCGGCCCGCACCCAAACCACGTGCAGCAGCCTGTCGATCTTCACCGCTTTCGGACACATGACGCGCGTTGCATGCATGGCCTCCCAAGTTAAAAAGACAAATCGCAAGCGGTACAAGCCACCCGTATTACCACCGTATCAGCATCCTGAGCCTCATCTAATGCCTACGACAAGCACTGATCTTGGGCAAGACCGCCCGTTAATAGTCACCAGTCGACACATGCAGAGCTAGGGTGGACTATATGGACGGCCGTGCAGCAGACACCAGCCTCCAGAACGGCAACTCGACGCTGCAAGGTCCGCCCGCACTGCCCCACTCTTTTCCAACCCTGCTTGGGGCATGTTGGCCTAGCCATCCTTAGCAATACAGGGGCAACAACAGCTGCGACGCTGTCCTCAGTACAACGCATCGCAACTTTCCTGGATGGCACAATACAAACCAAGCAAGCACTGCACACACGCAACTAAGCCATCCATCCAGATGGAGGAATGCCATCCGAGGGTGGGCCACAAGGGGAAAGCGGGTGCGGGGGCCGAGTGCGGTCGGGGGCACACGTGAAGGTGGCAATAAGCCTCCCATGCAGCCAGTGTAGCCGCTACCGTTGGGGGGGGGTGTAGCGGTTAGGCCGGGTCGGTGCGGGAGTGTAACCGCACATGCATGCATGTTGAGGCCAAACCGCGCCTCTCTTTAAACACCTACAACAGAGGACAGTCAGTACGGGGGCCTTCCATACACAGAGAACCAACCAGAGAACAAGAATTCAGCCTCGGACAGCCCGCACTCCAGGAACGCCTTATTGGAAACGCCACCCTCCACCATAATCGTTGGCGAAGCGCTAAACGCACGAACACCAGTACGACAACCACACGCTACCCAGCGCTCTCGCGTAAAGCGCCCGTCACGTGAAGGTCAACATCACAGGTCAGGATTGTCAGGTGTTACTGCCTGCTCATCAGTGCTGCCGGGACGCGGCGCTACGTGCTCCTATTGGCTGCCACAACCGATCGCTTGCAACCGCCCTTCTCATCCAGCAGCCGCGCCTTCGCGAGCAAGGAGTTCGCTAACAGTCAGCTCAGCAGGCAGGTGGCAACGACAGGCAGCAGCAGGCCCCCCGGCGAGCGTTACCAGCAGTCGTATCCCGATGCTGCTGGCGTGTTGCGCCGTGAGTGCCACAGCCCCGCACGTGGGTGCCGCACACCGTTACAGCCGCATACGCATGAAATGCCACCCACCGCCGGCCAGCCATGCAATGCCGTACAAGCAGCGTTTCCTAGGGACATTTCGCATTCATGGCCTTATCAAGGAGGCGGCCCAAGCGGTAACCATCGTCATAACCGTGCAAGCGCGTTAGCTGCTGCTGCCGCCACCGCCGCAGCCGCCTGCGGCCCCGTCAGCGTGCTGAGGAGGGGCACGCAAAAGTACGAGAAGAAGTACACCACTGCGCCGCTGAAGATGTAGGAGTCGAAGCGATCTAGCAGCCCGCCATGGCCGGGAATGAGGTCTCCCGAGTCCTGAAGTGGCGGGAACACAGGAACGTAAAGGTCGGGCGTGGCTACACGCGTGTTTCTTGAGTGGGTATTTCCTATTTTCCAAAAGGGACCAACGGCGAGCAGGATTTCAAGCGCCTGAAGTCGGAGGAGCAACAGGATGGCTGTTAGACAGGTAAAGCCATTCTCTTCCAAGCCCCCATGTGTAGTCGTTTCCCGGTTGCTGCGGCTCACCTTCATGCCCGCGTCGCGCTTCATGATGGACTCGATGAGGTCCCCAAACAGGCTCGAGAAGAACACCATCACCTGGCGGGAGGAGCCGCGGTGATGCAAGGCGTTGGATGGGACCCATTCCAGCACCAGCACTACATTGCAATCAACAGGTCTGCTGCCGCGGGTCCCTAGCGCACCATCCCCCGCTTGCTTCTTTCCGTGCCCAGGTTTAGGTACATCTTTCCGCCCTCTCTTCCTCATTTCCCAACCCGTCCGCCCACCTACCCCAAGCACTCCCGCCGCTAGTGGCGTCGCCGGCCAGGCAAACACCGCCCAGCAACCCATCGCCACCGACACCGCCGCTGCCATGCCGCCTGCTGCGCCCTCCACCGTCTTCTTGGGGCTTATGTCCGTGAGCTTGGTGCGCCCCAGCGCCTTCCCCACGAAGTAGGCCCCCGTATCGGCCGCTATGATGACGGCAGAGGCCGTTAGCACCGCCACCGCTCCCGTGGTGATGGGCCAACCCGTGACGTTGTGGAGGAAGGTCTGAGGTGGGGGCGTTGCGAAGAGGGCAGCGGGGAGGGAACAGGAAAGAGGGCATCAGCGGTGGTTGCCTTGGGAACGTTCCGGTTTCGCAGACAGAGAGAAAGCTGGTGCTTGCGGAAGAGGCCAGCTGGTGGATCAGCGGTGGCGTGCTCAAACATGCCTACTGTTGCCTGCAGGGCTCCGTGCCCTGACGCCCCTGTGCAGCCGCCTCCGTCGTGGCAGCTGCCTTCCACCCCCCAGCATGGATGCCCTGCTACCAGCAGCTGCTTACGCTGGGGCTCTTCGGCGCACGCATATCACAATGCCAGCAACCACTCCCGTTACGCCCCATGGCAAGCGTCTACGGGCAAACCCTAACCTGCTCCCCAACCCAATGCCTTGCAAGTTCAAGCTGGTCAGCACGCTGAGCGCATCACAGCCCCTATCCCTCACCACAAGGGGCGTGTCAGGCGCCTGTGACCCGAGCGATCGGAGTTTCAACCAGAAGCTCGGAAGCCAACCTGCGAGAGGGTCGCCGAATAGGGTTGTGCCGGTGGATATGGTGACAGGAGTAGGCTATTGCGCTGCATGTGGCACATGTATGCACTTGTTTTGGCGCAGTCGAGGAAGTGGTGTGGAAGTGAACCATGTGCTGGGTGTAGCCGTGTGCACACCGATAGCCAAACTCCCGTGCCCGGTGCACACCGATAGCCAAACTCCCGTGCCCGGTGCACACCGATAGCCAAACTCCCGTGCCCGGTCCAATCATCCCGCGTCTACGGTTGGTGACCCCTGGGTGACCTAAATTTTCACCCCTACCGCCTCATGCTCGTCGTATACGAAACAAGGCCTTCAAGAGCTATGGCACGATCAATGGATGCAGAGCTGTCGTCTCCCTAGCACGACAGCCACGGGTCAAAACCCACCGCAGTAAAAGAGCCCAAACAGCGATGATGCCAGTTGCGAGAACTTTGGCCGTTTGTTGGCCAGAACTTGGATGACGAGCAAAAGGAATGATGCCACTGCCAGCAAGGTCCCGCTCTTGCCCCGGTAGAAGTGGCTGAAGAGGGTCATACCCATGCACATTACCGTTGTGGCTGTGCTGACGAGCGGCGTGGGGGGAGGCATGCCCTTTGACATCTGCTTCGATGTTATGAAGCCGAAGTATTCCCGTGATGCCTGGTAAGAGGCGAACACTAGGAGCGCCAGCATTGCAAGCTTGCCATATAGGATAACAACCGCTCCGGCCAGGCCAAGCAAAAGGCCAAAGATTACGCGGTTGGCAAACTCGCGAGCCTTCTGAACGGGTGTTTTAGAAGGCGCAGGTTGCGGATCCTCCACGGAGTCGACTGAGCCAGTTGGGTTGAAGACGTCAGCCGACGACGATGGGCTGATGGCTGCGCCATCACCAGCTTCCGGTGGCAAGGCCTTGCCTCGGCAACGATGCAACAACGAGCTGCGGGTTGCAGCTGCATTCAACCATAGCGCCTGTGATAATCGACGGCCCTGAGGCCTAATGCTGACGAGGCTACGCCGGCTAAGCTCTACGGTCGGAGTATTTGAGCCATAAGAAGTGCATGGCAGACAGGGTTGCCTTATGTGCGCCATCGCCTGAAGAGAACCTAGTTTGCTAGAGCGCGCCAACCTTTATCTCAAACATATGGAAATAATATAACGACTTTTCCTCATTGTTAAGGCTAAGAAGTATAGCTTGTCCCAAAAGACAAATTTGCAGCTTGACTGCCGCGCTCCTGCGAAGAGGGCAACAAGCCGTACGGCCGTACTTCTCTGCAGCCGTCTTGGCATTCCGCCTGTCCGCCTTTCTCCCTCTTTGGACGTTCCCCTCCCAACGCCGTTGCCTGTTCCTTAGCGTGACAAGGTAGGCTGCTTTGGCTTAGTTTTTTTGTAAAAGAGTCGGCGCAGCCTTTACCAGAGTCGGCACTCAGTTTTCTCCCACGGCGCTCGCAGATGGCGAAGGAGAAGAGCCGCAGCAAGGAGCAGGTGACCAGGGAGTACACCATTCACCTCTCCAAGCGGCTGCACAAGACCAGCTTCAAGAAATGCGCTCCTAAGGCTGTGAAGGAGATTCGCAAGTTTGCCGCTAAGGTGATGGGCACCAATGACGTGCGCCTGGACGTGAAGCTCAACAAGGCCGTGTGGAGCAAGGGCATTAAGAACGTGCCCACCCGCCTGCGCATCGTCATCAACAGGCGGCGCAACGACGATGAGGACGCCAAGGTGTGCATCTTATTAAAACAGGAATTTATCTCATAAGACAGGAATTACAACAATAAGGGAAAGGAGGCAGCGAGGCAGGTTGACCCCAAGCGAGCACCACATATGGGTGATAGCGACCTATGTAGCATCAATAGATCACCTGATCCAATCGGTATTTATATAATCTTCCCAGCATTAAAACGATGTGCTACATGTTGCGGTTAGTGGGAACCCAAACACGTTCATCCTCAATCCCTACGGCCCGCGTGTGTTTCTCTTACAACTGCCGTATCCACCCAACATTGCAGGAGGAGATGTACTCGTTCGTCACTGTCGCCGAGGACCAGACGACTAAGGGCAAGGGCACGGTCGTCGTCCAGGACGCTTAAGCGCTCCACCGTGTAACGTGCGAACTGCGCAATGTGCGTTCCATTTCCCTACTACATGCTAGCACAGGAGGGCCGAAGCTAAAGCTGCACTTACCAGCGGAGCAGATGGCAGCTGCAAACAGGATCACGGGGGCAGTCGGTGGTGGAGATAGGCAGCTGCAGCTTTCCAGGGAGCCTCGTCCAGCCGCCGCATGCTGTCTGGATCAGCAGCCACATGCAGGAAACAGGGTTTGTCCATGCGCGCCTGATATCTGGCGCAATACAGCAGCCAGCCTTAGACGCATTGGGTAGGGAGCTGGTTGGCCGGGAGGCCGCAGAGTCAACGTACGCCGTCCAGATCACAGACATTAGTTGCGGCCCTTGGAAGGTCGCTGCAGCAGCCGGCAGCAAGTTGTTGGGGCCCCTGCGGCGCAGGGGAGCAGCTATGGTGGCCGTGGGGGTTGGGTTGAAGACCGGCAGCTTTATAGTTAAATAAGCTTGCATGTACGCCTTCAGATGGGATGGGGTCACTGCTGTTGCCTAGCCGTAGAAAGTACGTCCAAATTTTTTACCTAAGTATTGCCTAACTCAAGTAGTACCGCAAGCCACAATTGCGATGCCAGCAGGACCTGACAGACCTCCACACAAGGTGCGGGTATTGCAGGAAGCATGCTATTAGGATTTCTTCCATCCAGCTAAGGCGATCAAACGGGTGAATGTTGACGCTGTTTACAGATCAGTTCGGGGTTGCAAACACAAACCCTACCGAGGCCACCTTAGGCACACTAAAGAAGGTACCTAGCAAACCCCGTCTAATAAGCAGCAATATAATGGTCGTAAAAACTACGGTCTGTTGCAAGACAGCACGACATGAACAACATCCCAACCCCCAACACCCATACGTCTCAGGTACATCGTCCTGCGCAAAGCCTCTCACATGCAGATCATAAGATTTTGATCCCTTTGTAGTGTAGCTGGGAAGGCAGCCCCCCGGGATATACGTATGCATCAAGGGTAACCAACGCCTCAGATGATTAAGTTCAGAAGCTCACAAGATAGTGGCCTTCCCATTTTATGATGAGGCTACACGATACCGCAGCACGCAACAGTAAACAGGCCCAAAACGCTCTGTCAAACCTGATTGAAAAGATTTTGTTCCAATTAAGCGCGTCCTTGTGCACTTCCAGGTGCCAAAAAACTCACTACTTTCATAACCATCACCAATCATCCACAACTGATACTTGCGACGGGCCACGTCGGCGTCAACAATCTACAGGATGACCCGAAGCCCAAATGTTTCTGCATGTCACGGAGCGCCAAGCAAGGATCACAGTTAGGCAATGCCTGCATAAGCCATTCTACAGTAGATTCCAAGCTTTGTTATGCTGGTACGACCACCGCATATAATTAATGTGGCTGAAACCGTACAGACATTTGGAACAAAGGATCACTATATTAGCATGTACGGCAATACGGCCGCGGCGCCATACAACAACGAACATCTAAGGATTCTCAATAGGCAGTCGTTGCGAGGGGATCAAACGACGTCATGGGTACCGGGAATCGTGGCAGAAGAATAGCAATAGCCCCCACCGGACCCACATCGCAAATCTCACGTCATAGCGCTGCATTGCGCTGTGGACATTAATATCCCCACCTCTCCCCCACCACCCGTAGATCAAAATCAACGTAGAAGGACATGCACTTGCCCAACACCAGTGCCATCCAACAATGCAACCCAGCCCAACTCAACAGCTCCCGGAACGAAACCGTACTGAAATGTACGGTATCACGGCAGAATACCTCACACGATGTTGTACTGCGGCGCCTCCTCGACTTCCAATCCACGCAGCCGTGTGTAGTTTGTGGCGAACACCTTGCGTTTGTCTACGCGCTTGCAACGGTAGACGTCTAGCAGGTGGGTAGCACCCGTGTAATCTCGGATCCAGGTGTCCACACGGCGCTCGTGCAGGTCATCAATCTGCAGGTCGCAAGGTGGTCCAAGAAAAGGAAGGCGAGTTAGGGCGGGTTAGGGGCTTAGGGCGTGTGTTATCGCAAGGAGAAAGCATTCCACAGGCGCAGCTAGTGATTGTTGCGAGCCACCGACGGAAGGCGCAATCGCACGGCAAACGTTGGCGGGTATCCCGTCATGCAAGCCCACATCCCAAAGCACCCCCTCCCCAAGCCACTGCACCGCAACCCCAAGCGCATACCTTAATAATGGCATGGACCAGCCCCATGGGGTCCGCTCGCGGGTGGCTGGTGCCCACCACACACGTGAGCACCAGGCAGCCCGGCTGCGACAGGCTGAAGCGGCAGATGAAGGTGCCGATGGGCTCGTGTGCCAGGGCCATGACGGTGCAGGCGCGGTCCATGTCGAAGCCGCTGATCACCACCGGATCCTCCAAGTTCCACACGCTGGCAACCTGGAGGGCGGGGGGGTAAGTAGGGTAACATATTCCGCATTAGGCTGGATTTTAGGAGGAAGGGAGGGGGAGAAAGATCAAACCGTAGGAAACCACTAGGGCAAAACACTGGGGGAGTGAGGCGGCAGGGTGGCATTAGGCAAAGGAAGGGTTAAGAGGGGGGGAGGGTAAAAGGGAAGGCGCAGTACAAAGGTATGGTGTTTTGGAGGGGTGGGAGTGGGGTTAAGGAAGCAACGTGTTAGCAGGAGGAAGGGTGGTGAGCGGGCTCAACCCCATGCAACGTGAGAGATGGTGCAAGGGCGCATGCGCATGAGGGGCGGTACACGAGCAAGGACATGCAAGCACAGCGCGGCCGCTATGCAGCCACCACCCCTGCCCACCTGCTGCAGGGTGGCCACGATGCTGCGGAACTGGCCGCAGAACTCGTCCCACTGCTGCTGGGAGATGGTGTCGTGCTCGCGAGTGGAGTCCATGGGGAAACCCGCCTGGGACAGCAGCGCCTGGAGGCGGAAGCAAGTGTAGGATGGGAGGCAGCAGCGACACGCAGGGTTCATATGGGCCCATAAGTTGAACTGCTTCAAGCTTGCATCTGCACTCAGGCAGCTTAGCGTAACGCAGGTGTGGGAAGGCCCGGACCCAAGCTCCATGCAACACCAGCGCCAGCCGAACCATCCCTATGCTGGGGCCACCCATAACGCGCTAGCTTCCTTCCGCTGTCTATGCTTACAACTCACACGCTTCCCATGCCCGCCACCGCAACCGCCCCCAACCACCACAACCGAACTGCACACCTGGATATCCATCTGGGTCAGCTTGCGGTGCAGCCCTGTGCTGTCATACACCTCGCCAATGAAGTCCCGCATGGCCATGCGCGAGTGCGGCGCTGGCAGCAGCATGTCGACCTCGCTCGAGGTGAGGCCAATGAAGCCTTGGTAGGGCGGGATCTCGGGGGCGGGCTGCACGGGCTGGTAGCGGTAGTTGTCGTCCTCCTTCTGAGGGCAGGAAGAGGACAGGGATACACCGGGGAAGGAAGAGCGGGCCGATCAGGAGGTGGGAAGCACTCCCAAGGGAGGCAAGACGCTGCTACCGGAAGCACTGGTTGACTGAAGCACTGGTACGCTCCTGCTTCGCTTACGACCTTGGCTAAACGAGGATAAAACCCCCTAATTGAAATTTTATTGTTCACTGTGTGCTGTATCGTAGGCTTACCGGCCCTTGGTCGCGCTTGCGGCTGTTGCCGCCGCCCATGCCCGCCAGGCTCAGCTCCAAGCCAGTGTGACCGCCCAAAACACCGCTGCCACCGCTGGACATGCCAGTCAACCCGCCGCCCATGCCGCCATGTTGCATCCCGCCGTTTTGCATGCCTCCCGCCTGCATGTTTGATGCCTGCATCCCGCCATTTTGCATGCCGGCAGCGTTGAAGTAAAAGTCCATGCTGTGTCCGCCCAGCTGATGAGACGGCATGGTGTTGCCGGGCGCGCACGCCAGACCTCTGCCGGCGTTCGTCGCCATGCCAGCGTTGGTCGCCATGCCGCCATGCATCATACCGCCAGCGGTCATTCCGCCGCCATGATGAGGCATCATGCCCAGCGCAGGACTGGTCATGGTGCCCATGCCGTTCCCCACCAAGCCGCCCACCATTCCGTTGCTGGTGATCATGCCGTTTTGCTGCATCGCCACGTTGGCCATGCCGCCTGCAGCAACCATCCCTCCTCCGGGCATGCCGCCAAGAGACATCCCGCCCATGTGCATGCCCCCGTTCATAGTCATCCCGCCAGCAGGCATCCCGCTACCATGCATGCCCGCGGGAAGCATGCATTGCTGAACGTTCATGGAAGCAGCAGCTGCTGCACCAGTAGCTTGCATGCGTGGGTAGCCCGTGTCTGGGAGGTGCAGCGGCTTTATGTCCGGCAGCTGTCCGTACTTTGCGCCAAGCAGCTGCGAAGAAGGACTGGCGCTTGGCGCTTGCATGAACCGTGGGTCAGTCTGCTGCCCAATCACAGGAGATAGCTGCACGGGTGCTGGCTTGCTGCCGGTCAGCCGTGACATGCTTTCCTGAGCTGCAACCGACACGTCGTTGTTCACATCAAGCGATGGCGAGGCGGTTGCAGCTGCTGCTGGTGCTGATGCTGCCACTCCGCGCGTGAAGGCCTCGGCAACTGCAAATGCCGCAACTCGCTCGGGCCCCTGGTCAAAGTGCGAAAGAAGTCGGTAGTCAATGTTGAGTTTCTTGCACGCCTTCTCGCGCTGTTCCGCTCGGCAGATGCCGATGGTGGGCACGTTGAAGACGACGAAGAGCAGGTCGGTGTCCAGGATGGAAGCGCTGAAGGCCATGAAGACCTTGTTCATGCGAGTGGGCTTCAGGAACTCAAGGTTGGTGAATTCGAAATCCTGCGAAACACATCATGGGTCGTGGGACATAGGGCTTTAGCATGCACGGAATCGTCCTTCATGCTCACCACGGGCTCGTGGCAGAAACTTAACACATCGCGCAACGAAATGAGCAAAACCACAGGCAGCCACAAGGCCCTTCAGGATTCCACAACACACCTGAGTTGCCGTGAACAGCCTCCCCGAATCGCCGCTTCCGTTGATATCGGAGCTGTTGCATACCTGCTGGCCCTGCTGCTGCTGTTGCTGCTGCTGCTGCCGCTGCTGTTGGTGCAGCTGCTGCCGCTGCTGGATCTGGCGCTGAATGTCGTTCATGAGCGCCGAGCCCCCCATGCCATTCGAAACATCCAGCGCACCAGGCACCGGAGCGCCCATGCGGCTCTGCTGCTGCTGCTGCGCCTGGGACTGCATCAGCATCTCCACAGCCGCGGCGGCGTCAAACGCCTCCCGTGGCGCCCCCTCCGCGCCAAGCCGCATCCCCGCGCCAGCATGGTTACCCCCCATGTGCCCTCCCAGCCCCTCAACTCCCACCGCCATGCCGCCGGGTCCCAAACCAACCAGGTTGTTGCCGGTGCCGCTCATGCGGCCACTGGATGCCAGCGTCACCACCGGCTCGGAACGGTTGGCTGCGAACAGGCTGGAGAACGGAAGCGGCTCCTGGCTGGAGCCCGTGTCCCGCAGTGCGCCGCTGCTCATCTCCCGTGCCAGGTTGTTAGCGCTCTGGAAGCTGGGGGAGCTTACGGCGGCAGCACCGGTGTGATATGGGTCAAGCATCTGCTGAGGCTGCTGGGGCTGGGGCGCGGAAGGTGATACGCCGGCACCGACACGCGACGCTGTTGCGAGGCTGAGGCTGCCGTCGTTACCACGCGCGGCGGAGTTGACGGTCAAGAGAGAGGGCGACAGGCTTCCGGCGCTGGCTGGGGCCGCAGCAGCACCTAGAGCCTCCTTGCTGCTGCCGTTGACCTTCCGGAACTCCCCAGCAGAGGGCGCCTGCAGGCGTGCGAGGTGGGGCCGTAACGTGAGGAACATGGAGGTCGGAACGCTCTTCGCAGTTAATGCAGGTCGCCAAGTCAGCCGTTAAGTAGCCTCGCTGACTTGTGTGCACTGATAATGTGTGGTCTCGCTTACCATCCTGCCACCAGCCTCAAACTTGCAGCGGATTAGGGAGGTGCCCTTGAGCTCAGTTACAGCTTTCTGTACACGGGAGGCAGGGTGGAAGCTAAGCAGTGGTTAAATGGATTAAAAACGAAAATGGAAGTTGAGGCGAGACAGGGGGCAGGGTTGGTCGCTACTGCGAGGGCTCCCATGCACGAGCTCCTACCTGCCCCTTATCGTCCCCGCCCAAGGCATCGTCCAGGGGCGTCCAGGACGCAATGTGCTCCTTGTCCTGCTCTGACATGACATGCGCCCGAAGGGTGACTGGCAGGGAGACAGCTCCCCGGTGCTTCACCTCCAACCGAACCTTGAAGCAGGGAAGTAGGCGCCTACAAAACAGGAGCAGGTGGTGTGCTAGGGTCCCAGGAAAAGCAGGTCCAAGGGCCCAGTACAGTTCTAATCCTACCTGTCTTGCTTAACCGGAAGCGCAAACTCCGCAGGAGCTTCGATGATGCGCATGTTGATGCTCTCGGGCAAGTTGGCGTGCCCAAGTAAAGGATGCTCATTGAGCCCCTGGCTATGTAGATTCCACCGACATGTCTCTGCATCCCAGACCTTTGCATGCGCCGTTTTCGAAAGCGTATATCGGACATACGTCGTCTGCCAGTGCTCAACACCTACATTCCAAAGGCAGGCATGTCATGTCATGAAAGCTATGTAGAATGAGGTTAATTGATTCCTAGTAGACAAACACCGTGTGGAAGCATACAGTGAGAATTTAAGGGACGTTGCAGGTGTGCTCTGAGGTGCAGGAACGAAGGCAGGCAGAACGCCTCGTGCCCCCTTTGTGGCTATCAAAGAGTGCGGTAATACGTAGCTTTGCAAAATTATTGTCCTTTCGGAGTGTACCTGGAAAAGGGTCTCGTTTCGCGGCGAGGGTTGGAAAGTCGGGCGAGAACCATGACGGCCCGTGGCCAGTGCCCATGGCTACCGGGCCCTAACGAGGCGCCTATACTTCCACAGCTGTACCTATGCTGAGTTTAGGAGAGAGGAGGAACTCGGGTGCTCACTGTGAACTTCCTAACGACGTTTCCTAACGCCCTCAAGATTCCCTGACGTCAGACAAGTGGAAGTTTGTGTCGTAAGTAGTCTCTGCCATCAACTGCCACGAAGTGCGGGCGCCATCACTAAACACAGTCAAGCAGTACGGCCGATCACGCCTGCTGTACACCTGTCATCCCAGACATTATGCCTGGTTTGTCGCGTTGCCACTGCGAGAAGCATTTTTCTTGTTGCTTCTTCCGCAGTTGTTCCGGTTTTTAGGCCCCTATATTACTTCCGACGATGCTGCGTCGAGCAAGGCGCGAGCAATACAGCGGGATGCATCTCAATTACCAGTTACCTAATAATACCAGCTAGGTCTTATAGTAAATAATTGTGATCGTGGTAGCTACTAAGCGGCTGCAAGTTCTGCGAGGTGACTTAAGCAAGCAACCAAAGACTCGTTTGCATAAGCGGGGCAACATCGAACCGATACGTTCATACAGTCACGTGTGTGTCTAAAGTATTTTGCATCCGCGCGCGCTCTCGGCAGGTGTGTACCGGTATCGACACGTATAGTACCCAGTACCCAGCACATTCTACCTCACGAGGCTGCCCGAGGGAAAAATTTGTCATACTCTATGCTGGTCATGGATCGCTCCCCCACGGTGTATAGTGTCTATCCAGCATCAAGGTGTAATACAGCAGTAATACTGTGAATGCACAACCTTCCTCATTTCCAATGATGTGAGTTCCCTGTGCCGCAATAACTGAATACGGTACCGGTACAGGAAGCTGGCAATCCTTGGATTGTCACATATTGCAACATGCAGTGCAGCGATCCAGCCCGGACCAATTGCAAGGCCCAGGGTGAGAACTGCCCTCATAACTCGGTCAGCTACCGGTACCTCAGCCTTGGGCATTTCGAAGTTTGGGGAGAAAGATCCCCGGTGCATGGGAACCTGGAAAGACACATAGGCAATCAGTGATGTCTTTCAGTGCGGAGTTTGTTGATGGGCCGTAACCCGCATAACAAAGGATTCCAGTCTTCTGTAGCCCCGTAGGTAGCGACCCCCCTGATGCGTGCTGCCGCTCCAGTACGGCACGTGTCAGCGTGTGGAAAAATCGGGGGAAGGTTGGAACACCACGTGCGTGGGGTTTGAAAGTACTGCATGGATCCAGATGGACTGGAGAATGGAAGGGGTTGGCTGGTAGTGCTTCTGGTAGTGAAAGGTGCTACACGGCGTAGCTAGCCCAGGACTTGTCCTGGCGCGAGTCGAAGAAACACTTATCGCCGTTATCAGTGAAGGACTTGTCTGCATTAGGAAACAGGCGCAGTTTGCGTCCATGACGCTCAGCATTGCAGCAGTGTCCTGAAAAGCTTGAAGCGTCATAATGTGCTTCAGCAGTGCTTTTCTCCTGCTGGATAGACTGGCGCCCGAAGCAGTACAATAGACCCGAGGGTCCAGGACAAAGATATCATCATAACGATACCTCTTTACTGGAACATGCTATGCGCTTACGTTGTCCACGTCTGAAAGCTCCCGCGAGGTTACTCACTTTCAGGTCCTTAAGTTCGTTGCCCATGCCTTGTAGTTGCTTTACTTGTACTTGACATCGAGCGAGGAAGCACACCGAGGCGATGTGCATCAGAAGCCGGACGCACAGGAAAACCACGCTCTATGCGTCGACGGCATTATAGACAGGTCCGTTGGGGTCCCTTGTACGACCGCAATACATCGGGGCTCCCGACTGTTGGTGACTCCCTTGCAAAGCCAATGGTATTCATGAAGGCTGCATGTACCTAGACGACATCAACCTAACAAGCACCTTACGTTGTTCTTCCCTTCCTCGTCTGAACGACGCGATAGCTAGACATATGCGGTGGGAGCGTCATTCCTACGACGCAGATACCGGTAGACATGATATCAAAGTAGATGGCTTTGGCAGCTCCTAGCAGTGAAATTTTTAGGGTGCTGCTTCATGTCCCCGTCAGGGCAGAGTCGCATGGGCAATCTTGACTATTCCCAGTTATTCAATATATCATTGTAAGGCGCTCAAAGATACCCGCTTAGCCTCGGGAGAGTGGTATAGGTAAGTCGCGACTGGCGGTCAGTTTCCATCTATCCTTGCTTACCACGCCCTGGATAGACGGCCAGGCGTCTTTCGTCACTTCCGCCTATTATAACTCCTTCATATTTAGCTCGTTTAGCTCGTTGTATTGACCCATAATGAGTCAACACTGCCCTCCAGGCACAACATGGAGCCGGATAAGGGGTTCGTGGACGTTCAGGACACACTGGAGATGCTCCGCGATGCCGTGAACGAGGGGCGTATGAATGAAGCGCTCACAACAACTGATCGGACGAAAGCCACAGCACAGGCGGCCTTGCAGCCATTCTCCTATGATGTCCACGTCAGGCTTGGTATGGAGGTGAGGAGAGACGGACGCCAGGTCACAAACACAGACTACAATGGGGGAGGATACCCGGCAGAGGCGCGTGAGAGAGATTGGCAAGGGAGGGGTATGCAAGAGGGTTGCAAGGAAACAGGGGTGTGTCATTGAGCACGATACCCTCCTTAGCCTGGCATTGTGACTAGAAGCTGCCAAGAAGGTAGGGGGCCCATTCATGCAGCACAACGCCGAGGCATGTACTAAAGAACAACAACATCAACAACACGCAGCCACCATGTTTGGCATGTCGGGGCCGCCTTGTAGTACTCGCAGCCGCCCCCGTCATCCCCAACCCCGATTCTCAGCGCCGCTACCCTCCCTCCGCCTCCTTCCACGCGCAGCTGCTGGCACTGCGGAGGCAGGAAGCCAACATGCAATTGGACACCGAGCAGTTCGGGGTGAGGAGGGGCTGGGGGGTGGCATGGTGTAGGGGTGCGCATGCACGCAGCACTAGCGCCAGCTTCTAAGGGTGCAAACCAAGCATCGTATTGCGCCAGCATTCTGGGTGCCAGATAGGGTGGGAAATGACGCCCAAGTGGCCTTTTTGGCTCTTCCACCCTTCGTATTGGCATGGCTCCTCCACCCTGCAGGAGAAGTTGAAGCGTCGCGCCTTCATCCGGGAGATGCTCAAAAGGGTGGCCAAGGAGGAAAACTGGGTGCAGGTGGGTCATATGGGTGTGGGTCGCATTTGCTGTCATGCATAACCACCTGTGTATACAGCACGTTCCGACCCGCAGCCAGTTTCCTTGCCGCATGTGTATCACTTGAACCACTACCTGCATTGCACCTGCCTCCTGGTTTCGAAACTCCCTTTCCCAGCAGTCCCCGCCTCGCTTACTCGCGTGCTACCGCAATCGTCCCCAAGCTGTCTTGGATGCCGCGGCCACTGGAGAATGCACACAACTCTGCCGCTGCTTGCCTCATTCCTCGCCACTCCACTTCCGCGTTCCGCCACTCACCTCTAACGCCCGGCCCGCTCCCACCCCACACCGCTCCCCGCCCTGCGACACCCAATCGTCCCCCCTCCTCCCCCTGCAGTACCCCGCGAGCGACCTGGAGCGTGCCAGCCGGGCGGCGGGGCGGCCCAGCGGCGCCCGAGGCACCACAGGAGGGGCCGCCAGCGACCCCAGCGGCGGCGGGAGCAGCGAATGGGGCACTGCGGGCGGAGCGGAGGGCGGCGGACCGGGGGCGCTGGGCCCAGGTGGGGGGGGGCGGAAAAGAGCTGGCGGGGGGGAGCTACAAGGGGAGGAGGGGAGGGATGAGGGGTCATGCCAGGCTGGGGAGGTACCGCTCGTGTGTCGGGGCTTCAGCGCGGCTGGTGGTGTCGGGGTTGGCGGGCGTGCGAGCGGGGCGCTGGGCGCCGTATGGCCCTGTGCTGCTGCTGCCTGCGGGATGAACACACGCCCGACCCGCCGAACGGCCCAGGAAAGCACTGTCTGTGTGCGTTGTCTGTCTGTCTTGCTGCCGCCTGAGAAACACGTTTGCTGCCAAACACTGATACCCGCTGCTGCCCAAGCAACTTGCCCAACCTCCGAAACCACAGCAGCGCCGGGAGGCTCTCAGACCCCCATATGCACCCCCATACGCACCACCCACCGCCCAACACGTTGGCACCACCGCGTGCAGGCGAGGGCGACGGCTCCGAGCCCTCCGCCATCTACGCGCGCTGGCTGGAGCGACGGCGCCGGGGAGCCGCCCGCAAGACGGCGTTCGGCACCACCCTGGTCCGACCCACGCAGCGGGTGCGTAGCGGGTGGGGCCCGTGGTGCGGGTTGTGTCGCGCGTGGGGGGCGTGACGCGAGCCGCCGGCAGGAGGGGAGAGGAGGAGGAGTGGTCGGAGCTGTCGTTGCTGAACGGCTGAACAAACGTAGGCTCCTGCTTGGACACACTGCTCGCCGATGCATCATGCCCCAGTACACATGCGCGCAGCCGTTTCAGCTCCCCGTGTAGTGCTCGTCGTGTCTGGTGCAGCCTGCCTCGCCTCCCCGCACCCACACTCACCTGCAGCCTGACGGGTTAGGGCACCGTGGGGCGGCGGAGGGCTTGTGGCTCCTTTTTACCTCTCGGGGTACCTCTTGGTTTTTGGCCCTCTGACCACACCCTCCTGTCTGCCTGCCTTCCTATCCGCCGCCCTCCGGCCCCAGGTGAAGGTGAAGGACAGCCTGATCCTCATCTCATCCCCCGCCGGCGAGGCAGCCAGCAACGAGCAGTCTCCCGAGCGTTGCGGCTCGGCTGGCTCGGGGGCCTCGAGGTGCGTGTCGGTGTGCACTCGTGTGCTAATGTGTGTTCGCGGCGTGTGTGTTCTCCGGAGTAAGCTGGCCGCGGGCAGGAGCGGGCTATGATTACACGCACCTTTAAAGTGACTTTGGTGTCACACGTGAGATGGCCGCCAGCCGCCGGCGTGTGTTAAGTAAACTGGCCGCGAGTCGGAACGTACTGTGGTTGCCGCCGTGTGTATGCGTGTGTGCGGCATGGGTTGTGTGCCACCTATCGTGCGGCTGTGAGCGAGTGGGCGGTGTGGTGTGGTAGCGGGGCAGGTGCGCATGCGGTGCGGCCTCGCAGGGCGGTGCGGCCGGGCTGTCGGCGTGGTTCACGTTGGGTCACTGGGGTGGTAATGCATCGACGCTTTTGCCGCTGCCTTATCACCATCCTCATCACCCACACACGCACCTCTCTGCCTCTCTGTGCGTGTGTTTTAAGAAAACTGGCTGCGAGTAGGGACGTACTGAACTGTCGGAAGATGATGTCCCACCAAAAACGACACGTGTTAATGTGTGTTAATGTGTGTGTGTTTCTGTCCGCCTCCGCCTCCCTCAGGCTCGAGGAGCGCCCCACCCTGAGCCCCACCTCCTCCGTGGCGGGCTTGGAGCTCGCCGGTCCGGTGCGTTGCCCGTTGGGTGCAGCTGCCCCAACACTGCCCCCATGCAACACCTGCAAGCTGCAACAGAGGCTCCGAAACCCGGAAGTCTGTCCAGAAGGCCGACGCTTCCTCTCTACCCCATGCAGCCGTCCCAATCTCCAATAACCTCCAATCACACTAACCCGCCGCCCCTCCCCCACACACCCCACGCTACCCCTCAGCATTGACTCCTCGGTCCTCACCTCACTCCAAACGCCGCTTCCTCATGCCGTACCCTACTTCTCCCCTCACCCCACAGGCCTCCAACGTCCGGCCGCCCTCACCTCTGGACGCCGACGGTATCCCCCGTGATCAAAACACACGTCACCGCAAGTCCTCTGCCCGCCGCGTGTCGTACTCCCAAGCCGTCCTGCTGGAGGAGTCCAGCCCGCGCGGCCGCATGGCGCCTGTGGGCTGTGAGGTGAGCCTGCCGCGCGGCGAGGAGGGGGGCTGCAGACGGCTGGGGAGCGTGGAGGAGATGGCTCTGCAGAACGCTGCGGAGCTGCTTTACCTCGGAAATGATGACGCCAACAGCGACGATGATGATGAAGACGATGAGGGGGAGGAGAACGAGAGTGAGCCTGTGGGCCAGGGCACGCGGATGCGATCGCACTCCAACGCTCAGCTGCTAGCGGCGGCGGCGGCGGCCGCACGGAGCAGCAATACCGGTCAGCCGGGGCGATTGGGGCGTCGCTCGGCGACCGGCGGCGCGCCGCAGATCGACTGGCGGACGGCCCTCCGGACGTGTAACGTAACGGCTACACGGCCACCAGTGGGGGAGGCTAGTGTCCTGTCGTGCCACTCGCAAGGCCAGATTCGTGGGTTGCTGAGTGGGGAGGAGTCGATGCTAGGGGCGACGTCGCCGGGAGCCGAGGGGTCCTGGCTGGCGATGAGCTCGACAGCCGCTCAGGACGTTGCGGTGCAACTGGAGGAGCTCGATGCGGCAGTGGCGGCGGTGGCGGCGGTGGGTGAGGAGCAGCTGCAAGCCTTCGTACAAGCCGCCGCCGCCGCCAGGGCGTCGGCTTCGGCCCGGGCGTCAGCTGACGAGCTCGGGGAACCAACGGCGGAGGAAGGTGGCCTCACGCAGGGGAAATCGTACGACAGGGTAGCTGCTGCAGCCGTTGAGTCAACCGTGACGGCGGCGGCGGAGCGTCTGCAGGTCACGTTGGCTTGTTACCGCGCTGCGCACGATGCCGGGATGGCGGCGATCTCGGCGCAACCTGAGACGCAGGAGCAGCTGCGGCTGCTTCGGGAGTGGGAGGACGGCACCGTTCATCGGCGCCTGGCGGCGGCATTGGAGACGCTAGCGGAGCTGCGACAGCGACTAGACGGCGCCGCCGCCGCCGCTGCTTCCGACTCGCCGTCGGCGCTGCAGATTCTAATGAGCGGCTGCGCCGCCGCGGCGGAGGACATGAAGAAGATGAGTGCGGAGGTGACGGCGGCGGAGGCGGAGGCAGCAGAGAGGCAAGCGGAGCGGGAGCGGCGGCGCGCGGCGCTGCGGCTGATTGAGCTGGAGTGTGTACGGGTGGCGGAGGAGATGGCAGCGCGGGAGGAGACGGAGCGGCTGGCGCAGCTGATGGCGGCGGAAGCTGAGGAGCAGCGGCGCATGGCTGAGGCACAGGTATGGGGGGGGGAACATACAAGTGAAACAATGAGTCCCAGTCCCATATGAATGGGGGGGGCAAGGGAACAGCAACATGTTGCCATGTGACGGCTTACGGGTGGTGTCGGACTGTGCCTAGTAACAACCGCGCCTTCAGGACCTCTGTCCTTTGCAGCCTAAAAGCGCCCATGTACAGCAGGCCTGTCTACTTGCTGATGATCAAGGGTTACTACCTTTACCTTACTGACCGACTTAATGCACCTGATGTCTCCGCTGCCGCCTGCCGCCGCTGGGCCCACCCACCCCACAGAGCGAGGCGGAGGCCAAGCAGCATGCGCTCATGGCCGCAATCCTGATGGGCGAAGAGGAGTGGGTGCTGGAGAAGGAGGCGCGGCTGGCCGCCCTCCGTGCGGCACAGCGGGACGAGCAGCGACTGGCGACGTTGCGGGCGGCGGAGGAGGACAAGGCACGTGCTGCGGAGCGGACGGGGAAGAAGTACGACAAGAGCCTGTTGGAGGAACTCCAGGAGGTGGGGAAGGAGGGATGGAGGAGGTGGAAACTGCTGTGTGTATAGCTGGAAACGATTGCCGTACGGTGGTGGTAGGGGGAGCTGAGGTTTTCGTTCGTTGCGCTGTCGTGCGTGCGGGGAGGAACGCATTGGTGTTGTTGCTGCTGCTAGGCGTACCGGTATTGTACGGCTCTTTTCTTGCTATGTTTGTGCTAATACATGCATGCGTGCTTTGCTGTCGTACAATGTCCGTGCTCTTTACTTCTCCTGCGCGCTGATGCCGTACTCTACACTCCTCCGTACAGCTGGAGGGCATTGCGAAGCTGGAGGCGGCCAACCGCAAGGAGCGGCTGGAGGAGGCGGTGCGGGAGCTGCAGCAGTTCATGAAGCTGCGTCAGCAAGAGCAGGAGCGGCAGGGGAGGGAGAGCAGCGTGGGAGGTGGCGGTGCCGGTACGGGATCGGTAACAAAGCCGGTAGGGGAGGAAGAGAGCGAGGCCGTCGACACCGCAATCGATGCAGCCGCTCACGTGGGTCGGGTTACTGCGGCAACGGAAGACAGGGAGGTGGTAGCGGCGGTGGGTGGAAAGGTTCAGGTGAAGGCGGTGGTACCGCCGCCGCCGCTGGAGCTGTCGTCGGCAGCGGTAGGGCTGCAGGTCGCGGCGACAGGTCCGATTGTGGCTGTGAGCGGCGAGGGTGATGGGCCTGGTGGTGATGGGGAGGTGGTGGTGGGGCCGCGCACGCCGCCTGCTGCTGCGGTGGATGCGGCTGCTGCGCTGGGGATGGGTGCTGCTGAGGGTGAGGGTGAGGGAGGAGTTGCCGTCACGTCTGACCCCGCTCGGTCTCCGCAACTGGAGGAGCTGGTGGAGGTGGCGGCGGCGTCGTCACCGCCGCCACAACCTCACTCGCCGGTGCCGCCGCCGCAACCCATCCCATCCCAACCATCCAAGCCTCCGACGTCACCGCAACCATCAACCACCCCGTCTGCAACCGCCCAACCGCCGCCTTCGCCACACTCCGCGCACTCCTCTCCCTCCTCCTCGCGGCCTACGTCGGCACAATCATCCCAAGCCTCAACATCCCAGCCGCCCTCGCCTGGACGCAATCGGTTAACCGACTCCCAACCGCCATCGCCACGTTCCTCACAACCACCATCTCCGCCGTCCTGGCAGGCGCTTTCATCATCCCCATCATCACCACCACGGTACCAACCGTCGCCGTCGCCGTCAGGGTCCTCTGCTGCCTCTCCAATGTCGGTAGCGCCCTCACCACCGCAGCAGCCGCAGCACCCCCTCTCACCTCGACAGCCGCAGGAGCCGCACTCCCCGCAACCAGCTGTAAGAGAGGCACGGACGCTGTCCCTGACTCCATGGCTGCAGCAACAACCCGACACCGCAGCAGCGCAGCCGGCAACGCCACGCTCCCCCGCACAAGCAGCCTCGCAGGAGCGTTCGCAGCCGCCGTACCCGCAAGCGGCATCCCCGACACCCTCCTCACAGCCCTCAGCATCGCAATCCCCCGAGCCCGGTACTTCTCCTGGTGCTACTCGTGAAGAAGGAGACAAGGAGCTAGAGGAACGCCGGTCGCAGCAGCCAAGGCAGCTGGCATCGTCATCATCATCGCTACCGCCGCAGCCCTCCTCCCCGCCGCCAAACCAACATCGACACCCCCAACCGCCGCTGGCGCAGCCTCCTGGCCCCTCCGCCTCCGCCTCTGCCTGCTCGCTGCTAACCGCACGGACGCGATGCTCCAACACCGGACTCGCTGCCACCACCCTCACCCTCGACCTCACAACATCAACCAGCAGCAGCAGCTGCGGCTACGGCGGCGGAGGTGGCGGTGCCTCGGCCCCGGACTCTCGACGGGGCAGCCGCACCTCCCTGCCCGCGGGCCCAACCTACTCCGCAGCCCCTCCCAGCAGCGCAGCCGCGACCACATCACCCACAGCCAACACCTACCACCATGCCATCAGCAGCCCCATCCCCGTCCGGCCGCTCCTGCAAGGCAGACCCAGCCCGCACCAGCATGCAGGTCTGGCTGCTCCCTATGCAGCGCCCCCCATCAGCTTCTCCGCTCCGCAGCCGCTGCTGTCGCCGCTGGGTCAGCAGCCCTTGGGCCCCGCTGGACGAACGCCCTCCCCGTCTGCAGCAGCACCAGCATCTGCTGTGGCAGCGGTGACAGCCCTAGCAACAATCCCATCCCTAGCCAGTGAGGGCTCCCTAAACAGCATGCGCAAGTCCTTCCTCCACATGAGCCGCCCGTCCAACACCGCCGATCACCTGCCGCCCCTCACCGCCTACCCCACCTCCCCTGCCGCATCCCCCGCCCCCGCCTCAACCTCAGCCGCAACTGCTGCTGTACCCCCACAGCCACCGCCGTACTCCCGCCAGGGAATCCGTACCGCCGTCTCAGACAGCGGCGGCGGTGCGGGCTCCCTACGGCTTCCCCTTGGGGTGACGTTGGAGGCGGTGCCGCCGCCCATGTCTCCCCCCTTGAGCGCATGCTCGCCACGCCGGCAGCTGCGCTCTAACGCGGTGTCAGCGGTCCAGTACCAGTCGCAACGCATGCGCACCCTGGCCTCTGCGCCGTCCAGTCAAGCGCTGGTCGTTTCGCTGTCTGCGTCGTCACCGGAGGCGAGCTGTGCCTCGCTGGCAGCCGCCACCTCCACTTCCGCCGCAGCGTCGCAGCACTTGTCCGGTGGCGTTTTCGGACCGGGCGTGATGTGCAGATCCGAGACGATGACAGCGCCGACGCATGCTACCGGCGGGTGCTCAACGGGTGGTGGTCACAGCGGTGCGGTTGCACGGCAAGCATGGACGCTCAGCAGGCAAGTGTTCACGCCGCCGCTGCCGTCGCCGCCGCAGCAGCCGTCTGAGGGCTACAGCCACCTGCTACGTAGGCAGCAGCAGCAGCTGAATGATGCTAGCAGCAGCAGCAGCTGCAGCGGAGGAAGCGGTGGAGGCGGCAGTGGACGAGGCCCCAAGAGCGCGAGCAGCAATGGTGGCGAGGTAGCAAGCAGCAGCGTTGAGAGCAGCGGAGGCAGCGCTAACAGCGGCAGCAGCGGTCGCAACACGTCCCCTCAAGCCACCGCTCGCGGCGCAGTCCCTACATACTTACCGGTATCACCGCGCCGACAGCAATCCCAGCACCCTCATCCTCATCCCCCTTCTCACCCCCACCCTCATCCCCACGCCCACGCGCACCACCAGGCCCCACACCAGCAAACACCAGCAACGGCAAACAGCAACCGTGGAACGGCGAGTCCAACCGCCGCCTCTAATCACAATGCCGTACAACTGACTAACGCTGAGCCAAGCACCTCCATGTCGTACACTCATTGGGTGGCGGCCCACCAAGACGCCACACCCAAGGTCTTGGAGGCTGCACGGAAGGTGGACGAAGTACTCTCCAAGCTCCCCGCGGAGCTGCATTACGTGCTGCTCAATGCAGCGGAGCTCCTGACCAATGGTGGCGGCTCCGACGCCGCTCAGTTGAAGGCTCTGGTAGGAGCGGGCGGAGGCATCCGCAGCGGCTGCAGCACCAGCGGCAACAACAACGGACTGGCCGACCTACCCCTGCACCTGCAGTCTTTGCCGCCGGTGGTGGCTAGGTACATTGTTGCTCAGCTGCAGCGCATTTACAACAAAGGCGAAGCGGGCAAGGCCAACCCCGCTGCTGCTGCTACTGGTGGTGCTGGTGGTGCTTCAGGCGGCGACGGTCGCAGCGGCTCAGATGCCGCTGTTGTTGCCAGCGGCAACTCGCCGCCATCGCCGTCTTCTCTGCCACTGCCGTCGATGCCGCCACCGCAGCAGCAGCTGCGTGCAATAAAGAACCCAGCGCTTGTGAGCGAGGGCAGTAACAGCGGCAGCTGCTTCAATGCCGAGTCATCCATGGCGCTGCAGCTCTTCAATCAAATGATGCCCGCCTTGACGCAGGGCATCGCGCAGGTCCGGCGCATGGTGGGCGGAGACGTCTCCGTCAAGTCCCCGGTCGGCCTGGAAATCAGGTCGCCACTGGGTGTGGGAGCTATGCAAGGCTCCCCACTGAAGTCGGCGCGGAGGGCTGCGAAGGAGGGCGAGGGAGGCGCCGAGCCGCCCTCGTCTCCCACCAAGTCGCAGCCCTCGCCGTCCCTGGAGGACCTGCTGCAGTCGCCGCAGCCCTCGCCCTCGCAGTCCAAGCTGCACCCCACCGGGGGCTTCCAGCTGAAGTTCCGACAAGCCAGCTCGTTGCCGCCTGGCGCGCAGGCGGGGGGTGTCAAGCGAGGCAGGGGGGCGGGCGGCAGGGGGGCCGTGCAGGGCGACGACTTGCGCTGGCAGCAGGAGGCGGCGATATCCGCCCGATGGATGGTGCGTTATTGGCTGGTTATGGGCTGTGTCTCGTTGGGCCGAGAGGTTGCATGTTGTATGTTTTTTAGCATGGGATCCCGACTTGCCGGCTATGAGCAGCCCCGCAGTTCTGGTCTCGAGCTGCTGCTGCTCCTGCTGCTGCGCCTGCTGCTGCTGATCATTTACACTCAACATCAACCCCATGTGCACGCACGCAGGTTCGGGGAGTCAACGTGCAGCCCGCCACCAAGGCCGCCGCGCTTGCGGGCCACTCCCTGGACGGAACCCACCCAGCGCTGGGTCCCGGCGGGGGGCTGCGAGCCGGTGTCAGTCCTCGCATGGAGCCGGCCATAAGGTGCGTGCGGGGGAAGGGGTTGGGTGACTTGATGGGGGGATGTGTCCCTGTGGTATGTGGGTTGCAGTCCAAGAAATGTACGGCACGTGCTTACAGCCCAGAGCCTCTGGTTACTGACCCGTGGGTCTCCTTCCCTCTCTTATTGCCCCGTGTCATGTGCAGGGGCGCCTTTCTACCTCCGCTGGACAGCAAGCCTTCAATGACTCGGCGCTAGCGTGTGCCGTATGCGGCTCTCCACATATAGCCCACCTACAATTCGTGTCGTACCATGTGTCGTGTCGTACCATTACCACGGCTTGCGGCACGGTACGGTAGTGGTAGCCGTGGCATCTGCACACGTTCGCAGCAAGGATAGGGGGGCTTCCTGATACCGGCAGCTCGCATAGTCGAGCTAGTCCTAACTGGTGGTGACTTGGGTTGCTTACAATTTATCTAACGTGGCCGAAGTATCCCTTACGCATCATAGTAAGTACAGCATATTGTGGTTCGAATGGTGACCGGCGCCGACTTTTGCCACATGTTAAGGCGTGTAACTAACCAGCAAGCAAGACGGTTTCTGACACATGCCCGACGGTGTCGGCTGTTGACTGAGCCCTGTGTGTGGCGGTATGGGACAATGACCTTTCCACGGATTGGAGGTCCTTTCATTATCTTGTGGCTTTGTCGTTTGATGTTGATGGCAAAATAAGGCCCCCGTCTCCACAGGGGTACGGGTCTCTGCAGCGCATGTGACGCCCCTGTGGGTGCTGTCCTTGCTTGCTACTAGCAGCGTGTTCGCAATGAGTGGTTGCTGGTGTCATGGGCACACAAACCGACGTCGAGGCATTGCGCGTTTATGTTGCGTTGGCTCTCTTTACTGCCTTAAGCCGTGCGTTGTTGTATTAGCTCTTACACTGCTATGTGCTATCATGTGAGTGGCCGTATGCGGCTGTTGGGTTGCTGCCGACTGACGTATGCATTGGGCCGGTGCTTTGTATCTACCCCATCACCGTGACAGCTCGTCTGCAATAAGTACGGCATGAGTTGCCTGACTACCATGACCCCGGCAAGAAGCTTACCGGTATCTTAGCTGCGTAACGCTGCTGGCGTGCTGTGCCCCCCTAGCCTCGTGTTGTTGCTGCTTCCCAGGCAGGTGCATGTGCGCATGTGCATGGGTTGAGGCCGTCACACGGTTGCCAAGGTTGCGTTGAGGCCTTACGAGTCCCATCAGGACCTGTTGAGGTGTTGCGGAGGTGTGGGCACGTACGGAGCCCAGTAGATGTTCATATATACGGGACTACAGGAGCGATTTTAGTTTGCGACGGCCTAGATGTTGGTCCCATGTTATGTCTGTAACTCCATCTAATGCCAAGGGATTGTAAACGCAGGGAATGCTCTATGGGATTGGGCGTGGCGAGAAGGAAGGTCAGGGCAAAAGAGGAATTGGCAATTTAGGTACTTTGTGCTGTTCCCACAAAGCGGGGTAACATCGTGAATGGGAACAGCCTTGCAGCGAGACTGGACGGAAGCAAATGCACAAGTTGTAGTAGCACGTGGGTGCCTCAGCTGTACTGCATAGGCTGCATTGTTTGCAAACGAGCCACACACAGGGAGATAAAAGTAGTTGTAGCGGCAATCGCGGCGTTCGATGGGCTACGGAGAGACATAGCGCTTAGCGAACCGGGTGCCGGATGCCCGCAAAAGTGGAAGGGAGCGGACCACTCAGGATGAGTATCAGCGTGGTGCCAGCTGCAAAGCCCTCATGTCACGGCCTTGCACTATTAGCGCAATTAGCAGCTCTGGGCTTGCCAGGCTTGGCCGAGCAACCATTACTAGCTTCTTGTCCGACGGGCGACGCTGCGCAGTGCTGATACATTACACCTAGATAGCTAGACATGTCGTTTACGTAGAAACGCCTGCCAGGATGGGCCCTTATTGGCGGACATCCATCATGAAACGCGAAGACCACGCCTGTCCAGTTAGCTAGCGAGCTAGTGCAACTCTAGATAGTGCGCATGCAACAGATTACCCCCTTGCATTTTACAGGGAGGTTATTTTGCCATGATAATGACAGGGACAACAAGGCACTATATGATTATGCGTAGCATCAATCGATTCCAAGCGTACAACACGTTGCAAGGCTTCAGGAGTCTGAACGTAGACGAACAGCAAAAAATGCTCTACATCTATCTAACTTGCCTATTAGTTAAATGTTCGGGACTTGTTGGCGAGGATTTTGCCAGGCCACTGTTCGATACACATGCTGTTCGATTTCCGGCGTAACAAGGATAGCCCCCAAGGGGCGCTTCATTCATTATAAGATAACTGCAAAGTCACAGTATGATGCACGCCAGGCGTGAAAGGGCCGAGTGGTATAGAAAGGGCCACCTATTTCCTCACCGAGGAACTTGATGCCCATGGAAAGCATGGACAGCTCCCAATCTGAGTCTGGAACACCACGTTCCTCAGAGCAAACGGTCGAGGAGTCCAGCTCGCCGCTTACAATACGCGTGGAGGCTCTTCCTTGCAATCGCAATGACTCCACTACTTCGGACTGGATGTCTCGATATGCTCGGCGCAATAAAGCAGCAGCAGCACGGGACCGTAAGCCACTCACCACGCAGCGGACCTTCGCCATTAAGGTTGGTTGGGACTGTGGACGAGCAGGAAGTCACGGGCCCCTTATCAAACGTAGCCAGGGAACCTTCAGGAAAAGGACATTCAGTGCTAGGGCGGCCGAAACTGCAAGCCGTCCGGGTGTTCCAAAGGTCCAAAGGGGATTTACCACAGATAACGGGCAAAAGCGTGACGCCTAAGCACTAGGAGGGCGCATTTGTGTTTCCCCGGCTTACCCCCGTCAAATCTCATCCAATCGGGCTAACCCTTAGCCCTCCACTTAGCATCCGATCACCTCCCTACCCTCGTCCCCACGTTGCCAGGCCCATGCCTTCCACTCCCACGCCCACCCCTACCTCTCCCGTACCTACCATACCCCCCACACCTGCTTCCTGTGGCCCTAACCTCATGCCACAACACAGCCCCGCCCATGCGCCTCTCCCCCGGGTCCCGCGCTCCCCTCCTCCAGCCAGTGCCCAACCAGCACCGCCTCTACCCCCTTCCACCACCACCACCACTCCTGCCTTCACCCCTTCCTGCCCTCACCCCCTCCTCCTGCCTCCATCCCCCCCATTGGAATTTCACACATTGGAATTTCTCCCCCCCCCCCCCGCAGGAGGTCCTGCGCAAGGGCACGGACGACCTGCCGGCCCACACGCGCATGGGCGACCAGGTGGTGTCCAAGGTGCTGCTGCTCACACGCTGGAAGTGGAAGGCGCGGCGGCTGGCCAACGCGCGGGGGTTCAGCATGGCCACGCGGCGGCCATGGCTGCGGCACCTGCAGGATCTCACGGAGCACAACGTGGGGGTCATGGGGGCGGGGCTGGAGTACGACGGAGTGACGCCGCATGTGAACCTGATCCTGCAGGTTGGTGTGTGTGTGGGGGGGGGAAGGGGTGGCAGTGGCTGAGGGGAGCAGGAGCAGGGGTGAGGGGCGTGGACATGCAGATGGGGAGCGGATGGGAAGTGAAGGGAAGGGCCAGGGGGGGCGGCATGGTGCCACGGGGGGGGGGGGGAAGTCGCGGCTCGTGTGAAGCGGTTACCTAACCGCGGGCTGGGCAAGCCTCGGTGCTCATGTATCCTCTGTCTGTGGGCCCTACGCGACCCTGTGCAGAAAGCGCGAGCGGAGCAAGAGCGGCGCATCTCGGCAGCCATCCGGCTGCACATGCAGGTGCGGGGGAAAGGAAGAATCCCAAGGTGTTTAATGATGCTAGCAAAAACAAGCGGACGAGCTCCTGGTGACCTGAACCGAGTTAGCCGAGCCTAAACGTCTACATCGGGACATGCATCCAACCTACCGTACTTACCAAATAGTGCTCCACTTTACCATTAGTCGCCAGCCTTCTCGAATGCTGATTACGAAGGGGCGTGAAGTCCCACCGCGCCGCCGAACAAAGACAAACAACAAAGGAAGGCAAGCTGCGCAACACGTAAGACAGAGACTGATACAAAGTCGACGTACCTGGGCACACAAAGAGAGGTGCACCGGGAGCCACGTGCATGACAAGCCGGCATGACCAAAGAGCCGTCCAGAGCGAGTCGAGAAGGCCACGACGGCCAGCCAGGAAATAGACATGCGGGAAGGGTGAAGGGAGGACTCGTTGGTAGAAGAACTATGGTAAGTTCAGTGGAAGGCAGTAAGAGCTCATTGTAACAAAACCTAAAGCCTAGGACACGAGACGGCCCAACCTAGACGGCACGGTGGGGTATGTATGGGACAGTAGGGTGTACAAGCATAGGGGAGTGCATGGTTGTCGGGGTGCACCACAGGCGAGGGGGGGGCCCTTGGAGGAGGATGTGACTTGTTTGGGGTGGGGAGCAGCCCGGGGTTGACGGACCGTTTGCTGTTTGGGCGGATGGATGGATACCGCTGTTGCCTACGCCTGCTGTGACAGGGCCCCTGCTGGCTGCTAGCGTTTCTGACCTGCCCCCACCTTCCTCGCTTTCCTCACGCAGAGCTTCACGCCGTTGGACGCGATCCGTGCTCGCGTGAATGCCGCCATGCGCGGTGTGCAGCTGTGGAACCCGGTGAGCTGCCATGGGGGGGGGAAGGGGCCAGGAGGGGGAGGGGAGGGGATGAGCGGATGCGGGGTGCAGGGGCATGCAGTATGGGCCGGGGGGGGCAGGATTACGCGTAGGGGTCCTAGCACTGCGACTGCGGAGGCCTTCATTCGCCCCCAAGAAGCGTGTTGTGTATCAGGGGTGCATGCGGCTTGCATGAGGACTTGCATGCCCGCGAGGCATTAGTGGCTAACATCCCATAAACCCTTGCTACCCGCGTCTGGCTTGCAGGATGGGACGCTGAGGGAGGATCCGGTGCCAACCGAGGAGTCCGAATCGGAGCCAGGCCAGCAGTCAGGGGATGGAGCCGCGCCTGCTCACGGTGTTGAGGTGCACGCTCCAGCGCACTACTCCGAGCGGTTCCGGTACCTATTCGGCCATGGCTATGATGGCTTTGACAAGGGTACCCCGGCTGACATGGAGGCGGCAGCGGCTGCTGCGGCTGCAGCAGCTGCCAGCGAGAGTGACGTCGCGGCTGCCGACGCCGCGGCTGCAGCAGCAGCGGCCGCAGGTGCGGCGGCCGCGGAGGCAAGTGCTACTGCGGACGCTGCTGCTGCCGCAGCGGCGGCCGCCGCCGCCGCCGCTGCTGCTGCTTCGATTCATCATGGGCCTGGGACTGCTGCTGGCGCGAAGGGGTCGCCCAGTGCTGTTGCCGGGTCCGCGGCGCGTACACACGCTGCACGGCTGGGCGGTGCGGAGGCGTCTGGCGGCAGTCTGACGCGTGCAGGGTGAGGTCTCGTACCCGTGACCGCTTAGAATGTCGCATGCCGTTCTCACTGCCTTGGACATGCATGCTTTTGGATATCCTGAGCGCCTTACCAGCGCTGAGAAATACACTGATTGCGTTTACACTACTGTTTCCCCTATTGACATCTGCTGACGCTACCGTCTGTCGTGCGTTTCCCATCCCCCCATGCATGCACCATGCAGACGGCTCGCAGCGGACTTGCTGCATGGCGGCTCCGAAGCCGACCCGCACCGGCTCCGGAGCCCCCAGCAATCCGGTGGCAGCTGCGCCACACCGGTGGGCCTTTGGCGACCGAACTCGGAGTCCTGTCGGCCCGGAACAACGGATATGCAGGTGGGAAAGACTTAAGAGTCATCGCTAGTAGATCAGTCGGGGCAGCAAATGAGTAGGGAGTAAGCTGATCCACGGTTCATTGCGCGCTGGCCCGGAGTGAGCTAACGTCCTCCCTTCCTCTCGCGGCCCTTTCTTCTACCCAGTCACGAGGGCTCGACCTGGTACCGGCTGGCACGTCCCCTAGGGACAACGCCCGGCGTGAGGTGAGAAAGGCACATGTTGCGTTTCCGCCGCTTCCCTAACGCTTGTCATGGCCGCATGCCAGGGGGTCATAGCACCGCACAAGCATGAGCTGAATGTCCATCACGACGGCAATGACGCGCACCCCGGACATGTGCCGCAACACCTGACAACGCTTGTGTACTATTCACCCCCCATCGAACCTCTCCCCTCCCCTACATACCGCAACATACTCCAAGTACCCTCCCCCCTAACATACTACATGCCCTGCCTCCTTCCCTCCAGGCGTCCTCACCGCTCGCCGGCCGCAGATCCCTCCACAGCTCCACCTTCCGCCTGGGCTCCCAGGACCCCCTGCTGCCCGGTGCCGCGCTGCCCGGCGGCCCGGCGGCCACCCGCAGCAGCAGCATGATGCTGTCCGGCTCGCCCCGCGGCGGCGCCGGCGCAGAGGGGACCGGTCTAGATGGCGAAACCGCCGAATGCGTGGGCATGAGCGCTGGATCCCCGCGCGGCGACCCAGCTTGCAGCCCTGGCGGTGCCGACACGCAGCTGCAGGGGGACAGCACGGGGGAGCTCCGGCGGCCGGAGAGCAGGACGCTCCGGGGCCCCCTGGTGCGCAGCTTGCGCAGCCGCTCCTCCGTTCCTGGCACGAGTCCCAGTGCTGGCATGCAGGTGACGGGGTCGGAGGAGCTGCTGCTGGGCGGCGGGGACCTGTCTTCGGAGCCCAGTCCGACCCTGGAGCCCTCACGCCGGGCCTCCGGGTCGCCCGGGTATGTCCTGGGGAGGTCAGCTCGCAGTCAGTTGTCAAGCGGGGCTGGTTCTTCGTTGCTCATGCTTCGGGTGCCTGACCCCAACCACCAGCTGTCGGGGTTTGAGGGCGAGCTGGCTGTAAACGGCGGCGGCGGGGGTCCCAGTGGCAAGGCCGGCCGTCGGGACGGTGCCGGTGCCGGCGCTGGTGTTAGCGGCTGGGACGAGGAAGCGCTCACCTCGCTGCTAAACTACGCGGGCCCTGACGCGCCGCCGCCACCGCTCGGCGTGCGCGGCAGCGGCGGGTTACGTCGTACCCTATCCAGCTCCCCTCGAGGCGGCATCAACCGTGACCGCGGGGGTTTGCTGGGCCCTAACGCCAACAGTACGGCAAGCCAGCCGCAGGCAATGGCGGTAGACCTGCTGCCGCCGGTGCGGAAGTGTGCGGTGAACGTGAAGGATCTCAGCCTGGGTAATGTGTCGACGGCGCAGAATCCCGAGCTGCCGCATGTGCCGCCGCATCACCACTACCTCCGACACATGACGTTACACCCGCCGACTGGGGAATCTGGAGGCGGAGGAGGAGGAGATGCCTGGGGCTCCCCGACCGGCCGCCGGGGAGGCGCGTTCGCATCCGCGGGCCTCAACCTACACGTCGCCGGCGGCGCTATATCGCCGCCACCTCGAGCAGTACGTTGGGAGGGTCACGGCAAGCTGCTGTCGGTCGTCGGCAGCATCCACCATCACCACCAACACAATAACCACAACAACAGCAACAACCACATCACCAGCAACAACTTCTTTATCGGTAACGGCAGTAATGGCGGTGGCGGTGGCGGTACAAACTCATCATCCTTCGGAGGTAACGGAAACGGACCCATGGGTCAGTCGCATGCCTCAGTGCCGACCTCCAGCAGCATTGCCAGCCGTTCGAGTGCGGTCGCGACGGCGCAATCGTTACGGACGTCGGTTATGTTGTTCGACATGCCACCGGGCGCTTCGGGGCCGTCTCATGGCGGCGCGATGCCGCAGCACCGGCCCATGATGCTCAGCAGCAACTCCACGGCACCCAGCAGCCAGCTGGGTCCGGGGCCGTTGGGTCATGGGTTGCCTAACCCGTCCGGCAACAACGGGTTCAGCGGGCGGCGGTTCTCATCCCACCCATCTGGCCCCTCAAGGTAGGTGCCGGTAAAGAAGGGGTTTGGGGTGAGGTGGGCTTACCAGGTTGGCCTGTGGCTTGGGCAGTGAGTGGGACAGTGCTTCCATGGCAGTGGACAGGTGGTTTGTTTCCTCGCCACGCTACTGCTGCTTCCAACCTGTCCCGCTGCTGTAGCTCCCCTGGTCCCCCTGTCTACCTCCTCTCCAACGAAAGCCTCCCATCCCTCTGCTCCGTCCTTTAATCTTGGCCTCCGCCTGCCTCCGCCTCTTTCACACCTTCTCTCTGCCCTCCCTCCCTCCCTCCCTCCCTCTTCCCGCTCCCCTTCCTGCCCTGCTGCCCCCAGGGTCGCTGCCACCATCACAACCATCGGAGAGGACGCCCTCACCGTTACCTCCTCCACCCAGGCCACCTCGCGGCACTCCCCGCCCCCTCGAGGCAGCCACTCGCAACCCCTGCCATCCCTCCCATTCCAGTCGCAACCATCACAGACCCTCAAACCCCTCACCCTCACTTTCAAACCGCCGCCAGGTGTTGCTGCTTCTGCGGTCCCAGCCGCGACCGCAACCCTGATGCAGGAAAGCAACAACAACAACAACATCAACCACATGGGCAAGAGTTCTGGCAGTCAAGGCAGCGGCGACGGAAGCAGCAGCGCCGCCGCTGCTACTGCGTCTGGTGGCGGCGGGAGCAGCGGTGCGGCCAGCAGCAACAGCAGCAGCAGCAGCGGAGGCGGCGCCGCGAACAGCTCGTCCTTCGCACCCTCCGCCTCCACTGCGCCCTCCGGCCCCAGCGTGCCGCATCCCAGGAACCTTCCTCACCTGGGTGGCGGCGACCCGGGACCGACACCCCTGCAGGCAGTCGGTCCGCCGCATCTGCTGGCGGCCAGCATCAACCTGGTGCCGCTGCAGGCACGCAACACACGCGGCGTGTCTGAATCCTTTCTACCGCAGCTGCGAATCGTGGCGGCGCAGTCGAGCGCGACATTACAGCAGCAGCGACAACAGCAGCAGCAACTTCCGCCGCCGCCGCCACCACAGCAGCAAATACAACAACAGCATAGTGAGCCATCGCCGCCGTTGCAGCAACAGCAGCAGGCTCAATCCGAGCAGCAGCAGCAGCCCCAGTCGCAGTCGCAGTCGACACAGCGGCAGCAACAGCAGGGGTCGCCGCTCCGGGTGGCTGCTGGGAGACGACAGAGCACGGTGTCAGGGATGAGCGTCATATCTGTGGTGGTTGTGGACAGCTCACCTTCGTCGCCGGTACGACGGAAAGGCGACGCGGCGGGCGGCGAGACAGCGTTGGAGGGCGGTGGAGGCGTACCTTCCCAGCAACAGCAGCAGCAACAGTTGCAGCAAACACAGCAGCAGCAGCAGCTGCTGCCTCAGCTGTCAGCGCTTATGGTGCTGGGACTGCCGCCCAACTTGCGAAAACAGCAGAAACGCAACCTGCCACGTTCGTTGAGACAGCAGCGCCTAGCGCGGGCAGTCACGCTTGCATGATATTGGTATTCCGTTAGGGCGCATCCCAGCCGGTTTGCATGCTAAATTCTCACACGCACGGCAGCAGTCGCCCTATGGTGCAGTGCATGGATGCCGCGAATTGGGTAGGTGGTGGATGCCTACATGGCTGCATGAGAGCGTTTTGGGGAGATTGCTTGGGACTTACTTGCTTTGCAGGATTGCAGCGCGGGGACGGGACCGGAGTTCTGGACAATGTATATCATGCGAGGAGGCCTGGTTTGGATGTGGGAGTGCTGTTGCAGGGCAGAGCGGTATGCGGTGTAAACGCGTGGCGTGGTTCCAAGCGGTCCAGTGTGAGGTTTGCCTTGTGTAGGTGCCTCAGCTGGTTGCTTGAGCCGTTGCCTGCTTCCGGCATGGTGGGATTCCGTAATGCGTGCACAACAGACGTTTACGTTGGGCCACCAAGCAGCTTGAGCTTGTGTCACGCGGTTGCATGCGGGGCCTGCCGGGCTGTGCTGTGCCGCTGGCCATGCGGTAAGGCACAAGCAGGGTGCGGACGGCTGTGGCAGGGTGAGGACTGTACGAACGTGGAACTAGCATGCATTAATTGCAGCGTGCGTTGCATGGGCATGGGTCCTTGAGACCCATTGCCCAGTCCTCATCTCGCCCTATGGTGATTAGGATTGTAGGGGCGAGGTGGAGCACTAGCACTGAAATAGCAAACGTTGCTTTGCGACAGAACTTAGAACCGGTGCCTGCCTGCAATGATGTTGCCAACTGTGTGGCGGACCCGGGAAACGCAGGATTGTGCAGGATACGGAGATTGAGGACGTTTAGTGGACTTGTGCAGTACAGTTGTAGCATTAACAGTAACTTTATAGCCGTTCTTACGGTTGCCTGGGCGTGCGTGGATACATATACAGTTGGGGTTTGCGGTTACGGGTGCTTGTACGGCCGCCATCGCGGTTACGCACGCTCGGTTACTTGCTTTGGGCTGCAGGCTGTGTGTGTTGTGCTGCAACTCCTCGCCAAACTATGAATCAGCGTGCTATTTATTGCGAATGAAGACTACCGTAGGTTTTAGTTTTTGGTACACTACTGCAGGCTGTGATTCGTTTACAGACTGTGAGATATTCTTTGTATGTGGTAGGGCGTTGCTTAAGTGCGCGCCTGAAGCGCTTTTATGTGCACTTTACACAATCCTTGTTCCTAATAGATACACCTGTAAATCCGCCGGATGTGTACGGATCCTCACGCCAGGAGGCAGGTTGGGCTTGCACTCAGGCGGGCTGCCAGAATCAATGCGCCCTGGTCAGCAGCCGACGCATGTTCCCTTATAACTTGACATGCATTGCTGTAATGCCGAAGTGCATAATTCGGTTGGATGTGTGCCCCAGTTCACCAGGGCCATTCCGTCCCTCTGATGACCCCGCCATCGGTACGGCTGCGCCCCCTCCCCCGGGTAGCAGTTTGCGACTGCACCCCACCGCCCTCAGCACCAAGTGCAAAACCACGCAGGATACCCCCTGTCCCAGTGCGAGAGTTCCGTGCCTCCTCTCTCAGCAACGGTGTGTCGTCAGCACGCCTGCCGCGTGCCCTGCCCCTTCAACCTTGCTATAACTTGCGATTTCAATCATTTGGTTTCTCTTGCCCCTTCCACCTTGGTCCCCGTCCCTGCTGCTTGCTTTACCCTTTGTCCTCTTTTGCGTTACCCTGCTACCGGCATGCTACCTCTGACATGAGCCCCGCTTGAGTTTTAATGCCAATCCATCTTACCTTCTTAAGAGATGAGTTTGCAGAAGCCACACTATGTTGGGCCAGCTAGGGCCTTACACGGGAACATTGCAACCGGCAAACACAGAATATTATGCACCATTTTAGGCATACCTCGGCTGACACCTACTTAAATTCTTCCGGTCAAAAAGCCGCCGAGGCCTCGTAAAGCATAAAATCTAGAATCCTTGCGGCTACATAAGCACGCACATGCATGGCGGCACGCAGCTGCTACTCAGCACGCAAACGTGAACCTCAACTTGAACAATAGTTGTACGGCTCTTAATTGTTGGATTGCGATAACCTGGCAAACCATGCAATCATGCAAGGGACGCACATACGAAAGCACTAACCCTGCACCCACAACCTCATCCTGCAAATACAAATACACCCCCTGCGCTTCAAAGCTTCAAGACCTGCGTCGAAGGCCTGTGTCCTATATGCTACCCACTCATGTACATGTCGCAAAACAAAATTAGACGTCATAGATGGACCTCATTCATTCTCCGTTCCCTGCCATGCGCCCTGCACCAAGCCACGCTGCTCCGAAACCCGCACGCATCATCGCCCCATGGGACCGTCCATTATCCTTCCTGCAGCATGCCGCCCATGTGCTGCTCGTACCTTGGGCGTCCTTCTTCTTAGGAGGTAGCCACCCGCCCCTTTCAGGAGGAAGCCACCCGCACCTCACCAAACGCCACAGCCAGTCATCCGACAACTGCATTCCGCTGTTACACCGCTTCAAAATCCGCATTCCTCACGCCCGATCCAGCACGGTCTCTCACCATCAGCACCACCACAAAACCCCGGCACGCCTGCGGTCCTCCCCTCACACCTCCTCGACCCAGATCGATCCCAGCTCGTACGCCGCCACACTCTCGAACTCCGTGCTGCACCCGAACGACACCAGCTCCACACCCGCAGCAGCCGCACCGCCCACACCGTACAGCGACGGGGACAGCGAAGGCGTACCGCGCCCATGCTCCTGTTGTCCGTGGTGGTGGTGGTGGTGGTGGTGTGCGTGGGCCGCTGTGGGCGCGCTTCCCCGGTACACGCGCGCCGTGAGCACCTCGCCGGCCTCGGTGAAGACCTCGAGGCAGGAGTAGTCCAGGAACACTCGCAGCGACAGCGGGCAACCGGGCGCCGGCGGCCGCAGCAGCTTGCCGCCGACACGCCGTGCGCCGGGGGCAGCCAGGCTGAAGGTGAGCGTGGCGGGGTCCATGGCCTCAAACACAACCTCCAGCACGCCGCTGTCCCAGTGGTACAGCAGCGCGGCGGCGCCCTCGGAGCCTCCGCGCCAGCTGTGGAGCAGCACGCCGCTGCAGCGGCTGCCGGCGCCGCCACCGATGGCGATGGGCGCAGCAGCAGCAGCGGCGGCAGCGGCTGCTCCGCCGCTGTCCTCCCGCAGCGGCTGTTGCGGCTGCGGCAGGGGCGCCATGAGCAGCTGCAGCTCGATGTGGTGTCCGGCGGACAGCGGCACGGGCAGCGTGGAACCGCACTCCAGCAGCAGACCCTCGGACTGCCACTCGCTGCCGGGGAGCTGCAGGGAGGGGGGGAGGGGTACCAAAACCACAAAGTAGGTTCACACCCCCCCGTGTAACCAAAGACCGCAATTCACAAGGGCTAACGACACAGCGACGCCCAGGTAAGCAAGGTATGCACCCAAAAAGCCCTACATGCCCTCACCCTCAGCTTGGCGATGTCGGGGGGCGGCCTCTGCACCAGGTACACGGGGGGCGCACCGCCGCCGTCCGCCGCAGCGTGCTCGTTCACCTGCATCGGCCATGGCAAGGCAGGCGGCGTGGCGTGACGTTGTGTTGCTCGATAAACAACATGGCATACAATGCCAGGTTCCATGCACAGGACTGCAGAAACAGGCATGTATAAGCACAAACACGTCACTCCGTGCCATCGTTTGCGCAATTGGTTACTGTGTGTGGCCCCACCAGGGACCCATATCAGGTGTGAAATGGGCGGGGTCCAATGTAGCAACCCCCATGGTGAAGCCCTCTCGTCCAACAGCTCCCCGCAGTTTCCTCTTTTTATCTTTTACCCTACCACCATGAGACCCCACCAGATGCCCCCATCCGCCCCCCCCACCCACCATCATCAGTGTCTCATTACTCTTTATCACTCCCCCCCAACCACCAGACCGTATCTCCCACCTGCAGGTACAGCAGTCGCGGCATGGAGAGGCAGCCCGCGTAGTCGTAGGCGCCCACCTGGCGCGGCTTCTCCTGCAGCCAGCCCCACAGGATGGCGCGACCCTGCAGGCGGGCGGGCGGGCCCAGTGCAGGCGAGTCAGTGCGGGCCCAACCGTCATGTCGTCAAGAAGATGCATGCGGTTGTGGACGCAGTGCGGGTTACCGACGAGAACACACAACCTTAAGCACTTGAAACCCACCTCCGGATCCAACAGCGAGTTGGGCGCGTAGAAGATGTCGCCCAGGTCCAGCGGGAAGGGCCCCACTGCGGACTCCAGGTCGAAGCTGGCGACCCGTGGGTCATACGACCCCAGGTAGTACACCGCCATGCTGTTGCAGTCGTCAGGACACACACAAAACAGCGTTTGGTAGCGCTGCCAGCTGCTGCTCCCGCCCCCGGCCCCGGTCGCCGCCACCTTGTCACCCCCGATCGTGAGAGGCGACAGGGTGAGGGCTGCAGGCGCCCAGCTGCTGGTTCCTGGCATCAGCGGCTCCCCCGGTCCGGCTGCAGCTGGGGTCGCGGGCTCGGGGAGGGCAGAAGTAGCGCGGTGGGGAGACGCAGCGGCCGTGACGGGGGGATTGCCTAGGTTGATGGAGGCGGGCGCCTGGGCGGAGGGACTGCCAGTCAGCAGCGCAGCAACAGCGCCGATAGGGCTGTGCGGAGAGGTGGCAGCACCCCCGCCAGCGACTGACCCACGGGTCAGTGCAGGACTGGGCGGCGGCGGAATGCGGGGCGACGGCGGCGGGGTGCGGCGTTGCAGGCCAGCGGCGGCAGCGGCCGCTGCGGCGTTGGTGTGAGCTCCGGGCGAGAAGGGTCCGGCGCCGATGCTGGAGAGCACGCGGGTTGCGGGCGGCCTGGGAGCCTGGTGAAAGACGAGGTTCATTGCGAGTCAGCATGTTGGGTTTGGGGTGCAATGATGACATTTGCGATTTTGAAGTTACCCTTCGCCCTGGCTTGTCGCCAACCCCTCAGTCAAGTCAGGGCGACGGGTAGCCTGCACTTCGCACTTCTAGAATCGCCTTCCATGGCTACCCTACCGGCACACTGCACTACCCCAGTCCCCCACTCACCGGCGGCGACGGCGCGTGCGGCAGCGCATGCAGCGCCGGCAGGTTCCAGCGGGCGGGGGAGCGCAGCGGACTGGGAGGCGCATGCGGCGGCACCTGCTGCCCTGGCCGCCGCGGCGACAGCGCCACCGGCGGCATGCCGGTGCCCTCCCCTCCGCTGCCGCCCACAACCACCCTCAGCGGCGGCCGCGGCGACGCAGGAGAGGGGATGACGATGGCGAGGGGCTCCTCCCCGAACCTCCGGGCGGAGGGCTGCTTCCTGTCCAGGGGTGATACCGATACCTCGTGCATGGGGCCCACCAGCAGGTGTTGTGGCTCGGCCTCCAGAGGGAGCTTGGCGTCGGGGATGACGATGGCGTGTGGCGGCCGGGGCAGCGGCGACTGCACCCGTGCGCCGGCGGCAGCGAGCGGCGGTGCGGGCAGCCGGGGCGGCGGCGGCGGCAGTGGCGGCAGCTGCATCATGACGGGGCACTCCCAGATGACGCCGGTGTCGCCCTTGCCGCGGCAGAGCTCACCCACGTAGGACCAGGAACCTGCAGCATCAGCATCAGCAGCAGCAGCAACAGCAGCAGCAGCAGACGCCGAGGAGGAAGACGTTACCCGGTGCGTGCTCTAAGAAAGATGACAGACTCCAAGATAGCCCGATACTACCGGTAGTGCAAGCCTGTGGAGCGTCGGCCATCTCAAGCCTCAAACGCTCGAGACTCACCTCCCCGCAGTGACTTGGACTGATACACCAGTGCCGTACCGCCGTGCTCCTTGACGCCCGCACCCACCATGACCGTCCTGCGAGGAAACGGTTGGCGCGAGGATATCGAAAAGAGGCGGAAAGCATGGAATGAATACCCCTCCATGCATGCTTCCGGCTGCAGAAGGTGCAACCCTTGTCATGATCTCCGCTGCTGGTGCGCATCCTGAATGTCCCCCGTCCCCATACCGCGCCCCTCACCAGCAGTCCTGGCCGCCCTGTCCCGGCCGGTCGATGACGAAGGGGTCCCGCCACGCCGTGAGCTGCATGCCGGGGGGCGGCAGCGACAGGAAGGGCACCTCGTCCTTGGTCCAGTAGGTGAGCTTGGGGTCGGCTGCGGCAGGGGGGGCGTTACGGGCAGGCGTTACATACAGGGCAAGCGTTACAAAGGCGAGGGGGAGCGAAGGAGCTCGGACGGCGTTGGGTGTAAGCAACGGCAGGGGACGGAAACAGAGCGCAATGAATACATATATGCCCCTGTAGCACGCATGCGAGCCGCAGAGTGCCTGCAGTGGAAGGCCGGCCCCCAGCTATGACTCGCTGAAAAGGGTTCCCGGAAACAGCCCACGCCCTGACTCACATGGGTCTCCGACGGCGATGCACTGCGTCTCGATGCAGGCGGTGCCCAGGTCGCACTCGGGGGGCGGCAGCGGACCGCACACTTCACTGGAGCGCAGCCGCACGCCTGGGGGAAGGAGGAGATGGTCAAGGGGCGAGGGAACAAAGGAGCGCGGAGCAAGGGGTCGGTGTGACGGGGATGAGCGAGAGTAAGGGCATCAGGACGCCGCTTCCCAAGTGGAAGGGGTGGCACGCTCTTGCTCCTTTTGTTTGCCTCGAATCCCAAGCTCTTCCCCTGCTCCCATTACCGCAAAGACGGTTATAGATGTTCAAGGTCTGGTCTTGACAGTGAGTGCTGCTTCGCGCTCACCGGTGTAAAGGATGGTCGGCACGCCGTTCTCGTCTACAGTTGCGCAGCCGCTGAAGCAGCCATCCCCGTCGAATCCCCCGAACGTGGGAGCAAGCGCGGGCGGCAGATGTTGCCAAGTGATGAGGTCGCGGGAGACGGCGTGGCCCCATAGTAGTCCCCATGACCACTGACAACCCGTCTCCACGTACTGATAGAACCTGTGCGCGAGGACGGTGTTTTCACAGTGCTTGAGTATTCATGAGGTTGCGTAATCGCCATTGGTTACGTGACCACCAATAAAATGCGTTGAGCTGACGGATGCAGCGAGTGCGCGAGCTACCGGGCGACAGCCTGCCAAGACCATTATGAATGCTGTACTTTTATCTGATGTATGCGATCATTGCGTTACGCGGTAAGTTGCGAAAATTGAGCGCTGCCGCGTGCTGAGAATCTCGGCATGCTGTTGCGACCCGACAGACGACCCACTTACATGTGATAGTATCCTTTGTAGTAAATAGGTCCATTCGGATCTGCGACATTTCAACAACATTACTAAGGTTTGCTAGGCTTTCAGGAAGCCAAAGTAGTGTCCAAGCCTGCCGGCCGAAAGCGTCGGCCAGCTGCTGCTGCCGAACCCCCCAGGGAAGTCCAGCGCGCAATCAACTCACCGTTAATCCAACCTTGCGGAGGCGCGATGTGGAACAGCGGCTTAGGATCGTGCGAAGCGGCCATGCTCCGTCCAGGCGTTGCGCCAATTGCTGCGATGGATGGCGTCCGGCTGACCTGGATCCCCGTCTGCCAAGGTAGACTTTGCTAATTGAAGGGCTGCCAAATATGTGCTTACACTGAAAGAAACTGGTTTGCGTTGCCGACGAAGACGAGGAGCCGCCGTGGAAGTCCGGAAACCGTTTGCGGCGAATGTGCCTGAGCCAGTCAGTAAACACCCGGGATCACGGAACAGGGCAATCCTGCACCTGTTGTAATAAATCACAGGTCGAGAGCAGGTGTATAGATAAACTTCGCTCTTTTGTACGGCGAAGGCTTCGGGCAGGAGCCCGCGTATAAAATGCTCCAGGACAATCCTTGGTGCATGGAGCACCTACTACCCGTACCATCGAAAATGGCTTTGTCTCATCTTTCCTTCTCACGCCAATCTGTTGCGCTCGTTGGCTTCGCGAGGAGCTGCGCGAGGAAAAGGGCAAGCCAGCACCTAGGACTAGGAAATCGAGAATACGGCTAACTATATATTCGACCTTTGCCAGCTCCAACAAGCCCTCCTACTTTCTCTTTCCCTTGCAGCAGCCGCAGGTTGTTGCTGCCCGTGCTGTGCGTGCCTTGCAGCCCGAAATGGCAACCAGTACGCAGGCTGCGCAAACGCTTGTGCCCAGCTATCCTTTGCGCCACGATAGGCCAGCCTATCATATTGCCCCTCGCCAAGGATGGCTCAACGGTAAGCAGCCTTGCCTAGCTGGCTAAGGATGATGAACTCGAAACTAACAATTTTTCCCCGTTACCTCCACGCAGATCCGAACGGCCCGCTGTTTTATAAGGGCTATTATCACATGTACGTGCCGACCATAAGACGTTTCTATTGAAGCTCTTGGCTAATAGCGGATAGCCATGGACATTGCAACATTCTGCCGTCATACGCGTCTCATCAGATGTTTCCTGGGCCTTGAAGTGCTTTGTGCTTATCAATATTTGCAGGTTCTACCAGCATGTTCCGGAGGGCTGCACCTGGTCTTTCGGCTTGGTGTGGGCGCACGCCGTCTCTCCTGACCTGGTACACTGGGAGCACCTACCGCATGCAGTAGTGCCTACGCCGGGAGGCCTGGACTCTGATGGCTGCTTCAGTGGCTGTGCGACAATCGACGAGAATGGAGTGCCCACAATCATGTACACGTAAGTAAAGTACCGGTACCCTTTATGGGCGAAACCGTGTTGCCCCGTTGACCGGTCAAACATTTCCTTAAAATTCCGCATACATAGTTTCTGCACATTAAATCCTTCTGATGCCTGCTTCTTTTGTTCTCTACCTGCTGGCAACCTAGCTGGACGCAACTTATCCATGCCTGCAGGGGCGTACGGCTGCGGAGCAACGACTCTTGCGGCCCGCTACCTCCCCAGGAGTGTGACCTTGAACTGCCGTTCATCGAGTCGCAGTGCGCTGTACGGCCGGTCGACCCAGGTATGCACCTTTGCGTAGGATACGCTCCCTACCATAAAAACAAACCGGTCGTTGGCTCTTTTTTTCCAGAGGATCCCAAGCTCACGTACTGGACCAAGATCGAGTACCCATGGCTCTCCTTGCCTCCGCCGAGCATGGGCCTGGCCGGATGGCGCGACCCCTACATCATTCACAGGCCCGGCCGTGACGGCCATGACTGCTGGTCGCTCCTTATCGGCAGCGGGGTTAAGGACAACGGCGGCACCGTCCTCCTCTACACGTCTCGAGACCTACTAGACGGTACGGTGTGCCAGGGGGGAGCTTCTCGTTTGGTACCGACGTTATCCACAGTCGCTGTTGCTATGGATTACATCATGTGCCTTCTCTGCAGGCTGGGAGCTGCATGGAGAGCTTTGCCACGGTCGCGGTAACGCTGCAACAACGGGTGTCATGTGGGAATGCCCGATCCTTTGCAAGCTGGACACGCGTCCTTCCAGCGCAACCCTCATGCCTCACACCAAGGGCCGCGGACACATCGATGTGAGAAGTTGGGGAAGCGCATGCTGCAACGGTTACGCCGATGCTTATGCCGGTTCAAGACGCTGTCTGGCTAACGAGCTCATGACTCCTGACGCCGATACCCGTTAAAATTACATGCAGAGTTCATTCTCGCCGTCACCCGTGCCGGTCAGCGGGCCAGGCAACAGCGATGGTGGCTCGCAAGACCCACTGCCACACTTCTTCTGCGTCTCGGTAGGTTGTTAGCTATGTTTGCCATGGATACATTGTTGGGTGGGTTCCATGTCTATACCAGCAGCACACCTGTACGATCATCCATCATAGTCTGCCTGGCAGGGTACGTCTGCCTGGCAGAGTACGGGGAAAGTAGTCCCTAACACGTCCATATTGTATCGTTCATCGTACCTTGTTTGAGCTCAACATCCCACCCCCATGTCCGTTACTGCAGCCGGACGCCTGCACCAACCCTGCATACTACTGGCTGGGACCCTACGACCCCGTTGCCAAGCGCTTCGACATTGACTCTTCAGTCGGCCCCTTCAAGCTTGACTTGGGCGACGTCCTCTATGCACCGAACACACTGGAAGATACCGCCAAGGTAGCCATACGAGGCCCCCATGCATTCTCTTTGGCAGTCGTCACTTCACAGTGCGCCTTCGACTGCATGCGCCTTACCGCTCACTGGTATATAACTTATTCTTGTGCAGGGCCGCACGCTCCTATGGGGTTGGAACCAAGAGAAGCGCACCAAGGTCGACGCATACGACTACTCTGGATGTTTGTCTCTCCCCCGCGTTCTCTGGTTGGAGAAGATCAGTCACGAGGCCTCGGCCGGCTCGGAGGCGTCGCCGTCGGGTGCGGGCGGCTGGGCGCTTCACCAGCAGCCCTTGCCCGAGCTTTCACAGTTGCGTATCCCACACCGGTCATGGCGGCTGCATGACGCGGTGCCGGAGCTTATCGTCGAGGGCGGCGCTAAGGTGGGTTTGCTCAGTAGAGGTAATCAGTGGGACCAGCCAGCCCTCAGCACTTGCGTGCCGCCACGTGCTGCAGATCCGTAATACACATCCAGCAAGTTACCTAACTGTGCTGTTTCCATGGTTGCAGCTGCCGGTTCCGTTCGTCTCTGGTCCCTTCCTGGACTTGGAGCTGGTCATGCAGCCGGCGGCAACTCGCGACGGAGAGGAGGCCAAGTGCTCGGCATCTGGGCTCCTCCTCCAGAGCTGGGCCAGCGGAGCCGAGGGCGCCGCCGCGCTGCTGTACCACTGGGACAGCGGTGTGCTGGAGGTTGTGTTTGAGGCCATGGACCCCGCCACGCTCACCTTCAGCCTGGCTGCCCCCGGCGCACGGCGTGTGGGCGGCAAGCTGCTGCGGCCGCCGGCGCCCGGTTGCCCGCTGTCGCTGCGAGTGTTCCTGGACTACTCCTGCCTCGAGGTCTTCACCGAGGCTGGCGAGGTGCTCACGGCGCGCGTGTACCGGGGAAGCGCGCCCACGGCTACCTCGCACCTCGGCATGGGGCCGCCCGGTGCTGGAATCGAGATCATTTCGGTTGACGGCCCAACGCACCTGCTGCACGCTGCCGCATATGAGATGCGTCCGGCCTTCGGCTCAGGCATTGAGGAGGCGGAGGAGGCGCTAGCAGTTGAGCCGTTGCGCCTCGAGGAGCTTGCCGTTGGCATGTCTGTCGGCACCGTTACCGCGTAAACATCGAGGGGGCTTTGCAACTGCAGTGACTGGCGTAGGCTGCGCGCGGCTGTGCCTTCATGCGGCGTGCGCAACAGGTCTTTGGGATGCGTTTGGATCGGCGCCAACGCACTGCGTGCCAGGCATACATTGCACTTGCGTGCCAGGCATATGTTGCATTTGATGCTGCGGACGAGGTGCTGGGGGTGGGTTGGGGCTGAAGCTAAGTAGAGATATGGTGTTGGGTGCCGGCGTGTGGGGAAGGAGTTCCGTGCTGCCCAGCTTGTCCTTGGGTAAGAATTTCCTCCTTGCTGGGATGTTAACGGTGCGTTGAACAAACGAACCTACTAGCAGTCGTGATCAACACTGCAGGCTTGGCTTTCTCGTGATTCGTCGAGGAAGCAGCATTGAGCTGTGTTTGCAATGGTTACCATTTGCTAATAACAGTATAGCACAGTATGCGGCAGAATGCTTCTAGGCAGGCTTTGCCGTTGGCTTGACGTTTCTCGTGTCGCATTGACACCTTCCGCTTCGAGCTTCCATTTTTTTGCCATTCAAGCATGCTTCTTTACTTGGTTTAGGCCGGAAGTGGCGCTCTTGTGTTGTAGTTCGGTTCCGGAACGCGCTTGTAGGCTCTTGCCGACACAGGACGCCTTAGGCGGACGTAAGAATTAATTTAATGCGATGTGAATGCATGTCATTGGTTTATCTCGTCGGGCACCGCCCAACACAAGCTACAGTAACGAGAGATCCAGTGCTAGCGGCGCCTCATGATAGCGCGACCCAGGGGTCAGCCCCAGCGATACCGGTAGAAAGCCGGCGATATCACGATTTGGTGTTACAATGGTATCCTCCCAATCTCACATTTCCAAACTTGCTGTTGGCCATGAAGCTTTTTGGGGCGAGTACAACACCAGGTTCCAACGAAATGACGCGTCGGAGTACGGTAACGTTTGAGCGCATACAAAGGATTGCAACAATGAAGTCACAAAACACTACATACCTACTGCACAGTTAGCAAAACGTCTTCTTCAAAATACACCATGGCCCAGTTTGTTATCTCCCGTATACCAAAAGGCTCCATTTCGGCTCTGGCAACGCGAGGCACCAGCGCTTGGCCGCTCGCAGCAGGTAAGCGTGTGGGGGCCGTCTTTCTATCTGCAACGGAAATGCGACAACCCTATGTTGATATCGCATTAGAGGGCGCCATGAGAGCTTCGGTCTCCTCGATTGACGAAAGCAGGAAACCACCCTTATAATGTTCGGTTCGCAGGCCAGGCAGCCTCCATCACGACATCAACGGCTGTGCGTGAGCAGCGCGACCAGGACCAGGACCTCCCGCAGCAGCCCTACACCGGCGGCCTTCGCGACGATCCAGGGCACGAGCTTGGGACCGGAGGACTTTACGAGTCTGCACGAAAGGTACGTAGTGCATTTAATCCTGCCTGTACATATAATGCTGCGGCTGCTGCTTCTTCAGATGGGCCTGAGGCTCTTCTTACTTCACATCTTGCCAACGGCTCGCGGCGTCGCGTGCCGATAGGACAACTATTATCAGTTTAGGTCCATGTGCCCGCTGTTTCCGCTGTCACGCCCCGCTCTGTGTTCTCCCGGCGTCAGGACCGCGAGCCCGTACCCAGCCCCTGGCCCGGCGCTACCCAGGAAGAGTTCGGTGCCGGCGCGGACCCCAGCAAGGGCGGCGCCAGCAACAGCCGACGCATGCCGGAGGGCAGCTACCCTATTCACGAGGACCCATCAACCTCCCTGCAGCACCCGGAGGAGGCTTTCCGCAACCCCGCTGAGGGTGAGTTGTGCGGGAGCGAGGTTGAGAGGGGCGATCAGGCGGGGGCTTGGTTAACAGGACAGGCATGGTTAATAGGACGGTCAGGCGGGGCTTGGTAATTGCAAGCCATGGTTATGGCACAGACACATCGACCCATGGGACTTTCATCTTCCGGCAATGCCAGCACGTTTCGTCTCCTGCGTGGCCAATTTCCTTGCCACATCGTCCCATGCTGCGGTCCTCTAACGCGCACTCCTTCCACTGCCGACCTGGCCTAACATCCTCTTCCCCTTCAGCGGCTGGCGCTGTCCCACGGGGCGGCCCTGCGCCCGCCGACCGGGATGTGGAGGGCCGCGTGCCGCCCTCCGCGGACGTGGGGGCGCGCCCCGACGTGACTGGCGTCACGCGCGACACGCCTTCGGAGCACGATGCGGCCACGCACGCGGTGAGGGTGCGGCTGGGCGCTGAGGTATACGTCATTGAGGTGCAGTGAGGTAGGGCGCGGGCGGCAGGGGCGGCCTAACCGGTCTGTTACCCGGTCGTCGCACGCCCCGAAGGCAGCACCTTGCAAACTTCCTCTGTTCTTCCATAGTTCACGCGCCGTTTTTCCATGCTTGTGAACATGCATCTCTGTTGTGCCACCCCACCATGCTGTCTGGCGACCTCATCGCATCCATCCGGCTCCACATGACCGCTCGGGGCCCCACAGCAGCGGGTGGTCGGACTGAGGAAAGTTGCGGCAACGGATTGTGTGGATGCGAAGAGGGTTGGGTTGGGACAATCCAGACCCGAGCTGTGGCGTAGATACCAGTAGTGAAAGCACGGGCGGGAGGTAGTAGAGCGCGTGGCACTGTGAAACGCATGTCACAGTGCAACTTCCCGTGAGCACATGTTCTCAAATAATCTGAGCTTCACCTCTCTTAACGCCCCGGCCTCTCCCAATTCCCCTGGCCTCAGCCCGGCTCCGACTGGAAGCCGCCCTCACGTGAGGAGGCGCGACAGGCGCAGCAGAGCTTTGTGGAGAGCTCCGTGGGGCAGGGCCTGAAGGAGCCCACGCGGGGTAAGCTGGAGGAGGAAAAGCCCTGGGCGCAGAAGGATGCGCGCTGAGGGGGGAAGAGCGAGAGGTGTTGTGCGGTGTGCGTGCATGCTGGTCGCCGGCTTGTGGGATCCGCGGGGCTGCTGCCGGCAGGGTGTTGGATTAGCGACGAGGTGCAGAGGTGCATTGAGTAGAAGTTGCTGGAGGGAGGGGTGCTGCTATTGTTAGCGAAGGGTAGATACCGGTGTTGCGGAAAGGTTGGAAAGCTGCTGAAAACTGCAGTCGTAAGGCTGGTTGCAATCTAGCTGCGAAGCGAGCAAAGGAACAGTAAGGGTCCCTCCATTACAGTTGCAATGTCTCTGTAGTCATGCGATTAGGATCACGGTGGTTTCAAAACCGTATGCGGTCCGGCGGCATGACTCAACTGAAAGGACCGCTGAGGGCGGCAACCACTGCCCTAACCCAACATAAACAGAATACCAACAGCATTGTAACATAGTTGAGCCGGTGCATCCTACCACTGTATGAAGTCTCTCCTGGCGTGTTGCACAGCATCCTACCCCTCAACATCGACGCTCGAACCTCTCATGGTGCAGCAATCCTCCTACATGCAAAACCCCCGCCAGACGCCGACACCGTATCATGACCGGACCACGACGTTCGTGCGAACATGCAAAGCTACCCCGGCTCGCCCTGGCTCGCCAATACCCAGCCTGCTCCTCGCCCGCCCCCTCCCTACAACCAACAATGCATAGTGCAGCAACCATTAGTATTCTCATCCTGCGAGAATGCCGTTGGGGCCCTCCTAGCAAGCGCTGCGGAAGGAGCCTGGCGCGGGTCCCTGGGCCGAGATGGTGAAGCATGCCGCGGTGGGCGCGCTCAGCAGGGTCAGGCGGGAGGCACTGGCGGCAGTGTCTCGACGCTGGAAGAGCACCGTGGCCAGAGCAGCCAGCATGGCAACCTGGAGTGGAATGAAAGCCGACGTTGATGTGAGCTGTCTGTCCAAAAACCACGTTTAGTGGCTTATGCGTGTGTGCGACAGAGCGTTGCGCAACGGTCATGCAAGACAACAATCATATGCGAGCTTGGCCCAAGTCGCTCGCAAGTACCCCAGGTATAGCCCGTCCTTCCTCAACCCTGCTTCGAGCACCCCAGCCCCAACCTACCAGTGCAGCGGCCCACAGCAGCACGTTCTGCGGCTTCGACCCAAGGGTCGGTACCTCGCTATCCCACATCGCTGCCTCCAGCCCCGCCAAATGCGCGCGCAGGTCTTGCTCCGTCATGCCTCGCCGCGGCGGCGCTGCAAGGGCCGCATCGGCCTGGGGATCCTCCGCCTCCTCCTCATCCGGGACATCGGAGGGGTCGTCCTCCTCCTCGACTTCCTCCATGTCCTCCAGGCCCAACTTGGCCTCTTCGACATCACTCGCTAGTTCGTGCTGTTGACTCGCCTGGCCCTCAACCTCAACCTCCAGTAGCCGCTGGGGCTTCTGTGGAGCCAAGGCGGCGGCATCAACGGCGGCGCTGGCGGCAAAGCGCCGGCGCATATCAGCCGCATCGCCGGTGTGCCGTACGACGCTGCTACTGTCTGCCTCAGTGAGGCTCCTGGTGCCGGGTTTGGAGGAAGCGGTTGCATTGGCAGTTGACGCCCTGCTCGTGCCGCGTGAGGACTGCGGGCTTCGACCCATGGGTCCGCCAAAGGTGGATGCCGCCGGTGCAAGGCCGCTGCTGTTAGACGCAACAGTTGCGGTGGCGAGCTCAACAGCCGCAGCATCTCGCAGGGGTTTTCCGTACGGGTGGCCAAACGGGCTTACCGTAGCAGCAACCGCAGCAGGGGAAGCTGCTTCTGGGCTGTTGCTGCCGCTGGTACCGCTTGGTCCCATGCCGGCTGCAGCGTCAGGCACGGGTGTGGCTGCTAGCATGGCGCCGTTGGTGGGCCCTGCTGCTGACACGGAGGCCTCCTGGTGCTGGTGCTCTTGCTCCAGCGCTACCGGAACATGTATGCTTGCAGCGCTGCTACTCGCTCGCGATCCAGTAGGGGTACCAGCCATGGAAGCCGTACGGCCGCCAGCGGTTGCCGTACCCTCATTAGCACGCTTGCCCCGGGACGCGATGGCCACAAACACTGCGGCGACCTTTGCTGCCAGGGATGCGAGGAACTGCATGAAGTTTGGCAGCAGGTTGCACAGGAAGTGCGTACCGGCCAGCACTTGGTCGTTGCGGCTGAGCTTCCAGACCTGCAGGTAGGGCCCAGGGGCTCACGGTTATCGGGTTGGTGCCAATCCAAGGGCTCGCGGTAATCGCATGCTAGGGGACCAGGACCGTGCAGGCGGGCAGCCGCCAGAGTAGAAACACAGACGCATGTTAGTGTGGCATACAGCACATGCAGACCCATGGGTCAGTGCTTTAGTGCAAAGTCGAATTACGGCAACCCACAGAGGCGTTACCACACCGACGCAGCCCGTACACGCACCTGCACGTATGCAGCGACCCGGGGGTTGCCAAACCAGGCCTGCTCCAGGGGCGCCACGGACTGCCCCGCAGTGTCTCGGAAGCTGGCCAGCGCCACGCCCTCCAGCCAGCGGGCGGCCAGCGCACGTAGGCCGGGCCGCAGATCGCCTTGAGCAGCGTTGGGGGAGTGCATCTGTGGGGGCAGAAGGTGGAGATGAAGCAGAAGGGGTACTTAGAAAGGAAAAGGACGATGGTCACAAAGACGAAGTGAAGGTACTGGGGCGCAGGAGAGTGGAGTAGCGGAGCCATGAAGCTCGTCTTGCAGAGTAGGCATGCACCGTGTCCGTACCGTTACGAACTCCACAAGCTTTTCATGCTCCGAGGGCTCCCTGGAGGCGCCTGCTTCCGCTGCCTCCTCCTCCTCCTCCGCTGCTGCTGCTGCTGCATCAGAAGCAGTTGCGGCTCCCCTCTTCTGCTGCTGCGCCTGCTGCTGCAGCCCCAGCAGACTCACTGCCGCTCGGTAGTCCCCCAGCAGCACAGCACACACAGCACGCTCCAGGGCCACACCGCCGGCGTGATTCGAACCCCGAAGCTCCGCAATTTGCTGCGCCTGCTGCGATGATGGTGAGGGGGATGACGATGCGGCTCCTACGGGTTCTTTGCCTGTTTCGGCTGCAGTTGAACCCTTTGCGTTGCCCTGCTGCGCCTGCAGCAGCAGCTGTTGCTCCATCTGGGCTAGCAGCCGGTCCGCCTGCTGCACCGAGTGAGGCCAGCCGCGTGTGAAACCCTGTACGATGTGCGCGAGCGCTCCGTCGTACAACACGTCCGGGTGGGGAGTGAGGCCACTGCCGCGGAGGGCGTCAGGCAGCAGGGATACCTGGGAGGGGTACGTGGGGGACTAGGTGAGAGGTGTCCTGCTCTGTCTGTCCTGTTTGGATTATATATTGTCTGTGAGAAAAAGAACTCTACATGGACTGCATTTGGTGAGTACAAGGCAACATTTGTGTTGGCAGTCGGCAGTAGCGGGATGCGTTTAGACCCTCTACACTGCACGCGCCCCAGACCTCACACCTGCTCGCTGCAGGTCAGGACGTTGCTGGCGCGTGTCAACATGCGCCGGGCATGCACCACGGTGCTCTGCGGGTCGCCCCCCGCATCCGCCATGTCCCCCTCCGCTGCTCCTGCCGCAGCTTGCGGAGCAGCAGCGCCCATGCCCCCACCGCTGCGGGCAACCGCTCTGGCGGCGCTGGCGGCGGCCCGGAGCACCCCCCGCATGAGGGCCACTCCCTTGGCACGCCGGGCTGCGTTCTCCGAGTCGAGCGGCAGGGAAGCCAGCTCGCAAGCATACTCGGGTGCTAGATCCTGCGGTGGAGGGCGGCAGGGGACGACAGAGAGTTGCAGGGGGTGACAAGGGGCAGAAGGAGGTTAGGAGGTCGGGGGCTGCTGACGGGGGGGCTAGAATGGCTTGGATATAACAAAGCAGCAGGGGAGAAGCACGCCACTACTGCTGCTGCTATTTCCAAACCCCTGCGTTGCGTTGTACAGGCGCTATAGCAACCACTCAACCCATGCGTTGCTCCTCGCTTCAGCCAAACGTCGCCCCACCCACCCAGGGCACCCACCCACCCGCAACGCCCCCACGATCTGCGTCTGCAGCTGCTTGGCAACGCCGTACCGCCGCAGCCGAGTGAGTGCCGCGTCTAGGTCGTCACACGCCGGCATGACGGCGCCCTGGCTGTCGGTCGCTAGCAGTCGCTCGCCGGCGCGGTCGCAGTACGACAGCGCCACAGCCGCCGCCACGTCACCCGCGTCCGGCTGAGCTCCATTGAGATCAAGCCAGCGGGAACCCAGTTCGAGAACCAGCTGGAACTCGCCGATCTGGGGATGAGGTTGGTGCGGTAGAAGGTTGGGATGGAGGTTAGAAGCAGGGTTGGTGATGACTGGATGGTGTTGACGACGGGGGTACTGTTTACCGACTGAGCAGGCAAGGGCTTAGAGGGACACCGTCATTACGTGTACTATTCCATGTTTCTCCTTGAGAACAACTGTAACAAGTCATGCACTTATAACCGCTACGTGTCACTCTGCCACCGCTCCCAGCGCCTCACCTCCTGCAGCAGCACCAGCGCTCCAGGGAGGTCCTGCTGGCTGACTCGCAGGGCGGTGTGGCCGGCAGCGAGCTTGGCATCATAGGATCGGCGCAGGTCCGGGTCGGTTAGCGACTCCGAGGCAGCCTTTAGCAGCACCGCACGAGCAAATAGCGTATCAGCGGAGTAGGCAGTGGCTGGAGACTGTTTCATAAGGTTGTCGTAGGACTTGCGGATGGCATCGGGTCGGCTGACGCGTGGGACCTGAAGTAGACGGTAGTAATCCACGGGCACAGAAACGTGCTCGCTGACGGCCATGTTACGTCTGGAGGGATGTCCGTCAGGTTGACGGTGGCCTGGTTCGCGAAATGCGAGGATGGCAAGGCGCGAATTTCGGCTTGCGGGCATGGCTACCAACCGGCAAGCAGGAGCTCTCCTGGAGAAGCATGTCCTCCGATTGAAAGGAAAGAGTTGCGATGTGATTCGAGGAAAGGCAGGGTGGCGTTGCTGAGAGTGTCGCTGAAGCCGTGAGCTGCAAGGCTTGGTTTGCATTGTTACCGGTACCCTTTTTTGGATACAATATTAAGGATTATCAAACAACAACAAAGTATAGTTGCCTTGGACAGGACGCAGAAAAGCTGCAGCTCAGCCAGGCTCAGCTATGTACAATGTGCAGCAATGTGAAGGCCGACTTGCGCACGGGCAAGCCTTCACTCGGGCAGCCAATAACCATGTATGGTAAGTTCACTGCCTGTATAACGCAACCTGCACCTATCTAACTTGTGAGAGACATTCTAAATTGGCTCGCGCGCAAAATGTCTGGATCCGGAAATGGATCAAATATGTAAGAAATACTACCATGCTTATTTGCACGCCAAAGCAAATTTTTTGCCCTTTCATGCGAATAAGTGTAAAATGCAAATCGAGAAGCACTGGCTCCTCTGTGCCAAGTCTACCTGGCTACTCCTACTCAATGCACGCCGGACACCTCGTGACTGCACGCCGGACACCTCACGACCTCCGCCCCCTTCCTCCCACCAGCTTAACAGCAAATTGGCGTCACGCACAATTATTCAAGTATGTACGAATGCAGCCGCGCCGGCGGCGTACGTCTTCTCCTTATCCGTACTTTTTCCTACAGTCCTGATACCCCCATAGTAACTTCGACCACCCCGCACCACCGAATCCATCCCTACCTACCACCCGGCACCTGCTCCCCTATCCTCCCGCCACCTCCGCCACCGGCCTGATGGCCCGCAGCGCGTACTCAAAGTCCCGCAGCTCCAGCGGCCGAACCCCCGCCGCCTCCTCAGCAGCTCCCTGCTGCCCCCCCGCGGCCCCCCACCCGCTGCCGCTCCCCACCCAGCGTGCCAGCAGCTCCCTGACGGGCTGCATGGCGGCCTCGCGAGCCAGCTGGGCCAGCTCGCTGCCACTGTAGCCTGGGGGAGGGAGGGGGAGGGGTGAGGAGGAGGGGGGGAAGGGAACAACGTTAGCCTGCCGTGCATGATGTACAGAGGTGGAGACCGGATTGTGTGCAAGCAGAAAGTGCCGTACCAGCCTCCCAACCCACCTAGTTTCCCACCCTTCCCACCCCACCCCACCCACCCTCCGTCCTCTCCGCCAGCAGCCGCACCTCCCGCTCCCCCAGTCCGTGTCCCGCCACCTCGGGCCGCCGCAGAGTGGCGGACAGGAAGGCCGCGCGGGCGGGCGGGTCGGGCAGCGGCACGGGCACCCGCCGGTCGAAGCGCCGCAGCAGGGCAGGGTCGCAGTCCTGTGCAGGAGGCGGGAGGGTGCGAGGTGGGGTGCTGAACTGGAGGCAGGTTGCACCCGCCCACAGCTGTTGGAACCCACCCACACCGACCGGCCTTCCCACCATCCTTGTGCATGTGGGCGGAGGTGCACTCAAATCTGGGTACATTGGGCCCTTCCTGGTACACCTCCCCCCCTGCCACCTGGTGTTTGTCACCATCTCCAACTCCCCCCTACCCACCACTTCCCCCAGCGGCCCCGCGCCTGCCCAGCAGCCACCCCGCCCCCCAGTCTCCCAGCCCGCCCCCCCGGAGCCCCCACCTGGACGCGGTTGGTGGCGGCGAACAGGTACACAGCAGCCTCGCTCCCTCCTGCTGCCCCTCCCCCTGCCCCTCCTGCCCCTCCCCCTGCCCCTCCTGCCCCTCCCCCTGCCCCTCCTGCCCCTCCCCCTGCCGCCAGGTGGCTCATCTGCACCAGCAGCTCATTCAGCAGGCGGCGGCACACGGGGTCGTCACCGGGGCCGCGGGCGGGGGCCAGCGAGTCCACCTCGTCCTGGGGGAGGGGGGGAGGGAGGGGGAAGCGCCCGTCTAGCTGTGGAAGTGTGACGCCTAGTGCCGTACTCGCTGTGGCCCAGTTCCCATTCTTCCGAGCGCCTGGACCCCCACCACCTGCCCCTCACCCCCTCACCCGCCCCACCATGAATACGATGCACGGCTGCATGGCCCGAGCCAACTCGAACACCGCCCGCAGCTGCTTCTCGCTCTCACCGCTCCTAAGGGGGGGGGGAGGCGGGGGGCAGCCAGGCACCGCACTTGGTGCTGCACACGGTGCGCGGCTGCGCAAGGGGACCAGGGCGGGCGGGCGCAGCAGTGGCTGTGCCCCTACAGCAGCAGCACTGGTACACTCCCACCCCCCACCCCCTCATCTCCCCCCCAACCCTCCCCACCATTTGCTGAGCACCGCCCCCGGGGTGAGCACCAGCAGCGTGGCACCCGCCTCCGCCGCGATACGCTCCACCAGCATGGTCTAGGGGGGAGGGGTGGAGGGGTGGAGGAGGGAGGGAAGGGGTCAGAGAAGGTGCCGGAGGGGGTAGGGGTTGATGGCGGGGGTCACGGAGTGTGTCAGGAAGGGGTGGACGGCAAGACGTCCCCAAACCCCTCTCAGGAGACCCTGTGTCCCCGGGGGCCCCCCCCTCCGCGGCATTACTCATCAACTCGCGCTAACCCCGCCCCCCCGCCCCCCGGCTCCCCCACTCCCACCTTGCCGGTGCCCGGCGGCCCATGCAGCAGGAAGTTCCTGGGCGGCTGCCGGATACCGCGGAACCTGGGGCGAGGGGTGGGGGAGGGAGGAGGGGGGGAGAGCGGAGGCTTGCCTGGTGCGGAAGCGGCGGCTGATGTGGGTTTTTGGGTTTGAAACTTGCAGAGCACCAGGCACCCCAATCCGCGCTGCTGCACCTCGGGCTCCCCCGATCCCCCCTCCCGGTGCACAACACGAGTCACGCGTTCTTCCTCTTTACCCCCTCCCCCCGCCCGCCCCTCCCGCTGCCGGTGGTCACTCACACGTGCGGCATGCGCATGGGCAGCAGCAGCGCCAGCCGCACCTCCTCCTTCACGGAACTGCGGGGGAAGGGGGGAAGGGGCAGGAGGCGAGGCGGGGAGGCGCTGAGGCTTCACTCATGACACGGGTGCGGCCACCCGGCACAGGGTCGGCACAGGAGCAACAGCATATGGGGTGTGCCTCTCCACCCTGAACGAGGTGGTGATGGGCAGGATGCGCGAGGGCGCCGCCAGTTGATGGTGCAGTTATCATCAGCTGAATCACACACCCCCACATGCGCCTGCTGACCCATGGGTCACACGCGACCCACATCCTCCGCCTGCCCACTCACTCCCGACTCACTCTAGACCCGCCATGTCGTCCAGGCTGCCTCCTGCTGCCACCGGCCGCTGACACTGCTGCAGTACATCCATCATCACCGCCGTCAGTACAACACCATGGGCGCCGCCAATGGGAGTCCCGGGCGGCCGACCCACATCGCGGCGGCTCGCGTCGGAACCGTCCGTCCCGGTTTGAGTGTGGTAGGCGTGGGTTGGGTTGGTGGTATTTGACGAGAGAGCATGCGCCGTGGGGTGTGACGGGGTGTAGGGACGGTCTGCGGTAGGGGGTGCATGGGCTGCTGGTGGGTATGTGTGCGCGGGTGATGTGATGTGCGCATCTGCATCTGAACCGGCTTTCATGTGTAGATGGGACTTGAAAGCATAAGAATGCAGGAGATGCATGAGGCATGCGATCTGGGGACGTGGCATGATCTGGGTCAGCCTGCTATTAGATCGCTTTCCGGCTAGCGTTTAGTCTGGAAGGCTGAACTACCAGTACAGCATACACGGTAAGTAACTCCGATAAGCCCTTCAACATGAAAATGCTGTTATAATACCGTTCCAGGATTCTCAACGCACCCGAACGATTACCGTTGCCAGCAGCCGGCTCCGACGGCTGACCCAAATCATCGTAGCGTCGAGCAGAGATGCAGCTGTGGCTTGGGCCAGCGGATTGGAGCATCGAACGGATAGCCTACAGGGCAGACATCGTTGAGTAAATCAACTTGACTTCCAATACAAGCGGCAAAAGTCTTACGTAGGACCCGCTAAAGAATGGCATGCAGGATAGATGCGTAGTGCTACAGGCACTAAGCCCTACTGTCGCTTGCCTCATGGCGTATGGTGTAGGTGTCCAAAAGCGCAGAGCAAATCTCGCGCACCAGCCCAGGCAACGGGTCGAAACAGCTGGGTTCGGCACCGTTGCCATGAACCTCCAGAGCGCATGACAAAGCAGCCCAAGCATTATTATACTCCTGAAGACCTTGCAGGGGCTCTCCCCTATCCTCATGCTCTAAGGCTGCCACAGCATGCATTAAGACGGTTTCCAAAGAGCTCGCCAGGCTTTCCATCTTGAGCGAAATACTATTACATGCGGTTACATAGCTTGTAGCATATCTTTAATGCCAAAAAGCAGAGATGCGGTGTCCTGACTCTTCGACTTCGTCGGTGGCCGCTAGCTTATGTCGCCGAGAAAGATAACATACGTCTGATCACGAAAAGTATTATATGACAAGGATGCTTACGTAAACATCACTATATGTCGTCTCGGCAGCCTTCCGGCGAGTTTTCCGGTACCCGCCAGTTACAAGCATCACGCCGTACTTCTATGACAATTTCCAAGGCCACCCACGTCCAGTTGAGTAATGGATATGTGTCAAAAGTGATCCCTATATTTAGCACACTCTTTAGGGCGTTAGTTGGATGCCCCGGCTTAACTCTTAAGGAAGGCATACCTTGCCGAAAGCTGAAGACGTGAAGAGAGAAAATGGATTACGCGCTGCGAACGAGGACCAATTCTGCTTACAAGGTGTGTTCTCACAGGCGCAGCTCGCGTGCAAGGTGCCGGAATGGAGGTAAGTCCACAATACATTGCTGGCCAGGGCCACAGGAATGTTGGCTTAATGTTTTCCAACTTTCATTTCTTGTAGTTACCGCCACACTCCTTACCGACCCACCTACAACAAGCGGAAGGGGGGCGAACTCTTCTGCACCTCCTGGGGAACGACGCACAGCGGGCGAATACGCTTGCCCCAGGCCCAACCCTGTGGCGCAGGACAGATTCCAAAGCCCTAGGCCTGTAACATGTAAGAGCCGTACCAAACACTGCTGTAGCTCAGCGTGTGCAAGCTCAATGCCCTAGTCAAGGTACCTTCCTTGCCGTTGCAGTGGCGATGCTGAATGACGTGCGGACTATGTTTAATTCGCTACTACACGAATACGCTTACTGGGTGGACGAGGCCTGGGTAAGTGACTTGGCTTGGTCCCCAACTAACATGGCTCTCATGTACCCTATCGTCGGTTAGCGCAAAGCAATGCGTTCAGCAGCTACTTATTGAACCAGAAATGGGCCCCTTTCTAGGTACATCCACCTCAACCCTACCCTCATCGCTGTCCCCGTCCAGAACCGGTCTTCCACCTCTCCATCCCCGAAGCGACCGATGTTGCCTCTGCCCCTCTACCTCCCTCCCTGCCACATGGCTACCCACCTCCTTCTCGCCCTCCCTCCTCATGATCTTTCCTCCTCCCTTCCCTTCCCCTTCCCCACCCTCCCCCTCCCTCCCACCCCACCCAGGTGACCGGCACCATCCCCCCCGAGCTGCACGGCACCTACTACCGCAACGGCCCCGGCCTGCACGTGGCCAACCCGCGCTACCGCCGCCACACGCTGGACGGCGACGGCATGGTGTTCAGCCTGGGCTTCAGCGGCGGGCGGGCCTACTTCCGCAACCGCTACGTGCGCACCAAGGGCTTCCTGGAGGAGCAGGTAAAGGGGGGGGGGATAAGAAAAGTGAAGCAACGGAGGGGGGGGGGGCGGGGAGGTGGGGAGGGAGGGGTGCGGGTGGGGGAAGGTACACGGGACACTGGGGTTCGTCGTGGTGCCGGGGTGGGTGACAACTGACAAACCTCTCAACACCCCCCGTTTCCTCCTCTCCCCCCGCCCGCCCCCCCACCAGGCTGCTGGTCGGCCGCTGCTGCGCAACAGCTTCACGCGGGGTGCGGTGGACGGCAGCCTCAGCTTCAACCCCTTCGACCTGCGCTTCAAGAACGTGGCAAACACGAACGTACTGCCCTGGGCGGGCAAGCTGTACGCGCTGTGGGAGGTGAGGAAGGGGGGGCCCTGGGGTGGGTAGCGGTTGGGAAGGGCCGGGTGCGGGAGGGCACCAAGGCAACAACATTAGCAATGGCGTAGGTATGTGATGTACGTTGCAGGGCGCATCTCCGGTCTCCCCATGTATGTGCTCCCTCCCCTCCCATCCCTCTCCTCTGGCTCACATGTTGCAAACCATGTTGACGCCTTCTCCCTCAGTCAGTTAATTGTTTCCCCTTTACCCCTCCCCTCCCCCAGGCCGGCCTGCCCCACCTGATGGACCCGGCCACCCTGGACACCCTGCGTGAGAGCCGCATGGGCGGCCAGATCCGCACCGACACCTTCGCAGCGCACTACCGAGTGGTGCACGAGCAGCAGCAGCAGCAGCCCGCCGCAGCAGCTGGCCCTGCGGGTGATGGACCCATGGGTCAGTCGACCTCCTCCTTCACCAGAAGCAGTCGGCGGCTGGTTGCGTTCTCCAACGAGTTCAGCTTCACGGGCGGTCGGGCGGTGTTTTACGAATTCGATGAGGGCGGGCGGCTGCTGCACGAGAGCGAGCATGCGCTGCCGGTGAGGGGGGTCAAAGACCATATCGAACCAGAGGTTAGGGCACAGGAATGGGGGTAGGAAAGGGAGTGGGAGGGTGGGGAAGAGTGAGAAGAAGAAAGCGACGTTCGCAAGGGGGAAGGCGGGGGCCTGGGATAAGCCTGGATTGGCAAGGGGCGCAGGCAGAAAGATGTGGGTCGGAGGCCGTGTTGGGGCCGCATTAAAGAAAGTCATCTTCGATCTCCGCCTGCCGCTCTCCTCCCACGCATAGGATCAATCCCACCCCGCCCCGCCTTCCCTCCCCTCCCCCGCCCTTACCTACTTATGTGGAATATCCACCTCCTATGAATCCCCATACCTCTCGGGCTGGGCGTGTCGGGTATCGGGCTCGCATGTTGCCAACCATGATGACGCCTCATCACACGGTCACTTAGTTGCTTCCTCCCCCCCCCTCCCGCCAGGGTATCGACATTGCGCTGATCCACGACATGTTGGTCACGGAGCACTGGTACGTGCTGGTGGTGGGGCCCATCCGGCTGCAGCCCACAAAGTTCGCCACGCAGGTGGGGCAGGGGGGGAGGGGAGGGGGGGGGCGGTGGAGCGGAGCTTCTCGATGGGGGGTGTATGGAAGGAGAGAGGAGCGCAAGGGTTGAGGGAGGGAAGGGTGCAGGGATCCCGTCCTACCTCGCTGTACATAGCTCGTTCTCTCTCCTGCCTAAACCCCTCCCTCCTCTGCCTCCTCTCCCCCTCCTCTCCCCCTCTGCCCCCTCTTCCCCCGCCTCCGCACAGTACGTGTGGGGCGGCTGCTCCATCGCCGAGTGCCTGGTGTTCGACGAGAAGCAGCCCACACGGGTCATGCTCTTCCCGCGGCCGGGGCGACCCAGCGGCAAGGGTGAGGAGAGGGGCAGGCGCCCCCGCACTGTACCCTACTCCTCTTGTTACATGTGGGCGGTGTGGGGGGGGTGCCCTTTGGCGCATGTTGGCGGTGCCGGCTGCATGCGGGGGGGGCTAGTTGTGTGCTGTAGGTTGCTTGGGAGGGGGCAAGTGGCGGAGGGCGGGGGGAGGAGGGAGGGCTCTTGGCAGCCACCTGCTGCAAAGAATGGTACCTCCGTCCCCTCATTTCCCTCCGTGCTTATATATGCACGCTGTGTTACATACCTTAACCATCCCGCGCGTCCTCCTTACCCCATGCCTTCCCTCCTCTCCTCCCACCCCCACCCCCCACCTCCCTGCAGTGCTGTCCCCCCGCGTGCTGACCGCCGACCCCTTCTTCGTCTTCCACAACGTCAACGGCTGGGAGGCGGAGGGCGGGCAGCTGCTGGTGCTGGACACGGTGGCTTGGGACCGCGTGTCGTTCGAGATGGAGCTGTTCGACAAGGACATGAAGCGGCTGGACGGGTTCGTGGGTGAGTGGGGAGAGGGGGGACGGAAGTGGAGTGTTGGGGGAGGGGGTGGGGTGACCCGTGGGTCGATGGGTGGGTTGGGGAGTGCTTGCAGGGCTGCATGTGTAAAGCTATGAACGTTGTTTCATTGCATCCTATGCGGTCGTGCCCTTTACGTACCGAGTACCATGCTTGTGGCTTCTGCCGCTGCCTTCATTACTGCATCCCTTTTTCCATCCTACGCCGTCCACCCTCCTTCTCCTCCCCCCGCAGGCGGCGCCCGCACGCAGCTCACCCGCCTCACATGCGACCTGCGCACCGGCCGAGTGGAGCGCCGCAAGCTGCTGCAGCGAACCGTGGAGTTCCCCGCCATTGACCCACGGGTCGTCGGCCGCCCGCACCGAGTCGCCTGGTTCGTCGGCGACGCCGTCAACGACCCCGTCCACTGGGCCCCCCCGCAAGCCGTCATGCGAGTCGAGCTCGACCCCACCCTCAGCCTCTTCCCCTCCGCCGCTTCCACCATTGCACCCAACCACCAACCGCCACTCCAACCACCCTGTACGGCACCGGGCGCGGTGCACGGCGCCGATGCGGGTGCCGTACCGGGTGTTGCCGTAGACGCCTGGTACCTGCCCGACCGCAGTTTTCCTGGCGAGCCCATGTTCGTGCCGCGCCCGGGTTCCAACCGCGAGGGCGAGGGCTGGCTGCTGATGGGGGCGCACAACGCCGCCACGGAGCGAGCGGAGGTGCTCATCTTTGACGCGGAGTCGCTGTCCTCCGGGCCGCTGGCCACCATTCACCTGCCGCACCGGCTGCCTGTGAGCCTGCATGGCGCCTGGGATGCGACGTACCGGGGTCCGGACCCGGGGGACGAGTCGGTGCCTCGGTGGCAGGAGCTGGGGAGTGTGCGGGCTCTGTGAGGGGTGGGGTGAGGTGGAGTGGGCGGGCAGCAGAGTGTACGGGTGGTAAAGAGGGCTGGTGAAGAGTTGCGGGCTGCCAGGGGCCGATTGAAAGGGAAGGCAACTGCATGATGTGCTTAGGTGAAGTAAAGGTGGTGATGGTGTGTATGAGGCGCATGTATGGGAGGGGTGTGGACGGTGTGGGCGTCGGGAGGATGTTGTGGCAATTGTTGAAAGCGGGATGGGAATGAGGTTGGGTGGTGTCCGGGGCTATGGTTTGGCGCTGGCAGGAGGAGGGAGAGAGCTGGCTTCAGTATTCCTTGACTGCAAAGGTGGTGTGCGAGGGCAGTCAAGAGTACACATTCTTGAAGAGCAGTGGTATCCCCTGATGGTCATTATTGCTGCGATGGTGGGGCACATGAGGAGGTCGCCATGCATGTCGTACCGGGCATGGATCCTGCTGAACGGCGGGGAGAGGCATGGCCAGGTGCTGTGGAGTCGGGGAGAGGGAAGGAGAGGAGGTTAGGGTGGTGTGAGGGGTGGCATGTAGTGTGTAGCCGCTGCTGCGCATTAGGCAAGAGAGGAAGGAGGGAACGGACGTCGCATGGAAAGGATTACAGCATATCCTTGTTGCATTTCTACTGCGGGAAGAGGTGCGGTGAATTATGTACGTTTTGAGTGGGAACGGAGGAAAGTTGAGGCCGGTTATTGAGCCATAAAGTTGCGGTGCTTACCAACTCGGGGGTTGCACAGGTGCATGTTGTGCGGTCGTGCGAGGCTGTGAATGCCTGTCAGTGTCACGGGGAGGGCATGCGCGATGGTGAGTTGGTGAGGAGCACCGCCGGTGTACCGAGCCCATGGTTGTGCTTTCCTAGTTGTGCTTTTGGCTTTATTACCTTTTGGGCTTTATGACAACTCAGTCATGGCTCTCGGGTTTGCATGGAGAGCGAAGCTGCACGAGCGATTGCCAACCCTGCGTCCGCAATATGTGTCAACGGTCGCTTGTTGTTGATGGCACAGTGTCCCCTACCTGTCGTACATTTTGGTAGTTAAAAGTGTTATAGGGCAGTGAAGAAAGTGGTAGCTAAGAGGCCAATGGAGAAATGTCAAGACAACACAGTATCGCTAGTACGAGTGCAGGAGCGGTAGCAGGTATGAGGATTTGTTGCTACCGGCATCAAGAGCGGTGAAGGGTGATGGTTGCCTGTGCCCTAGGATCACTAGGGGGGCACTGTATGTCATGGGTTCATACTACATAGTTCTGCGGGGTCTGCGCTAGCTGTCCTTTTGACGTTTGGTTTGTTGGCGTGTTTGACCGCGTTTCGTGCTTTGACCAGATGGGGAATTATGCACTGTACTTACGTGTAGCAGCCAGATGCACACCCATTCCCGTGCTCCGTGCGTGTCATGGTGTCTTTTGCGTGGCGGCATACGGTCCCAATTTGGCCAATGCCGTTTGTTCTGGAGCGGCCTGAATTGAAACTGCTGTCGCAGCAATAACGCCGGCCGTTAGATTATTCATTCAATTAAGACTGTTGGCGGTCGTTGGTGGTGGTTGGAAATCGGTGGCAAAAGAATGATTGCTAGTTTGCTACGCACGGTGTGTTTTCCAGGGCAACAGCAGGGAAGCTATAACCCAAAGAAGCCTTACACTAGCTGGTCCTCTTGTTCCTGGTGGTGTGCGCGTTATTCCTCCTTACCTAATTCCTAAACGTCTCGCGAGAGTATGCGGCCTTTGCAAGACAGCTCATAACTTTTGTACAAATATGCGGCATGGGGTGATACCTGTGCATGGGCGCTGACCCTGCCCCGTTGTTGGGGCACATGAAATCGACGGTGGTTGGCAAACAAGGGTCTATTTGGTTCATTTTTCCTGAGTGCTTGGGTTTTCTGGGTCATGTGTTGTGTTGGAAATTGTGCAGGGCCAGCATTGCCTGCTAGCCTATTTCCTATTGCTTAGCTGGTCAACCACGATGCAAAGAAGCGAGTAGGGGGGGAGGAGTTCCGAGGAGGACGTTCCTAAAGGCGCAGCAGGGAGTTGCAGGGTGGTACGAATCTGTCCCCGCCTGCGTGTCCTGTCCTTTCATGTAACTTGTAGCTAACGTGTCGTCCACACTGCGTGCGTCTGTTGTGCGGCATGCCGTACCTGTCTCAACTTGTTCCAGGCCACCTGCGGTCCCTCATCAACCAGCAGCGGCTGAGTGCAGTGAAGAACCTAAGAGATGCAGCACAATGGGTTTAGAAACAGAATGGCGGGTGTTATCATCCCACCCAAGTATTACGGTAATACTTGCTTTGTAAGCTATAAGATCGACGCGAGTTAGGAGGCATGAGCAGAGATGAGCGAAAAGAAGAAGACGTTCTATACTGGCTAGATGTAGGCGCAAGCACCAAAAGCTGGCTTGCCGGTAGAACGACAACCGTACACACGGCACAACGACACACCACGCACGTGCAGATCGGATGGAGCGGCAAGCACGTCCGGGTTCATTCCTGCACCTCTCTTCGCACCCACGCTACGTGCGCTGGTACCGTCTGCTGTTTTCCCGGGCCTTCGGACTTCCGGCGTCACGTCTTGCGCTTTCCACTAGTCTATGTTACGTTCCTTTCCATGCAAAGTATTATAAAGCTTGCTTGATACCGTTTCGTCGTTGCGTGGGAGCTTTAATTTGGCGGAAAGGAAAGCGGTGAACCAACTTTCGCGCGCATCCTTGATAGAGCACTGGGAACGATGGCAGGACACGACGCCATGCTATTATTTCTTCATGAGAGCTTTATGGCATTCTGTGGTGCGTCATGTCTCGCTTATAGCTCAACGGACTATGGCCTAGCGCTGACGAAGCGTTGTCATGCAGAGGTGCTGACTGCGGAAGTTAACTGCTGGGAGGCTTGTAAAACAAAGCTGCAACAACTCCAACAGCAGTGGCAAGAGAAAGGGCTTTACGGGTGCGATACTCTTACCCCGAACCCCGCATCGCCATCTAGAGCGTCGCTGACCCTAGCCTGGTTCCCTGACTGCAGTGCCAACGCCCTAAACACAATCACTCAATACCAAGCTCAAATAGCATGGCAGGTACGAACAGGCCTCAGCTACCCACGCTTTGCTTTACCATACCAGCCAACGCAGGCCCTCCCCCCAATGCGACACAGGACATGCCACCCGACCAATTTCATAAGTTTTATCGATTCGTCTTCCACATATGCCGGGAGCCTGGGAAACGCAACATATCGGTAAGCCTTGACGCGCCGCTCCAATACCAGGAGCAACGTGAACCTCTCTCCCACCCGCATCCGCCCCGTACGTTATCCGACTCCACGGAGCGTGAACCCAACTCCCCTTTTCCCCCCAGCCTTCTCCCACCCTCACCCAAGCCACCTCTCACCCCCATCCCGAGCCCCAGATGGAGCAGGCGGTGGCAGCCTGGCGGCGCATCATGGTGGGCCGCTTCCGCCTGCTCGACCGCTGGAGCGCCTTCGCAGCGGCAAGCCAGGCGAGGGTGGTGACGGAAGACACCTGGCGGCAGGTGCGGAGGGGCGTGAGGGGGGGGCGCGGGAGCGGGAGCGGGGGGCTGGGGCGGGGCATGGGCCGTGCCGCGGGTTTGTGGAAGGGACGTGAGGGGCTGGCGTGGGGGGAAACTCAGGGAAACTGCACTGGCGGAGGAAATTGTGCGGTTGGGAGTACGAGATTGCTGGGGGCTGGGGCAATGTAGGCTTCTAGCAGCTGAAGGCACCTCTCCCTTAGCCGACACTGACCCGATCTGACCCATTTCGACGCGCCTTCTACCTTTCACCTCTTTCCCGACAGGTTCTGGATTTTAGCCGTACAGTTCACGAGGACCTCTCCAACTACGACCCCGCGGGCGCATGGGCCGTACTGTTGGATGAGTTTGTAGAGGACATGCGCTCCTCATCCCGCCGTCGTATGACAGCTGACGTGGCAGGTAGCGGAGCAGCAGCAGGCAGCGGCGGTGTCTGCTACACACTCCACAGAGGCGGCAGCGGCGGCGGCTCCGACTTGCTGCTCCTCGGCGGCCACCACCACCACCACCAGAGGTGCGGCTCCTCATCTTCTGCAGCCGACCTGACGTCACTGTTAATGTACGGCAACACCAGCGGCGGCGGCGCAGGTAGCGATGCCGGCGGCGGCGGCGGCGGAGGGCTGCTGGGGTGTGACTCCTACATGACCAGCATCTCACCGCGTTGCGGCAGCAAGCGCCGTGAGCCGGATGTGGATGTGGTGACGGAGCAGCTGTCCGCCATGCCCCTGGGGTCCGGGCAGCACCCCCATGCGCATGCGCACCCCCAGCTCTGCCAGCAGGGGCAAGGCACGTGCGTCGGACCCGGACACGGTCACTGCCAGGGCCAGGGCTGTCAGGGTCATGGGCCAGGTGGGCTGCATTACCCGCATGGAGGCTGCTGCGGTCATGCGGGGTTAGGGGCCGGCGGTGGGGGCGGTGGGGGCCACCCTGATGCGCTTGCCAAGCGGGTGTGTCTGGAGCGACAGCCCTCCCAGCAGCAGTTCCCGCAAGCGCTGGGACCTGGGGATCCTCATCACCCACAGTTTCAACACCAGCAGGACCCGCATCAGCACCACCACCAGCAGCAGCCACACATGGCGGCGAGAGGCGGGGTTTGCGGCCCCGGCGGCGGTGACGGCACTGGTGGGGCTGCTGCTTGCATGGGTGACGGCGGGAGTGTGGGTCCAGGCTTCATGCTCAGCCGAGCGCCCAGCAGCGGACAGCAGCCGCAGCAGCCCATGATGCCTTGCTCCGCTGGGGCCTGCGGGGAGTGCAGCGAGGACAGCCAGGGGCCCGTGGGGTCGGCGGGCATGGAGGGAGTGCAGGTGGGCTGTTTGGGGTTCCATGTTGTGGGTGAGGGTGAGGAGTGCGCCTTCTCATAAGGCAGTGCTGCTCCAACTTGGATCTTTGCCCCTCCTGTTCGTCTGTGCGGACGTACAACAAAGCCTCAATGTCCGGTTTCCTTTCACCCTCTGCATGTAGGATTCTATGCTCGTTAACTGTCAGTCGCAGCAGCACTTTACTACACAGCAACCGCAGCAGCAGCTTTTCCCTTCCCAACCGCAGCATTGCCAGCAGCGGCGGGCGATCAAGGCGCGACGCTCGGGCGTGTCCGACATTGTCAGGACTGCTGTCTCTGAGGCGTTGGGGTTCTAGCACGCTGTCTTTGAGGCGTTGGGGTTCTAGCAGTAGGTGCTGCTCTGCAATTGCCGTGTTATGTTAGCTAGGCCTAAGAAAGCTGACGCCGTTCATTCCCCTTTGCTGCGTGGGACCCACGGGTCGGTGGTGGAAGGCTACACGGCATGTTTCGTGGCATCTGTAGCCGTTTTGCAGTTGACAAGTGCCAGTTGGTGCCGATAAACACGTGTCAGTGGGAATCTGCCAGTGTCATCGCCTCTATGCTGACGAAGTGCATGTTGCATGATGACTATAAACTGCTGATCCTAAGTAATTAACAGGGCAGTAAGATAGCTGGTGCAGGGAACCATGGTAGGACTGTCTAGGATTGTGTAGACTGCCTAAACTCTTAGGCAAAGTATAGTGTGGTGGGACAGCGCCAAGTTGCTACTGGCTCCTATCAGTTGTACGACTTTCGTTTACCCGACACGGGTAACTTGCGGAATGATTCGCCGGCATAGTTTAGAGCGAGCCTGTGTAGGAAGTTGCGATTTGTGCCCGCACCGGATACGCCGGAAGGATGGAAGACCTGTGTTTTGGCGTTTGGCGGCCACGAGCTGAGGAGAGCATTACGCAGGAGGCCTAGTCCAGTGCTTCACTCGACTTCACTGCACTGCCGCAGCAGTTACGAGCAGGCATGATGGCGCAAACGATGACCGCTGAAAACAAGGTCTTTAAAGTAATGGGAGTATGGGACACGTAACAATGCACATATGCCCTTCGTCGAAGTCTGCACGCTTACACAATCGTGCAGTGTCGCCATGGTACTACTGCGTTCTTCCACACGAGCAAGGACAGCTGCCCCTTCATCGACAAGGCTACTCGAAGCAGCCCAAGGCGTTTCTCGTACAGTAAAACCCAGATCCAAACACCAGCGACCCATGGGCCCTTCCGGCCGTAATAGTCCGCAACTGCTCCATTGTCACAGGACGCACAGTAAATAATCCCCTCACAAACAAACATCAAAACCGTCTAGCCCTAACACTGCGATACGTAGGAAAGCACCTGGCCCGCATAACATTTGGACGTAGATGCGAACGACGGAAGAAATTCTGTGCTACCGACATGTAATGAATAAAGTGGAACATGAAAAACCAATGTTTAACCTGTACAACGGCTCGACCCGCACAGAAACACACAGAGCAAGCACGCGAACTGCCACAGCTGCTTTGTTAGCGAAATATGGACCTGAAAGTCACATACCGTATAGTCCTGTACAGCTAGCACTGTGTCAAACGTCATTGCCTCGGAAGCTGTGCCTGTTCTTCTTCCCAACACACACGGTTCCGTCGTCTGTCATCCACTGCCCATAGGGTATGTACGGCAATGCCTACACCGCGAGCCGCTCAAACACTAGCCGGCAGCATCTGCAATAACACACACATTCGCGCACACCGCGACTACTGCAATTCTCCCTCGCTAGCGATCCTCTATGCTGTACAGATTAGACATTCTGGGCCTGAGAAAGCTATGAACAATGCCCTAAAACCTCTGACTGCCGTTGCAAACTGCAGCGCCGGTGCTTGGATGCTTGCATTCCTCACTCTTTCACCCTCTTCCGGTCTCATAACAGTACCAAAAATACAACATACACTCGCCCCATATAGCCGACATGCAACACAGGCACGCAACGCACACACGCACGAAACGAACGTCCGTCTAGCTAATTACTCATTCCGTCCTCTCGACGCTGCCCCTGCTTCACCCCCCTGTCCATCTGCTACACCTGCCGCTAGAGGCCCAGCCGCAGCCCCTGCTGCCGTCGCAGCTGCCGCGGCCTCCTGCGCCCTCATTGCCTCGACCTCCCAAGAACGCGGGATAATGCCCATCAACTTCCCTAGTTTCCGCTTCATGCGCTTCCACATGCCCTTCCTGCGTCGCCGCTCCTTGCTAGCTGCACTGCCGTACTCGCCCTGCGGGTCGGTCATGGCCGACCCATGGGTCATTCCGGTGTCGCTGGTGCCCGCAAAGCTGAGGGCGTCCATGCCTGTCATCGCCCTTTCCAGCGCCGATGCCGCTTCAGACATGCCGGCAAGGGTGCTTGGCGCTCCAATGGACAGCGCTACCGAGGAATGCATCTCCCCCGCCTGACCAGCTCCCTCTTTGCCGCCCTTCTTGAACAGCACCTTGAAAGCCTTGGCCAGCTTGCCCTTGTGCTTCTTGGCGTCCCGGCTGTTGGCACCAGGAGTCGTCATGGGTGAAGCCCCCCATGCTGACGTGGCACAGGCCGAGGGGGCGCATGCGGAGGGCGTGGCGGGGCTGCCGGCGCCCTCCTCGTCGGCTGCTGCAGCGGCAAAGGCCACCCGCATGGTGGGCAGGTAGGTCAGCGGGGGCGGCGCGAGCGGGGACATGGAGCGCCGCATGGGGGCTGCGGGGCTGCTGCAGCTACCGGCCGCGTGGTCTGTGAAGCTGCCGAGGGGAGCAACGGCCAGGAAACCTGACAGGGAAGGCCCTCCGCCGAGCGGCAGCGCACGCCGCTCCTCGCCCTCGTCCTCCTCCTCGTTACCCTCGCTCTCCTCCGTTTGCTCCACTGCCACCCTGGCCCCCGTATCCGCCCCCTCCACGTCAGCACACTCCTCATGGGCCCCCCGCCCATCCACCTTTGCGACCCTTCCGCCCTTCCATCCGTCTTCGCCGTCCCCATCATCTTCCTCGTCCCAACTCTCAAAGTCCGAACCCCCATCCCCTTCGCCCTCCCCGCTGTGCACATGCAGTCCGTCAGCTATCGCACCGCCTCGCTCGCCCTCCTGAGCCACCCCACCACCATCGACTAGTTCCCTGCCCGCGTCTCCGGCTACCTCCTCACCAGCGCCGCTATGGTCACCAGTACGGCGGCCCAGAGGCTTGATGCTTGTCGGGCTGTTTGCCGGGCTCCGCTCGACATCGCCATCCTCCTCCTCCTCACCCATGCCCTCCCGGTGGTGGACAGGGGAAGCAACGACCGAGTCCGGAGCGACCGCCACCTGATCGGCGGCAACTCGTCCGCCCAGACCAGGCTCCCCAACAGAATCCAGATCCAGGCGCTTCACCGGCCCGGCCTGCCCCGGCCCCTCGTGCCTCGAGGTCCCAGTCAGCAGCTGGAGGACAGCCTGCGGTATGACCAGCTGCCCTGGTGAGAGCAAGTCGGTCGGCAAGCAGAAGAAGTCCTCGCTATCACCCTCCGACTGCTCTTCCTGCTGCTCGTCACGGCTAGGTGCGGCAGTTCGCATGTGGGCGTGTTCGCATGCGGCAACGTGCAACCGTGCTGGCCGCTGCGGCGTCGCCTCCCTCCACGCGGGCCCCCTGCGGGCTGCTGCCGGCGTCCTCGCAGCAGCATGCTCATGAGAAGTCGGCTCACGCGGGCTGCTTTCAGGTGTTGCCGAAACGGCCGCTCCTCCGTCATCAGCTTGCAGGTTGGGTGCGTGCGGCATGACCGGCGGAGCTGCTGCCGAGTCGGCTGCCCCAACGTCACGTGTCATGGTTGCCCAGGTGTTGCAGTCCGGAGGAACGGTAGCCTCCGGATCTGCGTTGGCGGGTTCTGCCAGTGCGGGTGCTGCGTATTTCAACTGATGCGGAGCGCATGACCGTTGCAGTACATCCTCGTATCCTGTCGTACACTCCAGCAAGCCGCCCGATGAATCCGCCCTCCTCACATCCATTACCATCCCCACACTCCGCCGCCCGAGCTGCGGTAGCGGCGTGCTCTGCCGCTGCAGCGACGACCATGACGCTGCAGAAGCGCCTGCAGCCGCTGCCTGCACCGATGCATCATGCTGCTTGATCAGCGCATCCAATCGCTCCGAACGGCTACTGCTCCTCCGCGGGGCAGCCACTGCTGCTGTCTCCTCGTCCCAACCATCAGCACCGTCACCAGCAACGGTTCCAGTGACAATGCCGGTGCCAGCGGCGGCTTTCCTCTCACGGAGGCGACTCACGTGCCGCTCAAGCGCCGCCGCCGCCCGGGCGACGAGGCCGCCCGGGTTCTTCGAGCCGACCATTGCCGCACCCCCCACCGTGTGGCGGCGTTCTACTGGCGGGATGACGGGCTGCTTGGGCGCAGCAGCGCTGCCGGGCATGCTGCTACCGGCCGCAGATCTGGGCGCGTAGTGTGCGGCTGGGCGGTACATGGCATAGGCGCGGAGGTTGGGACTGGAACCGGCAGAGAGCTCGACGTGTGGTTCGGGTTCCTCCTTTTCATGAGGCGGGGGTGCGGCTACAGGAGCCTGTCGAAGCTGCGGAAGCGGCTCTGAGGCGCCTCCCTCGGGCGTGAACTGCTGCGGCCGCGGGGCGAACCTGGAGGTAGTGGTGCTGCTCCGACGGGCTAGCAGCGGGGGAGCTACTGCGGCAGGACGGGCCGAGGAGGAGGAGGAGGAGCAGGCTGCTGTTGGGGCTGGGTCTAGGGCTGACGGGGTTGTTGCGGTTGCAGGACCTGATACGGCGGAGGCAGGTGCGGAGATGCTGCATGCAGTCGCATCTGCGGGCACTCCAGCCCCCGAGGTGGCGGCGGGAAGCGGGGATGTTACGGCGGGTGCCTCGCACCGGTCAGCGACCGGCGGCAGCGGCGGCAGCAGGTGTGGCGAGCTGAGACTTGGCTCGCCGCTGTCATCCGCTGCCTCCGTAGCTTCGAGCGAGGGGGCTCTGAGCATGGCAACAGGCTTGCTCGCCACAGGTGTAGCAGCTGCAGAAGCGGGAGCTGCATCCGTGTCTGTCTCGCCGGCCGGCGTCACCTCAGCTTCCACAGCTACCCCGTCATGCACAGTGCCAACAGAACACAGCATGGACTGCTCCAGCACCCTGACCTCAACTCCAGGGCTGCTACCGAACCGCAGCGGACTCCCCGCAGCCACCCGTCGGGCCGAACCGCCTGCAGCAGCAGCAGCAGACCTGGACGCAGCAGCAGCATCTGCTTGGGCATCAGCAGCAGCAGCAGCAGCAGCTGCTAGCTGACGCGGACTGACGGGAACTGAAGAACCGCCGGTAGCTGCTCGTGTTTCAAACGCGCGCGCCAGCGCCTGGATATGCGGCGACACGCAGGCGCTGTTACGGCGGGCCCTGTTACCACGGCTGGCAGCATCGCCTCCTGCTAGCAGCAACACATCGCCTGGAGGAGCGGCCGCAGCTCCAGCAGCTGGACCTACACTGTGACGACGCCGCATGGCTGCAGGCTGCGAGAAAGCGCGGCTTGGAGGAGCCCCGCCTGTACTGCTGCTGCTTGCGATGGCTGCTTGGCGAACCTGGCTGAGGCTTGGTGAAGACGGCGTCGTGCGGATACCGGCGCAAGCAAAGCCGCTGCGCATGGTCTCGCTCAACGCCGCTCTTTCTGCCGACGCAGCGACGGCGGTCCTCCCATCCAAGCTGGTAAAGCTGGTACCGGCAGCACCCCCTGACGCTGGGCTGTGAGACAGCACGCCCTCGCAAAGTAGGGCAGCAGAGGCGGCGCGCGGAAATGCCGTTGCGAGCTGGGGCAGCTTGGAGCAGCGTCTGGTGTCGGCGGTGGAGGGGTTATCAGGGAGGCCATGGGGCGGCTTGGGGATCCTAGAGCGGGACTGGGGACTGGGGGACTGGGGGCTGCCGTACGGGTTGCCGTACGGGCTGGCGTACGGCGGCGGGGTCTCTGGAGCATCCATAGGGTAGGACAGCCTGCCGGGGGAGATAGGAAGGGAAAAGGGGAGGAAACGCAGCGTGTGCAGTGAACTGTTTGACAGGCTAGTGGATTAGCAACTTCTTTTCAGCCGGTGTTACCCTCCTGACGAACCAGCAGGGACAGCATACAGCATGGGCAATGAGCAAGCATGCAGCCTGCATGTGAACACCGTCAAGCAGCCCCATCAAGCGCCGCCCAACCCTACCTGACGTGTTCCCCAGCAGGGCTCGCTGAAGGCACGTGGCCCGCATCCGAGGCATGCCCCGTGGTACCGCTAGCGGCTGCCTGCAGCTCCACCACAGGCCCGGTGGCATCCCCAGCTGCCATCCGTTGCGCAACGTCGCCGGGGTCCCCCTCAACAACTGCTGCTGCCAGATCCGACAGTGCGTGCTCAGCAGCGCAAGCGACTGCTTCAAAGACCTTTGCATCCATCGCAGGTTTGCTGCGCACGTCGTCGACATGCGCTAGCACGGCAGAAGCGACGGCGGCCCCGCCCTGTAAAGCTGCATACGCTGCACCGCTAGCAGCAGCAGCAGCAGCAGCAGCAGCAGCAGCAGTAGACTCCTGAGATGAGGCTCCTGATATGGCGGTTGGAGGGAGAGTCGCCTGCTCAGCAGCAGCAGCAGCACCCAAGCAGACTGCCGGCCGGGCATTTGCTGCGTCCACGTCCACGACCGCTGCTGCACCTCCGGCAACCTCCTCCACCTCCCCGGTAGCAACCAGGGTATCAAGACGAGGCGCAGCTTGAGCCATGCGAGCCTCTTCGCTGGGTGCGGCTACGGGTGCGTCCAGGGCGGGCAAGGCAGCATGCGCTTCCTCCTCCTCGGAAACGCCTCCTGCGGCCGCACTAGGGGGCTCCACGCAAGCGGAGGAAACGCCCTCACTCGTGTTCATCCCCGTAGACACGTCGACGGCCAAACCCTCCAAAGCTGCAACCTCCTCCTCAGCAGCAGCAGCGACGGCGGCGCCAAGATAAGCGTTGAGACCGACGCCGGCCTCCTCCGCAGCGCTGCTGGCGGAGGCCGCGATGGGCTCCGCTGCAACTGCTTCAGCAGCGACCGGCGTGGAAGCTGCGACAGCCCCCTCCACCAGATTGGCTACGGGCGGCGGTGCAGGGCTCTGCTGCGTAGCTGCACCACCATCGGGAACAGCTGCCGCAGGAGCAGGAGCCGTACCCTCAGGGACACCAACCGCAAGCTGCGTGGCACCGGCGCCGTTCGCAGCTCTGGTGGCTTCTGCGGGCTCCCTAACAACCACTGCCTCAACGTCCTCAACCGCATCCAGGGCGGGCTCAGTTGGCATGTCACCTGCAAGGTCACTGGCAGGCGCAGCAGCTTGCCTCGCGTCGGCTGCATGGGCTGCCTCCTCGACTGCTGCAGGAATGGCCCCTGCAGCTGCCTGGACATCAGGCGCGCGGACAGCAGCGGCCTCGAACGCAGGCATAGCGGCATCATCCTTCTCGACGACAGCCTCGTCAACTACATCTGCTGCTGGGACGCAGAGGGGCACATCCGCGGCGGGCTCACTACTGGCGGCGCATGTGCTGCTCGAAGCTGTCGAGCTGGGTTGAGCAGCAACCTCCCCCTCAGACGGGGAGGCGGCCGCTGTGGGGCCGGCAAGCGCGGGTCTAACGGCCTCCAAGACCTCCTCTTCAGTTGCACCCACCGCGGCGGCCACTGCAGCTGGACTCGAACCGGAGTAGGCAGTGCTCGCCTCAGCCCTTCCAGCAGCGACCGCGAGAGGGGAGGCAGCAGGGGAGGCATCGACCTCGGCAGACACGGGAGCAAAATTCTCCGTACCCATGCACGCCAAGGGCACGGCAACGGCGGCAGCAACCTCAGCCGCACCCGTCACCGGCTCAGCAGCAGCGGCTGCAGCCTCACGGGTCCCCTGGGAAGCACTGCCAGCGGAAGTCCCCTGACCGTTGTCAGCCTGTGACGTACAGGTAGCGACGGCGGCTGCGCCCTCAGCAATGCCGGGCGCATCGGAAGCGCGTACACCTGCAGCAGCGGTGACAGCGACACCAGCGCCCGGCCCACACGCCTCTAGTGCTGCCGGGGAGAGCGGTTCCACTGCTGCAACGGTGGCATTTCGTGCTGCGTCTTCTTGGGCGGGCTGTGGGTCGGAATCCTCCGAGGGTTCTTGGCTTTCGGGCTGCACCTCACCACCTGCCGCGGCGAGCTTAGGGATAACGACCTCCGGTTCAGCGACATCTGCCAGGGCGGATCCAGGGGCCAGATCTCTGGTACCGCTAAAGATGGAACCTGCACGGGTAGTGTCCTCAACTGCACTGACCCCCGGCTCAGCAATTGCGGCTGCGAAGGGTACTGCGGCAAGCTCCGCAGCGATGGCCTCAACAGCCCCCTCCATGTTTCCAGCTCTGTCGTCCGCCGCCGCCGCCTCAGGAGTGATACCCGTGTGCCGCGGCGCCTCGACAACAGCCTCGACAACAGCGGCAGCCTCGTAAGCTGCGCATGTGGAGAGCTCGGAAGCATCTGAGGCCGTTGCCGCTGCCCCACATGCAAGCTCCAGAGCGGCAGCTTCATCCCCCTCACCCATGTGTACGGCGATGCTCCCGGCCTCCCCGTGAACGCTATCAGTGGAAGGTGCAGCGGGAGCGCCTGCGTCAAACTTCGGCTCGGACGCGGCGGCAGCGGCAGCAGGCAAAGGTGCTTCGGCGACTGGATCAGCGGCAACGACGTTTCCAGTGGAGTCAGCCACAAGCGCAGCAGCGACATCAGGAGCATGCCGCTGCCCAGCGACGGCTGTGTCGCAAGCAGGCCAAGCGACGACACCCTCCATGTCGCCCGCTGCAGCAGCGGCGGGCACCTCTGCTTCGCCGCTCTCAGCCACAACAGCGACGTCCGCGCCGTGGGTACCGCAACCATCCGCCACGACATCCACCTCGGACTCCTGGAGAGCTGCGGGAATAGCCACATCACCTGCTCCGGCAGCATCCTCGGCAACCTCCGATTCCACATGTGCACCTGTGAAGATACGTGGTACATTAAGAATTGGCACGGCAGTGTTAAAGCTCAACAAACACACAAAGGCTAGCTTGCAGAAGCACATAAGGCTTAAGGAAGCAGTGTCTATATGAGTTCTAGCCGCAGCAGCTAGCCCCGTCGGCAACCCCGCCAACCGTACCTGCAACGTTTACAGCATCTGCGGGAGGCGCCGCCACGACAGCCACCGCATCCACGTCCACCGGGTCCTCAGCGGCAGTAGCACGCTCGATTGCTCTGACAGCAAGACCAGCCTCCCGCTTTACGGCATCTTGGAAAGGTTGGATTGGGCCAACCGTGCCCACCTCGCCCATGCAAGTCGCTGCAAGCTTCCCAGCGGCGTTCTCCGCTAACGGTGACAGCATGGCAGGCGGCGAAACAACGCCGTCCGCTTCAACTGCGTCTAGGACGGTAGGCCCCGCGGCCATGGCCTCCACAACGCCGCTGCTGCAGACCGCCGGAGGTACGGCTGCCACCTCTTGCTCAGCTGCGTCACTGCCCTCGGGCTCTTCCCAGGCGGCTGCGGCCGACGGAGCTCCCACTGGCATAGCTGCACCCGCCTCCGCCGGCATGATCCCTGTGATTTCCACCCCACCAGCTGCTGCTTCGCCGGGTGCTGCCTCCGAGTCAGCGGAGGGCTTCGGAGCTTCTCCACGCGTGAAGGACGCAGCAGCGGCTGTGACCGCCTCCTTTGCTACGAACGCAGGCGCTGCGGTAGTAGCGTCCTCGGCAGCACCTGCGACCCCCGGTTCAGCAGCCGCCTCCGCAGCTGCTGCCGCACCAGCAGGCCCAGCGACCACAAACTCCGCCTCAACACCACCGCTGCTACAAGGTGCCCTGACTGCAGTTGTCGCCGCAGCTGCCGCAGCGACGCGCGGTACAGCAGGTGCAACCCACTCGGCTGCTCCGGCATCGCCAGGATGAGCGGCGTCAGCCTCCTCGGCAGCCTCTGAAGCAGACTCAACGGCAGCAGCCTCCACGACCCCGTCCACTTCAACAACAGCGACCGCGGTTGCTGCATTGACGTTAACTGGCTCAGCCACCACCACGGCCTCACCAGGCCGTCTCTCAGCTGCATGTACGGCAGGCGTAAGGACCACATGCTCCGCAACTCTGCCCCCGGAAGGGTCCCGTGCTGCGTGATCTGCCACACCTGCTGAAACGGGTAATGGCCCGGCGGTAGCGTCCTGCTCGACCACGTGGATCGCAGGCTGGGGAATTACGCAGCAGCTGGATGCCCGCAGGACCGCAGCCGCCTCGGCGTCGCATGCGCGGGGTGCGGTGCGGGCCAGCTGGTCATCATCATCAGCACATGCTGCAACGGATGTAACGCCGCGAGCACCGTTTGCTTCGCACACACCAGCCGCCGGTTTCACAGTGCCCACCTCAGCCAGTTCATCCAGGACCGGTGCCCACTCGGCCATGACGTCCTCCTCCACAGCCTGCAAGCCAGAAGCTGGGGCAGTGGGCACTTCCTGATCATCTACCACGGAAGCGCCCTCGGCTGTGACGGCGGCGGACTCGGCGAGGATAGACTGCTCGGCTGCACCTGGGCCAACGGACAATGGAGCTATGCCGCCTATAAAGTCATCTGCGGCCGTCTCAGCTGTTGCAGCCGCCAGCGATTCAATGGCGATGGAGACCTCACTAGCTGAGGCCGTCGAACCTCCAACAACCGTATCCTTTGCAGCCCCCAGGTGGGGCCCGCGGCAAGCTGCAGCATGGGTTTCCACGGCTGCTGCAACGCCCACCACAGCCGTAGCGGCAACACCAGCCGATTCGCCGCTACCGGAAGCGTCTGCGACAGCTTCCCCAGCCACACGCGCAGAAGAAAGGGTGGCGGTTGCCACCGCATGGGTCCCCAAAGGCTCAGCGGCGGCAACCTCGGCGTCTAGCATTGCTCCAGGTGGCTCAGCAGCTCCGACAACATCGCATGCAGCAGCAGCAGCGGCGGCGGCCGCCTCTTCTGTAGGGGCGGCAATGAGCCCCACGGCGGCGGCAGCCTCCGCCTCCTCAGCAGGAGGCTTTACGGCTGTCTGCGCGACCACCATGGCCAGGTCTACAGGGCTGCTGGCAGGTGACAGTGTAGAAGCAACCCGCCCGGCTCCATCGGCTGCAGTCCCTTCTACGGCTGCGTATTCTGTCCCACAGGAGGAAGACGCATCGCCGGCAGACACCACCTCCGCATCGCCGGCTGGCTCAGCATTCTTATGGATGGCGCTCCCTACCGCCGCAGCGACTGCCGCCGGGATCTTAGCTGCGGCGGCGGTTACCGCTGGGGCGGTGGCTTCCTGGAACCCTGAGTTGCCGGCAGCAGCTAGGGCAGCGGCGCTCTCCTCATCTTCTACATCCATAGCGGCCGCCTGGTGAACCGCGGATGCGGCGGGCTCAGAACAGCCAGCATTCTTGCTCCTATCACCGTTGCTTCCAGCGATCACCAGCGGGTCTTCGACACGAGGAGCAGCGACTGCAGTAGCAGAACCAGCGCCGGCAGCAGCCTCTGTTTGAGTGACTGCTACTGCTGGGGCCTCTGAGGCGCCTGCGAGATCGCCTGCATGCAAGGCAGGCAGCATGTGGCGTGCGGCCCCAACCGCCTCCGCAACGACGCCTGACGCGACGTCTGGTTGTTCACTGCTAAGCCCGAGCTCCGTAGCAGACATGGTGACATCATCGGCGCCAGGGTGGGAGCTGCCGACCTCCTGATCCTGAACAACTGCCGCCTCCGTGGCGGTCTTGGCCTCTGCTGTGTCGCCGGTAGCCGACAAAGGAGCCCCGGTGCTGATCAGCTCGAGGTAGGCAGCAGCTGACGTGGGCGCGCTGCATACCGCCCCCGTCTCCGCAGGCGCTGGGGTTCCTCCGCATGCAGACATGGCAGCAGCCGTGCCAGCAGCAGGACCCACAGAAGCCCGAGGTTCGGTGCTATCAGACCCTGCCACACCGTCTCCGCCCTCGTCCCCGCCACGCCAAGCGCCGCAGGGTGCTGCTGGACCCTCCGGTAGCGAGCCCTGCGGCTGCTGACCTTGCAGTCCATCCGCTTCACGTCCGGTTGCGGGAGCAGCAGCATCACAGCTGTCCACGGTTGCATGCAAAACATCCGGGGCCGTCTCCAAAGCCATCCGACGGACCTCAGCCATGCTGCTTGCCGCCGAGCGCTCCGGCGAATCCGCCGCGGCGTTAGAAAGCTGATTAGCAGGGCCAACAGGCGCTGACGCGGCTCGCTCCGCCGGCCCTCCTGACCCGCCGGCAACCCCGCCAAGCACGGGCGCAGATGCACCGCGTTGGTTGACAAGCCGCGACGCGGCTTTTGTGGGTGACCGATAGCTAATCGATGCCAACCCAGCGTTCCCACCCGCAGGCAGCACCATGTCAGACGGGCCCCGCATGCCCAGCAGGTGCATGTCGGCACAAGGAGGCGCCAGCAGGCGAGCCACGTCCGCAAGGCCCTCAGAGCTACCGCTACGCCCTGGTGTCCTGCACCTAGGGCTAGCAGCAACCAGGCAAGCAGCGCCCTCACCACGGTCCTGGCTGCCCCCGGCTGAAGCCCCAGCCGTAGCCGCGCTGCTGGCTGGCTGCCGCCCTCCAACATGGTCTTGGTTGCGGGCATATGCATGTTGGTGACCCGCAGCCGCGGCTGCGATGGCAGCGGCAACCTCCCATGGCGACCCTCCACCAGCAGCCGTGTGCGGCGCCAATGGCCGCCCGAACGCCGGCTCTGCTGGCTCCTCGGCATGGACCGGCGCCAGGGGCACGGACGTCGCAAGAGGCAAGAGCACAGGCACTTCCGTTCCCGCTGGCGGAAACGCAGGCCCCAACCCAAGTCCTGCGCTACATGAACCTGACGTCTGTTGCTGAAGCTGCTGGTAGTCAATTACCGTCACCGGGCTGCGCGGGGGAATGAGCGAGCAAGCGCTTGGGCTGCCCAAACGCTCCACGCCTGGAACAGCGTCAGTCATGGTGCCCGGCAGCACATCTGCTAAACCGTTGGAGAGCGCCCGTTGCGGCGAGCGGGCAAACGGAGACGCGCTGGACGAGACGGCCTGCTGGGCCGTGCAGAAGACATCCGAGCCATTCGGATGCGGCTCAGTCCACAGCTTCCGGCGTGCAGAAGCGGCGGCTGGGTGAAGACGGCACCATGCGGCGTCGCGTGTGGACATGGCCATAGTGGCAGCTGCTGCGGCCATCTGGAACACGGCGTCCTGCAGGCGCCGGGCAGTTCCTGCAAGGCCGTGTCGACGCCGTGGCGCGGAAGCGGTTGCGGCGGGCATTACGACGCTGCTTCTGGACGGGTCAAGCGGTTCATGCGAAGGCGAACCCTTCCTGCAGGATAGTACGGCTGCGGCCACGAATGGCAACGTTAGCAGCGCTGCCGTTGCGGATAGCGCGATGCTGCAGCTGCCACCAGACCACCGACTCGCTAACAAGCCGCCGCCACATCCGCTACCCAACGACGGCGAGCGCGCACCCGCAATTGAAACACCGCCTGCCGTAAGCAGCGGCAGCGAGGCAGCGCCCTGCAGGGCAACCGACGCGGACCTTGTTGTGCGTGTTGTCGCAGCACAGGCCGTCGCAACCAGCGCCGGAATGGCCATCAAGGTGGCTGTTGCAGCGACCTTGCTTGGAGACCAGCCGTCAGAGCTGCTGCAGGGGGAGTCATGCGTGCGGTGCTGGCCCGACGCCGTACTGCCTGTGGTGCTGGCCTCGTCGTCGTCTGCAGCCGCTGGTTTGCCGGCAGGCAGCAGGTCTAGGAGGTCGAGAACGGCGAGTGAGCTGCCGAGCGCCGGAGAGGAGTGGCTGCGTTGTTGAGGCGGACGCATGGGAAGGGAGCCACGGCCAGCAGGGCTGGAGACCTGCGACCAGGCAAAAGCCGAAAGAGGGGACAAAGAAACATTTCATTGCTTTCAACAAAGCAATCAAAGAACTTGTCTCAACCTGACCATCGTAAGTGCCAAGTCACCGGGTTGCAAGGTAGGGTCACCGCGTGCCTCATGCTATATCAACACCGCTTCGTTCGACAGCCCCCCTCCCATCCCTCCGAGCTCACCAATCCGCTGGCTGTCGACCGCCGGCCCGCCAGCCCGCTGCCGCCCAGCCCCAGAGGAGCCGCCCCACACAGCACGGCATCGCGCGAGATGATGACAGTGCTCGAGAGCTGCCGAGGGAGGGGCGGACGACCCGACCTGCTTGCGCCGGCATTTGAAGAGCTTGCACGACGCGCAGCCTGCTGCTCGCCTGCCGACGATGCACGCATACCTCCACGCCCGTCCGCCGGCAGCAGGGCCGGATGAGGTACATGCCGCGGCGGTGTACCCTGCAAGGCTGAGGCGTTGCCTGCTGTAGCAGCAAAGCCAGGCCGCCGAGGTGACGATGGAGCTGAGGCGGATGAGGCGTGACCTCCGTCGCCTGCGTCCGACGGTGTGTGCCGCAGACTGCCCGGGCATGTAGAGCACAGCGCCCGAGAGGATGGGGAGGTGGCAGAGCGTTCCGCAGCGCGGCTTGGTATACACGGAGCCGCACCGGCAACTTCCAAGCCGCCGTAAAGGTTGGTATGAGCCACCGGAAAGGGTGCCGCAGCCGTAAGGCTGCCGCCGACTGGAAGTGGCGCCGGTCGCAAGCCATGCACGTCCGCCGGAGGAGCAGCACCCGCCAGCAGGGATCCCCGTGCACTGGCCCTGCCAGCACCCCCCTGCAGCTCTGCTTCTGCTGCCGGCATACCGGGGTGCCTGGGCAACAAACCCGAAGACCAGAAGCTATCTTGCGAGCTGCATGTGCTGCTGCCGCCGCTGCTGCTGCGGGAACCCCCATGCCCACCTCCATGCCCTGGGACAGTCCACACCATACCGGTAGCATGCTCCGCAGCATCAGCAACTGCTGCTCCAGCGGCGCCACCAGCCGATCCCCGCGCTACTGACCACCCAAAGTCGACACTTGAGCGAGGGAAGCACTCAGCAAGAGGGGCCTCGACAAGAGCCTCCTTCCGGTGTTCAACATGCAGCATGGGCTTTAGGGGTCCACCATGGCCGCTGCAGACCCCACTGGCCATGGTTGCAGCACCCGGCAGCACCCGGCTGCTGTGGATGCTATCCGCAGCACAGACCGCAGCGCTGGCGGCTGATGGAGATGGCGGCTGGAATAGTGGCGCCACAGTAACGGGCAACAGGCGGCTGGAAGGAAGCCAAGGATGGTCTACGGGAGCGAGGGTCGGGTTCATCTCGCCATGAAGGCAGCTCCATGGATCCTCCAACTGAGCTACAGCGCTGCAGGCTGAGTTGTCAAAACGCTTGGGTAACGGTTCTTCTTGCTGCGGTGGCGGTGACGCAAGCTGTACGGCAGCCGTCGCAAGCGGAGAGGCCGTAGATAGTGGTCGCGCCAGCAGCAGCGAACGGTCAACCTCAGGTGAAGGGATCGGCGAAGTGATTGGATGGGATCGCAGATTGAGCGAAACGTCACATATGCCGCATTGCTCATTAGCCCCGGAAGATGCCGCCGCAGCGGAGACGTTTATGGTAGGGTCAGGCGCAGACAGTACTGGCCCATTCGGCGATCCCGACCTCGGAGGGCAGGAGCCCGCCGGGATGCCTAGCGAGCTGCCTGACAGCGGGACGCTGCCATCGTTGAGGACCCGGGATCTGGGGCAAGCATCGGTGCCGACGACCTCACCTGCAAGTATCGAACATAACGATGGGGCAAGCAGAACGTTAGCGAGCAGCTAGGGTTAAGAGTCATCAGGAGCTCGGGAAGCGGGGATGAGGGAAGATGTAAACCACCGTATGCTGCCAAATCAACCTTGTTTACGTGGAAGCCGTGGCAGTATTGGGCGCACCTGCTCCCAGCGTAGCGGCGTCCGTTGGAGACGGCTGCCAAACCGATGGTGGCAGCACTGCCGCCGCCAAACTGTCGACCGCATCCGGCCCAGACACACGCGCTCCTCTTGACCCGCATTGCTGAAGCCAGGAAGGTAGCACGTCGTCATCGGCCACCTCAGCCACTGACTGGGCTGCAGCCCACAAGTCCGGCACCTCCGACTCCCTCCCGTGCAAGCCTTGGGCACCAGTGTTGCACGGCCCATCTGAGCCCATTCCAGCAACCAGCATGCAAGGCGATGCCCCGACAAACATTGCCGGCTGCACGCACGATGGTGCGCCTTGAACACCTGCTGATGACCCATGGGTCGCGATCTTCCCAGGTAGCTGCTCCAGAGGCGCAGCCATGCTGCTGTGTCCCTCGTGCTGCCGGTATGGGTGCCGTACGTACTGCGTGGGCAGATCCGACCCCAGCAGTTCCACCAGCGCTGATGAATGGCAATCCCCAGGCATGGTCCACTCCAGGAGGTCACGTGGAGGCGACTCAACGTCCGTTGAGACACGTGCATGCCGTACGGCAGCTCCTCGTGGTGGTAATGGGTGTGGCGGCGGCAATCGCGACGACGACTCACGGCTACGCCTGGACGCGCTGGCGCCGATGTGCGCGTGACCGTCGGCGCTGCTGCTATCCCATGCACCAAGCGCTGACGTTAGCGCGGTGTTGAAGCTCCGAAGCAGCTGTATTTGACGGTCGGGCGGCAGCAGCAAGCACAGCGTTGACAGCAACTGCATGAGCCGATGGAACTGGAGCCCAGGGCCTGCTGGCTGGCTCCGCCACGGACCATCGTCGTCACCTAGTTCCCCGCCGTCCCCGCCGCCGCCAGAGCCCCCGCTATCCCCACCGCCACCATCCGACGCGCCTCCGCTGCTTCGATCGCCGCCGCCAGTACTGGTATCCAGGTCATCGTCCCCGGCGCTTCCACCTGCACCACCGGCATCACTTTTCCCTGAGCCACCGCCGCTTCTTGGAACACCACCGCCGTTCCCCCCAGATGTAGTGCCGCTGCCGCCGCCTGCGCCAACGCAGGCCTGCGATAGCTCGTCAAACAGACTGCACAGCACGGTGCTAAAGATTTCGCGTGTTTGTGACGCAGCGTCGGACGACCCCGCACACATCAGCGCAGCTGAGCTTGCCACGAGCCCTGGGAGGTGAACCGCAGGAGGATGGTCGGGTGGAGTCGACCATTGCGCACAGCTTGATGGCGCTGCGGAATCTAAACATGGTTCCGCGCTTGCGTAGGATGCGGAGGACGGCTGGTGTGCTTTGACGCTTGGCGCTGAGGCAGCAGCAGCAGCAAGCTGGGAGGACAGCGGATGCGATGATGGCTGGAACTGCGGGCCTGAAGGCTGCTGAGGCGCAGACGTGTGCCAGGGCAGGTGCAGACCCAGATCGCGTAGGCACTCAGGCGGCATGGTGCCCGCGACACCGGTGCCCGGGATGCCCTGCAAGCTCGCGTCGAGGCTCGCCATGACATGGCGCATCTCGTCCGGCGAGATCTGCATGCAGCATGCGGGATACAGGTTACTGAACAGGGACTTAACTTCATATAGGTTGAACCAAACGAAGGTGTCGCTGGTTGAGTGCCTGCCTAGAGCGCAGCATCTCTACCGCACACACGCTTCCGACCTGCATAGCCCATGTATGGTTTCGTAACACTGCCCCGTGACCGTGTGTCAATCCCCTCAACCCACTTCACTTGCCTTTCTCCCGTGTCCAGAAAGCATTCCAACAAGCTCTGACAAGACCATCGCGCTTATTGCCAAGTCACGCGCCTGGCCCAGGTGTGCCGGCTCAGGACTTCTTCGCCCGGCGCTCCCGCTGACTCTGGCAGCGGCTGCTGCATCATCAGAACTTCTTGTCAGAATGCAGCGACCGCCGAACAGGCCCAGAGCTGATCCAGCTGCAGCCGCTGCGTCGAGCGAATACGGAGGGCCATCGGCGCTAGCGTAGGGTCCGATTACCGTTGGAACCAGCAGATGCTCCAGCACTGGGCCCGCCACCACCGTTGCTACCTGTTGCTGCGAATCGTCGTTTTGAGCCGGGTTCCGGGGCTCGCTCGTTGATCGGTCCGGGGCTTGCGCCTCATCTGGCTCTCCACCAGGTGTGCGGATGGACGCCTGCAGTTCACCGCCGATTGAAGTACAAGGAAAGGAACCACATCAGTTAAGGGCACCATCAGGCCCGCAGCGCAGGAGGAAGAACAGATAGGATAACTGCATATTTTGCCCTTGACAATAAACACCGCAACCTAACGTACCTGCATAGAGCGCCATAGGGGCCGCAGCTTAGCTTGCCGCGTAGCTGTGGCGACCGTGGGCGGAGGGCACCCAGCCAGCTGCTTTGGTTGCATGCCGGGCGTTGCGGCTACCCAAGCTAATCATTTAAGGCGCAAACTGTGGCTCAAAGCTAAACCTTCCTTTTGAGGAAGCACAAATATGTGCAGCTTATGCGAAACTCGATGTCACTGTTACCGGTATTCAGAAACGGCGCGGACTCTTTTTAGACGCCTTGGCGCCCCGAGAGTTGCAACATAAGTTTATCAGAGGACTTCCATGTATCCAGCTGCCTTCATCTAAGCGGTATCAATAGGGTAGCCGTGTGCCCTGAAAGCATCAACGTCTAAAAACTGTGTATATGGTCGTTACTGTCACCGGTACTGTTCTTTTGTAGTGAGCAATGGAATATAGTCAAGAGGATCATACCAAGAAACATGGAGTCACCAGGCAATTTGGTTACATCGATGCGCGCTCCGAAGCCATGCCGGGTAAACAACTGCACACGCGCATGGTGTCTCCAGGAGCTATCTTTAGGCGACTGAGCAAATGTTTTGTCTGGGAAACTTATGAAAAGTGCTTGCAGTTAAGTCCCGCTACCGCTCGTTACGGCGCCCACAAGCTCGCCCGAACCCTTTTCTTGGGCATAGCCCTAAGGGAAGTGGCAAGCGGAACCCACACATATGGAATATCAGGAATGGGCAGACAGGTCTAATAATAGGCCACACTTGTTGCTTTGTTACAAGCCCTGACACGCCAGGCCTAGGGCAAAACATCATCCACCGAACGGGGTGCAGCGTCCCGGTCGGGACTGGCGACGACCGGGACGCTGCACCCCGTTACGAGGGTACCAGCCCAGCGCATTAGCAATCTGTCCATTCAAGAATACCGCATCGTCACAACTTGGTAGGTGATTGGTGCATAACGCAATCGTATGCTTCATGCCCGCAGCAGGTACGGCAGGCGGCAGAAGAGGGCTCCTGGCCGCCTGAGGCGCTCCGCACGCTTGTGGGGGTGCTACGGGCGGACCGGCAGTACAGCAGCGGCGGCGCTGGCTCCGGCCCCAGTAGCAGCGGTGACGGCGGATGGCATGTGTGCTGCAGCTGAGGCCCTAATGAGCCCACTGGAGAAATTATTGAGGGCATTTGAAGAACGCTGGAGGCTTTGCTCATTCAGGATACCCGGTTGTGCATCGGCGCTGTGTATGCAGAGTGTTAGGAGAACTGGCTTCGTGGGATGAGGGATGGTGGCGGGTATAGGAATTGGTATCGTGTTGTGTGGCTGGGTCAAAAAAACGAAGGAACATGACCTTTTAGGCCATTTGGGTCGCAGAGCGGAGCAGCATGAATGCCCATGCATGCACGAGAGAGGGAGAGGGCTTGGATACGGCACAAGGGGCCGGGGGGAGGTGTCAGACCTTCTGGAAAGGAAAATGCCTTGCGTGGGTCTGGCATTGTCCCCAGGCCCCTTGTTCCTTTGGTTGCCGGTACACGTCGCATGCCTTTCCTAGTGGATGTTAATCTTGTCGTCTCGTGACCCGCTTCCCTCCGTCCTGTGTGTGTTCCTCTTCCTTCCTCTTCCACCGCAGGAGGCGCAGCTGTTTGCTGCCAAGTGGCGGATTCCCGCTGCGGCTGGTGCTGCAGAGGGGGAGGAGGAGGGGGACTGGGGAGAGGAGGGCCGCCAGCAGCAGGGGGGCAGCTCTTCCACTCAAGGTCAACAGCAACACCAACACCAACAGCAGCAGCAGCAGAAAGGGACGCAGGGCTGGCAGCCTGGCTCTTCCGCGCCGCCGCCGCCATCGCAACAACAACCATAGCAGCAGCAGCAGCAGCCACAAGGGGGCAAGCTCAAGGCCCGGGGGGTGCCCGAGCTCTTCCAGCTGGCTGCCCAGGCGGCCATGTCCTCCTTGAGCGGGGAGGACCTGCAGGTGCGGACATCAGGTCGGCTGGGGGCCGGCTGGAGGCAAAGAAAGAGAGAGAAGAGGCGGGCGCTGGTGGGGCAGCAGTTCGCAGGGGCTCCCTTCCCTGCTGTGCGACACACTCGTCTGCGAGTTTGAGCAAGTGAACAGGCATGACGCATAAGGGGTTACGCACTTTACCCTAAACCCGAGCGCACTCGGAGCGCACCCTTGCTTCTTTGCATGTGTGCACACGCACCATCTCCAACTCCCGCCCACCCCCACCCCCACACCCCCCCCTTTCACACACACCCGCCCTGCAGGCCGCCCTGCACCGCGTGTGCCCCTGCACGGGGCTGCCGCCGGTGGTGCCCTGCGTGCTGGAGCAGGTGTACGGCGAGGTGCGGCGGGGGCCGCTGGTGCTGCGAGACTTCCTGGCGCACGTGTGCCTGAGTGACAGGTGGGTGGGTGCGGTGGAGGGGTAGCGCTGATGCCTGGCTGTCGACACCAGGCTGTCGTACACACCGTCGAACTCCTCCATGCTCCTCCGCTGCTCCTCCATGCTCCGTTTAGCTCCTCCGTTTAGCTCCTCCATGCCAACTTACTGGTCCTTTCTTCCTCTGCCTTCTTGCATGGCCCTGCATGCGTGCATGTCGGATGGATGGCTAGGGCGTAGGCCTAAACTCTCCCCCCCTGCTTGCTGACCGCTAACCGGGTGTCTGCCTGCAGGGAGGTTGAGGCGGGCGGCGGGGGCGGCGCTGCTGGTGCCGCAGCCAAGGCCACTCGCCGGCCCGCCGTCACCATCAGCACCATCCATGCGGCCAAGGGGCTGGAGTGGCCGGTGGTGTTTGTGGCGCGATGGAACGAGGGCTACCTGCCCACGGTTGCTCGGTTGGAGAAGGAGGTGCAGGAGCGGCTGGAGCGGCTGCCTGCGCAGGAGAGGGTGAAAGCCGAGCGAAAGCATGCTGCGGAGCACTCCCAGGTGGGGCCGTGCTGTGATGCGTGCTGTGATGCGAGCTGTGATGTGTGCGCCCTTTTTGGTGCAGTGCAGCATAGGTGCAGTGCAGTGCGGTGCATACATGCATATAAGCCGAATGTGGGTACATCTCCCAACTCTTCCCATGCGGCATTTCCGCCCTCTACAACGGTTTTGCCGTACACTGTCGTACCACCGTCCCGCCCACTGCCCCGCCACCCCCAGGAGGAGCGGCGGTTGGCGCACGTGGCAGTTACTGGGGCCATGGAGCGGCTGTACATCACCTCCATCAGGTGGGGGGGGGGCCGACGGGGCGGGAGGATAAAAAGGAAACAACTAACTGACCGTATGATGAGGCGTCATCATGGACGGGAGGGGGTTTGGGGTGTGAAGAGTTGGGAAGTTTGTGTGGGGCAGGAGGAGCCACTCGCATCTTCTTCCGCAAGACTTCCGCGTACTGGAGCGCTAGGCATGTACGATGCACCCCACTTCTTTTGCGCTAGGCATGTACGATGCACCCCACTTAGCCAAAAGACTGAGTCTACTCTTTGCCGGTTTCCGGTCGCTTGCTGCGCCCCGCCCGCGCCCCGTCTCAGGGTTCACACGGTGAATGGCCGGGCGTTCGAGGTGCCCCCCTCCTCCATCTCGCTGCCCGAGGAGGACGCTGCGCTTATGGAGGTCCGGCGGCTGCCTCCGAGTGAGGCGGAGAAGCGGCTTGTAGCCCAGGCTCTCGCCAACAAGGAACGGGGGGAAGGGATGTACGGGCGTAGAGGAGCTCTGGAGGCTGCATGAAGCATCCTGGGATCCGGACTGTGAGTTGGTTGGAGGCAGGATGTGTGGCGCAACCCAGATGTGGTTGGGGTGCGTGCGGAATGTGGGAGGGGTATATACCGGTATCATGCAAGGGTGATGTGGGCGTGGCAAGGCGCTTTGAAGGATGCTGTGCAGGTGGGCTTTGTGCCGCGCTAGGATGTGGTGTTGGAGTGTGGTGGGACGCGTTGTGAAGGAAAGGCTGCTGGATGTGGTGAATCTTGCATTATGGTGGTAATGAAGTGATTATATGTCATCTAGTGATGAATGTTGGTTTACCATTGTGGTTTTGGGCTGTTGCACTCTTAACCCGACCCGCCGACCTTCCCACGTTTTGCGGAGTGCTGTGGCGTTAAATATGGAACCCTTAAGACGGCGCAAAGTGGCATTATCCTGTCTGAGCTCGCAGTGGCACTTCCCAACTCATAAACCTGGTGTCGGCTAATATAGCAGCAGAGTTCTGTGGAAATGCTCTTAACGCACGTGTGCATCCTTGGCTTTTCCGCAACTTGACAGTTACATGAAGATATCTACGGGCAATGATACCTGACATGTGTGCATCTTCGTAATATCTGACAGTAGGCTTAGCTACTTGGCTCGCCATCCAAGGATGCCAATAATCTATACTACCCTATGCGGCCTTCGTGAATACGTCTATACGGAAATCGACCGTTGTGGTTTTGCATCTATGTCATCAATCCGTTAGCGTAACCTGCAATTACGCTTCCAGGGTTTTCGCGCACGGCGCTACTGGGCGAAGGTACGACACTGAACGTCCAGCAATAAATACCCAAAAGGCCATGCCCTATTACCACAGCAATAACGTATATTTAACTATGCAGCTTTGGTCTTAGGCAACCTCAGAAACGGGTGTGAAAGTCTTGACACTGCGTTGTGTACCGGCGGACTACCGGTGGCTGGGACCAGGTGTCAAGGTAAGTCTTTACAAGCCTTTGCAGGCTTTCCACACGCACTGTCTATCCACCGGTGTTAACGTGGCAAGAGGTGCTCTTATAACTAAAGGTTCAAAATGTGCTTTGGCCGCATCGATGCTTTCCTGCCAGTTGACAGGCGTTTGTTTACCTTTCGCAGGTCTGCGTGCTGCCCAAGACTGCTAGAGTACTCTTAAGGCTATCCCAAGCATTAATTAACCGGTACGAAGAGTTGGGCCTTTTCAGCGTAACCAGTTTTACCTTCAACCATAGTGCTTTATCGCTCTACATCATGTCATTTTGTATTCAGATAAGGATTTTCTGTTGTAGTCAGTTTCGTTAGTGGCGCGTCAGGCATCCGGCGATTGACATCCTTCGGCTCCTTCGGCGCTAATGCTTTATGGCAATGACGTTCCAAGCCTGCTGCGCTACGCTGCTTGTGAAGACGTCTTCACGCGATCGCAATCCTAACCATACGTTTGTCGCCCGGACCCCTGTGCCACAGAGCCTTGGCAGCATGATGAACACCGAATGCTTGCGTCACTCGGGAGCTGCGGGCTCCATCCACCAAGGGCAAGCCGCCCTGAGCCAGTGACAAGACCCAATCACGGCTACAACCTCCAAGGAGACATCGACCTCATCCTGCCTCGTTGCCCCCTCCGCCTCCCCCTCCCCGAGTCCGCTTGGCACTCTCTTCTCCCCTCTCCGACCTGAAGCTTTGGCCAAGCCCGACAGCCAAGCGCCCCACGGAATCGCGTTCCCTTCGGTTGCCGACCCGTGCTTTACAAAGGTACGTCCAGACGTGCGGGGCACTGCATGCATGCGTGTAGACATGACAATGGTTGTCCCGTGGGGATTTGCCTGGATGGTATAGGGTCACGTATTATCTAGCTAAACGTCGCGCATGCATCTCTAGGCTTATGCATCAAGGCGACACCTGCTGTTATCACACTGGCTCGATATCAAGACCCTGTCACTGAACCTGCCCTTTCTTGGCTGTCGCAGGTACGATGAGAGCTCTTTCAAGGCGGCATCCGAGCCTTACGACCAGGACTCCTTCTGCCAAGACCAACACCAAAAGAGGGCACTTTGAAGGTACACCCATTCGTGTAGAGCAGTGCATCTTTGTTGGTGACGCATGCATGGCTTGTGTTTTGCTTGGGTGTGTCTTCCTCGCATGGCAGTGGCCCCCTCTGCATGCATAACCCTGTTATTGATCCCGCACTTTCTTGGCTTTTCGCAGGCGCAAAACTCGTTCAAGGCAGCACCCGAGGCTTAACACCAAGACTGATGCCAAGATCCATAACAACAGCAATAACAGCAACGTCAATAGCGGAGTGAGACTAACAGCGCAGATGGGGCAAAGGTAGCGGATGGCCCAATCCGCGGCAGAGGGGGGTCAAAGACCATACCATAGGAGACCATAGGGGGGGGCTCGGAAGGCAATTGCGCGGGAACATGAGAGGTCTGAGCGGGGTAAGCATGCTTTGTTCATGCGTCTTGTTTTTCGTATGCTGCTTCATTCAATGCGGGGTGTAGTACACATGTGCGACCCACGGGTCATGTTTTGTGGGCTCGTGCCTTAAGGTACCGTTTGCGTCAGGCGTGTTTGGTGGCTATTGTGCTGTAAATAGAAATAACCACAGAGATATTGAGGCTATAGAGCATTTGTCGTTTACATAGCTGCTGTTAGTTTACTGGATACTTGCAAGATGTAAAACGCTTTTCTTCCTCCCCTCCTTGCGAGGGGAGGGCACCTCCCGTGCGCGTTCTCTGCATGGCACGTATTGCATGATTTCCTTACTCAGCCAGATCAGCAGCCTAGCTGGGCCTCGTGTCGTAAAGCAGCCACAGTGACAAGTAGAACGATGATACCGTGACACACATTCGTCTTGTACCAGACTTCTTTGCCATTCTACTCCTTAGGATTGCAAACCCTTCTAGCGTCCCACTCGTAATCCCGTTGAACCAAGCGGCACGTTATGTTGGGCGGTTGTCCCAAATGCAAGAGATCACACGAAGATAGGTTACCTCCTGTTACACCTTGCAAGGCCGACGCTAGAGGCCACGCAGTTACTCGCAGTTACTGGGACGGCCCCCGGTATGGCAACACTCATGTGCGTAGCAAGCCGCTTCAACTCAAGCACGCTGCCAGTGTTGGCCATCCCTAGCACACAGCCCATGCATTTTAGGAAGCCCAGCAGTCCCTGCAAAAATACCAACATCCCTGACATGCATTTCACCATCCTGCATCATCAGGTAAAGCTCACAGGACTATTGCAGTAGCGAAAGCCCAAACTAAGTCATGGCAAAGCTTAAGGCGGCGTGCGGGGCCCAATGCAAGCGGGCAAGCGAAGAAGGTAACGGCCAACCCTGAATTTCTCGCCACTGCAGGTACTGAATCGCCAGGAAGACAATGTACAAGTGCTGCGCCGCCCGCGCCTGCGCCCTGCTGCAGCGCCGCCAGGGCTGCCCGCCACTCCCTGCTCTGCTGCCGGTGCCGTACCTGCACCTCCCCTGCCAACACCACGTACTGCGAGTTGCTGCGGGTGTGCTGCTCAAAGAGGATGGTGGCGGTGCAGCGCCGCCGCCTCAGACATGGCACGCAGCACGGGGGCAGGGGTGCGACCCAGGCCCTGCAGGGAAAGCATGCGACACGCCGGGAGGACGTTAGTTGGGCAGGGCGATGAAAGAGCCCATTAACAAAAAGGTAGCTAGCTGCATAAAGAAAGCCCTATGCGAACAATCTCTTACTCTACCTCACAAGCTAACCTACAGCCGAAAGCACGCTCCTGTCCCGCCCCACCCCTTTCGATTGCTCACACATGCCTGCTTCCCCCGTCCCCATGCTCCAAGTTTTCAGCCCCGCCCTAGTACCTCCCCCCGAGCCCGCGCCTCCCTCTCTCGCTCCCCCTCACCGGCAGCCGCTTGAACAGCGCCGCCAGGTCGTCCGCCTGCTCCATGGTGCGCTTGCCGGGGGGGCTGCTGGCGGCCAGCGAGCGGGCGCAGCAGCACAGTGCGAGCAAGGCCGCACACCGGCTGCGATAGAGGGGCAGGAGCGAGTCGGAAACTGAAGTCCCCACAGAACACCACACATGCAGTGTGCAGGTGTTCGCACAGCACACCAGAAGGATGCTTGGAAGGATGATGGGTTTGTACTCGACAGTCCTCTCAACTGAAGGATTGCCTGGGACACTGGTGACGAATGGATACGGACCAAACATTTACAGGCTTGCAAGCATGTCGCTTATTAATCCGGTAGGGAGCGTTGGCTCCACATCACATTGTCGTCATTACGGTACCCAGTGCTACAGCAAAAACCGGCAAAAACGAGAGCATCAGCAAGATTAGAAAACCTTACCAGCTACGGCCGACTAGGACAAGAACGTACCTCCATGCAACGCAAACTTCAACGACAGGTATGAACCAGCCATGCACTGCAGGTACATCTTCGGGCCCTGCCATAGCCATGGTCACAGACCTAGAGCCACCAACTCCCAACACTCGCTAACCAACTGTGCACCAAACCCAAAAGGCAGCATGCGGCCGTCTGCAGCTGGGAGACCTGTGCTGCAGTGAACCCCATGGCGAATCCCAAGCTGCAACGGCCCCCATGCCATCTTTTAACCTCAAGAGCCTACAAGTAACCTTAATAATTCAGATGAAGCCCCCAAGCGACCGTATAGCCTCAGGAGAACGCATTTCGCCACATCTAGATGCATCCATTATACAAGCCGGATAATAAAGATTCCGCAGACGGACCAAAAGGGTGCGTACTAACCGTACTAACAAGGCGACTGCGCTATTGGCAGGTGCGTCTCTCAGCACCACAATACACCAATGCACTAGCGTTTCATGCACATCATTCCTCCTCATAAAACGTCCTCACAAACAATACCTTCCACCACCACCGACAACCGAGCCTTGCTGTATGTAGCCAACTGGAATACAATAGCCAACAATAAGGAAACCCAAGAACCGCAGCCGAGCCGCATTCGTCCAATCGGACTGGCGTACCAAGGAGAAATCGCACGCCATGCGTCGTCTGCAAAGGAATTTGACGTAAGTCGTCGGCATACAGCCCTGCAGTGAGCGGTGTTCCCTGAGCGCGAAAACGGTCCACATCCCTTCACGACCGCAGATAAACAGCCATTAACAGCGGCAAGGCAGCTGAGGAAAGACAGCATGCGGCTGCTACATGCTCTAATTCAAGATTGTAGAAGATACAAAGCTCCACAACGCCACAAGCAGTACCGGTACCCTGGAGGCGCCGTGCCTCGTCCACACCTCCTCACCCTCTTCGCAGCCCGACACGCTAGAGCACATGCAACACATCCCCGCCCAACAGCGGCTTCTGGTACGCGGGTTTGAAGTAGACAGGTGACGACCGATCCGGCAGCTGCCGCTTGAGCACCAGCGCCTTGCCCTCTAACCCGTTTGCAATCACACCACCCACATTCCCCGCCCCAAGCCGTTCCGCAAGCGGCGTGCTCTCAACCCAGTCATAGTAGACCGTCCGTCTTAAACTGAAGGGCCCGCCCATGGCCAACTGCTGTTGCGCATGCGGCGACCGCGCGCGCGGCTGGCGTGGCCCCACGGCCCCCTTCTCCTCTATCAAAGTGAGCGTGGGCGTACCATCCACCGAGCTTGCAAGCGGCTGTGCAACACCTCCGCGAATGGGGGAGTCTCCTCCGGCTGCATGTATGGCACCGTAGTGCCCCCCGCCGCCGGCGGCCATGGCGGCTGCGTGCGCAGCGGCTCGGCCCTGAAGCGACGTCGGCGACACGATGGGCGTCTCAGCTGCGCTGTACGGAATGGGCCTCCTGGGCACGGTAACGGTGGGCGGTTGCGTGCGTGGAGACGTGGCCCCCGCACCGACTTCCGCTGCCTCCGCTGCAGCATCGATCGGGCCTGAGCCCTGTCCGTATGGCGACCATGCAGCTGCTGTTGATGCCGCAGCAGCAGTGGCGGCAGCGGCCGCGTCACCCGACATGTAGCCAGAGGCATCCGATACCTGCCCTTGCCGTACTGCAGCACGGCCTTGAGAAGGCCTTGCGAACGGCGGACTGTTGGGCCGTCGCGGCTCAGCTGCGGCGTTGTTCCGAGCAGACACGCCTCGCGCTTTGGAACGAGCCAGCAGCGGCCGGAGCGGCTGCGCTGGTGGCTGCTGCTGCGGGAGTGGTGTAAAGCGCGGCACGCTGGGCAGCATGGGCGCCGGGAAGGAATGCGCTGCATGCGGCAACATGCCCGCTTGCCGAGCCCCCACATGGTGTGATACCTCCACGTAGTGTCTGGTGATCATGGTTGACATACCCGACCGCATGTGGAGCACTCGCATGACATGCGCCAGGGCATGCTTGGGCTGCTCCAGCGGCTCTAGAGCCAGCATGGGACTGACTGTACTGAGATGCAGCACAGGTGCCATTTGCTCCGAGGCTTCGGGCGAAAGAGTTGGTGACCCATGGGTCCGTCGGCGCGCGCTGTAGGCCTGCATGCGCGCCCTGCGTTTGGCTGGCGGCGCAGCTCCCGGTGGGAGGTGGGAGGCTGCGCCGCCGCCGCCGCCGGCAAAGCTGGTGCGCCCGTTGGATGTCGCAGAGGAGGTGGTGGTGGTTGTGGTGGTGATAACTGCTGTTGCGGTGGCGGTCCCAGCCTGCTGTTGCGGTGGCTGGTTGCCTGTTTGGTCCTGAACCACATCGGCTGCGTAGCCGACATGGGCTACTGCCGTGCTGCTGTGGGTTGCATGTGCAGAGGGCTCTCTTGATGGGTGGCTGGAGGAGGAGGAGGCAATGCCCGGCTGCGATATGGCGACCGCGCTACTCAGGGTGCCATATGTTATGTGCCCGGAGGTTCGGCCCGCACTAAGGCCGTCCCTGAGCCCGCCGGCGCCCGCCGCACCGCTGCCTGCTGGCAACCCGGCACTGTGGGGTGCTGACGGCGGCGGGGAGGGGTACAGCGGAGAGGAGGAGCTCGGGCGCTGCGGGTTGCTTGAGGTCAGCGAGCGCCTGCGATGGAGGGCAGGCAGGGGAAGCAAGGGGGCAATGGATAAAGAGGAAGGAGTTTGCTGTTAGTATAATCACTGCCGCGTTGGGGTGGCGAGCAGCGGATGCAGAGGTGTGAAGGAGAGGCAGAGCCGGCACGTGGGTTTGAGCATGTCACCCAGTCTGCAGTTAAGGCATGGCCTTATGCACCCGTTTGCATGGGAGGAAGACATTTGGCGTCTCCTCAACGGTAGCTGCCGCCAATTCCCTACCTGCTGTCTTGGGGCCATGACGCCAGGGTGGCAGTGCGAGTGAGGGAGTCCGGGTTGAGGCCTCGGTAGCTGGCACTGTCCTGGAGCGTCCGGCCGGTGGGGGAGCTGCAGAGGGAGCAAGGGAGGGAGCGCCGGAGCGAGGGACGGCAGTAAGCATGGGCATAAACAAAGCGGGTAACATGGCAAGTCAATGGTGGTACGGCACTCCAGTCAGGCACAACACAGCTTCACAGAACTGGCACTAACAATGACACCCGTCCCACGACGGAGCACGATGGCGGCCGGCGCACATTCCGGCGCATACACGACACAGGCCGTCATGGCCGGCGTAACACGCCAGGCACACATGAACGCATGCGCTCACCCGAGCGCCGCAGGCGTCCTCACGCCGCCGCCCACACCGCCGGCGCCTGCTGCTGCCGGGGTTCCCAGAGCGGTTGGAGAGACGCAACCATCCCGCGACACCAGCCGTCGGCGGCCTGCAGACTCCAGGACAACAGAGGGCTGTCGGGCCCGGAAGCTAGGCCGCCCGTTATCGAACAACGGCGCCAGCGGCCCCGACCCCAGCAGACCCAGTGCGATCGCGGTGTTGCCGGCCATCAGCGGTGACTTGCTGTTTAACACCGGCTGCGGGTCTTGCAGTTGCGCCTGCTGCCGCTGCTGCTGCGTCAGCGCCGTTTGCGGCTGCTGCTGCTCCTGCTCACCGGACTCCCGATGAAGCCGGGCGACAGCAGCGGCCAGGAGCTCGTCAGTTGCAGTGACCGGCCGGGGGTCGACTGCCCGCGGCTGCGGGTCGCCTGAGGCGCCTGTTGAGGAGGCGGCCGCGCCCGGAATCTCGGGTAACCGAGGAGTTGTGGAGGAGGAGGTCCTGCGTTCCGGAGCTTTGGGGTTGGGGGCCGCGTCTGCCGGGTTGGCTAGGTTGCCCCCAGCATGGGCAACAGCGGTGAGGAAGAGGGCGCTGGGAGGGCGGTTGGCTTGGGCAGACCAGGGTGCCGCCCACCCCGCGGTTCCGTGGCTGTCGCTTGTGCCGGGGACCGGGCCGCGTGGGGCAAGGGATTGGGATGTGATGCCGTTGACCTCCGGGCCTGGCCCGCTGATGGGCCTGCAGCCGCTCATGGAGGCCTCGCGGCTTGGTAGGGACGAGGCCGTCACGCTGGAAGGCCGATCAGCCCCAGCACTTTGTGGCGGGGTGTGGTCGGTTTGTCTGGCATTGCCGCGGACAACGCGCGAAGAGCTCCCCATTGAAGGCGCCGAATCCTGCCCCGGCGCCCCGTCTTCCAGCTGTGAATACGATGGTGCAGGCTCATCAGCTATATACATCGATGGGTTAGCGCTCCGAGACACCTCATGTTTCATATCTAGCAATTCTTGGGACATGCTCGTCGTTCAGTAGACGGTCGAATAAATGAGCAGCCAAGATAGGTACATCCAGTGTCCATATAACCATCACAGAGGTGTCTGCAAAAGTGGATGCCAGCTATTTTCCTCACTATCCCCTTGGCACGCTGGCGCTTGGAAAACGAAACACGCTATATTTGAAGTGTCTAAGCTAGTGGAGTATAGCTTCGTATCTTGGTAGCATGGAAACTCATGCCAGGCACTGCTGTATTGGTTCCTTTTGCTCGATTCTGTCGTATGAATGCGAAGGACCTACCTGTGGAGCCTCCCTTCACTAGGCGCACAAACCTCACATTTTATATGTCAGATTACCTTACTTGCTAGTTGTTCAAAACTTGCTGACCTAGGATGACATAGCCGCGCAGCCTGGACCCCTCACCTATCAGCGCAAGCCGACTAGCGGCTTAAATTACAAAGTTTTCACGCGATGCAATATATGCCTACAAACACTCGCGTATGGAATTTGACCTTTCTTGTGAAGTCTTACGCGGACATTTAGCGTGCAATGCACGAGGAAGAAAACCAAGACTTTCTTCAACTCATTCTGCAACGCCGACCGGATCTTCAAGATCTTATACTGAAGCCAGCTCCAGTTAATAACAGCGAAGTGGCTCGGCGCGGCCGCAAAGCCGTGGTGACTGTTCCGCATGAGGTGTCGCCGGTTGTCTTGGCTGACCCCGGTTGCGGGACCGCCAACCCGTCAAACCCTAGTGGGCCACGTAAGCTGTCCATAAAAGCCCGTATCGAGGGTTTTGCTTGGGTAAGGCCGGAGGGGCTGTCCTTCCAACCGACAGCGAAAAGTGCAAGCACGGCACAAGAGCAGGTAGCAGCAGTTCTGTTAGATGCAACAGAGGCGGTAGCGACACAGCCGCAGGGCGCGCTGACTTCTGAAGCTGGCAAGCACGAGGATGCAGGCGAGGCGTTCGGAAATGGCGTCGCTGAGCTAGCTGCTTCAAATGCTGCAGCAGCGGATAACACTCCAGGCAGAAACGCAAGGGCATCCAATGGCGGCACGATTTCTGGAGAGGCCGCTAATATCCACCGTGACTCTTCCCATGCTTACGTCGTTGCCTCAGCGCCTGAATCCTTACTCGGCGATGGTCGCTCGGCTGCTGGAGGACACCTAGAAGCTTGTGAAAAGTCACCTACAGCATGCACAGCTTCCGGACGTCCAGCTGGCATCCGCTCCGTATCTGGTACTGCTGCCGGGGCTACCGGGGATGCCATCTGCGGCCCTGCAGAGGAGCCGCAGTCCGGCGAGGTTGGCGCTTCCTTCACAGACCCGGCTGGGGTCACCATCAGTAGTTCCAGCCATGTCGCAAACGATGGCACTGTTCTCGGCTCCACCGCTGCTGTGGGTGTTCTTGGAGATGCCACACCGGACCTCAGCACAGGCACCACCGCAACGTGTCCTCCCGCCAGCTCCAATGCAAGCCTCAGCAGCAGTGGAACTGCCTCGGAGGCGCCAGCTCAAGCCGACACGGCAAGTGCTCCCAGCTCCTTACCTGACGCAGCCATTGCGGCAGGCACGGCCATGACGACGGTCGGTGTGACTTCCCCAGCCGATGCAGCAGCGCCTGCAGATGCGGCATCAGCCCGAAACGCTGCTGCTGCAGCAGCAGCATCCCAGGACGCCGCCGTAGTTGCATCATCATCAGCACAAGCAGCAGCAGCAGCACAACTCACTTCATCCTCAAGTACGGACGGGGCTGCTAGTCCTGAGCCCCCCACCGGCCTCGTAAGCCGGCGGTCCACCATCATCGCCATCGACGGTGCTCCGGGTCCTGGTCCGGCAGGCCTGCTCACGTCCTCGGGCCCTATGCCTTTCGTCCCCATCATGCGCCCCTTCCGCAGCAGCCTGACCAGCAGCAACGGCAGGGGCAGCAGCCGAAGCGACTGCAGGAGCCCAAGCGGCTCCCACAACGCTAGCGGCAGCGCGGACAGCACCTCCGCCGGGCACCTTGACTCCCCCCAGCTGCCGCGGCGGGTGGCCTCGCCGGCACTCAAGGACACCGCCAGCCGACCCGGGGGCCCTCGGAGCCCGGTACATCGAGTCATGCTGCAGTTTGATGGGCCCCGGGCCAGCACGCGTGCCGGCCCCACGGCTGGCAATAACAACAACAACAACAACAACAGCGGCAGCAACATAAATAGCAACAACAACGGCGGCGCGGCTGCTGACCGGGGAGGTGCTGCTGCAACCACCGCCGCCGCACCTGCGGCGGCTGCTGTCGCCGCCACGGCCCCCGCTGCTCCCGCTGCGGCGGCTCCTGAAGAGGGGTCCTACGTGTTGCTCCTTCGAGGCGGCATACCCGTCATTTGCGGCCCGCCGCCGCCCAGTCAGTCGGGGCACAGCGCTGGCAACCAAGCCTCTGCTACCTCGCCTCCGCCGGCTTCCGTTCACACGCAGCGGTTACCCTCCCCGGACGGCCCTCACCGACCCCAGCAGCAGCAGCAGCAGGTACCGATACGGCGGCAGCAGCATGAAGAGCAGGCGCAGCAGCAGTCGCATGGGCAGCGGCAGGTGCACCAGGAGCAGCAGCCGCAGCAGCCACACCAACAACTGCATGAGCAGCAGCGGCACCCGCGCCCGGACCCCCTGTGCGGCTCCAAGGGCAGGGTGAGCGGCGGGGGCATGCAGCCAGGCGCGAGGAGCGGCGGTGGCAAGGTGGCAGCCGCGTGGTCATTGGAGGAGTCCCGACGAGCGCCGTTGCAGGTACGGTAAAGGCTTGCTGTTACACAGGGCTGCAACCCCCGGCTTTCTGTTGTGCTTGTTAGGGGGCTTTTGGACAGGCCACCATGTATCCACTTTACGTTGCAACCTGCTGCCCAGGCACTGCCAAGGTTTCACCACATCCCCACTGCCATGTGTGCGCATTCACCACATCCCCACTGCTGGCGCAGGGTGCTGCCGCCGCCTGTGAACACCCGCGAACGGAGGGCCGAGATCCCGAACCCGGCCGTGGCGGCAAGCTGCAGCCCCTGTCGTCCATACGCGCAGCCGCCGCCCAGCTGTCAGCTCGGCTTGAGCAGCTGCTGAAGCCAGTGGGCCGCCCGCGATCCAGTCAGCATCCGTTGGATCGTAGCTCGTTATCATCTCCGCCCTGCATGCAGCACAACCCCACATCCGTCACGGCACCGGGAGGCATAGTGGGCTGTGGCTCCAGCGCCTGGGCAAACGACTGGCGGTTACGTCGCAGGGCACAAAGCCTGCCGCAGATTGGTCTGGAGGCGATCGGGCGCGGTCAGCAGCTGCGCTTGCCCGCTCTACCGTCGGCAAAGTCCGTGGCTAAAGCAGCAGCAGCTGCGGCTGCTGCTGCTGCGGCGGGCCATGCAGCAACTACCGGTGCTGCAGTGCAGCCGCCAGTTGCAGCAGATGGTTGCAAGGACGCCGTCATTTCGGCTGTCGCGGTGGTGACTGTCCCTTCCGCCCGGGCCGCTGGTCGGGCTGGAGGCGAGCACTCCGGGGGTGGCATGGCGCATGCCTGCAGCGGGGGCGGCGCAGGAGACGGCAACAGCTCGGGCGGCTCCCGCGCCAGCGTCCCGGCAGTGGTTGCTGTACCGCCACGACTGCTAGAGCTACCGGTACGTCGTCGGCCGCCGCCGCTGTCACCTCACGGCGGCTTGCCGCGTCGGGGATCGCCCTTCGGCGGCGGCGCCGGCGGCGGTGCGCTGCTTGGCGGCCACCCTAGCTTCCTGTCGCGTGCGGACAGACAGCAGCAGAACACACGCTTTGAGGGGCACTCCCTCTCGCTCGCAGGCACCGGCACCGGAGACGGCAGCAGCGGTGGCAGCGGCGGGGATCAGCGGCCGAGGCAGTGCGGTAGCCGGGGCTCGGGTCCGCCGCTTGCTGTCGAGGACAGCTGCAAGAGCGTGGGATCGAGCACCGGTTGCTCGGATTCCGGACTGCCGAGGAATCTCAGTCAGCGTTCGGGGCCGCAAACCGGCCCAGCGGCCTTCCCAGCGGGTCGGCCTAAGGAGCGCCTGCCGCCGCGTCAGGCGGCCTCAAGGGTACGGCCGCAGCCGCTGCGGCTGTTCTCGTCGACTGACGGCGGTGACTCGCCGCAAGCGGAGGAACGCACGCAGCCAGCGGGGCCGTCGTGCGGGTTATCCGCTGGGGGCACAGCGTACGGCGGCGGTAAGCCGGCGGCAGTTACCGGGGCGGCCGCGGCGGGGGCCGGGGCTGGGGCTGTAACTGACATGCCTGAGGAGTCGAGTAGTAGAGACAACCAACGGATAGCTGGGGTGGCGGATGGGGCGGGGTCGTCGGTGCTGCCATCCCTGCATGGCAACTCCCCGCACGCAGACGGGCACAACAAGATCAATAAGGGCGCCGTACAGCCCCGCGCACGTTTCGCCGTACAGCAGCGAGGTCAGCAGGGCGACCGCGGGCACCACCAGGGGGCGGACGGCCCCGCGCGGGGACCACTGCAGGCTCGGTCCATGGACGCGATATCGGGCAGCGGGGAGGGAAGCACTGGGGGAGCGTCGACGGGCGCGGATGCTGGCAGCAGCCCGGTTGTGGCGGCTTCAGGGCTGTCTATCAGCAAGTCCGTGCCTGACCTGAGGTAGGGCACGGGAGTTGTGTGCACGCTGGTGGGGTTGCGCTGGAAATAGTTCTAGCACCCGTGGAATACCGGTGAACGTTATGCGTGCCGGTTCAGACGTTTTGCCAGCTTACATGCTTACATCGCCTTGTCTCATGCCCTGCCCTCCTTCAGGCCCTACGTGCGGCGCAAAGCCGGCGCGGCCCTTGCAAGCGCTGCCTCGCCCGTGACAACGTCTGGGCGCAGCAGCAGCAGCAGCAACGGCAACAACAACACTAGCAACTCTGCCAAGCCCAGTGGTCTCCTTTTACCGTCTTTGGTGAATCAAAATGCGACCCGCCCCGCGTCCAGATCGGGGTCAACCGTTTCGGCCCCACTACCAGTGGTAGCAGCCGCTGCTGCTGTGTCCCCCAGAGCGCAGTAACGGTTACCAGCGTCAACGGGCGATAACGCAGGACGATAGCGCATGTGATGTGCCGTTATGTATGTGTGATGAACGGGACAGGACGTCCCACGTGACGTACCCTGCCGAGGTTGCACAGCCGGAGTGACAAGCGCGTCAGCCCACATGCACTCAGCAAACTTGGACAGCAATGGCGGACATGTACGGGTATTATGAAATACGACCTTGGCTGTCCTCATTAGGCATGTGGGCCGGAGTCAGTCAGGCGAGACCGGCTTAGGTGCCCTGCGCTGTGAAGCAGGGTCACTTGTGTGCCATGACGCACAAACACACTCGCGGCCAGTTTTTATACCCACAAACAGCCAGCTGGTTGAAGACACATATACAGCTTTGCTTCTGCAGGTTCTGCTTGTGCTGCTTAGCCTGAGGAGGTGGTGGAAGCCGAGACGTGTTTTGCTGGGACGCAATCCTGCTATTGTCATGTGTTGAAGGGCCTGGCTTGCCTTGATAAATGTACGGTAGTCGGTTGTTGTGATTACAGTTTCAACGGGTTTACTGCACTTAGGCGTTGTGGGCTCTGCCCCTTGTGGCTGGGGCTGGCTTTCTCTTGCTACGGTACCTCTTTTTACTTGTTGTGAAGGGCGAGCGTTCATTTGGATACTGGATATTGCTTTAGTGGGCGTTGCTTTCAGCGTTTTAGGCTGTCTGCCCTACTTCGTTGCATGGCATCTAAATTGCCTAAACTGCCTAAACAAGTGACGGCCATAATGATGGGTCTTGGCGTCGAAACCTGTACAGGTTTTTGTTAAGACGTGGGCCTGTTTCGAACTCAAGAAACATTCAGTTTGGGGCGTCGTGATCTTGCCCTTTTGCTTGGCTGCTGTGCACTACCACCACCATCACTTACGTGCCTTCCGTTGGCATACACCGGTGCGTGTGCATTGTGCAAATCCGGATACGGTGGAGATACCCATCGCTGACCTACGGTGTGTGTTGTGCGTGGTGCCACCTTTGTCGTACAGTCTGTATGGCAGCACGCTTTGTGTTCGTACACGCTCTTTTGTTAACGAGGTGCGCGAGATATACTGCAGTGTGCGTTGCGGTGAAACAACCGGCTAAACGACCACGAACCTCGACGTTTTGGACATTTTTTCCTTTTTTCCTACGCTTCAGTGTGCGTTTGAGTTGACGATATTTGACTGTTGGTTCGCAAAATGTCGACCGTGATGTGTACGGCAAGTGGGAACAAGTAGACCACTATACGGCGCTGCGTTATGGGCTTTTATGGGCAGCGTGTTTAGTCTTGGAAGGGACATGGGACAAGGATGATAGACTGCCACATCCGTGTCTAGTTTCTCCCAAGCAATTAATGGTTCATGTATAACCGTCGTCCTCCCCCGGTCCGATGGCGCCATCTAGTTCTAGCCCTGCAGCTTCCATAAGGGGCCATCAGAACAACTGCAGCAATGCGAACGGGCTCGACACACAGCCCCTGCCCACTCAGGTCCAGTCTCCACGTAACCCACCCGCTTTCATTAAAGTCCTGAGACGTGCGTGAAACATTTTTGGGCGGAGTCCTCGCCGCGAAGAGGCTTCGGGGGGGGGGGGCAATGCCCGGATTAGGAGCTTGTGTGTTAACACGACGTGCTGGGCAGCGGTAAGGTTATTTTGTTCTGTGATAATGGTCGAGCAGGGCCTCCCCTTCCACATCTCCTCCACCGTGACCCCCAAGAAATTAAAGCCAAGCTCCCTCTCTCCATAGCTTGCCCGCGCTACTGTACTCTTAAGCCGACCCACCAACCTTCCCACAAAGGAGTGCGGCACAATGCCTTGTGGCGTTACATTAGGAACTGGTGCCGATTGCAATTATCGTGACGTTGCACTTCCTTAATCGTAAACATGGCGTCCGCTGATATAGCAGCACATATCTTAGGAAATGCTCAGCGTTGGCACGCTGGAAGGGAGGAAGGCTGCACACGGCTGCAAACTCCAAGCAGACATCGACCTCATCCTGCCTCGTTGCCCCCTCCGCCTCCCCCTCCCCGAGTCCGCTTGGCACTCTCTTCCACCTCTCCGACCTGAAGCTTTGGCCAAGCCCGACAGCCAAGCAGCCCACGGAATCGCGTTCCCTTCGGTTGCCGACCCGTGCTTTACAAAGGTACGTCCAGACGTGCGGGGCACTGCATGCATGCGTGTAGACATGACAATGGTTGTCCCGTGGGGATTTGCCTGGATGGTATAGGGTCAATTGTTTTACCTATCTAGACGTTGTGCACGCATCCCTACACGTTGCATGTGCATCATGGAGACACCTGTCAGCCGCTATCACATTGACTTGATATCCTGATCCTGTCACTGAATCCGCCCTTTCTTGGCTTTCGCATGTATGACAAGGGCTCTTTCAAGGCAGCATCCGAGGCGAAGCCCAAAACTCATGCCAAGACGGATACCAAAGTCTCATCCCGCGTGCAAGACGGCACTTTTAAGGTACGCCCGTTCGTGTAGCGCACTGCATGCTTGTTAGTGATGCGTGCATGCCTTGTGTTTTGCTTGGGTGGGTCTTCCCATTCCCCATAAGGGGCCATCCCTCACGCGTTTCATTGTCTAGCAGCAATGCGGCTATGAAAGAGTGAGGGCCTACGTAGGCAGGGACACAGTCAAGAGGAAGAAGCGCCGCATTGCATGCGTCTTGTTTGACTGCGATGCAATGCGGCGCTTCTTCCTCTTGACTGTGTCCCTGCCTACGTAGGCTCTCACTCTTTCATAGCCGCAAGCCCCAACCACTGTAGCTGCAAGCTGCAACCGCATCCCTAGCTCCGCCCCGCTCCTCCTCCTCCCCAAACGATAACCATGCAACCGTAAGTGTGCCGTCGTATTGCGCTTTACCCTCTCCCCTCCATCACAACCTTCAATTTACTTGCCTTCAAACCAGGATTTACGAACAGCCACATAGCCACCCCCCGTGAAAGCCAGCTCGCCTATCCCACAGCAAGAAACTCCGCCCCACCTTCACCGCTCAGCCACATTCATGCGTCCAGCGCCTGGCTACAAGAACTGGCCCTTGATGTCATCGAAGGCCTGGAGCAGCGCGCACTCAATCGGAAACTCGTTCTGCAGCATGGCGACACCTCCTATGCCGATGAACTTCTTGACTTGCCGCTCAAGCTCCGCGTCGTTAGCGTGGGACGTGCCTGCGAAGTTACAACTAAACATAGGAAACGCCACTGCCAGGCCACCACAACCAAGCTTGCCGATAAACTTACAGTTGCGCTTGTAGTAACCGGCGTCCAGCACCTTGCCCAGGTCGCTCGGCTTGATATCCGCCAAGTTGAGCTTGCTTAGCAGGGGTGCAACACGCGCCTGCTCGTCTGGATCGCTGAACTTTTTTTCCAACGTGCTCTTGTGCAACACATACTTGGCAGGACCCAGCAGCCGCGTTGATATGCATCCGACAATGTCAAACATCTTGTCCTCCAGGAGGAAAGCCAGGGCGTCTTGTGTTGGTGGCTGTGCCGTGAACAGTAATGTGCTGCCGCTGTCGTCCTCCGGCTTCATTGTTGCCTGCCGTGGAGTTTCGCAGGAGGCGCACTCGGCTGTCACTCAAGCGATATACTCAATACGGTAGGTGGGAATGCATTGATTGCAAAAGAACGCCGTGATTGATACTATTTATATATGAACGTATTTTGCATATGGCCTTCGAGAGAGTAAGAAACTGTACGTTATTATGACATAAGGCCAGAGAAAAATGTGGCATGTACGTCCGAGCTTCTTGTCCCTCTGAATAGGAGCATACTTGCGCCGGCGAAGCACGAAGTACTTATCTCATAGTTGGGCGTCACAGCCGTGTCGCCTAGCAGTATCTTTTGCGAATTACGCTTACACCTGCAGAATGACCTCCTCCAGCGGCTCCGACAAAAGGGCCTCCTAGATGCAACCCCTCGCCATAGTTCCACTAGAACGGTAATTACGGTATAAATAAGAGCAGACTCCTCAATCCATCCGCCCACCCGCTCTTCCTGCTGCCGTACTCCCACGCACTCCCCGCTGCCGTACAGGGGCTTCATCATGGCCTGTGGCTACAAGCGCTACAAGCGGCTGATGGAGCAGTTCGGCACCGTGGTCAACGTGTTGCTAGCGCCGGAGGAGCCACAGCAGCGGGTCATGGGGTACGAAGCACATGGTGTACGAAGCGCATGGGGTACGGCACAGCGGAGTCTGTTGAAAAGACCGAAGCGATCTCATGGCCTGCCCAAGCGGGTGTGTGGCATGGAGGGCTGACGGTGCGGTGGGGTGGCTTTTCCCTTGCTTCCACGGCGCGGCCTTTCGGAGCGCCTAGAATCAAGGGCAGGCCAAAAAGGAGGTGAGGCAAGCTCCCAGGCAGGAATAAAGGGGATGCTGGAGGTGGGGCAGGGAAGGAAGGATAGCCGCTGAGGCAGGGGGTGAATAGGCGCCTGTGGGGTTGACAGCGAAGTGGGATCGGGGTAAGAAGCAACTGGCCGCGAGAGATTACATACCGGAAGAAGCCTTCCAGAGCGGGCGCCTGAACTGGTGCGGGCCGTGTGATGTGGGTTGTTGGGAACACACGGAAGCGTGCTAGCACCGAAGCGGCGACCACGAAGGTACTACTTGTCCTGTTGCACTGATGGCGGCATGGCATGACGCACAGAGTCATTCCGGCAAGGGTGGACGCTCCGACGAGCAGCCTGCAGCCCACCCCTAGCCTCTCACGTACTGCCACTGCGCATGGGTGGGAGCGCATGACGTTAGCTCCAGGGACGTTGCTTCTCTCGGCGCCCGGTGGCGCGGCAGTGATGAGTCAGGACCCCAAGCCTTGAGCGGGACGAAGGTGCCCTGCCCCGGCTGCCCCACTCGGGCCCGGGGGCGGCAGGTGCCCCAGCATGTCGAAACCGCAGAACGCAGTCCTAACTGAGCCGCGCCGAGCACGACACAGAGCGTATGCCACGTGACGGCTCATGATAAACAAGCGCACAAGCAACCGCAGCTGGGGACAAGCGCGGCTTGCGACTTGTTATTGGGTATCCGTGCCGGGCCCCGCTGCGCCCCTCTGGGGCGGTCCCTGCGAGCCCAAGGCCGCTGTCGTGTCGCCGTCGCACCTGCCGGCCTTTCACTCACCTTGGCAAACCCACCTTTCTCATCCCATCCCGCTGAACTCCCCTGCCCTCTCCTCCCCCCGCAGGAGGACATCCTGGGGAAGCCCGTGCCGCGCATGTTCTTGCCGCATGAGATCTGGGGCCGCTACGGGGCCGCTACGGAGGGCTTCCAGCAGCCCACACACCGCAAGCAGGCCGTGCAGTGCCTCAACCACATGGTGAGATGTGGGGAGGGGTAAACGTACAGTATCCCATGGGTGGAATGCTCATGGGGGTGGGGTAAAGCAGCTGACCATGAGATGTTATGTAGCGTCATTGCCGAAGAACGTCGCCACATGTTGCGAGGGGAGGGGGAAGGAGGTAACATTGACCAACTATTCTTGTGTTAGTAGGGCAGCATGCATGCAGTGCGTGTAATAACCGCCGACCGATGGATCCCGGTCCAAGTTAGCCAGGCCAACTGGGGGGGCGCCCTCCTTTCCTGGCTTTTGCACGCTGCATATCGTTCCACGTGCCTCCCTGCCGCCCTCCCTCCTTTAAGGTAGGCGAGCTGGGTGCACCTTCTACAGGACAATGATCGTGTACTGCCAGGTCATAAGTGCCAGCGACGTAATCCTCTCGTACGGCAACAGTGGCCTTTACGACACACAGCCCCGGCCCACTCAGGGCCCGTCTCCAAGTAACCCACCCGCTTGCATTTTTGTCCTGAGACGTGGGTACCCGCCAGCAGCGCGCGTAAAACCTAATTACTACTGCATATACTTATCATACATAGCCCACTGTTTCACGGGGCACGGTCACACTCTCAGCAGCACCCGAATCCTCTAATTGGACGTCTTGTTGCCCTTCTTGTTGGCGTCAATACCCTCCACATAACGGTACGCCTCGATGCCCTGGTCCAGCAGCGCATCTTCCACCACGGAGCGAACGCGCCGCTCAATCTGCGGAGAAGTGTGTACGACAGCAGAACGTAAGTAGGAGTACGACACTAACGGTGTACGACAGCAGAGCCGGGGGGATGTGGGTCAGGAACGACAGGCAAGGGAGAAGAGATTCGAGTGCCGTACACAAAAGCCGTGTTCCCACCTGCGCATGACGAGCGTCCACGTACACCTCCGGGTTGTCCTGGCGCCCCGCCACTGCCGCACGTCGCCGCTGTGCGCCGCCACGGCCACTTGATGTCGATCCCTGATCTGGGCCCGCACCCGCCGTGGCGACCACGTCACTCTGAATCCCAAACTCCCCGCCGCCTACCCCGGCGGAGGCTGCCTCCCGCTGCTTGCGCTCCTGGGCAGCCTTGAGCAGCCGGTCCGCACGACGTAACGCCTCGGCTCGGAGCTTTTCGGAGGCCTTACGATCCGCTGCCTCCCTGCGGCAAGCGGTGTGGGCGTGGTCAGAAAGTGTTAACGGATGGCTTGTGTGCAACGGAGGGCTTGTGTATGTCCATGTTAAGCCCTTTTTCATAGCCGTCGAAGGGGCTGTGGGAAAAGGCAGCGGCCGTGTATATTACCCCCGCTTGTCAATGTCAGGGCCCGGCATACATGCAAAACGAACAAGCCCGGACGACGCCTGCTACTTCCGTACCTCTCTGCGCGCGTCTGGTAGGCGCCGCCCTGCGCCGCTGCAGCAGTGGAGGACTTGCGTGCACTGGCGGCATGTGTGCCCTGAGTGCGAGTCATCCACTCCACCAGGTAGGCAGGCGGCGGGTTGCGGCGTACCTGCGGACGGGACGGGGTGAAGGTCCAATGTGTTATTAAAGCGTAACAGAGCATCGTAATCGTACCCGGCTATAGCTGTCGACCGAGGAAAGGTGGGCATGCCCCAACCCCGTACGGGGCGCATACGGCACGTACCTTGCCGCGAGGTGACTTGAAGGGCCAGCGGGACTCGGGGAGCAGCTCCGCATCCACCTGCGGGTTCCAGGAGGGGGGGGGGGGGGGGGCATGTAGCTGCCGCACATGTACGACATGGGAATGTACGCGCACATGCATGGCACGTGATGGCGAGTATAAACAGTATCAATGAGGCAAACACCTTGCAAACAATAAATAACATTGAAGGCGCGAGGGGGAGGACGCGCCTTAAGGGCATATACGCTGAAGGTTTACGCCCACACAGCAACGAAGCGCGCGCATGCCGTACCTGCATGTCCAGGATGATTCGGCGCCGCCGCTCCTCCGCCTTGCGAGCCTGAGTGCATGAGGCAGCAGCAGTAGTAGTACGACAGTGGGGTTTCCGGGTGAGACAGAAGGCAACCCGCTCCGAAGCAAACCGCACGTGATGACAGTGGGGAAATCGCCATCGCGCAGGAAACCCTGCGAGGCCACCCTCCTCACCCCAGGCAGATTTCATCTGCGCCCCCATGCCCTCTTAACTGCCGTACTTACCCTGGCCGCCTGCTCCTCTTGGGTGCCTCCGTTCAGTCTGAACTCCTGTAAAAGGGAAGGGAATGAACAGGCGCCAGGACGGCGAGGACGTCAGGGCGTGGCAATCACAAGACCAGCTCCAGTGGGCGCATGAAGGCTGACACAAAACCAGCTTGCTAGGAATCCTGGAATCCATCCGCCCAGTCGATCCGTTCTAGCCTTCTACTACAATAAGAGCCAACGCTACCCCCAAAACCCCACCAATCCTCCTCACCCGTGGCGCCGTGACCATCTTGCGAATGTTGGCTCTCGCCTGTGCCATCTGCACCTCAAACTGCCGGTGCATGGTGTTGAAGTCGGGCACCACACCCGCGGGTCGGGAGGGGTGAGGGCCCTGGTGCACGGCGGGGTCGACAGTTCGCAGCCGCTCCTGGTAGGCCCGCTTGGCGACCTCACGCCTGGGGACCGGGGCATGGGGTAAGGTCAGGGAGGGGTCAGGGAGGTACAAAACCACGTGGGGACGTCGGACGCTGGGGTGTGGTGTGGTGAATAGAGTGGCAAAAGCCGTGACAAGCATGCAGGAGCCGTGACAAGCATGCAGCATGCAAAATACGCGAACGGGCTGAGCTTCGCCTACCACTGGGCTCTCCTCAAGAGAGCTTTTGTAGCTTACCTGCGCTCCGCTTCCCTCTCCACACGCTCCCGGGCCGCCCGCCGCGCCTCCTCGATTCGCCGCTTGGAGTACTCCCGCCGCGCCTCCAGCTCCAACATCATGACTCGGAACTTCTCCTGTAAGGGGCAAGGTGGTTAGGTGCTTTCGGAGGTGGTTTCAAAGCTTGTGGTTGGGTACGAGCGATGTTGGGGCCTGTGGCAAGTCCCGTGCTAGTCATGATGCTACCCGATTGGGCTATGTGGCATGAGTGCCTTGTTTCCGTACTCCGTACAATCCACATGCAGCCACGTACCTCCTTGGTGTGTGAGGGCACGTCCCTGGCTTGGAAGGGCATTCGGAAGCGGTTGGGGTCCTTGGCGGCTCGCGCCAGGGCCTCGCGCTCCGCCTGCATCTCCTGGTCTCGGTAGTAGAAGGAGAAGGGCTGGCCCAGCACGCTGCATGCATGCATGGTGGGGGGAAGGGCAGGTGGGTATGCGGCTCAGACGCAGCCTAAGATCGTGGCGAGAAAGGCTAGTTTGCTTGTTTATACTGGATGTGGGGGTTAGGGTACATGGCACGGGAGGTCCTGGAGGCTAGCATGGGATGATGTGGACCTGCTAGTCTCACCTGTCCATGTGCTGTTGGTGGCTCAGTTGGCGCTTCACCTGTGGAGGAGTGCAGGAGTGACCCGTGGGTCTGCTTAGCAACTCTCATTCAAGAAAAAAGCTTCCCAGCGAGACACTTGCAATCCGCCTCATTCACACACGCTCAGCAACACTGGCGACACACAACCCACCTCCGCCTTCACCAGCATGTGTTCGTATCGCGGTTCCACCACGGCGTCGGGTACGGGGCTGGCCTTGAAGTGCCGGCTGCGGGCCGCCGCCTCCTCGGCGCGCCGGATAGCCATGTCTTGCTCCATCTTAACCTGCGTTGAGTGAGGGGTTGGTTTCGGAGGGATATGTACTGGCCGCATGGTGTGTTACGAAAACTGGCCGCGAGTCGGAACACGGGTTGTATGTCAACGTGTCAACAACGATACATCCAATTACAAGCCTATGACGCGTGCTTCGGCACTACAAGCAAGAAACGCGGTCGTTGGGTTCCGACGTGCACACAATCTGTTGTATCCGCAAGCCTTCCGAATCCCTGTGGCCACTGACCAGGGAACGCCCCCCCTCCTTGCCTTTGAGATGCGCTTAGGCCGAGCCTTCTCCCGCTCCTCAAAGGTGAAGGGCTGCGGCACGGTGCTCTTGAAAAACAGCCGGCGTCGCGAGCGGCGGGTCTCCGGGCCCTCGGATGCGTATCCCGCAGCATTCCTGTGGACGCATGCAACCGTGGGAGGAAAGGACGGAAAGAAACGGAACGTCAGTCATGCGGGAGCCCAAGGAGCAACCAAAGAGAATGCCATCATGCGGGGGAGGCTGTGTAGGGGCGCGGAGAGCCCAACCGTGCAAGCATGGCTCAATGAAGCACAGTTAAGGTACTGGTAGCAAAAGCAGGGTGTAGGGGCTACCAAGCTTGCACCCATGCGTACGGTACATGCATCCATACATGCACGCGTCCTGACACATCACACCAGACCACCGTACACCACCTACGCACATGGAAATTTCCGGTGAGATCAGCGGCACGAAATGCTGCTGCAGCAGCTCCTCATCTGCCTCGGATAGGGCTGAGCGCTGCGGCCGCAGGGGAGACGAAGTGCCGGGGGAGCCGCCGCCATGAGGCTGGTGGTGGTGGCGATGTTGGTAGGCAGGGCCAGCCTGATGGCGACCAAGATGTGCGCGGCCCTGATGGGGGTGATCGTGATGATGATGATGTTGATGGGCGTGGGGCTCGCCGTCAATTTCATCTTCGCTTCCGGGCCCCTCCCTGGCAGATACGGAGCGTGAGGGCATGTAGCCGTCCTGCGGCACGGGGAGAGCGAGGCGGTGGCGACGTGTGGGTACACGTCAGCAGTACAGTACGGTACAGTACGCTGCATTAGCCCCATTCCGGTAGGACACGAAACGGCTCTTTTATGTGTGAAGATAAGAAGAACCCTGAACCTCAAGGGCGGTGTACAATGGCTGTGTGCTTTGAGCAGCCCCTACACTCCTTTACACGCCCCCGCCCCCGCCCCCGCCCCTGCCACCCCACCCCACCTCGGGACCAAACCGCTGTCGGTACTCATCCATCCACTCATCCTCCTCCTGCCAGCTGAACTGCGGGGCGGAAGAACAGGGGGACAGAGAGGATGGCAACGGGGGTCCACCGACCCTGAAGCGCAGGACAGGGGAGCGCAGGGGGCGCAGGAGTCCTGTTCCAACACCACACGCGGCGGCCACATGACATACATGGCCCACATGATGACACCCATGGCCCACAAGCGCGACCGCTAGCCCGCCTCCCAGCAGATGTGCGGCAGCTGCGCAAGTAGTGCAACGGCCGCCGGCTTGTTGTGTGAATAGGGATGGAATGGACGCACACACGACGCGCCATGCCGCGTGCCCTTACCTCCCGTGCCCTCTTGCGCTCCTCTTCCTCCTCTTCCGCCTCCTGCAGGTGGTTCAATATGTGATCAGGAAACGCCAAACCTATATCAGCCCCATGGAGAAAGACAGGTACAGGGAGAAATATACAACATGCAAAGAGCCGCAATGAGAAACCAAATGAGCGTGTGCCAGGGAAAGCAACAAACCACGCACGGCGTACCAGCGTATTAGCGACGCCGTCCCCTGACCCGCCGCCATACCCCCCCACCTGTTCATGGTCCCGCACCAACAGCCCCGCCGCCTCGTCTCGCTCCAGGTCCGAGTCGTAGCCATCCTCCACCGCCCGGCGCTGCATCTCCAGGTCCACCTGGGGTCAGGTCAGATCAACAGGCCCGTGGTGTTTCCATTTTTGACACCCCCGCCCATATTCATGCACAAGGGACGTGCACGCCCATCCCCAACAGGGAAGACTCACCAGACGTTACCCATGCGACTGACATGGACCCATGCAAGCCCCGTTGATAGTATCGCACCCAAGCAATCGAGCCCCATGTACGACCAAGTACCGGTATCCGCCCTGTGCCGTACCTGCCGTTGGTACTCCTCGTACCGCGACTCGTCGTACACTCCCGTGGCAATCCGCTGCTCCTGCTCGTCCATCACCCCCGCGTGCTTGCGGGAGGAGAGCACCCGGCCGGCGCGGGCCAGGGGGTCCTCCTGGCCGCTGCTGTCGGTGTCACGGCGACTGGGGGTGCGGCGCTGGCCTTGTCGGGTGGCCGCGCGCTCGGAAGTACCCTGAGGATACCTGGTACGGGCAAGGGTAACGGTAGCGGCAAGTGTTATCACCTTTGCTGTTATCTACTCAAGACCATTTTTCGTAGCAGCAGCACAGCCCCAGTGATATGACATGATGTTACATGGTGGGGGCCCTGCCAGGGCTATCACAGCCCCAGTGACAATGGCAGCACCCAATAGTTTCCGTGTGCTCTTGCCATCATGTGTACACACAGCCTCACAGTTTCATTCATGCTGTCTGGGCCGGCCCCCAGACCCGGCGCCCCCGACCTACCCCTCAACCTCATCAATCACATCCAAGATCTGCAGCGCCTCTCCCGGCCCCGGCCCCGGTGACACCGGCTGCTGCCGGGGTGGCGGCGCCGACAGCGGCCGCTGAGATGCAGCCCACCCCGCTGCCGGCCTCTCAGAGCCGACGCCATAGTACCCGCCCTCCTCCTGCCACTGCTGCTGGTGCTGCTGCTGGTAATGGTGATGATCGTAGTTTTGGTCGTAGTGTTGTCGAGGCGGCGAACCATAGTAGCTGCTGCCCTCATAATTAAACCTGCCGCCGCCGGCAGCATCCCCGGCAGCAACGCCTGAGCGGTCCGCACCGAGTGAGCCGTTAACCGGGCTTGCGCTGTGGGGACGGAAGCGGCTGGGCGAGGGGCTAGGGGAGCGGCTGCTGTAGTACATGGTTCCAGAGGCTCCGAAACCACCGTTGTACGACATGGGAGAGGTGGAGCGGGAGCGGGTGCCTCGTCGGGAGTAGGGCGAGGCGGCTGCTGAGGTAGGGCGTGAGCGCAGGCCCGTGGCTGCGGTGATTTGGGTGCTGCGGGCGATCGCGTCCCTTGCACGCTGCTGGATCTGCATGCATGCGAGTAGTTGTCGTATGGGTGCGTATAGTTGTTGTTCATGTTGTGGAGAGAAACTGCTCTCGTTATAAGGAGGCGGGGAAAGGGATCATGCCTTTACTACTACCCGACGACATACCCGAAAAGAGCTAGTACAGGTAGTTTGGTGCTAACCTCCTGGTGCTGTCAACTCAGCCCGGTGCATCAAGCACCTCCCCCCCCGGCGGCGCCATCGCAACAACCCACAGAAACATCAGAGCCCAACAGCAGGCCCCATGCTTCAAGCCCCACAGCCCCCTCAAGCCCCCCCATGCCCCTCACGTCCCCACCTGCACTGTCTGCAGCCGCAGCGTCTCGCCCTCCTCCTCCAGCTGCCTCAGCCGCGCTCGACCCGCCTCCCGCACCCGGACGATTCGCTCCACATCGCCAGACAGCTGCTGTGAGGCGGCGGTGGGGGTGCCGGCACCGCCGCTCGCGGGCATGGTGATGCGGTTCTTGGCGGCGGCACGGGCGGCCCTGTGGAGGGAACGAGGGTGGAGGGTAAAAAGAGGGAACTGACAAGCTGTATGACGAGGCTGGGAGAAAGGAGGGGGGGCACTGCAACTGAGCCGCGTTGTATTGCTGCCCGTGACCATACGGTAGAGGGGCGGGGGAAGGGTAAAAGAAGCCTAACAAGATGCTTTACGTGGAGCAAGAGGTGTATGGCGCCGCTTGCCGCCCGGTACCACATGAACACCAGCCCCGCTACCAAGGTAGCGGTACAGGTATGGTAGGCAAGCTGCTGCTGACGTCATGTGAGGTTGCAGGCGGCAACGTAGCGGTAAACGAACCGTTCACAGCTCAAACATCTGGCCGCTCACCCAATCAGTTGCTGGTGCATCTTGCGGCGCTCCGCCTGCAGGGGGCAGAGGGGGCACAAGCAGGAAGGGCCGTTGCATGTCAGCAGCGCACACCACCCTTACCGTTGACTGAAAAGATCCTCTACAACGCTGGGAGATAAGGAAACGCCAGCGGCCCCCCCCCTCGCGTTCGCCAGCTTCATCGCCCTCAGTCCGCCGCTACCCCCTGGCCCCCCTTCCTCCTAAACCTGTCTGGAATGGACGAGTCAGCACCCAACATGCACCCCAAGGTGGAGCCCGCATATCACACATGGTTAACTCCTCCTCTCTATTCCTCTCTCTACCCCCTGCTCTCCCTGTACCGATACCTGCAGCATGGCATCCTGTGCGGGCGACCTCACGTAGTGCTCCTGCGCCAGCGCGGGGTGCGCCTCATCGAATGAGAAGTTACGCGGCTGCACGGGCACATGGGCGCCGTGGGAGCGAGGCTGCGAGTAGCGGTAGTCCGGGACGCCCTGCGCCTCGCGGTGCTTGCGCAGGCGGTACCTGGCAGGGGGGAGCGAGAGGGGTACGGTAGTGAAGTGAGCCGCGAGGGAACACGAACCGTGACCAGGAAGACGCGGGATGGGGCATGACTCGCATGGTGGCAGCGAAGGCTGCCCAGGTGCGCGGTCGGGGGCACATGAGGGACCGTACAGCGAGCATAAAGGGACCTGGCCGTAACGAGTCTACCGTCCTTGTAGCTCCTCGCCCCTGCAAACCCTGCAACCACTGCTTACTGGTCAAAGTATCTGTCCGAGACCATGGACGCCCGAGCCTGTCGGTCGAAGCCCGGGGAGCTGGACTGGGCCCCGGGCGACCCGGGCCGTGGCGAGCCGCCCAGGATCTGCTCCGCCAGCTGCAGCGGGGTGCGTTCGAATGGGCTGGACTCCGTGCTAGGAGCGTCCTCGTTGGTCGCCGCTGGACTGACCCGTGGGTCGTTCAGCAAGTGTGCCACACGGGCGGCCTCACTCGGGTCATCCTGCAGCCTGAAGGTAGGAGAGCAGGGATGTACAATGCCAGGGGACGGCGCTCGGCGTTAGGGTGAGGGTCTGGCAAGTACTGTCCAATCCATGTTTGCAAATCCAGCGCACTTGCCTCGGACTATGACCCCTCCTTACCCCTAACAAACAACATGTTCACACCCGCTCACCGCATGTTCTCCACTCCGGCCGCAGGCGACCACGCCGGGACCGGCCCCGCCTGCCTGCCCGCTGCCCTACCGCGCCCGCCAGCACCCGCACCATCCCCCTGATCCCCACTGCTCCGCGAGTCCTGAGGTTGTCCGCCACGAGGCGTGCGGGGCGACGCGCTCACAGGCCGAGGAGCACCTGCAGCAGCCCCGGGACCTCCAGTGCCGCCCGCGTCTCCGCCAGGGTGCTCCCCTCGCCGCTCTCGCTCGACTCTTGCTGAGGCCGGACGGCCCGATATCTTGGCGCCTATTCCACGCACGGCCGCAATGCTGCCACTGCCAGTGGTGCCGGTGGCGCCGTCAGGTTGGGTGCGGGGCTCTGATGATGTGCCCGCCTCGCTGGAAGGGGGCTGGTGGCTGGGCCGGGGGCTGGGGCTGCGGGAGGTGCCAGGAGAGGTGGATACGGTCCGGCGGGAGGCACCTGCAGGGGGAAGTGCCGGGAAGAGAAAGCGGTAAGAGGCTGTTAATTAACACTTAACCCTGTCCGCCTTGACAGGAGCGAGGGACCATGCGACAACCTAAGAAAGGTAGAGGTGAAGCAGCTAGCGGGACCGTTTGCAATTGTAATGGAGTGTCAGAAGCATGTCGTATTGGGGTTGCCACCGTAGTAGCTGAGGAGTTACATGCCGTACCTGCGGTCGCTGGTCTGCGTGTCGCAGTGGTGGGGTTGCCCGCACGAAAGGGCGGCTGCTTCAAGGAAGGCCGGTCGTCGTACGACCGACGAGGCGTCACGGCCGCCTGACTTTCGGAAGACCTGCGTGTCGACGGAAGGAGCAATGATCAAGTGTTTAGCTTTCCTTTCGTGCGCACGAATGCACACCAGGATACGAAGCCCATGCCGCCATGTGCACATCTCGTTTCTTTGCTAATGGCGCCAATGTCCTGCCCTGTACTGTTGGACCCATCAACCGTATTCCCTTTTGGCAAACCAATGTAATGATCATTCGCTCACACACAGCGGTATGTTGACACAATCACACCGTACTGTGAACGCAGGATTCACCTGTCGGTTCGTGTGTACGGCGCGGGGCTGCCGGTGCGGCTGTTGTGGCCACTGGAGGGGCGCCCCTGGGAGGCCGCGTGGGGGCCATGTCGGCTGAGGGACGCCAGCTCGCTGCTGCGACTGGCGAGCAGGCTGGCGCTGATGACAAGACCTACGGAGGGACACACAGTGCCGGTTGTTAACATACAAAACCGAACGTACCAAGAGTACCAGCAAACAGACATGTGGGATGCTCGCTGGTGAAGGGCGGATTCGTGGAACGGCACTGAAGCATGCCGGTCGTGCGTGCCGGCATTAGGAGCTTACGATTCGGTGGCACAGCAGGCCGGAATAGTATGCATGTTGGGTTGCTGGGTCGCCCTTCCTGCCTACCTCTGCGGTGGTAGGCCACCTCATGCGCCGAGGAGGAGCCGGGTGGTGGTGGTGTGAAGGTGACTCGTAGGTCCGAAGGGGCGGAGGAACCGCTGTCAAGGGGCACAGATGCCATGCCTGCAAGGCGCAGGACAAGCGATTAAGACTTAGGGGGGACAGATTGAGGTTGAGTAGGGGGAAGCAGCGCGACCCAAATCGGCTCAAGGCGCAGCCTATGCAAGGATTACCGTACCAGGCGCCAGGTCGGATGAATGAAAGCCCATCGTCGCCTCCTCCACAAGCAAGTCCCGTGACCCTGTAACTGCTATTCCCGATGTCATGGGCCTGTCAAACTCAAAGTAATCCTCGTAGCTGGGGATTGGGCGGGGGTTCAGCTCTTCCAGGGTTGGTACTCGACCGCCTTGCTCACGCAGGTCATCCAAAACCTGTAACAAATATCCCAAATCGTAGGCAGGATGATAGCATTAAGCCCTTCAACTTCAGGCGCCCAAGAAGACTTCAATGGCATCGGCTACCGGCAGGCTCTCAGCGCTCACCTGCAAGCTCCCCAACGTCGCAATCTCATCTGCGCTAAAGTGCCTTAGCACTGGATTACTCCTTCCATACATTTTAGTGCAGGCTACCCCGAAGTGCAGCTGTCGTTATTTTGGTCAAAGTGTCGCGTGGAGAATAGTTAGCAGCTCATTTCAGGTGAGATGTATACTAAAGGCACAACCTTGGTGCTATAGCTATATGGGTCGCCGAAAATGAAGGAAGGTTGTGAACAGGTCGAGAAGAGATATGCGCCATAGACCCCGTACACCGCAACATATATAAAGGAAGCAATTAACACAGCCACACCATTCGGTTAAAGTTCGAGCTTCAAGAGCGGCGATGACTACTCAACCAACCTGCCCAACAACCGTTGCCGTGACCATCGTGTTTTACTTCTACAAACGGGCTACATGTTCCAAAATCCTCATGAAAATGTTGAAATGCAGTGCATTGATGTGGGTTCGCTTGATTGAGTCTTGCATGTCCTTTGGTTGGCCATGTATGTGTTCGCACCTGTATTCTATGCGGTGTTTTCCGGCGGCTAAGCTGAGACACGGGAGCTTATTTTCATAGGTTGGTTTTGCATTGCGCATCGTGTCCCGCTGCACGGCTCCCTATAGGGAAAGGGCGTGAAAGGCAAGGCATCTAAGGCAGGCTCGATTTCGACGGAAGCTCCTTAGTTGAAGTCGGGATATGGAGGAGTCGTAAGGAGCGTTTCAGGGTGTCAGGCTAGGGATCGCACTCTCCAGTTTCGTCCTCACCTGGATGGTGTGTGCGTGACGCGTGACGTGACGCGTGAGGTGTGTGGGACCCGTCTCAAGTTGGGGGACACGTGTGGGAGACGTGGGAGACGTGGGACGCGTGGAGGAGGTTGTGGGAGAGGAGGCAGTTGTGAGGCAGGTTTGGAACGTCTGCAGTCTAGCGTTTCCAGCTTGGATATTCCGCCTTGTACCTCAGATACTGCCGTGCTGCCCGTGCATATGTCTTGCTCGCCCTTGTTTGAAATGCAGGCCAGATCACCAGGCGTACGCGGCGCAGTGTTGCCATGAGCGAGCCCCCTTGCGTTACCGTACTTGTACGACGCGTTCTCGCCCCTCCGTCACCCCTCCCCTCCACTTCATTCTACAGATCCACCCTCCTACTTTCTAGCATTTGAGTCAGTGGCATTGCACGGTGCAACGTGAGCACATGTCCGGTTCCCCTTTGATGCTGCCTTTAATCCGTACGACATCACCCTCCCGAGCAATTTGCCTAGCTGTACGACATGTTGTGGCAGTTATGTACGTTACCGGTAGTCACTATAAACAAATATGAACGAACTTCACTAACCTGCTTATATATTGCGAAAAGTATTCTGCAAAGGTGTGGTGTTTTCGTAAACCAGCTCTGGCTGGGAGGAACGCAAGATAGCATCCTGGGGAGGACCTCACTGGCCTTAACTCAGGCCGCGATCTGTCACGCTGGCCTGCCTTCATATACTAGATGGTGCTCAAATAGCCATTAAATCCTGCCCTTCTTAGCGCTGTCTTTACAACTACATTGTCTGCGGCCCCATATGCCCTTTTACGCATTAAAGAACATAACCGGTTACGCCTATTAAGAATAGAAGTGTACTCGGACACTAGCCTGGTCTAAGCTCGACTTCTCTGCCTACGATGGCTAGGTCGCGGAGCAGGTCTCGCAGCGCCGACCCGGGCAGATGGGGCGATCCCGACGACGGTAGCAGGGAAGTGCGTCGAGAAGATGATCGTCACTGTCGTGAACGCGAACGCAGTCGCAGCCGTGACCGCGCGGGTCGAGCGGACCACCATCGAGAGCGGGAACGTGACCGCGACAAAGATAGGCGTCGACGCAGCCGCAGTAGGAGCCGAGAACGCCGGCGTGACGCCAGCCCTCGGCGCGATGAGCGCCGCGAGGATTACCCACGCGATAGCAAGCGTGGTGGGAGGGATCACCACCGCAGCACCAGCCCAGGAGGCGACCACGGGCGTGACCGGGATACCAGTAAGGCCCATGACAGGGGCCGGGACCGCGACCGCGATAAGGACCATGATCGAGACAGGGAGCGAGATCGTGACCGGAAGCGCGGTCGGGACTTGGATGGAGAACATGGCAAGGATGAGGACCGAGCCCGGCAGCAGCGCAGCCGCAGCCGCAGCCGTGAACGTGACGCCCCCCGCGGTGCCGCCCGTTGGGGCTCTCCACGACGTGTCGATGACGGGGCCGTGGGCCGAGACGGCGGTGGCGGTGGCGGTGGTGGTGGTGGTGGGAGGTCGCCAGAGCGGCGCCGCCGGTGGCGCAGCCCCAGCCCTCCTTCGGGCCGGGGTGACGGTGGTGGGGCGGGGGCGGCTTGGAACAACCCGCCACCGCCTCCACCCTTCCCTGGAGGTGCGTTGCGGGGTTGCTCCTTTGGCACTGGTGGCCAGTGGTGTATTGCTGTGCAGAGGGGTTAGGAAAGTGTTTGAAGCGAGGGGTCGCTGCAGTTGATGGGTAGGGTCCAGAGGGCCCAGAGCGCACCCAGTAACCCGCCATCCAGCTGGCGTAACGTTCCAAGACAACAGTGTTGACCTTTCTCCGTTCCCTCCTTGCTGCCCATCCTAACTGCTGCCCACACCCATGGATGTACTTTGCCCTAACCTGTGTTCTCCTATGGTTTGGTATGGTCCCTGACCCCCCAGGTCGCCTGCCGCCCCCGCCCCCCGCCGCCCTGCTGTCCACCGCCCCGCCCGCCCCCGGCTCCATCCACCGCGGCACCGTGCACACCATCCGCCCCTTCGGCATCTTCCTGGCGCTACCCGGCTACCGGCGCCACGTGCTGGTGCACAACTCGCAGGTGGGGGGGGGGTCTGGCGGGTGGGGCTGCTGGGCTGCATGGTGCATGGCGCACGGGGCCCTTCCCACGCCTCACATAGGCTCTCTGCTTCCATGTCCATCACATACGTGTTGTTCAAGGCGCCTGACAGACATCTTGGTCAACGTATTGTCGTACTGTGTCGGACTGTACGGCACTGTATGGCATACCTATCGGGCCCGCCGATACCCACACAGGTCAGCGATGAGCTGCGGTTCAACCGGGAGGATGACGAGGACGCCAAAGTGAAGGCGCTGGAGTTCTACTTCCCCAGGGGCGAGCAGGTGGGGCCGGGGGCAGTGCTTCCTGGGTCAGGCTTCAGGCACCCTGGGAACTGTCGGCATTGGTTTCTTGTCGCCTCCCTACTTCCTCCTAATTCCCCACCCACGCGCTCCGCCACTCATCAGTCCGTCCATCCACCTATCCATGCACGCATGCACGCATGCAGGTATGGGTGAAGATTACGGAGGTTGCTCCCGACGACCGCAACCCCGCGGAGATGCGAGTCAACGGCTCCATTCGCGCCGTTGACCAGACCTCCGGAACCGATCTGGACCCGGACGGCCTGATGGCTGGGGCCCACGGACAGGAGCACCCCGCGGGGGGTGCGGGCGGGCCCGGGGGCAGGGGCCGAGGCGGCCCCGAAACCGACGAGCCTCCCGAAGTGGGTTCCGTACATCGAGGCGTGGTGAAGCGGATCGAGGCGTACGGCGTGTTTGTGGCGCTCGAGGGGTACCGGCGTCACGGCCTGGTGCATACCAGCCAGGTGGGAGGGGTGTGTGTGGTGTACGGCAGGAGGGAGTTTGTATGGGGACTGGATCATTGTTGATTTGAAACGTGAGGGGAGTTCCGAACACGTCATTTTGGGCCCCAACCCCCTGCCTCAGGGTTCTGTCAAAGTGGGCACCCCTGGGGTTATTAGTTCGATGTCCCGATCAACCTCTCCCCCCCTTCCCCGCGATCCGTCATGCGCGCAGGTGAGCAACTACCTGAACTTCACTCGGGAGGACTCGGACGAGCAAAAGAAGGCGGAGCTGGGCGGGGTGGTGACGGTGGGCGAGCAGATCTGGGTCAAGGTAAGCAAATGGCCGTCAACAGGTCGTCCAGATGTACCACCCCCGCATGCCGGCTGGCTGCCCACCTGTTGCCCCCCCCATGACGTGCATGCGCCCAAGCGGCAACCGCACCGCTGCATCTTGAACGCCTTTCTGACGCTGATACACAATTGGGTCAATCTCCCAACGCTGAAACACACATCTGCCCTGAGTGCAGGTGGTTGAGGTGGCTCCTGACGAGGCTCGCGGCGGCTTCAAGATCGGCTGCTCCATCAAGCTGGTCAACCAGACCAGCGGGGAGGACCTGGACCCAGCCAACACCAGGTGAGGGGAGGGAGGGAAAAATATAGATAAATGCATGGAGGGAGGGAGGGAGGTAACGTGTACCTCGTAACCCTTTTCTGATGCTGCTGCTGCTGCGGCGATTGTTCCTGCTGCAGGTATCGGCCACGGGGCGATGGCGCGGGAGGACGTCCGGGAGGTCCCGGAGCTATTGGGGCGAGTGCGGGAGAAGTTGGGAGAGGTAAGGGGAGCTTTCAGAGGTCGGGTTGAGCTTCCTTTGTTGCTTGCTTGCGGGTATAGCTATCAAAGCCTGTTTATGGTACCGGTATGCACACCCTCACCACATCGTACGCGGTCATTTGAAATCTTTTCCCGCCACCATCCTCACCCCTCTCGCGCTCAGGTGGTAAGATCGACTGGGGCCACCTGGCAGCGGATAACAAGCTGTACGTCAATGAGAAGGCGGCGTCGCAGTATAAGCTGCTGGAAGACGAACCGCCGCAACGGCCGCTGCCGCCGCCGCCGCCGCAACTGGCTGGCGGGCCGATGTCTGGCAGCGGAGGCGGCCCAGCAGCAGGGTCCTGGGGAGGTGGGTTAAGCGCCCCGTCAAAATTTACCCACTTACCCATTAAACGCCACAGCTTCGCATGTCATGGCGTTCCCAAGCTGAACGTTTGACGCACCTTTCCACTCTACCTCCTCATCCTCCAAACGGCTTTCACCCCTGATCATTATCTCTCTCCTATGAACCGTACAGGCCCCTCCCGGCCCGGCCCACCAGCCCCCGTCGGCGGACCCATGGGTCGCGGCCGCGGCATGGTGCTGCCAGCCTGGATGACCCAAGGGTCGGCTGGCGGCGGCGGTGGCGGCCCGCCCGCACCCGGCTCCCTTCCCGGACCTCCACCGGGGCCCCCACAACCGCAGCAACAACCACAGCAGCAGCAACAACAGCTCCCGGGACCCAACCAGCTGCCGGCCTCTTCCAAGTTCGAACTGATTGGGGGCCGGGACCGGGATGTAGACCCCGGCTCGTTGCTGCTTGACTTTGTTGGCGGAGGAAGCGGTGGCGGCGGCGGGCCGCGGATTAGCAGCATAGAGGAGGCTCTCGCAATCCTAGAGGCGCATGGAGGCAGCAAGGGCAAAGGCTCTAAGAAGGAGAAGAAGGACAAGAAGAAAAAGGACAAGGACCGGAGGAGCAAGAAGGAGAAGAAGAGCAGTGGCAAGAAGAGCAAGAAGGGAGGGAGCGAGCGGCGACATCGGAGCAGCAGTAGCAGCAGCAGTGGGAGTGAGAGCGATAGCGGGTCGGAAGGGGGGGGCCGCCGCCGATAGAGCTGGGTTGGATGGGGGCCTCGAGACCTTACTAATGGAGGTTCCGGAAATGCGTTGGCTGTTGTACTTGCTACGTTGTAAGCAGGGGCGGGTGCTTGAATGCACGTTGGCTGTCGCTGCCGACGGCATTCAAATTTAGGCTGTAAACTGGCGGTCGGCTTGCCTTGAATTCAGCCATCTTACCTCGTACACCGATTTGGTATCGGTTCCAACGTTAACGGTTGTAGTACTTTGGATCTCGATTGCTCCGAGAGAGCGTCGGTGCGTGTCGAACGGCGCACGGCCTTGGATCGGCCGCTTCGACAGTCCTTGCGGAAAAGTGTGTAAAGCAAAAACGTGACTAATCTTGAAAAGCGCTTTCAAAACGTAGCCGCGCGCGGCTCTCACAAGGCCTGCTGGGAAACGCACGCAACGCGTGACCATTGCCCTCCCAACTCTAAACCTTCCCCTATCGCCCTTATCCCCACCACTTCTCGTTAAATCTCGGCACAAAGTTTTCTGCATTACTTGGTTGACCTCTGGAACAGTCCACCCTCCCAAGCTCCAAGCCATGAGTCCAGGCCTAGCCGCCTCATCCTCTGCCGCAGCTGCAGCAGCAGCCGGTTCCAAGCGCGATCCGGAAGCCGCGGTGGCGCTGCTGCATGCCGCCGGCGACGATTGCGAAGCGCTTGCGGAGGCGATTGCTGAGGCGGCCTTCCTAGATGCGACCCCCGGGGATCACAGGCAGAAGCTGCGGGGTAGGGCGAGCTGCGCGCTTGTGTTGCCTGTTGAGGCTGTGCTATTTGGAGGGGGGCTACGTTTGCATGTGAGGTTAGGAGTGCAGCAGCCGCATGGACGGAGTGAAGGGCTTGCAGGGGTTGGCAAGTCGGGAGGTGTTCGGATGGGCGGATGTTACTACGCTTGCCAGCCCGCATGTTCTCAGCCTCATGCCGACCTGCTTCACCCGCTCCACCTGCTGCCTGCCTCCTCGCAGCCGCCCGGGCCAGGCTCCGGCAGCTGACCGCTGCTGCCGCGCGAGCTGACAGCGCCGATCGCTCCCCGCATGCCAAGTCGGAGTACTCGGCTGAGGACTTTGAATCGCTCACAGGTGCTGCTTTTGCGCGGGGTTGCGGTTGTTCCACATGGTCCTGGGCGGGTTGGCCTGGAGGGAAGGAATGGGTGTGCAGGGGCTGCAACTCCGGGCTGGGTTCGGGAATTGTGACAGGATGGGTAGTTGTCAACTCATGGGTCGTTGTACGCGTGCTCCCGCGGCCCCGCTTCCGCGCTGCACTTCCTGCTGCCCCCCACGCATCATGATGAGCCACATGAGACATGCCGTGTTGTATATCGAAGCAGTTGTAAGCTGCGTACCGTAGTGTTTACGGTACTGACCACAGCCGCGTCGACCGTACGTTCAACCGTACATTCAACCGTGCATGTACTGCAGGTCAGTACGAGAAGCTGAACTGGCGCATGGTGAGCAAGCCAGGAGGCGCCACCGTCAAGCCAGACGACTTTTACCGCTTGTACGGGCTGTGCATGCAGGTGGGGGGCGGTGGGGGGCGGGTGACGCTGCAAGGCTGTGCTAGGGTGCCGGGCTGCCGAGCCGTCACAGTCATGCTCAGGTGGCGTGCCGGTACCTGCTTTGCGACCTCCTAGAGCAAGGAGCTGCGCCGCCAGTCCTCTGACACCGCGTTTGCAGGATCTTACCTAGTCGCGTGGAGACACAGCATGCGCTTGTGCTGTTGCCAGCCTTCAATGTCCACGTTTGCGGCCTGTTTGCCCTCTCCGCAACCCCTCCACAAACCCCCCACAACACCACCCGACACCCCCCCAACCCCTCCCCTACACCACCCCCACATCCCCACCCCCACACCACCATGCATGCCCGCAGGCGACCCAGGGCGACAACACCTCGGAGCGGCCCATGTGGGCGGAGCGAGGAGGTCTGGACTTCGAAGGCAGGGCGCGCTGGGACGCCTGGAGCGCCCTACGAGGCGTGGACCCCGCCAAGGCGCGTCTGCGGTTTGTGAAGTTGTTCCATGAGTTCAGCCCCGCTGCGCTGTACAAGGACACCCGCAGCACGGTGCTGGCGGCGCTGCCGTCGGCAGCAGCGGTGGCAGCGGCGGCGGCTCCCGCGGCGGCTGCGGCGGCGGTGGCAGCAGCGCAGTAAATGGGATGAGGGGGGATTGAGAGGAAGGGGCACGGAGGATGGATGTGTGCTGAGGTACGACAATGCAGAGGTTGTGATGGGGGTGAATGGGCCCAAGGGGGTTGCGATTGTGGTTGTCCTTGCAACTCGTGCGGCGCTAGCGGGGTTTGGTATGCGATTAAGGCCTTTCGGTTAGCTATGGGAAATGATATCGTGACTCACGGGCCGTCTGCTCTGGCCGTCTGCAAGGTTAGATCCTGCATGCAATGATGCTTACTGAGTGCTATTACAAATTACAGCAATAGATTACTGACACTAAGGTTGTGTTTGGAGGAAATAGAAAGCGGAAAGTGTCTGGTGTATCGCGGGACGCCGTGTCGGTTCATCTTCTGGCTTAGGCACTGACAGCGTGTAAACGAGTAAAGCTGTGCGAAAGAAAGGTGAAGGACACATGTTCGTAAAAAGAAACGTATTCCAACATACGCAAAGCAGCCGCTAAGTTTCTGCCTGATCGTGGGAAGGTCGATAGACACCCAGGAAGCTCTTTCGCGGTTTCAACCTCGGCACTAACTGCGTCCTCGCAGATCATCTCAGCTTAACTTGCATCCTCCCTACGTAAGAAGACCATTATCGTCGAGTGTCTGGCGTCAGCGGCGGCACTTGGCTCTTCGTCTACTGCATCCACGTAGCACGGATATAAGGAAACTCAGCTAGCTTTTACAACCATGGAACTCCAAACAGCCCTAATAACGGCGCAGGAAGCGCTTAATAAGGCGCAAGAGCAAATGGCTCGCGTCCAAGCGCAGCGGGAGCGATTGACATTGGTAGGCTTGCTACTTGGCTGGGCCGGGCATTCAAAGCGGACGATCACCTTCGCTTGTTCTGCTATGTTCGCGTGATATGCAGGAAGAGCGGCAACACTATGACCCAAATGACCCTGCTGCCGTGCAGAGGGTACGGTTACAAGAGCTCGTGCTGGAGCATGCGCTGGCAGCCGTGATATCCCAGCTCATGCGTGCACGACTTCGGAAGCTCGAGGTGCTTGCGGTGCGAGGAGAGCTGCCGCAGTTTTGATAAGGCCCATGTTTGTATGACTTAAGGGGTGACACGGGGGCGTTGGCGACATTGATAGCCGGGTAGGGCTGTCATGTCAAGAACTGTAAAGACGAGGATGTCGGATGCTGCAGCTGTTATGAACGAGACGTACATACTGTATATTAGCAATAGGTAGGAGCAGGAGCATGTTTGGATTGTTAACACTTGCACCGTATTTGTACGGCAAGCAGCAGCGTAAGGACATACCGGTAAATGCAGGTGTCCTGAGACAAGGTCCTCATGCACATGTAAAAGTCATCATCTGAAGCCATCACAAGGCCAGGTCGACCCGCACCATTCGATGCATCCAGTCGCCAAACCCCTCCCTGAAGCACGTAGCAAGCCCCTTGCGCATGCTACCAAGCAGGCCCCTAATCAAGACACTAAAAGGCATGGCTAGAACGTACCGATGCCCTCTGGATACATAAGGCGTCAAGTGCAAAGGTTCTCTGTATAATCTGTGTCAATATGTAAACTTGCTTTCTCCATGTTGCACTGAAAACCACCCCCCCTAACACCACGCACAGCTATGGTATAAATGTTAACTGTCAATAATCATTCTATAATCCCACGCCTCTTCCTCGTCGCTATTCACAGTATCAGGTCGACATCCGCGATTTCCGCCCCACTCCCTCTTCTTCCAGAGGGAGAGTTTCGCCCGCTGACTAGGCTACCAGCCTCTCACACCCATGCATCCCCACAGCTGCGCACATACCTCCCCAGTCGTCCCGAGCCTACCAACCCAAGCCCTCCGCACCCACCAGGCTGCCCTTGCCATGCCATGCTGCTTCTGCAGCCCGCCCGTTTGCACAACGTCAAATCACGACATGTCTCCATCACACAACCCCGTACCCCATTACCCGTCCCCACGCACATGCTCCCCATCCACACCCGCATCCCCCCACCTCGCGGGGCTTGCTTTCTCCCTAAACCCCCCGCATCTCGTTGCCGCCGCCTAGATATCCACCAGCGTCTGCGGCCGCTGGTAGTCCCAGATGAAGATGCCGCCCTCCGTGCCCACCGACACGATGCGCTGCTTGTCCGGCGTGACACCAATGCCCGAAATGGCCCCCGAGTGCGCCACCCCCACAAAGTAGCAGTGCCCCTCGTCGTAGCCCCACAGTTTGACCAGCTTGTCTCCGCCGCCGCTCACGATGGCCTCGCCGTCTCGGTCCACCGCCAGCGCGTTCACCTCGTCGCCCTCGCTGCCGTCGATGATGCGGATGGCGTTGCCGTCGTACGCGTCCCAGTACGTGATCTGAGTGAGGGGGTGTACGGTGGCAGAGAGACCATGTGTCAGGAGTGAATGAAAGAACGGCTGAGTGAAAAAATCCACATGTTACCGGTACCCGGTGCTGTGCCGCATGAGACACGCCGTGGAGCTGGGAGCTGGCAGTGGAGCCCAACCCAACATACCGCTAGCCTACCTCAAGCGCCGGCACAGGTAAACGCCACACCGCCCCCAACCCACCTTGCGATCCGTTCCCGTGGTGACAAGTTGCGACTCGTCTGGGTGGTAGACCACCGACTTGAAGAAGGTGTTGGAGAAGAGGCTGGTGCGGCGCTTGTAGGTGTGCAGGTCCCAGATGATGCAGGAGCCGTCGGAGGAGGCGGACACGCACTCGTCGTCGGCGGCCTTGATGCGGATGCAGTTGACGGGGCCCTTGTGGTCCTTCAGCGAGGCCTCCAGAGTCTGTGGGGCGCAGCGCAGGAGCGGCGGCAGGAGGGGAGAGAATGAATGTTTGTGGGAAGGCAGATGCACGCATGCATGCATGTGTCAAGCGTGCATGCAGGAATCCCAAACCCACCCTCGCTCAGCCAGCCGCTCACCTGCGAGGTCCGCCCCAGGCGCCACACGCGCACCATGCCCTCCTCTCCGCCGCTGATGATCTTGGAGGAGTCCGAGGTGGAGGCGATGGCGGTGACGGCCTTCTGGTGCGCGTCGTTGATGGTGAACAGCAGCTTGCCGGATTGCGGACCAAAGGCGCGGATGCGACCGTCGGACCAGCCCGACAGGATGGCGGAGCCGTCCTGAAGGTTGTTGCGGGAGGGAGGGGGGGCGGGAGGGATGGAGGGAGAGGGCGCTTAAGATGACGAGGTTGCATCGTGCATGGGGCTGAGTAGCTTTGCTGGGGTTGCGAGCGGTTCGCATGGGGCGCAATCCTGCCCGCCTGTGTCCGAAGCCCTGGCAGGTCCCTCCCCACGCTGCTCCTCGCCCCCTTCTCACCGTGCTGAATGCGATGCAGAAGCACTCCAGGTTGGGCACCGCGATGCGCACCAGCTCGCGGCAGGTGGACAGGTGCCACAGGCGGATGAAGCCCGTGCCGCAGGTGGCGAACACCTCCGAGTACTCGTGCGGGAAGGCCAGGCCGTTGATTTTATCCGAGTGGGCGGTTTGGATGAGCTCCTCCTTGAGCCTGAGGGTCAGCCGGCCGGGTGTGTCGGGTTAGGTAGTGGCAGGAAGGTGGAGCGGGGGCCGTTTAGGGCCACTGGTGTGAGAACGTGCATGAGGCAGAGAGCAAGGGGCTGGGGCAGCGAGGATTGGCTGTGGTAGTGGAACCCTTGCCATCAGCCTTGTCCCTTGGCGACGCCCTGGGCGACTCACCAGCACCCGTTTGGCTTGACATGGGAACCAAAAGCTTTCCAAGTGTGCTCCTTCTACCCCTGGTCTCCCGCCCCTCCCTTCCCCCCATGTGGTTAGCCGTCCTCTCCAGCTGCACCCGCACTCACTTGCCGGTTGCTGGCTCGTACGACACCTTGTAGATGTTGCACATGGAGGTGCCCACGTAGAAGGTGAAGGCGCGGCTGGTGATGTCGGCGAGGCTGATGGACGTCACGGCGCCCTCCACGCGCGTCGCGGCCAGCGCCGGCATCTTCCGCAGCAGCTTGGGGTTGGTGGAGGAGGGCTCCGGGACCGTTCGGAGCACCTGTGCCGCAGCAGCAGGAGGAGGAGGAGGAGGGGCGCCCGGGGGCCACGCGTGTTCATGTGGGGTTGGTGTTGGCGCGGTGGTGGGTGGGATGCAAGAGGGGCTACGGCGGTGGTCCATAGGCCTACCGGTGGCCCCGCTATGGCGTGCAGCGCCCGGCGGCTGAGGAACCAGGGGGTCTAGCGGGCTGAAGGCACGGGGCAGCGGGCTGCTGCAACGCACGCTACCCAACCACCAAGTTGCTGAGTCCAAAATGGCACTCAGCAAGATAGGGCGCTTCTCCTGCGTACCCAGGGTTCGCTCTGGGCTTAAAGCTGACTCCATGCTTCCACGCTGTCCCTCCATTCCCGCGCCCTCTCCCAAACACAGTACCCTCCCCTCCTCCCCTCCAGCAGTCCGCCACCCGCCCCTCAGGCTCTTTCCGCCCCTCCCAACCAAACACGCGGCAGCATGCATGCACAGTACGCCCTCCGCGGCCCGCGCCCACCTGCAGCGACCCGTCACCGCCGCCCACCAGCAGGTCCCCTGTGGGCGCCTCGCATGAGGCCGTGACCCCCAGCTGTACGTTGCCCTTCGCGGGCCCCGTGTTCTTGAAGAGCACGCGCTCCAGTGCGATCTGGCCGCCAGGGGGAAGGGAAGCGGGGTGGATTGGCATGGGTGAGGAAGGGAATGCTGGTAGTGAGCTAATAGTGAGCTGGTAGTGAGCCGTGTTTCCATGAGCCTTTCGAGCACCCATCCGGTGGCCCCATTACCGAGGGGGCAGGAGGCATCAGGAGGAGGGGAACGTGTATTACAGCGCATTTTCATGCCGACCCAAGTCCTATGCCTCATCAAGGTCCACACTGCTATCGCATCTTGTGACATCTTTACAGTTTCCACATGGGGTGTCAGGGAGGGGCCAGGGAACTTCCTACCTGGAGCACGTCACCGGTGGTTGTGCCGCAGTGCACGTACTGGTCGTTGCTGTCGATGCAGATGGTTTTGAACACGCGCTTCAGCGTCCCCAAGCTGGCATCCTGCGGCCGGAGTTTGATGTTCATCGCGTCGTACGTCCACACGTTGAGGTTGAAGTTGCCCGCCGTCACGAGCTTGTCGTTGCTGTTGTTGAAGAACTTCACACACGTCGTGAAGTTGGTGGCGGTGGGGCTTCCGCAGATGGCGTTCCCCGTTTGTACATCCCACAGTACCTGAAGGGTTCGCGGTTATGGGTGGGGGTTTTGGTGTGTGTGGTTGCAGCGGGGATGCCTGAGAACGTCGGCCTGTGGCCATGTATACCCGAACCAGCTTCCGTCCCTGACCCGATTACCCAAACCCCAAAGCTCACCAGCGCGTTGTCGTCCTGGCCGCCCAGAGACGCCAGGTACTTTTCATCGCATGAGAAGTCAAGCGCTTGGACCTTCACCTGCAAGTCGTATGTCGCGCCCACACCGGTCACGAAACCAGCTGAGCAGATCCCCATGCATGAGCACCTTGCGTACCTTGTGCAGGGCCATACGGTGCAAGAGCTGCTTCGTCTCAAGATCCCAAATGATGATATCCGCTGTGAAACCCATGTACGTGATTTGTCCTGTTGCTAGGTACTTGCCCGACCGCGACAGCGCAAGGCAGGAAACCTGCGGATGTGTGGGGCGCGGCCGCGTGTTGACGAAATGGCCCAGCAGCGTCATGCAGTGACATAATATGCACCTTGTCGCTATGGCCTTGCAAGAACTCTTGAGACCGAGGGTCCGTTCGGTCGCGCAGGACGATGGTGCTGCCCAGTGGGTATATGATGGTCCGCCCGTCGGGATGCACCAAGAGGCCATTTTCAATTGTCCCTCCAAAACCTATTACAGAGTTGAGTACTAGCGTCTCAGCCATTCTTAAACCAGGTCCACAGCGAAGAGTCTTCTGTTAAGCAGCTAACTCCAAAGTAACTAGTCAGCGTCAAAGCAAGGTTCTCCACGGTAGTAATTAAACGTGGTAGCGGTAGCACTGTAAAGCAGGAGCTCTGTTAGCTGGGTTCCTAAGTCTTATAAGCCCTGCCGTACGAAGCAAAGCTGTGTCCTTCAGCCACGCCTCATCCTACCTTCTTTTTAGTTTGGAACCACGATACGTATTACTGCGACTGCCTGGGGTATGATCGTCTGCTTATTCCTGGATATTGGCAAACGTTCTGTAAGCAGTTGGCGAGCTACCCTGAGAGAAGGGGTAGGAAAAGCTAGGGCAGTCACATTAAGTGGTCGTTCACCACATGGCTGCTGACCCATAACCAGCTTATGTACCAACCCCAAAAATTTAGGAATGCGCACCACTGCCTACAGCCAAACAGTGCCCAACCTACACATCCCAGGCAGGATTAGCACAACCACAAGCGACCAGCAGCGACCAAAAACGCCTGCGAAATGTGTCGAGGAAGGATGTATCCTACCCCTGCACGCTATTTCAGCGCAGCGCTATCCACGGACACGCCATGATAGCCAAAGCAACGCGCAACTTGTCTTCTCCATTATTCACATTCAGCCAGCCGGGGTCTCATCGGAGACAGCGGCGCAGCAGTATTAGGGTATAAGCCAGGTGCAACTACTGCAGCTACTTGCTAACACGCGTAGCGTGCCAGGTCATTCCTTATCCGACGTATAAGCTAAACTCGGCCCCTAAGTCAGACGCAACCCTAAGCATTTTCCAAGCCGCCAACGCAACCATCTTCCCACACCTCCACCATCCTCCTTAGCCATCCTGAAGCCTCCCCCGCAAGCCCAGAGAGACCCAGTCCCCATCTACAGCCGCTTGGTTGCCTCCAGGCAGTGCAGCAGGATACCGTTCTGCGCGTGCATGCGGTTCTCCGCCTCCTGGAACACCACCGAGGTGGGCGCCTCCATCACGCCGTCAGTCGTCTCCAGCCCGCGCTCAGCAGGCAGGCAGTGCATGAACAGCGCCTGTGGCCCGGCAAGCGCCATGAGCTGCTCGTTGACCTGCAGTCAGGAGCGGTTGAGGAGGCGGGGGCGGTAAGCGAGCGTGCTGGTAAGAGGTTTATGAGCTTACGAATATGGGGAGCGTACGACGGTTCCGGCTATAGCTTGTTTGCTGGCTGCTGTCGTGCAAGGATACGGTACTGTACGTGGCGGCAAATGGCCCATCCTAAGGCTGGACACATGAGCACTTGCCAGCATTGGTCGCATGGCCTGCAGTGAAAGGGCAAGAGTACTGCATCCTCTAACTCCTATTCCGCTGCGTTCAGGTATGCCCTGCCTCCTCCTGTGCAGCTTAGCCCCCTAACCCCCCCTTACACCATGCCCCGGCTTTACCTGGTAGGGTGCAAAGTCAATCTTGCGGGTGTCAATGGTCTCCTTCTGGCCCATGGACGCCCACACGTCCGTGTAAATGACGTCCGCGCCCTTCACCGCGTTTACATCGCTGGTCACGGTGATTTTAGACAGGCCAGCCGCCTTCGCGCCCTCCACCGTGCTGGGGCAGGGCTCGTACCCGGGAGGGCACACGCAGACGAACTCGAACGAGAGGCGAGTCGCCAACCGCAACCAGGAGTGCACAATGTTGTTGCCATCGCCCACATACACGATCTTTGTCCCCTCGATGCGGCCCTTCCGCTCCAGGACTGTTAGCGCGTCTGCCATGATCTGGCATGGGTGGTTGTAGTCGGTCAGGCCGTTGATCACCGGCACCGACGAGTACTCTGCTAGCTCCAGGATATCCGCGTGCGCGAACAGGCGAGCCATGATCACGTCGTTGTAGCCGCTGAGGACACGCGCAATGTCCTTGGTGGGCTCGCGCTTGCCGAGTTGGATGGTGTTCGGATCCAGGTAAAGAGCATGGCCACCCAGCCGGAAAAAGCCCTGATGAAAAGGAAGGTTGTGTCAGATGTATGCGCATTTGGGTGAATGCCGCCGCTGTGCAAGGAATGTACACGGATGGTTTGCCTCCTTCCATGGGCAACAGGCGAGCTCACCGTCTCAAAGGATACCCGAGTGCGTGCAGAGGGCTTGGTAAAGATCATCGCCATGGTCTGGCCAGCAAAGGGCTTAAATGACTCGTCACGTGTGTAAAACTTTGCCTTGCACAGCTTCGCCTTCTCCAGCATGTCCAGCAGCTCATCTTTAGTGAAGTCATCAAGGTGTAGGAAGTGCTTGCCCCTCTTAGGGGGGGCTATTGTCTTAGCCGAATACCAGTAGGGTTGGGTCGATTGCGCCGCGACGACGTGCAGCGCCCGCTGGCGTCGGCAAGGAGCCGGACGAACAATCGCTGACTTAAACGCCCTACACGAGGTACTGGTGCTGCATGGCGCTTCAACGCGGTGCATGACGCCGGCTTGCATGATTTGCGACTTTTGATCAAGTAGGTCAAGCTGTGTACACGCCAGGTGTTAAACAAATTACGTCAACCTGGGAACGCACTGCGAAATAAGGTCTATTAGAAGACGGCTTGCAGAACGACTTAGGGCTTCAGGTTACGGCAGACATGGCAAGCATGGAACCAAAAGCGCGCTGCGTCTCCCATTGCTTCTTCGTATGTTTCAAGACTCAAGGTTTAACAACTTTAATCTACAGATAACAAATTGCTTGCCGCAACTTTTCATGTGATCACGTGCGCTGTAAACCCTTTCGACAGTCGCTAAGCTTGTCCGCGCTTGCAGTTATCAGCGACCCCCAACCCTTCAGTGTCTTGCAACCCATTCCAACTCTGCAGGGTTTGAGCTATTGGCCTATTTGTGCGTGGCCGCCAAGGTACATCCCTCAGGCCCTACCCTTTGGTGATTACTGCCTTGCCCTCTCGCTGCGCTGTGTAAACGCAAGCATAGATTGCTCCGAATTAAGATCCTGACAGACGCCGCTGCGGATGGCGCAGGACTTGCGCATCTCTTGCGCTCGGCCCCTGGGTCACAACCCTCCTACTCCAGCTCATCCCGGCGCCCGCAATTTTTCACTTACCATCCGCAACTCCTACAGCTCTACCCTAAGGATTGGTTTTTTTATCGAGCGATCGCCGTACAGTGCTACGTTGTTTCCGTGCTTCGACATAGGATTGTAGCGTACGGCTGCTTCGACCATCCCAATAAACACCATTCCGTTGCGTACGTGCAAAGCACGACCATCCACGTCAGCATGATAAGCGACACACTTTGATAGGTCTGCGCCCTCCGACCCCGCGCGCTCGCTGGGGCTGATCCCAGAAGAAAGGCTCGCCCCCTACGGGAGAACGTGAACCCCCAGGTTCCGACGTCATCATGTTTCTCCCTCCCTCCCATCTTTTATGCAGCTTGGCATCCTGTCTTTTACATCGTTTTCACTGCTCCCGGCTAATGCTAAGTGCCACCCGGCTTAACCCTTTGGCGCTCCGATACACCTCGAAGCCCGAAACCAGCATCCCCATTCCACTCTAACAACTCATATTTTACCAACACTACACTAGCAATCTACCGCTGCAAGCACGGAAAGCTGCCAACTGCCCATTACCAGCTACCATGCGCACATGGAAAGCCACTAACCGGCTGCTCCTAGCAGCCGGCATCGCCCTTCTAGCGCTCGCCACCTCCCCCACAACCGCTTCCCAGGCCACGCCCGGCACCATCAACACCCACCACCGGGCAAGCTCCTCCTCATCCTCCTCCAGCATCCCAGCCTTCCGCCGCGTGTTCGGTGGCGCCATCAAATCCGCTGTACAGTCGCGTAGCAGCGGCGGCAACCACGCCACCTCCCTTCTCCTCAACGGAGCTCAACGTCAACTGCTGCAAAGCGAGGCGGACGGACCCGTGGGTCAGGACTACTGCGCCAGCAACGGCCTGGCGCCCGGCAGCCACCCCTACCCCGGCTCCTGTGAAAAGTTCATCACGTGCTCGGATGGGCTCACGTATATCTTTGCGTGCGCTGCATGCGTGGGTTCCAGCGGCGCCATGGGTGATGGGCCGGGCTGCGCGGGTCACTCGACGCTGGTGTTCAATTCCAAGATGGGGCTGTGCGATTGGTGGGTGCTGCGTGAAGCTGCAGGATGCGATGCAGTTGCGTGGAGTGTATGGGAAAATGGAGTTGGAGAGGCGCGTGTGAAGTGCTCTGCAGCAGCTGAATTAACCGTTACTAACCGATAGATACTGTTCGCAGCAGGCAGCTTTAGGCAAAGCCCCGTGCTTTCCTGTGCTAGCACCACATTTGTCAGCAGTACTTCGAATGAACAGCGGGAAGTATGCGTCATGAATATAATGTTGAAGCCCACTAACCCTCCCGCTAACCACTCGCCCTGAAACCTTCTTCCTCTCTACTGCAGGCCTACCAACGTCCCCAGCTGCCGTACACCCGCTTTCCGCTCCTACGTTGCTGACGTGGTTAGTGCTGCCGCGGGACCCGCCCCCGCACCCATGTACCCCGCAGCAACCGCCGCCATCGACGGCACGCCGGCGTACGGCGGTGCCGTGTACGGCAGCCGATCCAGTGGTGAGGGTACGACCATGGCAGTGTACGGCAGTTACGGCAGCTCATCAGCAGCAGATGCACTGGAGATGCATCAGTCGGCACCTTCTGATGAGATCCTGTTGGATTTCAAGGACAGCAAGTCGTATGCCACGGTGCCGGGATATGGCGGCGAGGAGTGGCCATTCGCAGGTATGCGTGGTACCGGTACCCTTCGGTCTGCTTGAAAAGGCAGGTCGGCCTTTACACATGTCTTGGATACTTCCTGCCTTTGCTAGGGTACGTATACCTTGGGAGTACAGTGGATTCCTTTGCTCCCTTGTACCCTTGCCCTCTCCACTCAACAGCCCACCCAGCATCCCACCTCCGCCCCACATGCCGCCCCCCTTGGCTCCAAACAAACAGACCCCGCTGACCTTGTGGGAGCTCTCACTGGGGGGGAGGGCCGCAGCTCTGGCGCCGAGCCCGGAGCCGACCCTTGCGATCCCGCTGCCTCGGCCCCGACCGACCCAGCGGCTGAGGTGGCTGCTGCTGCGGAGTATTCGGCTCTGTTTGAGGCACCCGCATGCGAGGGGAGGGGCGCCCATAGCTGCCTTGCGAGCGGGTAGGGCCCGGCTGGTGTGCGTGGGGGGGTGATGGTGGGGATTGGGTAGTTGAGTGGAACAACTGGTTGTTGGGTGTAATCCTACTATGAACGATAACGCGTTGCGAGTATTCTCATACATCCAGCTCATACATGCATGTACTCACCCCTTCCCTGCGGACCTAGACGCACTCTTGATGCTCTCATCATTCCTCTTAACCCAACACCTGACTACATGCGACACGTTTACCCACAACGTTTACAGGCTGGACGGCAAGGGCCCGGGCGGAGAGGCCTACTCACCAAACACGCTGTACGGCGAGTGCCCTGACGGCGGCGCCAGCTACACGTCCGGGGGCCAGGGCCACGTGGCGGCAGTGGGGCTGCAGGCGCAGGCGCCGGGACTCATGCTGCGCAGGTGGGGCGGGACGGTCAAAGACCATATCGAACCATAGGAAGCCACAGGGGGGCGGGGGGGGCCGGGTGGTTTCTATATCATGGAGATTGTTCTGCATAATAGGCCCTAAGTTATTACTGTCTGCATTGGCGACCTGCCATTCCTTCCTCTCGTCCTCAATCCTTCCCGAACCTTCTCCTTCCCCTGCTGCCTTCATACCTCCCTCCTTCCCTCTCCCCTCCACTGCCTCTCCCCCTCTCCCCCCCACAGCGGCCAGCTTGCTCTCATCACCGCCCAGGTTGTGTGCGATCCCGAGGTGCCGGCGTCCTTCGTGGACTTCTTCTACACAGGGGACACGACCATGGTACGACACGCATGCATGGGGGGGGGCGATGAGGGTGATGAGGGCGAGCGTGGGGGCATGTTGAGGGGGCGAGCAGGCAGCGTGCGTTAAGTCAGATGTGTGTTATTCGTGCAAGGCGCGTGTGTGTCGAGTATACCGGTAGCCATATGCCCTGCGTGTTGTGCGATGCCTTCGCCTTCGATTGCGTTGCGCTTCCAGCTTTTCAAGCTCTCCTGGAGTCCTACTTGACGTGTCCAAACGTTCTTTCCCAACCTCCACCCTGCAACCCCTCAGTCTCCCGACCGCCCCTGGACCTACCTCTCCACCGTCCAATGCTTCCCCGCAACCGACCCCGACACCCGCAAGCCCCTCCCCACCAACGCCACCTCCGCGCCCTTCTTCCTGCCCTATGGCATCCTCCGAGGCACCATCGCTGTCCGCGCGCAGCTGCGTGAAATGCCCATCACTGACGGCGTGCTAGGGGCCATGATGACGTCACCCTGTTGGACGGGAGCGTACGGCGCGCAAGATCGAGACGATCTTGTCGTACAGGTGTGTCCTGCAGCAGCGACTGCTGCCACGTCAGCGGTGTCAGCGGCGGCATCGCAGCCCGCAGCCGCTGTGAGTAACAGCGGGGTTGAGACGATTGAGGTGCGAGCGGCATTGCAGCAGCAAGAGGGTTCTGCTGCTGATGGGTTGGTGGGAGGAGATGGTGGGTTCAGGAGCATGTTTGCTGCACAGGCTGTGCCCGGAGGGTTGGGGGGTGAGGCAGCTGCTGCTGCTTCTCCTGAGTTTGCCTAACTTGGGATTATTCTTGGGGACCTGGGCAGCAGAAGCTGGAGGGAGCACGGGGGTAGTGATAGGCTGCATTGGTTTGCGGTGGGGGGGTTAAGTTTGGAGACGTTTCTCGATTTGTGACTAGGGCGGGAGCAAGGCTTGTATGGATAGCAGAATTGTGTAGGTATGCAACCCCGCCATTGGGAATACTGTATTTCCTTCGTGATCTCGTCCCGCTTCGTTCCTACGTCAGGATTGTGTTACATGGAACCCCATGCAGTGTGCTTTGGTGTTATCTAGTTTGGCTCAACGGTGGTTTGGTTAATTGCCGTAGCTAGGGCGAACGGTGGCGTACGTGGCCCATTGTAGTAGCTAGGGTGATGCAACCTGTGGTGCAACGGGAGCCAACCGCGTCACGTGATCACGGCAAAAGCTATCGTCTTAAAGGTGCAACCCTAATCCTTCCTGATGCTGCGACCCCCTTGTCCTCCTCACCACCACAGCTCGTGTCAGGAGCTTGTAGGGGTGCAGGGGCAACGGCTGCATGGCCCACATACGATGGCTGTGATGTATGGTTACATGTAAATCCTATGCACGGTTATGGCCCACATTAGCTCGACCCCTTGGAGCTCTTCAATACGGTACGATACTCTTTGATGGTCCGCTGGTATCACAGATCCACCAACCGCCAATCATCGAGCACTCCCAAAGCAAAGCTTTGCAATGGTACCTATCCCTGATGCAGCCCACCCAATGAAATTGCATGGTCCCCCGCACGCAACTAATGACACCAACCCTGGACTGCCCTGTGAGACAAGAGCACAAGACCTGCAAGAATGAAACGTCACTGGCGCGCGAAATGCTCTACCTCGCTGGCGGAGTGGCCCAACCATGAAACAAAATACGACAATAGTAGTACAGTAATTCCACGCAAAGCCACATGCGGGTAAAACTTGGACGCATGCTCAGCCTGTCACGTTCAGGTGATATCCTTCGAAGCCCGCATACCGGTAGACATCCTTGGAAGCAAACAGGATCACAGGTTTCCAGAAAACCATGGACAGGCCGTACATCCTGGTACGACAGAACAATGGCTGACGTGAGCGTCTACAACGTGTCTCAAGCGCGCCTCATCCGAGCCTAATCAGCAGGAAATGGAAGGTGTAAAGTCATCCAGCGCAGAACGCTCGCTGCTAATCACATCCAAGTACAAACCCGCCGGGGTGCATGCCAGCTGCCCCTGCCCCCTGCCGTACAACGCCGCCACCGCCCTCGCTCAATCCTGCAGCCGTTCCGCACCTGCTGCCGCAAACCTCTCTCCCTTTTCACTACCCTTTCACAAACATATGCAAGCGCTGAAGACTACTGCCAAATCACAAGCCACAACTAAGGACAACAACACCGTAACGACCAGAGCAGTAGTCGCAGAGGGAACATCAACCACGAGCGCTAATGAAACATAAGACTCAGTCCAAACACGCAAGCGCCGCTTTCACAAAACGAGGCGCCCTTTGCCCTAAAGCATACCGGTCCGTAACGTCGCAAGTTCTGGATGCAACCGGATAGTCGCAACACCACAGCCACCT